>CM060896.1:142684044-143959044 GCA_030762935.1 Hymenopus coronatus
AATCTTTTAAAATCTGGTTGCTATATGAATGAGGTTCCTTTTTTTGTATGGACAGGAGTTAGCAAATTTTCGCATGAGAAAAGTATTAGTATTTTAAAGCTGAAACCGCAAAGGAACATCTCAAAAAATCAACTCCACGAAAAAATGTATATAACATATGTAGTATTTTTTACCGAGCTCTGCGTTTTTTGTTAAGTAAGCTTTTGTCTATCTCTTATGGTTTACCAGTTATGCAAAATTCTGTAAAATTCACTCAGACAAACACGTCTTCACAGACTATTGCCAGAAAATTCAAGAAACACATTTTATTTGTCATATAAACATCTTTAATATACAATCTTAAAATCAAAATCGTTAGAGCCATTTTTGGGAAAATCAAACATTTTGAACAATTTTCCATGTAAAGGGTAGTTGGGGGTAGGGGATTTTCTTGCAAATCTTCGTGTCGCATCCTTGGAAGAAATTGAGCTTAAATACCAAGTTTGGTATTTAACGGGCTTTTCGTTTTTGAAAACGAACTATGTTGCCCACACATACACACACATTTCTTTCTAAAAATACTCTTTTTGGATTCAGGAGGTCCTAAAATATGTATTTCCGGTGAAATCGCGGTATCGAATTTTTGGGTGCATTACAATACCTTCTCTATACACTATGCACATAGTACGTGTAGAGAAAACCAAATAAAACCAAACCAAAAATAAAACGAAGACAACCTCTGTAACTGTCATCCCTCTTCGCGGTATTCCAACAACATGGTTTGACCACGTGACCTTATGGCAGCTACTATATGGCATGTGACCAAGGTTATCAATACCAGGGTACCGAAGAAACATGCACGCATTTCAAAATGCAATTTTAAACAATGCAATAAGGGAGATTTGACGTCCCGCATAACAGTAATACGAGACATGCACCATCCATCTCGAATACGGCAAATCCCTATAACATAATAGCAGATAGCATTCTGTTATTCCGTCCGTCAGTGATCTGGTAGACTCGTGGTGTAGCTCCTGTGTACCTATCCTGCTAAGGCTTAACCACAGGAATGAGGAGGATGTTTTAGGTTTGATAATATTGAGATTTCGGGTAATGATGTTGAGGTAGCGCTAGATAGGCTCCTCGAACGATTGCGTTTTAAGTGGCAGCATCCTTTTCCTCTGCTCCGCTGGTGTTTGATTTAACTAAAAATTGTTTTTGTTGGAGAATTTCGATTGACCACTCCCAATGTTGAGAGGGAGTAGTACTTAGTTCAGCTAATTTGCTGTTAGCTGTTTGAAGCCGTTGTTACCGAGGGTGTCCGCAAGCCATGCGGGGAACCAGGTATCGCCTGTATCGGCGTTCAGTAGATCTAACAAGTACGTTCTCATGTTCACCCAATCTGGAGTAGAATTTCTGAGCCCGGCGCCTAATTACATCCTCCACATATAGGAGGGCCGAGGCTTAACATAGTAGCCTCAATGAGAAACGTCGACATATATAATAGATTAACTCGAGTCCTCTATTCTGTATCCGCTGTAACCAGAGAAACCAGGAATCTGCTGCCATACCCCACACTTCGCAGGCGTAGAGCATCAGAGGGACTATGAGTGCCTTGAAAAGACGTAACTTTTAAGTAGACCGGCATTTAGAGGCCAGAACAGGATAAAGGGCGGCCACTTCGCTCGGTCTGTCGTTCACCGCACACGTGTTTACGAAAAGTTAGGCCCTTATCAAGTGATGCCTAGGTATTTGATGGAATTTTCCCACTCTAACCTCTAGCCTTGGTAGGAAAACTTGGCTATCTGTCATTCGATAGCTGCTGACGCTAGAATTTGGCCCAGGCCACTTTTTCAGTGGGCAGTCCAGTTTAAGTCATACAAAAAAGAACATATTGCTGTAACTACCACTACTACTAAATGATCATGAACTATAATTCTTCCCTGTTAACAGTCCATTTCAATTCAGTTTTTACGTTTCCTAAATATTGTCCCAATGTCTTACAGTTTTTTTCTATAATTTTATTTATATCAGATTTCCTATTTATTTTTTACCATATACTTTCTTTTCTCTATTTCTTCGTTTTCTTACAATAAAAAAATTATATGTTGAATGTCTTTCTTTCTCCCACATAATGGACATTCACCTTGTGGATGCCCGTTTCGTTGTCCTTTTAGCCTCCCTATTCCTGACTTTAGTCATGCCATCCCCCTCCTTTCTTCCTGGCTAGTCTTATCTATATATCTTTCTCTTTCCCAGCTGTTTTTATGGGTATATAAAATATAAGTGATCTTTTTTCTGACAGCTGACTAAACAATTTTTAATATCTATATCTCCAAATCTTTTTCTTGGTCCCTTCCAAAAATCTTTATAATTTGTTTCTATCTTCCTCCAAATATCGCCTAAACCATTATTTTCTAAGTTATTTTTTAAATCACTTACCCAACTTGTACTTTGTAAACTTATGAATCAATGTACACCCCTATCAAACAGTCAGTTAAAACAGTGTCCATGTTATCTGTCATTACACTGACGTTATCATCAAAACTAGCCCACTCAGAGAAGACAAACAATGATACGCACAGATATTTCTTAAGTACCAAAGATTACTTTGTTTGACCAAATTCCATTGCTGGATTTTTCTCGCATATTGGACCTCTAATTACACCATTCGTATGATCTGTGCTAACATTATACACTAAATTAACGTGTATATTGAATAATCTCAGAAACCGCTCAACCTATTTTGATAATTCTTTCACCGTTAAAAATCCCCATTCTCTCTTACGGGTATGGGATATTAAATACGTTCTAATTTCAGTTCAAAAACACCAGAAGACTCTGATTTAAAACTTTTTCCATGTAAAGGGTAGTTTGGGGTGGGGATATTTTCTTGAAAATCTTCGTGTCGCATTTTTGGAAGATACTAAACATTAATACCCAGTTTAGTACTGAACGGTCTTTTCGTTTTTGACCTATGCTGTCCACAGACACGCGGACTTTTTTCTAAAAATGCTTTTTTCGGACTCAGGGGACCTCAAAACATATATTCCGGTGAAATCTCAACATCGATTTTTAGTGGACTACAATGCCTTCGCTAGCTACTATGTGCATTATATGTACTCACGCGCTAGAGAAAGTAAAAATCCTATATACTAGGCTTCAAACACAGTCATAAAAGAGTGGGTGAGTTAGTAGAACATAATGACTTATATTTTCTCTAGCACATGTATTCAATGTACATAGTAGGTAGAGAAGATGTAGTATTCCAACAAAAATTGATACCGAGGTTTCACCGGAAATACTTGTTTGAGGACCCCTGAATAAAATTTAAGTCACAGAATGTATGTGTGTGTATGAGTGTGGGTTAACTGAAAAATGAAGTCGATTAAATACCAAACCTGGTATTTAAATTTAGTGTCTTCCAAGGATGCGACACTAAGATTTTCAGAAAAATTCCCCCATCCAAACTACCCTTTATATGAATCATTATTCGGAAGTTTCGACTTTCTACAAAATGGCTATATCAATTTTGATTAAAATGCTATGTATTAAAGATATTTACATGGCAAATAAAATGTATATCCTGAATTTCTTGGGATAAGGCGATGAAGTCCTCTTCATTCATAACGACTTTTGCATAACGTAAACCGTAAGAAATATACAAAAGCTTACTAAAAAAAAAAAAAAAATATAGATCTTATTAACACCCCAATTTATGTCATATATGTGTTTTTATAACATTATTACTATTATTATTGTAGAGTTAACCATTTCAGAGGTAAACCCTGTTATTGATTTCAATTTTAAAATACTTAAACTTTTCTCATCCGTTTCGTATCTGTTTTATCTTACTATTGGTCATCGAAAGAGATTCAAATTGAATGACAATCGCATAGCGACAGTTTTTTTAAGATTGGACTGTCGCTTTAGCCTAGTCCCTTCTACTTATAAGGTACTACATAAGTAATAAGACAATTTCTGGTAATGCTTTTCTTGATTAGCATAATAATGGATAAAAGAATAATCGTTTTAAGAATAGTTTGTTGGCAGAACAGATAGAGAAAGGCATGTGAATGCAACACATCAGACTTTCTTTTCGGAAGAAGTGTAATAGGTAAGACACCATAAATTACGTAACAATGAACCCACATCAATTAACTGCTTTTCTACATATGTAGGTGCCTATTATATTTTGTTAGATGGCGTCTTAATTCACGAGGCGTGGCCTATTTCCCACCATAAACGCTCCTAACCACTCAGGTTCTCACTATGTTGCCTAGTTAAATTTGAAGTTCTTGAAATATTACGCGCGAAAAATGTTAAATAGCTATGGAAAATATTTAGTTTTGCAAAAATATACTCATTTCTGCACATGCTAATGAAAACTGTACTTCTAACCGTGATTGCAATGAACTTAAATGACGGAACGTACGTAGAGTTAAGAAATTCTACTAAACGAAAGAGCTATTAGGATGCACTTTAACTTAACGTTACAGGAATTACTCTTGATTGGTACACATTCTTAAGTTAAGCCACCCATTTAATACTTTCGCGTTACGTCAAGTCACGCTACGATAAGTTCATCATAATCCCGGCGTTAGTTAAATTTCTACGAACGCTTTTAACTTTGGTTGAGTATAATACACTTCGCTTCAACGTTTGACCTGCCTGTAACAAAATATTTATATACTTGACACCGTAAACACACCACCTGAGTAAGCTTATAATTATGCAGCTATAATCAGCCCTAACAATAGTTTAGTTTGCAGTAGCTATTTTGTGGAGTGTTTTGTTTTTGACGTTTCGTGATATACGAGTAATACTGATAGGTGTTGAACTGGAGTGTGTCCTTATTTTGTGCACGTGTATGTCTACTAATCATCAGTAACAACATGCCAGAACATGAGCTTATCACTTATACCGAAAAAAGAACGTCATTTTCAAATGATTGGCAATCATTTATGGTCCATTAAGTTTCGAGTTTTTTGAAGAGTGATTCTAACAAATGTCGGCGATGTCGACGAACACAAAGAAAATTACACAAAAACATGATTCCTGTGGTGACTTCAATGGTGAAATGCTTGCTGTTCTCTCAGAGTAAAAAGCTGCTTAAATGTATCTATCTTAAAGCGGTACTTAATTATAACAAAGTGGAGTTCTTGTTTTATTAGCAGTTACAATATTGCCCTATATACCTCATATGAACCTGCACATATTAGATATCAATTACTTCATTAATAGCTGTTGATCATAATAGTGTTTAGATTCGCTCTCCTTGCGTTCACGTACAGCCGATAGAATGCGGAACATTCGCTGCTGTTGTTGAAATCGAAATTGTATTTATTATCGCTCCTTAGCTGCCTTGATTCTCTGCGTCCCGTTTTATATTGGCTTGTTTAATTTTGCTCAGAAGCCTTTATTAGACCTGAGATTGTTTTAAGTGCTGTAAATCTATGACACGGGACCAACAGCTTTACTTCCTTTCCGAAGGAAGCCATGCTAAAGATTCTTACGCCTTAAAAAAAGTCCATCGCCCTCCGACGGGCTTGAGCCCATGACCATAGGAACCGGGCTCACCAAGCCCATGACCTAAGTCATATGACAAGGATAATAGTTGGAAAGGTAGAGTCAGACTGAAAAACTCAATGCCTTAGCCGGGATTTGAATCACGGATCTCCCAGTTTCTGTCCAGTTGCTCTTACCACTGAGCTACCATGGCAAAATACCGGCACGGACAAAACTCCAACTGACTCGTTTTTTTTTTGTTTTTTTTTTCGGTAAACCACAAGGAGATCTCTATTTATTTTGAGCTGTCATACCTCGATGCTGACTTATGCGAATTGTTTCTTTCACAGCAGTCGTGTATAGGACAGAAGTTAGATAGGTAGAGTCAGACTGAAAAATTCAATGCCATAGCCGGGATTTGAACTACGGTTGTCCTGGTTTCCGTCCAGTCGCTCTGACCACTAAGCCACCATGGCAACATGCCCACACGGCGTTTTTCCCGGTAAACCTCTGACTCTACCTCTCCATCTTCTGTCCTACATACGACTGGTGTAATAGAAACAATTAATTCACATTAATGCTCTAATTTGTTGGTTTAAGAACTTAGGGAGTTTGTATGACGTCATTGAGGTATGATATCTCAAAATAATTTGAGATCTAATTGTGGTATATCGTTTTTGTGGTATAAAGACACGGATCACCTGGAGAATTTAGTGCAGTGCCGGCATGTTGCCATGGTAGTTCAGTGGTCAAAGCAATTGTACGGAAACTGGGAGATCCGTGGTTCAAATCCCGGCTATGGCATTGATATTTCAGTCTGACTCTACTTCTCCAACTTCTGTCCTACACACGGCTGGTGTGAAAGAAACAATTAATTCACACTAAAGATAATATTCTTTAAGCAATTTCTGCTATTGTAGCATTAGTTTGATTATACATTGCTCATAGAACTCTCATTTTCCTAGAACACAACCATTTCGCACAGACCGTTTCACTTCTGCATCTTTTTTTTTTTTTTTTTTTTTTTTGGATAGTGTTTAACACTGCTTTAACTACTTGTGGCACACTGATGATACATGAATGAAGATGGAGTACCGGTGCAATGCAATGGCGGGGGAAACCGCAGAACCCGGAGAAAACCTGCTCCTGCGCCGGTTTGTCCACCACAAATCTCACATGCGGTCGCTCACCTCTAGGTGAGAGGTGGGTGGTCCAACCACTCGGTCACGGCGCGGCCATTTCTGCATCTGAATCAGAGCGATAGCCGCCCAGGAAATTTTCAAGGGACCAAATAGATGAAAGTTAGACGGTGCAAGGTCTGGAGTATAAGGTGAGTGCTGGAGCATCTCCCATCGAAATTTTGTGATTTTCTGGTTGTCCGCCACATGATGAATAAGCAAAGATCTCAAGGCGCTCGACTATCGTCTTCATTCGGTAGGTTTCGAGCAAATTCGGAAGCAGAGGGGCGACAACATTGAGGCATGAAGTACTTGTGTATACCCCGATATCTAGTGCTTTCAATGCTAAGGTTTCATTCTGCCTAATTCTAGAGTTCACACACATGCACAAGCGCTTGTTTCGTTTAATTAGTCAGCTAGTTCGCGGTAAATTAGAAACATTTATTCACCACAATGAGTGAGGGCTTCAAAGAAAGAATTTTTTTTTTTGGTTGACAACACTGCGGAAAGACAGACAGGCGAACTCTGTTTTTCTTTCCCCGGTCCTCGATTCCCCGTAAAGCTAGCGCCCAAGAAAACGTATGCGCATAGTAGAGATATTTATTCGGTCTAGAGTTCTAGAGAGTCTTCCTGTATATGTGGCACACATTTCTCGGTGAATTCCTCATGAGTTATGTCCTTTATTTCACAAAACAAGCACAACACCTCATTGCTCTTCACACAGCAACACGCGCGCCATTTTTGCTTCGTAGTTCATTATTTTCTCCAAAAGTACAACCTAACTGAAAAATCTGATGTGTTCAATTCACATGACTTTCTCCACAACCCTGTAACAAATTTGTTGTTAACAAGCTTATTCTTCTATCTATACTTGCTAATAGAGATTAACATTAGCAGAGATAGAATTATTAGTTTCAAGTAGAAGGGAAATAAGAGAACACACTATGCATAGTCAAATCTTTTAAAAGCTGGTTGTTATGTGATTAAAATTCGTTCTCCTAGCATGGCCAGGTGTTGACAAATTCCGTATGAGAAATAGAAGTATTTTAAAATTGAAACCAATAACAAGGACTATCTTGAAAATGGTTAACTCCACAAAAAGTTGTATATGAAACAAAATTGTGTGTTTTAACATCTAATTTTTTGTGCAGTAGCTTTTTGTGTATTTCTTATGGTTTAGCAGTTGTGCCAAAGTCATTTAGACTGAAGTGGACTTCAGAGGATATTTCCAGAGAATCCAAGATACACAGTTTACTTGCCAGGCAAATATCTTTAACATACGATATTTTAATCAAAATCGTTAGAGCTATTTTTGAGAACATAAAATTTTTCGAAATATTTACCATGTAATGGATAGTTTGGGGTAGGGTTATTTTCTTGAAACTCTTCTAGTCTCATTCATATATACCAAGTTTGGTATTATCCGACTTTTCGTTTTTGATTTATGATGTTGAATCTGATTAGGGTAAGCTACCCGGATAAGGTGTTTTTCGGGGCTTTCCCTTATCGAATTTCGAGTAACTTTAAGCTCCATGGACCCCAGAATCATTTGAGCATCATTTCACAGATTTCATTCATCGTCCGATATTACCAACCAGGTTGGTAAGGACGTTAACCTAAATTAATGATGCTGCCCACAGACACACACACACACACAAGGGCCTTTTTCAAAACATGCTTTTTTGGAGTCAAGAGATCCTAAAACATGTATTTTCAGTGAAATCTCGATATCGAATTTTTTAGTAAAATACAGTATCTACCGTCTCTGTCTTCTACGTACATTGTACATACAAGCTTGTGCGTTGCTCACTGATCCACCTTTATAGTTGCGAAGAATACTATTAGATAGAAAATGGTTGATGCTCTACACAAAATTTATGTGAAATAAGAGAACTGCCTACGTGAAGATGCAATAAAATACAAAGCATCAACGCGAGGCAGTTGTTAGGAGCATTGTAGCCAATTCAGAATCATGATTATTAACTCTTAATTATCTCACAGAGGAATGAATGAAGTTTTTCAAATTAGTAGTAACTCCAGTGATTTTTGTTACTTAACTATACTGAACCATCCAAATGGCCGGAGCTATATATAATGTACGGAAAATAAAGTATAATCCACCCCTTTAATCAACTTAGAATCTCAAATAATAGGAAAATTATTAGAGCTTTCATAAAGCACAAAAAAGAAGTCCGCCTGGGTAGTGTGGTGGTAGCGTGTCTGCCTCACATTCAAAAGGTTCGTGAGTTCGAATCTCGCTTAGGGTAAGTTACCCGGATAAGTTTTTTTTCGGGGTTTTCCCTTATCCTGAGAAGACGAATGTCGAGTAACTTTAAGCTCCATTGACCCCGAGATCATTTGAACATCATTTCACCAATTTCATTCATCGTCCGATATGACCAAACCAGGTTAAAGGACGCTAAACTTAAAAAAAAAAAAAAAAAAAAAAAAAAAAAAAAAAAAAAAAAAGCACAAAAGTATGGAAACTATGAAAGCCAGAAGATCTTTGCCCCACATCTTTGCGCTTTGGACTCTGTTGCTATACTTATCAACAGCTGAGTTAGCCTGAGCGGCCACTTAGCTCCAGGAATGAATTTTTTTTTTGCTTCATTTGTATAGCCCCCTTTAACATCAATGGTCATATCGGGGGCTTTCACTTGTGAAACTGTAGGTTCAGAGCATTAGGTTAAACTTTATATTACTACTAAACACACGCACATTCACTCTCACATTCATACTTCCAGACTCTATGGGGGCTAGGGAATAATTCCCCGCCCCAGCCGGGAATCGAACCCGGGACCTCCGGGTGAGAAGTAGGAATGGAATTGTAATCCCAATAAGTTCTCTTTTGATGGAATATATTGATTTGATTTGCAGTTATTTAATTGGATTTCTCTTTCTGAACTGGCACCATTGCCATGTGAGAAATTTTGGCTTTCAAATGGGAAGTGATCAGCAAAATAAATATTCTGTCCTAAAAGAATGAAAAAAAAAAATTATGCGTGGCCAATTCACATAACTTACTCTACTTATTCGGCAACAAATTGTTCTTACAAAAGCTTAAGATCGAGATAAACATTAGCAAAAATGGTATTCTTTCCTCCTTCTAAGTAGGTCGGAAAAGAGGGAATAGAAACAATAGTCAAATCGTTTAAAGGTTGCCGCTATGCGATTGACATTGAAATTCGGTTCTCTTTCTATGGCCAGGAGCAAAATAAAAGAGATATACAACGGATGAAGAGTTCACTTTTGATAAAAGCTTTAAGTATTTTAATAAATTGGACATAAATTGTGTGTTTTAGCGAGATCTACATGTTTTTGTGCGGTAAGATTTTGTCTATCTTTTACGGTTTACCGGTTATGCGAAAGTCATCCAGAATGAAAACGGCTTCAGAGGCTAATCCCAGAAAATTCAGGATATACCTTTCATTTGTCATAAAAAATATCTCAAACCTGTGGTGTTTTAATCAAAATTGTCGAAATATATTCCATGTAAGGGGTAGTTTGGGGTGGGGGAATTTTCTTGAAAATCTTCATGTCGCATTCTTGGAAAAATGTTGAACTTAATTATCAAGTTAAAATATTTAATTGACTTTTTGTTTTGAGTTATGTTGTCCACAGATACACGGACACTCGCATCCACCTCTACCCCCCTACACACACACACACACACACACATGGTTTCCTTACTAACAAATCTAATGCGTTCCATTCTCATGACTTTCTCTACATCTCTAACAAATTATTATTAAAAAACTTATTCTTCTATTTCATGCTACATATAATTGAGATAAAGCTTAGCTGAAGTGTTTTTATTGCCTGCTTCCTTTTAAGTAGAAGGGAAATAAGGGAACACACTGGGCTAAAACGATAGTTAAATGTTTTAAAAGGTGGTTGTCATGGGATTGAAATCCGTTTCTTTGCATGGCGAGCGGGGTTGAGCAGTTCCCGTATGAGAATTAGTATTTTAAAATTGAAACCAATACAAGAAATATATCAGGAACGGCTAACGAAAAAATGTATGTGACATAAATTGTGTTTTAGCAAATTCTACATTTTTTGTGTAGCAAGTTTTTGTCTGTCTCTTACGGTTCATCAGTTATGCAAAAGTTATCCAGAATGAAAAGACCTTAAGAGAATATTCCCAGAAATTCAACATATACATTTTATAAGTCATTTAAATATCTTTAATATGCGACAATTTAATAAAAATCGTTAGAGTCATTTTTGAGAAAAACAAAAATTTCAAAAATATTTCCATGTAAAGGGTAGTTTATGGTGGAGGAATTTTCTTGAAAACCTTCGTGTCGTATCCTTGGAATATATTAAACATAAACACCAAGTTTAGTATTTATGATCGTTTCGTTTATGAGCTATGCTGTCCACAAGTACATCGTATGCATATATATGCTTTTTTTATGTAGGACATCCTAAAACGTCTATTTCAAGTGAAATTCCGGTATCCAATTTTTGGATGGAACGCAATAATTTTTCTACCTATGCACTAAGTAGAGAAACGCACAAAACGATTTATTTGGGGGTGGGGGTTGGTGGACTGAAAACGTGTATTTCCTATTGAAATCTCAATAACGGTACTACACTTCCTCTACCTATCATAGATATAGGGTACAGAAACTATAACGATATAACTCACCATGTTTTACTGCAATCGCTGGCGGTTCCGGCTGGAAACAAATAAGGCTTAAAGCTAGCTTCAGTGGTGCGTAGCCAAATACAAGTGGCAGTGCATTCGCATTATCTTCTTTTTTCTCCTCTTAAGACCTTCAGCATTATCACATGGTTATTTTGTTTTCTTTTGTGTCCAAATATTACCTTTCCCCTGTACTTGGATCCATATCACAGTCGAATTCTTCACTGTCACTGTATTTGTTGACAGAACCATCAACGATGCTTCCGCGAAGCAGTGAAAACAAAAGAGTGCCTGCAGCATCTGAACGCCAGCCGTGAGTTGTATGGCATTTACATTCGAGGCAAGCGTCGGCTATCTTCCTCCAAGCGTATATGGAACGTTATACAGGTTAGAAACGTCCAACGACTCTGATTAGTGCTTCCTGTCATTCTATTCACTGCAAGACTAACAGGAGAGCAATTTGCTCTTAATTTCTTCACCTACATGTCCTAGTGCGTAAATACCATTCAACTAATAAACCTGCAAAAGTAAAATGTACTCTCGAAATAGTTTTACTTACTCTAGTATCCACCTATAGCATAAATAGAGGAAGTTTAATATTTCGCTAAACAATTCATTCGTGATTTCGCTGGGAATACATGCATAGAGACTCTCTGCATCTAAAAATAAGGTCGCAAGTTCAAAGCTCGCTTAGGGTGAGTTACCCGGATAAGGTTTTTTCGGGGTTGGCCCTTATCACTAGAAGATGAATGTCGAGTAACTTTAAGCTCCATGAGCCCAAGATCATTTGAACACCATTTCACCGAATTGATTTATCGTCCGCTATGACCAACCAGACTAAATGACATTACATTACAAAACAAACAAACAAACAAAAGCAATGTTACCCAAAATGTTGATAAGATTTAACTAAAACAGAGTATTGCGGGCCTCCAAATTCGAAGAAAAATATTTCACTAAAATGTTTGATATTGCGACTTCAACAGAAATACATGTGTTGTAGCCCCCTGAATCGAAAGAAAGAAAGAAACAAACAAAATATTGCACTCAAAATGTCGATATCGGGACTTCAACAGAAAGATATGTAAGTACCTTTAATCTGGAAAAAGGAGACAAAAAAAAAAAAAAAAAAAAAAACACTTCCCCAAAATTTCGACATCGACACTTCAACAAAAATATTTTTTTTAAAAAAGAAAACATTTCAATATCGCGACTTCAACAAAAATACATGTATTGTGAACCCCTGAATCTAATGAGAGAAATGCCAAAAAAAGAAAGAAAGAAAATACCCAAAATTTCGATGTTGCAACTAAATTAAAAATACACTTGAATCTGAAAAACAGAGAAAACATTTTATCCAAATGTTTTGATATTGCGACTTAATAAAAAAATGCATGTATTGGCCCCTTGAATCTGAAAAAGAGAGAAAGCATTTACCCAAAATTTCAAAATGGGGATTTCAACAAATATACATATATTACCTATGCCCGCCTGAACCACGTAAAAAAAAAAAGGCAAATTGTACTAAAAATTTCGAAATCAAGACTTCTGTGGATAGTAGAAAATCCATTCTATCGACAGCATACACCTTTGGAACGCATTGCCTATTGGCAATGATGTTAACTCGTATACCTACTGATAGGTTTTATTACGTTTCATCGTATCTGTAATTTTTGTAATTGGATCACACATGCGCACATTCAAACCCGGCGGAGGACGATGTATTTTTTCGGGCGTAAAAATCCTTAGCATGGCTTCCTCCGGAAGGGAAGTAAAGCCGTTGGTCCCGTGTTGTAGACTTGCGGCACGTAAAAGAACCTCAAGCCTGATAGAGAGGCTTCTGAGCAAAATTAAGCAGTCTTTCACGCCCAGTATAGAATGGGACGCTGAGAACCACAGCAGTTAAAAGAACGTCCATAAATAAAATCCATTTCATTTCACACTCATATTACAGACTCTGCGAAGGATAGGGAATATTTTTGGCTAGAGAAAAATTCCCCTCCCCAGGGGAAACCGGGGAAACCGGGACCCCTCACACAGCAGCCAGGCGCATGGGAATTCTTTAACGCGTAATTGACGTAAAATATATAGAGGGATGTCCAACGGCAGAAGGGAAGGATCTCAAGTTCAAAGGGCAGCCCAAATTATGTATGATATGTACTAAATAAATTCAAATTAAAAATCGAGACTTTAAAAAAAAAATACATGTATTATGCTTGCCTGAACCCGAACAAATTATATCTTCCATTCACATGACTTTCTCTACCTGTTCTACAAATAAACTATTCATGTACAAAATAGTGTTCTTTTATATACATCATGCTAGTCGAGGCGGCAAATTTAGCAGAAATGGCATTCTCTTGCTTTCTTGTAAACAGAAGGGAAATAAGAGTATACAATAGGCTAAAGCGATAGTTAAATCTCTTAAAAGGTGTGATAGAATTGAAATTCGGTTCTCTTTGCATGGCCTAGAGTAAAACAAAAGAGATATGAAACAAAATATTACTTTCGTTTGAGAAAATTTTAAGTATTTAAAACTGAAACAAATAAATAATATTTCGGATACGCTTAACTCCAAAATTAAAAAAGTCGTATGTGTTACACTCACATGACTTTCTCTAGCTGCTCTTCAAAGAAACTTCTTACAAAAGATTAATATTTTGTCTATACAATGCTAATCGAGATGAACATTAGCAGAATGTTGTTATTACTTAGTTCCTTATAAGTAGAAGGGAACTAAAGGAAAGCGTTATGCTAAAGGGTAGTCAAATGTTTTAAAAGCTATCGTTATGCGATTGTCATTGTAAATCGCTTCTTTGCTCGGCCAGGAGTAGAACAAAACAAAAACGGACTCTTCCTGTCTGAGATAAGTATAAATATTTTACAATTGAAACTAATAACAAGGAATATCTCGAAAATGTAAACTCCACGAAAAAAATGTCTATGACATAAATTGTGTATTTTAACGAGATCTACATTTGTTGTGCAGTAAGTTTTTGTCTATGTCTTACGGTTTACTAGTTATGCAAAAATTCAACAAAATTCACCCAGAATAAACAGGTCTTCAGAAACTATTTCCAGAAATTTCAAGATATACATTTTATTTGTGATGGAAATGACCTTATTATGTGACATTTTAATCAAAATCGTTAGATACATTTTTAAGAAAAACAAAATTTTCGAAAATGTTTCCACGTAAAGGGTAGTTTGGGGTGTGGGGATTTTCTTGCACATTTTCGTGTCGCATCCTTGGAAGATATCAAACAAATACTTTTTTTTTGGATCCAGGGGGTCCTATATCATGTATTTCCGGTGAAATCTCGGTATCGAATTTTAGGTGGATACAATACCTTCTCTATTCACTATGTACATTGTACATACGGGGCTAGAGAAAGTAAAAAAAATCTATATAGTATATGACATAAATTTTATATTTTAACGAGATCTACATTTTTTGTGTAGTAGCTTTTTGTGTCTCTTACGGTTTACCAGTTATACCGAAGTTATCCAGAAAGAAACGGTGTTCAGAGGTTATTTCTAGAAAATTCAAGATAAAAGTTCAGTTTGTCATGAAAATGTCTTTATCATGTGGTATTTTAATCAAAATCATTAGAGGCATTTTTGATAAATTCAAAAATTTCGAAAAATGTTCTATATAAAGAGTAAATGGGATAGGAGAATTTTCCTGACAATCTTCGTGTCGCATCCTTGAAAGATACGAACTTAAACATCAAGTTTGGTATTTAATCAAACTGTTCTCTTTTGGGTTATGTTGTCCCCACACACACCCATGTTTCACCCAACATTTGAAACACGTTTCACCGAAAACAAATGTTTTAAAGTGCCCTGAATAAAATGACATTTTATTGCTAATTTCCTTGCAAGTGCAGGATGATTAGGGGGATACGATAGGTTTAAAGAACGTCAAATGTTTTAAATGCGAGTTGCTATGTGATAGCTTTGAAATTCCATTCTCTTTGTAGGGCTGCAAAAGAAAATGGCGACTTTGCAAAAGTATTAAGTATATGACAATACAAATGAATAACTCGGAAATTATTAATGCCATAAACTGTATGATCTATGGAGAACTTCATTTGCTGTAATAAGTTTTGTCTATTTGCTGCAGTTTAGAAGTCAATCAACTTTCTTCAGAATGAAGAGGACTTCACGGACCATTTGGAGGAAATTCAAGATAGTCATTTCAATTGTCATGCAAATGTGGTAAACATATTTTAATCAAAATTGTTGGAACCAGTTTTTAAAAATAAACAACGAAAAAGGTAATTAAAGTGGTGGGATTTCTTTTCTTTTTTTTTTTTCTTCAAACCTTGTCTCGAATCCTTGGAAGATGCTAAGTTTGGCGTCTAACCGAATTATTTTTTTAAAGGCATATACCTTTTTCGTTGTCTGTAGGTTTAAATAATTTTATTTTCCTCTCACACACATATTCACTTTCTAAAGATACTTACAGACTCTGTGGGGGATAGGGAATAATTGTGGCTAAAGAAAAATCCCCCGCCCCAGCCGGGAATCGAACCCGGGACTTCAAAAATGATTTTTTTTTTTTTTTTTTTTCCAGTAGACTTCGGGTGAAATCTTGATATCGACTTGTTTGATGGAATACAATAGGTTCTCTAGCGTTAGTTACACGGTAGATAAAAGTAAAAATTATCAATGGTTTAATACCAAGTTATTGTAAATCCGCTTTATAATTTAGGTACCGAAATAAAAGCTGAATCACCCGCTAAATGTTGCCGAATCGATAAAGACGCTTATCAACGTGTATGCACATGATACGAAGTTAGTTTCAGAAAATAACTAAATCGTATTCACTCTTAGGTTGATCCGCGTCACATGGACTTACGTGGCCAGTGCACCGTGGTATACGAGCGCAGGAAAGTAATCCTAATTTCAGAATGAATTTGTTTTCAGCTGGTAAATTTTACGAAAATACCTGACAGTTTAATCAACGCTGATTTATATCGTTATACAGAACTACAAGTCCTAACATGCACTTTCTATATTACCTGATATCCGGAATATTGTTTACTGTTGCGTTTGTTGTTTAAAACATGGCGTGAATTTGTTCTGCCGTCTTCGTGAGGTTAATGTGCATGCTGCTGGCAAATCAGTGAGAGTGGTGAAAAACAATAGTGCTGAATCTTTATTATAAGTTTTGTGAGAAATAGTGAGCACTTCCTGTAAAATAAATGGTGAAATTAACTTTTGAGTTCACCGGTGTTTCGGCTATAAGTTATAAATAATGATCGGAAAGAAATAGCTGAAATGTTTTCATTTAATTGAAGGATATGCCTATGAATCTTTTTACTTAAACATTACCCTCACAATAAAAGTGGCTACACCCGAAAAACACAAAAAAAATCTGGGGTGTCCTATTCACATGACTTTCTCTATACCTCTGCAACAAATTATTGTTAAAAAGCTTATTCTTCTATCTACTCCATGCTAATCAAGATAAACATTAGCAGACATGCTTTCTTGTAAGTATAAGGGAAATAATGGAATACACTAGGCTAAAACGATGGTCAAATATTTTAAAAGTTGGTTGCCATATGGATGAAATCTATTTCTTTTCATTGCCACGAGTTGACAAATTTCCGTTATGTGAAAAGTTGAAGTATTTTAAAACTGAAACCAATAACAAGGAATATCTAAAAAATGACCAACTCCACGAATTGTGTGTTTCAACGAGATCTACATATTTTTTGTGGCAAGTTTTTGTCTATCTCTTACAGTTTACTAGTAATGCAAAATCCATCCAGAATAAAGAGGTCTTCAGAGGCTATTCCCAGAAAATTCAGATATGCTGGCAGATTAGTGCAATGGATTTAAGCTCCATAAATAAAGTTTATATACTTTTTTTAGAACATGTCTACACAAGCAAATTTAGGCTAAGAGGATTATATACTTTTAATTTAGGATTTTTTTTTTTTTTTTTTGGTTTGTACAAGTATAGGTTTTAATTCAAGCTATCGCATCCTCATCTTTATTATTCCTGATTCTCTTAAAAACCAACCAATTTTTATTTGTTGTAAATATCCTTAATATGCGGTATTTTAATAAAATCGGTAGCCATTTTTGAGAAAATCAAAAATTTTGAAAATGTATCCGCATAGAGGGTAGTTTGGAGTGGGGGGGTCGCATCCTTGGAACATACCTTACACATCAAGTTTGGTATTTTACCGGCTTTTCGTTTTTGAGTTATCGTGTTCACAGACACACAGACACACATGGACCTTTTTCTAAAAATACCTTTTCTGGATACAGGGGGACCCTGAAACGTCTATTTCTGGTGAAATCTCGGTATCGAATTTTTTGGTAGAATGCATATATATATATATAAAGAGTGTAAAAACGAAAGTGTGAATTGGATTGATTAACGAGGGATGAATAAAGTAAAATTAAACAAAGGCAATTTCTCCCCCCCCCCCAAAAAAAAAATCTGCCCAAGATACAAGATGTGACGATTTTGTGAAGAATGCAATTTGCGTAACAATGTACAATTTTATGTGAAACTGGGTTTGAATTTGTTGTAAGAGGCTAAAAAAGTGCCAAATCTCAGTTCGTTTTTCATTACATGCCCCTGTGTTGTCACGTGGTCGTGGAAGAATGACTACTTCTGGCGCAATTGGCAATTGACTACATTATAACGGTGCACTAGTCGCCTAGGATTTGTTTTGGTGTGGATCAACTTAAAGGTGAATAGATCATAGCTGTGTTAGTATGTCCTTCAAACATGATTTATTTATCCCTCTTTGACAACGAACCTCTGTATTTCCAGGAGCAGACTTTTGATCTCTCATGAAGGTGACTTCTGAACTCATTGCTGTAGACTTGTGGAATCTATGTTTATCTTACTTTATAAATGTTTCATCATCCAGGAAAACTCGGTACGAAGCTGCTTGCAGGACGAATGTACATCTCATTAGAGGATGTATTCACATTCTAAGAAAGCAGACTCTTAAAGTGTCATACAGATTGTAAATTTGTCTCGTAAGAGTCAGAAATGATAACAGATGTAAACAAGGATATGCTTAATTAGCGTGTTACACGCTGCTGTAGGAAATTTTCAGTGGCGTAGCTGAAATAAAAAAAAATGGGAACGCTATAGCTTAAACGCCCTACTGCTAGATTAAAGGTGGAGGTGGGCAGTTGCACATTTTATCGAATATTGGGCCTATAAATTAGGTTTAAGATTGACAATGAAAGCAACAAATAACAATGTTAATATAATGGTTATATTGAAAACAATAACACCCACTTAAACTGTCTTATACACCAAATACAACCGTCGGTTCTTCTTTGTTGCGAACGTGTCAACTACCTTCGCAATAAAGGCGGCATCAGAATGCAGTTCTCCCAACAGCTTTTTTCTACAGCTAAAATGCTTGCGTTGCACAAACGGTGAATTTCTTAAGCATGTTTTAATTCTCGTGAGTTTACTCATTGCTCTCTCACTACTTATTGTAGCAGGATATGTTACAACTAAACGCAATAGCTTAGTCACCTCCTCATACACAGTGTCTAAGTCATTTACAACTAAACTTCAGCACATTTTGTGGTTATAAATGATTTAAATCAACAGCATAAATATTGAAGAGCTCATTTTCAAGCTGGTCTGAATTAAAATAAACGGGATACTGCTTTATTAGATGGGAAAGTTTCGTCTGAGGAAATTCTTTCTTATGTTCCATGATTTTTTTTTCAGTAATTCTACAAACTCGAGCTGTGGAAAATCTTCAAATCTGGATTTCATTTGAAGAATTTGGCAGTCAATGATTTTATATGTCAGCACTTTCAATCTAGAGTCACTGAAACTTACACTTCTATTCAACTGGATACTATTTTGCACATACCTTTCAATGAAAGCCTCGCATTCTTAGGTTTTGTATATTTGCAAGGCGAGTTGTACTTCATCATGGCAAGCATTTATATTAACCAGTGACTGCAGAACACGTACTAAATTTTATTCACAAAGAAACACAATTGACGTTAACTCAACAGCACTCCGGATGCAGAAACACGCCAGGATACACGGCTGAACGCTAGCGTATGCACCAGGAGCCAGGAGCAGGAACTAGTCGCCCGAGTGTACTCGGGCGGGGGCAAATCACCACGGTACCTATCCGCTTTTCTCGCGGATTTTAGCGTATGCACGATCCGCATGTGAGAGGTAGGCAGGAGGCTGGTCAGGGGTTTGCGGGGAGGTCCTGCTAGCCATGTCACATACAGGCAGTGAAACGCTGACTCGTCTTAGCGTACGCTGCTGTTTTCGAAAGGAACGAATTGACCTGTTCATCTTGTGTTTGCTAGTTATGCTTATTACAGATGATCAACAGTATGATCTGCGAAAAAAAGCGTTGCTAAGGGATTGCATACTATAATTTTCCTTCTAAGCTGTTAGAAAACAAAATAAATATAAAACTATTACACTCACAAAAACCAAGGGAAACGCTCAGCGTACTAGCGTCCCCTAAAGCGACGCCCCTGGAAATTTTACAAAAACTAATGTTTCAAAAGTACCTACTCAAGCTGTGTTCATAACCGCTGTTCACGTAAAGCCTATAAACAAAATAATTACACAAACCTCCTAATTTTCTTATCCAAAAAATATATAAAATTCAGTATTTCATTCTACTTATCCTTTTCTTTGTCATATCTGAGTGAAATGTACATAAAACACGACTATTATAACAGAAGCCGGTGTCACATTCACACAACTTTATCTACCCACTACTGTTTATTAGTGGTACACAAACAATTCGTACGAATGTTTATTTTTCTGTCTAATTCGTTTTAATCGAGACAAATCCTAGTAGAAATAGCTGCGTTATACATTTAGTTATACGAGGGCGGTAAAATAAGTACTCGTGTTTCAACATAAGCGTTGCTGGCATTTCAGTTAGTCGTTCAAAGTTTTTTTTTTTTTTTGCTAAAATGTAAACTGCAGTAACGTTCAGTGATTCCAGTCTTACTTTTGGGTGGAAGAAAAGAAAACTTGCGATATAAATGCGAAATTGGGTGTTGTTTATGGGGTCTTTTCCCAATCTATGACAACGGTTAGATATTGAATCAAGGATTTAATCGCGGTCGAACGTCCATATTTGATGAGGAGCGCCCAGGACGCCCGACAGATATGTTACATTAGGAAATAATTGAAACGTCCACTATATGAACGGAAGTTTGCAAAATGGCAAAGAACAGGTACAGTATCGTTCAGTGATTGCGTCATATTTTTGGACGGAAAAATCTTGGATATAAATGCGAAATTGGGTGCTGTTTATGGGGTCTTTTCCCTCTATGACAACGGTTAGAAATTGGTTCAAGGACTTAAATCGTGATCGAACATCGTTTTTGAAAAGGAGTGCCCAGGACATCCGGCAGATATGATTACATAGAAATTGAAAACACGATACTCTCGACAAACAGAAGTTTGCAAAATGGCAAAGTGTACAGGTCTGTCGACGGTAATGGCAATTCGTATTTTGTGTAAGTTTGAGATGAAAAGGTTATTGCTCGTAAGATTACGCGATTGCTCACACTAAACAAGTGTGCATATTTTTAAACTTCGAAGCTGTGTTTGGAGCTATTTAAGCAAAATCCGAAGAGCTTTTTTCATCTGGTTGTCACCGTCGATGAGACCTGATTCATCATCATACTCCGGAAACCCAGCAACGATCATGCTTCCGGTGAAAGTAAAAATGGTTATCTAGGAAATACCTGAAGCTACAAAATTATTTGAAATAAATAAGAGTTTCAGAGTTCCAAATTTTTTTAAGTTATACTATATATAAACTGCATTCCAAATGAAGAGGGCTTTATAGACTATTACAACAAAAATTCAGGATACCTACACATTTTATTAATATATACTGTAACAAAATACTATTTCAATTGCTGCTAAACAATTGTTTTTTCTCCATCAATTTGATGCTCAGCTGTAATCAGCTTAACAGCTGTTGATTCTCTAGCTCTGAGTAGCTCAGTCGGTTAGGCACTTGCCTTCTGAACTCAAGGTCGTAGATACAAACCCAGCCCAAATGATGGTTTTTAAGTGTGCTTAAAACCAATAGCACCATGTCAGTAGATCTATTAGTATGTTACAGAACTCGTGTGGGACAAAATTCTGGCACACCGGCAGCACTGATATGATCTTGGCAATTGCCAGCATTGTTAACAAAGTGATTTTTAAATACTTTTTTCTATCCTGTCTCTCCAACACAATTGTGCTCTCCAAAGATATCACAACTCACTCACAGTCACCCCTAGCTTAATAAGGGCGAAACGTTCTTTAAAAAAAAAACACTTTGCCAAAGAAATTTCTAGAACTACTGGAATGTACAAACTATTGTTTACTTAGCCATTATTGCATATATTCCTGGAATTAAGGATGGCAGATACCTGTAACAATCCAGGGGGCCATTTATGGATTTGATCTACATTGTTCTGATGCTGCTCGTGTGCATGTGTTCACATTTCCAATAATCCTGTCAGCTATATAAAGCTCTTTGCTGTTGTCTACACCTGCTACAATCCAGGTGGCTAGTTAGTGACTCAGCCCTTTGATTTTTCGTGCAAATGTTCACAATATGCTTTAAACATATTTTAACTCATACTCAACCAATGATATTTTAATCTAAATTGTAGAGCCATTTTTGCAAAAAATAAAAAAATGACAATTTTCCATGTAATAGGTAGTTTGAGGTGGGAGTTGGAAATCTTTGTAAAACATTCTTGGAAATTCCAAGTTTGATATTTGACTTCAATTTTGAGTGAAGTTTAGGGAGCCTCAAAATGTGCATGAAATGTCTTTATTATAATGCCGTAGCACATTTTATGTCCTGTTGCTTCAATGCTCATACACAGTTGACAACTACTCTAATTCAACTACACTCTTGGAGCTCTCTTCAAATGACTCTGTGAGCCTGCTACCACTGCTAATATAACTCTCAATGACGTGGCAAGACATTTCCAGAAGTAGAGGCATTACTGCATGTGTACATTTCACACAGATGTATGCAGGCCTTTGACATAAACCATCAGCTTGTGTCATGTTATTTTTATGCCCACTATGATGATGGAAAACAAGCAATTCACACATGTGCAGCAATTCAGATTGGTAAGGTATAGATGTGTGCATTTGGCATGTAGTCACAGCATTGATTTCTGGGTAGAATGCAATACTCCCTCCACAATTACAACCATCGGTCTGTATTCACCATTATAATCTGGAAACTTATTTGTGCCAAATGCACATAGAAAAATCTTTAGAATATAGTAATTAAGCTGAAGTTTGAATTTTATCAGAGGTCACATTAACACATATAAGTTGGAGAAGAAATACTGTTTCATAGCTAGCTGGCAGAGACAATTGAGAAACTACTTTTAAGTGAGAGACATTATTTATGCTCTCAGCTTGTAATAAAACTCATCAATCAAGGGTGTATATCATTCATGTTATTCATATATATTTTTATTTAATCAAGGGTTTAAAATTTAATTTAGGAGATATCTAATACAAAGGTTGGGGTGAAAGTCATGGCAATTATTTATTTTCTTGAAGATACCAGTCCGGTTGGAAAATGTGACATATACAGATGGAAGGACGAGTTAACTACACATGTGGACAATGAATAGAAATGAAAGTTGTAACACACTAATTTATTATGGTAGTATACAGGGCAATATGGCCTTCACGGTGCAAAAGAATGGCAACACAGTACACATAGAGTTGACATGACAAACCTGGGCCTCAAGACCCTCAAAGTAGTCCTGCTACTGTCACCACATGCTGCCAACATTGTGGGACAGGTCGTCCTGAATGTTGCTCATCGCTGGTTAACACATGTCCTTGCTGAAACTTATCCTACCCGCCGTACTACTGTATGGTATGGTAGGGCATTATTCCCAAGGGTTTCCACTAATTCACTGTGACATTCCATTGCATTTCTACCTCCGAGAATGGCTATTTTAATGTAAGTGCATGGGTTACTTCCATTTCGCACGACACTCGCCAACTGACTGATTTCACAGCCCTCCCAGCTGCTTACTACCAGCTATCACAGTCTGTTGTTCTGCATACACACTATGCCTGCAGAACTTCTGCACAACACATTTACGTTTGTGATCCGTTCATAAGTCTACAAGAAAAAAACTAGTTGCCATGACTTTTGCCTCAATCCTTGTATGTTTGGGAATATTTTAATGGAATAAGAAACTGCAGTGTAACTTGTTAGGTGGCGAAGAGAATTTCACTCCAAAATGATATTTGTGCACAAGGAACAGTAGAAAAGGGGTGAAAGTTGTAAATATTCCTGGTCAGAGTAGTAAATACATGAGGTTAGTGCAATAAGGTCTTGTAAATAGGGAGAGGCCAAAACTGTCTTCCTTAGTCACATGGTTAAAAGAACACATCACAAGGTGACATAAAAGAATTTGAGTTGAAATTTGAAATAAATCAATAAGGAAATATTTTCAATAAGTAGGTCAAGCCAATGGTTTAGAAACATTGCATTGTTTCCAAAGTGTCTGATAGCTGCAGAAAACCATGATAAATGCCACTAAAAGGTGAATAAATATATATCATATATAAATATTATTAATATGTGTGTTTCGTCAAGTTGCAAGTATCTGTCAGAATATAATAAATCTCCTGCTGAGTGGCAAAATTACAATTAAATTCTAAAATTTAGAGAATCTTGAACTTTTATTTCCAAGCTCAGTCACATGCCTTGAGACCAAGCAAACCTAAGATCAACAATTCTGAGAGAAAATAACCTGAGATAAACAAACCCTGAGAAAACTCCAAGAATTTGATAAACAGCTTGATGACTGCGGCTCCAGGAACAGCTAGCCAAGGAGCAAATTACTAGAGCCGCAGGTAAGCTGTCCATCTGACGCTGATGACTCAAGAGATCTCACTCATCGTCCAAGTAAGTGACAGTTAATAATAATTTGATTTATGACAATATTTATGATGACGACAATTATGTGGATGGACGATGCAAACAATGAGCATAACAGGAGGACATCTATTTGCCACCTTCATCGACTTCACTAAATTCTTTTATGGTGTAAATCAGATGATATTGTCAAATAAGTTGTGTTAGAAGAAATCACAAGCTTCTCTAAACAGATAATATAAATCTTATCTCAAAAAGCAGACCAGGTTTATTAGTGGTTGCAAATAAACTAAACACCAACAAAGCAAAATTCATGAAATTCATGAAAGGAGGCAGTAGATAGGAGAGAAGAACAACTTTCACTCCACAGATGATCACTTAGAGTTGGTAAATGTAATATGTGCGATTGAGTCATTGGAAAAGTTTAATAAGGCATATTCAAGAAAGATGCCCAACAGCTATTAAGACCACTTTTGACATTACCAACAATGGAAAACAATTACCTGGCATACCCTGGGCTAATTTCATATCAAGATTGCCTTGGTAGCATGCTATACGGTCACCATCTTATTCCTGCAAATCTAGTAGACTAGAAGCAGTGAAAGCAACCTACCTTTGCAGATCCCTTAGGCCTATATTACACTAACACAGTACTGTGTCACAGAATGTCATAAAACCTTTGGTCACATATTGTGAACGGAGTGCTAAGCCAGCAGTGATAGAGGAAGGTTGTGTTTTGAGAGGTGCTCCTGCGGTGAAGGAAGAAGGATCTAAGTCACGATGGGAGTGGACATTACAGTGTATAGAGCAAGAATTGGACAGTTTAGAAAAGTAAAATTGGTGAATAGTAAACACAGTTTTGGAGAGAAGATGACAAACATATTGGTTTTAGCAAGTGTTATAACTTTGTTGCTAGTGATTGGAGGAATTGAGGTAAACCCCGGCCCTGCAGATATAATAACAATGCTGGATACTGGGGTTACCAAATGCAACTGTTAGGCAGGTAGCACAAATAGAGCTGGGTAGAGTGGCAAGTAAGGGAAAGATTATGGAAAGGGCATTGAAATTTTGGCATAGAATATTGAAATTGGAAGAAAGGAATTTGTTAAAACAGTGTTTAGTATATCAAGAGAAAAGTTTAAAGAACAAGGGATGGGTAGACTGTCTTCGAAATAACCTGGAAAGTAGTGGGTTAGGGGAAATGTGGAGAAGAAGAGAAAATAATGTGAATAACTTCTGGAAGTTGGCAAGGAAAAGATTTGAGGATATAGAAATACAAAAAATATTTAGTGAAATAACTGAAAAGAGATCTTTAGTTTTCTATATACCAATGAAAGTCTCATGGGGAAGGGAAAAGTACATTGATGTGACAAATAAAGAGGAGCGAGAAGGTATTGCATGGCTGAAAGCAGGAGTATGGAGATTAAAAGGTTTAAGGAAAGGTATTCCACAAAATCAATGTCCTATATGTGGCGGAAATGAAGATATAGAACACATTTTATTTAAATGTAAAGGAACTGAAATTTGGAGAAAAAAGTATATTAATAAGAAATGGTTTAAAATAGATAGAAATGTAGTAGTAGTTGAAATGTTTCAAAAAGATAGTAAGAAGATTGGACAATTCTTATGCAAAGTGAAAAATAAATGGATATGGACAGTAAATAGACAAAATGGTGTAATAAACTAGAATTAATAAACTATTGTAAAATATGAGTATGACCGGTAAAGAGCCAGGGCTGAACACCGGTCATATTCACCTGTATAAAGCTTAGCATAAATAAATAAATAAATATTGTGAACATATTAAAGCTGTCCAGTATATTATGCTATGCCATACCTTTTATCACATCTTTTTACAAATTTAATAAGCATATCCGACAGTTAACACCATCAGCTGTAATAATGGTTCATGTTTTGTTTAGAATGTTAGTTGTTTCATTATATTGAATATTTATAAATAAACTTATTTAAGTTCTATTACATCCATCTGCAACATTTTCCTATAACCTAACCTCAATAAGTCCATTTTAATTAATACTACATTTACGAGCTTGAATAACAAAGCCAGCAGCAAAAATTGTAATTAATAGCTGTCATAATAACTTTCATTTTGTTCTTCTAAATATTGACTTCCCAATGCATTTAAGTTTTTCCTCACTTCATGATAGCTTCTGCTATGATTTTATATATTTCCAGCCTTTTGTTTCTGTTTTTATAATGATTATGTTTTGTGAAGCATTTCATGTAATTCATAATAGGAAAGAGAGGTTTGGTTGTAGCCACTGAGCATGTGTAATGTCTGACATTTTATGTTTTTTTAATCACACATGGGTTCAAAGGTGTCAGGTATGTCACAACTAGATGTGGTCAAAGATGCTATATTACACTATAAAATATGTCACAGAAATTGGATAGTGTAACCTAATATAGGCCTTACAGAGGCGAAGACAGATTGACAAATAACAAAGACAGATTCATCTATCTCTTAGCTGTCACTGAATTCTCCAGCAGGGAGGTGGCAATAAAGAATAATGTAGTGCAAACATCAACTCAAAAAAGCCATACAAGGTGTGTTAAAAAAGAAACCAAACTTTTGAAATAGCATGCCAGTCAGCAAAGTGGCAACACTGCAGCTACTGAATACACGTAGCAGCAGGTTTAGACAACATCGCCTGCGGTGCCACAAGTAGTAAAAGCAGGTATTAAACACTACAAAAAAAAGTTTAGATAACAATCTACCATTTGGCACATTTCACTTTGACAGTAAGTGAGCTACAGCTGCTGGAGTGAGTATGTGCATAAGCTTCTTGTCAGATTAATACCAGGGTGACAATGTAACAGCTTCAAAAACTATGTGCATGTGTGTGAAATTTTGCTATAAACTTGTCAAAACTTTCATGAGACATTGCAATTGCTTAACCAAGCCTACGGGGCAACTGTAAGGTCAAAGTGATGTTGGTTGTGTTTTCTGACTGCAAAGGTATTGTGCATCATGAATTGAGGGACTCAGCGCCAGAGGGAGCTATCCCACAAATAGCTAAATTTGAGCAAAAAGGAGTTTTATTAGAGTTGTTGATTTGGTGAAAAATGTAATATTGAGGTATAACGTTTTATATCCAGTATTTGATCCACATTTTGAAATGTCCTAGAAAATACAAAAAAGTGATATTTAACAGTTTTTTTTATTTATTTAGCACTGCAAACCGTATTATTTACTAAAAATTTACTTATGCAGAGAGAGAAACTAAGCATGATATTGTTCATATTCCTCACCATTGTTTCTTTTTCGTTTAGCAACAACTTTTTTCCATATGTTTTGCTTGCATATTCGTTTCTTTCCTTCACTAGCTACACTATTTACCTCCATTTTGAAAAACAGAATAATCTGCAGCATAGTATAATGCCTAAAATTTCAACTATTTACACAATATTCTTAATGTTTAATAATAATCTTACATATTATTCTGTTTCACGTATTAAGGCCTAAAATCATTATTTCTTGGCCTATAGTTTAAACAATAAACAATACTATTAAAATAGTTAAAGTTCTGTAAGTTTGGTGGCATAGTTCTTTAAATAGCAGGCAACTTCATAGTGGGATATCCCCATCTGGCATAAACTTTCTCACTTTGGAAAATGACACAGTTTCTGTAAGTTACTGTAGATGGCACTCTAAAACAGTTAATATTACCAAGATTTCTAGAGACATGAGAGACGGCAGAAGCTATCTAAAAACAAAAAAAATCTCATTTTTTCACGATGTGTGGGATAGCTCCCTCTGGCACTGAGCCCCTCAATTTGTACTACAAGGTCAGATGGTGAACAAGGAAGTCTTCCAGGGAATCCTAATGAACATGAGGGATGCTGTGTGCAGGAAGAGGTATGAATTGTGGAACAACCAGAATTGGATGTTGCATCATTACAATGCGCAAGCTCACACATCACTCCTTGTCTGCAGCTATTTAGGAAAACGTTGCATTCTTATTGTGCCCCATCCATGTTATTCTCCGGACCTAGCACCAGTACAGTTTTCCTGCTTCCCAAACAAAAATACACGTTGAAAGGATGTTGTTTTCAAGCAAAGAGATTCAATGAGACAAGGAACTTTCATGCCATCCCAGAAAATGTGAGGCAGAGGGGACTATTTTGAAGGGGATAGTACTTAAAATGTACAATAAGCAGTAAAGGTGTTATGGCAAAATTTTGGTTTCTTTTTGAACACACCTCATATAAGTAGGAAAAAAGGTCCAGTAGATCAAGGCTTTTATCATATGCCAACTATGAATACAGAAAAATGGAAGGAATCTCCTTTCTAGCTCTGACAATGTATACAAGAATGGGAGCACACAGCTTTTACTTCCAAATTTATAATCACTATATGGAAATAGATGTGAAGAGTATCATCCAATAACTGCAAACATATTAAGCATATGATAAAATATATAATGCACAGTTTTCAGGTATGGTATATTAAATAAATCTTATAATAAAGTTGCAATTAAACTATTAAAATCTGAGTACTTTCTACTAAATTAGTGTAATAAAATATAAAGATTGAAGATAAATAAATCCTTTTACTACAAAATTTAAGTTTATATTTTATTTTACCATTTAAGTTTACAACTCTCACTCACAAAGGTTAGAAAAAAAAAAGACACTACCAATAACCATCATGTTCATATGGCCTGTCAACGTTCTTTCTAAGGATTCCTATTTTTTTTATTGTCAAGACAAATCGTCCACCAGCTACAGAAATAAAAAGCTCATAAAATATATCAAGAAGTTAAAGAAATAACACCTGAAACTTCTTCAGAATGTTTCAGTCATAGTGAATGTTTTTTCACATTATAAAGCCAGCAGACAAACTATTTATTCAAATAACAGATTAGTTAAGCTCTTAGCTCCATAATGAACAGCCATAAATTACAAATTTACATCAGCTGCAAAGGAGAGCTTTTTCAGTTCTGCAAATACTGTAAGGCAACATGCAAATGTTACTATACTGATTTTTATGCTCTCATTTGATTAATATTTTTTATGTTTAAAATGTCTGTTACTTCTGCATTGATTCTTGCTAAC
Organism: Hymenopus coronatus; assembly: GCA_030762935.1. NCBI lineage: Eukaryota > Metazoa > Arthropoda > Insecta > Mantodea > Hymenopodidae > Hymenopus > Hymenopus coronatus. The sequence goes on from CM060896.1 coordinate 142,713,363, forward strand.
ATACATGCTCTGTAGCAATAAACATTTCTTAAACTAGCAGCCAGCTGTGAAGCTTATTGCCATAATATAGAAAGCAAGAAGAACCATGATTAAATTAATTTTAGTTTACCAAATGATTTGTTAGTTTAAGTTTTATAGTTTCTTTTTACGCATTTATTAATCTTCAAACAGCTAAAAGCCCAACAATATTTGCAATTAAAACTAATTTTTTGAGAAGATGAAAGAATGTTGTCAATGGGAAAATGATCATTGCTCACTCTATATTTCCTTCCTTAAGAAAATACATTTGGTGTTCAGGAGTTAGTATTTCATTTCTGGATTAACAAACTTTATGGTGTTCCATTATTAGATAAAAAAGTAACATCAGCATTGCTTGATCATTATTGTTGAAGTGAATATTAGGAGGTGTACACTGCATTGAATTAAAAACTTTTGCTCAAATTGATCTACAAGTAAGTTCAAAATGGAGTTAATTTATATGATTTAGAACTAATTTTATAGAAAGCTTAACAATACTCTCTAAAATAGAGCTGGTAACATATGAAATGATTAGAAGCCTTAATTTTTATGAAAATATTCTGCAATATTTCAAATGCTTAGATGCAACTGTTGATTAAGTTTCACAGTAAAAGACAGGCAGCACAATTTTTATTTATGAATTAAGATGTTGCCTCTGTTCTTAATGTTTGCCCATTACTGTAGATACTGAACAGAAATTCATGAAATGGAGTTATTACATTTTTAGAATAGTGTATGTTTACTAACAGCAAGAATGGTTTCCACTTGTATTAGGCATTTCACATTGCACAGCAATGAAAAGTTAATATTTATTTTCCCATGTTTTTTTCATAACTGTCTTTCCATAACTATCCACATTAGCTAAGCAATAACATATTCATTGAGGTTATGTTAGGAATCCCATTACATTCGACTGCCTCTAAACTTTAATACAGCACAAAAAGAAAAGAGAAGAGAGAAAAGCTAACATGCTTTAATTAAAATGGAAAGTTTTAATTAAAAATAAATAAAGAACAGAAAACAACTCTAAATACTTGAATGACAGGTTATGTGAACATGTTAACTGTTTGTGAGTAAAGATGTGCAAACACTTCACCATTTCTCATTTAACAATAATAAAAAGCCTTATTGTTCTTAAATCTTAATGCAATACAATCTTAATGTTCACTTAATGCTGAATAACAATAGCCTTAAAAGGAAAATATACTTGGGCACTAGTTCTAAAGTTACAAAGAAATTCTTAATGAGTAACAAGTTTACATAATTATATGACACAGTATTATTTAAAGCTACATATATGTACATAAGCGTTCAATACAAAGCTCAAGAATGCAGGTTACACATAATAAGCTTTTAAGACTGCAAAATTATACTCTTTAAAGTCTCCCAGTTAAAATTTTTATTTATACACAAATAAGCAATAATAATCTAATTTAAAAAATAAAAAAAAAACTTATCTAATAATGGATCAAGGTCCATTACATTTACTGCATGATTGCTCTGGCTATTAAGAACAGTACTTAAACTTGGCAGAGTGTATCCTTAAAATGACCACACTGTGATTTTCTCAAAATCAAAGATTTCTGCAATAGAAAGATCTAGTATTATGCATCCTGGATTTTTAAAGTATATTTTAGAAGTATTAGCATTAAAACAGAGCAAGATGTTTGCTCACAAGAGAAGCCTTAGAAAAATTTGAATGCATATCTCACATTTAGTTTTACTGACCTCTACCAAAAGTATACACAAAATGGTATAGTTATGCCATCCTGTAAACATAGTTATTTGTTCCATGAATGCTTAGCAAGCTGTGGGATTTTAATTATTTGTCAAGAGGGGACTTATTGTAACTGGTTCAATGGGGTCACATTCACTTGGTTGCCCACCTGTCAACATTTTTTATAAGGCTTGTAGCATTAAAGGAAGATGATTGTACAATTCATTACGAATAGATCATGAACATAACTACTTATTTGACCATGTGAACTATTAATACTCTCCGCACACAAGCTGAAGATTGACAATTCATACCCATTTTGCAATTTAGACATTGGTCCCCTATTGAAAAATAATTAGTTTGCCATTCTCACTGTAAACTTGTTCAGTGTTATTGGATTCCTTTGTATATAACAGACACTTGTAGTGTTAGTTTGCTAGTAAAGAGGTTTATAGTTACTTCAGATTATGGGTGGTTATGGTGAATAACTTCGGGAAACTAAAATCAGGGTTGCCATATTTTATGGGACAATACCAAATTTGTTCTGAAAATCCTACATCCTGGGTAGTTCTGACTGGGATGATAACTATCCCAAATGTTTCTATGAACCTTGAAAAAAATTTCCCCTTGATGACTTCCAAGTGTTCAAATCAGACTTAATAATCAGTATTTGTGTTACATTTATATCAATAATGGAGTAGTAGTAGTAGTGGAAGTAGATTTTCACTAACATGTCACTCAATGCTGCAGTTTTTAACTGAATAATTATTACTTGAATTGAAGCCTCTGATTCAAACTATCATTACTTTCTTGTCAAAATGACCAACAATAGAACATTCACTGTTATAAAAAACTGAACTGAATACTGCAAGCTACAATTGTCATTGTTGGCACAACTGCTGGCGTTATGACCCTGAATGTTAACTCAGATAAACAAACCGAGAATTTTTTTTATTGTTTAGCTTACTTGGTATTAATAATGATAATTTTGCTGACTCACAGCTTACACTCATGCTTTGTGGTTGGCACGGAAGGTGCTCGTGTTCTTGTATTTTCAAAGAGAAAGTTAGCTGTGATTTTTATAAAAAGAAAAAACCATACTTCCCTAGTAGGGCAGAAATTCTCCCTTAACAAGCCAGAGACATTATTTAAACCTGCCCTTGTTAATTTGTAGCCTGTTACCAAATCACTGTTAATTTCCATTCTGGTGGTAGAGATTACTGCTTAAAGTTCTGCATTTTTGGCTGATCAAGCTGGTATGATGTAGATCATGAACATGTTTTGAGTACAGGCTAAGTTTGAAGATTGCTATTTTCTTTAATTGAGTTCTGAAACAGAAATCTATTTGAATGCAGTTCAATTTTAGAAATTGTATTTGCTTATATATATAAAAAAATTTACTTCATTTTTGGAAATTTTCTAAAGTCAGTAGTTATAAGTAAAGGCTACAGATCTACAAGTTGGCCATTGAAAAATTATGTTTATCAGCAGTTGAAGCACATATTAAAAAAAAAAAAAAAAAAAAAAAAAAAAAATAATGAGGAAACATGAAGGTAAAAATTCTGGAAAGTGCTTTTTTTAGTACATATGCTTTTATCGAGGTGTGAGCGTGAAATAGGCAGTTCTTAAATAGTTTTATTTATGAATGCTCTTTAACTGCTACGGGTCTCAGCATCCCATTCTACAATGGTCATGAAAAACTGCTTAATTTTGCTCACAGACATCTCTATCAGGCCTGGGATTCTTTTATGAAATCTATGACATGTATCACCAGCTTATTTCCCTTCCAAAGGAAACTATGCTAAGGATTTTTATGTTCAAAAAATCCATCATCCTATGCTGAGTTTGAACCCATGAACTTGTGAAACAGAGGCTCGCATATTAACCCTAACCATGGAGGGCGATGGGTCAGTCATGTGATATATTGTTGCTTTAAGTTGTGTTTAATTAATACAAGTTTGAAATGGTAAAATTATACAATAAATGTTAAAAGCTATTCAGAGAACTGAAACTATGTTGTTATTGATTGAGCTGATATGAACAGTAAAATAAAATACTAATTTCAATGCACCATTTAAGTCATTCATTTGTAAATTGTACTACTATGTGTATCTATACGCACATCTTTTCTTGGGTGCTAGCTTTATGGGAAAACGAGGGCCAGGGAGGGAAGAAGAAAGTTTTCCCACCTGTCTTTCTGCAGTGTTGTCAACACAATGGGCATACATATGAATAAGTGGGTTCCACAGATGGAATGAAACCTTAGCATTGAAGCAAGTGGATATCAGGATGCAAGCATATTTCATGTTTCAATGTTGTCACTCTGCTCTGCTTTTGAAAATGTGCAAAACCTACCAAATATTGTCACCTCTGTGGTGTAATGGTTACCATGATGGATTTTTTCGGGCATAAAAATCCTTAGCATGATTTCCTTCGGAAGGGAAATAAAGCCTTTAGTTCTGTGTCATAGATTTATGTCCCATAAAAGAACCTCAAGCCTGATCTTTCATATCCAGTATAGAATGAGACATTGAGAACCACAGCAGTTAAAGAGCGTCCAAAAATAAAACTTCAGTTTCACTTGTCCCAATATTGTCACTCTGCTTTTCAAATTATGCAAAACTTACCAAATAAAGATTAGGGAGTCGAGCTCGTAAGAAAAGATGTGCACATAGTATGTTTTATTGTTCTATAATGAGATTTACAACATGTAGAGCATGACCCATTTGTCCCATAATTTCAGCAACCCTGGCAATCTTGACGGAAATTATTCAAACACCTGATATGGACAGTAACTGTTAATGGTAAGAATATTCGTTTACTGTTTTTCACAAGTCCTTCATGCAGCAGTGCTGTGATGGATCTTGATTAATTCAAGATGATTGAAGTCCCATTTCTCATAACAATACAGTAAAAATGTTCAGCACATTCATTATAACAACAGTGAGTCAAGTCAAGTCACATGCCAGTATGAAAGAACATGCTCATTGCAGTGGTCTCTCTATTTATCCTTCATTGTTCTGTTTCATTGTTTCCAAGAGTACAATGAATGGATCTCACATTCAAACCTCACTATTGTGACAAATTACATATTAAGATCATCAATTTTCCTGCTATTGCATTTGAGCGCATTTGGATGCAAGCTTATCATTTGGGAAGCAGAAATTCATTGGTAGCTCCTTTTTTACTTTCTCTACTACTTAAGTAGTGGGAATATTGCATTCTAGCTAAAAATCTCAGAAAAAATAACTTTAGTATAATTAGAAATTTTCAATTTTATGTTAGAAGCAGTAGAACTCTTTTTGATGGAACTGTGGTTGGTTGATGCATCCCACTTACTATTGTGATATTATTTTCTTAAAATGCCTCCATCTGGTGCTTCTTTTATGAGAGCAACTTAATTTGGGTTCCATCAGCTATTTGCCGGTTTGACCTGCAAGCCTTAACATAAAATTGTTTCTTCGAGCAGGAAATGTTATAACTGGTTCAACTATCAATAGCAGCAGATCATACAAGTTTCAATTTCGGAAAGAAGGTCATGTATTCCACGGAAGCAAAGGAAGATTGTTCCACTTTGTTAGTAATACATTAAATTCTTTCTTTTCATTAAAATCACACTCACGGAAAATTTAGTGATTACAATCTTCAAACAGTGTGGGTAAATTACTACACAGCTTGTACTTTGCAAGTAGTTTTCTGAAGACCCAACAGATGGCATGGAGCATTTGATGATGGTCATATTTAGATACACTGTCGATAAAATCTCATTTTGCAGAGCAAAGCAAGATATTTATTGTTTTAATTAGCTCTCTGTGGATAATCTAATTTCTGCTTATTACAGATTAGGAGAGAAAATCAAGACAAATTATTTTTTCTTACTAAATAATAGCAGTTTGGTATTATGTAATGTTGCAAATGGAATGTTTGATACATTTCATTTCTAAATATGGAATTACGTGTGTTTTGGTAGAGTTGTTAAGCCACATTCTCAATGCAGTCATAAGCATAATGCAAGAAGTTGGCTTGGGTTTCTAGCTCTATAAATTGTGTATATGCAGATATGTCCAAGTGCTCTGCAAGTTTCAAAATGAATAACATAACCTACAATACCATATAAGAAAATTCACACAGTCATTTACAAAATAACTGCAGTGATGCCACAATAATTGTTTATCTAAAATACTGAAAATAATGCAAGTATAGAGACTGTAGAAAGTGATAAAGGTGAACTGTGAATTCTCTCTTACAATTTATGAGAGCAAGAAATCTAGATGCAGATGTTGGGTACATCCATTAAATCAAAGGAGAATTTGCAAGGAGTCTGCCATGATCTCTTGAGGGAAATGAGAGATGGTGCAGCAAGGCATGGCGAAATAGTAAAGCATAAATGTACATTAGCCCTTTTAAAATCTTGCATTGCGATCATCTGTTGTTGAACAGCAGGCAATGCATACACAAAGGAATACAACATTCTTTCTCTGTGTATGCAACACAAGAATAAAGTTTGGGGTTTGCTTTGCAAACTTCTAATGACTGTTCCAGCAAATATCCATCTATTGAACTTAGTTTTTTTTTCACATTTAAAAGAATAAAGACATTTCTCAGAAATACAATCTGCCAAGACAAACTCTCTAATCTAGCCATTTTAAGTACAGAAAAGGTATTAAAGACTTGAGTGGAAGACCTGAATTTTATGACATTCATTGCAGATTATGCAAAGAAAGAAGAATCCCTCTACCTACAAACATGTATACCCCTATAAAAATCAATTTTTATTTTCATTATTGTTTCCTTACCATAAATTGGGTTGTTCCAATCCAACTCTTCTGAGCAAGGGTACATACACTTACTCAACCACAAAACTCTGAGCAGAGTTGGAGTGAGTGTGTGGTAGCCAATACCTCACTAGGCAAAGGTCATGTCAAAATATTTGGATCCTGCCATTTCATTTCCAACACTTGATTCAACCATGACAATAGTTTACCCTCAATGTTGCACTGTATTGTATGTAGCAGGTAGAATCCCTGTGATTTGCAAATTATTCATTGTTCTTTTGGTGTGCACCCAAGCTGATACGGTCTGCCATAGATTGTCAACACACATCACTGGTTGGAAACAATAGAGAAATATGTTGCACTTTTATATTGAATATAATGTAGATCTAATAAAGGGTAGTTTAATTTTGGAGTGGATGGATTTTCTTGAAAGTCATGTGGCATCTCTGGGAGATACTGAGCCTAAATATCAAATTGGTATGCATCCAATATTTTGTTTTAGATTTACACTGTTCACAGGCACAAGGAACTTTCTCTAAAACTGTTTTGTTTTCTTTTATTTCCTTTTTGGATTCAGGGAGTATCAAGTGTATTTCTGGTGAAATCTTGATATCAAATACATGGGTGGAATGCAATACTTCCTCTGCTTATTATAGGTTAGCAGGGAAAGACAGCATATTTAATTTTTTGCCATTTCTTGTTCAGCATAAAAATGTATATAAAGGAGTCCTACAATTTTAAAACAATGTTTTCCATCACAAGCTTACAATTATTTCTTGGGCATTGCTTATGTTTTTCTAGATATCAGTTCTCAAAATGCTTTAGAAAATGAAGGGAGAGAAACAATAACCACATCCAAAGACATTTATTGTGTTTCTTGGAGCCATGAACAGAACAATTTGGATAAGTACCTACATCACTGAAAGAAAAAAGCACTGCTTTGTATATTACAACAAAATGCATAAAACAAGTGAGCTGGCTAATGATACATGCCCTATATGAGCTTAAGCCAATAAACTTTTGAGCAAAAGCTACAAGTTTTAATTTTTCAGTGTGAGCAGTCTAGCATTATACACCCACATATCTTTACCGATAATAAAACATGTTTCTAATGAGCAGGATTTTGCATGAGCAGAATATATAACTAAGAGCTTTCAGTCTCATGACTCTGGTTTAAGGAATCCTTAGCAGTTTCACGTGTCTTAACTTGACTCATGCAAACATTTTCTTCATAGAAATGTATATAATATAGTAACATAATAATCACAACCACATAAGTTTTTTATATTTTGTACATTTTCTTATTGGCACAACCATAAATTTAGTTCTTTTTTTAAAAAATACCATAAAATGTCTCACAATACATGGTATAAATTAAGCAACATATATAACTGTGTATTCACAATTTATTGGTATGAATCACAGCAAAAATTAACTGCAGAGCTACAACAACAAGTCTAGATATAACTGAAAGGTATTGGGCTGCATAATGGTTTAATCAGCATTCACAATAAAGAATTACCTAATTATTACACAGAATATTTGTAGTACAGCTAATTGTGACAGTGCAATGATATTTTCAATCAAAATTCTGTGATAGCTGCATAACAACACCTTTACTCCATGTATTTAAATGGGCCTTAGGTGATAAATGAAAAAAGCAGAAAGAGTTGTCCTTTACACCATATGGATAGTGCGAGAACCATGTTCATATTCCAGCTGTGGCATTGAATTTTCCAGCTATGGCTATCCTTTACAACTTGATTATTTCTTTCTCTACAATGCTATTTCCTGCAATTTTTGTATCATCCTTAAGCCTGTAAAGTAAACAATTTTGTTGCTTCTTAAAAAAGAAAAAATGCTTCAGTTGCCTCATCCAATTCTGCTTCATTTGCAGTCACAAAAGGAATGGTGACCAATATAATATGCATAAATTTAAATGTGTCAAACTCTGTTGTTGTACCACAATAGCTACTTAAATCTAAACTACAACTTAAGTCCACAAAGCAAATCATACATAGTCTCTGCAATTGACAGCTTTATATTACATGAAGAAGGCATTAAAACAACCTATACCAACAATATAATATTTTATTCGACTATTTATTATAACTAGTCCTTGGTCACATTTCCATTAAAGCTTTTCATTTTTACCAACCATCTGGTCATTAAATTTACCACATTTTCAAAGAATATTTTTTGCCACATACACCCACACCTTTAACTCTTTTGCATCTCTTCAAGCTTTCCTTTTTTGACATTTCAGGACTTCACTCTTTATTCTGATTCAAGTGTAAATATAAGCATGACGTATGATAGGTACATATTCTAGTAATTTGCAAATTAAACATCATGCATATCTTTTTAGTTGCAATTGACACAATGTCTTGTTTCAAGGTCTATACAATTTGAGAAAGGAAGCAGGCATCATTTATTTTAACCACTACTTCAAAAGCAATATTTAAGCATTTCTGATAATCTGATACTTCTGCTTTCAAATTTCACTGTATTGTTCTTAGATCATCTAAACTCATTAAAAGAATACACATCAAATATTTAGTTACAGCATTTAACATTTTGTGTTGTGTTATGTATTAGCAAAACTATTATCTTCACTGCACTGTCACATATAACTATCCTCCTAGAGTTTTTACTATTGTCATTGATCAACTATTCAATCTGTGATTCATACCGCCACATGTAAGAGACCGAAATCCATTGAAACATGTAACAATAAAGGTTTACAAATATATATTTATAGTATATACACTTATTATTTTCATATTTTTGGCACATTTTTTTTTTTTTATTTTTATTTATACAGACATAATATGCACAATGCTCAATATAATTGGTTGAGATTGGTATGGACGTCTAGGACCTTTAATTTCATTTAAGAAATTGCATTCCAATGTGCAAATTTAAAGTAAATTTATGGTGTCTCTCAAGATGCAGAAGGAAGAAATTCTTTTTGATTGAAATTATCACTACTGGTACACTTTATGCCACTCCTATGACTTCATGAGTACTCTAACACACCTAATGTTTATTAGAAAATAAAGTCAGTTATATAATGCAAAATAAACAAACCACTTAATTATATGAGACATCCACTATGAAAGGATGTAAAGAAATTACACTCTGATATGCTTCGTACTTTGTGTTTTTGTTTATTCACAGAACGGAATGACCTAAGAAAATATGAGATGTTTCTAAATTATTTATTTGCTGATATGAAGGCCTTTCTTTGTTGAAACAAAATTTAAGTGACACAAGCACTGTGAGAAAGTCACATATTGGTTCTCAAGGGCCTATAAGACAGTTTATAACACAATAAAGGGGATATGTTTTTATTTTTAATGGTATTTTGGTGCCCATGATGGAAGAAAATACCCACAAATAAATGCATATCATAACAGTGGTACTTGGGTGTTTCGGCGCATGTGATATGTTCATGGACACCACTGTAATAAATACTGCATTTCAGAACATTCTTTTCCCCCATAATATGAACTACCATATATCACACGACTGTCACTCTTGTCAGTCCGAGTTTTACAGTTAATTATGATTTGAAATGAGAAAGGGGAATGTCAAAAGTTATGTGGCAATGACTTGTACATTATCCTAGAAACAGAAAGACAAAATTGACTGGGAACTAGAGCAGGCTGTTTCAACTCTGCTCACCTGAGTCAGTGCTTGCATGTGTGCTGCAACACTTCTTAGTGATTGGTTATAGGGGGAGTGAAATAGCCAATATGTAACTGGGCAAAGGTCATAGCTCTTGCTGCCACTTCATTTAGCAATGAAAACAGCTTGCCTATAATTCTTATCTGTATTCAATACTGTAAGCAAACTCCTGTGAGTCACAAGCACTCTGTTGCTCTCTAGCATAAACCCAAGCTGGAACCGCTTACTTTATATGTTACAAGAAGATCAAAACATTGCCATAGCTAACAGTGAGATATCTCAATGAAAAGTGCAGTGCATTCATGTTTCATCCAAAAATTCATTACAAATTCAATGAACTGTTTCTAGGACAGCAATAAACACAATTTCAAACTTATTTCATTTACCAAAGTAGACTATACCAAACACTAATAAATCACAGGTGTAGATCATGATGATTATTGGGGTTTAAGGGCATTGAACTTCTATATAATTAGCACCCTTAAAAACATCCATGACAAAAGCCAAGAGATAAAAGCAATAATTAATCATAAATAAAATAATAGCTTAAAAACTATAAAAATAAAATCCTGTTAAAAAAAATATACATGGCAAAACCTAAGAGATCAATCTAAAAACTTAAACCAACTATGCAATGAAAAAAGGTGTAAGTGGAACTAAAAATAAATCTGCATTGCAGAAGTCACCTAACCTATTACTCCATTAGTATCTGTAGGGTAAATAAAAATTAAAAACCTTAACTACCGCTCCAATGTCATCAACCAGGACTTTTGAAAGGTTAGCCAGCAATTGCAGAGTTGCCACTTATGTGTGCTAGGTACCAGATCACAAAATATACATAGGAAAAACAAAGAGAAACCTACAAACGATACTAAAGGAACAAAAAAGACTTTTTAAAACAAGCCGTAAATTTAGAACACAAATATGCAGTAGCTCACCATTTTTTGTCAACAGATCATAATTTTAAATAGGAAACATAGTTTTTTTAAAATATACCAAACACCAACAGACCTCACATTCTGGAAAAAAAAAATGGTGACCAAAAATGCACAAAAGAATATTGAATTTTAAAATTCTGTCAAATGACTATTCCACTAAACTGCTAGATGGCAGTACAACAAACTAAATTAGGGGGTCCCCTTCTTTTCGAAAAACCATTGATGAGTGGATTACCAAAACTAGCTCTAAATTTACTGAACATGGAGTTTCTCCTCCAAAAGTGAACTTTCAACCTGGCAGATGCACTCAGAATATGAAAACATGTTATGAATTCTGAAACCCATAGAGAAAGTTTTTTTCAACAGATGTTTTTCAGTATCCAACTTTCAATAAAATCCAGCTTCCTACCTTTATAAAAGTTGACTTCTGAAAATGTTGGTACATACTATAGAAATAACTGTCAGTAAATGAACAGTGCTCAAAGAGACACAAGACTCAAACACATATCAAATTATTTCCATTCAACCACAGGACAGAATGATTGCATAATGACAGTAAGATTTTCATATGGTTGCATAATGTTTGAAGATAATGAATGCTTCAGATAAAATTAGTATCTGAACCATAGATAAGTTTAAGTATATTAAAGCAATGCATCTGAGAAAATTATCTGATGTATTCCATTCACATGACTTTCTCTGTCTGTTCTGCAAACAAGCTATTCTTACAAAAAAGTATTCCTTTATCTGCATCATGTTAATCGAGATAAGCATTAGCAGAAATGGTCTTATTAGTTGCTTCCTTGTAAGCAGAAGAGGAATAGGGGAATACACTAGGCTAAAGTGAGTCAAATCTTTTAAAAGCCAGTCATATGTGAACAATTGAAGTTTGGTTTGTTTTGGATTTCCAGAAAAATGACAGAGATGAAATGAAAGATGACCCAACAGAGAAGACACCTAGTTTATTGAAACTAATAGGAAGGAATATCTCTGAAACTCATCAAAAAATGTATATGACAAATTATATATTTTAATGACATCTACATTTTTTGTATAGTACATTTCTGTCTATCTCTTATGGTTTACCAGTTATACAAAATTCAGTAAAATTCATCCAGAATGAACAGGTCTTCAGAAGCTATTCCCAGAAAATTTAAGATATACATTTTATTTGTGATGTAAAAAGTTTTAATGTACAGTATTTTAATCAAAGTCGTTAGAGCTATTTTTGAGAAAATCAAAATCTTCAAAAAATTTTCCATGTAAATGATAGTTTGGGCTGGGGGGGATTTTCTTGAAAATCTTTGTATTGCATCCTTGGAAGATACCAAACTTAAATGCAGAGTTGGGTATTTAATGGTCTTTTAGTTTTTTAGCTATGCTGTCCCCCCTCCCCCCACCCCACCCCCTCACTTGCAGGCATGCACACACTTTTTAGAGGACTTAACATATTTCCATTGAAATCTTGACATCAAATTTTTGGGTGCAATTCAACACCTTCTCTATACACTATGTACATAGTACGCATAGAGAAGGTAAAAATTCATATGTTTCTTGTAATTGTTTTGCCGTTTTTACCATGCACTCAAAAGATAATGCACATCACATTTTCATCAGCTGTATCAATCATTATTTAAGATATTACATTTTTACTATCACTTTTGGATATGGTAATGTGAAATGCATTTTTCCATTCTTAAAATGCTCCACATGATGTATCTTTTCTATTTGTTTCAAAATTTTTGTACTATCGCTCAAAACTACATTAAAGAAAATTACCATATTTTTTTTTAAATAATGTTCCAATTTTGAGAGAGAAATAATTAACTTTTGAAAAACTTAAGAGTTTTTTAGAATATAAAAAACAATATTTTTTCTACATTTATTAGGAGTTAATATAAAAGAAATTCTGATGGGCTACATTCACATAACTTTCTGTATCTATGCTGCAGCAAACCATTCTTACAAAAACTGAACTCTTCTAATTCATATTTATCAAGATAAACACATTAACAGAAATGTTTCATTACAATATTATTTCCTTGTACAAGGGGAATAAGGAAATATAATAAGCTAAAGCGATAGTCATATCTTTTAAAAGCTGGTTGCTACATGATCATATTGAAATTCTGTTCCCTTTATTTGGCCAAGATGAAAGAAATATCTCCAGAAAAGTATTGGAAAATTTAAGCCTAACAAGCAATATCTTGGAAATGGTTAGCTCAACAACAAAAATATATTTGACATAAACAGCATGTTTTGACAAGATTTACATTTTTTTTGTATTAAGTTTTCTCTCTTATGGTATACCAGTTATGCAAGTCATTCACAATAGAGGACTTCACAGGTTATTTCCAGGAAATTCAAAATGTACATTTTATTTTTTATGTAAATATTTTTAATCAAACATTTTAATCAAAACCGTTTGAGTCATTTTGGAGAAAATCAACATTTTTGAAAATTTTTTCACAAAGGGTAGTTTGGGCGGGAGAATTTTCTTGAAAATGTTTGCGTCACATCTTTGAAAGATCCTAAACTTATATACCAAGTAATATTTAACCAACTTTTTGTTTTTGAGTTATGCACCCACTAACCTTTTTCTAAAAAAAAAAATGTTGTTTTTTGATTCAGGGATACTAAAATTTCCAGTGAAATTTCTGTAGTGTGTTGTTGGTGGAATGGAATACTTCATACCTATGTACTAAGTATGAAGTAGAAAAAGTAAAACAATGTAATAGATTTACTTCTAAACTCATTTTCTGTAAAATTGAATTTTTTATGTGAATATTTTTAAACATGCATAATGTAAAAATAAATGTGTTATTTATGGACGCTCTTTAACTGCTGTGGTTCTCAGCGTCCCATTCTAAATTGAGGGTGAAAAATTGTAATTTTGCTCAGAGGCCTATCAATCAGATTTGAGGTTCTTTTGTGCCACAAATCTACGACAAGGGACCAACAGTTTTACTTCCCTTCCTAAGGAACCCATGCTAAGGATTTTTACACCCAAAAAAATCCATTGTCCTCCACCAGGTTTGAACCTGCGACCTTGGGTATATGAAGTTAGCATGGTAACCATTACACCAGGGAGGACGACATGCATAATGTGTTGTACTTTTATTAGAACATTGAATTGAGATAGTAAAAAGTATTATTTAAATAACCAAGCAAACTAGAAAACATCACTTATAAAGTACTGGAATAAATTTCAAGTAGTTTGACCCACTGTGGACTTTCCAAATTTCACGATTTCTAAGATAGAAAAATGTTTCTTTAAATACTGAAATAATCATCTTTTTCAACTTTAATTATGGAAAAGAATTTTCAGCTGAACTTTCTTATATTTTTAACTAGTGCACAATAATTTTTAAATTCACCATTTCTGAAAATTTTAAATCCATAACTGTGGTCCCAGGAACAAAAAGGAATTCCAGAAAACAGAGTTAAAGTTTAATGTAGTTATTTAACAAATTAAACTGCAGTTTGTAGTTTTAAATTTTGTGATAAAGGAGAACAACTGCTAGCATGAAAGTAAAAATTATACGAATAACAAAAATGCAAAAAACAAATTCCTTTACGAAATTTCACTCATACGTTTCCTTAAGTTCCTTTACAAAATGTTGCCTCTTTACTTTCTGTTTCATTATTTTTTCTCCAAATTTTGCACCAAAAGTCCAATAAAGCTATTCCTGTACTAAATTACAATTATACAAAATAGAGTGCTTAAGTGGTTGAGTGATCAGAATTCTGGCTTTCAACCCACTGGTCCTGTGCTCAATTCCCAGGTAGGATGGGGGAAGTTTTCTTAAAACAAAATCATTCCCTCATCCAAATATTTTGGAAATATGAATAAGGCAGTGAATGAGAAATGTATTTAGTAGTAAAAATTAATTAAAGCAATATTAAGAAACCCTATAGTTCAATGAGTAATAACACTATCAGTAGTTTCTGAAGTCAAAGCCCTCATTAGGAACACATAAATTCAACTGGGCTATGTAAATGAAACAAGAAAAACACAAAATAAATAAAATAAATAAATAAATTACAGTATAAATACAAGGATATAATATACACTTTAGCATGTTTGCACACTGGAAAGAAATTTTTTCACCTTGGATGATCACTTATAATCATTAATGTCCATTTCAAGAAATTTAGCAAAACAGAGACAAATGAGCATAATTCATTATCACTAATGTTCAATACATGCCATTATAATATATATTCTTGGCCACTGCAAAAAGTATATGTTTTAACAATTGTCAGTTTATTCTTTGAAGTACTTTCATGATTCAGAACATTTCTTACATATATTTAAGACAATTAATTTGATCACAACCTTGAGGTTCATGCATTTTAAAATGTTTGTGTAGGTAATTAACTATATTTTGATAATCATTAGTTAGAAAAATGCTTCAAGTGATTAATTTTGAAGTCTACAAAGAGTTAATAAAGCTGTAATTACAATCTCAACATTATATTGTTGGCAAATAACATTTTAATTAAAAAACACAAAATAAAATATATTTCATTCTGTATCTATTATGTCAGTTCTTTAAGGATAATTCTATGGAGGTTTAAGACACTATACATGGTTATCTAAAATGATTAATTGGTATGCGGAAAAGGCTTCAAGATTCCATTAGTTGACAGCTGGATCTACAATGAGCACACAGCCTATTGAAAACTTCTAAATTATATTTTGGCATCTCAGTATTTTATATTTTTTGGTCATCATCTATTGGCTCTGTGGCACTGGAGATACATTGCTTAAACTTCTTGATCAATTTATTTTTTATGAAAATGGGATGGAAGTTAAAAATTAAACCTAGTTTTACTGTAATACTCTACCATCAATGTGTTGTAAATAAACTGCTTGTTTCAGTGTTACCTAGGTGTGAGTTTATAGTGTGTCCACACTAATATGTTTTCATTAACTTTGTTAATAAATACTGCTAAAAAAATTATGATAAGTTCATGCACATAACTCTCTCTATCCACTAGCATTTTTATATAGTTTCTAAAAGCGATGATTAAATTTTGTATAAGAATATTATTTTCTAGTAGCAACCTTTCATTGCATGTAAATCTGAGATATGGAAGTATGGCTACCGCTGCTGGCTAAACACTAAATCAGGTGTTCGCTATGGGCCTTGTAGGGAACAAATATCCCATATTATAGCTTTCTATGTAGCCTGTTTGCTAGTTGTGTTGTTAAGATAATGCATTCCTATCATACTATCTTTAGACTTAAGGATAATGAACGGTAGCAACTTTTATACATAAATTGTGGGACTGGCATGTTGCTACACCTTCATATTCTCTGCAGAAATATAATCAAGCATACTTGCTGTACTATTGTGTTTCTTGGTTATTTTATATATATATATATATATATATATATATATATATATATATATATATATATATATATATATATATATACACTCCGAATTTTAAATGTAATATTATTTTTAATCATTTCAATGTATCACTGTGACATCTATTTTGAGCTCAATGATAGTAAAATTATTATTATTATTATTGCTTGGGTCAGTTCTAAAAAAACATATTTAACCTCTGGATTTTTGTGCTACATCTTTTGGCCATCACTACTATCAGATCCACAACACTCAGATCTATGAACAGAACTTAGTTTGTAATTGTATAATTTTGAAGCTGCTTACAGTGAAGGCATAATCAAATTAAATTAATTAAAGTGGTAAGTATTAACACACACTTCATTTACTTTATTGTTCAGGATAACTGTTTCATGGACTGTTGCCTACATCCTCAGCTGTTGAACCACTACTGCTTGGGTTTGGATTCCAAGTTGTGGTTGTGGATGTGTTGGTTGTGGTGACATCTGTTGGGCAGGCAATGAGACTTGTTAAGCAATCCTTAGGGGGGAATTCCATGTTCATCAATGTGTGGCAGTATTTATGGATGTAGATTTTTTCCCATGCTGATAATTGAAACGGATTCGAAAGTTCTTTCAATAGATTGATGCATTGGGAAGACAATAAGAAACCTTGAAACACACAATAAAGAACACAGAAGACACATCAAGTCAAAACAGCTGGACAAATCTGCAGTAGCACGTCACTTTTGGGAAGCACACCATGAAATCAACCCGAACATCAAACTATTGAAAGAACTTTCGAATCCGTTTCAATTATCAGCATGGGAAAAAATCTACATCCATAAATACTGCCACACATTGATGAACATGGAATTCCCCCCTAAGGATTGCTTAACAAGTCTCATTGCCTGCCCAACAGATGTCACCACAACCAACACATCCACAACCACAACTTGGAATCCAAACCCAAGCAGTAGTGGTTCAACAGCTGAGGATGTGGGCAACGGTTTACGAAACAATTGTCATGAACAATAAAAGTAAAGTGAAGTGTGTGTTAATACATACCACTTTAATTAATTCAATTAGAACTTAGTTTATTTTCATAGTGAAATACTTTAAGGTTTCCAGTGATGCCTTGGAACCAACATCATGCTCCCTGGGTCAAAAGGTAAGGTGGCCACAATCTAAATTATCTATCATCAACATGTAAAAAGCTCATCTTCATCAGCCCTTTGTAACAATGTAAATACAGTTTAATTATTACCTAGAGTTACCCCTCTCGTAGAACCTGATTACAAGTACGGTATTACCTTTCACCTCACCTGGTTGTGTCTGTTACTTTTTGCCTAAGTGTACTGCAATTACAAATCCTGATACCTCTAGCCCATTCCATAAGCTCCCTGTTACCCCAGTCCCGTAATGAAAAACCTTTAACGTTATACTATTCTTATGAAAGCCTATTTGTCTATCAACTTTTATTAATCGAGATAAACCTTTGCAGAAATAGTTACATTACCATTTTATTGTAGTCACAAGGGGGATAAAAGAAGCTGAATTGCCAGTCAGATGTCTAAATAAAGGATGCCATATGTTGGTCTTAAAAATTCCATCTTTCCATATCATCAAGAGAAACACTGAATATTGATGGCACTTTAAAAATGATAAAGTATTGAAAAATTCAAACTGATAAGGGTTATCTCGGAAATACCCAATTCTACAAAAATGGTTATTTTAATTAAACCCTGTTTTCCCAAATTTTTATGTAGCACATTTTTGTCTCATAGTACAGTTACAATTCAACTAGTTTTTTTGTTTTAGAATTATGCTGTTTGCAGGCGAAAAACTTTATTTTTTAAAAAAAGATACTGCTTGTGCTACTTTGGGTGCTACTAATTGCCAGGGTGGCTGAATTTTGTTGCACAGGATTTCTTTTACATGCTAGTAGATCTACTGACATAGGGTTGTCACATTTAAGCACCTTTAAAACCATCAGTCTAGGCCAGATTTAAACCTATGACTTTGGGATCAGGTCATCATTTAATCAATTAAACCACCCTCTTTGGGATCTATTTCTAGTTTAAAGGATGAATCTATACCCCTCCATCCCAGGATTTCAATAAGGGTGTTGTTTGTCTCAAGACACTTTTTAGTGTAAGTATAGATGAAGTTAAGAATATGACTAAAAGAAGGATTTAAAAAAAAAAAAAAAAAAAAAAAAAAAACTGACTATTCTGATGATCATGAGGGAAAGCAAAATTGTCTTATAAGCTGTTTTTAAATTAAATCACAGTTTTTATAACATTAAAATATCTGTAAAAGCCATCTCTATGGTATGGCGCTAGTGTGTGTCACATTTGAAAGGCCTGGAGTTCAAACCTTGATTAAGGCGAGTTACCCAGCTAAGGTTTTTTCTTGGGTTTTCCCTTATTCTGAAAAGTTGTGTCAGCTGTAAAGATACTGGGCTTCTTTAAGCAGCATTTCACCCATTTCATTCACTCACTGTCCAATATAACCTACCATATTAAAGGAGATTAAAAATGGCAACCAATCAATCTTAAGTTAATGATAGATAATAGAAGATTGTAGAATAACTTAATGCATTTAAGTATGTACAACTCAGTATATTTAATAATAATAATAATAATAATAATGTGATAGTGCTGGTTTTGGTAGCACTGTTGTGTGTTTACATTCAAGAGGCTTGTTGCTGCATTGGCCACAAGTAAACAGTGCTAAATATATATGTCCCTGATATTTGAATTATTCAACAATGTACAAAACAAAATGAAATTATTGAAACATTTAAAAATGTTTATGGAATAATATGAAGAACATTAGAAAAACTGGTGAGAAACAAAACTTCAGGTTTTATAAAGCGATTGCACTGTCGATTTTGTTATATGGCTAAAGAATTGAGGCAGGATGAAATGAAATTTGAGAACTGCAGCTGCATACATGAGGGCAGTTCAATAAGTACTTGTGTTAGGAAGAACACACAGTTTTTTTGTTTGTTTTTTTTGTTTTTGTTTTTTGTTTTTCTTTTAACCCAATTATTTGTCAACATAATCCTCTTTTAGGGATATACATTTCCTGACTTGGCTCCCTGTGATTTCTTCATGTTTGGGAACAAGAAGAAATCGCCGAGAGCCAAGTCAAGTGAATATGGAGGATTCAGCAACAATTCATACAGTATAGCAGTGACAACTCCAAATGAATGTGCTAGTGCACTGTTATGGTAAAACAGCATTTTTCTGTTTAGTCAAATGGGGCAAGGTCTCTTTCAACAGTAATTCACTGCGGTATTGTCAAAAATTGTTTTGCCTTTTTCTAACAAGTCAATGAGTACATGTTTGTATCGCAAAAAATCATTGGCATCACTTTTCCACCTTTGCCTTCTTTGAACCAGATCCACAAGACGCAACCTAGTGTTTTGATTTTTGCCTGGTTTCCCGAATATAATAATGAATTCAGGTCTCATTGATGACAACTCAAGGCAAAAACTCCTAGATTTTGGTTATATGGCTCCAAACACAGCTTCAAAGTTGAAAGTTGTTCACTTTCAGCAATCACAGCACCCATAGGGCCGATAACTTTTTATCTCCAATTTATCATGCAAAATATGAATTGCTGTTTCTATGATCTCTGGCACTTTGCGAACTTTTGTTCAACAATCAACTAGAATCATATCATGGATTCTTTCAATAATTTCCTCAATAACCATATCTGCCTGATATCATGCGTGCTCAACAAAAATGGATGTTTGATCACATTTATGTTGTTGATCTAACTTTTGTCATAGACAGCAAAAGCTCACCATAAACAGCATTCAATTTCACTTTTATCTTCTTGCATGTTTTCCCATCCAAAAGTAAGAAACAAAGCATTGAACGATAATGCTCTTTTTCCATTTTAGCGAACATGTTGAATGACTGACTGAAATACTTGCCAAATCCAACCTAAGCTATGAAGCAGTACCAAAATTGTTATAGCAACATGTAACAAATGAACACAACTTAACTTAGAACATCTATTTTGAAACAGATACTTATTGAACTGTTTTCATACTCTGTTGTTGGATAAAAAGTAGTGATTATATATCCAGTGAAGGTACAAAATAATCTACAAATGATAAACAAGTTCAATACAATAGCTCATGTAAACAGAAAATGAAGCGCAGGATAACAAAAGTGGCAAGAAGTACAACCAAAACGGAGATCAATTGGAAGGAAAACGAAAAAATGGCAAGATAAGAACAGAAAAAACAATTACATATTTTCAATAATAATAATAATAATATAAATTTAATATATTATAATTGTTATCTTATTCTTCCTGTTACTATTTATGAACAGCTTGTTTCAGTATGTACAGAAAAAGGTTTAATTAAAGTCTAACTTTGTTTGGGTTAACATTATTTATTAACTCTGTTTACCAACCTATTCAGTGTGGACTCATCTTTAATGTGAAAGTCTAAAAACATAAATTTTCATAATCATGCATCGATATAAAATACTGAAAACACGTAAATATTATAGAAATGTTTTTTGTGTTTGGCTAACATATTTTTGATGCTTCCATTGTAAACCCAGCTCAATACTTTTGATAACACAAACAGAAAATATAAATTCTATGCCTCAAACAAGTGAAATGCTCAATTTAATAAACTAGATTTTAATGACTGATTCTAAAAGAAAGAAAAACAAATTCCTAGTAATGACCTTTTCTTGAAACAAATACAAAATACAACATTTTCTGCATTATTCAATTAAGATCCAACTATGTTTAACTAAAAGAAGGATTTTTTTTTTTTTTTTAAACGCTTTTTATAAATTTAGCAGGGCCTATTTCACTGCTTAAGTACACAATTTTTCTAGAGCAGCAAGCAGGCATGGCTCTAATTATGTATTTGATTGTTAAGCTTATCATTGGCACTTACTCTTAGGCAAACATACATACATACATATCCATCTATAGCCGTACACACACGAACACTCACCAAACATATTTGCAAATAAGCTCTTTTCACTGTTGTGGTAGAGATATGGAATGTTCTCCCTCCCCCCAAAGACAGTTGCTACATCTGTTATTATGTGGTTCAGAGATCAACAAAATTAATGGCTTGGTGATTCAGACTATCTAATTATAGAATTTTCCAGAGGAATCTGAGCTACTAAAACAACATTTTCTTTGTAGCTGCATCACTCCATATTTTAAAGCTTAATGAGTTTTAAAACTCTTGGTCATCTGTTATGATAATTGAAGACATTACAAAATGAAAATTGCTTACTTTTAGAATATACTAAGCCAGGTAAAATAAACTATTGAAGAGAATTCCAAGTATAATGTAGTTAGCAATGAATAAAAAATAATCCATGGAGTGGAGGTTTGGGGAACAGAGAAAGGGGTGGGAGAATATTTACATATTCACAGAGGCATTTTATATAGTGGTTATGCAATTACCTACAACAGCTCCTAATAGAATAGGCGAGCAGAATTGAGTTAGTTGGAAAGATACAGAAGTTGAACATATTAAAATATTGGCATGAGATCAGATCAAAGGAAGAGGGACATGTTGATTGTTTATGTATGCAAGAAAAATCAAAATTGGAAGGAAGTTGGTTATCTCAAATAAAGAAAATAGTCCAATAAGCTGGAATGGGCAAGATAAATCAGCAGATAATTACAGAAAAAGTGAAATTGAAGATTGGCAATATAATTAAGCAGGAAATACTATGCTTTCACTTTATGGTGGGGCCACAGTACACATATGTAGATCTTGTGGTTGATAAAGTGGCGCAAGGGAAGGGTTTTCTCTGGTTTCCCCCACCATCTTCATTCTGTGTATCATCAATGTCATCGCCTGCAGTGCCACAAGTAGTGAAAATGGGCATTAAACACAAAAAAAATATTTACTGTAGATCACTTTCACTGAAGTGACTCTGGTACATTTTTGCTATGCACTAGTGGTGAATAACCCCCTCAAGGCCAAGTTTAACAAACTGCGTTACAATTTTACTGCAACAGTTGCTACCTCCACATGTGCTGTAAAGACTTACAATGTGCGTTTGGAGAGCAATTTGCTTAAGTGTGTTCTTGTTATTGTTTTTGCTCTTGATTCGTTACTAGCCCATTTAAATGCCAATTGACAAATTCATGCTTGAACAACAAAAACATATGCAAAAATTGAAACATGTAGACAATTTCAGGTGTAATTTCCTGTATTCCAATTCCAGAGAAACAGACATCTGGTTAATGAGTTTAGAACAATGTTAAACTTAATAAAATGTTCTAATGGAAGAAAAACTAGACAAAAATGGGTGCATCATTTAAGCACTTTCCAAAGAAGTCTCAAAGATATGTTGCACAACAAGAGGCTGTTTTAAAAACCTCTGTTCATACAGCTGTTAAACTATTAGAATTAAAAACCTAAAGAGTGCTCATTGTTTACAAGTTATAACCTTGTGATGATGGGAAATGCAAGGAATGCCTAAATGCCAGTTTCAACACTACTTGTAACAACCTTAGTACCCATTACAGTGCATATTTTTATCATTTGTGAGCAAGCAATGCAGGAAATTTTGAATGAAAATGTGATCTGTGCCCCCATAAAATAGCAATGGCACTGATGTAGCTAGAGATAAGAGTACTGTGACAATAACATCCATGTATGCGACCTCTGTTCGTCCTGGTATGCAGCGGGAGTTGGATAGGGTCATCACAGCTGGGATGTGTAAACAACACAGAAGAGGATGTAACAGGAACCTTGGGGAACCTTACTCTTGCTTTGGTTCTCCAAACTTCGGTTTCTCCTACTTTTGACAAGTTTCAAGAAAGTTTGTGATGTCATTTTCTTGCTATAAAAGGAGGAATAAGTGCATTGCAGATGTGAAATTCACTGAGTCATGAGTGAGAGTAGTTTTCTCAACTTTATAAATGCAGTTAAATCTCTATATAAATCTGATTGGAAGTTTTCCTTTCTAATATCTTTAGATCGTCCACTTTTGGCTAAGTTTGAATCTTTAAAAATCAACTGTGGCAAACTTAGGCCGTTAGTGTGTTAGATTGCAGTGAGGCATGAGCTATATACTGTGAACGGTCTAACTTGAATTGTCTGCAGCAGTGCATCAAAGACTGTACTTGTAACTGAGTTTTGAGCCAATAAAGTACTTTAAAATATTATACAAATTTAACAAAAGATGGGGATGTATTGGTCTGAAAATTAATTGCTGTTTGGTCCAAATTTCACTGACCTATCTGGTTATATTATATTCTCTAAAATCTATGCTCATCTACAATAATATAGTTGCAAAACTGCCAGCATTTTGTTATGTAACAATGCAAACTTGTATATGCATTTTGGCATAAAATGGTGTATAATGTTTTATTTGCTTCTACAGAATGCATTGGATAACAGTGAGGAAAGCATGTTGTGGGAGGTGAATGAGGAAGACAGCGAGAGTGAGAATGATGAAGTGAATACTGGTAGTGGTAACAGTGCATAATGCAAAATATAGCAATGTGTTTGGTGCCCTGTATGCTAGGGAAAGTGTTGATGTACAAGTACAAGAAGATATATGTTTATACTCATTTTTCTTGTCTCAACCCAGAAGCAACTTGTTTTTGTTCAAACTTGTTTTTCTTTTCTGCTTGAATTTTAAGGGTACAGCTTATATTGGAAGATATGATGCAATAAACAGTTTCCTATTTCCAATATGCAAAGAGGAGCTCCACATATGACTTAGTAGCAAATTGCATGGCTGTTCCAACTAATGAACTGGGTAAATTATACTGCAAAAAAGAAAATCTGGTATCATAAGAACAAATGTGATAGAGTTGTACATTTTGGCATTCTCTTATTATTCATCAGATAAAACCTCAAATTAAATTCAAACTTGAAAACAAAGTGGTATGTACAGTAAATAGTATGGCCTGTATGCTCTGTACTACATGTTTTCTCAATGTTACACCAACATCAGTGTTTTTCTTTTGGTTGTTCAAATGCATCCATTTTCAAACTTAGCAATACAATCAATACATGTGAAATAATGTTGCTATGATGTTTTCTTTCCAAATGTGACACTTTAATTACAATTTTGGAAAAAAATATTCACCTATTCCTGACCATTATCTTACGTAACTAGCCTTCTGATTAAGAACCACATAATGACATCTCAATCCATTTTAATGTTAGGATTACTTTCATTATACAAACCTTAATTTCTAATTAAAATAGGAACTTAATTATAAGACATCAGAAAATCTGGAACTATAACTCCTTTTCTTAAAACATTTCATGTAGCAACTGCCCTCAAATAAGGAGTTATTTCAAGACAAAACAACCCAAAATGCAGCGATGGATTGAATGTCTTGGTTTTCATTTATATCAAAGCAGAAATATTTATATACCCTCTAATTAAACTGATTTCTCTAGTGAACTATGCTGCAAAAACAAAACTCTATTTAGGCCTTTACCTTTATTTTTTCCTATGACCCTCCTGGTGCAAGACAACAATGATATAGGGTCTGGGATTCATTAGATCAACAAATGATTATCTGAATGAAAAAATTTACACTTCCCAAAAATTTGTTCTAAGAAAAGTGGTGTCAAGCTGGATATAAAACTAGTGGAATGTGGTTCTGTCACGTATACACGCACTCCTACGAAAAATATTGATTATAACAACTGCTCATCATTGAGGCGATCTTAGAACAACAAGTAATATCCGGTGACATGAATGAAGTTTCTTTGACAAAGTACATAAAACACAATCCACAACACAACAGTTCACAATATGTTATCCATTTAAACAGTGACAAAATTTCTTAATGAAATCACACAATTTACACATAATTCTATATCTATTTTTGATGACAATTTCATGAGCTTAATTTAGGGATTATTCTCTATTATCTAGTTGTCAAAAATATTATGCCATTTAGACTATCTATAAGGGTTAATATTACCAAAGACATTACAGTACAAATATTTATGAGACATTAACAACAGTGCTTCTAGCTGCTGGACGTAATAAGGAGTACCTCATTCATGTGATTTTACTTTTATCTCAGTTATTCTGTACATAACTTTAATCATACATTATTGAAAGCAACTTATCTGACAAATTTCTGGTGGTCCTGCTAAAGAATAAAAAGCACCCTTACATAAATATTGCAGCACTCTTACAATATATTTGGTCTCCTCAAAGTTCATTGAAGAGAGTTCATAATATTACAGCAAATCATGGTTTAAGATGTTACAAACAAATTTAGCAATCCTTATATGTCTTCTAGAAACCATGTAGCGGTTTTCAGATAGCACCAATCAAATTACTTTTATATAACTATGACAACATTTTAGATACGTGAAAACTTAAGGAAGCAAAAACTTGAAAAGTGGCATAATATATATGATTATGCATTTCCTGATTCTCATTGCAGGCACACAAGCTATCTGATAAAAGTTTAAGTTTATTGATGCCAGAGTGCAAGAACTTTGTCAGGACAGAAAGTATCATATAGCAATTTTCTCTTGCTTGCTTGCTTGTTGTAGTTAAATGGTAGTTCGCATTTCAAAGCAATTTCTGTGCTTTTTGCATTATTTTGGTGGACTATGATTTGCTGAGGACTGAACAATAGATCTCACAAGTAGCTTATACTTTTACAGTACTTTATTGCTCTCTGACCATTCACCTTTCAAACGGGAATCCTTTGATCACAATATCTAAAGGAGCAGAAATAAGTAACCTCAGCTTCTGCATTAAAAGTTGAATCGTCTGTAAAATGTGAGCAGTAAGAACAATAAAGTATTAGTAGTAATGATAAACACATCACTGTTATTAACCTTCTACTTAATATTATTACAATGAAGAATGTTTCTGGTTATACTTCTGGGTCTCGTGGTTGATGGTGATTAAGAAATTGTTGTGTGTGTACAGGATGAGAAAAAAGGCTTATACAAATATAATGTTCATTATCCCATTAAAGTGTACATCATTTAACAGCTTTGAATGGTCACTTTTCTAAATTACCCCAAATAACAAGAGAATTCCTTTCTGTCTGAGAAATTGATGCTTCATAAATTAAAAAGTATAATATGAAAAAAAAAAAAAAAAAGTATTATATATCTCTGATTTGTTTTATTCACATGGTTTTCTTCAACTATTCTGTAACATACTGCTCTTACAAAAGCTTATTCCTCTCTCTATTCCGTGCTAATCGAGATGAACATTAGAAATGGTTGAATGATTTAGTTCCTTCTAAGGAGGAGGAAATTAAGGGAATACACTAGGCTAAAGCGCTAGTCAAATCTTTTCAAAGCTAGTAGCTATGTGATGCAACTGAAATTCCCTTTATTTTGCATGAGCAGGATGAATAAAAGTGAATAATGACTTTCCATTTGAGAAAAATCTAAGTATTGGAAATTATAAAACCAATAACGAGGAATCTTTAATATGTGGTATTTTCATAAAAGTCCTTAGAACCTGAAAAATACAATTTGTGCTCCCTTTACAAGCTTTATATTAATATTTGTTGTGTCATATGATACTTATATTGTTCATAATTTATTTTATATACATTTCATCTCCATTTTCATAAGCTTATAGCCATTCTTCAAAACATGATACAATTTTTAGATTCTTTTGTTTAATACTCCATTGATTTCTCCTTGTATTTTACTTGCTCTGGAAAATTCTCTGTATAACTTTTTCGGCTGATTTCTTGATAGTTTGTTTTAGCTACATTAGGAATTATATAAAGGAAAGATTTCTTTTTACTTTCGATCACAAACCATTATGGTATTCATGTCACCAGGATTATGTTACAAGCTGTCATAGTATTCACGTTAAATATTGTACTATGAGCCTTCATGGTATATACAACAAGATTATAAAACAGCAAGGCAGGCTGATAAACTCATATTAGTCGTGAGAATCATATGTGATTTGAACAATTAGTTATCTCAAAGGATAATTAATATATAATAATTATTCTGGAATATTATTCAGATAGTAGATATATCACATACATACATCCAGAGTTATGAATGAAGAAATATCTTAAATTACAATCTGCAATTACATTTCTGCACAAGTTTCTCTTTACCTAATGTGACGTAAGATTAAGACTTAACTCTACCGAACTGATTAGCTGGCTAAAAAGGAGTTTGGTAAAACGCAACTATACTACAGAGACCCATTTACAGAATTATAAAAGGAAACTATCATCACCTACATGGGCCCAACCAACTTTTTCTCACACTCTGCCTAAACATGTATGCACGTGCGCTCATATTTGTAGTACTTAGTAGAGAAAGTAAAAAGTGCTTCTTTAAAACAAACATTAAGTACTTTCTCAGTAGATTTGAGAGATATTTTAGGTACGTTTGTGTGAAAATAGAGCAGAATATATACCATAGCTTTTATGAAAAGTAATGGCTCATTGTTTAATAAGAAATTGCTACAATATTGTTAGAAATAATTGACATTGCATTGTCAGATATATCTTCTATAAAATGGTGAGTTAAACAGTATTTATGCAATGTAACTATCTCAATAGTATAACCATACCTCAGATTAGTACATCCCATAGCATTTATACTTTGATTAACCTCTGTTTTGCTTTATCTGTGGTTGTTTTCCCCTGCATTACTTCAGATAATAAGAGCTTACTGTAATAAATCAGGACTCCAAATATTAAATCTCACATTAAAAATAAGTGATTTGAATGAAGTATTTATAAAAAATTTTAAATGTTATTTAAAAAATTATAATTAGGAAACTGTTTCACTTGCAAACATCAAATGTTATACCAGCAGCTCTTCCTTATTACCTTTTACACCAGCACAGATACCTCCTTTTTTACTGTAATATCTCTGATATAACCCAAAACTTATAAAGGTAATACAATTTGTTTTTATACACGACATATTTTGCTGCACATGAACACATTGAACAAAATTGGACAATCCATGGAATTCCTTATTATTTATGTACACTGAACACTACATTTATTAACACAGAACAGTAATAATCCATAATAAATATAGTGAAACTTATATCTGACAGTCCAAAAGATATTCATTCATGCCACCTCCTGGAAGTTAGAGGATATGTTACACATGACAGATACATACCCACATAACTCTCTGCAAAATTAGATACTGATTTATGAAAATGACTAGTATTCTGTAAAGCAAGAAAAACTAAAAACGAATCAGTCATCAAATGTGGGTAAGTATATCTGTTCATGTATACCTATAAAATATGGTCCTACCATACCAATATTAGTATTAAAGACGATTATCCAAAAATGTTCCAGCCCTTCTGCTTGAAGAGGTAAGACTACACATGGCATACTTATTTCTCATGTTACTATAAAATTTCATAAAAGTCTATGTTATGTATAAAATGTTAACTAAGAAACCAAACTGACTCCTTTGAGACAGGCGTTTTTAAGAAAGGAAAGGACAAGCCATTCTGTTTGTATAAACCTAAACACAGTTTCACTGCGGCTTTAGAAAAATCCTGTTACAAAGTTGTAAAGTACAAAAATTGGCATAACCTGAATAGTTGGCATGGGATCTTTTATTTCAAATTAATTCACTTAAAAAGACACATCTAAAAGTATCTGTAACCTCTTGAAAGTTTCCCTTTTATGTTTCTAGCACTGTCATAAGGCTGGCTCATAATAATCAACAAGCCCCAGATTGCAAGGTTTTGATCTATTTTATTCCGGACCTCTCACTCTCCAAATCCAGTTTATTTTTGTGTCTTAGCTACCAACGAGTAATATACTTCAGTTTTATAGAGTCTAAATTGACCTAATTTTATGCCAGAACCTAATAAGACCTATTCTTTGAGGTAGAACCAAAATATAACTTGCTTACTTTATATTTTGGAAGTTGATGACTGTAGTTGAGATCAAATTAAAAGTAAACATTAAGTCAATCAATGACACTAAACAGCACTCATATTTAAATTACCCAAAATATGTTTCAGAGGTTAGTTTCCTCCAGTTGATGTCCAGTTGACAATGGAGGAAACTAATCTCCGAAACATGTTCCAGGAAATTTAAACGTGAGTGTTGTTTAGTGTCATTAATCGACTCAATGTTTACTTTCATAACTTGATATTGAAATAAATAGAGCACATTTATTTATTTCTTTAAAAAATTCTTTAGAAGTGAAAGGAGACTGTTTGCATAAAGAAAATGTCAAATAATTATGATACTATGAAATTTTGTATAATATTCCAGCATTATGCTTGCAATAATAAACTGTAATTAAAAGGTTCACCTTCAGTTTAAATCATTTTTCTAATTTAGGCTACTGTCGAATATTATTGTCAGAGGCACACAAATTTCTAAAACATGTGTGACATTTACATGCTACAATGATAGATTAAAACTTAAGGAAAATAATTAATATTGGGTAGTTTGTATTACTGTATCTTACATTATAGGGAGTTCCAATATTTTAACATATATTTTAAAATCCTATAAATTGCTAAATAGAACATACATAAAACATACAATAAAATCCTAATACACTGATAAAGAGAATACTTATTTTTTTAGAACCTAAAAATCTGGGGATAATAATCAGAGAACCCAACTCAAAAAATCTGATGTGTACCATTCACATGACTTTCTCCATATCCCTGCAACAAATAATTCTTAAAAAGCTTATACTTCTATTTACTTTATGCTAATCAGAAAAAATTAGCAGAAATAGTCTTATTACTCGCATCCTTGTAAGCAGAAGCGAAATAAGGGACAACCGTAGGTTAAAGTGATAGTCAAAAGCTGGTTGCTATGTCAATGAAGTTCCTCTGTTTATATGGATAGGAGTTGACAAGTTCCAGTAAGAGAAAAGAATACGTTTTGCATAGCAGAAACCAAAAATAAGAAATGTCACAAAAACGACAAACTCCACGAAAAAAATGTATATAACTTAAATTGTGTGTTTTAATGTGCTCTACATTTTTTGTATAGTAAGTTTTCGTCCATCTCTTACGGTTTAGCAGTTATTCAAAATTTAGTAAAATGCATCCAGAATAAACTACTCTTCAGAGGCTATTCCCAGAAAATTCAAGATATACATTTTATTTGTCAGGTAAATATGTTTAATATCCAAAATTTTAATCAAAATCATTAGAGCCATTTTTGAGAAAATCAAAATTTTCGAAAAACGTTGCATGTAAAGGGTAGTTGGGGGTGGAGGGATTTTTCTTAAAATCTTCGTGTCGCATCCCTGGAATATACTAAACTTAAATATCAAGTTTGGTATTTTACCGACTTTTCGTTTTTGAGCTATCGTGTTCACACATACACCCACGCACGCACGCACGTGCACACACACACACACACGGACCTTTTTGTGAAAATGCTTTTTTTTGAATATTGGGGACCCTAAAACATATATTTCCGGTGAAATTTCGGTATCGAATTTTTGGTGGAGTGCAATACTTTCTCTATACCCTATGTACATAGTGCGTATGGAGAAAGTAAAAAGGAAGCAAATAATATACAACATTTTGGTTCATAGTTCTCTGGGAATGTGAATGAGAATGCATATGAATGGCCATTTCAGCAGCAAAGTGACTCTCTCCAAGGGATGTCATGGCATAAATTGTTTAGGATACTCAGCAGCACAAGGACCGATATTATTAAACCAATGGTTTTGTTTGACAAAACTTTCCCTGCTTCTTATTGCTAAATGCAGTGAATGGGAAGAGGACTGGTTAAATCTGATGAAAATGAAGGTCCAATCTGGCATACTGATTGTTCTAAACACCAGATTTGGGATAGGGTCTGGACCCTAGATTCCTATACAATTTAATCAGAACAGAACAATAACATATTTTTCATGCTTTCATGAATTTAATCAAACATTACTTCCAATTTATATTTCTTAATACTTAATATATCCTTTCTTTTTTATAAATTCCATTAAACAATTAGGCATTCACACCACAAGATTGGAACACATTTTTGAGATCATGAAACCACACTTGAAATAAAATTATTATTAAATAGAATATTTTTGAGTTAGGTTTGTAACACTTAACAATCACTCAAGTATAATTTTTTCAGACTAGTTTCGATGCCATGTGGGCATCATTGTCGATAGTTTCCAACTGAATTTCCACAGGGTGTTCTATGTTGAAGTGTGATGGTCCCTGGTAGAAATTCAGTTGGAAACCATCTACAATGATGCCAACATGGCATTGAAACCGGTGTGGAAAAATTATACATATGTGATACTGAAATGTTACAAACCCAACTCAAAAATATTCCATTCATATGATTCACTGTTCCAAAACAGCCTCTCATTAAAATTGTTCCATTTTTAAATATTCTTTTGTGGAGCAGTCAAATTTTGTAAGTCTCTATTTCAACAATACTGTCATCAACTTCCAAAATAAAAAAGTATTCTTCATAATAAAGCAATTCTGTGCTTTAATTGACAGGGAATTTGTATCCCTAGGAAAGTGGTGACTTTTAAAAGTTGTCTTTCTTTCATTAGGCCAGTAAACCAATGAATTAGTCTATGCGAGGGCTGTCTGTTGTTCACTACATTCTTGTACTATTAGCTGCACAATAGCCTCAAAAAAGTTCTTTTTTGGTAATATATGGAACCATATTCTCTTCACTAAGTTCTGTTTCACTGTCATGGTAACCGGTATAAACATACAGCTACATTGACAAACAAACAATATCTTGAAAACGGTCAACTCCTCGAAAAAAATGTATAATACAAAAATTATGTTTTACAGAGATTTATTTTTGGGCAGTAAGTTTTTGTCTATCTCTTACGGTTTACCAGTTACGTAAAATTCAGAAAAATTCATCTATAATAAAAAGGTCTTTAGAGGCTATTCCCAGAAAATTCAAGATATACATTTTATTTGTCATGTAAATATCTTAAATATAACAGATTTTAATCAAAAGCATTGGAGCCATTTTTGAGAAAACCAAAATTTTCAAAACTTTTTGCATGTAAAGGGTAGTTGGGAGTCTGGGGATTTTCTTGAAAATCTCTGTGTCACATCCTTGGAAGATAAAAAATATATGAACATTATATTTTTACAACTAAAAATGAGTGAAGTGAAGCTGACTTGCACTTGAAGAGGCTGTTTATACGACAGAAGATATGTATAAGAATAAATTAAAAAGTCAAAAAAGTTGTAGGAACATTTTTAAAAACAAGAAGTATTTTACCATTTATTCTTTATACTTATATAGAATTATACTGCATGCATACTCAAAACTTGAAAAATATAACAGGAATGAGGAAATGCACCATTATGATACAAGACATAAGCAAGATCTCCATAAAACACAATACTAAATCAATAATGAAACATCTGTATGTTGCAGCAGCATATTATTATAACAAATTACCTGAGCATTTAAGAGTGTATCAAGGAAATGTATTTAAAAACAAACTAAA
The DNA here is from genome assembly GCA_030762935.1 of Hymenopus coronatus. Lineage (NCBI taxonomy): Eukaryota > Metazoa > Arthropoda > Insecta > Mantodea > Hymenopodidae > Hymenopus > Hymenopus coronatus. The sequence continues at coordinate 142,746,316 of CM060896.1, forward strand.
GGAATATCTAATAATGAAAGTTGTATACCTGGTTGCAGAATTGTAAGTAATTGTATGATTTGTAAGTAATTGTAATCTTGACTTGGTCTACAACTATGTAAATTGGTATATGGGCTCAAATACATATAGTAAAACCTGTCTTCGGCGGAATTTAATGGACTCGCAAGCGTTTCCATTATGGACAGGTTTCCGTTTAATGAAGGTATAACAAAATTAAATCCTGATCTTCATTGACATATTGGGATAAAAAGTATATGTAACTTATTTAGTTGTATATTTATGTATTTCTGCTATACATAATACCACTAAAATTTTTAATGAACGAAAAATAGCTGTATACCGAATCATTTACTTTTTCCAGTAGTCAAAGTATCTGGCGTCTTTTGTGGAAACACTCCAGCCATCCATTAGTTGCTTTGAAATCAGTCTTGCTCAGTTTTTCAACTACTTTTTAGCGTATTCCTGTAAAATAAGCCCCGATATGCAGTGATTTTTTTCCCTGACAATACTACTCCTACACTATTTTACTGATGTCTTGGTTTTCAATTTTCTTATGCCCTCTGTTCGTTTTTCTATTAGCATAGTTTTCCATCACTTCAAAATTTCTGGTTTCTTCTTTAGAATTTCGTAAACTTGAGACTTGTCTACATTGAACACCTTCATGATCTACTTGAAAGTCAGTTTATCACGTTCACTAGCATAAATTACTTTTACTCTCATGTTAAGATATAGCACAACCCTTGTTTTCAAAGTCATGGAGACTATTGCCGAACTAAATTGTTTAGAAGTGAACTTTAAAGTGCTGTTTGACAGGTAAATTGTACAGGGCACAGACAACAATAAAAAGATGATTAGCCATGCTTATCTTAAAATCAGCAGTTAACTAAACTATGCAGTGAAGGATTTCTCAGTATTTAATAAAGCACCACCTCCCTCATAGACTGGTCAGGTGGCAGCAAAATGGTCATGTTTCGACATAAACATCACATCTGTAGAGCACACAATGCAGATTTTCACAGGGTACCTGAAAATTTTCTAAATGCTACCTTCTGGAACAGGAAATTTTCTATTAAAAGCCGTACTTTGATTTCCATTGTCCACGATAGACAGTTTCCATTTAATAAAGGAAATTTAGCATTTTCTTCACCCATAAATTCACAGGGCCATGAAATGTTTCCATTTAAGGCAGATTTCCCTTTAATAAGGTGTCCAGGTTTTATTGTATTATTATTATTATTATTATTATCATCTGAATAGCCGTACTGAGCTGAGCAACCTATTGGACCCAAACCAGGGCTGGGCCTGTCATCAGGAACTGATTGCACAGAGAACACCAAAAATATTATTGTAACTCATCTGTTGGGCTCAGGCATCCAAAGCTCTCATAACTCGTGGGCAACAGATCTTTCTACAGGAGGCTGTTCTCTTAGAGAGCACCTACACAAAGTGAGGCAGAAGACAAGACAGCTGCCCATTTTGTGAGAATGCCCAGCACTTGCTCACGAGAGACCTCATTTCTGGGAGTAAATTTCCAAAATTGGAGAAACTTTCAGATATCATGGTTCAAACTTTGATACAGTTCATTGGACTTCTGGATCGATATGATTTGACAGCATGCTTGATAGATCCATAAAGGTTACAGCACAGGACAGTATTCCCCCCCCCCCCCAATATCATACTCATGGGAAGTAATTTGTTTGCAACTGACCAATAATATTTTTTTTTAATCTGCTTCAATTCACTCATCACTGCAAGTGAGCCAACATCAAAATTCTGTAGAGCAAACATTTTCTAAATGCAGTGAGCAGTTTTGCTCATGGCTCTTATGCTAAGGGTCTGTGATTCACTTCCAGTTCTGGGGTGGCAATTTTAAGTCATCCCTATCCAAGTCTCTACATCTGACTAGCCTTTGTGAAGTATCTCTAAAGGCAAAAGTAGTTCACTCAGAGGCCATAGTAAATGCTGTAGGTCCTCTCGTTCTATTGCCATTTACCATATTCCTCTCCCATTGTAAGATCTGCCCTTTAAGGGCCTCCAGTTAAAAATTGGGTCCATACATTACTTGGTGGAAACACATTTCCCTAGGTCATTGCAGTAGCATTTTTTTTAGCAGCTGTTACTTTATGTAATAACTAGGGAGTGCATTTAGGGTATGCAAAGACTAAAGTTCACTGTTAATTTAGCTGTAGACGACACAGCATGCGCTCTTTGAAGAGTTAAAAGCAACCAAATTTTCTGAATGCAGATCCATATTAATCCAGATTCCTCTAGTCAAACCACAGACTAATATGATGTAGCAAGTTTCATTCCATGTTCTTAATTTTTTTATTCTTTGTCAATTTCTTCACCTATTTTAATTGCATATAAACAAACAAATGACATCTTCACAAGAACAACCCTCAATGGATCTTAAGAGTCCAGATAAACATTAATTGAAATTTGTTCTAGTTTCATTATCTCAGCTTGACTTTAAGGACCTTTAGTTAAGTTTACATTCAGCCATCTTGAACAATTTTTACAGTAAAGAGCCAAATATGCACCACATGGATTTCATACTGTCCCAGAAACAAGAACAAGAAAGTTAAAATCTGACCAAGTTTTCTCTCCTATTCTATGGAAAGCTTCCAATTAATTGTGAAGGATCACATTATATGTATTTTGACTTTGACATTCTCATTCTGATCCCCCTTCTCGGTTATTATGAACTAAACTGTACAGTATGTTCCATAAGGTGCAGCCATATGCATGTATATACATTGTTGAACATGTAATATACATACCCATTCTTAAATTTTGAACATAAATAATTGAAAGAAAAAATAAAATTCTTAAAAACCTTTAGTCCATCTCCAAGCATTTTAAAAAAAAATGAGTTATTAGCAATCCAATTTTTGCAACATTGCACCACTGACATAAACGAGGGAATTCCTTGAGCTGCAGAATTTTATATTAGAGCTCTAAAGTGGTGATATTTAGTTTTTAAAAGAATTTGCTTTTTGTAGTTGGAATATACTACATATTTTTTCTCTGCTTGTTGATTAAAATGTTTTCACAATTTTCAAAGAGTAATAACACTCCAATATGATTTGCTATGCTATAAAGTCTGTCCTCTAGATACCAGCATTCCTTAAAGTAATAAAACTATAAAATTTGTAAATAATTTTTAAAACTCAATCTATTTGTTAAATGTATTCAAAATAATACTTCACAATTCAAACAAATGTCACATGCCAGTTATTCAAGTAATCCCAGGATTGATACAAACTAAATTAATGATTATGAAATTTTGATTCATCTTCTGTTATGTATAGACACAGGTATCACAATACTATTGGCAATGGTGATTAATCCGGTTTTTCTCATGGCTGAGTTGAGGCAGGTGTTGGAGAAGGAATTGGGCGATGTCGTACGCAAGCTATGGCTACTTTTGCATAGTTACGTTCCTTGAAATGTGCTTTGCACAACAAAACCAGTCCTGCCACCACAATGGGCAGGCCTAGCATTGAGCAGATCAGTTCTCCTGTCACAGCAGGACTCCATTCCAACAGTTCTACCAACATAAAACACATTGATGAACAGATGTATATATACAGCTATATATTGTCAATGCTTTTCTTTTAGGTTTAAGGAGAAAGGAATTCACTGTACAAAAACAATGTCTTCAGCTTCTACAACGCTACATTCAGGGCGGATTGCAGAAACAGTAATTTGTTTAGCCCTTAGCTGTTTAGCAAAAGTATGTTTTAAGTTAGATGATGATGATGACGATAATAATAATAATAATAATAATTTATTGATCCAGTAAATCCTTTGTACATTGTACAGTTGACATTGGACAGGATGCACACTTTCATTACTTAAACAGAGTTCATTTGGTTATAACTTCCCATTGTTTAGTACATATATTACTATTAAAAAGGGCTAAGGGGATTTCTACTAATTGTTTTTTTTTTTTTTTTTGCAGCCATGTTTTTGTTTTAAGAGTTGCTTCCATCTTTTTTATAAACAAATCACGTGTCAAAGGAAAGACTATGCTTTTTGATACTGTAAAGTGATAGTGGAGAGTAAAGTTTATAATAGCAGGTTCTGAAGAAAATTGCTGCTAAAACAACTCATTCCAGGTTATGTAAACAACTCTATCACACAGTGAATATGATATTCTTATGTGGGTGCAATCAATTTCACCCATGCTCCAGGAAAATTATTCCTGGAAATAAGGAATGACATGAAAAAAAAAAAAAAAAATCTGATGTGTTCCATTCATATGACTTACTCTATCTATTTTGCAACAAACTATTTCTAACAATATACTTTCATTTGAGGAAAGCATACTCTAAAAAAATAAAAAATAAATATATATGACATATTGAACCTTTTAACAAGAACTGCATTTTCTGTATATTAAGTTTTTGTCTCTTATGGTTTAGCAGTTATGTAAAAGTCCTTCAGAATGAAGAAGACCAGAGGATTGTAGTTTGGGTGGGGGGATTTTCCTGAAAATCTTTGTCACATCCTTGGAAGTTATTTAACTTAAATAACATTTTTGAATCTATCTCTATCACACCCCCCTCCCACACACACCCGTGCATGTGTATCTTTTTCCTTAAATGCTTTCTTTTTTGGGTTTGTTTTTGGATTCAGGGGTCCTCAAAACATGCATTTCCAGGGAAATCTCTATCACATTTTTGGGTGGAATACAATATTTTCTCTACCCACTATGTAGATAGTACATATAGAGGAAATAAAAAATATTAACATTGTCCTATTCTATTTTCAAAGCATAAAACAAGCTGAAAGAATTATATATAAGGATTGATCCCTACCTGGAAAGGACAGTAAAATCATGTTTAATGAAAGGCACCCGTTCGTCATACTTTGCCAAGAGTCATAGCGCAAGAAGAAGTTACAATAATCATAAGTTGCACTGTGAATTGAATGTTGTAGCCAATGGCATTCTTGTATCGTGTTGTAACAGATACCTCATCTTGCACAATATTTCTCTTACCTTTGAAAAGTGGTAGCATACTTTGAATTTCACCTTTCCACTTAATTTGCAAGGACTGCCGTAATCCAGTAGATAATAATGACAGAGGATGTTCAATATTATATAGCGATATGGTTACTTCGATTCATCGTATACATGCACCAATTTCTCAATGCAATATGAATTTTGAGTTTAAATACTGTTCTCAATGGCATTTAAATATTGGCTCTTAAAACATCAAATTTAGATAATGTTTAATGCTAAATATTTTGCAATGCAGCAGTTAAACTTACACAATGCCTAACTTTAACCATTTTTTAGTCATTTCTGCAATCCACCCTGTATGTCTTTCTCCTGATAAAAAAGTATAATAGTCTTTTAGACAAAGACATTTATCATGTTCATTATTAGTAAGTGTGTGCACATTGATGCCCTTATTAGAGTAACTTTATACTTACTAGTTGTTGATTCCGTAATTGTTCCAACTTTTCGAAATAAGGACCACCATATCCCTGCCAATGGAAGAGCTGCTGTTGCCAAGGCAATGGTGAATACTGCAGATTCACTCAAGACGAGGAACTGCAGCGATGATATGACAAATAAAATGTATGCTGTCACAAATGACCAGGAGTATGTAGTTACCTAGGAAACATTAGTGATGGGTAAGTTAAATAAATATTAATATAAAAATAATAGTTGCAACCAATCTTCACTTATCTTTTGGAATCCGATATAAGTGAAGATTGGTTGCAACTATTATTTTTATATTAATATTTGTGTTATTCTTCACTGTTACTAGCTTCTTTTTACATTTAAAAGTTAAATAAAGTTTACTGAATGCTGAAAAAGCTGAATCAAGATCTTTTGCAAATTGTGTATGTATGCATGTATGTATACATAAACTAAATAAAAAAAATAAAAAATACATAAAAAGATATTCTGAGTGCTCAATGATCTTACTACAACTGAAGTCTCAGGATGTTCTAAGAGTTAATTCAACAAGTTCACTTCATCAAAATACCTTGAGCGTTTAAGAATATTCAGTGTATAAACAGGAGGAAAATAAGCATGGAAGGCATTTATCATGTCATAACTGTTTTCAAATTATTTTCATGCATAAACATGGTTGTGACTAAAATGTATATATCTGTTCTAATGTTCAACTAATGGGGAAACAAAAACTGAAATTTTACCTTAAAATGACTGTGACAACCTCTAGTGATACCAATTTTTCCCCATGAAAACAAAGATTTAATTTTTCAAAAATAAATATACAATTTGTATAAAAACTATGAATAAAAAAGGGAATTCCATTTTATAAGATTCCTTTAATACCTGGTAGTACTGCTACTATCACATATGGTGAAAATATGCAAAAATAAGCACATATTAAGGGATAGAACACTACTTTCTAGGATATACTCAAATGTTTGACAATGATATGTGAGTGACTTCTCTCAAGGATTTGCACATAGGCTCTTAGAGCCCTTTGTGCATATTAAGCTGGGTTTCACTCGTCCAAGGGTCCTGATAAACCGGACCATGTCCCTAATATCTGCCCTTCTTATATCTCCAGTCTCCAAAAGGAACAAGCCTAGGGTTACATACCTGTGAATAGCAATGCCTCGCCTATGATGTGCCCAGGGATCTCAAAGCTCATCGTGCATTTTCTGCATAAAGGTGTCTCAGAATGTTGTGTTCAGTGAGATAGCTAATAATCCCTCTGAGCCTATTTCTAGTTAGGTTCAAAAGAACCTTATTAAGTTTGCCATTTGGCTTCGAAATTCATGGGCTTGTCCAGCGATAATTTGTTTCTAACAAATTTCAAAATGAGCCCATGAAGTAAGCTGGGTTATCTCATACTTGACACTTCTGAGGGGCATGCTGCAAAAGGGCTCCAATTCTATGAATGCAAAGCCCCACTCCACACTTAGGCAGCCTGTCTGTCATATCACTGCCTATGATGCCTGCATGCCTAGAAACCCAGACAAGGGTAACCTGGGCATAAAGTCTATCCAACATCCTTTGGGATTCCCACATCCATATGGATGTTGTTTTAACTGCCGTATGGGTTTTCAAAGCTGCCTGACTCTCTGACCAAATATACATGTCTGCTTGTGTGCCTAGCATATTTAAAATATACATGACAAGGACAGAATAGCAAACCAACCGAGGGGAATGGCAAACTGATACCAGAGTCCCAGGCCCCAGCCTCTGCCCTGCCCCTGAAGCACACTATACCACATCTGGTTCCCTACCTTCAGGGGAAACTCTGTCTCTGGGTCCCACTCATCTTGGTAGGAATCACCACCATATGAGATTTGATCAAAAAGTAACAGGAATTTTTATTTTTCTTAAAAAATCTACATTTATTTATCAACTTCAACTTGTATCCTTCAAGGTAATCTCCTTCAGATATAATACACTTGTGCCAACACTTTTTCCAATCTTGGAAGCACATCTGGAACTCACTTTTTGTTATGGTGTTCAGCTTCTTCAGCAACTCTGTTTTTATCTCCTCAATGGTGGCAAAATAACATCCTTTCATGGTTCTTTTCAGCCTCTGGAATAGAAAGAAATTGTAGGGGGCCATGCCCGGCAAATATGGTGACTGAGGTAACATAATAGTCTTGTTTTTTCCAGAAAAACACGAACAAGAATTGAAGCATGGGTGGGAACATTATCATGATGTAATTTCAACGAGTTGTTTTTGCCACAATTCTGGTTGTTTTTTTCAGATTGCTTCATGCAAATGGTGCATAACTTCCAGTATTCCACATTGACCATATGACCATTAAGCAGGAACTCACGATGTACTATCCTATTGTAGTAAAAAAAAAAAAACAAGAACCTCCACATGTGATCGAACTTGTCAAACTTTTTTTGGTCTTGGCTCTTCAGGTAGTTTCCATTGGGACAAATGGGTCTTGGTTTCGACTTCATACCCATAAACCCATGGTTCGTCACCTGTAATAACCTTCTTTAGAAGCTCTGGATCATCATCATCATTCAGCAATTCCTGAGCAGTGTCCTTGCGACATTGCTTTTGGTCGAAATTCAACAATTTTGGAACAAACTTTGCTGCCACACGTTTAATGGCCAAATCATCCTAAAAAATTATTCGACATGAACCAAAGGATAAGGCAACCTCTCTATGGGGATTCGGCAATTTTTCAGAACCATTTTCTTTACTTCTTCCACATTCACGTCAGTAGGTGTCCAAGGCAGTCATTGTCTTCCAACATCTTCTCCACCCTCTTTGAAGCCTCTATACAACTCATAAACTCTTGTCTTACCCATAGCAGATTTTCCTCAAAAGCCATGGTCAACATTTTAAATGCATGCTGCACTTTATTCCATCTTTAAAGCAAAATTTAAAGCAAATTCTTTGATCCATCTTTTTCGAAAGCAAAATTTGCCAATCACTTGCAAACACACATAACTTTTTCAACTGTCAACAATAAACTAAATATTCAAAACAGCTCAAAATGCAAACATACAACAGAAACATGCATACCAACAAGATAAAAAAACTTTGAAAATCGGATATATACAAACTGCAAAATTTAAAAAGTCCCATTACTTTTCAATCACACCTTATATACACTGAGCTTAGATTACATCTGGCCCCCTCAAATCTCCTACCATCACAAAGATAGGACACCTCTCTGAAATCTAGTCAAAATCAATGAGTATCCTTTATGAGGTAGTTTGGAACTCTAACCCCCCAATAATTCAGAGGCAGGGCACACTCATTCTTGTGACCTCCTTAATAATCAGATACAAAGAAGGAAGGTCCACCAAGATCTCTAGGGTGAAGGTAGAATGGCCCTCACTGGAGCATTATCCCTCACATCCACATTATCATACATACCATACACAAATGTTTAGTCTATATTTTATATTTCATAACATGAACAATATCATAAAAATCTGATGTGTTCCATTCACATGACTTTCTCTACATCTCTGTAATAAATTACTGTTTAAAAACTTATGCTTCTATCTACTTCATGCTAATTGAGATTAACATTAGCAGAAATGCTTTATTGTAAGTAGAAGGGAAATAATGGAATACACTAGGCTAAAATGGTAGTTAAATGTTTTAAAAGCTGGTTGCCATGTGAATGAAATTGTTTCTTTGAATTGCCAGGAGTCGACACATTCCCATATGTGAAAAGTTTTAAGTGTTTTAAAATGGAAACCAATAACAAGGAATATCAAAAAAATGATCAACTCTACGTAAAAAAACGAGATCAATATTTTTGTGTAGTAAATTTTTGTCTATTACAGTTTACTAATTATGCAAAAACCAGCAAAATTTATCCATAATGAACAGGTCTTCAGAGCCTATTCCCAGAAAATTCAAGATGTGCATTTTATTTGTCCTGTAAATATCTTTAATACATGGTATTTTAATCACAATTGTTAGAGCTATTTTTGAGAAAATCAAAATGTTCGAACATTTTTCCATGTAAAGAGTAGTTTGGGATGGGGGGGATTTTCCTCAAAATCTTTGTGTCACATCCTTGGAAGATATTAAACTTGTATACCAAGTTTGGTATTTTGCCAGGTTTTTGTTTTTGAGTTATTGTGCTCACAAACACACTGACACACAGACAAAAGACAGACAGACAGGCATGGATGTTTTTCTAAAAATACTTGTTTTGGAAACATGGGACTCTAAAACATATATAAAATTTTGGGTGAATGCAATACTTTCTCTATACAATATGTACAGAGTACATATAGAGAAAGTAAAAATGGAAAAATTATATCTCGCAGCCACTGAACACAAGTTAAAACAATTTATATGGGAGAGTTGACTTTACAATGAAATTGTTTAATTAAATTTTAAATCTGCATACCATGCCATTTGTTGCAGCTCAGTGAAGAGGAACCATGATTGGGAAAAAGGATAGATGCACAGGTGGGATTTCAGCCATTTTTGGTAAAAAATTTGCTCTTTGGTTTTTTTTGATGGAAAAATAATAGACACATTAAAGTACATGTTCCCAAAGTTTCAAAACCCTATAATGTCTGCAAGTTACCTTAATTTCATTATGCTTTTTTTTTTTTTTAGCTCCACCACCTCATCTCCATTATTGGGTATCTTTCAATGGGTTAAAGTCATTTTTCTAAGCTTTCATTTTTACATTTCTACTTGTTCAAAACTTAAATGCAAGCCACAAAATACATGCAAGCAAGTTGAAAATTTTACTACTTTTTCCCAAAACTATTGTTAATAAAACTATGTATGAGATTTTTTATTGCAACATTACTTTTTAAAAAAAAAAAAGTAAAATGTATACAGAACAGTAAATATTTTAGAAATTTTGCTTACAATGGATATATTTTTTTCAAAAATCCAATACTTGAAACTTTTGTACTTGCATTTGTGTCTATGGTATTGCCAAAACGTTTTATTAATTTTATTCAAAAACTGTAAAAAAGATAGATTGAAAAATACATTTATTTTAAACCAAAATTTTTAATAACTCAAAAACTATTAAGTGTTAGAGAAATTAAAATTCAGTAGAACATTGTCTTTTATACCCCTGAAGATTGTACCAAAACTGAAGTTTCTAGCATCAAAATTTAGGTCAGAATCTTTTGAGCCAGTGCAAAGGACAAAGATAGAAAAACATGGCTAGGTTGGTTATGTGTTCACCTCCCACTGTCCTGAAGGACTCTGATCAAAGAATACAATATAATACATTCTGTAAGACTTTGTTCCTGCCCACAAAGCCAAAATAGTGCTTCCTTTCCTATAAAGTCATGAAAAGGCCTCTGCGTCCATGCAAACTGTAAAACTTGGCAAGCAAGCATATTATTTCTTTCTCACTTATTCTTTTTCCCGGTGACCATTTAAACCCTGCACAGGATGGGAATGAATACTCAGTAAACAGGCAAGACATTTAAATGGTTAAATGATGCGTTGTATATATACATTCACATCTTCCATATTCATTAAGTTATTTAAATGAAACGATAAAGCTTAGTAAATTCAGTTTACACTCATGGTATCAACAAAGTAGATTAAAAAAAAAAAATTCTCTATTCACAAGTTAAATAGTTCTGTCAACAAATGCACCTCATTTGTGTTAGCTTTATTGCTTACAAATGATACAGCTGCCTCAGAAAAGTATTTCCTCAGTTTAAAGTCTAATAATGCATGAAAATATTTATGGAATGGTTGACAGTTTATGCTACCATGCAATAATATACTTGCATGCAGTATTACATTACACACCAGGCTGCAAATAAACTAAACCTGTCTGTCATATTTGTATACATGTATGAGAATAGTTTTTCAAGCAAAGTTTGCATGTCAGCCTGTGGCTTTTTTTGGCTGCCTTGTGAGTTATTTGCAATCAGCAGAATTGAGTCTTTACTTAGCTATCTCAGGGTTTACAGATATTTCTTTTAGCTAACTGAGAAGCACATTTGAAGTACTTATACCTCAATGCTCAATTAGCTCATCAATTAGCTCATTTAAGAAACTTATGTGCTTCTGAAATTACTTCAGAAAATGTGGAGGACTTTTTGGTGTATGACAGGGATTTGGAAATTGATGAGTTTTTGCAAGAAAATTAACATCATTTGCTGTGAATGATGGAATGTGCCCTTGTTTGCTTAGCCATGTATTGAGATGCGCCTTTCAAAAAGAAACTATAGTAACAAGCCTTGATCTCTGATAGAATGAGGGTTAATTTAAGCATTAAATGCATATATGAAGATGATGTCTACAGACGTCCATATTGCTTTAGCTGCATTTTAAAAGGGATGTCAATTGATATTTATATTTATAAAAGGGTTAAATAGCAGCTTGAATAAAATTTGGAAAAGCTTTGATGCAATGTGAGCTCTGCTATAATGTAATTTTAATGTACCTGATTGCAAGTGAGGTTAGTGAAGCCACCAAAGTGACAGGAAAGGCCATTCGTTGTCAGATTCCAGAATTCTGAAAATGAAGATCCCTGTAAAAAAAAGTAGATGTCATTATTTAATCTACCTTACATTTACCCAGAGGTAAACATGCAGGTTGAAAAGTTCATACCAACAGAAACCAATACCTTACCTTGCCTACAGAAGGTATTACATAGGTCCAGAACAAACCCAGTATAATAACAAATGCTATTATATGGAGCCACAATGCAACTGGCATGGCAACACACTCATTGTTGCTTTCTCCGGCACTCAATGGCTTCATAAGCATCACATGCCTATCAACATACATAAAACTTCTAATTAACAGCTTATATGATACTATGGAGTTTTTGATATGTGGTGGCTAGCTTAAGGAGAATTTTTTTACACTGGGAAATGGAAATGGTGGATATTCATAGCTCCTAAACTTCAAGTGCATATACTTTTTATGCATACTGAAACTACAATAACTACATATTTTCATAATAGGATGATGTTGAAATTTATGTTCTTATTCTGCACATTTCTCACACGTTTCAAAAAGATTTACCTTAATTCAACATGGTTATGTAAATAAAACTAAAAACTTTCAAAATATTAAATTGCTCTATTGTTCAATAGAGCAATTATTAATTTTATCAAAACTCAATTGCAGAAATTAACTCTCTTCAAATCATTGAATGGTTGCACTTTGTGATTCCTATTGAAACTTTCTTGAAGATTTCTTAGGCATTTGTTCCAACTTTTCTCTCATGCCATCAAGTTATTACAATAACTCACAGTGATAACTGCAGTTCCTTACCAAGAATATATATAGTTTCCCAATAATTACACAAAAATGTGATTAGTTTCTGTGAAGAACACAAATAGTAGATATTCTGCCTATAAATTGGTGCCTTTTTTCTCTCTACAAGAGTTTGTTGTTGTTTATGAATCATAAATGAAAATTGTGTGCTGAAATACAGACTTTTGGCATTCATACATTGTAATATAAAAGGTGGTCTTACAATGTATTAACCTCTGTGCAGCACAAACCTCAAGTGATTAGCCAGGACACAGAGTGGGGGGGAGGGGGGGAGACAGAACTGGTTAGAAACAGTGCAGGGTATGCGATTCCCCATAATAAGGTCACGCACCATATGAAGGCTCTGTACTACAACTTTGTCAACTTTTCTCGTGCAAGAATAGGCCTACTGACATGTAGAATAGGAAAACCATAGCACCAGTGGCATGCTGTGACCATTTAGATAGCAAGCAATGAATATTATAGTTTGTAAGTAGACAGTAATAAATCAAGGATCAGAGTTGCCTTGATAAAAATCACAACCAGCAATAGTATAAATCAAAGGAATAGATATTAAAGAAAAAATCTGATGTGTTCCATTCACATGACTTTCTTTATATCTCTGTAAATTATTATTGTTAATAAGCTTATCTTTTATTTATTTCATGTTAATCGAGAAAAATTAGCAGAAATAGTCTTATTTCTTGCTTTATTGTAAGTAGAAGCGAAATAAGGGAGTACCATAGGTTAAAGTGAAAGCCAAAAGCTGGTTGCTATATGACTGATGTTCCTTTGTTTGTATGGACAGGAGTTGACAAATTCCTGTATGAGAAAGCTGAAACCAAGAAAAAGGAATATCTCCAAAACGATCAACTCCATGAAAAAAACGTATATAACATAAATTGTGTGTTTTAACGTGCTCTACATTTTTTGTGGGTTAAGTTTTTGCCCATCTCTTACAGTTTAGTAGTTATGAAAAATTCATCCAGAATAAAATAGTCTTCAGAGGCTATTCACAGAAAATTCAAAATATACATTTTATTTGTCAGGTAAATAACTTTAATATACGATATTTTAATCAAAATCGTTAGAGCCATTTTTTAGAAAATCAAAATTTTTCGAAAAAAGTTCCATGTAAAGGGTAATTTGGGGTGGGGGGATTTTTCTCAAAATCTTTGTGTTGCATCCCTGGAAGATACTAAACTTAAATACCGACTTTTCGTTTTTGAGTTATCGTGTTCACAGACACACGGACACAGACACACATACATACACACACACACATACGGAGACCTGTTTCTGGAAATACATTTTTTGGACACAGGGGACCCTAAAACATATATTTCCGGTGAAATCTCGGTATCAAATTTTTTGGTGGAGTGCAATACATTCTCTATACACTATGTACATAGTGAGTATAGAGAAAGTAAAAAACACAACTGATAGTTTAAATTAAAGGTATAGACATTAAGGATAGAAATTGCAACTGGTATGTTTTAAATTGAAGGAATAACTACTGAAATACTATATTTAATAGTTACCTTAAGTATAATTTAGCAGAAAATAACTTTGACACTTTGGTAGACATGTCTGTAAGATCAAGGGAATTTCTCTCCTGGGAAGCAAATTTATAAATTTATGTTTCTTTTGAACTGTTCCTTTTTCTTGCTTCTCTTGATAAGCAAGTTTCAGTTGAAATAATTACAAAATGAGATAGTCTCTATCTTCTCCAGTAAAACTCCAACTTTTGATTCTCTTCAGCCCTGAATTCAAACTTTCTGCTGAAAATGTACTCCCAGGAATTGCACACCAAATGACACTTACGTTGTAAACTGCAAAAAATGTTGTTTTGGCATTAAATTAATGCTCAAGTTCATTCATGATTTTGTTTCTTGTACTGTTCACTACAACCAGTTCTCTTCCTAGAATAGTGTAAAAGTGCTTTCCATATGTATTTAAAACTTTGAAACTGATTTTGGAGAACTGATCCATAGTTTTCATGTGATAAATTAAAAATTCTCTATTTAGAATAATATTAAAATCTTATATCCAAACAATTATCAACATTATCAAACACTTAAGAATAGAGAAGTCTATATTCAATATTTTCCTCTTTGAAGATGTTCAAATCCAGCAGAGGAAGATGGATTTTTTGGGGCGCGAAATCCTTAGCATGATTTCCTTTGGAAGCGAAGTACAACCTTGGTCCCATGTTGTAAAAGAACCTCAAGCCTGATAAAGAGCTCTCTGAGCAAAATGAAGCAGTTTTTATGCCCAGTATAGAATGCGTTGCTGAGAACCACAGTAGTTAAAGAATGTACATAAATAAACCTCCATTTCCATTTTCTTCAAAGACTCTTCTAATTGTGATCGGGTTTATTGAAAAACTCTTGTTCTCAACCATTATGTAATGAGGCTATTGAGCGGTGACATTTTTACTTTCTTTATACGTACTATGTACATAGTGTATAAAGAAGGTTTTGTACCCAAAAATTCGATGCCGAGATTTCACCAGAAATACATGTTTTGAGACCACCTGAATCCAAAAAAAGCATTTTTAGAAAAACATCCATGTGTGTGTCTGTCTGTCTGAGGGCAGCATAGCTCAAAACTGAAACGGCAGTTAAATACCAAACTTGGTATTTAAGTTCCATATCTTCCAAGGATGCAACACAAAGATTTTCAAGAAAATCCCCCCAATTCCAACTACCCTTCATGTGGAAAAATTTTCGAAAATTTTGATTTTCTAAAAAATGGCTAACGATTTTGATTAAAATATCATATATTAAAGATATATACTTGACAAATTATATTATATCTTGAATTTTCTGGGAATAGCCTCTGAAGATTACTTTATTCTGGATGAATTTTCTGGAATTTTGTGTAACTGGTAAACCGTAAGAGATAGACAAAAATTTACCACACAAAAAATGTAGAGCACATTAAAATGCACAATTTATGTTATATACATCTTTTTTGTGGAGTTGATCATTTTTGATTTCAGCTTTAAAACATATAATTTTCTCATACATGAATTTAACAGTCCATACAAACAAAGGAACTATAGTCACATAGCAACTATCTTTTGCTATCACTTTAACCTATGTTACTCCCTTATTTCGCTTCTACTTACAGGGAAGCAAGTAATAAGACTATTTCTGCTACTTTTTTCTCACTTAGCATGAAGTAAATAGAAGCATAAACTTTTTAACAAAAATTTGTTGCAGAGATATAGAGAAAGTCATGTGAATAGATTACATCAGATTTTTTTATGTTCTATTGACATTTGATTTGAAAGTATTAGATCTACATGATTGGGATTTATCTAGATATTATTCAATAACTACACGATTATAATGAATATTATTAATAAATCTGTCTCATGTCGTTTGGTCGTGTTAGGATGCTAGCCTTCAGATTAAAGTTCCTGGTTCAATTTTCACACTTATTGCAGTTGTTACCGAAGCAGTGCTTTGTATGCATGCCACTGCATACCACAAGGTGAGTACTACTGTTGGCTCTGTGCATAGAATGTAACCAGTGGCTATGGTGCTAGAATATTTTTAGTAAAAAGTTCTTTCTCAATAGAAAATTATTTTAACAAGAAATAATGCTACATTTTGACATTAGGCCCTTCTAAAGAGCAGAAAAAATATTTTAGAGCCAGTTTTCACAAGACTATATCACCACTGCTCAAATTTTGTACTTGACAATTCATATGGCTTTGCGTAATGTTGGCTATATTGTGGTCGCAACATAGCTGTAATTTTCAGTGAACAACTGCAAATTATACATCTTTCTGTCATGTTTTAAGTTGCATATAAACAGTGTAAAAAAAGTGTAAATGGCATGTTATTTATGGACGCTCTTTAACTGCTGAGGTTCTCAGCGTCCCATTCTATATTGGGCGTGAAAGACTGCTTAATTTTGCTCAGAGGCCTTTCTATCAGGCTGGAGGTTCTTTTACGTGCCGTAAATCTACGACACGGGACCAACGGATTTACTTCCCTTCCGAAGCAAGCCATGCTAAGGATTTTTACACCCAAAAAAAATCCATCATCCTCCGCCAGGTTTGAACCCATGACCTTGGGTATATGAAGTTAGCATGGTAACCATTACACCATGGAGGGTGACTATATAAACAGTGTACATACATAAGTAGTGAACATCTATGAATAATAACTAGTTTGCTAACCTGCAATAGCAATGTTCTAAGTTCAGTGAACTTTACAATACAGATCAAGCGAGATCAGGAAATACAACTTTCCCCTAGGCCCAGGGAGTCACCATCTTGAGTGTCTTTTTTTTGTGGGGTTTTAAACTAAGGTCATACTTTATAACTTATTTTATAGGCCACCCCACCATTGCTTATGCAACGAGACGGAAGTGGATGTGCCACTTGAAAAGACTACCCAACCTCAGGAGGGGGTGGGGACAGTTCTAACCATTATCTACCAACTGTCCAAGTTGGTGTAAGAGGACATTAATGCATCTCACACAAACGATCAATCTTCCATGGTATCAGGATCTCTTTCCTCCCAATACCAACTCAATCCTAACAACTCTCTTCTGGAATGGGCTCAGATGTTCAGTCCAGTGACCAGACTAAATTTTGAGAAAGGAGGACGAAGAGCATCAAAATGTAGGACATCAAAGAAAAATGTAGCACAGTTGAAAAAAGGATCATCCTTATTTTGTAAATATTGTTTAAAGCAAAACAAATCATACATTTAAAAATACATAAATGTGGCTTAAAAGTATTTTTCAGGAATCAATTTTTGCCAAGATGTCAAGGTTTTTTAAAACATATTTGTGAAACTCTGTGCAAAATAGATCTTTAAAGTTGTATTTTACTAACAGTAGCCCACTAACAGATTCAATTTTTAAGTGATTCCTCTCATTTGGCATTTACATTCCAGCATTATAGATGCTTTCCACTTTTTCGAAATGGCAACAAACAAAACTTTCACAAACAACCTTCTCACATGCACAGGCAGACAAAATTAAAATTAATTAGCATAAGTAGTTTAGTTGACTAGGTAGCAATTAGTTGCACTAGTGAGATCACATGATACTTTAAAGGCAAGCTGTTATGCCATCTAATGGTAGAATTTGTTAATTGAATATCGAAAATGTGAGCTGTTATGCTATCTATCGCTAGAATTTAATTAGCTATTATGCCAACTGATGACAAATTTGATAATTCAATACCGGATATACAACTGAAACGTACAAAATTCACAGCAATTCAAATTTTTCAAAATGTAGGACACTTTACAATTTTTTAAAATTCCTCCTGGACCCCAGACAGACAGTTTAAATATAGGAATGTCTGGGAAATGTAGAATGTCTGATCAGCCTGGTCCAGTGTGCTTCTGGTAATGTCAGAAGTACCACATAAAGAAGATCATCTATGGACCATAGCTAAGGAAGTTGCCTTCAAACGATAATTACCTTAATTTTTACTTTCTCTACCATCTACTTGTAATAGGTAAGGTATAGTGTATTTCATTCTAAAATCTGCTATCAAGATTTCAACAGAAATATATGTTTTGAAGCACCTAAATAGAGAAAAGGTGTGTGAGAGAGAGTGAGAGTGAGAGAGTGTGAGAGAGTGTGAGTGTGTGTGAGTGAGTGAGTGAGTGTGTGAGTGAGTGAGTGAGTGAGTGAGTGAGTGAGTGAGTGAGTGAGTGAGCGCGTGCGTGTGTGTGTGTCATAAACTTCAATAAATATCAGACTTAGTATACTGACTATACCGTGATGGCTTGTAGCTGCCATACATGTGTTATTGATTTGCTTCGGAACATTTATGATTGATTATTACACCTGTTCAGTCGGCTTCATTTACACAGCTGCACTCATTGCATGAACTTTAAATTTAACAATGAAGAGTGGCTACAGAACTTCAAAATCTTGGAATGCCACACCTGGCACAATAGGCATGTGCTATAACAGAATATTTCTGAGTTGGGTTTGTGTCACTTACATATAGTTTTTCCAGACTGGTTTCGAAGTCATGTGAGCTTCACGTTGATGCTTTCCAAATGAATTTCCACAGGGGGTTCTATGTTGAGGTGTGATGGTCTCTGGTGGTGAGTGATGAACCCCCACAATATATTTTGTGGCAGCAATTCAAGTTGAATACATGGCATTAGTTTTTAACGATGTGGATTTTTTCCCAGACGTCAAGCTCTGCTGCATCTCTGGCGGGTTTTATAAGGTGACCAAAAGTGGTGTGCAACGGCTGATTTGCCATTTGTTTGTATTTTACTGCTTTCATGTGTTCTGTTAAGTCTTGTTTCAAGGTGCCGTTTTGTTTTTTTGTTTTACCAATCAAAAGGTCCAGCTGCAAGCCCAGCAAACTGGTTTTACAACTGCGAGTTCACAGTGTGCAGCAGTTGCATGAGACAGAGCAATCAACTGTCTACTTATCAAAGTGATGAGAGAAAATTGTACTGCAGAATTGTTGCAAAAACATTGGAATACAGACATTTACTTGTAACTTATTTGAAGTAGAACAAAGAGCTCTTTGTTACAGTATTTAATTCAGTATCCTCTAAAGATGCAAAACAAATATTTTCAAGAAAATCCTCCACCTGAAATTACTCTTTATATGGAAAAATGTTCTGTAGTTTTTTTTGTGTGTGCTAAAATGAGTAACAATTTGATTAAAATATCACATTGAAGATTTTTATGTGACAAAATAAGTATCTTGAAATTTATGGATAGCCTGTGTAGTCTTTTATTTGGAAGGCATTTTTGTATAATGGATACAATGTAAGAGAGGGAGAAAAAAGACCAAGAAAAGTATAGATCTCGTTAAAATATACAATAACTTTTTTGTAAAATCTGCCATTTTTAGATATGTCATTATTGGTTTGAATTTTTACTTTTTCTGCACATACTTGAGTAGTGAAAATACTGTATTCCATCCAAAAATTTGATGTCAAGATTTCACTGGAAATATAGGATTTGAGGTCCCCTGAATAAAAAAAAAGAAGTTTACTATCTTTCAAGAATGCGACATGAAGATTTTTAGGAAAATACCCCACACAAACTAACTTTACATGGAAGATTTTTCAAAATCTTTGATTTCCTCATAAATGGTTCTAATGATTTTGAATAACAATGTATTTACATGGCAAATAAAGTGTATATCTTCAATTTGTTGGAATAGCCTTTGAATTCTGAATGACTTTTCTAGCTCAACCATAAGAGCTAGACAAAATGTCTCTGCACAAAAAATGTTGATATTGTCAAAACACATACTGTATGTCCTGCATATTTTTGTTGTAGAGCTATCCATTTCTGAGATACTCCTCCTTACACGTTCCAATTTTAAAATACTTATACTTTTCTCAAACGGAAGTTATCCCTGTTTCTTTTGTATAGCTACAACTTTTAAAACATTTAACTATCACTTTAGCCCAGTGTATTCCCTTATTTTCCTTCTACTTATACGAAACTAAGTAATAAGGCCATTTCTGCTAATGCTTATCTCGATTAGCAGAAGTAGAAAGAAGAATAATCTTTTGTAAGAAGTCTGTTTGCAGAACTAGTAGAGAAAATACAGTAAATTGGTACAGAAAGAAGCACATCAGATTTTTTCAATTCTTTTGTTATTTTTTAATGTGCTGTTCAGTTTTTTCATAACATTCTTTTAAACATTTGGCTATCAATTTTGCTGTCAATTGGCAGGTTATCAGTGCCACTGGTATGCCAGAATTTCATTCCACATTAAGTTCTTTTAAATGCCAGCAAATCTGACGCTTTTAAGCACACTTAAAAACCATCAGTCTGGGCCAGATTTGAACATATGAGTTTGGGAGCAGAAGCCCAGTGTTTAACCTATTGAGCCACCTAGACTTTTCCTGTATCTCTCTTATATCTAGAACAAAATGTGCAATGAAACTAGCTTCTTCAAAGGTTTATATTATTACAAAGTAGATAGAAAAATACTTTCATAAGAATAGGTTGCATGCCTCAAGTTTTTTATACCTTCGTGTTTCTGTTGCTTCCTCTTGTGGTGATGGCACATCTTGATTATCTTCTGAAGTTACTTGCAACAATGGACGTGAATGTCCACCGAGGCCATCCCTAGTTGAGACTATACGTGACACGGTGGCTAGCCGAGAGCTGCATGCATCTATATACATTAGTCCCTGGAAAAAATCATGTGACATAATGTGCTATACTGAGCTGTTTGATACAGTTATGATTGGTTTTACTGATCCCTTAAATTTTTTCACCAAAAAAGTTAAAGAAATATTACCAAATAAAACATATTACTCTATACAGAATTTATGGATGAGGCAATGTTGGAATCACTAGGCTAATATACATATTATATTATTACCATAAATTGATAAATCAATTTTTCATAATACCTTGTATACCATGTACATATCAGAATTTAAGTATATTATCGATGAGTCACCATTTTTCAAGCTTAGGCTCACAATGTAAACGGCATATGACAATAAATATTCTATTCTAAGACCATTCACCATTTGCTTCAACATGACAATGCTTCTACACACACAGCAGCCAGAACATACAATTTCTTGACAAATCAAAACATCAGAGTCCTCCCTAACCCTCATCTCTTATTCCCATGTGACATTTTTCCTTTTTTCTCGAAACAAAAACCATTTCTCATCACATGAATAGGCCTTTATATGTAGGCTTCAAATGACTTCCCAAAATATGTTGGATAAAAGGAATTTTTAAGAAGTTTGAATGGATGTAGTGAACAACTTAGCAGTATTATAGTCTATTTAGAGGAATATTTATGTAGTCAATGTCAGTGATGAACCTTATTATATTACTTCTTGTGTACTGCTGTTAAAGAATATTTTTTCCAGTGATTTTCAAGATATAAAATTAATTAATATCTCAAGTCAAGATATTTATCATAGTGGACAATACTTTGAAAAGCTATAAAAGTTAAAGTATTGTAAAATATTTGTGGCTGCAGCTAAAAACTTTCAGATTGACACTCAGAGTTAACTCAAAAAATTTAGAGCAGATTACAGAATGCAAGCTTTCCTATGCCAGTTAAATATTTCCAAGTTTTGTAAACTTTTTTGACAAATGTTTAATTTAAAGGTGGGAGCATAAAGCATACATTAATGATGAGCAAGAGTACCAGTTTTCAGAAAATCTTATTAAATAAAGTCCTTTGTATCATATATAGTAATTAAATATAACCTTCTGTGAAAGGCACATTTTCTTCCATTTTTTTATGAAAAGGTTCAGCACAGGGCCATCTAAACATAACTACTATGTTTTAAATATGACTGAATGGATTAAAATATCATGCTTGTCAACTTCCTGAAACTGAAACCTGTAAAATTTTCCCTCATTCAGCATAAATTTAATTACAATGAATATAAAACAGAAGTCACCTTATCTAACCATACATACCAGCTTTCATTTAAAAGACTAATGATTATGCTACCTTTGCACAGTCAAAATAATGTGATCTTTCAAAAATTTTCAGCAGACAATCATTTTGATGAAAAAAAATGTAAAATGCATAAAACATTTTGTTCAGTAAATGTACACAAGTTCCATTAAAATAAATGCAAATTCCATTTTATTAGAATTCTTGAAGGCTGGTAGTACTGACTCTTTCCATCACACATACTGAAATTCTTCCTGGTACCAAAATAAATATGTATTAAAGCAAAGAATGTCACTTCATAGGCTACATAAAAAGATCTACTTCGTTTTTTACCTTTCCTAACAAAAATTTGTCATAAAATGTTGAAGTGATATCCTGCAGCTGTTTATTACTGTAATAAAATTGTAAATAGCTCTTGACAATGTCAGATAATCTGCACGAGTCTACTGACAATAATAAAACTTGCTTTCACCTACTAAGACAAAGAAAATTCCATTTTCAACTTACTCCACACACAACAAGCTGTCCCTCTAGAAGAGTGTAGACTAGACTCCAGAGGCCTAAACCCATAATGTATAAAAATGTCCATATGGCATGACTGCGCCAACTCCAGTTCCCTGTATCTTCACTCCGCCTTTCTCGCTCATTGCCACGACAACGGAATTCATCACAAAGCCCATAGTCCACACTGATGAACAGTCCTACTATTATAGTTGTAGTGCAGAAAATCTTCTGTAGACCCATCACTAAAATGTTACAATATTTATTAGTGCTAAGGATGTTACTATGAATTGATGTTGTGTGAAGACAGAGCAAACCCAAAAATTGCATTTACACATGATGTATTACATACTCAGATTCAAGATCTTGGTTGAGGACAGCTTTAAATTATTACACTGATTGTTAACCTACGCAAATGAAGTTATTGAAATGTGAAACAGCTATTTGTGAGAAATGGCTGAAATGCTTACTGAAAAATTATATTTTTGAACTTAAACCCCTTTCCTCCAACACCGGCAAAATAAAGCTATTTACAGAAATTTGGACCTGGCCATTCTTTCAGCAGACATTCACTTCAGATATTAATTGTTTCTATATTACTATGGTTTCAATTTTCTTTTCTTTTCTTTACTGTCTCACTTCCTCTGATTTCTCACTTTATATGAATACTGTCCCACACTCCCACATTATTTAATAAATATCCTTTTCATCATTGTTATTTTGTTCATTTCTCCAGTTTTCAGTTTATTTACATTCAAACATAACCCTCATACAATGGAACTTATCCTGAGTAAAACTAATATTTCTAACTTCCATTCTCCTGCGCTTCCTCCTTATTTATTATTATTACCTAGATAACTCTGTTGCAACGATGCTGCATTACAGTCCTGTCAACATTATTTCTTAAATTGCTTAGTCACACCCTTAGTTAGGTCGATTCTTGATATATTAAATATTAAACATTGTTTTAATAAATAAGTTTAACATCCAGTGCCACATTTTAAAACTCTCTTTTCATATTCAAACTTTTTATTCTTACTCATTTAATTTTTATTACTGAAATTGGCACAGAAATATCATTGCAGTGCATTAAATTTCCCAAGAGTTTTCTATTACCCAAATTTCAATACTGCATAGTATTTGTGCCTCCACCACTGCATTATAGATTTTTTTCCATTTGACTACCAATTATTTAATATAAACAACCTTTTATAACCTTTTGACCACTAGCTATTTTAAATAAACAAACTTTTATAATCAACATTGCTTTCTCTTTTGTAGATAGCAATCATTTTTTGCTTTACACTTTTTCATCCCATTCATTTTGATTCCTAAATAAATACAATCATATACTATCTCATAGTCCTTGGTACCTTTCTTCCGTAAAAGGTTGTTAAACCCAATTTCTTAAAACTGTGCAGTGATAAAACATTGTTTTGCAACAGTGTAACTAATAAGATTAATTCTATTGATATTTGCAAACTAAACATGACAGAGTAAAAACTTCATGAATAAATAATTTAAAATTAGAGACTCTTTTTTAAAAGATCAATTTTTTTTAAAAAATGAGGAGCTTTATTTCCTAAGGGATTCATGAATGATATAAAGAGTAATGTAGGAAATAGAATCAAATTTCAGCTAAGACCCACATAACCTGATTAAATCTAGGAATAGATTTCATTATGGGAATGAGGTATATGCAGCAAAGGTGCATATGAATAAATGAATGGTACTGTAGAAGAGATGCATAGGATCACATTCTGTGATTTAAAATTTAAGGATTTTGTAGAAATGCATTTAACAAGTGCAATATATTAGCAGTTCATTCTTTGTATATATACAGAAAGGGCAAATACCAAATAAAACTTTTGTAAAAGAACATGGGTATTGCACACAACTACTGAAAAATGAAATTAACCTGTAGAAGTGAAAATGTAGGCCAACCTAATTTTAACCCTTAAATGCATGCTTTGCATATATGATTTTTAGGCAATACTTTAGAATATTTTAATACTTTTATTGGCAATTTTTAATTAATAACCTTACAATGCAAGCATTTTCAGATATTTTGTATTGAAAAAAATATTAATTTCTTCCAATAATATTGTAGCTTTTTTTTTTTTTTTTGTAAATAAAAAAGCAAAATCCATGCAACTGCAGTCAAAGTAGGTACCCTCTCATTATCCATGCGTGCCATCACACCAATTATTTTACATGGACCCTCCTTGTCCTTTACCACAAGCACATTTGACTGCAGTTGCCAGGATTCAAACTTTAGGCATTTGGACCACCAAGTAAAAAAATAAAGGAATATGAAACCAGTTTATGAAATAGAGGAAGAATGGCATGTGTAGCAGACTAATTTGTGCATTTAAGAGTTAAAGCCATTTAAAGGAATACCTAATAGAAAAATGTATTCTTTGGATGAGTTTTAAATCTTACAAACAGATAAAATATAAATACAATTCAAATCAATACTGCCTAGAGCCTGCATACAGCTATGGACATTAAAGCATAATCGTGGTCATTGTTAGGTTAAATTTTTCACACACATACCATTTGGTTTTTAAATATCTGAACATGTTTCAGGGACCTATGTTTTCATCAGCTGCTGATCTGCTCTGATAGGCGGATGCTTGTTTCTGAACATTGTGGTTGCTTGTGGAGGCTTCTAGAGCCCTAAGCAAGAGTACACATGTATATATAGCCACAAAATTCTGAGCAGAGCTAGTGGGGGAGCATGGTGGCCAATACATCACTGGAAAAGGTCACACCACAATACTGTGTCCTGCCATTTTATTTCCAACACTTGATTCCATAATGATAGCTTGCTTTTAATGCTATGTCATATTGTATATTATGAGTCACAAGTTACTTGCTGCTGTTCTGGCACGTACCCAAACTGGAACAGCCTGTTCTAGAGGGTATGTTATGAACTCCCTATGGTTGTGCATCATTGGAATATTAAAATTCATAGCAATCCTTCCATTTTTCAAAGTAAAGATTCTTTCCCAGGCAGCCAGTTCCACTGGCTTATTAGTTTCTTGTAAATCTTTGGCTTCTGGATTTATTTCATTATTTTTTTTATTTGTTTTGAATAGATGTTTCTATAAAGCTCTCCCAATCAGCCTCCATGACCGCTTGCTCTTGTCGCCCTCCATGGTGTAATGGTTACCATGCTAGCTTCATATACCCAAGGTCGCAGGTTCAAACCCAGTGGAGGACAATGAATTTTTTCGGGTGTAAAAATCCTTAGCATGACTTCCTTCGGAAGGAAAATAAAACTGTTGGTCCCGTGTCGCAGATTTACGGCACGTAAAAAAACCTCAAGCCTGATAAAGTGGCCTTTGAGCAAAATTAAGCTGTCTTTCATGCCCAGTATAGAATGGGATGCTCAGAACCATAGAAGTTAAAGAGCGTCCATAAATAAAACTCTATTTCCATTTCCATGGCAGCTCCATAAAATAAAACGCAAATAAAAGTAATTGCCAACATAAAAAGGATAGAACTGCTGCAAACATTTCTAAAGACTGAATACTGGACCTTACCCTGCATGCATATAAAGGAGTTATTATTACACATGAAGAAAAGCCTCAGAAACCTTAATTACAAATGCTGAAGTACTTGATCATAATATACATAATAAAACAAATTCCATATTTTCAGCAAATAACTGCATTTGAAAAATTCTTTTAAAATCACTGGAGTAAAAATAAACAATAAAAAGAATAAGCAGTATATTAAAATTTTAAAACATCTGATGTATTCCATTCACATAACTATACACAAACTATTAGTATAAAGGATTATTCCTTTATCTACAGCATGCTAATCAAGATAAACATTAGCAGAATTGGTCTTATAACATACCACCTTATAAGTAGAAGGAAAATAGGCTAAAGTGATAGTCAAATCTTTTTAAAGCTAGTAGCTATGTGAAACAATTGTGGTTTGGTTTGCTTTGCAACTAAAAACAAGGACTATCTTGAAAGTGGTCACCTCAACAGGAAAAATGTATGTGACAGATTATGTGTTTTAACAAAATCTACAATTTTTGTGCAGGTTTTTGTTTTGTTTATATCTTATGGTTTCATTATTATGCAAAATCGTCCAGAATAAAGAGATCTTCAGAGGCTATTCTCAGAGAATTAAAAATATGCATTTTATTTGTGGTGTAAATATCTTTAATATACAGGATTTTAATCAAAATCATTATTTTTTTTTTTTGAGAAAAATAAAATGTAAAGGGCAGTGGTGGGGTAATTTTCTTGAAAATCTTTGTATCACATTCTTGGAAGATACTAAACATAAATACCAAGTTTGGTATTTAAACAGTCTTTTCAAGCTATGCAATGAGAATCCTTAGTCGTGTATCCTCTCCTGAAGTCCTAAAAGCAGTTTATTTTCGATGTGTACATTCTGTACTTTCTTATGGTATAATCTTCCATGGATCCTCAACCAAAACAAAAGACCTATTCTTACTACAAAAGCTCATTGTAAAAATCATGAAACATGTCCCCATAAATTCATCAACAAAACCAGTGTTAAGAGAATTCCGTATTCTTCCGCTAACTTGTGTTTACATTTTGGAGACTGTTATTTTCATTCATAAGAATATATCATATTTTAGCAGGAATTCTGACTACCATTCCTATAATACCAGGGGATCGCAAAACTTGCACTTCAATCATCAAAGCAGTAAAACCTGTCAGCAGGGTACACTACATCAAGGGCTATCTCTTTATAACAAGCTACCGGGTAACGGGAAACTCTTAAATCAGAAACAACTCAAACATAAAGTTAAAAACCATCTCTTGCCCACATGTTCTACAATATAAATGATTTCATGACTACTGCATTTTCCTAAACTTGTATTAACCATTGTGTAAATTATTAATATCTCATTCAAGTTTCTTTAAATTGTACATACTAGGTGTAAGTTGTATTACAGAAATGTAAATTGTAATTTGTTACCTGACGAAGCCTTTTGAATTCATGTAATTCTTTTGGTGAATAAATATCTTATCTTTTGAGCTATACTGTCCACATACATTCTCATGGACTTTTTCTAAAAGACCTTTTTCGGACTCAGGGGACCTCAAACATATATTTCCAGTGAAATCTTGACATCATAATTTTAGGTGGAATACAATACCTTCTCTAGCTACTATGTACATTGTATGTATGTAAATATATAAACAAAGTATAAATGTATAAACAAATTCTTACCAAATAACAACATCTAATTAAAGAATATATGAAATTTTTTTTTTCTCTTTCTTTCTTAATTGTTCCATTTATACCTGCCATAACTGCAAGATCATATCACTGGAATTCACCTTTGGTAATGTGTATTGATGTAATTGAATTTCTATTTTTCTTTGTAGATTACACATACATTCGCCCTGCCCTTCACACTTCCAGACTCTGGGAAGGAAGGGAATACTCTGGGCTGAAGAAAAATTCTTACCCTCAGATAGGAATCAAATCTGGGGCTCCTCATATAGCAGGCAGGTATTCTACCAAGAGAGCTACAGGCCATCCTATATGCAATATTATATAGAAAAGAAATAGAAAATCTTTCGGTCTTGTAAAAATAGTATGCTTTGATTACTTCATTTAATATAAGACTTATGTTTCATGCTGCTGTAAAATGGACACGAATATTGAGGGATATGCATTTGTACTGGTGCAAGGAGGAGGCTAAGTTGAACAAATTAAGCATAACCATGACTATATTCTTTTATTGCTTATACTTGTCATAGTTTTTACTTAGAGTTGTTATTGTTATGAAAACCATTCTTTCTACTTTCTTTTCTATGTTAAGTTGGGGAAGTATTTTATGTTGAAATTTAAATAGAAATATATTTTTTGAGATACTTTAAATAGACAAATAAAACAACTATTTTTGAAAAAAGGACTGTGTATGTGTCCATGCAATATGAACAATATAACATCCAAACAAGGAGTCAGTTAAACACCAAACTTAGTATTTAAGTTCTCCATCTTCCAAGGATTTTCAAGAAAATCCCCTAAACACCAAATTACCCTTTACACGGAAAACAATTTTTCAACAATTGTGATTTTCTCAAAAATGACTTAACAATTTGCATTGATTAAAATACCATATATTTAAGATATTTTCGCATGCTTATCCTTCTATCTACTTCATGCTGAGATAAACATTAGCAGAAATCGTTTTATTACTTAGTTCCTTATAAGTAGAAGGGAAATAAAACACTAGGCTAAACTGATAGTCAAATGTTTTAAAATGTGGTTGCTATGGGATTGAAATCTGTTTCTTTGCGAGGCCAGGAGCTGGTAAGTTTCCGTGAGAAAAGTATAGGTATTTTAAAATTGAAATCAATAACAAAGAATATCTCAAAAGAGATCAACTCCACAAAAACAAAAACAAAAAAAAAAATATATATATATATATATATATATATATATATATATATATATATTAAAAATTGTGTGTTTTAACAAGCTCTACATTTTTTGTTATGTAAGTTTTTGTCCATCTCTTACGGTTTACTAGTTATACAAAATTCCAAAAAATTCATTCAGAATAAAGATGTCTTCAGAACTATTCCCAGAAAATTCATGATATACATTTTATTTTCATGTAAATATCTTTAATATACAAAATTTTAATCAAAATCATTAGAGCCATTTTTCAGAAAAAAAAAAAAAATTCAAAACTTTTTCCATTTAAAGGGTAGTTGGAGTGGGAGGATTTTCTTGAAAATCTTGGTGGCACATCCTTGAGAGATACTGTGCTTAAATACTAAGTTTGGTAATTAACAGACTTTTCTTTTTTGAGCTATGCTGCACACCCGCCTGCCCACCCACCCACACATTGTTTTCTAAAAATGCTGTTTTTAGTTCCAAGGGGTCTCAAAACATATATTTCTGGTGAAACCTCGGTATCAAATTTTTGGGTGCAATATAATACCGTTGCTATATACTATGTACATACTACATGTAGAGAAAGTAAAGCATGTATATTTGTATGTACAATTTTTGCCAGATTATATATACAAATTTTTTCTTTGGAAATTATGAAAAGCAAATTCATGAAAATCAGTTTATTTACATACACTAACCCAGAGCTAACAAATCACATGCAAGCGAAAACAGTAGAAATTACTAAAGGCCAATTACTAAAAAATAAGTTTATTTACACATACACACGCATGCACGCACACACACCCACACCCCCCCCCCCCACACACACACTAACCTACAGCTAAGACAATGTATGCTCACTTTGTTGCATCCTTTGATGACACCAGAGGAAATTACTACAAAAATTACATGAATATCAATTTTAAAAAAAAACATTTTCCAACTTAAAACAAACACCAAAGAACTTCTGTAAATAACTCTTGAAGTAAAGCATTATTACTTAAAGTATGCACCGGTAACCCACAGAATTGCTAAAGAATTACATATCTTCCTGTGTGCTTAAAAATGTACAATAGCCTCAAAGCCCTTAGATATCACTAGAAGACAGCTTAGCCATTTCACAATATTTTTTGTATTAATGTTAGCAACCACACCATAATGAAGTGACAGAAACAATGAAAGCCTTGTAAATAACTACATAAGCACTCCTAATGGCGGAATAACATACTACCAAATCTGGATTACCAAAGGAAGAAAGTCCTTAAATTCTACTCTAATTATACAGGGTGTTTCAAAAATATGGGGCATAATTTCAGGTGAGTATTTCCCACATGTAGACAATCAAATTAGTTCATTAAAACACGTGTCCGGAAATGCTTCATTTCCGAGTTATGGCCTTCACAACATTGAAATTCACTGGAATGTTTTTCTTTCCGCAGGTTGTTGTCATTACAGAAGATGTTCAAAATGTCCACCTCCTGCTTGAATACAGACCTCACATCGATGTCTCATTGACCTGTGAACACGATCCGAAACTCCAGGAGTATTGCGTATGTCCTCACAACTTGCCACAATTCGATTCCGAAGGGATTCCAAATCCGGCACCGGAGATGAATAAACCAATGATTTTAAATGGCCCCACAAGTAGAAATCAAGAGGGTTCAGATCAGGTGAGCGTGGAGGCCAAGCAATTGGGCCACCTCTACCTATCCATCGATCAGGAAACTTTTGATCCAAGTACCGGCGAGCCATAAGACTGAAGTGTGCAGGAGAGCCATCATGCAAGAAGTGAATGTGTTGGTGATTGATCAGTGGAGTGTCTTCGAAAACGTCAGGTATGGTGTTTTCCAGGAAGTTTGTGTACGCCTGCCCCGTAAAGCTGTTTACAAGTACATGGGGTCCAACTAATCGATCACCAATGATATAGGCCCACATGTTGAGGGAGAATTGCACCTGGTGATGAGATACAACAGTTGCACGTGGGTTTTTATGCGACCATACATGCCGATTGTGGAGATTTGTTATGCCATTTCTTGTGAACTGTGCTTCATCTGTAAATAATACGACAGCAGAAAAGTTCGGATTTACACCACACTGCTGCAAGAACCACTGACAGAACCTAACTCGTGCAGGGTAATCTGCTGGTGACAGGGCCTGTACACGTTGCAAATGATAAGGATACAATTGATACTCGTTCAACAGTCTCCAGACAGTCATATGAGGAACATTTACTAGCAACGCTAACCGTTGTGTGCTGATAGAAGGAGTCCTGTCCACAGCCTCCAGAATCTCCTCCTGCACTTCTGGAGTTGTAGATCTTGGTCGTCCCCTTCCCAAACCAGGAGAGGTGAATGTTCCATACTCTCAGACGGGAATGGAGACGTACAAATGTCTTCCGATCTGGACATTGTCGCTGTGGGTACCTCTCCTGGTACAAACGACGAGCCAGCGCAGCATTGCCATCCGCCTTACCATACATGAAGTGTATCTCTTCCAGCTCTTGATTTGAATACATGTCGCACAGTCTTAACGCCTAAAGAACACTGAATGTAACATTCCTCAGAATGAACTATCAGAGTGCCCTCCTAATGTCTCCTTTGACGGCAAAGACCTGCGGAAAGGAAAACGTTCCAGTGAATTCCAATGTTGTGAAGGCCATAACTCGGAAATGAAGCATTTCCGGACATGAACTATTTTGATTGTCTACAGGTGGGACTTTCAATGTTGTAAAGGCCATAACTCGGAAATGAAGTATTTCCGGACACATGTTATAATGAACTATTTTGATTTCTTCATGTGGGAAATACATACCTGAAATTATGCCCTGTATTTTTGAAACACCCTGTATATTATTAAGATTAGAATGTTTCCCCAAACTTTGCTTTTTAGCATTATTTAAAGTCTCTTTTAGACATTTCAAAGTTATTAATCAACTGATGCAGGTTATTTTATGTGCAGCATCAAATACACATGGTCTAGTTTTGTCAGAATTGGAGTAATAATCAATCACCATCTGTATGATATGAATGTGCCACAATCATTTTGGATATTGGCAGTCTCTTTATTTGTCATACTCTATTGCTTTTTACTGGTAGACGCAACATTGGCAGACAAAAATTGGAGTAGAGGAAAATCTAAGAACTTTAGAAGTGAGAAGATGGAGGCAGAAGACTGTGGTTAGACAGGAATGGATTAAAATCCTAAGGGAGACCAAGATTACACTACAAGCACCGAAGAAGAAGAAGATTGCTTTTTACTTTCTCTAGCATATATGTACAATGCACACAGATTTATACCTATTGTAATGAACCTACTTCTGCTAATAATTTCATCAACTGAATTTCTAATTTATCTGAAGAATAAACATCAGATGACTGAAAAGCAAATAATGTCTCTTACAGCTAGAGAAGGTATTATTGAATTTGATTCTTATATAATTCCACAAAATGAACTAGATTCTTACAATATTCAACTAAGATTTGAAGTTAATAATCAAAAAACTTTACCAATAAAAGTAATCACATGAATTCTAATTACATCAGAAGATGTTATTCATTCATGAACAATCCTAGTATTGGAATAAAATATGATGCTACTCCAGGACGATTAAATCAAATTTCACGCAAAAATTCAATGTCAAGATTCACCAGAAACATGTTTTGAGGCCCTCTGAGTCCAAAAAAAAAGTATTTTTAGAAAAAGGTCCCTGAATTTTGCATAGCAAATAATCTATAAGAAATAAACCAAAAATTACTAAACAAAAAATGCAGAGCTCCTTAAAACACATAATTTATGACATGTATGTTTTTCTTATAGAGTTGGTCATTTTCATGATATTCCTTGTTACTGGTTTCAATTTTAAACTACATTAACTCTTCTCTAACAGGTAGCTACCCTTTGTTCTGTCTCTTTTGTTTTACTGGAGGCCATGCAAAGCGAATCCAATTTCCAATGTTTAACATAATGACCAGCTTTTAAAAGATGACTTATCACTTTAGCCCTGTATATTCCCTTATTTCCCCTCTACTTACAAAGAAGCAAGTAATAAAACCAATTTTGCTAATGTTTATCTTGATTAACATTATGTAGATAAAAGAATAATTTTTTGTAAGAATAGTTTATATGTGGAATTGCCAGAGAAAGTCATATGAATGGAATACATCAGGTTATTTAATTTTACATATCTACCACTTTCTTTTGATGTTATTCTGTGTCCACATCATGTTCATTTGCTCAATAGAAGGTTTTGAAGGTTTGTAATAGTACTATGAATAAAAGTGAATAAAATAAGAGAAGTGCTGCTACAGTAGAAAAGTCAATGTTTTTGAGATGTACTTTCAATCCAATGCCTTAAATTTTACTTAAGAGTGTAGAACCTTTTTCTTTCTAAACATATACACTTGCTCTAGAGAGAGAGAGAGAGAAAAAAAAATGGCATGTTATTTATGGATGCTCTGTAACTACTGTGGATCTCAGCGTTCCATTCTAAATTGGGTGTGAAAGACTGCTTAATTTTGCTTAGAGGCCTCTCTATCAGGCTTGAGGTTCTTTTATGTGCCGTAAATCTATGACATGGGACCAATGGCTTTACTTCCCTTCCAAAGGAAGCCATGCTAAGGAGTTTTACTCACAAAAAATCCATTGTCCTCCGCCGAGTTTGAACCTGCGACCTTGGGTATATGAAGTCAGTATGGTAACCACTACACCACGGAGGCTGACATGGTTCTAGAGAAGGCTGTAATGGGCAGCAGGTAAATAGAATAAAAAGGTGAAGGTTCACAAGATCTTATGAGCCTGTCACAGGGCCACGGAAGGTGGGGACTGAACTCTGAGATGGCTTTATGGCTCGTTACCACTGTCATAAAGAACACTGGACTAAGCTTAAAAAATCTGATGTGTTCCATTCACATGACTTTCTCTACATCTCTGCAAAAATTATTGTTAAAAAGCTTATGCTTCTATTTAATTCATGCTAATCGAGAAACATTAGCAGAAATAGTCTTATTATTTGCCTCCTTGTAAGTAGAAGCGAAATAAGGGAATACAATAGGTTAAAGTGATAGTCAAAAGCTGGTTGCTATGTGACTGAAGTTCCTTTGTTTGTATGGACACGAGTTGACAAATTCCTGTATGAGAAAAGTATAAGTTTTTTAAAGCTGAAACTAAAAACAAGTAATATCTCAAAAACGATCAACTCCACAAAAAAAATTATATAACATAAATTGTGTGTTTTAAAGTGCTCTTCATTTGTTGTGGTGTAAGTTTTTGTCCATCTCTTACAGTTTAGCAGTTATGAAAAATTCCGTAAAATTCACCCAGAATAAAGTAGTCTTCAGAGGCTATTCCCAGAAAATTCAAAATATACATTTAATTTGAGGTAAATATCTTTAATATATATTTTAATCAAAATCGTTTGAGCCATTTTTAGAAAATAAAAATTTTCAAAAAAGGTTCCATGTAAAGGGTATTTTGGGTTGGAGGGATTTTTCTCAAAATCTTTGTGTCGCATCCCTGGAAGGCACTAAATTTAAATACCAAGTTTGGTATTTTACCGACTTTTCGTTTTTGAGTTATTGTGTTCACAGACACACAGACCTTTTTCTGAAAATACTTTTTTTGGATACAGAAAACCCTAAAACATACATTTCCGTGAAATCTCGGTATCAAATTTTTGGGTGGAGTGCAATACCTTCTCTATACACTTTGTACATAGTACGTGTAGAGAAAGTAACCACTAGGCTTAACAATATTCAAAAGCTGGTTATAACCAGGGCACTACTCCATATTATGCCACTGCCTTTGGATGTACAGGAGATGGAATGGATAAGTGTGTATCTCCTCTAGTCACTGGAACGATGGTCCTTTAAGCATCCATTTGGAGGACATGCCTATATTTTAACAGGACTACATGATGAGCAACCTAATACTAATATGTTGGCAAATCTCATGGGGCCCAAAGTTAACCTAGATCACAATGATAACATGGAAGTTTCCAAATAGAGAGAGCTGGATGCAGGCTGCTGATGCCATCCTCTATAGAGAGGCAGCAGCATAGTCAGAAAAATATAAAAGGGGAGGGAGTATATATAGGGTAATTAAAGAAATTTTAAGAATTATGGACATACTAAAATAAAATGAGCATTGTATGAATTGAATTTTTGTTTAGTTTACACATAAAATACTTGTTTTTGAATGTAAATTTAATGCTTTTATTTGCTTATTTTAAGCTTATTTTATCAATGTTTTAACAAACTGTATAAAATCAAATGATAAATATGAATTATTCCCGATTTGAAATATTTTTAAAAAAATTCACGCAATGCCTGCCATAATTACCATATATGTATTGGCAGCTTAATTCAAAAGTAATATGGGGTCATTAAATTATAATGTAACCACTATCATGTCCCTCCACTGCACGGAGATTCAAGAACTGCTGGGAAAGTAGTGCCGGCAAAGGCGCACTGGAGTTCTTACCTTAAATAAATGCTGAAAATATTGACCA
This sequence comes from Hymenopus coronatus, assembly GCA_030762935.1. Classification (NCBI taxonomy): domain Eukaryota; kingdom Metazoa; phylum Arthropoda; class Insecta; order Mantodea; family Hymenopodidae; genus Hymenopus; species Hymenopus coronatus. Next base: position 142,781,837 of record CM060896.1, read on the forward strand.
TCTACTCCCAAAAGTTAAAGATGTTCTCACTCATTCAACTAAACTCAGTAGCAGAAATCCATGTGTAATCTTCAGAAACTTAATGATAACATCATGCAAGAAATCACAAGGATTCCTGCTACTAAGCTTAGACGAGTGAGAGAATATTTTCGCAAATTGTGCTGCCTGTATGTGAGCAGAAGGCCAACATTTCCGTAATTTGTATTTTAGTGTGCCTTTGCCAACACCACTTTCCCAGCGACACTCTGATTTCTTGCACAGTGGAGGGAGACTGTGACAGGAGTTACCTTTTACTACAACGACTCTATAGCTGATTGTTGCCATTAATCCATTGGCTTTCTTTCTTTAGCTAATGCATTGTTACACCTGTGTGAGTGAACATGTGTGCATTCATGGAGCACTTTACGCTAAAGCTTCGATTGTCCCACCTGAGAGTTTGTGACTGCTGCTGTGGTCTGGAAGTTTCTGTTGACAGGTATAAAAAGGTGACCACAAGTGCCAGTGAGTCAGCTTCAATGGGAAGTTCGGAATGTGCAGACATAGTAGCTGCAGTAAGTGTCAAAACAAAACTGTGCAGCTGAATTGCTGCAAAAGCATCAAATTGTGTTTTGTAAACAGATTTCTGATTGTAATCAACTTTAAGAAATAAAGAGTTATTTGTTTCATTAATAAAGAACAATAGATTAAGTGAAGCAATTGGAATTAAAATTAGATTTTATTACATCTTAAATTTGTTTAGTAAGGGGGGCTTTCAACCCCAATTCCTCTCCACCCAGCTATGCCTAAATGGAGGGGATCAAGTTTGGTTTACAGATGGCTTCCAAATGGAGGGTGGCTTAGGAGCTGGTATTTGGAAGTATTTTTATTCTCTGGGTACTATTACAAACCTACATCTTCCAAGCTGAGATTTAGTCTGTGTTTCACATACAGCTAAATTACCTGGCTGCAATGGAAGTGTATATATTTTCTCTGATTGCAGGCAGTATTAATGGCAGCAGAAAAATATCCAAATTAGTGTGGGAATGTCAAGGATACTGGATAGGCTCAGTGGTAATGAAATCACAGGTAAGTTAGCAAGGAAAATGAAATGGCCTGTTATTTATGGACGCTCTTTAACTGCTTTGGTTCTCAGCACCCCATTCTATATTGGGCGTGAAAGATCACTTAATTTTGCTCAGAGGCCTCTCTTATCAGGCTTGAGGTTCTTTTACGTGCCGTAAATCTACAACACGGGACCCACAGCTTTACTTCCCTTCCGAAGGAAGTCATGCTAAGGATTTTTACGCCCGAAAAAATCCATCGTCCTCCGCCGGGTTTGAACCTGCGACTTTGGGTATATGAAGTTAGCATGGTAACCATTACACCACGGAGGGCGACATTTAGCAAGGAATGGGACATGTGCAGCACTTGTCGGAATCCTTCTATGGGATATCCATCTAAAGTCTGAGAATTGATAAAGCTCGTTGGAAGGCAGACACACTTTTGGGCTTTGGAGGAACTCTACTAGAGGCATGAGCTAATCATGGGGCCTGTACAAGGATATAGGAAGATCCTGATGACCTTCATTAGGGAACGAAAATGGATTATTTTGGGTATGCGCACACCTCTTAACAGACATTTGCACATACTTAATGAGTTTGCCTGACAATCCATTATGTACGAAGAGTAGGGAGAATGAAATTTCCAAGCACATCCTCTTCAACTGAGGCATATGAACTTTAGAGGAGAATTTCTCTTGGATTATTTTTTTTTTGGAATGGAGGATAATAAGGTGACTGAATTAAGGGGGGACGTAGGCAGAAATACCTTGACACAACAAAAATTCTATCATGGCCATAATTTTTGTTTTAAAGCAATGAAATTTTGCACAGTTAATTTTCTTGATATCTTCTATGGCCATGCTATTTTATAAGTAATTTTGTCAACAAATAAAGAAATGACACTACATTGGAATTTTCAAAACATCAAAATAGTTATGTAACTTTTTCTTAGTATCCTTTTGGTGAAGTTGCTTGAAAATAAGTGTACACTAAGTATTAGAATTATGCTATATTTTGGCGCAGAAGTTTTTTCTCTATCTCCCTTCAATGATTTTTAAAGTATTTTTCAAGGTATGTGAGTTTTTTATTTCAAATTATTATGTATTTCATAGCACAATACTTATAGAATCCAAATAAAAAGTAAAACTAGCTGCGCCAAAATACTCAATGTGGACTGAAATATGTGTGTGCAAAATTTCATTGCAATATCTCAAATAGTTTCCAAGAAAAAGGTACATAAATGTGAAAAAATATACACCTGATAAAACAAGAAAATAAAATCTTTGTTTTATTTAGGGAATGATCTACATAATTTAGATAGTGCCTAAAATCCACCATAACTTTAGTCAGCTTCTGCTTTCAGAAACTAAAGAAACATACCTTCTAAATATTTATAACTATGTTTGCCTGTAAGAAATGTAGAAAAACAAGGGATCAAAGCTGATAATCAAGCAAGCAGAAAATGGGGGCGTGGCATGACAAGCCCTAAATTTTTAATTCATTTAGATCACACAGAAATTGAATTAGGGTATGAAACTTTGGGAAGATAAAGCTGACTGTATTAGCAATTAATTAGTGAAATAAAAACAAAATTAAAAAATTTGCCATTTTTAAATGGTTATCTTTATTGGCATCTTGGAACTTCAGTAGATTCTTTAGTCCAAAGGACCATCTTTACACCTTTGTGCAGGAGTTCAGTAGAAGCCACCCATATTCTAATACATCAATAAAATAAATCATAGTTTGCCTCGGTAGTGTTGGGGCAGCATGTCTGTCTCACATTCAAGAGATCACAAATTCCAATTTTGCTTAGAGTGAAGCACCCAGATAAGGTTGCTTTGGGGGATTTCCCCTATCCTGAGAAGACGAATGTAAAGCAATTTTAAGTTCCATGAACCCTGAGATCATTTGAGCATCATTTCACTGATTTCATTCATGGTGTGATATGACCAACCAGGTTTAACGATAGCCACCAAAAATAAAAATCATTGGGGGAGCCTAAGGAAGTCAAGCATTTTACCAATGTTTAACATTCTTTTATGTGAATGCCAGGGGATTTTCCATCCCTTATTAAGAACAGCTGTGGCTGTATAAAATTATAAGGGATAAAGGGAAGGATACCAAAAAATCCAATAATTTCACATCCACATCTGTAGTGTGGGTGTAGCATATCTCCCACATTCAAGTGGTCCAGAGATCAAATCTTGGTTAGGATAAATTATATGAATAAGATTTTTTCCAGATTCCTTGTTCTACATTTTTGAGTAATTTTAAGCTCTGAGCTAATTGGAGCATCACTTTATTGATTTCATTCATCTTCTGATATAACTACCAGGTTATAAAATGTTGAAAATAAAAAAGTTTGATGTGTTCCATTCACATGACTTTCTGTATCTGTTCTACAAAAAAGCTTCTTGGAAAACATTTTCCTTTCTATTCCATGCTAATCAACATAAACAATAGCAGAATGATCAGTAGGTGGGAACTATGGGAATACATTATGCTAAAGCAATAATCAAATGTTTCAAAAACTGTCGCTATCATTGAAATTTGCTGGGAGTAAAACAAAAAACAGGAACAACTTCATGTTTGAGAAAGTATAATTATTTTAAAACTGAAACCAATAATAGGAATCTCTCTGGGTTAGCTCCACAACAAAAATGTATAGGACGTAAATTGTGTGTTTTGACAAAATCTAGTTTTTTGTGTAGTAAGTTTTTGTCTATCCGTTATGGTTTACCAGTTGTGCAAAAGTCATTCAGAATGAATGGGACTTGAGAGGCTTTCCCAAGAAATTCAAGATATACACTTTATTTGTCATGTGAATATCTTTAATACACAGTATTTTAATCAAAACCATTCAAGCAATTTTTTTAAAAAATCAAAATTTTCCATGTAAAGGCTAGTTTGTGGTGGGAGAGTTTTTTGAAAATCTTCATGTTTTGTCCTTGGGAGATACTAAACTTAAATAGAAAGTTTGGTATTTAATGTACATTTCGTTTTGAAGTTATGCTGTCCATCCCCCCCCCCTCCCCCCACATACTTTTTTTTAAAAATGCTGTTTTGGATTCAGGTCTCAAAACATATATTTTTGGTGAAATGTCAGTATTGAATTTTTTGGCGAAATACAATATATTCTCTACCTATACATACATTGTACATGTGCTAGAGAAAGTAAAAATCCAAGAATAGGAAGGTGGTAAATTAAATTAATTTGTCATTCAAGTTTAAAACCCTAACCATGCTGTGTCAAAAAATCCAGCTGATGATATGTAATTAAATTATTTCTATAGAAGTTTATCTTGATTAGCAATAGGGAGATAAAACAAGATTTTATACGGATTCTGGATATCCTTGGATAACTATAGTTGTGAGCAGAAACAGTTTGGTGACATTAGCTCCAGTTGAGTTTCCTAACCATCATTTTTGTTATTCACCACTGCAGATGACTAACAAATACTGTCATACTGTTTAGGATTCTAAGCCGCAAACATACTCAATATTAAGGGGCATAAATTGCAAAGTGGACCCAAGGGAATTGTGCATCTAGACCCCAATGATCCCTGGCCATTTTCACTTTGTTTTCATAGTTTTTACACAAGTAAAAAAGAAATGCCAAATTGTTTGTAGAGGAGATACAAAAATTGACTTACTTCATGATACATAATACAGATTGAGTATTTTTTTTATTCTGCCTCTGGAGCCGCTTTTTAATTACTTATTGGTCTAGGTATTATAAATTTTTAGGGACCTAAGCTGAAAGTGTAGCCAAGGGATGTTTTTTATAAGTAGAGCAGCTTAAGAACACGACTGCAAAGCAACGACGTGTCAGAGCTAAAGTATTCTGAAGCTGAAACTCCAATGATGTTAAGAACAAGTCAAAATCTTTGCAATCTAATGGATTTAAAATCTGTACATTTTAATATTTTTAACACTTTCAAATCTGGGTAGCCTGTAGAAGTTTTATTACATAAATAAATAAGAGCTTTGAGAAAGTATGGAATGTAATATATTAAGTGTAAGAAAAGGTGACTCAATTCATTTAAATTGGCTATTTCTGTTTCCTAATTTAGTCTTCATCATCTTGAGTCTGGCATTAATGTGTGTCTAAAAATCATGACATCTCACTGGAAACTTTCTCACCCTTATGCATACAATATTTAAGAAATCAGATTTCTTGCCAGTTCTCTCCTAGCTATCCAGATATAAGGACTCCATACAAATTTATTCAAAACTTGCTCTTTTAATCCCTGAAGGAACATATAGGTACTTTCCTGATTTAGAAATGGACTAGCATTAGACTTTACAAAAACTAATGTAATCTTAGCTAGTTACTTAGAATAGCTGACTTACTTTTTCTGCAAAAAAAGAAGTAATATACGAGGGAGAAAACCAACACAATGCCTTTGATTGGGTCTTGCAAATGGCATATCACTTTTTTCCTCTCCAAAGCAAAAATGATCAAAAAACAACTTATGCCATAAAGTACACCTAGCCGAATAATCATCGAAAATGCAAATGGTGGCCATAAACATTTTTTCAAGTTTTTCCACAATTTCCCAACAACACATGACAGTAGAAACAGCACTACCACGCTGGTATTGCACGTAAACAGTAAGACTGTGTAAGCACTGCCAGTCAAATTCGTTACTTCCAAATACAAAGGCAGCAAAATTATAAGTGTGGTTGACGAAAAGCACACGACCAACCCTGTAGATATGAATAGTAGTTTGTCATAAAGTGACGTTTGTTTATTTTCATGCTGAATGACATTCTGTCTTGTAGGATCAAATGGTTCTTCCGTGTCCGTTAAGTCTTCATTATCACTACTAGCACGAATTAACAAATCTTCTCGCTCCTCGTCATCCATAGCTTTTATTTACACGTCTAATCAATGTAAGGCTCTTTTCATTTTAATAGACAACGCCCACTTTTTTTTAACATTTATTATTCCCTACTTTTCATGTAACATTATAGATGGCATTGGATTAGCTCAATTTCCCATGAAACCTACCGCGGGCACTTTAATTTGCTGCAAATCGTTCCGGCGTGAAAAAACTTGAAAGACTACCTAAATGCTTATTATGCACCAAACGACTTTCAATTAAATCTGCATAATTTAATTTTTAGGTAGTGTGGTATGCACAAAATTTCTAATTTAGCGGAACTTTGCTACTTTAAAAGTGTCGCTAGATGGCAACAAAAACAGCCCTTCTAAGCCCTTCGCGCATAACTGTTTTCGGCGTAAAAACCTTGTTTACTACTCTTCAGTCGAAAAGTCAGCATGTGCGGGAAATATTTCTCCCAAGTTGGAGCGGGGAACTTTTCTCCAGTTAGAATTATTTCCTATATTTCATAGTCTGAGTGTGACTGTAGAAAGTAACGTAAAAATAAATACATAAAAATCTGACGTGTTCCTTTCACATGACACTCTTTCTGTTCTTCAAACAAAAAGTTCTTACAATAAATTATTCTTTTATCTACTTCATACTAATCAAGGCAAACATTACCAGAAAATATATACACCAGGGTAAGGTGTTTTAAAGATGTTTCTAAGGGACTGTCACTGAAATTTGGTTCTCTTACCTTGATCAGCAGTAAAACAAAAGAGATATGAAACAGATGAGGACTTTCTGTTTCGGAAAAATTTAAGTATTTTAAGAATATTTCTATAAAGAAAAAACAGAATGAAGGAAGCTTCAGGGTCCATTCCCAAAACAATCAGTATATATATTTTATTTGCCATGTAAATAGCTTTATTATTCACCTTTTTTTTTTTTATCAAAATCAAGAGAGCCATTTTTTAGAAAATCAAAAATTTTGAAAAAATGTTTCATACATTGGGTAGTTCTAGGTGCAGGTATTTTCCTGAAACTCTTTCTTGGAAAATATTGAACTTAAATACCAAGTTTGATAATTTAAATTTGAGTATGCACGTGCTCATGTACACTCCCCCCCCCTTTAGTACTTTTTTTGATTCAGGAGTCTCATGCAGATGAAATCTTGGTATCAATTTTTTGGATGGAATACAATACCTTCTGTATCTACTATGTACATTGTACATGCTTGCTAGAGAAAGTAATAAATAGATACTTCACATAGCATCCATCTTTTATGCAAATAATATCCCTACTCTTAGCAATATGCTTTTAATTTCTCAGTGTAAATAACAGTAAGATATTGCTTCACCTCCTGAAGAGCTGATATTTAATTATTTTCTGATCATTTGCTTCAGTACCTAAGTTGCAATGCAATGAAGACTTTTTTTTTTTGTTTTGTTTAACGTCCTTTAACCTGGTTGGTCATATTGGACAATGAATGAAATTGGTGAAATGATGCTCAAATGATCTCAGGGTCCATGGAGCTTCAAGTTACTTGACATTCGTCTTCTCAGGATAAGGGAAAACCCCCAAAAAATACCTTATCTGGGTAACTCACCCTAAGCGAGATTCGATCTCACGGCCTTTTGAATGTGAAGTAGACATACCACCACCACACTACCCAGGCGGGCGAATGAAGAAATTGTTGTCTTTAAGACTCTTGAGAATCTCTTAACACACAATGAACAGTGTTCTAAGCCTGTAAAAATTTGCTTTTAATATGTTTCTCATACAGGAAGATCAAATCTCTGAGCTTGATGTTTAAAATGATGATAGAAGGTGCTTTGGAATCCTACCATTTAGTAACAGAGTTTCTTGATAATTCTTGATTCTAATTGTTATTTTTTTAAATATTTTTATGGATTACATTTTAACATTAATAAATTTGAACATTTTCTATTAACACAAGCACTTATGAGTATCAAATACCTCAATTTAGCAACTTAACACATAAGGGCATCATGTGGCATACAACCATTTGTCACAACCTGCATTCCCAGAAAGCCAATGAGGCAACATTCAGTGGAACTATCAGACACATCTGACTATCTCTCAATTAATTTAAATTTATTAGAATTAGCATGGATTTTTCCTCATCTAGATATAGCCTGTCTCAAAGTTAAAAGACAGTGTGGAAGTACATGGGATATCTCTAACATACCTCTGAATTACCTTTTATCTATAGATTTTATTTTTTTCCTTCAAGCAATTCCTATGCCATTAGATTTATTCTTCTCTATTTTTGCCCTGTTGCCAGTTACTAATAACATGATATAAACATTGAATTGTTATAATTTTCAGCTTTAATCACATTATCCATGGAGAATATTTGTCTCTATCAAATTGTATCACTTTTAGAGCCTTTAAAGATGTCTGTGGATTCAAAATTTTAAAGAACATGCGCATTTTAGTAAATTCCAATATTTGCTGTTTCTATGTTTATCACAAGAGCTCGGTCCAGGGTCATGAAATTGCCTGATTGTGTTCGGTGCACACAGAGTATAACTATAATGTGATGGAGTATATGTGGTCTCTACGGCTTGTTTTGAAATGCGTTGCACTATCTAGCATTGCTCACTACTTGACCTCATTCAGTTCCTGCTAGTGGATAAAGCAGTGATCACTGAAAGAGAGCACAGATTGAAAAATATTGTAAATATGAAAGGGCTGCCATACAAAACTAAAAATTTGTGGATGATTCAAACATATTTTGAGTGACAGGAGGACAACCGTTTCTTTCAATACAGTAAAGGTATATCTTGTAATTCTGAGTAAACTTGGTTGATTTATGTTCATTGTCTTTTCAAAGCTCTGGACATTATTATCCTGAATTTTTTGTATTCGCTTTTTACTTTAATTTGAAAAAGTACAAGGCATTTTTATTTACTAATCATATTATGAAATGATTGTTTTATTCTGCTACTTTATGAATTAGAATGATGCATATAATATCAATACATGTAATGAGCTATTTTTCGAACAGATTAAACATGTGCATGTTTATGCTACATACTCCTCCCCACTACCCTCTGTGTATTCATAATTGTGTGCGATTCGGAACATAAAACCAAGCTCTACTTATCAAGCAGTAACTAATTAACTAAGGAGTAAGTGGTAATATTTTTTAAATGTAAATTTCAAGCGCTGATACCTACCTGGTTTGAATTCTCTTTATTTAATAATGATTATTTAGATATTTTCAGAAAAGTCTATACATTTGCAGTAAAGGTCAGCTAATGAGTAACTTTTTTTGTTATTGGGTTTACAACAGAAACCAAGCTAAAGAAAATATTGGGGAGGGTTGTAGACAGTCTTTAAAAGAAGCTAGAATCCCCTAACTTGCATTCATTGTGCATGACAAACAAAAATCATCTATTTATTCTAACAGGTACCAAGCAAAAGGCAGATGGTGGTAAAGGTTAACAAATGTAATAAAGTGTATACATTGATAGTGTTTTGTACACAAAGTGTTATGTATTAGTGAAATTTAGCATTTTACATACATATTTATAGTTCTGCAGGGAGAAGCTAACAAGAGATAAAATGTTGGAAATGCAAAATAATACTGGTGTTAGTAAGCCAGTAAAAGAAACACTTAAGAAGACTGTTGCATAGAAACATTAGTGTATAGGTTAAAATAGGAATGAATGCAACAACCTCTAGTATGCTGCCAAAAGGGGGTGGAACATAAAAACATCTGAAGTTAACACAATGTGATGGAATAAAACACAGCTTTGTAGAGCACAATTCATTCATCAATGATTGAAAAAAATTCCACCAATGTTAAATGCAATTTTACATGGGTAAACAATGATGATACCTTGCCAACTTAAGGATTTTATTATTTTATATTTCATATTTGTTTTATTTATGCTTGTAAAATTGTATTTATAAGTACTAAAAGTACAAAGAGGAGAGATAAAGTGCAAGTGAAATTTAAATATCTTACTATAGTCTTAAACAGGACTGCAGATATTTTACTATTTGGTGATGAAGCATTCGTAATTTAACATTAAGTTAGTAGAACAATCACAGCTGCATACTAAGGTTGCGAGTGTATGTTTAGCACACATGGGAACAGGACACCCCATTCAACCTCCACTGTCTTGAGGGTGAGGTGAACTATGAAGTTATTAAAATAATTTACAAAACAATTTAATATGTTAACTTTTTGGTAAATGAAAAATGTATGGATTATTCACAAATATGAAGGAAATCTGATGTGTTTCATTTACATGACTTTCTCTAGCTGTTCTGCAACAATTGATTCTTTTATCTACATCATGCTAATAAAAGATAATTTTTGCAGAAATTCCCTTGTTAATTCCTTCCTTGTGAGCAGAATAGAAATAAGGGAAACACTACGCTAAAGCGAGTCAGATCTTCTAAAAACTGGTCACTAAGTGAAATAATTGATAGTTGATTCTCCTTACACAGCCAGGAGTAAAACAACAGGGATATGAAACAAAATATGACTTCCAACATGAGAAAAGCTTAAATAGATTTTAAATGAAACCAATAACAAGGCATATCTTGGTAATAGTAATGGTAAATATGTATATTAATGATTTCTTTCAGGACGTCAGCCAGGTAAGTGCTGGATTAATTTCCAAGCTTTCAACAACGTACTCTGTTGCCATCATCAGGGAACATGTCATAAATTGTCTATTTTAGCAAGATATATTTTTTCTCTCTCTCTTACAGTATTTCAGCTGTACAAAAGTCATCCAGAATAAAGAAGTCTTCAGAGGCTATTCCCAGAAAATTCTAAAATATACATTTTGTATATTTTACTTGCCATAAATTTAAGACACCTCCCTTCTAAGGAAGTCTTACTAAGGATTTTTAAGCCCAAAAAAATACATTGTCCTCTGCCAGCTATTGATCCTGTGACCTTATGCACAGAGGGCCACAGAGAGTGGTGAGATTTTCCTGAAAATCTTGTTGCATCCTTGAAAGATACTGAATTTAAACACCAAGTATGGTATTTAACTGACCTTTTGTTATATGTGTCCATACGGACACACACATGCTTCTTCTAAAACTGGATTCAGGGGGCTTAAAACATGTATTTTTGTTGAAATCTCACTAACTTAGGTGGAACACAATGTCTTCTCTACCTACTATGTACATTGTACATACTTGGTCAAGAAAGTAAAAACAATGATGGCAACTTACGTCAATTTGCATTGTATTCACACAAAAATTGGCCAAGTTAGGTTATTAAGCCTTTCAGATATGGGCAACTTTAAAATCAATTTAGCAATCCTAGACAGTATATGTCACCATAGAGTTATAATATGATGAGAGATAACAGGTATGCACAGTAGGGACAACAATGATACCATGTGACTTGTGGACAGCATTTCAGAGGTTATTTTAAAGAGTTTTATCAATCAGTATGTACATAATGTCACATACTAAAGCCATGATTTGAAGAAAGTGAAAACTGTGAACTTATTGCATTTATTTCTATACTGAGTATTTTGCATGTTTTAATTTTGGTTGGAATCAAGCTGTTAATTGGCAATATCCTCAATAATACCATTTATCATTCCCAGCTGCAGTTCAAATGTTCAATTATTGTAATATTGATGACTGATTCAAATCTGTTTGTAACTGACCAATAATCATATGCAAAAATCAAGTGGATGTTCATGCATTACTTACAAAAGAAAAGTTATTGATCCTCCTTTCATGAATTTCTTGTTACAGCCATAACAGCAACAATAATGCACCATTTAGTTGTTTTTAATAGTATGAAATTCTTAAAAGAATCATAATATACCTACAATTTCTTATATCGATAAATGTGCATGAAATCACATGCATTTCAATGCACACAGTATTAACACAACCCCAAGTGACATCCCTTTCAGATTTGATGTTGACTGCATGCACAGTGAACCATTTTGCTGTTATAACCCTATGTATCCCACAGGACAGGTTTCATGAGTCATTACATTAGCAGGAGGAAACCAAACTGAATCATATGACTGTGAGATACATCCTTTAGGAGAGAACATTTCCACTATCTATTGCCATGGGCAATATGTGAACAAGAAAACCCTCAGGTAACGTTCAATGAGATTCTGTCCTTGAGCCTTACGAGATTGTCATTCAATGGGATTCTTAAGTCTTATTAGTTTGTGTTTCTGCTATTATGAAATGTCAAACTTCAAGGGAATCTATCTCTAATAAATACCACCTACACTAATCCTTGTTTCTTATAACCATGTATCACAAAGACATACTTTTCCTCTTTCCCCTGACTGGCTAAAGTGACAGGCTGTGTGCCATGCAAAGATAGGCAATAAAAGTATATAAATGCAGTCATGAAAGATGTACATGATATTGCTACCATGAATTAAATACTAAGACTTAAAAATATTTATAGCTTTGAAGAATGTTAGTTTACCAAGGTGATTCAAATATGAACTTAATTGCTGCATATCACAGAGCAAGTGGTTCCAAGCAGGATGTGAAGTGGGGGGTTGAAGGTCAGTGTGTTAGGGAGGGGGAACCAGCTTGGTTAGCTGCTTCACTAGGTTTTGGCATCACTACAGCCATAAGTGAGCAAAAGGTTCCTTGTTACACATTACATAATTATCAAGTTTTAACCAACGAAGGGGTTAAACCTCAGAGATTTTTAACTCATTTACTAGGGGCATTCAAAAATGATTGGCACTACAATTTTTTTTTTGTTCACAGGAACCATTTATTGAATAAACTCATTCAGGTTACATTACAGGTATTCATCACCAATATCTATGCACTTTTTCCATTGTTCTGGCAGTTACCATATTTGCGTAGCAAACCATTCTTTGGGGTATCCTGGCGCCACTGTTGGACAACTGCATGAAGTTCGTCATTGGTGGTGAACTTCTTACCTTGCATGGCCTCTTTCATTGAGTCGAATAGGAGCCAGACCCAGCAAATATGGACAGTAAACCCTAGTTCACAAATGGTGGCAATGATCTGGCGAACGGCATGTGGTCGTGCATTGTCTTGTTGGATAAGAACACCACGACCCCATTTTCCATAGCGGTGTTGTTGCAGCCCTGATCACTGTTGGTGGTTGTATTGGGAGGGAGTCAATCCATCAGAACCTTCCTGGTCACAGAACACGGTTGCCATTTGTTTCTGAACAAATAGTTCTGGCTCCCAGCCTACTTCCACTCCATAGACTGGTATTTCTTTTCTGGAGCTTCATGGAAAAATGACTCTCAATGGTGACCAGTTGTGTTTTTGCATTTTTCAGTATGGTCCCTGCCATCTTTGAATTCAGACACCCTACAAAACACAAATCTGTGACCTGGTGCTGCCTCCTCACATATGGCCACTAACCTCTTGTGGATTAGTTTTTAATTGGTAGTCGAATATACACACATGTGCTTCACAAAAACTTACTTTTACGCAGAACTAGTTTCGCATGCGTGTTACATGCATTGTCTACTGCTTTCGACTACCAATTAAAAACTAATTGCTAGCTTCACAGTGTACCACTTCCAGTATTCAAAATTATACTCTTGTGGATGTCTGAAGCAGTCACTCCTCTCCAGAGAAACCATATAGTCCAACATTTGCCTGTGCTTGTCTGCTTTCATGTGTTTCATTGATGTCGACAAGTGCACTCGCAAGCCGGTACAATTGCCACTCCAGTGAGTTACCTATGGGAAGTAGCAACATTATCTGGTCGCAGTAGACAGTACTATAGTCGATCTTCCTGCATACATCAACACATATTTCAAATTGCTACTTTGCAGGAGTTACAGGGGGAAGGCCAATCATTATTGAACAATCTAAATAAAGGCATAGTTTGGGCACACTACACTGTCTCAGAGTAGAGTGTTTACTTGGGCCAGGTAAATTAAGAGTGCCAAGAAATTGTGGAAAACAAAAGCTCATGCGCGGTGCCCAAAGTCAAGTCTTACAAATGACATCAGTACCGTTCTTGCGATTATAACTACAAAGGAGTTTTACTGGTTGATTATCTTTACAATCTACATACAGTTAATGCAGCTATTATCAATTGTTAAGGCTTCTAAAAGCTGCCTACTAAACCAAAAGATGCCATAGTCCCATTAGAAATGTCATCCTTCTCCAAGACAACTACGCCTCACACAGTGAACTTGACAAAACACACATTGGCAGACATGCACTAGAAAATCCTTGGATACCCTCCCTAAAGTCCAGACTTGTTCCCCCCATGATTATTTTTTGTTTGTGCCCATGAAAGAATCGCTTCGAAAGCAATGAAGATGTTGAAGAGCATGTGTGCAATTGGTTGGCATCGTGTCCTCAATCTTTTTTTTTTTGAGTAAGGAATGTTCAAACTTCCAAAATGTTGGCAAAAGTGTGTAGAGTATGAAGATAAGCTATATAGAGAAATGCTGATGGTGTCACTTGTGTATATGTTTAAACAATAAATATTTTTTTTTAAAAAATTACTGTTTATATTTAAACCACCTGTATTTTTATTAAATACAAAATTATAGTCTCAGTAAACATTTATGTTTAGAAGAAAATGCCAATAAATCACATGGCTGATTTGAAGCAAATATCCTATTTCATGATAAGAATTTACACGCATTTCAGATCTATTAACTCTTTAACATAATTGATTCATATGATTATAAATTCCTTTGAATGTACAGATAAATGGTTATATAAATAAGGCACTAATTTGTACCGTACAACACCCTATTCCATAACAGCACTCAATGAGATGTGACTAGTTCACATGACCATTAGGAGATGTGGGTTGAAGTTGAAGCGAATCTTAAGTACAAATATTTGAATGTCACAATCCATAAGGAAGCTAGAGGGTAATGTTTGTAAGAAAAAATTAAAAACTACATATTACTTTCTCTACATGTACTATGTACATAGTGTATAGAAAGAGTATTGTAATGCACCCAAAAATTTGACACAGAGTTTTCACCAGAAGTACATTTTTTGGGACCCCCTGGATCCAAAAAAAAAAAAAAAAAAAAAAAAAAACATTTTTAGAAAAATGTCTGTATGTGTGTCTGTGGGCAGCATAGCTTAAAAAATGAAAAGTCCGTTAAAAACCACACTTGGTATTTAGGTTTGGTATCTTTCAAGGATGTGAAACAAAGATTTTCAAGAAAATCCATCCACTCCCAACTACCCTTTACATGGAACTTTTTTTGAAAATTTTGATTAAAACATTGTATATTAAAGATATTTACCTGACAAATAAAATGTATATCTTGAATTTTCTAGGAATAGCCTCTGAAGGCTACTTTATTTTGGATGAAATTTACTGAATTTTGCATAACTGGCAAACCGTAAGAGATAGATAAAAACTTACTACACAAAAAATGTAGATCAGGATAAAACACACAATTTGTCATATACATTTTTTTCATGGAGTTGATCGCTTTTGAGATATTCGTTGTTTTTGGTTTCAGCTTTGAAAAACTAATACTTTTCTCGTACAGGAATTTGTCAACTCCTGTCCATACAAACAAAGGAACTTCAGTCACATAGTAACCAGCTTTTGACTATCACTTTAACCTATTGTACCAGCTTATTTCGCTTCTACTTACAAGGAAGCAAGTAATAAGACTATTTCTGCTAATTTTTTCTTGATTAGAGTGAGGTAAATAGAAGCATAAGCTTTTTAACAATAATTTGTTGCAGAGATGTAGAGAAAGTCATGTGAATGGAACACATTAGATATTTTTTAGCTCTAAGCAACTTTCATAATACCAGGTGCCCATAAAGTATGTACCCAATTTGCAGAAAACACATATGTGGATTATTTCTATCACAGGTACAGTGAAGATACATCAGTGTTGACAATTTACGAAAGAATCGCCACTATGGAATATTGTTTACAAGTGAATTCTATGATGAGGTCCAGATGCTGTTTCAGAGGATGTATCACAAGGACACCCTTACAAGACATGCCATTCAACATATTGTAAACATGTTCAAGTATTAAGGGTTCTGTAGCTGATGAGAGGTGTGCTTAATGATTACCGGTCAGCCCACAATCTCTACAGAGTATGAGGGAAGCTATAGAAAGAAGTCCAAGAACATCCACCTGTCAATTGAGTCATAAGCTAAACTTGCAAAATCTTGTGTGGAATGTGCTTCACTACACCCTTAAAAAGAAGTCAAGTCATGTCATATATTATACCAGGTGGATGATGAAGACTATGCAGCACGAGCAACTATGTGTTATGATCTGTTGCATGCTGTAGATGAGGACAACCTGATGGAACATGCTCTATGCAGCGACCTTTCTTGTTTGTGGTGTCAATAGACACAAAGGCAACCACACAAAGCCACTAAGTGGCAATGGGACTCCCCCAAAGTCAATGTGTGGTCTCATGAAGGATAGAATTTATGCCCTGTTTATGTTTACCAAGGGACAGCCTACCTGGACAGGCTGCAGTTGTTCTCTATGTAGAGGTTGCTGTGACTGCTTTCTATTTTTTGGTAGATAGTCCTATGGCTTCAATGTAGGCTCACCAGTCAACTATGACAGTCCTCAACTAATTCTTCTTCTGAACTGCTCCGTCTTGTTTAACACTGACCCAATTATTTAAAAATTTTTAACAAGCTATAAATTATGTTCACTTTTAACAGAAGCATATTAATTGCTTATTTATTTTCATTTAATTTTAGCATATTAATGGGTTAATATTCACAATCCTGGAACATTTGAGGCATGACAGCGACAGACATATTTCTCACCTTTCTTCAGCATGAGTAACAGCTGTGGTCTGGAAATAAACACTGTAACATTGCTTACTGGTGGTATTTCTAAGTTTAACAAATTAAAAAGAGAGCTGAAGCTTTCCTGAAGACATGTTAACCTTAAATTTTGTCAGGTTTCTAACCAGGTAAATATATACATTGTTTCCATTGTTTCAAAGATGTGCATCATCTTCATAGTAAACTGATGAAATCCAAGTCTGGAATCGTATATTTATAATGCCAGAATGAAGCTAGCATCCAATTAGTTCACATGACATTTTTGGTCATGAAGTAACTGGTATAGCATAGACCTGGTAGAAAACTATATAAGTTATACACTAATGCTTTGAACTTCAGAATGTTTTTATTGTATAAGAGTGCTGTCAAGTTTGTCAAGTTTTGGGAGATGAAGGGTGGAAATTAGGAGTAAAGGCTCTGTATCATTGGTGCCCATGCTGCACTTAGTTGTAGGCATGAATCACTATTAAGATTATTTGCTTGAGATGAAATGGCTAAGGCATCTTTTACTTTTATTTCACAGTAGCTTGAACACTTCGCCACTATCCAGGTCTTGGTAAAACTGACCCTGTGTATGCTTTCAATACAATGTTCAGCAAGTGCAAATTTTTCAAGTTACTCGAGTCTGATGGTTTTTTAGTCTTCAGTCATGTGTGTGGCAATAGTGCATCCTGTTTGGCTGATGTTCACTGCACTGCATTAACAAGGAATGTAGTACACACCAGGTACCTTAAGAGCTAAATAACCTATCATTGACCTGACCAAATTTCTGATTTTAGGCAGTGACTTATGGATGGTTATGATGCCATATTTGTAGAGCAGTCTACTTTTCTTTGCCGAAAAATTGCCTGTGAAGTGTGTAGGCTATTGCAGTTGGCTTATTTTTCTCATGAGTGTCCTTGCTGAGGTTCCTTTCTTGTCCAGCTCTTTTCAAAGCAACTGTAATATCCATTCTATAGTAGTGTGAATTTTAGGTGTCGAAATTCAGTTTGGAGGTTATCTGAATCTAATGCAGAAACTGCTATGTGTGCCAATGTGTTAAGAATCCTAAGAATTTGTTGCAATTTATGGTGGAAACTGTTTGCATTGAGGTACGAATCAGGTGTAGGTTTGCAGTACATGGTATGACTAAAAGTTCCATCCTCTTTTCTGGAAACTGAAATGTCCGGAAAGGGAGGAATTGGTGATCAGAAGCTATTTAGGTATGTAAGAAAGTCTGGAAGAGGGTAACTATATAGTTTTCTACCAGGTCTTTACTCACCTCAAGTTATATTGAATACCAATTATTTCATGGCCAAAATATGTGAACCAATCAGATGCAAGCTTCATTCCAGTACTATACATATACGATTCCCGACTTTCATTTCATCAGTCTAATTGAGGATGAAGATGTAAATCATCAAAACTCATACAATCCATGCATTTATCTGTCAAGAAACCTGAGAAAATTTAGGTTTAACAAATTCTTGGATTAAAAAAAAAAATCTTTACTACACTACAACTCACCACTTCAGAAGGCTTCCGAGAGTGTTTAAATTTTTAAATCCATCAGCAATGCTATAAAGTTTGCTAGCAGCAATTAAATGCTCAGGTCGAGGAAACAGGAAATATAAGTTGCCACCATGCTGAGAGGATAAAGACAACTGTGGGGAGAGGATAGAATGGAAATGATGCAGTGGTATGCATGCGATAATATACAGCTGTAAAAAGTTTTACCTTATTTGAATTTGTGCAGAAATACACATTTTGAGCGGGAGAGACAGAGAGTAGGGAGTATGGAAACGTAACAGCATGTATGCACTAGGAAAACGTGACAACAGAAGAGGCAGCAGCATAGCTGTAACGATGATGTTGAACACAATTTTCTATTTAGAGAACATACTCAGAGAGAGAGAGAGAGAGAGAGAGAGAGAGAGAGAGAGAGAGAGAGAGAGAGAGAGAGAGAGAGAGAGAGAGAGAGAATGGAAATGTACCTTATGTCTGCACTGGGCAAGTGACACGGCAGCAGCTTAGCTGTAACAATGATGATTGATTCAATTTTCTATTATGATAACATATTGGTAAATTAAGTTTTAATACTTGGAATTTATGCATAAATTCACGTTATGGGCTACAGAGGGGTGAACCAAAATATATGGTATAAGTGCAGCAGCGGGAGGGAAATGTGTAGCTAAACTTCTTCTTTTTCTGCTTGACCATTGGCTCTGAATAAAACATTATGTGCAACCATTGATGTGAAAGAAGTCTTCTATTTTTATTTTAGTCTCAAAGAGAAATATTTTTCTAACGAGAATGCTTAAAGGCTCATTAATGGGTAACTTTTTGGCGAGAAAATAAACACAATCTGCTGCATATGTCAGACCTTGTTGATAATCTTTACCATTTCCAACAGGGTTCGCCACTGCCATACCTGCGAAGTTTGAAATTTACTTTCCCCTCATGCTATTTGGAAAGCATATATCACAAGTGCAAGACAACCCCCAATTTTCAAAACAAATATTTTGAAAAAAAAAATCATCTTGTATTTGGATAAATATGGTACCTTAAAACTTTTAATTTACTATGGAGAACAAATTTCTTAAGTTTTACACAAACTTTAAAGCAGAGCTTCTCAAAACATGTGAAATATCATGCATGCAAACTGAGATACAGAAGTGCTGAGTACCAAGCACCAGTCTGACTCAGTCCGGACATTTTGAAGTGAGTAAGGAACTGTGTAGGCGAGATGGAAAACAGTCACAGAGCACTACTGCTCCAAAACCCAGGAATGGGGTTTACACTGTGGTCAATCTAGCAAAGTGTCTCTTCACCTTGCCATGTCTTTGAAGTCTTTCTTTAAAATATGTGGAGACTGTCTCCATGTAACTTCTCATCCAGAAGGCCCAGGTTCGATTTCCAGCTGGGGCAGGGAATGTTTCTTTAACCAGAATTATTCCTTATCCATATAGAGTTAGTCCTTATCATAGAGAAGTATTAATGTGAGAGAGAATGTGCATGTGTTTAGTGATATAAAATGATTAACCTAATGTTCTAAAAACCTGCAGTAATACAAGTTGTTTCGTAAGTCAAAGCACCGGATATGATCATTGAAGTTAAAGGGGGCTATACAAATGAAACAATTAAAAAAAAGTGGGAAAATTAGGTGTAAAATGTGCAGTTTTGCACAAAGATCATCAAGCATTTACTTAAACCTTAAAAAAAAAAATAAATAAATAAATAAAAATAATAATAAATTAATCTCACAAAAGAATCTGTTCCACAAACAAACCATTAATCAAAAGATTCATCTTTTATATACATCATACTAATCAAGATAAACATAAGCAGAATTAAGTCTTATTACTTGCTTCTTGTGAGTAGAAGGGAAATAAGGGAATGCACAGGCTGAAGTGAGTCAAGACTTAGAAGCTGGTCGCTATGTGAAACAATCGAAATACCATTCTCTTTGCTTGCTGGAAGAAACGAGAAATGAGAAAAAAGATGTCCTCCTGTTTGAGAAAAGCTGAAGTGGCTTAAAATTGAAACTAATAATCCAAAATATCTGTAAAACAATTAACTCTACAAAAATGTATACAATATTGTGTTAATGAATCTACATTTTTTGTGTAGTACATTTTTGTCTATCTCTTACGGTTTGCCAGAAAGTCATCCAGAATGAAGAGGTCTTCAGAGGCTATTTCCAGAAAATTCCAGGTTTACATTTTGTTCGTCATAAAAATATCTTAAACCATGGGTTACTTTAATCAAAATCGTTAAGAGCTATTTTTGAGAAAATAAAAAATTGCAGTTGGGATTTTCTTGAAAATCTTCATGTCACATCCTTGGAAGATATTCAATTTTAATACTAAGTCTGGTATTAACCAACTTTTTGTTTTTGAGGTATGCTACACACACACACACACACACAACACTTCTAAAAATGCATTTTTTTGGAATCAGGTGTTCTCAAAATGTGCATTTCTGGTGAAATCTTGGTATCAAATTTTTGGGTGCAACAACTTCTCTATACACTGTATACACTATGTACATAGCATGTGTAGAGAAAGTAAAAATACGTTATTTTATCATAGCAATATCTACGTAATGAACCCCGTACTCAAACACAGCAACCTTTGGAAGTTCATAGATCCAGCACCAGATGCTTCCACAAGTGATTCATCACTACCACCATCATTGCCTGCAACGACGTGAGATTCAGTCAGAATTAAGGGTTGAAAATGGGAGCAATTGTTCCCAAAACTGGTCCCAGTAAGTGATGTTTTGATTTAAAAAATACTCATTCCTTTCTTTTAATATAAAAACCATTCCATGAATAAAATTTTTATAAAAATGTAATGCTCCCTGAAGAAATTTCCTCAGAGCTAGTAAATGTTCTCTCAAATTATTTCCAATAATATCTATTGTAGATGTGGAAATATTCCCAACATATAAAGTTATGCTGATAATTATTATAAAACTAAAACAAGGTCATATTTATGGATACCTTTCAACAACTATTGTTCTTAGCAACCTACATTACATTAGGTGTAAAAGATCATGAATTTTGCTCAAGAGGCCTCTTATCAGGCTTGAGGTGTCAAATCTACCAGTTTTTATTTCTCTTCTGAATGATGCCAAGCTACAAATTTTAATGCCTGAAAAAACTCTGCCTTACACCAGGTTTGAACCTGCAACCTCAGAATTAGTGGCGAATTAAACTTACAACAAAGCATTTGGAGAAAATGATCATTTTATACTGCAGGTCACATTATGATCATGATGATTTCCAAGGAAGAATGTACACAATATGTGTACATTTTAAAATACCTAATGTGCTACACTTGCATGACTTTCCCTTAAGTCGTATAAAGAAACTTCTTACAAAGGATTATTCTTCTTTCTACACCATGCTAATCAAGATAAATATTAGCAGAATGTACTTATTACTTAGTTCCTTATAAGTAGAAGGGAACAAAGGAATGCACTATGCTAAAGAGATAGTGAAATGTAAAAGCTATCGTTATGCGATTGTCATTAAAATTTGCTTCTTTGCTTGGCCAGGAGTAGAACCATAGAAAAATGAATACTGAGAAAAGCATTTTAAAATTGAAACCAATAACAAGGATATTTTGAAAACAAGGATATCTGCAATAAAAATGCAAGACAAATTGTGTGTTTTAATGAGATATACATTTTTTATGTCGTAAATTCCCATTTCTTACAGTTTACTAGTTATGCAAAATTCAGAAACATTATCCAGAATAAACTGATCTTCAGAAGCTATTCTCGGAAAATCCAATATACACATTTTATTTGTCAAGTAAATATGTATAATGCAAGGTATTTTAATCAAAATAGCCATTTTTTTGAGAAAAAGAACAATTTTCCATGTAAAGGGTAGTTTAAATGGGAGGATTTTCTTGAAAATTCTAGTGTTGCATTTTTGGAAGATAAACTTAAATACCAAGTTTAATATTTAACAGTCTTAGTTTTGGGCTAATGCTGTCCGGACAGACTTTTTTGGACTCGGGAGATTTCTCACATTTCTGGTGAAATCTCAAATTTTTGGGTGCAATACAATACCTTCTCTATATACTATGTACATGATTTGCAGAAAGTAAAAATTATATGCCATATTCTGAAGACTGACAAGTGCATTCATTATTTTAGATACTTTTAGTGCATACTCAGTATAGTGATAACTAGAGGGTGGTTCTGGTTGACCAATTTCTGGTGAGGTTGACTTACCTTGTGCTGTCTCTGTGTGTTGCAGAGGTTAAGTCCCAATAGGCACCTGACTGCCTGCTACAGGCTGTATCAAAAGAATGCATAGACTATGCCGTACTTTACTTAATGTAAATTCCATTATTGAATACTATATTTAGCATATAGGTAAAGTGAATACTACATACAATGCATTGTAGTGGACAGTTAAGCTATATGTAGAGATTGTTGTAAGTGAATATTCTACATCTCTCATTTAAGCAAAAGGAATGTTGTGAGAAACTCTTTTCAACATCACAAGAGTAACTGGTTCACACAAATATGTCAATGCAGACATTTGTTATACTTTTGATCTCAAAGGGTTGGTTTATTTTTGTAGTAAGACAGCACACATGTTTGAAAAAACGTTACAGTGCAGTTTCATTTTTCAATGTTTTATGTTTTTAGCACATATGAAAGAAGCATGTCTAAAAATTAAGTCAAAGACAGAAGTTAGGAAAAAAGTGAAAGATAAACTTCAGAATGTATTAGAAGGAATAATATGTTTTTCAATAATATGTGCTGTGAGAGATGCCTTGCTAAAAATAAACAGACCCTTCCAGATCAAGAAGTGTAAGAAACGTCAGATATTGACATAATACATCATTCGTATGCACCAGTTACATCTTGGAATGTCAAAAGGAGCTTCGCACGATATACCTTTTAAGTGAGAAAATTCACTTTCAGGGATCTATGCATGTACCTTATTGTCCACTGCAATGCATTCACTATATAGTATTCACTTTACCTATATGTAAAATTGTGTTCAATTACGGAATAAACATTAAGAGTCAAGTTCAGCAGAGCATAGGCTGCCTGTAGCATGCAGGCAGGTACCTGTTGACATGGGGACTCGTTCTCTCCTCTTCAACACTCTCAACTACAGCGCATGGCAAGTCAACCTTGTAGGAAACGGTTATCCAGATCTGCCCACTAATGATAACTATACACAGCTTCAAGAATAAGATTTTTCCACAATGCCAGATGATATCTGAATGAATTCTAAAATTGCTGCTGTTCTCCATAAACATGCAGAGTGGCCTACCTCAGAGACCATTAAACCAGATTTGGTTCAAGTCAGACCTAGCAGTTACCAATTATCATTCAAGACAAACGTTTTTACACCTTATGAGCATGCTGATGTTAATTTACAAATTAAAATAGTTGTTAAATGGGATTGAATCTAATGGGACAGGAGGAATGGGCTTGGGGTCTCCATTAAAAATGCCATATTCCAGAAAACCAGTTTATTTTTGCTTTTCTGTTTTTTTAATATTTTTTTGTCAGCAGAAGACATTTTCACTTACTGTGCTTTCATTTCTTATGGCCTGAGACACTCAAATGTGATACAATAAAATAAAGGAGAAATTAATTTATAATTTAGTTTTTATAGACTGGTTTAACCTAGATTTGCAAAGCAGCATAAAATTTGGATTAACAGAAATTTGTTGTGATATTGACCAACCAGCAAGGCTATCTTTACATTTTTCATTGGAAGCTTGAAAATTTTGAAATTGATCCTTCTTTTAAATATAATCAGCATGTGGAATGGGGAAAATTAAATATAAAAAATCCAGATAAATATAAGAACAGCTTCCAAAGTTTGCACATTATGCCATCCATTTGCTACCATCAATTACAGAAAGCTTCTACACATTTTTAAAGTCAAATACATTTTTTGCAAATTTCTTTATGCCTGCATTTGCCGCCATTTAATGGTGTATTTTGCTTTTCCAAATGAGTATTTTGTGGTTTAACAGATTAGTGCAACCCCATTCTAATCCATTCATTTCATTCACACACAGTTTTATACTCTCAAATATACCAACAGGACCATAAGTCGTGACCAAAAAAATTCTGTTGGAAAAACCCATGCACTTTTTTTCAATTTTCTTCGAGATAAGTTTTACTCATCCTTCCCATTACTGGCCTCTTTACGACCGAAATCTTTACCACACTCTACGCAACACATCTCAACAAATACATTTAGTAGCTAAGAAATAAATTTAAATTTAGCGCATAAAACAAAATAAATGACTTCACTAAATTTGAATTAACATTTTAATACATTTACAAAAAATATGAACAAAAATATTTCCATACATCACATCACAAATATCTGAAATGATTCTTTTATAGCTTCAAAAATCAAGCAATTGCTGTTCATTAATCCAAACCAGCTCAAATGTTGCCAAAGCCTCTAGATTAACATTTCACAAGTTATTAAGACTTAGTATTCAATTTCAATAAAAAAAAAATTAAAATTTACATCTGGATATAATCCCTTTAATGGTTTGAAATTTATCATGCTCTGAGCTGCAAATCATTTAAAACAAAATTAACTTTTCAATGCAGAACTACTTATTACAAATTATGCTAATTTTATACCGTTTTAAGATTTCCATTATTTGTGAACACAACCAGTGTTTTTATCACTGTACAAAACCTGATACGTTTCTGGCAGTGTTTCGATCAGGAAAATATTTACAACTAGCTTGGCATCACAGAGATCCTACCCTCAATATTCCTAAATCAAAACAAAGCCAATTCATAAAATTAAAAAGCCTTTTCATTATTTGCAGTCAAATTATGAAATTCTTCCATCTCCCATTGCAACTTCATTTCTGAACCCAAATCTGTTCAAAATACAGCTGTAATTTATGTTAAGATTTATTTAAAAAAGTAAACAAACAAAATATTAAAACTTTGCTTACATAATTAACAGCTTAAATTTTTTAAATCTTTTTTTTTTTTTATTATTTTTTTTTATTCAGGCAGGAGAATATTCAGTCAAGATGTTTATATAGTAAGAGCCTTAAAATATTAAAAACTAATCAAATTAAACATTCTGTTGCCATTCTGTAACTTCAGCAAAAGTGACTGGTTTGCTGGGTTGTCAGGAATTTTCATTTAGCATGCTTAAACGCTGGCATCTTATTGTAGGCAACATGCATTCTTATGTCCATTCTTCAGTTTAAGGCGAGACTTAGGACGGTATTTCTCGAGGTAAGCCAGCTGCTTTGCATTGATAGCCCCACGCCTCTTTCTGTAACAGAGCAATCACATTCCATTATTGCATCTCTGCCCATTCTCTAATTCATTAAATTCTATGGAGTCTTTCAAATAGACTGGTTCACAACCTGAGGATAGGAAGCAACAAAGCTACATTTGGTTCATAATATAGGCATTCATATTGATCACATCAAATGAAAGTGGGAAGTCATTTGTTTGAACTGTTCAATTTAAGACATGCCCCACTCACAATGGGATGCAAGCACAGATGCAGCATAAGCCCAAGAGTTTTCACCCAAATCATGTATTGATCTACAGGTTGAATAAAGTGAATTGAAATTAAAAAATATTTTTTGGCTCTCACAAATGGTAAGGCACACTGCATTAAATATGCAGCTTTATCACTTTCTGCAGCCTCTACGATTGCATTATTTTCAATACTTTT
Organism: Hymenopus coronatus; assembly: GCA_030762935.1. NCBI lineage: Eukaryota > Metazoa > Arthropoda > Insecta > Mantodea > Hymenopodidae > Hymenopus > Hymenopus coronatus. The sequence continues at coordinate 142,807,708 of CM060896.1, forward strand.
GCCAAACTATCATTTGATGTCTTTGCCACGAGTGTGTGTGTATACAATTTTTAGAATATTTATAAAAGATTGAGTGAATTTTCTTATGATATTGTTGATTATGTTATTCAATTTGAAACTTGTGGTGTGTTTGGAAGATATCTGCATATAATTTACATATTTAGAAACCTGTGCTAACTTCTTACATTATGCTTACAACTGTACTGTGAATGATCTTCCCTCGCATCTGTACTTTGCATTTCATTCTGAATGTAGCTTCACTCAATTTTTTGAAACAGATAAAACAGTTTTATACAGAACAAAAAAAGAAATATTAATTCTGTGGTATATTTTATTACAGTTAAAGCATTGGCATCAAATTTACTTTGATGTAAAGTGCAAGTATTTTATTTTTATTGCACTAATGAAAAACAATATTCCTTATTCTGAATAATAACTTACACTGCATATCTTTATTAACAACTTCAAATTAAATTTAAATTTGTAACATTAGCATTTATTAGATAGCAATTCTAAAACTGCCTTGAGAATTGTGGGTCTATTTGATCAAAATCATCTAAGTCAAACAGTTACTCTTCATGAATATCATTTAGCTTCACTAGACACAGATTAAACGGTTGTGTAATGTTCATGAAAAATCAGATGTGTACCATTAACATGACTTTCTCTACATCCCTGCAACAAATTATTCTTAAAAAGCTTATACTACTATTTACTTCATGCTAATCAGAAAAAATTAGCAGAAATAGTCTTATTACTTGCTTCCTTGTAAGTAGAAACGAAATGAGTACCATAGGTTGAAGTGATGGTCAAAGCTGATTGCTATGTGACTGAAGTTCCTTTGTATGGACAGCAGTTGACAAGTTGAAAGGTATGTTTTTCATTGCAGATACCAAAAACAAGGAATGTCTCCAAAACTATGAACTCCATGAAAAAAATGTACATAAATTATGTGTTTTAACGTGCTCTACATTTTTTGTGTAGTAACTTTTTGTCCATCTCTTATGGTTTAGCAGTTATGCAAAATTCCGTAAAACTGACCCAGAATAAAGTAGTCTTCAGAGGCTATTTCCAGAAGATTCAAAATATACATTTTATTTGTCATGTAAATATCTTTAATATGCAACATTTTCATCAAAATCGTTGGAGCCATGTTTTAGAATATCAAATTTTTCGAAAAAAATTCCATGTAAAGTGTAGATTAGGGTAGGGGGATTTTTCTCAAAAGCTTCATGTCACATCCTTGGAAGATACTAAACTTAAATACCAAGTTTGGTACTTTACCGACTTTTCGTTTTTGAGTTATCGTGTTCACAGACACTGACACAGACCTTTTTCTGAAAATGGTTCTTTTGGATACAGGGGACCCTAAAACATATTTTCAGTGAAATCTCGGTATCAAATTTTTTGGTGGAGTGCAATACCTTTTCTATACACTATGTACATAGTATGTATAGAGAAAGTAAAAATTGTAGGCAGATAATAAAGCAATTCAAAGCATCACAGTTTTAGTAAAGCTATGGGTGGTATTATGATTGCTAGAAATAAGTCTTATTAGGGCAGCTGGTAACCTAACTTTGGTGATTCACAAAATTATCACTCCAATTTTCAATATTTGAAATAATGAATACATGTTAAGTTTTTAACTAGGCTAATAAACTCGCAACATATGGCACATACCTCAGCTATTGCAACTATTGAATTAAATGGGAGACAATCAAGGTGAAAAATTGCAAGTTCATATTATGAAACTCAATTATCAAGATGCTAATATTTATCTTATGATTAAACACACACATTGTTGACATATGACATATGAACATAATACAGGTACAGAAATACTTAAATAGGCTAGATTCAGGCTATATCAACAACTTTATATGACTGAACACTACTCTGAAAATACCAGACTGAGCCATAAATGGCTAAGTTGGCAATACTGATGTTCAGTAGATAGAGAACCAGAAGTGAGAAGCATTCTGTGAATTCAATAGATGTTAGAGATCCTATTGTATGCTCTGACTACTTGGTTAACCAACAATATGCGGAGTTCCCTCATATATACATCTGAGCTCCCTTGGTTCCTTATGCCTTATACCTAGCCATTATGATTATGGGATATGGCTGGCAAAACAATATTTGACACCTGCAAACACAGTGCATGGTGTCCACCACACAAGATAAAGTCAGAATCAACCAGAAATATACAAAAGTATGCATTTACATTAAAGGGAGAACCAAGACTTCAGTTGTAGCACAACTTGCTACCATATTAAGCCACCCCAAGGTTACATTTCTAAAGAATAAAGCTTTTTGGTGTCCCTCATCTTCATTTTCCTCTTTTCCAATTCACAAAACTCTCCGCTGATATTCAGAGCAACCAAGTTCTTTCCACTACTTTAACATTAATGTCTTTCTAGCTTGAAGTATGTTCATAGTTTGGCATAGCATTTCACTAGCTTGACTATAAAATTGCACCTTTTACACCTATACATATTCTTTTATTTTAGGTCAAGTGCTCAAATCACCTATTTTTCTTTCTACTTCAGTTTGCAACATGTTTTAATACAATTCCATTGTAACACTATTTAAAGGAGAAAAAGTAGCAGTGCAGTTATTTTGCATGAAGATGTTTATATTGTACTCAAACTATTACAAATCTGAATGTACAACTTCAGCAAAATAACAAAAACCTTCACTGTGTACTGGCTTAGAGTTTTGCAAGATGAGATAGTCTGAAGAGGGAACACTGCTGTCATTTGTATAGAGTTTTTGATAATGGAACAAACATTGATATAAAAATAATAGTTGCAACCAATCTTCACTTATCTTTTGGAATCCTTGCCTGGACTAGTTTCGCAACGATTTCATTGCATTATCAACATATCCTTTTGGTCTCTTTTTTGATGTTTATTTACACTGTTATGGTTACTGCTACTAGGTGGATTGTGTACTAATGCATTGCTAACTACTGGAATAAAAACAAATTTGGTAAGAGTGTCAATTGGAGGTATCAAAATTCATTGCATGATTTCTATACTTTAATATAAATATTTTCTCCCAAACCACTAAATCTATGGGCCCATTTAAGTGTTTTAATAATTCAACATCTGGATTTATTTCATGATTAAATTTCTAAAAATGTTCTGCTACAGCTGATTTATCAATTTGTTTGTATTTAATATTCTTTTACTCTGGAAACCAGAGTAAAGGAACACTTTAGGAATATTAAATACAAACAAATTGATAAATCAGCTGTAGCAGAACATTTTTGGAAATTTAATCATGAAATAAATCCAGATGTTAAATTATTAAAACACTTAAATGGGCCCATAGATTTAATGGTTTGGGAGAAAATATTTATATTAAAGTATAGAAATCATGCAATGAATTTTGATATACCTCCAATTGACACTCTTACCAAATTTGTTTTGATTCCAGTAGTTAGCAATGCATTAGTACACAATCCACCTAGTAGCAGTAACCATAACAGTGTAAATAAACATAAAAAAAAAGAGGCCAAAAGGATATGTTGATAATGCAATGAAATCGTTGCGAAACTAGTCCAGGCAAGGATTCCAAAAGATAAGTGAAGATTGGTTGCAACCATTATTTTTATATTAATATTTGTGTTATTCTTCACTGTTACTAGCTTCTTTTTACATTTATAAATGGAACGAACATTTGATAGCAGAACCTAATCAATGCACAATATACATAAATAACACCTTAATAGTTTTTTTTGTTTACTGAATTTTTCCATATACATAGTAATGGATAGATGTATTTTTAAATTCTGACCTAAGTAACAAATGCCACATACTATATTGCACCAAGTCCTCAAAATTAGCGACAGAACAGTGATGAAAAGATTTTTCATGTTTGCACACTGATGCATATTTCACATAAGAACAACACCTTATCACTGTTTTTTAAATAATGTCAAGGCTTTGCACATTTTTTTGATATGTGCAAGCATTACTTCCAGGATTCACAAGACCAAAGCACACGTGTATTTACCATGTGCTAGCAGCATAATTACTTCAGCAAGGGAAGTGCTATCTTATTTTGGAGACATAAGATAGCATCTTCATCCTCTCCAATAGGGAGAGGACAAAGATTTTGGGTGGTATCAACAGTAATTAGCTGTCACACACTGAGTTGTCTCAAGGAGAAAGCTTTAATGCAAGGCATATTTTAAATCTGCATGCTTTACATTTTATTGCAGCCTAGTGAAAGACTATAATCATGATGGATTAGATACATCCAGTTTATCAGAGCACTGTTTAATAATTGGCAATTCTGTCTGTAATCTAAAGTTGCAATATAGTGCAATAGATACTTTTGTCATTTGATCATATTTATTATGAAAATGTTAATTAGTCCACAAAGCAGTAAAAATGCTTCCTTTGCTACAAAGGAGTGAAAAAGCCTCTGTTATCATACATTATATGAGCAAACAATGAAAGTGGGCAAATATGAATATTGTGAATTGTTTGTCACACCAGAGTGAGTGAGTGAGTGAGTTGTGTGTAGGACAAGTGCAAAAATTCAATGCCATTGCCGGGATTTGAACCACTATCTTGTGATTTCCATCTAGATGCTCTAACCATTGAGAAACCAAGGCAACATGACAATACGTCAATAAATTTCCCAACTGACTTGTTTTTTTTCCAGTTAACTACAAAAGGAGATCAATTATTTTGAGAGGACTTACCCCAATTGAGATTTACAATGAAATCCTTAAGTTACAGGCTATTAGATCAATCAATGTGAATTGTTTCTTTCACACCAGTCATGTGTAGGACAGGAATTATCACCAAGTCACCATTGGAGTAAAGTCAAAATTTGGGATCATCTTGTGTAATTTCCTAAAAAATGTATACTCAGTTGGAGAATTTAATGCTATATTACCAGTTGTCAGGATAGTTCAGTGGTTAGAGAACTGTTTGGAGATCAGGAGAGCCATGATTCAAATGCTGGCTAGGGCATTGAATTTTTCAGCATGATTACCTCTCCAAATGAGTATTGCCTGCTTCATCATAATTTTTTTTTTACACAAATATTAATCCCTACTGCTTTATATACTGTGTGCTCATACAATTTTTGTTAACCTGTCTCAAACTTTTGTTAACCTGCAATTTTGGGTTTGAGGCCTGTATGGTAACTTTTACACCATGGAGGATGCCAAATTTTGCAGAGGATGATGGATGTTTTTGGATGCAAAAATCTTTAGCATGGCTTCCATCAGAAGGGAACTAAATTGGTGGTCCCATGTATTGTTTATTTGCACATAAAAGAACCCCATACTTTGAAAGATGGATTCTGGATAAAATTTTGTCATTTCACATCCACAAGTTGAAATTTGTCCTACAGTGCCATCTGAGGGTGTCAAGTTGTCCCTCATCACCATGACACATAGCAGTGAACTTGTGAACTAGAAATTCAAATCCGATCACGGAAACATGATGCCCTATGCTCTACTTCAGAGTTAAAGAAAATACTATCTCAAAATCTAAAAGTGCAGATCTCCAGTTCAGCAGCAGCTGACAGACTTTTAAGTGATGTGATATGCTCAGTGATAAGATTGTAAAACCAAATTCAAAGAGACAGAAGTAAAGCATTGAGAGGGTAGAAATTTTAAACTTGTACTTTTTTTTTTTTTTTTTTGGTTCATTAGATCTTTCACAAGTAAATCAAGAGATCTAGGAACCTTGAAAAATCAGCACCAGATTCTAAGAAACTAGCACCATTACACAGGTTTACAATTGGCACATCAGCCTTACAAAACACAAACAAATGTGTTTTGAGAATTTACTTACTGCCTGATGAAGTCTACTGCATCCTCATATTTCATGCCTAATTCGATGAGTGCTAGAGCAACCATTACAGGAGCTCTTCCCAGACCAGCTACACAATGCACTGCTACACAAGAATCTGGATTCTCGCGGAATCTCCTCTTTAGTAGTTCAAACCATTCCTCCACTATCTGCAACAAAAAGATAGGTGCATTAATTTGAATGTATAGTCAAATGATGCATGGCACAAAGGATTTCTGCATTAATTAGACTTCACCTGTTAAAAGCATATTTTGAAGGCTTGCATATGTGGCAGAATGTTTTTTTTCTGCCTTTTTTATTTTTTTCTACAATTATACCTTGTTTTTTCCTTTTGCATTATGGTTTTCTTAATATTGGCTATTTCAAGTCTATTTTTCACTGTTCAATAACTATGCACCATCTCTATTTACACACTAACGATTCTCAGAACTTCAAAAACAAATGGTTAGCTTGCCATTAAACATTTTCAATACCCCAATAATAAAATTCTGCAACAAAAATGTATTCTGCTGTATAAAAGTCAATAAATGGCTGAGGAGCAATTTCTTTATGCTACTTTTTAAGTTCAAAATCAAACATATAATCCTATAAAGGTAGTATTTTATAAGCACATCAAACATGATAATTTCCAAATAAAATTTATCAAAAAATGCTATTGACAATTAAAATGTCTTCCATTGTTTTATGCTAATATGTCTTAAAGATTTCAGCTTCATCAAAAGGAAAGAATTATTAGTTTTGCTTTCTCTGTTTCCTAACTATGACGGATAGAAAACCAGAATGTTCCAACCAAAAAGAAAGATTCACTAGAAATGCATGTTTTCACAATTCCTGAGCACTCGCTCAATAAGGGTTTTTATGAAAAACATATGCATGTGCCAAGGTGTACAGCATTGCTTGCAACATTAAGGTTGAGCACCAAATTATAACTTGGGAAATTTTAAAAATGCAATAAGATTTAAGTGACCTGCCCTACCCCAAACTAACTTTTATAAGGAAATTTTGAAGTCATTACGTGTTCAGTATTAACAATGTTGATTAAAATACAAATTGTGTAAGATATTTACATGCCTAATAACATTTTAATTTTCTGCAAAATCTTCAATTTGAATTAATTCTTTTATAATGGTGAGCCATATGACAAAATCTTATGAATGAAAAACATAGAACTAGTTAAAATACACAATTTATGTAAAGTTTGTGTGATATCTTTATTGCTCTTGGTTTGATATTCCATTACTTCCAAATTTTTCAAGTGTTAAGCAAACCATTGGTTAAGAAAAAAAGATTGATTTTTAAGCTAGCTGTAACATCCCACTTTATAAAACATTTTGAGTATCACTTTCCCTACGATAAGCGTTTATTGAAGCCATTTCTACAAATGTAATTTACTGATTGACAAAATATCTTGTTATTGGTGTTATAACACATTCAAGCTGCAATGGTGAAACTTTAAATTCATTTTTTAAATTAGTTTTATTTCTTCTGCCTTCAGAAAATATAAATTAAAGCCCTTAAACAATTGTAAAGCATTTTTGAAATGTATGGAATTTAACAGCAGGGCAATATTTGAATACTGAATATATTACAGATATGGAGAGAGAAAAAAAAAAAAAAAGAGCAGTAAATTTTCACCTGTTAACCCTTGGCTGCTATTTCTCAGCTAACGTTGATTTATATCCCAACTAGCAATTTAACCCTAGTTAAGTTAGTTAAAATGCAAATTACTGTTTTTGCTAGATATTTGAATCAAAAGCCACAAAAGTTTACTTAAATTTTAATGTACAAGGATAAAGGTACTATTTGTATATCAATTGTAATGGACAATGGCAAAAACTATTTTTTCCTTTTTCGAAGAAAAATTACCAATTTCAGCATAATATACTGTGATGTTTCATTTCTGTTTGGACTGTACTTTATGCAAGCTAGCTGAATGTCAGCAACTAATGACCAGAACATATTAAATTTCCTGATGTGGCATAATTCATTCTTGTTGAATCAAAAGCACTTTACTTCACACAAATGTAATAAACTCCTGATTGATTTGTAACTTTGCCCTGATGATCACCACTACCATGTGTCCCTCTGTGGGTGGTTGTAAGAATTTGGTGAATTAGACCTCAGGGAATGCTTTTCAAGGAGATCAAACTGCTGAATAAATTATAGGCCTCTTATGACCAGTCATTCATATATTTTTAATTGGAACAACATTTTCTTTCTTTGAAATATATTAAAAATTAAGATACTATCAGAAGTGCAAACTTCCCAAATGCAGATGTCTTAAAATTACATGGAACATTCAGCTAATGGAGGTAAAATTATCTTGTAGCACATCTCACTTGCTGCACTTGGGCTATACCAAATAATATTGTTCATAACTTAACTACAAAGCAATGTTTTGTAACAAGGGATGGAGTGATTTTGCATTCATAACGAAAGGAGTTAAAAGTATTAATGCTTACTGTTAAAATATTTATTTTATTCAAAACAAGGTCCTCTAATTTTTGGGCATAGCTTTCAGAATACGCAATACTTTATGATTCTGTACAAAAATGTAAGTATTCTGCAACATTTGAATGCACAGGAAATACTAGATGCAGAAAAATGACAAGACATTTGTAAGCATGCATTTAAATTAAACATTAGCAAAGGTACTTCAAAGCCTTATTAAATTCTAAATTCTATAAAACTATGACGTTGCATTCACATTTCTTTTTTCACAACTATTCTGCAAAATCTTTTCACATCTTCTACTTATTCAAGATAAACTTTAATTACTCATTTCATTTTAAGCATAAGTAGGGTGCAGTGGTCTAAAGAAAATCACATTTTTACTTTCTCTAACCCATATGTATAATGTACATAGTGGATACAAAAGTTATTTTATTCCACCAAAAATTCCCGAAGTCCAAAAAAAGCATTTTTAGAATAATGCTGTGTGGGGGGGGCAGGATAGCTCAAAAACAGAAAGTCTTGAATACCAAACTTGGTATTTAGGTTCAGTATCTTCCAGGGAAGCGACGCAGATTTTCAATAAAATTCCCCACGCTCAACATAGAACATTTTTAAAAAAACTTTGATTTTCTCAAAAATCTACTAATGATTTTGATTAAAATATTGTATAACAAAGATGTTAACTATAAAATGTATATTTTGAAATTTCTGGGAATAGCATCTGTAGAGGCTCTCTATTCTAGTCTAGTTTTGCAAAATGTTGGTAACTGTTAAACCATAAGAGAAAAATCTTGCTGCACAAAAAATGAGTTAAAAGTAACAACTCATGTCATGTTTTTCTTGTAGAGTTGACCATTTATGATATTCATTATCATTGGTTTCAATTTTAAACTGGTTAACTTTTCTCATAGTGAACTGAACCTCAATTGTTTCAACTTTTATAAGATCTGACTTTCGCTTTGGCCTAATGTATTCCCTTATTTCCCTTCTACTTACAAGGAAGCAAGTAATGTTTGTCTAGATTAGTATGAAGTAGACAAAAGAATAATCTTTTGAAAGAAAAATTTGTTTGTGGAACAGCTAGAGAAAGATATGTGAATGGAACACACCAGATTTTTAAAAAAGTGGATCAGAGCACAACAGATATTTAAAAACTAAATCGCTACCCAACTTTAAAATAAGAGCTCTTTGCACAACCACGGAAGGAAAAAAAAAAAAAAAAAAAAAAGGTACCTTAATAGTTTAAAAAACAATTTATTTACAGGACATTCTCTGCTCTTCTATAAACTGTTCTTAGCAAAAGATTCTTTAATCCACTTCTTAAAATTGATTAACGTTCATTACACATTTTCACATTTCATTTTGGATTTAAGATATGATACAGTATGCTAAAGAGAATTGCTTTACAAGTAGATCAATTTGTGATGGCTTCTAAATTCCATTCTTTCTGCATTAGTGAGAAAAAAACCTAATAGACTTACCACTGGCGTATTAGTATTTCTAAATTCAAAGCAATAAAGAATACTGCTGAAACTTGACGTCTCTTAATGGTTTACTAACTATATAAAATGATTTCAGAATGAAAAGAACTTCCTAGGTTATCTGCCAAGAATTTAGGACATTTTGACATGCTAACATTTCAAATATCTTAACGTTTTCAGAGTAGTTTGAGATGGGGTTTCTTAAAAATTGTCACATGCTTGAAAGGTAATGAATTTAAAATATTGTTTGATATTCGACCAATTTTCATGTTACCATTTTACTTAAAAATTATATACATCAATATAATTTTAAAAATAGTGCAACTAACATTATAATCATATCAAGCTAAAATTTTCCATCAGAGTTTATACATACTTGAACAGGTGGTGGTGTCCCATCATCAAACTCTAGGTCAGTTACATTGATACCCTCATTCTTGAGTTCTTCAATCTTGTAGCTCGGCTCACAGACTCTTACAACATCCTTCACCTTGTGTTTCTTTAGCTCCTAAACATTCACAAATATATCAGTTCATTTATTATTTTTATATAATGTCTCAAGTCTAATGTTTACAGTTCTGCCAATGAAACAATTGATGAAATAGAGCAAGAAATACACTGTTTAACTATATGAAGGGTACAATTATAAATTACTAGAAGCACATTACACCAAGTATTTATGTCATCCAAGTAAAGTAATTTCCTTTTATTTGCAAATAAGATTTTTCCTCTGCAAAAAACTTGACATTTGCAGTCAACTCCATATGAAGCATGATTTAGACTACAACATCCACATATTAAGACTATAATTTTCATTTACAAGAAAACTGAACGTGTCCAAACCTGAGATGACAAGACTACATTTTCTGTATCGAGAAAGTGTACCTGTTTTGCCTAAGGTGCTGTAAATGAGTTGCTCTTTTTTTAAATCTTCATTTGTTCAAGCCTTAATCTAAATATGCCACAAACCATTAATATCCACTGGTAATAACTTCTACATAACCAATTAATTTTTCAGCAAAGTTTTCACAGGATGTACAATCATTTTTCAAATAGAAAATCCTACCAAGGAGCAATGGTACAAAAGCTTCATTAATAAGAAATCCAAAAGGAAGGTAAAGCTAATCCTTCAAGAATTAACTTCATCAATTTTCAGCTAAGGAGCCACTCCAAGAAGAAGAGAAGTGAGAAGCACATTTCAAGTGTCCATGTTTATATATGTCAGTAATGAATATTAAGGGGTTTGAAAGTTATGGAGTTATGGACAGGAAATTTGAGGAATAAAGGTTGGTATAATATGGATAAGTTAAGTAGTTTCTGTAAATTAATTCTAGGAGTCCCCATTAATATTGCAAATGCAGCAGCTTTATAGAGATAGGAAAGCTAAGTGAAAGGGCTAATAATGAGCAAATATATGTTTAGTATTATTAATTCAACCAGAAAGTATAAAGCTTAATAACATTCAAGCCTTTTTACTTAAAATCTAAATTCAACTTAAATATAAACAAAATATTGAAATATTTATTTTGAGTCCAAGAGTTACCCCAACACAGAATTAGTGAAAAAATGCCTGATATATCAAGAGGAAAATTTGGATACTTTAATGGGTGGTTGAGTCAGGCAATTAAAAATGGGTTAGATCTTTGGGTCAAAATAGAATACTTTGGAAGAGGATTTTGGAGAGAAGAGAGTCGAGAATGGAAGACATAGATAGACAGATCTTATTTACTAAGGTCAGGGAGAAAAGTTCACTATCATTGTACAAGGAACTAGATGACCCAGAGAGGGATAGTAAATTTTAATTTGTAAAAAATATGAAAGAGAAGGATTAGCCTGGTTTAGATTAGGTGTTTGGAAACTAAGGGGAATGAGGGAGAGGTTTGGGGGACAAGGAGTCACATTTTACTTCAATATAAGGCTACAAACAATTGGAAAGGAAGTCTAATAAATATTGTTGAGGAACAAAGAAATTGTACTTGAGATGTTTGAAGATCAGAAGCAGATACCTAAATTAGGGGAGTTTTTATATAAGGTAAAGAGGAAATGGAAATGATGAGTTAAAAACACCTAGATCAGTTTTAGATAAATGTAATATTATAGAACTTTGTGTAGTGAAATAGTTATGACCTCGCTATCTAGGGTTAAGGTCAGTCCTAACAATGTATTTGGCACTTTAATTAATAAAGAGAAAAAAATTTTGAAGTGCCCACAGATGCAAAATTTTGTAACTATGGTTATGGGACAAGGAAAAGGTTTAGTCAAGTTTTTTTTATGTTCTCATTAGAGAATATTTATTTGGCACGTTTAAGCAACATATACGGCCTAACAATTTAAAAATGATTGCCTAGCGATCAACAGGTTAGCATTTGGCTTCTTAGGACCATTTGGGATACCAGAATTGTTTTCTTCCTAACCTTCCAGAGTCAAGAGTAGGCAAATGAATGAATGCAGGTTCACATTGTAAAAACAAACACAAACATAAAAATCTACGGTTTAAGGTGATTAATAGGTGAAAAATGTATTCCTTTTTTTTTTGGTGGGGCAGGGGGAGGGGGCTTTCATCTACATAATTTGTTCACTTTTCAAAATTCTCCTTGTTTACAGAGCTTTAAATGTTCAGAAAAGCTTCATGAAAGAGATTTAAAACTCGTTTTATACTAGTTCAATATTATATAATTCAACTGAAATTTTTTTTCTATAAAGAAAATTTAGAAACTATTCAGTAACATGAAAAAAAAATTTTCTCCAACTAATTAAAATTAAGTGCCTGCACAAACATTTCCTTTTACATTTGTATACCAATTTCAAAAGTTGGCAAGTGCCAAGAAACCATGGGGTCCAAAGGATTATTTTATAATATCAAAAATTTTAACAATTATGGTTTGAAAAAAATATTTAAAATGTTTGACATAGTGAACAAATCTCTAACAAGCTATGTTTAAATTCCAAATATATAGTGAAAAACTGATTTGTTATATTCATATGACTTACTCCACCCATTCTGCAACAAACTATTCTTACAAAAACTTGTTTATTCATGGTAATCAGGATAAACGGCAGAAATAGTCCTGCTAATTTCCTAGTATATAAAAAAAAATATGGTAATACTCTCTCAGCACCAGTGCAAACCAAGGTGCATAACTTCTGTGCATCAAGCAGCAGCCCAACTTGCAGGATAATTCATAGTTAGGATGTCCAAGGGTAGATGAGGAAAGAGGGAGAAACGCAGAGCTAGCTTGTCAAGCTTAATAGAGACAGGACTATTATTAACAATCCAGTTGGAGCTTGCACGGCCCCAACCAAGTCATATTTTGCTCTCTGCACAAGCGCATCCACCCTCAGAAACCCTGCACTAACTAAAGGGATAGTCAAATCTTAAAGAGCTGGTTGTGATGACACTGAAATTTGGTTTTCTTTGAATAGCCAGGATGGAAAATGAATTGCATATCCAACAAATTTGCTGCATTACAAGATCTACACTTTTTGTGTAGCAGTACAGTTGGCCAGTTATGCAAAAAATCTTTTACAATGAGAGGACTTCAGAGTCTATTCCCAGAAAATTCAAGATATATATTTCATTTGTCATGAAAATATTATTAGGTATTTTAATGAGAAATATTAGCCATTTTTGAGAAAATGGCAATTCTGAAATATGTTCCATGGAAAGAGTAGTTGTGGGTTGGGGGATTTTCTTGATTGCTTTGGTGGATGAGGGATAGATTAAGTAAACTTATTAAATGCCCTTCCTCCCCCCAAAAAATTTGCCCAAAATTCAAACTTAAAAAAAAAAAACAGGTTCTATAAATAATACTTTTAGTATATTTTTACTTTCTCTACACATACTATGTACATAGTGTATAGAAGGTATTATAATGCATCCTAAAATTTGATAACTAGGTTTCACCAGAAATATATGTTTTGGGCCCCCCTGAATCCAAAAAAAGCATTTTTACAAAAAAGGTGTGTGTGCACACATGTGTGTGTGAACAGCATGGCTCAAAAATGTAACAACTGTTAAATACCAAACTTGGTATTTAAGTTTGGCTTCTTCCAAGGATGCAACACTAAGATTTTCAAGAAAATCACCTCACCCCAAACTACCCTTTACATGGAACATTTTTCAAAAATTTTGATTTTCTTAAAAATGACTAACGATTTTGATGTCAAATATTAAGATATGTACTTGACAAATAAAATGTTTATCTTGAATTTTCTGGGAATAGCCTCTGAAGACTACTTTATTCTGATGAATTTTACAGATTTTGCATAACTGCTAAACTGTAAGAGATGGACAAAAACTTAATGCAGAGCACATTAAAACATACAATTTATGCCATACATTTTTTTCGTGGAGTTGATCGTTTTTTTTTTAAGATATTCCTTGTTTTTGGTTTAAGCTTTGAAAAACATACTTTTCTCAAACAGAATTTGTCAACTCCTGTCCATACATACAAACAAAGGAACTTCAGTCACATAGCAACCTGTCACTTTAACCTATGGTACTCCTTTATTTGCCTTCTATTTGCAAGGAAGCAAGAAATAAGACCATTTCTGCTAATTTTTCTAAATTAGCAAGAAGTAATTAGAAGAATAAGTTTTTCAACTATAATTTGTTGCAGAGATGTAGAGAAAGTCACGTGAATGGAACACATCAGATTTTTATACTCAAGATTCCATGTATTGCATTGTTGTAAGATAGGATATTGAACCAATTTTCATTTTAGAATATGCTTGAATCAACTTTGCATTCTCAGTGAAATCTCTTTATAGAATTTTGGGTGGAATATAGAAATTCCCCTACTTCCTACACACAGAGAATGTAAAAATACAATGTGTTCCATTCACATTACTTTCTCTATATCTCTAACAAACTGTTAAGATTATTATTCTTTCTACATCATGCTAATCGATAAACAGAAGAAACGGTCTTACTACTTCCTTATAAGTAGAAGGGGAAATAAGGGAATACTTTAGGCTAAACCAACAATCGCATTTTAAAATATGGTTGCTGTGGGATTGAAATTTGTTTCTGTGGCCAGGAGTTGAAAAGTTCCTGCATGAGAGAATTTTAAGTAAAACTGAAACCAATGCGGAATATCTAAAAAATGGTCAACTCAGGGAGAAAATGTATGACAAATTGTGTTTTAAGAAGCACTAAATTTTTTTTGTGCAGCAAGTTTTTGTCTCATAGTTTACTAGATATGCAAAATTAAAAATCATCCAGAATAAAGACATGTTTAGAGGCTAATCAAAATAGAGATTTTAATGAAAATTGCTAGCCTTTTTTTTTTTAAATAGAAAATCAACATTTTCATAAATGTTTTCGATGTAAATAATTGGAGGTGTGCATCTTTGGGAGATGCAGAATTTAAATATCAAGTTTTTATTTAATGGACTTCTCGTTTTTTAGCTATGCTGCCTACACACACATGGACCTTTTTCTAAAAATGCTTTATTGGATTTAGGTCCTCCCAAAACATGCATTTGAACAATCCAAACCACTAATTACATAACTTGAAAATGGGCTGTATCATAAAAAGGTTATTTGGAATAAATTTTATATTTTAAAGAGAACTACATGAGTGTGGCATCATCTATCCCATAACATACACCAGTTATTCAAGTTTATACAAAAATCATTCCAAATGGAGTGGACTCCACTATTCTCAGAAAATTCAAGATATTCTTAGACGATTTGACTATCTGTTTAACAAAGCATATTTACTTATTCTTTTTGTAAATATAAGAAGATAAGTGACATGACCAATTCTGATAAGGTTAACCTTTATTAGCATGAAGTAGATACAATGAGTTTTTGAAAAAATAATTTGTTGTAGAACAGTGGATGAAGCCATATAAATGGAACATTACTTTTTTATTCAGGGATCCTTAAAACATTTACAGTGAAAACTTGTCAAATTTTTGGGTGGAATGAAAGATCTCTACCTAATATGTACATTGTAGAGAAAGTAAACATTTCTAAAACTTTAATTTTTAGCTCATCTTTTGGGAAATTTCATTTTACAAATTATTACCCAGGCTGAATATAACATTTACTTTAAACATAATTTTTTCAAAATAAGAACTGAAGCTTTCCTGGCGACGTATTAATTCAAAATCTTCGAGAAGATTTTGAATTGAAATAATTTTTCCATTTCTCTAGCACTTATGTACATAGTAGCTAGAAGATATTTTATTCCACCCATAAATTTAATGTCAAGATTTCATTGGAAATATGTTTTGAGGTTCCCCGAGTAAAAAAAAAAAAAAAATTAGAAAAAAGAAAAAAAAAAAAAAAATTATGGTTAGCAAAGCTCAAAAACAAAGTCTGTTAAATACCAAACTCTTGAATTCAGTGTCTTTCAAGGATGGGACAATTTTCAAGAAAATCGCCCAACCCCAAACTACCCTTAAATGGAACATTTTTCAAAAATTCATTTTCTCTCAAAAATTGCTTAATGATTTTGATTAAAATGTCAATATTTTTAAGATATTTTCATGACTAACAAAATCATATCTTCAATTTTCTGGGAATGGCCTCTTAGAAGACCTTCTGAAGTAGAAGTAAAATAAAGGAATACACTAGGCTAAAGCAATAGTCAAATATTTTAAGAGCTGGTTGTCATGTAGTATACATCAGTTTGCATTGCCTGTACGAGAAACTTTCAAATTGTGTGCTTTAACAAGATCTACATTTTATGTGCAGTAGTTTTTGTCTATTATAGTTTGTCAGTTATGCAAAATTCATCCAGAATAAGGACAGAGGCTATTCCCAGAAAATTCAAGGCATACATTTTATTTGACATGTCAATATCTAATATACAGCATTTTAATCAAAATCATTAAAAGCCATTTTTGAGAAAATCATTTTCGAATCTTTTCCCCACATAAAGGGTAGTTTGAAGTGGGGGGAATTTATTGAAAATCTTTGTGACATCCTTGGAAATATACTGAACTTAAATACAAAGTTTAGTGCTTCACCAACTATTTGTTTTTGAGTTGTATTCACACAAACACACACCATTTTCGGATACAGGGGGGACCCTAAAACTTATATTTCTGGCAAAATCTCAAATTTTTGGGTGGAGTGCAATACCTTCTCTACCTATGTAGAGAAAGTAAAAACTAAGTCTTAAATAGCAAGTTTACTATTTAAATTTAACATATTCCAAGAATGATGCAAGAAATCAACCCTACCTACCCTTTACACAGAAACATTTACATCACCATTTCCTTAAAACTGGCTATAATAATGTTGGTTAAAATAAATATTTGGATGATATGTAGGGTTTGAGTTGTCTAAATATCCTGTGAAGGCCCCTATTTATTTTGAATGATTTTTTTTAACTGGTATACCACAGAGATAACATTACTGCCTAAAAATATAGATCTCATTAAAATAATTTAAGTCAGTTTTTTGGCACTAACCATTTCAAAAAAAACTATTGGTCTGAATTTTGAATTGGTCTTCAAAGTAGTAAGGCACTACTTGTTTTCTCTCTCTCCCTCATGGTAATGTGAGAATGCAATTTCACAGCAGTCTCATAGAAATCAGTTTTTAAATCAGACTAATATAGCTTATTGTACCCTCCTTATATCTACAAGAAATGTATAGTGAACAGTGTGATTATGAAGTATGTAGAACTGTGATCAGAGTAAGTTATGTGAATACAATACCAGTTGCCTGTTTCCAGATCTTGGAAGCTACCCAGATAAATATATCACAGTTCAAGGTTACTCCCAAGTTGTCTGCCAATATTTAACAAGCTCTGTTTTAAAATTACAATGTATAGGTATCAAAGACAAATAGCTTCTGATGAGTAACTTGGCCAATGGTATAAAATAGCTCTTCCGAGTAAAGGTGGCCATTGACAAATCAAACCATAAGTAACAAAGAATGCACTAGGCTAAAGCAATAGTTAAATATTTTAAAAGCTGCTTGCCATGTGATGTAACCGAAATAGCTATGTGTAAAAAAAGGGAAGGGAAAAAAAAAACGAATGACTACTTCATAAATGCTAACAATTTCGTACATTTAGGAGAGCTGAAAGTTTTTTTTTCTAACTAAAAAATTTATTGGAAAGTTATGTTGGCTTTGAAAGTCCATAGTCTCCACAAAACATAGAAACAAATGAAAAATGACAGTCCTTAAAAACTGAATTATAATATGAATATCTTGAAAGTGACCAATACCACAAAAAGTGTGAAATAAATTTGAGCATTTTACAGAGAACCACATTTTTTGTTTAGTTTAGTTTATCACTGATGTATACCAGATATTCAACATACAAAATGCCTTCCAAATGAAGCACTTTTCAATGTAAAGGTTAGTTTGAGGTAATAATACTTTTAAAATGCTTTAAAGATTCTCAACTTAAAATTCTAAGTTATGGCAACATGCCAACACTACATTTAATTTCACATAAGGCTCATGGACTTTCTGGTAAACCACAAGGTTGCTCAGGAGGAGCAACCTTGACTACCTTTCCAACATTTAACCTGGTCTTCATAAAATTATTGGGATGGTGTTATATTAAATTATGGACATGCTACATGTTTATCTTCTCTAATGGGACACAGTAAAGAAGGCTTAGTAAACAAAAATATCCTAAGATTCAAAAGACAGAGGGAAATAAGGAACACCACATCAATTATTTCTAAAGGCCCAGAGAGAACTTTTCCTACTTGGCTTCCATGGTCAAACAAATTAAAAGAAATCACACTAGCTCCAGAATAAATTAGAATCAGGAATATATTAGAAAGAAAACAAACAAAATTCTCGCCAACAAAAACCAGAGGTATATAAAATAAGCTGCAACAGTGAAAAGGATTTAAAGAATCAAGAAAATCAAAAGCATGTTAAATACTGACAATAGTTTGCAGTAACATTTCACTTCTGGCAAGGGAACCACTTCAAGGAGGAAGCAAAATGTTAACAAATCATCCAAAACCTTATGGAACTAACCCTTTGGGAGAAATTACTTATTGTAGAGAATCAAGACAAATACCCTTTAACTGGACTCCTTAACTAATAGGTAAATCTGAGGAAACTGCCCCTACAAGATGATTTATCTACAGTATTACATCTTAGAACAAAGGCAAGTGCCTTTGTATTATGTCCTGAAAATTTTAAAATGTTCTTACATAAATGAATGAAATTGTGTGTTTAGTTATGAATTCACTTCACTGTGATAAAGAAATTCATAAATTTATTCATAAAGATACTGCCACTTGTGATCTAACCTGATTAACAGAAATCCCAAATCTAAGAGATTACTTTGTGACTGATAAAATGATACATAGGTTACAAAAATACAATGTGCAGAAAGTTGCTAGGATCAACCAATACATTTTGAGTTAGCAGCATGTAGTCATTGATCCAGTTAACAGGAGTGCTGCATGAAATCTCTGAAAACCTGATATTGATGAAAATTAGCATTACATGAGTGTATTGTGCTGAACTGTCCAGTAGGCTTCAGATCAAGCATTTTAGGACAGTTAAGTATAGGAATGCATTTTGTTTACATCTGTATTACCCAGACTGGTTTTCCAATCTGAGGTGCTACTAGCATGCATATAGATCAGTAAAACTGGATCTGCAATCCTTTTTCCTATCCACAAAGGTTATCTTGGTACTGCCTTTCCCCCAAATACAGTACACTTAAAAGTATGCAATTTTATATCTAGTACACTGATCTTATTGTTTTTAGAAAATAAAATGTTTTACACTGATGCGATATCTAATTTTCTGTAAAATTAGCCAAGATTATCCCATTCTCCAAAATTATTCTTTTATATGGCAAGGGTTAATCTGTTTGGATAGCTAGGATGTTGAACCGTTAACTTATTCCTGTATTAAATTGAGTTCTGCCTTAGCAGTTTTGCTTTTGCTATTACATTAGAATCTACAATAGCTTTATGCAATCCTGGCATTACAAACACATGATGGTCAAAATCATGTAAAACAATCTTACTAGTATGGCCATTCATCTTGCTTGCTTAACAGCAATGAAGTAATAACTTGTTGAAACAGATGTATATTAGATTTCATTCCAATTTCTTTATAAGTGCTGAAGCTTTATTATATCTATGATCATGATTTTTACTTTCTACCACATATGTGCAATGTACCAGGGAAGCTATTGCATTCCATCCAAAAATTTGACAGCCACAGTTACCTCTCCATTTCTCTCTCATGAATAAAAATTTATAAAAAAACCTGATAAGTCAATTAATAAACTTTATATTTAAATTGGGTTCAAAACAACATCATACTAGGATTTTCAGGAAAATCTCTCGCCCAAACTACACAGAACATTTTTCGACATTTCTCAAAAATGGCTCAAATGATTTAGAATAGATATTTACATGGGAAATAAAATGTATATCCTGAATTTTCTAGGAATAGCTTGTGAAGACCTCTACATTACAAGTGACTTTTGCATAACTGGTAAACCATAAGAGAAACTCTTACACAAAAAATTTAGACTGTATTAAAACACAATAAACATTTTTCAGAACAAGATGACCATGCCCCACTCTTCTTCCTGACTTTAAAATTTGGGATTAGGGTGTGTGTGCCAAGTCTTGCCACTGTTGCCAAGTCTTCCACTTACTGGTCCCTTAACTGAAGCGTGATTGACTTGCAAGGAGTGTCTACGAAACATTTAACTACATTGCTTCCTGCTCCTAGTAAAGGGTCATCTTTTGTTTGCTAAAGTAGGGGCGTTCTCCATTTTTTCCCCCTCCTGGTTCATGCAAAGAAGGAAATTTCAATTTTAGCTTTCAAAATATGACTATTCCCATATTTTTCTTCCACTTAGAAGAAATTAAGTAAGAAAACCATTTTGCTGATGTTTATATCAATTAGCCTGAAGTAGAGAAGAATATGCTTTTGTAACAAGAGTTTTCTGCAAAATAGGTGGGGAAAGTTATGTAAATGGAACACACAGGAGTGTGTTTGGTTTTAAGGCAAAATCTTTCTGCCTGCCTGGGTAGTGTGATGGTAGCATGTCTGTTTCACATTCAACAGGTCGCAAGTTTGAATCTTGCTTAGGGTTAATTACCCAGATAAGGTTTTCTCCGGGGTTTTCCCTTATCTGAGAAGACAAATGTCAAGTTAACTTGAAGCACCATGACCAGAGATCTTTTTAGCATCATTTCATCAATGTCATTCATCATCCAATATGACCAACAGGTTCAAGACGTTAAGCTAAGAAAATAAAAAAAAATCTGTTTTACTATAGTAGCTAGTAAGCAATTCACTAACAGTCCAAACCCTACTAAGCCTGAGTAACCGCAAATTTAAACACTCATTCCTGTTATTGATAGTTTATTTATAGTTCTTTATAAACTTTCCATTGTTTTTAGTCAATAACATTTATTGGAAAGGCTGCAAACCTGAAACACAACATAATAAAAGAATAATTCTGTAAACTCGTTATAACCATACTTTTCTTGTTCCTCTTTACTTACTAAATTTGTCAATCTCATATTGTTTAGATTTCTGTGGAATTTATACTTCAGTTTTCTTCATTGATTTGTGAAGGACTAACTTCCATTTCTCAAATTATCAATATAAGTAAACAAAATGCCCTTGGCATTAAACTAAGCTAGTTGGTGTCAAATCTGTCATTTTATTAGTCAAAAGAATACACGAAATTTAGGTGTTTAATTTTGGAAAGTATTAATTTTATAAATATTAGGATTGCATAAAGCATATGCAATTTCAATATATCTTATGCCTAATGAAAATTAGCACATAAGCTACAGAAAATGTCCCTAAATATTCATTCATGGGACAGTCCAATATTATAGGAGTAATGTTAATGAACTAACCTGTATGTAGGTGTGAATATTCTGGTCGGTGGGCCGATCAGTGATGAGGAACTTCATGTTTTTGTATTCAATCTCGCAGGGAGCTGGCCGGATATCTTTGAGACGCATGTTGCTGGCACTCAATGACATTTCACAAAGATGGCTCAACAGAGTATAAAAAAATATACGTATTCAACTGAGTTCACTTTATTTGGCTGCTTTTGTTGAGTTGGTGCCGAGGAAGAAGGGAAGAAAGTTCAGTTCCTTCAAATAAGCAAAAACAAAACGTTCAATAAAATGGTGCACTTTTTCCCCTACGATGGTACACTTGGAAGAGATCTGGTTACCACAGCCAGTACTTTCAAAAAATAGGGAGGAAATTAAATGTTTACACTCCAAAATTTGTAAAGAAACTTAAACAGGAAGCTGTCCTTTTGAGCCAGGGATAGATTCTGAATTTATGACCAGATGTGAGTTACCAGTGTCCGGCATATCAGATCTATCACTGTTTCGCTTGACTGAAGAACTTAAAAAATAAGTTATTTTCTTGATATGCAAGAACGTGGGCTGGTGAAATTAACTATCAGAGAAAAAAGAGAAACAACTGAGATTAGAGTTTTCACTTTAAATCCAAAAATAGTTCACTCACTTTTCAGCACTGCACTTAATCAGGATAAAAATTACGTACACTTAAATATTGATTAGAGATACGAGGAAAAAAAGGAGTTCCAGAACTAATCAAGTAAGGACTACTAATAGATAAGCAAAGAGATCCAGTCGCACAACACCAAATTTTATATATACAATATAATTCACACTATTTCATGACATTTGAACAAACTCGCACCGAATTTGGCGACCTGATGGGCCCGGAAAATAAGCCACGCTCTGTTTTCCTCCTTACCTCGGTACTCTTCTGATCTCTCTCGCTCTCGTTCGCTCTCACAACTGATGGTATCCAATCCTGGGAACGACACTCCCACTATTACAGACGAAATTTCAGCCCATTCGAAAAAGGTTTCAAACAAAGGTGAGTTTTCTTCCTGCAGGGCTCACCAGATAGCACTGCCCGGTGCGGTTTTCAATGGAATGGGGCAGATCAACGGCCAAGTCCGGTGCCTGCCTGAGGAAGCAATTAAACTAGGGCACTGACAGTTTATTTGTGCTGAGCCTGGCAATACTCTCCGCTGTCCAACTGGAACTCCATGTATGTGAGCACTGTCTCACCCAGGAACTGAAACAAACAATATACACTATTAGTTATTAAAGCATCTAATCTTACCCATGAAAAAGGGTGACAAATGTGCTTCAAATATCTAAACATGTTTTCCTTAAATTATTATTTATGTTAATTAAAACATTCCACACAGCAAATACCTATCCAGAATTTTATTTTGATTTTGCCAAACTATTAATCTCAGCAGAAACATACAACTTGAAGTAGAAAATCAGTATGTCAAAAATGAAGTTTCTAGCTCAAATATAAAACAAATTTTATCCAAAACCCTCCCCTTTTAAACCATTCAGTTTATGTCTGTTCAATTAATTTGTTAGCCTTAAGACATTCACATTAAACATTTTAAATTTTGAAAAGTTTGGCATCAAAATAGCTTTCTTTTTTAAGAGATCCGTTGAATGAAATTTGTCATATGTAATGAAAATAGACAATTATGCTTTGTAAGAATAGTTTTAAAATCTTCTTACAATGATCTACTCTTCTAAAAGAATGCCAAACCTCAAAAGCTTAAAAGGAAAACTGACACTTTAATGTGACTACACTGCCTTAGGGCTAACAACTTAAATGTACAAATATGCATCAACTGAATGGTTTAAAAGGTTGTGGATAAAATTTCTCTTATAACATCCGAGTTAGAAATTACATTTTTGGCATACTAATTTTCCATACTAAGTTATCAGTGTTTCATTAGTGGGATTAATTGTAATATTTTTGTTATAAATAGGTGATTTTTTAAAATGTTTCTCCTAGAAATAATTCAGACAAAACACACACTACAGTATCTTCACTTATATATAGAGCTGAGCATTTTAAGACTAAGGTTTGGCTTCTAATACCTTAAAAAAAAATTAGAAAATATTTGAGAACTATGTCCATTTTTTTATTTTAAGAACCACTTATAACACTTGTTTTGGAGGGAAAAAAAGTAAATGTTTCACAAAAATTAGGGATGTATGTACTCTCCTTAAATGTAAAATTTCTCAAAATAAAGAACCTGAAAATTATTCACTTAAAGTGACGATTTTCCCGATTAAATACACTGAGTGAGTCGGAATATTACCAAACAATTTTCAAAGGCTCCAATGATTAAGGAATATAATTTCTGCAGGATTGTGAAGTTCTGCCAGTAAAATATCCCTACTCTTAAAACTTCAGGCTCTTCATTACATCATTAAGTATTGTTGCTGCACTTGTTACATTTTGTAATGTTCACATTAACCCCTACAAGAAAATAGTTGTCATTTTAAATGCCTAAAAATAGGCGCAGATCTTTAATATGAAATCTGGTAAAAGTTTAAGTACACAAAAGGCTAATGCCAACCCCTGTAATACAGCTCTGCTCACGTGACCTTTTTCATTCATTCGAAGTAAGAAAAGGAAAAGACAAAAAACGCTGCATGGACCAACAGTTATCCGCTTAACTGATTCCGAAATGTTTAAACAGCATTTAATACAATTTAAAACCATGTTTAGTTTGGGGCAGCTGGCTTTTACCGCAGGCAGTATTGTTGCGTACGCAATGACAATTCAAGATACAAAACTGACTCAGCGTAAAGAACACTCCATAAGAAGATAGGCGAGAGAAGAAAGACATTACAGGCAGAACTTGATGGGATTGATATTTCAATCTGCCTGTAGAGAAGTAAAACATAATTTATAAGTAACAAAACATTTCATGACGGTTAGAAACCCATCATTCTACAGGAAATAAATCTAGTAATTATTTAAAATGTTAAATCAGAATTGATATTCTAAATATCCATATTTGAGAAATCTCTTATGATGTAAAATTATCACTACTCCGAGGGATTAGTCCCTCAATATCGCAACCTTGTATATGGCATATTAAAGGTATTTGCATAATGAAATGAAAGTTTTTGTTATTTTGGTTATTAGTAAAATGTTGAATCTATGGAGAATTCAATAGGGTGTTTTCTACAATGTATATACTTCATCACGAAAGATTTGTGCAACAATGATTGATTACAGTGATTCAGTTTATAAACTTCAGTGGTAAAATAATAGTTTAGTCTTGCACATGGAAATTTTGGTGTCAAAACCTTAATTTATTATTTCTGCAGCACCATAACTTGCAGCAGTTCAAACGCGACTTGTTAACTAGCACATGGTCAAGGTTGCACGTGTGACCGGGCCTTAATGCCGCGGCAATCTGCTGGTTGCGCCCATTTAGACAATTTTCTGCCAATTACTGTCACGCACTGCAGTGCATGGCACATTATTGCCTGCAATATTTTTGTGGGCTAAAATTAAGTGAATAAGACAAGATAACTGGTATTCATTTCTTTTTTGTATGCATGCGCACGGATGTTTAGCAAACTGGCAATTGCTTTGGTTTCCAATAGCAAGTGACGTAAGTGAAAACCCGGAAATACCAAAGCCAAATGTTCCCTTTTCATAGAAGCCATAAACGTCAAACCTCTAACAAACAGTTTTATTTCCTTATTGTTTTCGCAACCTCTGCGTGTTATCTTTGTGCTCTGTATTATCACCTTTGCGTTCAGGAATATTAAGAAAACTGCCTGTAATTTTTGAGTTATAGAACAATAATCTAGCCTGGAAGTGAATCAGAGATATCCCATAAGCCTTGGAAGTTGAAGTTTTACGACTGGTTTACACGCGGTTTAGTGCTTTATACCTAAGTGCTCATTTTATACAGCAATATTACGGTATCAGCTTCCCGACAGGCAGCACTGATTTTGTGCAAGTTTGAACAGGTTTTCTGCCAAGGACTGGCCTCAAGTTCTTGCTGAGGGAATAGGTCAACATAAGCTGGTACTAACCAACAGTCTTTTTTTGCTTCAAATGTACACAATGCCTATTCGGTTTAATAATAAAATATATTAACAAAAATTCATTTTTACTTTAACGTACAGAACATAGGTAAACAAGATATTTTATTCTTCCAAAAAATCCAATATTGAGATTTCATCGGAAATGAAGAAATATTCTCGTGGAAGTGGAAAACAGCTTAATTAAAAATGGAGAGTTTGTTACTCACGAAACTTTGTTTAGCATCTTCCAAGGATGCGACCCAAAGATTGTCAGGAAATTCCCTCTCCAAGCTATTCTTTGGATTGAAGATTTTTAGAAATTTTCGATTTTCTCAAAAATGACCAACGATTTATGATTAAAATATCAGTATGACCTTTTGCATCACAGATTATAGATCTTGCATTACCTGGGAAGCCCTCTTCGTGCTGAATGACTTTTGCATAGCTGGTAAACCATAGATCTCGTTCAACACTTGCGAAATAACCTTTTTATTGTTCTAAAATTTCCGATAGCTATACTCTTCTCAAACTCCTAACCATGCAAGGAGATCTCAGAGTTCTCACTTAGCAACTACCTTTTAAAATATTTAGCAATCACTAACCTAGTGTAGTCCATTTCTCATACAAACAAATAACATTTCTATTAATGTTTGTGATTAGCATAAATTAGACAGAATACCTTTCGAAATAATAATAATATTATTATTCGTTGCACAATAGGTAGAGAAAGTCATGTGGATGAAACCCCATTTTTTTAGTCTGGCATTTGAGTTGTGTAATACAGTAGAGGCATTATTCTGGATATGTTTAGCTCAGTTAACTTTCAGGTTACAATATTGCATTAAGCTCTTTTTCCGGATTATTCCTATCTAATAAATTATAGCCAGGCAGTGTTAGCATAATAGATTGAATCTTTTACTAGAAGCTGGAGCTAATTTGGCACACATTTTGAAAATATATTTTATAAACAAATCAACATTTTATTTTATTATATCTAATATGAAAATTTGAAGTATTACTGCATGTCACTTCAAACTCAAAATTTGGAGCAATCTTATCGATACAATGACCACCACCACGCTCACAATCTTAAATATAAGAAATCTAATAAATTATATGTACATTAGAAAATCAAAAGTAGGATAAAAACCGAACTTTATATTCAGGTTTCATCTTCAAAAGATGGGACACGTAACAAAATCCCCCCACCCCAAGTACCATTTTTTGGTCGAAAATTTGATTTTCTGAAGAAAAACTTACAATTTTGATTAAAATATCACAAAAATGTTCACATGACAAAATGCATATCTTGCGTTTTCTGGAAATAGTCTCAAGTAGTCTTCACTCGGATGGAATTTTGTATAAGCCCGCATAACTTGTTACGCGATATAAAAACATACTTAAGAAGAAAAAAAAAATGCAATCATCTTTGTATATTTATATTTCGTTATATTTTATAACGAAATACGTGATGTTGCTATTTTTGCATACGCTTATTTCGATTAAAATGAAGTTGGATAGAAAAATAAGTTTTCGTAACAGTTTGTATATCGACTAATAGTCAAAAGAACATGTGATGCATCACCAGATCCCCCACCCATATTTGTTTTTCGACACATTCTTAGCAGTTGGAAATGCTGCACTCCATCAAAACTGAGTATCATTTCAGCGAAAATTAAGGCGTTAAGGCTTCCGAATGAAAACAACTTTTTTAAATGTGTGCGCACATGCGCACGCCAACCCCATGACTAAAAACGAAATGCCTAATAAACACCGAACTTGGTACTTAAGATCAGTCTCTTCCAAAGATAAAACGAAAAATGTCAATATAAATATTCCCCATATCCAACAATTTTCTTATATTATTGATTTACTCTAAAGTGGTTCTAACTCTTGCTTAAAATAACGAACAATTAAGATATTTGCATGACAGACTTTTCCACGATAACCCGCGAAATACTTTTCATTCGGAAAGGACATTGAGTAAATTTGTATAACTGGTAAACCATAAAAAGATAAATATTCGTTATTCCTTTGAATTTGCCATTGAAATTATCATTCGGCTGTTTCTCGCGATGTCCTGATATGTGAAGCCCAGTGATTCAGTTTTGAACATTTTGACTCGCTTTTTTGTATGCATCACGCCACATTAACGTATTTTGGGACACTTAGCGGTGTTTTATTAGGTAGGGTGGAACTTCTAGTTAACGATTTCACCACTGAGAATTGGTTTCGAGGGGTCAGTTCGTTTCCCCACGGATGGCTCCATAGGAAGAAAACGTCAAAATGGGGGAATTTTGCCCATGTACCTTCACCTTTAAGGTTCTTTTACATGCAAATAAACATTTGGGAGCAACGGATTTATATCACTTCCGAAGGTAGTCATGCCAAGAATTTTTACGTGCGACAGAAAATCCAGCAATTCTCCACTGTGATTGAACCTGCGACCCTTTGTACTAGAGGTTAGCAAGACAACCACTACTAAAAATCTGACGTGTTCCATTCACATGGCCTTCTGTACATCTCCGTAACAAATCGTTAAGCTTATTCTTTTATCCACTTCATGCTAATGGAGATAAAACACCAACGTAGTAGAAGGGAAATAAGGAAATACACTAGGCTAAACCGCCAGTCATGTTTTTGAAATTGATTGCTATGGGATTGAAATCAGTTTCTTTGCGTGGCAAGGAGTTAAGTTCCTGTATGAGAAAAGTTTCAATAATAACTGAAACCAATAACCAGGATTATCTCGAAAACGGCCAATCAAAGAGAAATTGTGTGTTTTAAGGAGCTCTACATTTGTGTAGTTTCTGCTTATCTCTTACGGCTTACTAGTTATGCAAAATTAAAAACCATCCAGAATAAAGAAATAGAGGCTGTTCCCAGAAAATTCAAGATACACATCGTCAAATATCTTACATCAAAATCGTTAAGAGCCATTTTTGAGAAATCAAAATTTCGATTTTTTTTCCAAAGTAAAGGGTAGTTAGGGGTGGGAGGTTTCTTGAAAATCTTCGTGTCGCATCCTTGGGAGATGCTGAAATTAAATATCAATTTTGGTATTTAACGGACTGTTCGTTTTTTATCTATGCTGTCCACAGACCTTTTTCTAATTTTTTTTATTCAGGGGATCCCAAAACATGTATTTCCGGTGAAATCTCGCTACCGAATTCTTGGGTGCAATACAATACCTTCTCTATACACTACGTACATAGTACGTGTAGAGAAAGTAAAAAGCTGAACGTTAAGTACTCCACCATCCACATGGGAGCGCTCATCAAAATTCACTATCTAGTTTTAGAATCGTCCAAATCATTCTTGCGGTTAAGCCCTAACAAGATCAAGAACACGATCCTACCAGATGGCACTAGACGAGTACACTAATAGTGCGATTGTATACTTGTACCTACAACGAAATGTGGTGAAGCAATTCTTAGGTTTACCTTAATATCTACACAAACTTTTTTAAACACAGTCCGTAGAAACTATAAAATAAACGAGAGGGGGTAGAAAAAGTCGTGTAAATGTACTGAAAACTTCTCCTACTTGCCTCAGGTTACACCACAATTGCGAATTCTCAAAACAAGCGTAATTTTCGTGACATTTAAATGGTCGATAAATAGGAAAAATGAAAAAAATGAACGAGGATATCAAATATACAATTTTTAAATTCAGATGGGGACCGGTCTTTTGCTGCAGTGCGAACAATTTAAGATTACGCGTTTATTACAAGCGACTGGCAACTTTTGCCAAGTAATGTTTATCGTCGCGTGTCGCACTTTCTCAACAGTACTTTTTATCACTACCTGGCATTACTTAGTCTGTATATGAGATGCGCATATTCAATTTCAAGGACTTCATTTTCGAGCTTAAAAGGATGGCTTTCCTTTAAATTCCAGCAAATTTTGCTAGCAACAGCAAGGCTTCTCTTGATTAAGAAAACTCTTCTGAATGCAAATCAAACGGAGTGGATTGCATTAAGGGACCCTGACAGTTATCAATTTACTTAATGTCATTTTACTTAAAATGGACACACTTTTCTAGTTATGACAATGTAATTGCTATAATTTGTGAGGTAGGGACTGCGAAGATACTCGTGCAATTCACTGTTAAATAACCAAGTAGAAATTTTGGAGCGGAAAACATTACGGTACACTTCACTTACGGAGAGGAAAGCGGAATGGAGGAAGCAGGATCTGCAGCGGAGCAGATCTTGGACAGAAAACAGCGACTGACCCAGTGCCAGATCGCTTGCTAGACTAAAATTAAGCACACTTTTGGAAGTATTGAGTAGCTAGTTACATTAATTCCACAGCTTGTCCCATTTCCGAGTGACGTAACGCAAGCCACTACGTCATTCACCGGCTTCCTAAGGGCAACAAGACAACGACCTCCCACATCCGTTCAAGTGCATCAATTCTTTACTTATGCGGGCAAACGATTAAAGTCTGTCGTCAGTGAAATTCGGTGTATTGCCGCTCCCCGGGACATATTTCACTTCACCTTGCTTCGCTGCTTGCTATAGAACATATGATGCCTGATGTCACTCTTCTTTGAGAGTGCAAATACATTCTCCGTTTCGACTGCAGTTTCAGGTGATTCAAATTGATGACCTAGAACTTATTTTATTTTAAGAATAGGAAAATGTCATATGGGACCCAGACTGTGAAGTATTTGATTCCTGAAGAAACAGTTGTTTCTGGTGCATTGCGGGAGAGGCACTATCACGGTGCAACAAAATCCCACACAGACTAGTATTAGGACGCTTACTCACTTCAATGAGGACTTGCGGCAGACACTTTGTGGTGTACCATCTAGCGGCGAATTTTACTTCAATTGTCACAATATGGCCGCTAGTTGAGAAGAATAGTCATTTGTTTGCCAACTCTTCTTGCTCTCCTCACTTTTGTCTGGGGATAGAGTCTTCGGAAGAACCAGACTGTCAGTATCCGTATCATATCCGTATCATCTGTTACGATGTTAAATTTGTTTCTTTTGGAATCTTAACCCCACCAAATTTTTATTCCCAGGCACCATTGCATATATGCCTCTTTCTACTCATTTGTGCAGTGGTGAAAGATCCAACGACTGCAGATCTTCCAGACAAAGATTTTCTTTAAGGATTGTACTCACTGCTGCCGATCCAATTTTTAGGGCTCTTTCAATCTGACGCGTGCAATTATCAGGTAGTCTTCCCGCAAAACGCGCTTTAATTTCACATTTTCATTTGTAGTCGGCCGTACTGAAGAATCTTCCATCTTTGAGGGAATTTCCTCCTCTTCTAAACTCTACAATCAACGAAAATCTAACGAATTTTATCAACTACATTTCGATAAGGTGAACAATTTTTCATCGACGTAATCCTGTTAAAATGAAAAACATAGGCATAGTTCCGATCACCTAACATAAAAGTTTGCTTAAATTTGTATAGGGCATTAAATAAGTATTTTTGTTCCTCCTGATTTCCAAAATGTTGCTAGAGATGGGAGAGCTACTGAAATGTGTTTCCTTTAAGCGGAAGCCTCTGCAACAAATGAAGACTGCTAAATGTTTTCAGAGTTTTCACTCCATTTTTAATTGTTTATCAAATAACTGGTAAAAACTAACAGGAACAGTCAAGTTTCAGCTCTTTCCCCCTCCACTCTGCTGAGAGCGGTGCTTTTATGCTGGCTTAAAGGGTTGGTCAGCTGTCCGTGGAAACAAACTTAGGGAAGTGAAGCACCTCCTGTAAGCTGGGCATCCTCATACATCTTGTGAGGTGATACTGCCTAGATTGCGCATTGACCACTGTAATTTTACGCGCAACTACCGTTTTAAGAACGGTCCTACTATCTGTCCACTCTAGAGCTGTATTGTAGGCACGTCACGTGCTACTAGTAGGTTTTTGCAGCTCTTCGAGCAAATCTTCAGCTACGGAGTTCCTTGCCGACGATAACGAAGCGGTCGACGGCGGTTCTTAATTTTGTATCCAAAATGACTTTTACAGCAAAGATTTAGTTTTATATATCCTGATGGGTTTTAATGGAACGATATGTTTTGTTTTTTTTGTTTTGTTATGATTTATCACAGGTGAATTTTACTCTGAGGATTTGTTTTCGCTTCATATTTCTATGTTTAGATTCATGTATGTTTTTGCCCTTAATAGTTTTATATCTATTTGATCTACGATTTATTTTTTATATTTTTTTAGATCCGATTTTTGCCGCGATTGTTTTATAAGGGCGCTAATGACAATTGAACGCCCCTATCACCAATCATCGCTATAAATGCGGCTTTGGGGGCTCTGAATTCAAACACCAATATTTTAAAGAAAATCTCCCACCCCGAACTACCTCGGCATGAAACATAGCTTTGTTGAAAATTGTGTTTAAATGAAATAGTCAAATCTTTGACATTCTCCTCGCATGTCAAGTTATTCATAGAAAATATTTTGAGCAGTTTTGGGTCAGAAGCCTGTTGCGCACAGACTCTGGATAAAAGAAGCCAGGATGGGTGATCAACCCGATGCTGGTATGAAAGTGTTGAAGTGGACGGTGAAATGGATGAAAGGAAAGATAATAGTACAATTGGTGGAATTAATGGTGGGGAAAACAAAACCCGCCTATAAGCTGCTAAGTCCATCGCAAATCCCAACTAAAATAACTGTTCACATACATACTTCTAGACTGTGGGGGATAGGGAATAGTTTTGGTTAAGAAAAATTCCCCGCCCCAGCCAGGAATTGAACCCGGGACCTCCGGGCGAGAAGTCAGCTCGCTGACCACTTGACCACGCAGGCAGTCTGGAATGAACTGTGTGCAACTTTTGCATTCAAAATTCTTGAACCATAAGAGACTAAACATGAACTACAAAATAAAACAAAGTTTTAAATCAGTCATCTTTTCGTGATATTAGCCAGTTCAGAGTTAGTTTACATTTTGAAATACAATGGTTTTCAAGTGCGGAGTGTTTAACGCCCGCTTTTACTACTTGTGGCACCGCAGGTGGTCACAGATGATACATGAAATGAAGATGGAGCACCGGTGGAATGCGATGGCCGGAGAACCCGGAGAGAACCCGCCCCTGTGCCGCTTTGTCCACCACAAAGCGCACATGCGTTCGCTTGTTTCTCGTCATGCAGAGAGTATGGGATTCCAAAGCCAGCAAGTATATAGCGACCCACCTCTTAAAAATTGACTATCACTTGTTTCTCGTCTCCATCTTGTACTTGACGAAATTTATGCTGAACAATTTTGCTAAACATTTATCTCTATTTAAATATAGAAAGCGTTTTGCAGGTTGAAGTGAAACTATAGTGGATAAAGGCAGGTTAAGATGACAAGATTTTTCCAAACCTTCTTCCTAGCTCGGCTGACTAAGTCATTCCGAAAGCGTCATAAAACAGGATAAACGTGAAGATAACGGCGAAGTTACAGATGTACATTCTGGGAACTACAGCAGAAAGGTTTTATCTCGTCACCGAATGTGGCGGAAAAGATATGATAGCAACCTTCCACAACGGAAGCTATCGAAGGTATAGCGTTAGTCAGGCAGGGGGCGTTGTGCATAACAGCTTCATTTTCTAGGATCAAACATATACGGTCTACAAATTACATTTCACAATCTACAACCAGTTAATTTGTAACTTCCTTTTTTTGGAATAAAGTTGCTGCTACATATGTACACGAAATTCTCCTTTAGATATTTTCACAAATAAAGAGACTCAAACCTTCAAAAAGATCAGATTGTGTCTGAAGTAATTATTTTTGGACCCTTCTTTTATGCTTAAAAATGCACGTTTTTTCTCTACATGGTGTAGTTTTCGGCTGTTATAGTATAATTGATTTTTTTAGCGAGATCTGATATTGAATTTTGGGAGTGGTCTACCTGCTACACGCAGAAAGACCAAGCTCGTGCAGACGGCATATAAAATACCTAGACATAATTATGGACTATGTGATCTCAGCCTACATCACGATAACGCTACAACCACCGAAATGAAACAGATTCAGTCTAACATTTTTCATGATTAACAAGCAGATTTTCCACCACAGAGGTTCCATACCGAATATTGCAATCTCTGGGTAGATCAAGTTGTAAATTTAGCGCACCGACCACGAATTCCCAATACTCATTTTCAAACCCTTTGAGACGGATGCTCCAATTCCCAGGTTCCTCACACTGGAATCAAAAAAAGACGAAAATGCCCCTTATCACGGCGGTAGTAACCCAGTTGCTCTGTGACCTGCTCCCATTTCAAATGGCATGCGCCGTCCCTGCCTGTCTCGACAACGCACCCCCTTCCCCTTTGCTGAGCTAATGCTACCATGCACGACCTTTAACCTGGCAACCTATCATTTACTACGAAAGGTCAAAAATAGCATATACAACTAATTTCTGTCAGCGCATTCAGAACCAATGCCTGAACTGTGCTATCGTGAGCTAATATAAAAACGTCATTCTGCTCTTGCAATAAATGCTCTTTCAAACTTAGTCGCCCTCCGTGGTGTAATGGTTACCATGCCGACTTCATATACCTAAGGTTGCGGGTTCAAACCGGGTGTAAAAATCCTTAGCATGGCTTCCTTCGGAAGGGAAGTAAAGCCGTGGGTCCCGTGTCGTAGATTTACGGCACGTAAAAGAACCTCAAGCCTGATAAGAGAGGCCTCTGAGCAAGATTAAGCGGTCTTTCACGCCCAATTTAGAATGGGACGCTGAGAACCACAGCAGTTAAAGAGCGTCCATAAATAACACGCCATTTATTTCTTTCAAACTTCCTGAAAATGTCTAGTAAATGTGCTAGAATTAAATGCACAATAAAAAAGGGAATGCATAGGCTAAAGCGATAATCAAATCTTGCTACTAACATTGACATTCGGTTCTCTTCCGATGGTCAGGAGTAAAACAATAAGATATGAAACGGACGAGGACTTCCCGTTTGAGAAAAGTATTTTAAAATTGAAACCAATAGCAGAGAATATCCGAGATGATTAACCCTACAAAACCACTATGGCATAAATTGTGTTTTAACTAGATTTACATTTTTTCGTGCAGTAAATTTTTTGCCTCTTACGTAAAAGTCATTCCGAATGAACAAACTTCATGGGTTATTCAAAAAAAATCCAGGATATACATTTTATTTGCCATTAAATATCCTTAATATGCGGCATTTTAAACAAAAACGTTAAGAGCATATTAAAATTTTGAAAAATGCTCCATTTTCTTGAAAATCCGTTTCGCATCCTGGAAGATAAAATACCAGCTGTAGGATTGAACCGAATTTTGGCTTTTGAGTTACGCTGTCCACAATTTCTTCCTGAAGTTTTTTTTATACAGAGATCCTCCAAGCATACATTTCCGATAAAATCTCTATACCAAATTTTTGTGTGCAATACAATACCTCCTCTATATACAATATACATTGTACATACGTGCCAAAGACGACTACATCTACTTCGCATTAATCGACATGAACATTTACAGATAAGCATATATATAGCAGATACAATGTGAAATAGATATATCAGACTTACGTGGTTGTAAATTGCTAAACTGGTCGCTACGTTTGAAATGCAGTTCTCTTTGATTGGCCCGCTGGAAAAACGAATAACAACTTACCATTTGAGAAAAAGTATTGAAAACATCTGATGTGTTGCAATCAGATGACTTTCCCTAGTTGCTTTACAAACTTCTTATAAAATAGTTTTCGTTCTTCACAATGCTAATCGAGAAACATTAGCAGAACGATCTTGCTTAGTTTTTTATAAGTAGAAGGGAACCAAGGGACTGCACTAGGCTAAAGTGATAAGTCAAATGTTTTAAAAGCTGTCGTTTTGCGATTGTCATTGCAAGTAGCTTTGGGGGGGGGGCGTTTGGCCAGGAGTAAAACAAAAAAGCTTACAGTTCCTGTCTGAGAAAAG
This sequence comes from Hymenopus coronatus, assembly GCA_030762935.1. Lineage (NCBI taxonomy): Eukaryota > Metazoa > Arthropoda > Insecta > Mantodea > Hymenopodidae > Hymenopus > Hymenopus coronatus. The sequence goes on from CM060896.1 coordinate 142,843,228, forward strand.
TATAAGTATTTTACAATTGAAAGCAATAACAAGGAAGTTCTCGAAAACGGTTAGCTCCACAACAAAAACGTAAAGGACAAATTGTGTGTTTTGACGAGATCTACATTTTTGTGCACTAAGCTTTTGGCCATCCCTTATGGTTCAGCAAAATTCATCCAGAATGAAGAGGTTTTCAGCGATTATTCGCGGAAAATTCAAGATACGTTTTATTTGGAATGTAAATATATTTAATATACGGGATTTTAATCAAAATCGTTAGGCACTTTAGAGAATCAAATTTTCGAAACTTTTTCCATGTAAAGGATAGTTTGCGGCGAGGGGGATTTTCTTGAAAATTTTCGGGTCGCATCCTTGCAAAATACTAAACCTAAATGCCAAGTTTGGTATTTTTTTGTTTTTGAGCTATGCTGTCCAGACACACAGAAAGACGGACTTTTTTCTATAAAAAAATTTGTTTGGACTCGGCCCTCCGTGGTGAATGGCTACCATGCTAACTTCATGTACCAAGGTCGCGGGTTCAAACCCGGCGGAGGACGATGGATTTTTGGGGTAAAAATCCTTAGCATGGCTTCCTTCGGAAGGGAAGAAAAGCCGTGGGTCCCGTGTCGTAGATTTGAGACACGTAAAAGAACCTCAAGCCTGATAGACCTCTGAGCAAAATTAAGCGGTCTTTCACGCCCAGCATAGAATGGGTCGCTGATAACCACAGCAGTTAAAGAGGGTCCATAAATAAAACGCCATTTCATTTTTCGGACTCAGGAAACCCCAAAACATTTCCGGTGAAATCTCGACATTGAATTTTTGGGTGAAATACAATACCTTCTCTATCCACTATGTGCATTGTATATAAACCTCAAATAAAAATTGAAATGAATAACAAGGAATATATCAAATTCCTAACTGTACAACAAAATTACATATAAAATAGATTTTAACGAGACTAATTTTTTTCGTTGTAAGATTTTTTGTATATCTTACTGTTTAACAGTTTTGCAGTCATCTAGAATGAAGGATATCTATTCCGAGAAAATTCAAGAAGTACATTTAATGTGACAAATATCAAACATGTGTTTTAATCCAAGCCGTTATCAATTTTTGAAAAAGTCGAAAAAGTCTCCGTAGAGGGTCGTTTCTGGCGGAGAGGATTTTCTTGAAAATCTTCGCGTCGCATCCTTGGATGATGCTGAACATCAAGTTGGTACTAAACGACTTTTCGTTTGAGACATGTTCTCTTGGAACATTTTTCAAAAACTGAGTTCTTTTTTATTCAGGGGATGTCAAACATTTCCGGTTAAATGTCGACATTACACTTTTGGGGTGGAATACTATAATACTTCCTCTACTAACTAAACGTTGTAGAGAAAGTAAAAACTGTCTCAAAACTGGTAGACATATCTCAGCCTGAGCACGAATAAGATAAAAATTTAGGCGAGGGAGTTGCCTTTGTAGTTCAGGTCGTCACTAAATGTTCGCGCCCATTTACTGTTGATTACCTACTATAGTACACGAGGTTTATGCTAAACATGCTCATTTTTACTCTCTCTCTCTCTCTCTCTCTCTCTCTCTCTCTCTCTCTCTATATATAAAAAAAGCATTTTCAGAAAAAGGTCTCCGCGCGCGCGCATGTGTGTGTGTGTGTGTGTGTGTGTGTGTGTGTGTGTGTGTGTGTGTGTGTGAACACGATAACAAAAACGAAAAGTAGCTAAAATACTAAATTTGGTATTTAAGTTTAGTATCTTCCAGGGATGAGACACGAAGATTTTGAGAAAATCCCCCCGCCCCAAACTACCCTTTACATGTAACTTTTTTCGAAAAATTTGTATTTTCTTCAAAAATGGATAACGATTTCGATTAAAACATCATATTAACGATATTTACCTAACAAATAAAATGCATATCTTGAATTTTCTGGGAATAGCTTCTGAAGACCTGTTTATTCTGGATGAATTTTGCTTAATTTGGCATAACTAGTAAACCGTAGGAGATGGACAAAAACATTTTTGTCTTGTTAAAATACACAAGTTATGTCATACATTTTTCTCTGGAGTTTACCGTTTTGGAGGTATTCATTGTTATTAGTTTCAGTTGTGAAGTACTTTATACTTTTCTCAGACGGGAGTGTCCGTTTTTCTTTTGTTCTACTCCTGACCAAGAAAAGAAGCGATTTGAAATGACAATCGCATAACGACAGCTTTTAAAACATTTGACTATTGGTTTAGCCTAGTGTATTCCCTTATTTTCTTCCTACTTATACGGAACTAAATAATAACATTGTGCTAATGAGTACCACGATTAGCAAGGTGCAGAAAGAAGAATCTTATGTATGAAGTTTGTAGAACAGCTAGAGAAAGTCATGCGAGAAAGTCAGATTTTTTTGCTGGCGGCCTCAGTGGTGGAAAACCCTGTCACAGACATCCTTCACTGCTTATTACTCTCAGTATTAGTTGTAATTCTGTCACCAGTTTTGATTTTTTTTTGGTAGTGAAATATGTTGATATCTTTCGCCGTTCTTGCTCGGCTGACTTTCGTTTTGTTCCAAATGGGTGTTGGGTAACGAGGGGAACCTTTGCAATCAGAGATTGAGATTGGGGAGTTAAGGGTTGCTACCTGCCGTATGGAGTATACTATTGGTATTTCTACTTGCCATGCTTCAAGTTAAAGCAAACACATAATAGGTTTTAAATCCGCAGCTATGCGTTTTATTGCAGCTCAGTAAACCATAATTGTGATTGAGACAAGCTGGGAACTAATAGCATTATCAATTAGCGTTGTACATTCGGTTTGTACTCTGTATAGTGCTTGCTGGCCCCGTAGCTCAGTCGGCTCGAGGGGTCCTTAATTCAGTTCCCGAATGAGGGTAGGGATTTTCCTGGAGCTCAGATTATTCCCTAACCTCCCCAGAGTTAACTGAATGATGATAGCAACCCAACGATACTTAACATATACACAATAACTTCCACAGGGAAATACCGCCGATAGGACCATGCAGATAAAGCGGGGTATAAATAAAACAAAAACAATGGATTTAATGGTTTTTTTTTCACACAAGCCTTGTGTAGGACAGGAGTTGGATAGGTAAAAATCAGACTGAAACGCCATAGCCGGGATTTGAACCGGTTGCTCTACCGCTACCATGACAGCATGCCAGCATAGCATTGATTTTCTCAACTGACTTGCATGTTTCCCGGTAAACCACGAGGTGATCTCAAATTGTAGTTGCCTATACTATGAATCCTGGGACTTTAAATATTTACAACATTGTAGTAGCCATTGGTTTGTCATCTCAAAATAATTTGAGATCACCTTGTGGTTTACTGGGAAACACGCGAGTCAGTTGATAAATTTAATGCTATGCCGGCATATTGCCATGGTAGCTCAGTGGTAGAGACCGGGAGATCCGTAGTTCAAATTCCGGCAATGGCGTTGAATTTCTCAATCTACCTATCAAAAAACAATAGAATTTAATGCACAGGAGAAAAACAACGGTTTCTGCCGAAGTCGTAAAACGGGCTCCACTCCGTACATTTTATGGACAACCCGTAAAAGTTGTTCAATGTAACAATGTTCCTGGCGTTAAACTTTCCAGTAAACTCCAATTTGCGTATCAAATCAATTTGTTCCTGCAATTATAGTGACAATTTCGTGTTATACCAGAGCAGCAATGATCATTTTCGTACTATCAAGAACAGGTCAGTTTTATTCTGAAATGCATTTCAGAATAATCATTATCGAAAAACCATGATACAGGCAACACGATTTCCTCTAGCAATGACTAATTCACGTTTACACTACTCACGAATAAATCGGACATCACATTCGTATTATTTCAAATCAAATATTTTTTTTTTTTTCTGTAAACTCTTGTGTTTCACGCTTGATCGAGAAAACATTTGCATATATAACATTTGTATCTGCAAAGTATTGGAATGAAATTATGTATTAATTTTAACATAACAGCAACTCAGTCAAGCAAATATTTTCAGAACATTTTCAAAGTTAGCACTTTTGATTTTTCCTTCTCTACGTGCAATGTACATAGATCTGCCATATCACAATTAATAATAGATAACACACAGGTATGTTCAGCAGGAGGAAGCTTATATATTCATCACAAATAAGAGTTAGGGTGGTATTTTATCCCACCCAAAAATTCGATACAGAGATTTCACCAGAAACACATTTTGTTTCTGAGGCCCCTGATTTCCAAAGCATTTTTAGAAAATGTCCGCGCCTGTAGGCAGCATAGCTCAAACGAAAAGGTCTATTAAATACCAAACTTGGCATTTAAGTTCAGCATCTTCCAAGGGTGAGACAGGAAGATTTTCAACATAATCCTGACACCCACTACCTTTTACTTGGAACACATTTCGAAAATTTACTCAAAAATGACTTATTAAAATACCATATGTTCAAGATATTTTCACGACAAACAAAATGTACATCTTGAACCTTCTGGGAATAGCCTCTGAAAACCTTCATTCTGGATGACTTTTGTATAACTAGTGAACCTTAGAAAAACTTACTAGACAAAAAATGTACATCTCATTAAAACACACAATTTGATAAGTTTAAGATATTCCATGTTATTGGCTTCAACTTTTAACTAAAACGTTTCTCAAGCGGGAAGTGTAACTTTCGTTTCACTTTGTTTTACTGCCGGGAATGCAAAAGAACCGCATTTCAATTGTTTCACATATTCATGGCTTTTAAAAGATCTAACTATCGCGTCAGCCTAGTGCATTCCCTTATTTCCCTTCTACTTATAAGGAAGCAAGCAATAAGACGATTCTTGGTAACGTTTCTCCCGTTTAGCATGACTTAGATAAAATAATCTTGTGCAAGGAAAGTTGGTTATGGAACAGCTAGAGAAAGTAAGTGAATGTATTTTTTATGTTGCTAATTTTATGGCAAATTTTAAACATTCTCTCAGTGCTCCGGTCAATCGACCTATAGACGTTCTGTGGCCAGTGGACCATGAGTCATTAAGGAAAAAAAAGGTACTCAAATTGTAAAAAATAGGATTTTTTGTTTTAGATACTAATAAAACCTATTATTTCTAGTTTCAGAAAATCTACAATTTTGGGGGGTTAAGAGAATTTTAATCAATTTAGCTAGTCTGCATTTCTTTAAAGCTGTTATACAATGCCCCTTTTTAGAACATTTGTATCTTTAAATTCAGTTTTCTCAAAACAGTATTTTTGGATATTGTACCTTTCTCTCAGAAACTATGAGAGCTGGAAAGCTGAACTTTTCAGCACATGTATACAACACATGGTTGAACTGTGATGTTATAGTATATACAGATATTAAGAAAACGGCAACAATGCACATTTTTACTCGTTTGAATTTGCAAATATATTTTTTTTATTTATACTGAAATTGTATCATAGCTAAATAAGTCAGGCTCAGAGAAAAATGTACACGAATTCACTTGTTTTAAGACGTATTTTATTACTTTTCTATTGAATGAAATAATTTTTATAGTCAACCAGATAAGCTATTAATGCAAACCACTTGAAATGATTTGTCATGATATAGAACAAGTCATACAAATTTCTGGAAAAACGAATAAGAGCAGTGGTAATTCAACTCACTTAAGGTGTAATTTCCGTATGTTCAGACTACCTTGTTCCCTCAACACTTTCACAGGAGAAAACCCCGTGATATGTGCAAAAGATGTGATCCACAAGGGCTTAAAACCTGATTGCAATTCCTATGCAGGTAGCTTACAAACTACCTCAGCGGCAAAATCGTGTTCCCAAAATTTAGGGCAGCCTTACCGGAAGTCTGTGGAGAGGACGTGAACCATCAGCAGATATTTTATTAATCTCGGGACCAGGAGATCAATAACGGACAAAAAGCGCACGCGGCAAATGGGTAGTTCTGCCGTTGCGGTGCAATATTCACTAGGAGAAACAAGACGCAGATTTCCAAAATTTAAAGTGTTCGCAAACAATTATGTTGAATATTCACGTAATATGTATCGTAGTTCGTTGTGCCGAGCACTGGCATCAAGGTTGGCCCCTACCCCCCCCCCTCAAAAATTACATTCACATGAGTATGCCCTAGATTCTTTAAAACATCGGGCAACTACAACAGGTGGAGAAAAATAATATCAAGCGCTAGAGTAAGGTATTTTTAAAAGAAAGGCCAGTTCTGCAATAAATTATTCTTATTAAAGCTTATTCTTCTATTTCATTCTAATCGAAATAAACATTTGCAAAGATGGTTTTATTACTTAAGTTTCCTGCAAGTAGAAGGAAAATGAGGGAATACACTAGATTAAAGCCAGTCGCTAAGTCTTCTCTTTGCATGAACAGGGTGACAAAGTTAACAACTTCCCGTTCTAGAGAAATTAACTATTGGAAATGGGTAACCTAGGGGGAGAAATTACTTTTGTAGAAAGTATTAAATTTTTATCTCTTATGGTTTAGCAATTATGTAAATACATCTCGAATGAAGAGGTCTTCAGAGGCAATTCCCAGAAATACCAAGATATATCTACATTTTATTTGCCATGCAGATATTTTTAATCAAAATCTTTAAGAGCCATTTGAGAAAAACAGAAGTTACAATCTTCCACGTGAAGAATGAGGTGGGGGATCTTATTTTAAAATGCCCGTGTCCCGTCCATGAAAGACTAAATATAAATGCAAAGAATGGTATTTAATGGAACTTTCGCTCTTGGGCCAAATTGCCTCCCACACATGCGCGGACTTTTTTCGGATTAAAGGGTCCTCAAAATATGCATTTTCTGTGAAATGTCGGCATCAAATATTTGGATGCAATACATTACTTTCACCACCTAATATATATATATGCAAATTAAATTAAAAAGTTCACGAAAGAAAGTGGAATAAATTTTCTAATCGGTGGCAAACATATTGGAACTGTATGGGCTTGCACGACGCAAATATTGTAAATTTTAGTTTCTTCAAGTAATTATAGGCATGTGTGATCATCCGCATTAAAACACTTACAAGGAGTAACGATACCAATTTCGATTTTCAGTGCTGGCCATTAACCAAAGCTTGATGCGGTAGTTAACGCTTAGCATCGCGCGCAACCGGATAAGGTTTGGAGTCGCAGAACCTCTGAAGTCAGTGACAGAGTCAAGTTATGCAGCTATTATTTATTATGCGTTTCGCACTCATCACCGCGGATCCGCTCGCTTTGGTAGTTACAAGAGCCCTTACGAGGCGTCACAGTTCAACGACACAGAGCTGAAGAGCTTAACAGGTTTATAATGCATTCTTATAATTCTGAAGGTTAGACTTATGTTTCCATGCGTTGCGCGGTTAAGATATAAATTTGAAATTGTTTATATATTTCCGCATGGTGTCTTCTTAAAAATTTACTTGACTGAATTGCTGTTATGTTAAAATGAATGCCAAATTATATTCAAACTGGATTCTACTTTGCAAGATATACATATTTAATTTTATTATGTAATTATACTGCATAATCAAAATGTTCCAAGTGGCTCAAAATTTAAAAACATTGTTTTGACATTTTCTAAATTGGTGCTTAGAAGAACACTAAACTAAACTGTGATATTTCGGACTCCGATTTTTTTTAGGAAAAAAAAAATTAATTTTAGGGATATAAATTTAAATAACTTTTATTATATGTTTAATATATTTTAAAATATTATTCCTGTTAGGATAGCTTTGCCGTTTGTAATATTACAAGAGATACTTCTGCACATTCTGAGAAAATTTAATTATATTTAACCAAAAAGACATATGGAACATTTTAAGTGGAATATGTAATTGAGAAAAATTAAGTTAAACTTTTATATTTAAAATTAAATACCTTTACATAAAAATATACACATTTTAAAAATACTACTATTGGTGTTAGGATAATTTTGCGTTTGTAATATCACAACAGATACTTCTGCATATTCTGGGAAATTTAATTATATTTAACCAAAAACTGAGACCCGTGGAACATTTTGAAAGTGGAAAATGTAATTTTCAGAAAAATTCTTAATGAAATAGTGTTTAGGAAACAGGTGTATTGTACGATTTTTGAATGAGTAAGAGTCTGAAGCAAGGGCGAGGCAACTAAATGGATCTCTATGGATGCCCAAAGATTCCAACAACCATTTGTATAAAAAATACTATTGATTTTTTTTTTTTTACAGATTGTTGTGAAACTTTTACTCCCAAGCGTTCTTTAAAGCCAATGCTAGCTGTTAGGTTTAGGGCAGTGTGAAATCAATCTCATTCCACCATGGTAAAGGGCGACGTTGTTGCGTAGCATTGAGGCTCTTGCTACATTCCCGTTGGAAACGGAATTTCAAAGTCGGTGGGCGAAATTTGGGGTGGATTAAACGCCAAAAAATCTATTCCGTCACTTCCTATCGTTCCAACTTGCCTAGTTGCAAACTCCCTGACATGCAACATTCCCTAGTTCAACAAAGTTTTATTAATTTTGCCAGATATTGCATCTGAATGCCCAAGCTGACCAGTATTGTAAATGTACAGAAGTACAGGTAAAACGTATAGGAATTCCGTTTAAGAGTTCTAAGTACTACCGATTTCTGTCGCATGCTGAAATTTTCTAGTACGCATTATACAGGTATTAAAGTAAAAACATCATTCTAAGTTATGTACAGATTTGTAGTCCTTGCTTATGTGTCAATCTATAAACCAAAATCTGATATGTACCATTCACATGACTATCTCTATGTCCCTGCAACAAATTATTCTTAAAAAGCTTATGCTTCTATTTACTTCATGCTAATCTAGAAAAATCTGATGTGTTCCATTCTATATCTCTAAATGATTATTGTTAAGAACCTTATCTTTTATTTATTTCATGCTAATCGAGAAAAATTAGCAGAAATAGTCTTATTTCTTGCTTTATTGTAAATAGAAGCGAAATAAGGAAGTACCATAGGTAAACAAAGCCAAAAGCTGGTTGCTATGTGACTGATGTTACTTTGTATGTATGGACAGAAGTTGACAAACTCCTGTATGAGAAAGTATAAGTTTTTCAAAACTGAAACCAAGAAAAAGGAATATCTCGAAAACGATCAACTCCACCAAAAAAATGTATATAACATAAATTATGTGTTGTAACGTGCTCTACATTTTTTTGTGGGGTAAGTTTTTCTATCTCTTACGGTTTAGTAGTTATGAAAAATTCATCCAGAGTAAAGTAGTCAAGAGGCTATTCCCAGAAAATTCAAAATATACATTTTATTTGTCAGGTAAATAACCTTAATATACGATATTTTAATCAAAATCGTTAGCAATTTTTTAGAAAATCAAAATTTTCGAAAAAAGTTCTATGTAAAGGGTAGTTTGGGGTGGGGGGATTTTTCTCAAACTCTTCGTGTCGCATCCCTGGAAGATACTAAACTTAAATACCAAGTTTGGTATTTTACCGACTTTTCGTTTTTGAGTTATCGTGTTCATTCACAGACACACGGACCTTTTTCTGAAAATACTATTTTTGGACACAGAGGACCCTAAAACATATATTTCCGGTGAAATCTCGGTATCGAATTTTTAGTGGAGTGCAATACATTCTCTATACACTATGTACATAGTGAGTATAGAGAAAGTAAAAATGGGAAGCCTATCTCTTAGTAATAGTATCCAAATTTACAAGGGGAGTGGACTTGACAATTCACCTCGACCGTTACTGAATGTTCGCGCCTATTTAATAATTACTGGAGAGCAATCCTATTCAAATACTCACGACATTTTGTTGCAGTCCAGTGATCCCAATGGGTGCCGGTCCCCATGGCCACGCTCGCTAAGGCGTCTTGCTTTGGTGCTTCGTGGGCAGGGGATCGTGGGTTCGAGTCACGCCTTGGGCATGGGTGTTATATGTTTGTGCAATGTGTATATGTTTGTGTAAAGGAACAGTAAAACCAGTAAATACAGTAAATTTAGGGGGGGGATGTAAAAAGGGGATCGTGATAGTATGGTCGACAAGTATCTGGTCCGTCATAGCTTTGTGCATCATACCGCGAGACATTCTATCTAATCTTAGTTATCAAGGTTCACACAATTTTGCACCAATTTCCCTGAAGTTGTTATATTTAGTTCCCCGACTCAGTTTATTGATGGCCAATCAAATAAGACTGAGCATTTTCCCCCCACGTCAGTTTGTAATCGAGAACGACATTTTAAGTACCTACATTATATGTGTAGTTTTCTTTATTGGCCTCCATACGCATCCACGCTCCTTATCTCTATTTCATATTCTTAAAAAATGTAAAAAATGAATAGATTAAAATACCTGGTCAAGTAATACAATATATAGAAGTGAACATCTTTTTATAAAATTATCAGTTTATTAAATATTGTTTATAGCATTAAAGGTATTTTAAGTTGTCGCCCTCCATGCTAACTTTATATACCAAGGTAGTGGGCTCAAACCCGGCGGATTACGGATATTTTTTTTTCGGGTTAATATCCTTAGCATGGCTTTCTTCGGAAGGGAAGAAAAGTCGTTGACCCCATGTCTTAGATTTACGGCCCATAAAAACCTCAAACCTGATCAAGAGGCCTCTGAGCAAAATTAAGATCTGTCACGCCCAGTATAGAATGGAACGCTGAGAACCATCAATTAAAGAGCGTTCATAAATAAAACTCCATTTTCATGTTGCTTCAAGTTATATAAATCAATTAGCACATACACAATACAGGAGAATTTCGGTCTAAATGCATGTTGAGTTTTTCTTTTTTCAATATCGGAATGGCTGGGCAGCTAGTAAAATAATTATTCATTCACATTCGAATAATTTTTAGAGAATTACATGCCAAAATCCTCGACTGCGAATCAAGAACTTCAGTAACTTAACACACTAAGTAATTTCCCTGACTTTCCCGGAGAAGTTTTCTTTTCTCCGACTCTCCAGGTCTGTGTTAACCATCAACAATATAATACAATAGAATTGCATACATTGTCATGGTCTGGTAAACATCTTAACACTTTGAATCGGCAAAAACGCCTCCTTTGGTGCTAAGATATGCAGGTACTTCAAGTTGGCAGGTATGTACACATTTGTTTTAGGTAGTGGTGTGTGGGGAAGTACTCGAGAGAACTATTACTTCCCCAGAGAGGAAATGTAATCTTGAAACGTTAGGGACGCCGCTGCGCTCACCTCCTCCTGGAGGTTCAGTAGGCCGCAGTGCACACGAGCAGTACATGTGCCATTTTCCTCCCTCTCGCACCAAGCCAGACAGCAAACGTGAGATCAATGAAGGATTACAGTTTCACATAGTTTGTCGTGTGCACGTGGAGGTGTCGCGTCCCGCTGATATTGATCCATTCCGCCCAGCCCAGGAGTAGGCACATCTCCCGTCTGGACCACCACCCGCACTACTGGGGTCACTCACACTGCTGCCCGGCCCGTTAACCTTTCAATGTCTGGAAACTACTTGTCCTTCATGTGCCCACCTGCTCAACTACTGCAAACCATACTTGCAGGTCGATACCCTTCCCCCTTCATAAAAACATACCGGTACAGTCAGCCTTTACTCTCTTCAAAATCAGCGCGGGGTAAAGCTATATGACGGTCGCAGCGCGCGCGAGCGCGCACGCACGCGCACACACACACAAACGGTCTTAAGCAGTAGTTTAAGTGACTTACTTCAACAAGTGTTGAAAACATTAAATTGTTCAGATGTGAAAGTTGCTAGACTGCCGAAGTTTTGACTTCTTGGGATCATTGGGGTTTAGCTTCATCCCTCGGCTACGCCCTGACGTCGTTCTGCAGTAGCGGCCTTTGGCCGCAACTGGTACACTCCTTTACTTTTATAACACATCAATAACTACAACGCGGCTCTAAAGATGAAATAAAAGCACCAACATATAGAAGTAAGGCCAAATGTTGGAACCATATTATACTTACTAATAATCTGCGCGGCTACAAACGATACTCAGTGCAGGATGTAGAGGACCTTCTTGACATGAACTTTGCCAGGACGTAAACACGCGTGCGAATACATTTCGGTTGCGCAGCAAGAACTCTAGAAACTATAGAAGTTGACAGTATATTCCTCTAAGGGTACCAATAGGTGAAGTTTCTAAATCTAGTGTTTTTGCGTAAAAGTTCTATTATTGAATAGAATAATTGTTAATATTCACACACCTTAATACAGGGTATCGCAAAAGTCACTGGACAAAAATTGAATCCATGTTTCATTACAAATACAAACAATACTTTAAAATTACTACTTTCTCTAGACCTATGTACATAGTTTAGAGAAGGTATTGCACTCCACCCAAAAATTCGATACCGCAATTTCACCGGAAATATGTTTTAGGGTCCCTGTATAAAAAAACCTTTTCAGAAAAAGGTCCGTGTGTATATGAACACAGTAACAAAAACGAAGTGTCTGTAAAATACCAAACTTGGTATTTAAGTTTTAGTATCTTCCAAGGATGCGACACTAAGATTTTGAGAAAAATCCCCCACCCCATTACATGGAAAAATTTTCGAAAATGTTTTACTTTCTCAAAAATGGCTCTAACGATTTTGATTACAATATATTAAAGATATTTACTTGACAAATAAAATGTATATCTTGAATTTTCTGGGAATTGCCTCTGAAGAATACTTTATTCTCGATGAATTTTACGGAAATTTGCATAATGCTAAACAGTAAGAGCTGGACAAAAACTTGCCAAACAAAAAATGTAGAGCACGTTAAAACACACAATTTATGTTATATACATCTTTTTTGTGAAGTTGGTCGTTTGAGATATTCCTTGTTTTTTGTTTCAGCTTTAAAAAAAAACTTTTCTCATACAAGAATTTGTCAACTCCTGACCATACAAAGGAATTTCAGTCACATAGCAACCACCTCTTGACTATCACTTTAACCTATGGTACTCCCTTATTTCGCTTCTACTTACAAGGAAACAAGTAATGACTTATTTCTGGTAATTTTGTCTCGATTAGCATCAAGTAAATAAAACAAAAATTTTAACAATAATTTGTTGCAGAAATGTAGAGAAAGTCATGTGAATGGAACACATCAGATTTTTTTTTATATTCCAACTATTTTCCGTCTGCCTTAATACATCTTTGAAGTGGTAATAACTTAACGGGTTAATACTTCCTACTGTACTACGTCTTGTTGGTACTTCAGTTTTCTTTTAATCAACTGTCCAGTGACTTTTGCGCCACCCTGTATATTGAGAAAAGAGATTTTGTTTCTCGTTCTAATTAATGCGGGGTTCCAACAAAGCAGATAATACCATTGGGGAGGGGACCTGACATGTTACTTCACATGGACTACCTTATGCTGCAAGAAACGATTCCTACAAAATCTTACTCTTATCTACTTAGCAGCAAACGACATAATCAGCAAAACAAATTATTTTCTTGCAGATACTACAGATTTAAAGAAATACACATGGCTAAAGTGATAAAGAGATCTTAAGAGCAGGTCGCTATGTGATAGAACTGAAATTCTGTTTGCATGACTTGGATGAAAAACGAATGATTTAATTTGTGAAACGATTGTCTTGAAATGTTGAACTTACTGTTTACCATTACTTATAACTATACTTAATACAAAGCAATTTAAAAAAAAAATCCGTTAGCCATTTGAGCATATTAAAAATTTCGAAGGTGTAAGAGTAGCTGGGCTATGGTGCCATTTTCTTAAAACTCGAGTCGCACCTTTGAAAGTAGCTCAGCTTTAGCACATGCTTTTACTTTCTAGACCACGTATGTAAATAGAGATGGTATTGTATTCCACCAAAAATTCGATAGTGAGATTTTACCGAGAATGCGTGTTTTCAGATGCCCTGAAAAAAATGTTAGAAAACGGGCTGCGTGCATAGCTCAGAAACGAAAAGTCGAAATACCTAACTTGATATTCAAGTTCAAGGATGCGAAACGAAGATTTTCAAGGAAATCCCCCACCCCCAACTAACCTTTACATAAGAAAATGTTCTATTTTGATCTTCTCAAAACGGCCCTAACTATTAAAATATCGCATATTAAAGTTACACTTTGAGGTGTAATGGTGACCATGCTAACTTCATATGCACAAGGTCGCGGGTTCAAACCCAGCGAAGGATCATGGATTTCTTCAGGTGTAAAAATCTTTAGCATGGCTTCCTTCGGAAGTAAAGCTGTTGGTTCCGTGTCAGATTTACGGCACCTAAAAGAACCTCAAGCCTGATAAAAGAGGCATCTAGGCAAAATTAAATGGTCTTTCACGCCCAGTATAGAATGGGACCACAGCAGGTACAGATCGTCCATAAATAAAACCAATTTCATTTCATGGCATATTAAAGATACCTACATCACAAAATGTTTATCATCCTTTTTCTGGGAATAAACTGTGAAGACCTCTATTCTGATTGAATTTTGCATAGCCCTAAGAGATACAAAAATTTGCTAAATAAACTATTTAGATCTCGTTAAAACAATTAATGTAAGCATTTTTACTTTCTTTTGCCCCGTATGTACAATGTACATAGGGATAGAGAAGTATTGCATTCCACCCAAAAATTCGATGTCGAGATTTCACCGGAAATATATGTTTTAGGACCCCCTGAATCCAAAAAAAAAAAGCATTTCCAGAAAAAGGTCCGTGTGTGTGTCCGTGAACACGATAACTCAAACGAAAAGTAGCTAAAATACCAAACTTGGTATTTAAGTTCAGTATCTTCCAGGGATGCGACACGAAGTTTTTGAGAAAAATCCCCCTACCCCAAACTACCCTTTACAAGGAACCTTTTTTCGAAAATTTTGATTTTCTTAAAAATGGCCCAAACGATTTTGATTAAAATATCGTATATTAAAGATATTTACCTGACAAATAAAATGTATATCTTGAATTTTCTGGGAATAGCTTCTAAAGACCTGTTTATTCTGGATGAATTTTGCTTAATTTGGCATAACTAATAAACCGTAAGAGATAGACAAAAACTTACTATACAAAAAATGTAGGCCTTGTTAAAATACACAATTTACGTCATATACATTTTTTTCGTGGAACTTACCGTCTTCGAGGTATTCATTGTTATTAGTTTCAGTTGTGAAGTACTTATACTTTTCTCAGACGGGAGTGTGTGTGTTTCTTTTGTTCTACTCCTGGCCAGAAAGGAAGCCATTTGTAATGACAATCGCATAACGACAGCTTTTAAAACATTTGTCTGTCGATTTAGCCTAGTGTATTCCCTTATTTTCTTCCTACTTATAAGGAACTAAGTAATAAGAACATTGTGCTGAATACCTATTAACAAGGTGCAGAAAGACTAATAATCTTATGTAAGAAGTTTGTAGAACGGCTAGAGAAAGTGAAACGAGTCAAACATCAGATTTTTTGTAGGTAATTTCAATCGCATAGCAACCAGCTTTTAAAATATTTTACTATCTCTTTAGTTTATGGTACTGCCTTACAAGGAAGCAAATAAGATAATTTCTCTAATTTTATCTCGATTAGTATGAAGTAGATAGAAAAATAAGCTTTTTAACAATAAATCAGATATAGAGAAAGTCACGTGAATGGACATGATTTTTAGTTAACCACTTATGAGATATTCTTAATATTGGTCACAATTTCAGAACATTTAAACATTTCGTAAACGGAGAGTGATCATTCGCTTCATTTCTCATTTATCCTACATTGCAAAGAGAACAGAATTTCAACTGTATCATAACGACCAGCTTTCAAAAGTTTTGACTACAGTTTTAGCATACTGTATTCCAATGCCGTCCCCGAGTTACAAGGAAGCAAATAAGAATTTCTTCTAATGTTTATCCCGATTAGAACGACGCAGATATGAGAATATCTTGTAAAAAACCAGTTTGCAGAACAGGTAGCGAAAGTCAAGCGAGTGGATCGTCAGATTTTTTACTTCTCTGCCGAGCACTATTTACGTACATAGTAGGCAGATAAGGTATTGTATCCCATCCAAAAATAAAATGCGATACAGAGATTGCACCGTAAATACACGTTATGAGCTTCCTGAATAAAACTTTTATAAAAAGGTTTTCGTATGTGTGCAGCATAACCCAGAAAGGTCCGTTGAATACCACCACACTTGGTATTTAAGTTAGTATTTTCCATGGGCACCACATGAAATTTAAGAAAATTCCCCGCCACAAACTACCCTTTAGATGGAAGATTTTTCGAAATGTTCGGTTTTCTAAAGGAAAAAAAAAAAAAAAAAAAAAAAAAAAAAAAAAAAAAAAAAAAAAAAAAAAAAAAGCTGAACGATTTTGATCAAAAGGTCAGTTACAAGGCAAATATATATTTATTTGTTGAATTTGTTAGGAATAGCCTAGAAGTGTTCTTTCTGAATGACTTGCGTAACTCTTAAACTTTGAAAAAGAAACTTGCTACAAAAAATGTACATCTCGCTAAAGCACATTCATGTAACACCTTAATTTTTTAAAGCTAATGAGAGATTCCTTACTTGTTCCAATCATATAACAAACTTTTGTCATACGGGGAATTTGTCATTCTTGCTTCGTTTTACTCCTGGTCATGCAAAGAGAACCGAATTCCAATCACAGAGCACCCAACTTTAGCCTACTGCATTCCCCATTTCCCCTTCTACTTAAAAAGAACTAATATATGCTAATATTTCTGCTTGCGATTATATCGATTAGCTGAAGTAGATAAAAGAATAAGCTTTCTTAAGAATAGTGTTACAGAATGAGTAAAGAAAAGCATTTACAGAGTCTTTTTTTTTTGTCACCTAAATCGCCCCCCCCCTGGGGGCTTCAAAATATTTGAGCTGAAATCTCGGTATCGAAGGTTTGGGTAACTTTGGTAATTTTACCAGCACAATCATTTAAAACCATAATTCATATTTATACAGTAGAATGTTTAATTTTGAAAAGAAACCTTTAGATACTTTCAAAATGTTCTTATACGTATTAAGCCAAATTTAATAGTGGGGCAAGTTTCATTCCTATGGTCAGACTGAGGATTTAAGGGTATGTATGACAAATTACATGAAACAAATTCACAAAAAATCAAATATTTTAATTCCATAAGTAATGTAAACATTCCTGAATACAAATAAGGTATAATTTGCCACCAAGCGTCATTTTAAATCCCTTAGGTCACTGGAGCTACGGCAAAACTGAAGTGAAACTGGACTCTACGAGATATAATGCACGTCAGCAAAGCAAAAAAGTTATGCAGAAGCTAAGCAGCAATGCAAGAAAAGGCAGAAGTGGAGACGAGCAAATGGAATACTGCGGGTCCAACCTACCATCCTGGTGGATTTTAAAGTGAGCCATACATTTCTATCATTTTCTCGCGATTGATATTTTCAGCACCTATCTTTCTATTAAGTGCTCCTTGCGGGGCAGTTTTTTCTGATACACAAAATCTGCTGTACACATTCTTAGAGGTACAATGTATAAGAATTGCCACAGGTTTTACTGTCACATGTATTTAAGCACGTTTTCTATTTTCCAAACATAAAAATTATGACAAAAATAACATTCATCTTTTTTTATGTATACTTTTGAGCCTAAACTAAAGGACGCAGAGAAACCTAGAACAATTTCAAAAACTAGATGTATTGTGAACCTAGGGTTAAAATAATAAATCAAAATTTTAATTTCTTTTGTCGTAAGGGATTTTTAGTGACGTGACAAAAACATAACACATTTGACCATAACAGCATAATTACAGCAAAATGGATGAAATTTGTATTAAATTGTATCCATGATATAAATTTAAAAAGGCTAACATTATTAGCTTGGAATTTAAAACCTTCAATCATACATGTCCAAGACTAAGAACACGAAGCACAGCGATGTCGATAAGGAAGACGAGGTTACGTCACCAGCGCGCTATCATCCGATACTAATGGATTCTCCCAGACAACTTACCCAGTGAACATTTTTATCTCCGTGCCTACATGTAAGGCAATCACGTCTTTCTGAACGTGCAGCACAACACAATCCAAAATGGCAAGGACAGACGGACCGTTATATGCAAAGTGAAGGCCTGAAGAAAGTGGATATTCTTACACACAGACCTGAACCGCTTGCAAGAGAAACCCAGTTTCATTATTCGTGTTAGGCTGGTTGTAATTAGAACTCGCATGTTTAGGCATTTATGAAATAAAAAACAGACAGGGAAAAAAATCTGATGTTCCATTCACATTACTTTCTCTACATCTCTGCAACAAATTATTGTTAAATGCCTGTGCTTCTATTTACTTCATGCTAATCGAGAAAAATTAGCAGAAATAATCTTATTACTTGCTTCCTTGTAAGTAAAAGTACCATAGGTTGCTATGTGGCTGAAGTTTCTTTGTATGGACAGGAGTTATCAAATTCCTGCATGAGAAAAGTATAAGTTTTTAAAACTGAAGCCAATAAGCAACATCTCAAAAAACTATCATCTACACGAAAAAAATTTACACGACAAATTGTGTTTTATCGTCATACATTTTTTGTGTAGTAAGTTTTTGTCTTTCTCTTAAGGTTTACCAGTTATGCAAAATTCAATAAAAATCATCCAGAATAGAGTTCTTCAGAGGCTATTCCCAGAAAATTCAAGATATTTTATTTGGCATGTAAATATCTTGAATATAAACTTTATCAAAATAGTTGAGACATTTGAGAAAATCAAAATTTTCTAATTTTTTTTTTCATGTAAAGGTTAGTTGGGGGTGGGGTGTTTTCTTCAAAATCTTCGTGTCGCATCCTTGAAATATACCAAACTTGGTATTTAACGGTCTTTTCGTTTCTGAGTTATGCTGTTCAATACACGGACCTTTTTTCCGAAAACCGTTTGTTTCAGGGGGACCCAAAACATCAATTTCCGGTGTAATCTCGGTAATGCATTTTTGGGTGGAATACAATATCTTCTCTATGTATATTCTCTTATGTACATAGTAGGCGTAGAGAAAGTAAAAAGGAAAATGTTTAGTTTTTTAGTTATGCAGTCTTTCTCGCCCTTCTCACACCTTTTTTCCAGGAAAAAAAATGGTCTTCAAAACATTTACGATGAAATCTTGGTATCTAATTACTTTCTCTACATAGGACGTAGTACATAGGTACATTAAAAATTAGATTCGAGAATTCACCGGAAACACATGTATATATTAAGGGAAAAAATAAGCATTTTTATAAAAGGTATCTGTGGTGTGAGTCCGTTAACACTAACTCAAAAACGAAAAGACTTAAATAATAAACTTGGTATCTAAATTTAGTATCTTCCAAGGATGTGACGAGAATTTTTTTAGAAAAATCTCCCACCCCAAACTACCCTTTATATGGAAAAATTTCGAAAATTTTGATTTTCTCAAAAGTGTTTTTATTGATTTTATTTAAAATACCGTATATCAAAGATATTTACAACATGTACATCTGATTTTCTGGGAAAAGCTTCTGGAGAAATCTTACAACAAAAATTTACTTACAAAAAATTTAGATCTCGTTAGAACACACAATTTATGTCTACACTTTTTCGTCGAGTTGGCCATTTCCGAGATATTTCTTGTTCATTTTAAAAATTCTTTAATTTTTCTCATACGGTATTCGTAAACTCTTGGCCATATAGAGAAACTGATTTCAACCACACGGTAACCAGCTTTTAAAGAGAGTCGACTATCGCTTTAGCCTAGTATATTCTCTTATACTTACAAGCGAGTAAAGAATTTCTGATAAAGCAAGCAATAAAGACAATCTCGATTAGCATACAGTAAGTAGAAGAACAAGTTTAACAATGTCTTAGAGATGTTGAGAAAGTCATATTTTGGGCGGAATGCAAGTATCTTCTGGAGCTACTTCTAGTACATTACACGGTAGAAGAAAGCAAAAACCACATTTAAAGCTGACATACATACTAACAATTTATAACTGGTTTCAGAATCACACAAATGATGCATTTCATTGTTGCACAAGGCAGATTTAATTTAGATTTGTTATGCCAGTGTCACTAGAATGCCTATGTAACGTCATTAGTGGTCAAATAGTTCGCTCTACTTCCTAACTGATATTCATACAAGAACAATCATGATGTAAATAAGGTGTAGCGAATACAACCAGACACGTGCTTGACGCTACTTTAGTGCAATTAAGTCTTATAAGACCAGCTGTGAGCTAACTTCTTCACAATAAATCAAATAATGCATTGTCACCAATTTACTAAATCTGTGTATTAATATCATAGGGCAATAAGCATAATTGTTACCCTCGGGAGTTTTTGTGCATCGAGAAACAATGCACGACTATTTGTTTCTCGCCACTTCTTGGGGTTTGCCTCGATTGTGTTATTTCCACAGCTTGACAGGCTGCTTGCTCCATAATGGAACGCTGATTGCTTTTAAATAGCATACGTAGGTGTGTTCCGAGCTTGAGAGGCATGATGTGTAAGTTTGTCTTAACATATCAGAAGTGACTGCACAATAAACGGTAGTATCTGAATCAGCATTCAGATCAAGGGCAACTTGCTTCCCAGAATGGTCCTATGATACAGGAACATTTCTCCCCATTTAGGGAGGGGCACATGTATACCGTATCAATCTTGGTCGAAACGGTTTCAATTTTAGGGTGATATAAGACTCGCAAATCTGCGCAAGATATTCAGCTCCATGGCTGCTGCTCTTTGATTTGTGGACTCTGGACAAATATCTGAGGAACAACTAGCATCTCATTTTCAAGTGTTATAATGAAAACTGGTCGACCACATTGACCCATCAACAGAGCCTATCTGATGAAGTTTATTGCATAATCTGTAAATTGTAATCCTGGATGATAAGTGTCAAATTCTTCCCACCATTTCTCTCGAACCCGTCCCATCCAAAATCCAATTTCGTTTATCTTTAGATAAATTCTCCGCCATCGTGAAACAAGAGACCGTAATAATAAACAAAAGGCAAACTAATAGGCAAAGGGTAAACTGAATCATAATCGTAAACTTTACTCATCTTAAATATAGCAATCAAAACTGTACACCTAATTAAGAACCCTCACTGTATATGGTTAAGCTGCATATTATTTAACAGCAATAACTTGTTCTGCCCCGTCTTCCGTTTAACCTTTATCTCTATGCCTGTCACCTATGAACATTCCTTTCAAAATTCACGCACCGAACATCTGTAGTGCATGTGCAGGATACATGGACACATTTGTGTAATTTTCTTTCGCGCTGATCAGTGATTACCGATTAGAAAACTACAGTGCTGTACTTAGTGTGTTTGCAAAACTTAAAAGGCACATGAAAGCGGGTTGTATACTTGCCCCTCCTACCAGCGTTGCCGCTTCTGGTACACACATTTTATGTGACTTGCATTATCTTATTTAATTACGCTCGGATAAATATTAGCAAATGACAGACACCAATGATATAACTAAACAGAATTTTGTTTCCTTATGACCGTACAGAAATCCCGTCTACAATGCTTAGAACGTGAGCTATGGACCTTTTAACTTCACGTGGTTATCACACAACATCCATTCAGAACTTGGAAAGGCTGACAATTAATCCTTCCACACAACGCTTATCTCAATGTAAGCATACAGTACAGTATGATATAAAATCTACGCAGTTTGAAAAGGAATGAGTTAAACTTCTGAACTTTAGTGATTTTCATAGAAGTGTGTTATATTATTAAAGTGAACGGGACTGTTAAGTGGTATTTCAAACTAGCTGAAATCTTAATATACAACTGCAATTATATTTCTCTTTGCAAAATATGTGAGAACGTGTACACCGAAGCTGGAACAAGCGATTTTTCTACTTCCAAATGTGAAGCGATTTATTTTCAGTCGCCAACAGAAATACTACGTTCAAATTAGCGCGCGTAAAACTTGGGCACGAGACAATAAGCAGCGCACTCGACGACGATTGGGTTTCACAAGTCACGGCTTCAGGAGGAAGATTTTAAAGAAACTGCTAGGGACAAGCACTATGAATTATCATTAACTTAAGAAATGAAATTGAGGGTTCCGAATTAAGTGTTTTCGAAGACGAAGGCACACCTGAATGGCTTGCTGTTCCATTGACGTTAGCATCTTATGAGTCACCACCGTCAAGGCAAGATTTTAATGTCTTAAGGATGTTTAATGTATTAACTAGGGGAAACCATGACTGGCGCATAAAACGTGCTCTCACACAGTTTAACACCAATACACGCGCACTGCGTTTGGCAACAGCGCTCCGCGCGAGCATTACGCTTGCGACGATTATAGACACGATTTTGTACACCAAATAAAAAAATCTGATGTGTTCCATTCACAAGAGACTCATCTACAACAAATTATTTTTAAGCTTATTCTTCTATCCACTTCATGCTAATCGAGATAAACACTAGCAGAAACCGTCTTATCACTTAGTTCCTTATAAGCAGAAGGGAAACAAGGGAATACACTAGGCTAAACCGACAGTCACGTTTTACAATGTGGTTGCTATGGGATAGAAATCTTGTTTCTTTGCGTGGCCAGATTTGACAGTTCCTGTACGAGAAAAATATTTTAAAACTGAAACCAATAAGGAATAGCTCGAAAACTATCAACTCCAGGGAAAAAAATGCATATGAAATTGTGTTTTTAAAAAGCTCTAAATTTGTGTGAAGCAAGTTTTTATCTGTCTCTTATGGTTTACTAGTTATGCAAAATTCATCCATAATAAAGAGGTCTTTAGAGGTTATTCCCAGAAAATTCAAGGTATACATATTACTTGTCACGTTAAATGAGATTTTAATCAAAATATCTACAGCCATTTTTGAGAAAATCAAAATTTTCGATATTTTTTCCATGTAAAGCGTGGGGATTTTCTTACAAATCTTCGTATCGTATTCTTGGGAGAAACTGGCCGTAAATACCAAGTTCGGACTTTTCGTTTTTGAGCTATGCTGCCCAAACACACGGACCCTTTTCTAATGTGTTTATTATTATTATTATTATTATTATTCAGGGTGTCCCAAAACATGTATTCCCGGCGAAATCTTGGTATCGAATTTTTGGGTGCAATACAATACCTTCTCTATACGCTATGCACATAGTTCGTGTAGAGAAAACACGATCTCCACTATACCAAGCCGCTTATGAACACAAAACAAAGCGATGCAGTTTGAACCCACCTACAAGACTGTGGGAGTCCAAAGCATTGGCCAGTGTTCAATGTCGTGGCTATATTTGCTGCAGTTGGAACCCCTCCAGTGCCATCACAACATCCCAATACTGGACCTTTCGAGTGGCACCTGCCCAACATTGGGGGTGGGGCAGTGCAAGCTTTTAGAAACGTTACAAATAAAGCGAGATTGGGATACCACTCACGACGTGGCTCCGTCTACAAACAAGCTTATGCTGCGTTTGGTGCGTCCATACGTTTCATTTTTACTTTCTCTAGCCTGCATGTACAATGTACAGTATATATAGAACGTATTGCATTCCACGCAAAATTTCGAGATTTCACTTGAGATTTAAATTTCGAGATACCCCGAGCCCGAAAAAAGCATTTCAGAAAAAGGTCCGTGCACAGCTGAAAAACGAAAATTCTGTTAAATACCAAACTTTGTATTTAAGTTCATTATCTTCCAAGGATGCGACGCGAAGCTTTAAGAAAATCGCCCCCCATTCCCCAACTACCCTTTACATTAAACCTTTTTCGAAATTTGTTATTTTCTCAAAAATGGCTCAAGATTTTGATTAAAATGCCTACCTATATTAAATATATTCACGTCACAAAACGTATATTTTGAATTTTCTGGGAATAGCCTCTGAAGAGCTCTATTCTGGTTCACTTTTGCAGAATTTTGTATTACGGTTAAACCCTAAGAGACAGACAAAAACTTGTTACACAAAAAATTTACACCTCGTTAAAACTCAATTTATGGCATGCGTTTTTATATAGAGCAGAGCGTATGAGATATGCCTTGTTATTGGTTTCAATTTTAAATTACTTTAACTTTTCTCAATATGAAGGGTTTCACATCTTGTTTTACTGGAGGCCATGCAAAGCGAGCCGAACTTCAGTTCAGGACGAACCTTAAAAAGATTTGATCGTTTAGCTTAGTGAACTCCCCTTATGTTCCGTCTGCTTATTATAAAGAAGCAAGTAATAAGACAGTTTCTGCTAATGTTTACCTCGATTAGCACGTTGTAGATGAAAGAAAGTCGTTTGTGTAACACCTGAGAAACTCGTGTGAATGGAACACATCCGATTTTTAGGCAGAGAAAAAAATTTGAACCTTGGTATTTCTTGCACCTTACCGGCTGTTCCATTCACAATTTCACAAGATAAACAAACGCCAATTGCCTGCAAACATCATGAGATTGAAAAATCTGTGAAACATCCTCTCTTGCAGCAACGCGCAATAGTTTTGTGGCGACACGAAATTCAAAATGCGTAAAACGTTCAACGCAGCAAAAAAATAAAAATCGCACACAAAATAAATGCAATTTTATAAGAATAAGAACCCTTGATTGTATTGCTTCGTCAAATTCTTCCCTGTACCACAATGAACACAGTAAAATGGGAGGCATCATGTAGCCATACAGCGGAATAAGCTACACGTTGTCTATTACTGAATGTTCGCGCTCATTAGTTACTATAATACTCGAAAGTGGTGCAATGAACTTGCAAATCTGCACGCTGCAGTTTGTTGCTGGGACCACGATTGTCATGAATTAACATATTGAATTGATTTTATACTACTATGCCAATTAGCTCAATCTTGTGATCAAGTTACAACATAATGCAATGCAATTTAATGTTTTGTCATATATGTGGTGAAAATCTGTTTTAAAACTTCTTACAAAGCCACAAAAGTTCCCAAGTTGTAAAAAGGTTCATTGCAGTACATATTACCAGCAGTTACTAGATATGATTGTCTTATGTTCAAGACTAAAGAATAACTAAAATGAACCAAGTCCAAAAACTACTAGCATTTTTTAAATTGCAACAGACTTATAACTTATTTCTCAAAATTAGCTTATTGCAATATCAGTTGTGCAATTAGGCTACAAGTTGGCGCATTTCTCGTATCTAGATCACAATGATCAAGTGGATTATATACACATACAGAGCTTAAGACGATACACCTTGTACAATTTTATATTCTTATAAGAAAAGACATCAAACAAAACAATTTAAATTGTTTCCAAAGAATGTATGCCTACCCCAAATTGTTGCAATTTTATATCAAATTGTGCTCCTACGCATGATAATAGTTCACTACACTTTAAAATTCATAGCAAAGATTTTCTACCCAACTTCGGCTAATAGTAACTTTGGATTGCTTAGTATGTTAGGAATTCAATGAAAAACTCATCACTGGAAACTTTTTTATCTGCAATTGTCGACAGATATGCCGAAGTGTCTTTAATTGGTCTACTTTTTTTGGGTTAACTTAGAAATCGTGAGAAACGTTTACTTTGGGAAGTATGTAGAGCTCGCTAAAACTACGTGCACCTTTTTATGTTTCTGTAGCAATAACCATATCTGAATTATTCGCTGCTGTTGGTTTGAATTTTCCAATAGTTTAAACTACACACTTGCAAATGCTGTTCTTTTATTCTTCTGGACTTTGCAAGGAGTCTAATACAAAGGGAGATAAATAACAGTTGACTTCGTATCATACTCTTGTGCAACTGGTACAAAATATGTATATAAACCATGTCAAGTAAATAGTTACCGTGATTAGCACGAAGTAGATAAAAAGCAAGCTTTTGAATGATTGTGCAGATAAGTTAGTGCGAGGACTACCCGATTTTTCTTAAACAGCTACAAAATTGATTTTACTTATACTAATTATAATTTTATTTCTGTACAATTAAAGCCGATGCTCTATAAATTGAGCAAATTATATAATCACAAAGAATTTAACTAATTTTTTTGAAAATCAGAGGATTTATCAACTTCGGTTCAGCTGGGAGTGAAATATCAAATTTCTATATTTCTCTATAGATTTCTGAAAGTTTTAGTGATTCATTGCTGTTAATATAAATACAAAATTTCACTAACATTGGATAAATTATTTGAATGCTCCAAGTTTTGCATCTTATTTTATTATATAAATATGTTGCATAATCAAACTGTCCCACGCACTTCAAACGTTAAGAAAACCGATTGTGATTTTCTGAATTGGAGCTTTGAAACATACAAAAACTTTCAATCTGGATGTTGGACTATCTTTGATTACTAATTAAATTTTTGTTTTAAAGGTATTTTAATCGCTATAAATCTTTATATATTTTAAATTTAATGTTTGGACAAATTTGTTCTTTGTAATCTTACAATAGATATGTCTGCATATTGTGGAGAATTTTACAAGTACTCTAACAAAAATAAACGCGTGAAATAGTTTGAAGGTGTAAAATGCAGTTTTCACGACAAATAAACATTGTAATTTAAGACGGCTACACTATTTAAACAGAGCAGTTTAACGTGTTCGTTGTAAAACTGACTACAGAAAAGTCCAAAGTAGCTAGCTACTTTTGGTTAAAACCACACTATCTTGCAGTTGAAGACAGCTGTCACATGGAGTAAAAACCAAACTATCAAGATGTATTGCTTCGACAATGCGCATGCCACATAACTTTACAACACACGCGTTCTGAGGGGGGGGGGGGGGGAGAGAAAAGAAATAATAATCTACAGAATACGTAAGCTATGTTGGATAAAGCATATAAATCTTGTCACTTCGCCAAGGTCTTTCATTCAAACTGGCGCTAGACATTCCCCTATCACTTTTTCTGACGTCAAGCCAATTTCCTCCTCCACTGTCGAGTGCCTTATCGGGTCGTGATAGTGTTTAACGTCCAGAATAATCTCTCGAACGTTAGAAACTGAAGTATGAATGGCTCAGAAACGTCAAATCTTGCTTCGCGTTGCTCTAATGCCGAGGATGGAAGGCGGTTGTTATGGAAATCCCAAGGTTACTGGGACTATGACCATGATACACGCGGCAACGCCCGAACATTTTTTTTCTCTCTTCTCTCCCAACCTCGCCTGGCACGAGAACATCCCCGACAACAGGGAGGGACGCCGGTGCTCAAACTGTTTGGTTTGATAAATGCTTTGAGAATAAATTATAGATTTATGTTCCACTTTTGAAGTAGCTAGCAGTTAAATGCAGGAGGAAAAGTAACTTTTACCTGTAAGGTCGTGTACGGCATTAGCTTTCACTTTCTAACAATTTAATGTAACGCTTGCCATTACCTGGATGCTATACAACACTAATAAGTGACAGGATTACACAGTACTTGCACACACGTTATTTAGTAATCAATTATGCTACATATGGATTATAATACATTTGCCCTTCGAATTTGCCGAAAAATTAAGAAAACTGAGGCAATGTTAACCAATATTAGACAATACATACCTGTTGCCTGCACAAGTGGAAGCTGTCGTAAAATTGTCTGATCACCATGGAAATGGGTTTGCAGTGTGAACAACACTGTGGTAGCGAAACCGAATTACAAGCGGCCGAACTGCACATGTCATGCCAACACCCTAAGTGGGACTCGTCTGAAGAAGCACACTCACTTGCCCGCCCGCCCGCCGCTCGCTGGTCGGCGCGGCGACTTCACTGCGCAGGCAGAGTGGAGGGGGAAGCGGCTAAAGTTAAGCGGAGCACCAGACAAGGGGGGAGGCAAGCGATATCAAAAGTCCATGGCGAATTCTATACCAACCCAAGGCAATACACGCCATACCAGGAACTGACTGAACAATTCCCTATTTATGCGACTACAGTGACGTAAGTTCTTCCTGGAATTGATGGCAATGGCTCCAATGTTTGCGCTTAATATCAGGAAAGTCTAATATTTAGTTTCATTTCAAACTGTACCGTGATATGGAACTCCAGATTTTAAGCGTTGCGTCGAGAATACACATATTTTAGAACATATCGCCCTCCGTGGTGTAGTGGTTACCATACTAACTTCATATACCCAAGGTCGCGGGTTCAAACCCGGCGGAGGACGATGGACTTTTTCGGGCGTAAAAATCCTTACCGTGGCTTCCTCCGGAAGGGAAGTAAAGCCGTTGGTCCCGTGTCGTAGACGTACGGCACGTAAAAGAACCTCAAGTCTGATAGAGAGGCCTCTGAGCAAAATTAAGCGATCTTTCACGTCCAGTTTAATATGGGACGCTGAGAACCACAGTAGTTAAAGAGCGTCCATAAATAACATGCCTTTTTTTTTTTTTTTTTTTTTTTTAGAATAGTTAATAAGGAGCCAGATTCTAACGAACCATATGTCATTTATTGCATTATTAAACACTGCTAATGTGTGATACTTCCTTATGAGTCCCAGATTATGAAAATGCGTATGTATGTTATAATATTGTTGTCCTTTGCGTTGCTTATCTAATAATTTTATTCCAAAAAAAGTATTTGTTATCGACGTTGTCAACTGCCAGGATATCAGCGACATTTCGTCCCACAGGAGTTCTTTTACAGGCCAATGTCTACTGACGGAGCTTATAAGCACTATAAACCAACATTCTGACCTTGGGATCAAAGGGCCAGCAGTAACGACTGAGCCAGCCCGACCGACATTTTTCTTCCATTTACATTCAGTGTATAACGATTATTAATATTTTACCAACGAAAAACTTTACTGACAACAGAAATTGCATTATTTATCCAACTGAGAAAATTAAGACTAAGTGTGTCCTTTATTCTCATTCTTCATTGCTATTTAAATGGTCAAGTTTGCTTGCTGTTGGAAGGTTGGTGTTGTCAACAGAGTATAATTGCTTTTATATGAATTCATGTTCCAACTAGGGAAAAGAGCGGCCAGGTTTCTCTTTTTTGCGTTAGTAAATGCATACAGTTTGGTTGCTGCATTCCTTCATAGAAAACATAAATTCACTTGGAATGAATTTTGTTTAATCCAAAAACTCAAAAACTTTAATGTTATATTTTGTAAGACTGACTTCAAAAACAATTTTCTTTTTACATTCCTCAAACAAGAACACGAAACAAATATATTGTTTATTCATTTTCCGAATTCTCATTCTTACACCTTAAGTTTTCTATTTGTATGGCAGTTAATATCCCTGTACAACATTTAAATAAATTAAATGTCAGTTTTTAGTAATTTTATGATTATTGATGTGTTTTTAAAATTTCAATTCTGTGGGTCACTTATCCAGCATTTTCAGATCAGCTGCTTACAAAACAGTCGTATCTATACTATCTCACTTTATAATCTCCAAAAATAAATGGATACCAAACAGCAATACAGCGAACATGTTATATTTTAGATTTTGATTTTCATAAAATTTAACTTGAGTGGAATTTCACAAGAAGGAAAAAGGACTTGAAATGATTAACTTAGCGTGTAGGAAGTTTCCTTAAAAATGTTCCCCTTCCATTTCTCAAACCACTTTTGGCTTTTGACAGGTTTTCTAAATATGATCCTTTTAAATTCAGGGTTGTTATAGCCTTTATTGCATATATGCAACAAAGATAACAGATTTTAGTGTTTTCAATTGACTTTTTTTCTAATTTCGTGTTACACTAACCTTCAACAATAAAACTAGGCCAATAGTTCTTATTTTACAGTTATAGGTGTCTTAAATTGTAAAAATATTAATATTAATATTTTGCAATAATATATATATATATAAATGTATCATTGAAATGTATGTACGTGTATCACTTCCCAACGACTGCATCAAATTGAACAATTCTTTTTTTTTGTTGTGTTCGTTGTCACGACAATGTTTGTGGAGATGAAAATGTTTAAAAATAGTAGGGAAAGTATTTAAAAGCTCATAGTATGAATAAAAACCGTGCTAAGTGAACGCATTTCAGTTTATGGCCGCCAGATGGCAAAGTTATTTGTTGCTAAATTGTCGTAGTACTGCTATATATTTCCCTTGCCATTCAATGTTAAGGTAACGCATGAGTTTATCGACACAATGACGCAATGCAGCAGTGAAATTTAAATACATTTTTATATATTAACTGTCCTTTCCATATTCCTATCGTTTAAAATAAAGAATCAAAGAAGTTTTCCAAACGATGAACACCTAGAGTAAGTAGTTATTTATTTTCCGATAGATAGCGATAATAGTAGTTTTCCTCCTCATCCAATGTTAAGGTAACGCAACAGTTTATCGAGATGACACAAGGCAGCAGTGAAATTCAAATACATTTTATGTATTAACTGTCCTTTACTTACTCCTATCGTTTAAAATAAAGAAGCTTTGCTGGCGACGAACACCTGAAATACGTACTTATTATTTGCCATCAGAAGGCCGTAGTAACTACTCTATTTCTCTTCTTCAATGTTAAGGGCATGCACCTGGTTATGGAGACAATGACGCAAGCTAACTGTGAAAATCAAATATATTTCTTATGTATTAACTATCGTTCCCTTGGTCACATCGTTTAAATAAAGAAATAAGTATATTTATATTGTAATTCTTTAAAATGAACAAGTTATAAACTATGCACATAACCATTCACCCTTCTTAGAATCTGAAAATAACGGGATCCATTTTAGGATAAACTTCTATTGCAGATGTTGGTTATTTGACGCTATGTGATACATGAGCTAGCTAAAGAACATGAAAATACCGGCGTCACCATCACACTACAATTGCGGTGTTTTTAATACTTTTGATCAAGTAATATTTTGGGTTACATGGAGACATTTAATACACAAAGCTATCATGAAATAAAAGCTTATCAATTGACTAACTGGATCTACTTGCGCTTTAGTTACGTCATTGTTAGCCTTAGAAATTGTTGTTTTGACAGAGAAGCAAATAAAGAAAGAGGTGGAAAATATTAGAAGTAAAGGAAAGAAAGAGATTCGGAAGAAGCATGAATGTTACTTAGTGACTTTCTCCTTAATGTAATTCATTACCTATGCTAACGTATACCCACCACACTATTTTTTTTTTTAAATACAGTTCCGGATGCTTGTATTCCTGTATTCCTTTTTTTTTTCCCTCCATTTTTTCCCAGTTTCCTATATTTCCTTAGTAGACCTTATTATTCTTAGAGTTTTTCTTTTACATATACATACACAAACATAGAGACACATTTACAAACACAGAAACACCTATTCCCAAGGCGGGACTCAAACCCACGATCCTGTGCACCGCGAAGCGCCAACGACATCTTGGTTGCCAACGCTGTTAACTCCATATGTCATCCTTTGCACACTACCCTATGGGATTTGCCAGGATTCCCGCCAAACAAGTTACAACCTTAGGTTGACTCGGTGATAATT
The DNA here is from genome assembly GCA_030762935.1 of Hymenopus coronatus. Lineage (NCBI taxonomy): Eukaryota > Metazoa > Arthropoda > Insecta > Mantodea > Hymenopodidae > Hymenopus > Hymenopus coronatus. Next base: position 142,874,393 of record CM060896.1, read on the forward strand.
ATACGATGCAATATCAATCAGCCAAAATATGTAACAGAACAAACCCACTGTTAAAAAAATTATGAAAATTTTGATTTAAGTTACTATAACATGGGAAAGTTAAAGGCGAGGATATACTTATTCCAAGAACACCACTAATGTCAACCAACTTTCGTTTTGAATTTAAGCTGAAGATCAGTGTGTGTAATACACCTTGAATTGTGTTTACGCATGTTGTACGTCGGCCAAGTATCGACGCTATTTTTTTCTCTCCGGAAGGAAAATTGTACATTACCAGGCATTACAATAAAGTGCTATTATTTAATTGTACTTTTATTTCATTGCATGGTCGTACTGTAAACGGAAGATTTTGTCTGAGTTTATTTCGTTAGGTACACCACCCGTGCGAAGCCGGGGCGGGCAGCTAGTATATATAAGAGCGAAATCCGTGCGATTGCAGTCAAATGTAACCCCGTGTGCCATCACACTGGTTATTTTACTTGGGCCCTCCCCTTCCTTTACCACAGGTCGCTGAGACTCGATCTTGCGACGTTTAGCTTTGAATGAATGGCCAGTCCACTTCGTACCGCACTAACGATCACGGCTATTCAAATCACTTCAGGTGTGGTGCCGTTGAAAGGGATATAAATACTGGTTTGCGAATTAAAAGAAGAACCGCAAATGTAGCAAAATCATTCATGAATTAACTGTTAAATTAATTTACGGTGAGATATCTATATCCGAGTTTTAGTAGAGCATTTAATGAGAAGAGTCAGATTTTGAATGCAGTAGTTTAAGCTCAACCATGAGCGTTCGTTGCTCTGCCTTCTGTACTTTCCTGCAGACGTTAGGGATACGTAATCTGATATCCTGCGGTTTTCAGGTCTAGATACCCTGGGAGAGAGTAGTTTAAGCTAAGTTAAATCGATATTTTATATTTAATATGATACACAAACAATTACTGCTGAAACCAAATTACTTTTTCATTCTAATATCTAAAAATACACATTTCTTCGTGGAGTGTCATTTGACGGCCATTTGTAAATCCACACGCAATCGCAAGGTAAAATATGCCGCAGACATAGTACAGTAACTCCAGAAAGTAGACGTCTACACTTTAACAGTCAAGTTAACGGAGAGGAAATGATCATTTTCAATTGGTATGGAGAAAGAGTTATTCTGACATGTTTCAAAATTGTATTAGCTTTATTTACTTTTATTTCCTATACCACAACGCACCTGGTATGTAAAGTATTGCATTCTACCGAAAATTTCGGGTGGAATATACATATTTCTTGACGTGTATGTCTGAACAGTTAACCCACAAGAAATACCAAACTTGGTATTTAGTATCAGAGACTTCCAAGGATGCGACAGGAAAATATTCGTTATTTTCTATTATCTCAAAATAGTTATAAAAATGTATGTTAACATGCCACGTGTTTTACCATATTTGCATGATAAAACTTATTTCTTGAATTTTCTGCGAGTAGTCTGTGAAGTCCTGTTCATTCTGAATAACGTTATATAACTGGTAAACCATAGAAAAATCTTACCACATAAAAGACAACAAAAAGGCAGATCTCGTTAACACACACATTTTATGGAAAATCTTTTTATGGATTCAACCCTTTCAGATATTTTTTTTTCACTAATGCTTTGCATTCTGAATGTTTTTTTTTACCTGAGAAGTAGCTACTTTTATTTGTTTTTTTGTTTATTTTTTCTCGTGGTCATGTAAAAGTCATTGAGTTCCAAATGCACTACATAACGGGGCGCTCTTTGAAAATTTGACTATCGTTTACTTACTGTAGCAAGCCTATGACGAGCTATGTAAATATGAAGTTTACGTTTATTTGGATTAAGCACATAGAATAATAAGCTTTCGTACGAATAGTTTGTTGAAGAGTGAGTAAAGAAATGCGCCCTGCGAATGTAATGCATCAAATATTTTGTTACATCAAAATTACGCTTCTAAAATAAATAAATGAATAAATAAATCTATACAAGAAGCCCAATGTTAATGCACTGTAACAGACCCAAAGGAAAACAGCATCTAGTTTTTTCGAATTTATAAACTTTTTAACACTTTTTAAATAAATGTTTTGGTTATTTGTAAAAAATTCGGAATTTGTTACTTTAAGTGTCCACAAATTAAAGTAGTTAACGATTTGACTAAATTCTGATTTTAACAATAAATGTTATATTTAAATGGCTGCGTAAATTTAGGACAAAGATGTGGGCTAATACAATACCCGAAGTTTAATTTATCTGCAGTTTTGTCCTTACTTTTTAAAATAAATATTATCTACTATCTTAAATATTTACTTTACAGTATGTTTTGCTTATGTGTGAAAATTCCAAGTAACACTGTTAAAAGATAAGTTAGACAAAGATAGATTTTAAATATACTATTTAAAGTTCTAATATAAAATATTTGAATAAATTGTTATATTGAAGAAACCTACAAAACAGAGGCTAAATTTGTACCCCATTATCAAAACAAAAAGTCTTTTTAACCATAAAAAATCTGTTGTGTAGCATTCCATGACTTTCTCTATATCCCTGCAACAAAGTATTGTTAAAAAGCTTATACTTCTATTTACTTCATGCTAATCAGACAAAATTAGCAGAAATAGTCTTATTACTTGTTTCCTTGTAAGTAGAAGCGAAATCAGGGCCTACCAAAGGTTAAAGTGATAGTCAAAAGCTGGTTGCTATGTCACTGAAGTTCCTTAGTTTGTATGGACAGCAGTTGACAAATGCCTGTATGAGAAATTTAAGTTTTTCAAAGCAGAAACCAAAAACAAGGAATGTCTAAAAAAACGCTGAACTCCACGAAAAAACAATATATAACATAAATTATGTGTTTTAACGTGCTCTACAGTTTTCTTATAGTAAGGTTTTGTCCATCTCTTTCGGTTTAGCTATTATTCAAAAGTCCGTAAAATTCATCCAGAATAAAGTACTCTTCAGAGGCTATTCCCAGAAAATTCGAAATATACATTTTATTTGTCAGGTAAGTAGCTTTAATATACGATATTTTAATCAAAATCGTTAGAGCCATTTTTGAAAAAATCAAAATTTTCGAAAAAAGTTCCATATAACGGGTAGTTTGGGGTGGGGGGATTTTTCTCAAAATCTTCGTGTCGCATCCCTGGAAGATACTAAACTTAAATACCAAATTTGGTATTTTACCGACTTTTCGTTTTGAGTTGTGTTCACAGACACACACACACGGACCTTTTTCCGAAATTCTTTTTTTAGTTAAAGGGGACCCAAAAACATATATTTCCGGTGAAGTATAGGTATCGAATTTTTGGGTGGAATGCAATACCTTCTCTATACATTATGTACATAGTGTGTATAGAGAAAGTAAAAATCATTCTAGAGCCCTGAAACGATATAAATTAACATTAACATATATACTAAACATGTCAACTTTCATATAAAATAGGGAGAAAATATTTGAAAAATAAATGTCCTCTTAATTGAGTAACTCAAAACAGAATTGTGATCATTTTGATGCATTGTTTATAAGAACTATTTTATAAATACTTAGATTGTGTGGGAAAAGAAAAGAAAAAAAAAAAGAAAGAAAAAAAAAAGAAAGAAAAAAAAAAGAAAAAAAAAAGAGGTATTCACCTTGTGGAGTAGTGACTGTTTGGAAATATGCTTGAGAGATAAATTTAACACCTGATGGGTTACACTCACAATATTTTTTCCGACTATTCTTCAACTTACAAACATTCTGCCATCTACTTCATGTTAATCGAGATAAATACATGCTTGTAAAAATGTTTTATTACACGTTTCCTTGTTTTAGTTTAGTCGTCATTTAAATTGTTTCTTGCAATATAACTGCTGTTCATTTTCAAGGGGCGTGTCTACCTGGATAAAGTTTTCCTGGTGGAATAAAACTTACGGGTGCCTATCCTGGACGATCAACACTGCCACGTTTGGTTCCCATCAGTAGCAATGGTTGGTTTCTAGAAATAAACCCTGAGTTTGAGTATATATGCTGAATTATGGTTTTGTATCAGTATGTGCGGCCATAAAATCACCAAACGTTGGTCACACTGCTGTCGCCTTTGCGTCATCGATTGCTATTCGTGACGCAAGCAAGTGCGTCACTGATAAGCCATGACGTCGACTCCCCACTCCCAGGCTCGGTTTATTGTCCCGAGATCGATTCGCCCGAAATGTGTGCGAGAGCGCGACTGGTTTTCGAGCTGGGAGAGAATGTGACGTCACAGCTCAGCTTTCTGGAAAAGCGTGGCTCATTCCAAACTGCGCACTCATTACGTTAATACCTCACTCTTAAAACATAATGAGCTGGGGCATGTATTCTTCTTCTACCAGTTCTAGGGAGCGTTTATGACACTTAAATATACACTAGACAGAACAACTGACTAGCCAATATGTGATTTGCAATCAACCGCAAGCGCAACCTGGTATTTCCCCACTAAATTAAGTCGGTAGTGTGCATAAGAGCAATTTGTATCTTCGCGCAAGTAGAATAAAAACGTCTTACCAAGAAACATACGTCTTAAATTTGCGTAGCGAAATAACAGAAAATCATAAACTTGAAATATTTGTTTCACCAGCTGGTAACTCAGACGTGGTCAAATTATTAGAGCAAACCTGGCAAGTAACTATATCTTTAATTAATCAACAGTATATTTTAAAATGAAGCATTTTCATTATTGTCTCACTTAATCTTTGATACATTTGGAAAGCATTAATGCAGTAGAAGCAACAACCTAGCTTTCTATTTAAGGGCTTATTATTTCCCTACATATTTTCCATATTTTTGCGAGATTCTTTCATCATAACCTAAATGGATACGACACAAATGTAACTATGCTTATCATAAAATCTTATATGATCCATTCACATAACTTTTTTCTCTAGCTGCTCTACAAAAAACTTGTTACAAAAGATAATACTTCTTTCTACTCCATGTTAATCCAGATAAGGGTACACAATGCTAAGGTCGCCTTCCGTGGTGTTACGGAAACCAAAATATACCAAAGTGGCGGGTTCAAACCCGGCGGAGGACGATGGATTTTTTTTCGGGCGTAGAAACCTTAGAATGGCTTCCTTCGGAGAGGAAGTAAAGCCGTAGATTTACGACACGTAAAAGAACCTCAAGTCTGATAAAGAGGCCTCCGAGCAAAATTAAGCCGCCTTTCACGCCCAATATAGAATGGTACGCTGAGGACCATATAGTTAAAGAGCGTTCATAAATAAAACTCCATGCTAAACCAATAGTCAAATGTTTTAAAAGCTGTTGCTATGCAACAGTCATTGAACTTCGTTTCTTTGAATGGCTCGGGGAAACAAAAGAAACATGGGCGATTCTCTGTTTGAGGAAATATAAGCACCATAGAACAAACTAACAAGGAATATCTCGTCGGAAACAGCTCTACAGCAAACATGTAAAGGACATAAGTTGTGTGTTTTGACGTGATTTACAGTATTTGTGTAGAAAGTTTTTGTCTATCTTACCGTTTACCAGATATGCAATGAAGAGGACGTCACAGGCTATTCCCAGGATATTCAAAATATGTATTTTGTCATGCAAATATATTTAACATAAGGCATTTTAATCAAAATCTTTAGAGTGAGAAAATCAAAATTTTTGAAAATGTTCCCATGTAAAGGGTAGTTTGGGGTGGAGGTATTTTCTTAAAAATCTTCGTGTCATATCCTTGGAAATTACTGAAGTACCAAGCTTGGTATTTAACGGACTTTTCGTTTACGAGTTATGCTGCCCTCCCCTCCACACACATATTGACCCACCATTTTCTAAAAATGCTTTTTTTTTTTTTTTTTTGGATTTAGGGGTCCTCAAACAAATATTAACGGTGAAATTTCGGTATCAATTTTTGGGTGGAATACAATACCTTCTCTACCTACTATGCACATTGTGCCTTCGTGATAGAGAAGAAAAATGCTTAACAATCTACATTTACACAGATACTGCTGTCATCGATACATTGGTAAATGTTTAGCTTAGTAATTTTCCAAAATATTTATCCAAAACTATGCAAAACAATTAAAAATTCTTACTAAGCTAAATAACAGCAATGTGTGCTAAGCACCTAAAACTAATAAGATCTCGTATTTAATCATGTGTTAACTAAAACAATTCGCCGATGTTGGGGGAAAGAGGGATAAGTTCAAAATTGTAATATTTCACTTTGCAGCAATTTCATACAGTTCTCACGAATTTAGGTTTCACCTTTCAGCCACCTAATTGGTACCAAGGTTTAGGTGAACCGTTAATGTATTTAAAAGCTGTACACAACTAAAACTGGACTTTTCTTGGCCTGATTCCCATGCAATTGCTGGATTTATACCCCTTTTCCCCAGGTAGCAGTGAATTAACGATTTATGTTCCATGAACATATTTTCAAGAACAAAATGTTTACTCTAATTATTTGACCATGTGTTACTTTGTTATTTAACTTGGCCCATATACTCTTGAAGTACTGAACATCACAATTATTTAAAAGTTTCGATTACAGCGTCTGATTGTCCTAATGAAACAATATCCATTTGAAGGTAGCTCAAATATGAATTTTTCTGCTGTTACTGATTCCCAAATATGTATATCAAATTATTCATGTAAAATCATGTTAGATTGTTACATCCTTGCTTAGAAATGGCTTCAAATTTAGGCATATGGACATTTTTACTTTCTCTACATAGTACATAAGCAGGAAAGGTATTGCATTTCATCCAAAATTTCGATAAGGAGATTTCACTGGAAATATACGTTTAGGGTTTCCTGAGTAGTAATTATTAATATTATTATTATTATCATTAATAATAATAACAATAATAAAGCATATTAAGAAAAACGTCCGCGCACAGTGTGTGTGTGAACACGATTAACTCAAAATTGAAAATCGATTACATACCAAACTGGATATTCCAATTCAACATCTTCCAAGAATGCGACATGAAGATTTTCAAGAAAATTCCTTTCCCCAGTCTACCTTTTACATGGATAAAAATTTCGAAAATTTTCTCAAAATTGCTGACGATTGTTATTAAAATACCATACATTAAATATATTTATTTGACAAATACAATGTTTATCTTGATTTTTTTGGGAATAGACTCTGGAGGCCTCTTCATTCTGAATAACTTGCATAACTTGTAAACCGAAAGATGTAAGTTACTACACAAAACATGTAGAGCTCGATAAAACACACAATTTATGTCATATTCATGTTATTTATTTACTGTGGAGTTTATCATTTTCAAGACATTCCTTGTTACTTGTGTCAACTTTAAAATATCTCAACTTTCTTCATACGGGAGTTCGTCAACTCCTGCCCATGCAAAAAAAACAACAATTTTGTTTAACGTCCTTCAATTTGATAGGGCATATCGGACAATAAATGAAATCGGTGAAATGATGCTCAAATGAGCCCGGCTCTATGAAGCTTAAAGGTACTCGACATTCGTGTTTTCAGATTAAGAGAAAACCCCAGTTAAAAACCCTTATTTGGGTAATTCAACCTAACCGAGATTCGAGCACGGGACCTCTTGAAACGAACTTGTTGCTTGCACTATGAAAAAACAAAACTAAACAATTCAGTTTTTGTTAGCAAAGATATCTACCATTTCATGTTAATCGAGATAAATATTTGCAGAAATGGTTCCAATACTATTTTCTTTCTAAATACTAGAGGGAATACAAAAGGCTGAAACAACGGTCATTTGTTTAAATAAAGACTGCTATATGCTAGCTTAGAAATTCTACATTATTTAATTGCATCAAAAGAAACAAAAGAACGGACCTGGGAAATTAAAAACGGATTGAACTATTTGAAAATTCAAAATAACATCATAACAAATTTTGTTCGACATAAATATTGTGTTATAATGAGATGAATGTTCGCGTATTGCTAAACAAAAATACACAAAATTAATTCAGAATGAAGAGTACTTCATCGGCTCTTAGCAGAAATTGGATATACATGTTATCAGGTTATTGTATAAAATATATGGTACGCTTAAAATCGTCATGTAATTTTTTAGAAAAGTACATCGAAGATTTCTTTCATGTAAAGGATAGTTTGGTATGTCGTATCTCTGGAAATGCACTTAACTCATTAAATGATTTGTTTGTTTTCGACGACGCTGTTAGTTGCCAACTTCTTTCAATGTATTTTCATTCTGGATATATATTGTTTTGTTTCTTTCGATTTAATTATCTAAACTCAAAATCTATCTTATGTTATAGATATTGAACTACATGCACCATTTTTACTTTCTCTACCAAGAATGTACAATGTACATGTAGGTATGGGGAGTGAGCAAAGAGAAGGTACTGTATTCCACCCAACAATTCCATACCAAAATTACGCCGGAAATACATGTTCCGGGGATTTCTAGTTTACAATAAAAGCATTTTCAGGAAAAGGTCATGTCTGTGTCTGTGGACAGCGTAGCTCAAAAACGAAAAGTTGCTTCAACACCAAAGGGTGCAACAAAAAGTTTTTGGGAAAAATCCCCCAATCCCAAACTACCCTTTATACGGAAAATTTCTCGAAACTTTCAATTTTTTCAACTACCCCCTCCCCAAAAAAAAAACCTTATTCAGGTAACTTGCCCTAAGCGAGATTCGAACTCGCGAGCTTTAAATGTGAGGATGACACGCTTCTCCCACACTACCTAGGCGGACATTTAAAAGATTTGGCTACCGCTTTAGCTTAATGAATTCTCTTATTTTTCTTCACTTATAAGAAAACAAGTAATGGTAATGTTTATCTTGATTAGCACGAAATAGATAAAAGAATAACATTTTGTAAGAGTAGTTTGTTTGCAGAACAGATAGGTAATGTCCTGTGAATGGAATAGTTGTTTTTCGTTTTCTTTTAATTATACTCTTTAATGCCTTTCCAAGAAAAAGTCTGGTTGAAATTTCGTATATTGAATAGTAATTTTTAAAAAAATATATTTTATATCACAAAGTTAAAAAAAAACGCAAAAGCATGCCATGATTATATTTAATACTTAAACTTTTTAAAACTAATCTATGATCGATATAAAAATTCCGAACACATGTTTTATTACACATATTCTGCAGTGCTTAACGAAAAAACTGAATTTGAGAAAGATGACTTTAAATGTTGGCTTCCAGAGTCCTCTAACCAGCACAACGCCTAAACGGCATTCAAAACATGTGTTATATCCGTCCTAGGAAATCTGCAAATATCTACTTTAGAGTATGGCGCATTTTTTGCACCAAAATCAACATTTGACCAAAATCGCTATTTAAAAAAAGAGGGGGGGAGAAGAACACTGTCCCATTAAGCAACTTAAACAGCAAGTTAGATATTTATCCAAAACTGCGCAGACCTCTTTTTCGAGCGTATTCTCTGGAAACAATATAAAAATGATAAAGGTTCCTTGAACTGATAAAATATATTAGATAAATGAAATTCTTCCATCAGTTAAAAGAGACGAATTATAAATAGGCATAACTGGACACATGGTTAGTTTTTTTTTTTTTTCCTGTCCATAGTTTCGATCTGCAAAGTATTGCACTCAGCAGTTTGCAGAGCGTGCTGCGCGACTCCCATTCTCTAGCGTTGGACTGTAATCCTAGAAAATGTGTGGGCGGTGCTTGGAGTGACGTAAGAGCTACAGTGTGGGAGTTGCAATCTATGCCTAAAACCACGAAGAAAAAAATTACTACCCACGTAAATAATACTTGCTTCGCTTGACATTTGGTAAAAATTGAAAGATACATAATTCACTTTATGAATGTTCAGACCGGGTTCTGAGGAATAATATCAGACCACTTGCGCCATCATGCATTCCCTCTAATATGAGATGCAGATAATTTCTATTGCAGGCACGTGGTGTTATTTTCAGCCCTCGCCCCGAACGCTTTTAAATTCTGCTTCTGGTTTCTGATTATGTGCTAATTTTGGAAATGATCATGTGTGTGTTTGAACATGATAACTCAACTAAAAGTCGGTAACATATCAAACTTGGTATTTAAGTTTAGTATCTTCCAGGGGTGCGACACGAAGATTTTCAGAAACATCCCCCACCCCAAACCACTCTTTACATGGAAAACATTTCGAAAATTTTGATTTTCTCAAAAATGGCTCTAAGGATTTTGATTATTTGAAAAATAAAATGTATATTTGAGTTTTCTGGGAATAGCCTCTGAAGACCCCTTTATTCTGAATGCATTTTACTGAATTTTGAAAGATAAAAACTTGCTGCACAAAAAATATAGTTCACGTTAAAAGACACAATTTGTCATATACATTTTTTTTCCGTGGAATTGACTATTTCTGAGACACTCCTTGATATTTGTTTCAGATTTATAAAATACTTTTAACATTTCTCACACGGAAAGTTGTAAACTTCTGGATTTCAACCACATGGCAACCAGCTTTTAAAAGATTTGACTATCGTTTTAGCCTAATGTATTCCCTTGTTTTCCTTCTACTTACAAGGAAGCAAGTAATTAAGAAAATTTCTGCTAATGTTTATCTCGATTATCATAAATTAGATAGAATAATATGCTTTGTAAAAATAATTTTTTACAGCGATGTAGAGAAAGTCATGTGAATGGAACATTTCATTTTTTTTTTCTTTTTTATAAAGAAACATATTCAATAACAAACTAACCAGTTCGATCACACTTTTCTGACATCCAAAATTTCACATGTTATACAGCATCTTCGTTGTAAACCTAACCACTCTCACGGTGTTGTGCGTCAGAGCCAATGCTCCCCACTCCGCGCACACAAGCTTCTTTCCGTCCTTCAGTTACCACGTAGTCACTAGCTTCAATAAACCATTTTCATTTGACAAGATGGGACGGCAGTTATCTTTAGAAAATGTACATTGGAATGTAAAGTTATTTCCTTCTTCCAGTACTTCAATACATGAACTTCAAATCTGAAACTACTGGTACAGTGCCAAAGAAACATATGCGTAGTACAGTGGTGGCAAAAGAAAAACAATCTGTGTTCCATTCACATGACTTTCTCTTTAAGAACTTATTGTTAAAAAGCTTATTTTTCTATTATTTTATACCAATCAAAATAACATTAGCAGCATTGGTCTTATTACTTTCTTCCTTGTAAGTAGAAGGGAAATAAGGGTATACGTAAGTGATTCTCAAATCTTTTAAATGCTGGTTGCCATGATATTGAAATTCATTTCTTTGCAAATCAAAATCGTTAAGAGTCGTTTTTGAGAAAATAATACATTTCGAAATTTTTCCATGTAAAGGTTAGTCAGAGGCGGGAGGATGTCAATGGTACCAGTTTATCAATGCCGACGTTATACTTTTCTACTGCCAAACAAACTTATTCATTTTTTGAGTGACCAAAATGTTCGGTCAATCGAATTTTATAGGCAAATAACGCAAGTAGTATGGTGATAATGCAATGGACGAGTCTGCAGTTACGAAATGGCACATAATTTACGACTAATCAAGGTGTACGATAAAGACCGGAGTGGAAATTCATCAATCATTATGGAGGAGTCGAAAGCAAATGTTGATAAAAGAATTAAGAAAACCGGTGTTTTACTTTAGACACCGTACATAACTTTTTGGATGGAAACGATTTCCCGGCCATGAAGACCTTAAAGTGACGGTGATATCTTGGCTCATACGTTTAGCGGTGGAAGAGTATAACATCTGCATTGAAACACCGGTACCACGTGACAATAAATACCTTGATAGCAATGACGATTACGTTGAGAAATACAGTAAGGTACTGTAACTCTGCAAATCAAGTTTGTGTTCATAACTTTCGTTATTATTTAGTTATGGAAACCGTCTGTCAATTTCTGGAAGACCCTCGTATAAGGGCATTTTCTGAAAATATTTACTCGTTTGTCATGAAATAGTAGAATAAGCTTTTTAACAATAATTTGTTAGAGATGTAGAAAAAGTTATGTGAATGGAATACATCAGATTTAAAGTCAATGAAGTTCCCTGTATTTTGAAAGAATTCTGTACAACTAGTAAACGTTGAGAGACAAACAAATATACCACACAAAAATTGTAGAACTCTCAGTTTCTTCTATTTCCCTTATGCATACAAAGAAATCTATTTCTACTAGATTGATCTAGTAAATCATGAAGTAGAGAGAAACAAAGGCCGATGTGTTGCATTTATATAACTCTAGCAACAACCTATTTTTACAAAAGCTTTTTGGTGTTACTTCTAATTCAGAGAAATGTGAACAGAAATACACTTTATAATTATTTTCTGGTAAATACAATTGAAATAAAGAAATACATAAAGATAAAACGAGTCAAATCTTAAAATTTTGCTATATGATATTGAAATTTCGTCTCTTTTGCATAACTGAATTGAATTGAGTTTTTTTTATGGGCAATCATTAACTGCTGCGGTTCTTAGCGTCCATCGCCCTCCACCGGGTTTGAACCCGCGACTTTGCGAACCAGAGGCTAGCATGTTCTAGACCACGGAAGACGATCTTGTATACCCAGGAACAGAAAGCTACTTCCCTATTGAGAAATGTTTAAGTATTGCAAATTTTAAACCAATAAGAAGGAATAACTCCGAAATGTTTAACTTCGCACATTATATAAACAAACAAAAATACATAAATAAATTATGTGCTTTAACGAGCTCTTCATTTTCTGTGTACTAAAATTGTGTTCATCTCTTACGATGATATGCAAAAGTCATCCGGAATAAATAGGACTTCAAAGACTATTCCCAGAAAATGCAAGACACATTGTCATAACAAACTCTGATGTATTCCATTCACATGACTTTCTCTACATCTCTGCAACAAATTGTAGTTAAAAAGCTTATGCTTCTATTTACTTCATGCTAATTAGCAGAAATAGTCTTTATTACTTGCTTCCTTGTAAGTAGAAGCGAAATGAGGGAGTTCCATAGGTTAAAATGATAGCCAAAAGCTGGTTGCTATGTAATTGAAGTTCCTTTGTTTGTATGAACAGGAGTTAAATTCCTGTATGAGAAACGTATAATTTTTTCAAAGCTAAAACGAAAAAACAGGAATATCTTAAATGACCAATTCCACGAAAAAAAATGTATATGACATAAATCGTGTGTTTTATCGTGAGCTACATTTTCTGTGCAGTAAGTTTTTCCCCATCTCTTACGGTTTAGCAGTAATGCGCAATTCCGTAAAATTCATCCAGAACAAAGTAGTCTTCAGTGGCTATTCCCAGAAAATTAAAGATGTATATTTTATTTGTTAGGTAAATTTCTTTAACATTCAACATTTTAATAAAAATCGTTAGAGCCATTTTTAAGAAAATCAAAGTTTTCAAAAATGTTTCCATGTGAAGAGTAGTTTGGGGTGGGGGGATTTTCTTAAAACTCTTCGTGTCGCATCCTTGGAAGATACCTAACTTAAATACCAAGTTTGGGCTCTAACGGTCTTTTCATTTATGAGCTATGCTGCCCACAGACACACACACACACACACATAGAATTTTTTCTAAAAATCTGATGTGTTCCATTCACATAACTTTCTCTACATCTCTGCAACAAATTATTGTTAAAAAGCTTATGCTTCTATTTACTTCATGCTAATCGAGAAACAAATAGCAGAAATAGTCTTATTACTTTCTTCTTTGTCAGTAGAAGCGAAGAAAGGGAGTACCATAGGTTAAAGTGATTGTCAAAAGCTGGTTGCTATGTAACTGTAGTTCCTTTGTTTATATGGACACGAGTTGACAAGTTCCTGTATGAGAAAAGTAAATTTTTCCAGGCTGAAACAAAAAACAAGAAATACCTAAAAAACGATCAACTCCACGAAAAAAATGTATATAACATAAATTGTGTGTTTTAATGTGCTCTACAATTTTTGTGTGGAAAGTTTTTGTCTATCTCTTACGGTTTACCAGTTATACACAATTCCGTAAAATGCATCCAGAATAAAGTAGTCTTCAGAAGCTATTTCCAGAAAATTCAAGATATACATATTATTTGTCAGATATATATCTTTAATAAAGGATATTTTAATCAAAATCGTTATAGCAATTTTAAGGAAATCAAAATTTTCGAAAAAAGTTCCAAGTAAAGGGTAGTTGGGGAGGAATTTTCTTAAAAACTTCGCGTCGCATCCTTGAAGATACCAAACCTGAATACAAAGTTTGGTATTCAACGGTCTTTTCGTTTTTAGCTATGCTGTACACACACACACACACACACACACACACACACACACACACACACACAAAGGACCTTTTTCCAAAAATTATTTTTTTGGATTCAGCGGGACCCAAAACGTGTATTTCCGGTGAAATCTGGGTATCGAATTTTTGGGTGCAATGCAATACCTTCTCTATACACTATGTACATAGTTCGTATAGAGAAAGTAAAAATCTGATGTGTTCCATTTTTTTACATCTCTACAACAAAGTATTGTTAAATGGCCCATGCCTCTATTCACTTTATGCTAATCGAGAAAAAATTAGCAGAACTGTCTTATTACTTGCTTCCTTGTAAATAAAAGCGAAATAAGAGAGTACTATAGGTTAAAGTGATAGTCCCAAGCTGGTTATATGTAACTGAAGTTCCTTTGTTTGTATAGACACATGTCGACAAATTGTATGTTTTTTCAAGCTGAAACAAAAAACAAGGAATATCTAAAAAAAGATCAACTACACGAAAAAATTGTATAGAACATATATTGTGTGTTTTAATGTGCTCTACATTTTCTGTGTGGTAAGTTTTTGTGTATCTCATACGGTTTAGCAGTTATGCAAAATTCTGTAAAATTCATCCAGAATAAAGTAGTCTTCAGAGGCTATTCCTAGGAACATTCAAGATGTACATATTATTTGTCAGGTAAATATCTTTAATATACGATATTTTAATCAAAATCGTTAAGAGTCCTTTTTGAGAAAATCAAAATTTTCGAAAAAAGTTCCATGTAAAGGGTAGTTGTGGGTGGAGGGGTTTCTTGAAAATCTGCGTGTGGCATCCTTGGAATAAACCAAACTTAAATATCAAGTTTGGTATTCAACGGTCTTTTCGTTATTGAGCTATGCTACACACAGACACACACACGGACCTTTTTGTATAAATGTTTTTTTTTATTCAGGGGGACCCAAAACATGTATTTCCGGTGAAATCTCGGTATCTAATTTTTGGGTGGAATGCAATACCTTCTCTGTACGCTATGCACATAGTACGTTTAGAGAAAGGAATATACAGTATTCAATTACATATACAGTAAATGCAAGGAGTATTTTAATCAAAACCGTTAAAGCCATTTTTGAATAAATGGCCATTTTTATAAAAATGTCCCATTAAAAGGTCAGGCTTGTAGGGATTTTCTTGAAAACCTTCGGGCTGCATTCATTAAAACTTCAGCTCAAGTTCGGTATTTAACGGATGTTTTCGTTATTGGGTTATGCTCCTCACAGACAAGCGCACACACGGAATTTTTTCGAAAAATGCTTCTCTCTCGGATCCTCAAAATGTGCATTTATGGTGAAATCTCGGTACTGAATTTTTGGCTGAACTTTAATAGCTTAGAATCTGTATGTGGTACAGAAAGCGACAAAATATGCCTTCGCGAGAATAGTTTCTACAAGTTGCCTACATATATAATGTACAAATAAACGGTACTGTGTAGAGAAACGCATACGACGTCAGATGAAGCCTAGCCAGGATAGTTTTATTTGAGATAAACAGGCAACAATACAACCCAGCAACAGGTTGACTACGAGTGGCCTCTTTGAAGAAAGAGGCATGCAGCAGTAAAACCGCAAGTCATGACCGAAAATCCCATCATTAATTTCTGCCATGTTCCCGGTTATTCATTACGGCAAAAGTATGGTGTCGGTTTATGCTGCCAAACTTCCGCGGTTTGATTCCCGACGGCACACACAACCTCAGCGAACTCGTTCCCAGGTTCATTAACATTGTCCGCATAAATTTGGCAGCTGCGGTTTCACTTTGTGCGAGGTCCGTGACCTCGGTTTGTGTATTATGCATGACCACGTTAGCAACCCTCTATCCGCCATGTTTCCAATACGCCATCTTTGCCCTAGGATACGCACTATAGGTTGTCTTTGTTTGCTCCCTCCATATATCCAAGCCGGCAATACGTAACACGATTTTGAATATTTGTTGCCTACCATTACTTTCTCTAACATATATGTACATAGTGGATAATGAAGGTATTCCACCAAAAATTCTATACCGAGATTTCACCGGAAATATATGCTTTAAAACTCCTTGAATATTGAATAAAAAAAAGCCACAAACACACCTTTTTAGAAAACGATCGTATGTGTTCGCCTGTGTACGTGTGTGTAGCATAGTTCAAAAACGAAAACTCCGTTAAATAAAAAAACTTGGTATTTAAGTTAAGCATATTCCAAGGATGTGACAAAGATTTTCAAGAATATCCCCCCCCCCCTACCAAACTATGCTTTACCTGGAACTTTAACTTTTACATCGAAATTATTTTCTTTCTTCTAATCTTCTAAAATATTATGTTTCTGGAAAAAAAAAAAAAAAAAAAAAACCCTGTGTATTCCTCTTAATTCTGAATGACAATTTTGTATAACTAGCTCAGCGTTAAGAAATAAGATCTTGACATTAAAATGTAGATATCGTTAAAGAACACCATTTATGAATTTTTTTTTTGTTGTTTTTTTTTTTTTTTTTTTTTTTTTTTGCATATAACAAGTTCCGATATATTATTTGTTATTGGGTTGTCTTTACAAATATTTGGGCGGAATTAGGTAATATATCCTCCACCTAGGCCTAAAGCTCGATGAAAGACTATTGTAAACAGATTTGCTTAAAAATGTGATTAAGTGAACTGGACATTCACAAGATATAACTCTAATAGCCTAGATAAATTAGAGGAATGTTACGGAAATAACCAAACGAGTTTATTTTGGGTCCGCCCTTGACAGAAAACGAGGCCAAAGATCAAAGTTGTTTACCAACTGACAAGGTCCACAGCATACTCTAATTGCTAGCTAGGTACTGGCGCCCTGACAAATCGTCCTAAACCAATGCCAAAGTTCTTGCACATTTTACGGCAATTACGGTGTAGCTAAATGCTGGCTTTCGACGCCTGATTATTTTCTCTTTAAGAACACAAATACACAGATTCCAGGAACTAATGTGTCCATTTCAAACACGTCAAGAGATTTATCCACATCCACTGCATCAAACGTTAACTGCCAAATTAATAGAGCAAACATGTATTTGTTACTTTGATAGTACTACATATTTCATAAGATGACTACTGATTTGACCCTGGCTATTATGATACATATAATGGTTTGGGTTGATCAAATACTAAGTAAAGATTGACTCTAAATTTCTCATGTAAATTTCAATGTTATTGCTGCAAAAACTATTCTTACAAAAGCTTATTCTTAAAAACTAACAGAAATGATATATTATTTCGTTATACATACAAGAGGAATAAGGAGAAACCGAGTTGGCCAGTGTTTCTGAATCCTAGTTCCCATCATTTAATATTTCATCTTTGTGTGGAACTAGATATATTTCCAGTACACAGTGCTTTATTTTTTAACTTACAAGATACAATTGTGCTCTTGTTCACGTATTAGCGCCAAAACGCTAATTAACTCGGTTAAATACGTTGTCGTAACTCAAAATGTCCAATAATGTACAACACACAATATTTCTACAATGACATCAACGATGAACTCTACAACTGCTGATACATCTACTCACGGATATTCTTCTCGGGTATCTAGTTCTAAGTCCGATTCTATTTCAATGAGTAAATCTACATTTGATAAATAAACGGTATCAATACATACTCCGGTACAACGCAGTTATTCTGATATTGCCCAAAGTGTACCAACCAAAGACCTGGCTATCATTATAGATGATCATATTTCCATCCAGGAATACTGATATGCAGTCGGCAAGTTAACGGATCCTTCTAGTATTCAGTTCATATCCAGAATATCTAATCAACACAATATGTATATACCTCTCACACGTACTTAACTTCCGCCGACAAATGTACATCAAACCCGAGGACTTCAAAAAACTACCAAAGAGCTTCCAGCTCCGATACGAACACACAAATTACTGGTATCTGTATTCTCAGAAAAATAAATAAAGCAAGTTCCAATATATTTGTGGAGTAATAGCTCGTACCTTGAAAAGAAAAACCCGAAAAGATAAAACCTAAAATTCCATGAGACAATGCTGTTCCAGTTTTATTATATGATTCGGAGACATGGACACTTAAAAAGAAAGATTGGAGCCAAATACAAGCGGCAGAAATGAAATATCTCCAAGCAGTAAAAGGATGCACCAAACAAGACCACATTAGAAATGACATAAGGAAAGAATTAAGACATATTTTCCTTAAAAGAAAGGATACAAATAAATTGAGAAAAATAGAAAAGTCATTTACAAAGAATGGATAGCTCTCGCATTCCATTTCAGTCATACAAATATAAACCTCTAGGCTACAGAACAATAGGAAGACCAGTTAAAAGATGGGAAGAAATATGAGGCCGGAACAGGAGAATTCTCCTAATCCATGAAGAGTTGTGGATGATGTATTCTCAGATACCCCTACTTGTTTTCTGTACAAAACAGAAGGACAACTAACCCGAAAGCTCGTTTTCCACAGATATTTCTCCTCTCAGATCTGTGAGAGATAACGAAAGCTGTCCATCTCAGGATTTAGCAGGGGACCATCCGATTCTGCTCTTGTGCTAAATTAACAAAAAGCCGATCCATTAGATATAGAGATACCCTCCGTCTCAGTCTCAACTAAACGCCCCATCCTCTCAGATCACAACTCAACAACTGGTGTTTCAGAATCGGAACAAACTCGGTCACTGAAGCTCCCTCTTCTCCCAGAAGCGGAACCAAAAGAAACAAATAAACAAACCTCCTACCAAATGATCCAAATCCGATAAATTATCTACACTGTATGATTCTCTGTCTACAGTTAAACCTCTGCTGGAAGAAAAACCTAATGAGTATGAGTTGAACTTCACGCAACTGTGCAGTTTTTATGAAAATGATATTGGAAACAATGACCTACTAGGTAACTTACGCAGTAAACTTGCCGAACTAATTGACACCCTGGACAAATTATATCCTTCACTAGCCAGCAGTGGGACTAAAAACAACACAACTCGCATTCTCAAGAAATTTAAAAGGCTCCATCGAGCAAAACAAATGGATCAACAAATGAGCTGTTTTAGATTCTAAACGATAAAATATACTTAGTCTCGTACTATGGCAAATCTAACAACCATTTTACAGAGGAACATAAATGGTTTTCGGCCTCAATTAAAATATTTGCAATTACTACTGCACAAACAAAATCCTTTAATGGTGAGCTTGCAAGAGACCAACTTCCGTGAAAACCACGCCGGGCAACTTTAGCAGTATTCCTATATTGCAAAAAAACATAGATATATTCCACTTAATACCCATCTGGAAGCAGTCAATATATTCCTTAACTTGAACATTTGTTTTTGCAACCTATACCTCCCAAATAGCACCAAATTCGATATGTTTACTCTGAGTTCCCTCAGCCCTTTGTAATCTTGGGTGATTTCAATAGCAACAACTCAATATGGGTAGTAAATCAACTAACGAGGAAAAATAATCGATTCTGTTATAAAATCTCAAAACCTAATAATTTTAAATTCTCTAGCTGCAACAAGATTTGATGCCACTCACGACAGTTTTAGTAAAATAGACCTCACCATATCATCTACATTGTCCCATTGTTCCACTGCTCAGTTTCTTCTCTGTTCGGGAGCATTCATTTTCCAATAATTCTCGACATAGCACATTCAACACAGAAAATGTAGAGCTCATTAAAACAACAATTTAAGTTAGATATATAAATTTTTTGTGGAGTTAATCGTTTTTTTTTAGATATTCCTTGTTATAGGTTCCAGCTTTAAAAAACATAACTTTTCTCATGCGGGAATTTGTTAACTCCTGTCCACACAAACAGAGAAACTTCAGTCACATAGCAACCAACTTTTGACCACTTTAACCTATGGTACTCCCTTATTTTCCTTCTACTTGCAAGAAAGGAAGTAATAGGACTATTTCTCCTAATTTTTCCTGTATTAGCATGAAGTAAATAGAATCATAAGCTTTTAAACAATAATTTGGTGCAGAGATGTACAGAAAGTCATGTGAATGGAACACATAAGGTTTTTTTCTTTTTTTAATTAAGTTATTCACATCTATTACCTGCCTGACGAAGGAGTGTACGGCAGTCAGAGGAAGCTCCCTCTCGGTCCTGTCTAAACAGTCATGGCAAACTATTTTTTTTTTTTTTTTGCAGTGTTTAACGCCCAATTTTACTACTAAGGCCCGAGGCATGACTAATGGAATGAAGATGGAGCACTGGTGGAATGCGATGGGAGTGTAAACCGGAGAAAACCCGTCCCTACGCCGCTTTGTCCATCACAAATCTCACATGCGGTCGCTTGGGATCGAACCCGGACCGCCTAGGTGAGAGGCAAGTGGTCTAACCACAACCACGCGACCTGGCCTAAAAACTGCACTCTTTCTTCAGACAGGTGAACACGTGCGAGCTCATTTGGTATATCTCCCAACGTGTATTTCTCGTGAACCGCAGTATCAAAGTTTTGTATGCTACGGAAGAGCAAATAAAAAGTAGAATAAACTCAGCTATTAGTACCAGCTGAAGAGTTTGACATTGAGAACATTGTGCCCATCAAATCCACTGAAATAACCAGAGGCTTATGACGAGGTATGAATCAGTTTGTTGTGCTTGTGACGTGTAGAGTTTCTATCATAGATGAATTGCAAAACGCTGCGAATGTTTTGCAGGAAAAAAACTATTACATGACTCAGAATCTTCACGTGCTCTTGGGATGATGGCAGAACTATTATTTTCCTTTCCTTCCTTGACGGATAATTATCAGAAAGTATGTAATACCCACATTTGGAAAGTTTGATCGGTTTTAAGAGTCTGACGAGTTGCTGAATAAGGCATAGTCACAGAAATCGACTTACCATATCCAGTATGATAGCAGGTCATGACTAGTCCTGTCAGTAGTAACACTCAAAAACAGTTTCTTACATTTTAGTTCAATTTCCCTGAACATTTAATCTGTAGTTTGTCTTATGTTTAACGTTAAACTGTTTTTACATTTCGTTTCGGTGTCTTCTGTAATTCAAGTTACTAAAAAAAAAAAAAAAAAAAATAATAATAATAATAATAATAATAATAATAATAATTATTATCCTATGCCGATGTTTGAAATTGTAAAACTTCAAAAATATGTACTGCTCATGTATTTATAACACAACATTATTAACTATATCAAGTATACAGTAGGTAGACATGTTATTGCATTCGATCCAAAAATTCGACATCGAGATTTTCGCGAAAATACACATTTTGAAGTCCACTGGAAGAGCTTTTGTTTCTTTGATATGTAGTAAGTAGGCAAAATGTTCTGTTCCACCCAAAAAATACAGAGATGTCACCGTAAATATATGTTTGGAGGTCCCCTTAACCCAAAAAAAATACAATAGAAAAAATGTGTGAATATATAACTTAAAAATGAATAGTAGATTAAATACCAAACTTGGTATTTTGCATTTAATTTCAGCATGCTCCAAGGATGAGAAACGAAACATTTCAAGAAATTCCCCCTACCCAAACTAGCCTTCATATGGAGCATTTTACGACCACTTTAATTTTCTCAAAAATGACACTTAGAAGTTTGATTAAAATAATACACATTAAAGATATTTAAGTATACCACAAAATGTATATCTTAAATTTTCTTGAAATAGCCTGTGAAATACTTTCATTCGCAAGGAAATTAGGTACGTATAATTTTGTATAACTGGGAAATGTTAAACGATAAAAAAAAAACGTATTACCTACACACAAAAAATTGTAATCTCTTTAAAACACACTATTTATTTTAATCTTTTTGTGCAGTAAGCCGTTTCTGAGATAGCATTATTAATGGTTCGATTGTTCAATATTGATCCTATTTTCAAAATCTTTTCCATGTTCAGTTATTTATCGCGATTGCATGGAAAAGCATCAAATTTTAAAGCTCACATATAGCGTCCAATTGTTAAACATTTGAATTAGCTATTCTCTGTGTACGTAATATGAAATGTGCACTTGGTCCACATAAGTTAATACCTTACGGTTTTACAAATCCCTCTGCCCCAAATTGAAATAGTGTGTTATTTATCGACACGCTTTAACTGCTGCGGCTCTCAACGTCCCATTCCATATTTGGCGTGAAAGTAGGTTAACTTTGCTCAGAGGCATCTTTATCAGGCTTGTGGTTCTTTTAGGTACCGTAAATCTACGATATATGACCAACGACTTAACTTCCCTTCCAAAAAAAATCCATCGCCCTTCGCAGGATTTGAACCCGCGACCTTGGGGAACCAGTGGCTAGGGTGTTGTTACCCCTATACCAAGAAGGACGATCATTTACCCCAAACATCCCTTTACATGGAAAATGTTTAGTTTTTCTTTTCTAACAATTTATGAAACATATATAATCGAAAAGTATGTGTAAGTCTTGGATTTTCGCTGAACAGCCGTTTCACTCGCATAAAATTTTATGTAAACAGAGAGCATACCGATTTTTTTCTAGTAGTTTCAATTTAGTATAACAGAGAGAAAGAGAGAGAGAGAGAGAGAGAGAGAGAGAGAGAGAGAGTCGGAAACCACTAAACCTATTTTAAGAAATATTTCACCATTGAAAATGCATTGTACTTTCCGGCGGATCAACGCAATAAAATTTGTTCAACCATTTTAAAACCGGGAAGTAGTTTAGGGGGAGTTTTCATATCCATGTAACCCAAGAACAACCCCGTTTCGTTGAACAGTCAGAGGATATTTTGTCGGTCTGGGTAACTCAGCTGGTTAGGCGCTGGCCTTCTGAACTCAAGGTTGCGGATTCAAACCCGGCCCAGGCCGATGTTTTTTAAGTGTACTAAAGCGGTAAACCCAAGTCAATAGATTTACTGGTATGTAAAAGAACTCCTGCGAGACAAAATTCTGTCACACCTGCTGGCAATTGACAGCGTCGTAAGCAAACATTTTTACTTTTTCTATACTCACTATGTACATAGTGAATAGAGAATGTATTGCACTCCACCAAAAAATTCGATACCGAGATTTCACCGGAAATATGTTTTAGGGTCCCCTGTATCAAAAAGAAAAAAAGTATTTTCAAAAAAAAGTCCGTGTGTGTGTGTGTGTGTGTGTGTTTGTGTGTGTGTCCGTGTGTCTGTGAACACGATAACTCAAAAACGAAAAGTCGGTAAAATACCAAACTTGGTATTTAAGTTTAGTATCTTCCAGGGATGCGACACGAAGATTTTGAGAAAAATCCCCCCACCCCAAACTACCCTTTACATGGAACTTTTTTCGAAAATTTTGATTTTCTAAAAAATGGCTCTAACGATTTTGATTAAAATATCGTATATTAAAGTTATTTACCTGACAAATAAAATGTATATTCTGAAATTTCTGGGAATAGCCTCTGAAGACTACTTCATTCTGGATGATTTTTTCATAACTACTAAACCGTAAGAGATGGACAAAAACTTAACCCATAAAAAATGTAGAGCACGTTAAAACACACAATTTATGTTATACACATTTTTTTCGTGGAGTTGATCGTTTTTGAGATATTCCTTTTTATTGGTTTCAGCTTTGAAAAACTTACACTTTTCTCATACAGGAATTTGTCAACTTCTGTCAATATAAACAAAGGAACATCAGTCACATAGCAACCAGCTTTTGGCTTTCACTTTAACCTATAGTACTCCCTTATTTCGGTTCTACTTACTATAAAGCAAGAAATAAGATTATTTCTGCTAATTTTTTCGATTAGCATGAAATAAATAAAAGATAAGCTTATTAACAATAATAATTTACAGAGATATAGAGAAAGTCATGTGAGTGTAACACATCAGATTTTTAATTAGATATTTTGGTATTTTATCGAGGACACGCAGGTCTTTTTATGATACCCAGGCCGAAGGGTTAATATTTTCTCGAGTTAGTGGAGGAAAGCGTTGCACATTTGTGTTCACATTAACAAATTTTCATCTGATTCTGGTTATCTTTCATCAGTAAATATTTTTGGTATAGTTTTGATAAAACTTAATGCACCTCGGTTTTGAAATTTGGCAAAAACGATAAGCCATTTTAAAATCTTAATTACAAAGCTATGCTTTTTGGCCTATCTACATAACACGTTGTATCTTACATTTTATAGGAAGCATCAACAATAGTATACGCTTCTCAAACCGTATTTTCAAACTCTTGTGCGGAAATATGTCAACGCTTATTTTAATAATATAATGCACCTATAGAGATTACTGAAAAATTAGTTTTACTGTATATTTTTGGAAAAATCCACACTGACAAATTTGATCAGAGACAAATTTGTAAACGAGCTATAGTAATTAGCCTTTCGATCAAAACTTGGATACAACTGAAAGCTGGAGGTTAGAGCCAAAGTGCAGGTTAGCTGCATGAGATGGCTAACAAGAATATAATCCATACCAAACTTATTGGTGATTTTCAGGAAAACTTATTAACATTGTTTGGAGTCTGTACAGCAACGTATCTTCAGAAAATACAACCACATAAGTTGCTCGTTTTGGAGCCATCCGAGTTAAAATTCTCGGATTTCTGTGAACATGCCGTGATAGGGAGCTATATATGATAGCTGCGTTACGATAGAATATAGAAAAGGGAAATTCAGAAAGAAAAGTTCTGGTCTCGTCATTCACGTAGCAGCACTATTCGTGATCCGCTGTGAAGCTTGGAAAATGCGACAGCAATAGAAGCTTCCGCCACATGATACATGTGCAGTGATATGGTTTCTTTGGTACGAGGAGAAAAAGAAAAGAAAGAAGGGGAAAACGGCAGTTGTAATTCATTTCTGCAGTGTACGGAATTATGAATGAGAATGTTTGGAATGGTAACATTCAATGCCATAGCCAGATTACCCCACCCCTACGTTCTTCTTGTTTGTTTTCCTATTATTTTTTGCGTTTTTCTTTTTTTACAGATATACACACATATAGGTATACAAACACCCATGCTTAAGGTGGGACTCGAATTCGCGATCCTCTGCGCCGCGAAGCACCAAAGCACTTTAGCGAGCGCGGCCATTGGGACCGACAGGTTTGGACCACAGATCTCCCGGTCTTTGTTCGGCTCTCTAATCACCGAGTTATCATTGAAACATACCGACAAGACATTAAATTCTCCAACTGACTTGATTGTTTCCAGTAAACTATAACGAGATCTCAAATTATTCTGAGATGGCATACCCCAATGGCGAATTACAATGTCGTAAGTTCTCGGCGTCACAGCTCAACTATACTCGACTATTAAGCCAATGAGTATTGTTTTTCAATTCAAAACAATTACTATTAAGTAAAACTATTGTTCGATATTGTTATCAACTTCAAGATAAACGCATCAACATGAATGACAAAGAACGAAAACCATCTGTTAACAAAGAACTTGTTCCAAATGTGGATGATGTGCTCAGATAAAAACAGCAATTTCGCAGATTCAGAACACTGAGCATTTTCCGCAAATCTGTTGAGATGTGACCTGGGTTCGATACGCGAGTGCCCAAACAAAACGACAGTCAACAATCTACTAACAGACGACAAGTACAAACTTTTTTCAATGCTACGATGTTAATTTCTTGGATTTTCTAAGGACTCGTACTAAACACTATACCAAGTTTGGTATTTAACGGCTTTTTCGTTTTTGAGCTATGCTACTGACAGACGCACGCGCGCGCGAACCTTTTTCTAAAAATGTTTTTTTGGACTCGGGGGACTTCAAAAATATATTTCCGGCAAAATCTCGACATCCAATTTTTGGGTGGAATACAATATAATACTTGCCTTCTCTATCTATGTACATCGTATGTACATGTGGGCTAGAAAAGTAAAAAAAAACAGTTTAAAAAAGATGGCTATTTCTCTGTACCAATTCTGTGTCCGAACTGATCTCAAACTAAGGTTTCTCTAGTGTCTCCATTAAAATAGGTCACTTGGTGTATGACTCATTCATTGCTTGTTATTCCTTGTCTTGTTTTCGTGGACAAAATCCGGCGAAGCATGGAAAGTTGCCCTCATTAACTTTACGACTAATGATTACTTTCTCTTGGCCTGTCCACTGGAATCCTCTTAACCTTCTTCACTTAACACCCACCCCTGTTGGAATTTCCGGCCTCCTAATCTGTGTGGTTATCATAAATTCAATATATGACTCTCCCAGTGTTTACTGCTACGTTTATTTACATCCTCTTCCAAATAGTGGTACTTCATAGTGCACGACAGTAAAAGTTTTGAATAAAGCGTTTTTTTTTTACTTTCTCTATACGTACTATGTACATAGTGTACAGAGAAGGTATTGTATTGCACCCAAAATTTCGATACCGAGATTTCACCAGAAATAAATGTTTTGAGACCACCTGAATCCCAAAAAAAAAGCATTTTTAGAAAAATGTCCGTGTGTGCCTGTCTGTCGGTGTGTGTCTGTGAGCAGAATAGCTCAAAAACGAAAAGGTGTCATTTTTGACTGTAGGGATACTCAAATGTTTCAATAACCATTTACTACAAAAATGCTATTTTGGATTTTTTGACGTATTGTGGTGAAAAATCACTCACAGTTTCCCTTGACACCAAAATATGCATTTTCGTTGAAAGGTTGGTGTATCGAGTGCAATATAATACACAGCTAAGTAGAAAGCTAAACACCAAACTTGGTTTCTTTCTGTCTCCCAAGAACGCGACAAGAAAATTTTTCAGAAACCTCTCTGCCTCGCAGGTTATTTTGCATTTTCTAAAACATAACTCTGAAGATTTGTATTAAAAATCCGATGAGTTCCATTCACATGACATTCTCTACACCTCTGTAACAAATTATTATTAAAAAGAGTTTTCTTCTATTTACTTCATTCTAATCGAGATAAACATAAGCAGAAATGATCTTATTGCTTGCTTCCTTATAAGTAGAAGACAAATAAGGGAATACAGTAGGCTAAAGCGATAGTCAAATCTTTTAAAACCTGGTTGCTATGAGATTGAAATCCGTTTCTTTGCATGACAAGTTCCCGTATTTTAAAACTGAAACTAATAACAAGGAATATCTCGAAAACGGTCAACCCCACGAAACAAATCTATATGACATGAATTATGCATTTTAACGAGTTTTGTGCAGTAAATTTTTGTCTATCTCCTACGTTTTACTAATTATGCAGAACTCAGAAAAATTCACCCAGAATAAAGAGGTCTTTAGAGGCTATTCCCAGAAAATTCAAGATATGCGTTTTATTTATCATGTATATATCTTAAATATAAGAGATTTTAATCGAAATAGTTGGAGCCATTTTTGAGAAAACCAACATTTTAGACTTTTTTTTTCTTTGTAAACGGTAGTTAGGTTAGTGGGATTTTCTTGAAAATCTTCGTGTCGCATCCTTGGAGGATACTGAACTTCAATATCAAGTTTGGTATTTGACGGACTTTTCGCTTTTGAGCTATGCTGCCCATAGGCAAACACAGACACATGGACCTTTTTCTAAAATGTTTTTTTTTTATTCTGGGGGTTCCAAAACATGTATTTCCGGTGAAATATCGATATCGAATTTTAGATGCAATACAATACCTCATCTATACACTATGTGGATAGTACGTGTAGAGAAAGTAAAAAACACATATTTAAAATATTTGTATGATATGATATAATATAGGTTAGGCAGCACAAAATATTCGATCTTTAAATAATAAAGATATTCGTAAAAATGTGGGTCGCTTCTATTCTCGTTTAAACATGTGGCGTGTACAGGAAATGTTTACTTGCCAATCTCAGCTGCTGACTTACTACTGCTTCAGCAGGAGTTATATTTAAAGCAACTGCATGTTGCATTTCCGGCATTACCAATCTCGCTGGGAATAGCACTCTGTAGTGCGCATCGACTAATGCCACACATATTGGCACAACATAATGTTTCACTGTAACTCCTGCGGTGCCTTTGAATGCGACCCTTCTACGATTCCAATTCTGATTCAGTGATGTTGGAAGCAAACCAAACCCAACAAGCAGCTTTCACATTTAACATCAATTTCGTGCAAAGATCAAAGCTTATCCACCCAACATCAGATTTCGCATGCCCTCGGAGCAGTCTCTGTAGTTGAGAGCACGAATTTAACTGTATTGACACCTCGTTTAATGATGATTTAAATACTTAGTCTCAACATAAAGTTTAACATCACAGGACTATATCCGTTATTACTTTCTCTACACGTACTGTGTATAGTGTAGAAAAATAAATGGCGTGTTATTTATGGACACTCTTTAACTACTGAGGTTCTCAGCGTCCCATTCTAAATTGGGCGTGAAATACGGCTTAATTTTGCTCAGAGGCCTCTCTATCAGGCTTGAGGTTCTTTCACGTGCCGTAAATCTACCCGAAAAAATCCATCGTCCTCCGCCGGGTTTGAACCCGCGACCTTGGGTAACCATTACACCACGGAGGGCGACATGTATAGTGTATAGAGAAGGTAATTAGCTATCGAGATCTCACCGGAAATATTTTTTGAGACTCCCTAAATCCAAAAAAGAGCATGTTTAGTAAAATATTGCGTGGCAATCTGTCAGTGAGTGTGTGGGTGGGTGTGTGTGTATGTGGCAGCATAGCTCAAAAACAAAGTCCGCTAAATACCAAATTTGGTATTTAATTTCAGTATCTTCCAAAGATGCGACACAGAGATTTTTAAGAAAATCCTCCCACCCCCAACTACTCTTTACATGGAAACATTTTTGAAAACTGTTGTTGTTTTTTCAAAAATAGCTTTAACGATTTTCATTAAAATATTGTCCATTAAAGATATTTACATGAGAAATAAAATGATACCTTGAATTTTCTGGGAGTAGCCTCTGAATACATCTTTATTCTGGATAAGTTTTGCAGAATTTTGCATAACTGGTAAATCGTAAGAGATAGACAAAACTTACTTAACAAAAATGTAGAGTTCGTTAAAACATACACTTTATGTTAATACATTTTTTCGAGGAGTTAGCCGTTTTCGAGATATTCCTTGTTATTGGTTTTAATAACCTTATACTTTTCTCATAAGGAAATTTATAAACTCCCAGCCATACAAACAAAGGAACTCAATCACTTAGCCATCTCAGCGTTCACGAAAAGACACACATCCAGCTCTGCCAGCCAGTCATTCTGAATGACTTTTGTATAACTGGTAATACGTAAGAAACAGATAAAAAGTGATTGCTCAAAAAATGTATCTCTCATTAAAACACATACTTTGTCATATACTTTTTTTTTTTTTTTGGAGTTAATCATTTCCGACATATTCTTTGTTATTGGTTTATTTTGTAAATACTGAAACTCATACGGAAATTTATCAACTCCTGGCATGCAAATAGAATTGAATTTCAATCACACTGCAACCAACATTCTGACTGACTAACGTTCTAGCCTAGTATATTACTTCCCTTCTACTTATAACAACTATGCAATAAGATTTCTACTAATTGTTAATCTTGATAAGCATGAAGTAGAAGAATAAGCGTTTTCAAAATCATTTCTTATAGAGAGATAGTCATGTGAATGAAAGATACCAGACCTGTAAAGTGTTATCTTAATCAGCTGTTTCATACGATATGAAGAGTGTGGATTTCCTCTATCCGCCTCGCACATACAATAACATGTGGCAAGACTATTTCTATAGAAGTTTATCTCGATCAGTGTCGTCAAGATGTCATTGTCTTGCACTGGGTCGTTTGTACTATATTCAAAAGGCTCCTGGGATGTGTAAATAACACACAAACAAGTTACCATAACGCAATTTACACATTTCCTACAAAATAGTCCCCTTCCGCAGTGGCACTCTTTTGTGCCACCGCATGTAAACTGACTGGAAGCATTCCTGGAATCCTATTTTCACAGTGCCCTTGTCGCATGTACATTAATGTCCTCAGCGTTGAAAATCTAAACTGAAACGTTTATGCCATTCACACACCTGCGTTTTCTTTATTGCTGCTTCACCATAAGCTTCTTCCATCATTCTCAATGTCTCTGAGGGAAATTTGTTTAACAAAACACGAAGTTCGAACGTGCTCCGTTGTCGATATGAAATGCGAATAAACGAACACGCATCCACAACAAAAATTAGTTGCCAAGAAAAGTTAACATTCATTATTGGCATGAAATTGAAATGAAGGTTCGTAATGAACGTTACCAAAACCTATAAATAAAATATCCTTTACTTTCGTAAACCATTCCGGGGACTTTTTAGATCTAGGATTATGCTCTACTTTGATGTTTGAAGCAGATGGCGTTTATTTTATATTTTGGCATTCTGCTTTCCAGTTACAAAGTTGCACTTTAAACCTCCACAAGCATAATGGGGACACCATACGCATAGTGTTTCCATCACAAGTGGAATGATATATTTAGTTGGTAATCAGGTTTTGGCAGAGTTGTAGGAATCTGTAGGGACAGAACAGTCTGGAGCTTGTTTGCTCTGCAGGAACCGAAGACCTCCTCAGATAAAGCCCAACATTATATAAGCCGTCATCCTTAATGGCATGTGCTGTGTCACAAACAACAGCTGTTATCACGAAGACTTTAACAATGAGCTAATCACTTCCAACAGCTGACCATCATGAAGTAAACGTCATTTGCATATGCTTCTAAATATCTAGACCACCTCCAAGTAATTAGCATTTCACATGGTTATTTAGATCATAAATTGTTTAGCAATCCGGTATATTAATATCAGAAATGTTAATCAATTCGTTGGATTTTTTACCTTGTTCTTATCACACGCAGGTCCTGTGAGAGTGTCAAATGTACTACTCTATTAAAATTTTCGAGAAAATGCCCCATGGCAATGTAAAACATTTATTTTCTAAAAACTTTCTCTTTTTTTGAGTGAAATACAATACTTAACTATCTACTATTTATAATTAGTAGAAAAGTAAGACTTGTTTTAACTACTAAATACTATTAAAATAATACTGTAAAAGCTACACTATAAAAAGTAAAAAAATCGGTAAGTTTTTATTTTCTCTACACGTACTATGTACATAGTGTATAGAGAAGGTATTACACTCCACCAAAAAATCGATAGAGAGATTTCACCGGAAATATATGTTTTAGGGTCCCCTGTATCCAAAAAAAGTATGTTCAGAAAAAGATCCGTGTGCGTGTGTGTGTGTGTGTGTGTGTGTGTGTGTGTGTGTGTGTGTGTGTGTGTCCGTGCGTCAGTATATCCGTGAACACGATAACTCAAAAATGAAAAGTCGATAAAATACCAAACTTGGTATTTAAGGTTAGTATCTTCCAGGGATGCGACACGAAGAATTTGAGAAACTACCCTTTACATGGAACTTTTTTCCGAAAATTTTGATTTTCTCAAAAATGGCTCTAGCGATTTTGATTAAAATATCGTATACCAAAGACATTTACTTGACAAATAAAATGTATATTTTGAATTTTCTGGGAATAGCCTCTGAAGAGGACTTTATTCTGAGTCAATTTTACAGAATTTTGCATAACTGCTAAACCGTAAGAGATTGACAAAAACTTACTGCACAACAAATGTAGAGCACTTTAAAATACACACATTTTTTTTTCTTTTTTTTTTTTTTGAGATATTCCTTGTTTTTTGTTTCAGCTATGAAAAATTTGTACTTTTCTCATACTGAAGTTTGTCAACTCCTGTCCATACAAACAAAGAAACTTCAGACACATAGCAACCAGTTTTTGACTATCACTTTAACCTATAGTACTCCCTTATTTCGCTTCTACTTTCAAGGAAGCAAGTAATAAGACTATTTCTGCTGTTTTTCTCGATTAGCATGAAGTAAATAAGAGCATAAGCCTTTTGACAATAATTTTTGCAGAGATGTAGAGGAAGTCATGTGAATGGAACACATCAGATTTTTTAAATTTATAACAGAACAAAAAATGTGTAACATTCACATGACGTTTTCTACCTATTCTACAACAAGACTATTCTTACATAAGCTTATTCTTCTACCTCCTTAATGCTAATCTAGATAAACATCACCAGAAATGCTATTATTATACATTGCACATACAATGGTAATAGGGAAATACACAGGCTTAAACGATACTCAAATCTCTTAAGAGTGGGTCGCTAGTGATGGCGCTCTCCTTGTATGGTCAGGTTGAAAGAAAAAGAAAAGCATTTCCTATTTAAGAAAAGTATAAATATTGGAAAATTGAAACCAATAACTATATATTTCGATGTGGTTAACTCCATAAAAATAAATCAACAAATAAAAAATAAATATATTTAACATATGGTTGTTTTAGCGAGATATACCTTTTTGTGGAGAATGATTTTACTGTTTGTTGCAGTAAATAAATAAACAAAAAAATAAATGCATCTAACATAAATTGTCTGCTTTAAAGAGATATACATTTTTTGTGGAGTAAGATTTTACTATCTATTACAGTTTTCATTATGCAAAAATCATCTTGGGTGAAGACTTCAGAGGTTATTTCAAAAAAAAAATTAAGATATATGTTTTATTTGCCGTTAAAATATATTTAAACTATTGTATTTAATTAAAATCTGATTCATTTTTATGAGAAAATAGAAACTTTCGAAAAATAATCTATATAAGGGTATGTGGCAAGGGGGGTGTGACGTCGCATCTTTGTAAGATATTGTACCTTTGATATTTAGCCTATTTTAGTTTCTCTAGCACGTATGTACAATATTTACAGTTGATAGAGAAGGTGGGCATTTCATCCAAAAATTCGATACAGAAATTTCACTGGGAATACACGTTTTAGAGTCCCCTGTATATAAAAAGAGCATTTTTAGAAAAAGCTGTGAGTGTATGTGTTTCCGTGAACACCAAGGTCAGTAAAAGCGAAAAGTCAGTAAAATACCAAACTTGGTATTTAAGTTCAGTATCATCCAAAAATGCGACACGACAATTTAAGAGGAACCCCGCCACTCCAAACTACCGTTTACATCGAAAACATTTCGAAAATATGTTATTTTCTCGAAAATATGTTATTTTCTCGAAAATGGCTCTAACGATTATGGTTAAAACGCTGTATATTAAAGATATTTACGTCACAAAAAATACATATCTGAATTTTCTATGAATAGCCTCTGAGAACCTCTTCATTCTGGACAAGTTTTGTGCATTACTAGTAAAAAAAACTTCCAAAAACAGATTTTGTTAGAACACACAATTTGTCACATACATTTATTTTATTGTTATTACTTTTTTGTTTTTGAGTTGACCATTTCCGATATGTGCCTTACTATTGGTTTCAAATTTAAAATACTTATGCATTTTAATTTAGAAATTTGGCAACTCCTGCCCATGCAAAGAAACGAATTTCAACCACATAGCAACAGCTTTTAAAAGATTCGACTACGCTTTAGCCTAGTGTTTTCCCTAATTTCCCTCCTATTTATATGTACTTAAAACTAATAATTTTGCTATCTTCTGCTTATCTTGATTAGCACGAAGTAGAGAGAAGGGTCAGATTTGTAAGAATAATCTGTTGCACAATAGCTAGAGGAAGTCGTGAATGGAACACATCAGAGTTATCGTTTTCTGAGTTATTTTACTCTCTCTCTCACACACACACACACACACACACACACACACACACACACACACACACACACACACACACACGGACCTTTTTTCTAAATAGTCTTTTTTTTTTTATTCAAAGAGCTTCAAATCGTGCATTTCCGTTAAAATCTAGACATCCAATTTTTGGGTGGAATGCAATGTTTTCTCTGTTTACCTTACGTAGTACAACATTTAAAAATACGATATGGAAATAAGTCCATCTGTATGACATTCACTGAGTTAGGTTAACCAACTATGTAATCGTCGAGATGCGACTAAAAAGAAGTTAAAGCGGCATTAAACAACACAAAAATAGAGGCAGACTGTAAAATTCAATGCCATAGGCGAGATTTGAACCATGGATGTCCTGGATTACGTTCAGGTGCTCTAACCACTGCAACATGTCGAGTTTCCCAAATGAACTCGCGTTTTCCCCCCCTGGTAAGCCATAAGGAGATCTCAAATTGATTTTAAAATGACGTGCCCAAGATGAACAATGTAAGTACTTTCAGTGTCGGGTTTTATAGTTGAACCAATTATTAAATGTAGTGGAATCATTCTATTTTTCATGTTTTAGTCGGACTCTAGCTTTTAAACTCCTAAACTCCTATGGCTGTTGAGGAACAAAAAAGTACAATAGTTATAGTTATAATAAAATAAAAAGCCTATAAAACGCCAGAATTTGCAAAAAGCAATATCGTTTTTCTTTCTGGGAATTTTCCAGGTCACTATTAAGTTCCTAATTTGGTAGATTTGAAGTTGAGAGTACCTGCAGTTTAAAAGCCAGGTCAAAGAAAGTTCGCTTCTATAATTGAAAAAATCTGACGTTACACTCACATGACTTTCGCTAGCTGTTCTACAAACTTCTTACAAAAAATTATTATTCTTTCTACACAACGCTAATCGAGATAAACATTAGCAGAATTTTCTTATTACTTAGTTTCTTATACGTAAAAGGGAACTAAGGAAATGCACTAGAATAAAGTGATATTCAAATATTTTAAAAGCTATCGTTATGCGATTGTCATTGCAAGTCGCTTCTTTGCTTGGCCAGGAGTATAACAAAAGAAAAGCGGACACTTTCTGTCAGAGAAAAGTATACATTCTCTCAAGAAAGTACCGGGAATTGATCATTTAAAAATCCTGTTTAAAAGGGGATTCGAAATTATTGTTGTCGCTAAGTTGGTACAACTTTCCTCTATACCCTCTATACTTTGATCGTCATCTGTCATCTAGTTTGTTTACAGTACGCCATTTTGTTAGTTCATCTCAAAGGTGATTTGCGATTTTACGATGGATAAAAATATTGAACAAAGAATCTGTCTCAAATGTTGCATTGCAAATGGTATTTCATGTGCCGAATCGCTGAAAATGTTACAGAGGGCATACGGTGAATCGACTTTATCAAAAACACGTGCATATGAGTGGTACAGTGCATTCAAAAGAGGTCGAGATGAGGTGGAAGATTTGCCTCGCTGGTCGGCCATCAACGGTTTCAACTGAACTGAAAATCGTCATTTAGGTCTGAGAGAGATTGCCGCTGAACTTTCTGTGTCTCACGAATCGATTCGTACCACTTTAAACGATTGTTTGGGCATGACATGCGTTGCAGCTCGGTTAGTTCCTTGAATTTTCTACAAAAACTCAATCGCGTAAGGATTGCTGAAGACATGCTAGAACGAGCTAGTTCCGACCCCACATTCATGAAACGCATTGTAACTGGGGATGAGACGTGGGTTTACGAGTTTGACACCCAAACCAGTCAACAAGCTTCCGAATGGCGCCTTCCAACTGAACCGAAAGGGCACGTTAAACTCGACCAAAACTGAAGGTCATGTTGACAGTTTTTTTCGATTACCGCGGTGTCGTGCACTCGAGTTCTTGCCAGAAGGTCAGGTGGTAAATAGAGACTATTATCTGAGCGTTATGCGGCGTTTGAGAGAACAAGTATGGTAAAAAAGGCCAAATTTGTAGAACGCCAACTCATGAATTCTGCACCACGATAAGGCACCAGCTCACAAGGTTATTATTGTGAACGAATTTCTGGCCAAAAACTCAACAAATTTCATCGAACAACCACCGTATTCACCTGATCTGGCTCTTGCCGATTTCTTTCTCTTTCCAAAACTCAAGTTACCACATCGAGGCACCCGTTTTCAGTCGATAGAAGACATAAAGGAAAATTCGCGGCGACAATTGACATCGATTCCTTAAAGCGCCTACAAAAAATGTTTTGATGATTGGATTACTCGTTGGCATAAATGTATTTCAGAAGGGGCCTACTTTGAAGGCGATAAAATAAAATTGGATGAATAATTCATTTTTTGAGTTTTATTGGCATATTCCCGGAACTTTCTTGACATAGTAGTATGTACTTCTAATTGAAGCCAAGAGAGGAATATCTCGGCAACGGTTATCTTCACAGCAAAAACGTAAAGGACATAAATTATGTGTTATTGACGAGATCGCCTTTTGTCCATCTTTTAAGGTTTAGCAGTTCCGTGAAATTCATCCAAAATAAAAGAGGTCTATAGAGACTATTCCCAGAAAATTCAAGATATACATTTTATTTGGAATGTAAATAGCTTTAATATACCGGATTGTAATCAAAATCGTTAGAGCCATTTTCGAGAAAATCAAAATTTTAGAACATTTTTTTTTTGTGGTGGGGGGATTTTCTTGAAAATATTCGGTCGTATCCTTGGTAGATACTAAACCTAAATATCAAGTTTGGTATTTAACGGTCTTTTCATTTTTGAGCTACGCTGTCCACACGGACCTTTTGGAGACATGGGACGCCAGAGCATATATTTCCAGTGAAACCTCGAATTGAATTTTTGGGTGGAACACCTCCGCTATCCAATATGTTCAGATAATATCCGGACTAGAGAAAATACGAAGTAATCTTGCCCAATAACATCTTAAGAAGCAGATCTCGATAACCGCGGTTTAAGAGCACACCCACTAGTCTGGGACGCATTTCGCAACAAGAGAGGTGCTTGCCTTCAGCTGTTCAAGGGCAAGAGGTACACTTTGAAGCAAGGTCATGGCTCTTGCTGTTTGGACATTCCCCTCTTGATAGGAAATTCCTTTACACGTCATTGCACTGCCGAAAATTCTACTCCATAGTAGCTACCTACTTCATCAGTTGTTGCGACTGCATATGAAGTGAGTGGCTGGAGTCAAACCAATGCTAACAATAATGTATACTTGCCAACTTCCTGAAACGGAAACCCTTAAAACTATCCTGCTCTAGCCAGTATAATAATTTTGACGTCTCATGAAATTTAGAATGCGCAAAATGTTCAGAGCAGTAAATGTAAGCATTAAAATAGATCGGAATTTCGTTGTATAAGAATCCTCCTATATATCAGGTTTCTAGAACAAAAAATAAACACGTATTAAAGCAAAGGTCACCCCTTCTAGGTTATATACTGATTTGTAATCCATATTTACACGTTCCATTCACATGATTTTCTCTAGCTGTACAACCAAAAACCTTTCCTTACAAAAGACTTTTCTTTTATCTACAGCATGCTAATCGAGGTAAACATTAGCAGAAATGGTCTTGTTGCTTGTAGAAAGGAAATAAGGGAGTACACTAGGCTAAAGCGAAATCAAATATTTTATATGCTATCGCTATGTAAACGATTGAATTTCGGTTCTCTTTAAGTGGCTATAAGTAAAACAAAAGAAATGAAACGAAAGTTAACCTACCCGCTTGAAAAAAGTTTTAAGTAGTTTAAAATTGGAACCAATTAAAAAGAATACCTCGGAAAGGAAAGTATATGACAAATTGTGTGCTCTAGTTAAAATCTGTATTTTTTGTGTGGTAAGTTTTTGCCTATCTCTGACGGTTTACGCGCTACCTAAGACACCCAGAATGAAGTCTTTAGAGCCCACTCCCAGTAAATTCAAGATATACATTTCGTTTGGCATGAAAATATCTTAAACATATGGCATTTTAAAGAAAATCATTAGCCATTTTTGAGAACATTTAAATTTTCGAAAACTGTTCTATGTAAAGGGTAGTTGGGGTGAGGCAATGTTCTAAAAATCTTCGTATCACATCCTTAGAAGATACTAAACTTGAATGTCAAGTTTTCGTTTTTGAGCTATGCTACACACGCACAGTATGTTTTATTTTGGGGTTTCAAAACATGTATTTCCGGTGAAATTTCGGTGTCTAATTTTGGGTGGAACCTTCTCTATCTACTATACGTGCTAGAGAAAGAAAAAAGGAAATATACATCGCAGCAATTGAACGCCAAAAAATTTTACGCAAGAACTTATTTCTGGTACGTCATTTATTTTATGTGTAGATTTTTGCAATGTTAATTGTGTGTTTATTTTTATTTAAAAAATTTTAAATATAATTTAAGATATTTCATTTGCTAACCTATAATTTAACGTGTATAACGATTACTCTGCGAACCTGGGATATTTTTGTGGGTAAATTTAAGACAGAGAATTCTGTTTCATTGCAAGGTATTTCGGAGGGTAATAGAGGCATCTTTGTCAGGAAAAATATACTGTTAGGGGGTTGGGCATTGTAATCCAAAAGTTCCTCACAGCGCGTGAGGTCAAAGCAGAACAAGGAGAAATTCCAAGTATAGTCTTATTGACATTCTTTTCGGCCACGAGGTGAGAAAGAGGGGGGGGGGGGAAGACAGGTTCCTGCGGCAAGCGGCACCCTTCCCTCTCCTTCAAGCCCCAGCCGAAAAGAATACGACGTCACTGGGATACACGAAGTTCGGTCAATAGGTAGCCGGCAACTAGCAAACTGCCGGGAAATTGTGGATTTAGATGCGAAACGTTCAGCCAATAGCAAGATAAGTTAAGGCGCAAAATTAACTTTAAAATCTGAAGTGTTCCATTTACACGACTTTCTTTATATCTCTATAACAAACTATTATTAAAAAGCATATTCTTCTATCTACTTCATGATAATCGAGATAAACATTAGTAGAAATTGTCCATATTATTTGGTTCCTTGTAAGCACGATAGAAGGGCAAAAATCTAATGTGTTCCAATCGCATGATATCCTCTAGCTGTTCGTTAAACAAATCTTTTATTCAAAACATTAATCTGTTATCTACATCATGCTAATCAAGATAGACATAAGCACAATTAGTCTTATTACTATCTTCCTAGTAAATAGAAGGGAAATAAGAAAATGCACAGGCTAAAGCGATAGTCTCATCCTTTAAAGGCCGGTCACTATGTGAAACAATTGAAATTCCAAGTTCTTTGCTTGCCAGGAGTAAACAAACGAGAAACGAGAGAAAATAAATGTCTTCCTGTTTGAGAAAAGTTTAAGTGGCTTAAAACTGAAACCAATAATTCAGAATATCTCGAAAACGGTAACTCTACAAAAAATGTATATGAACAAATTGTGTATTTTAGTGAGACCTACATTTTTTGAGCAGCAAGGTTCTGTATAGCTCATATGATTTGTCAATGATACAACGGCCATCCTGAATGAAGAGGCGTTCAGAGGCTATTCCTAGAAAACTCAAGATATAGATTTCGTTTGTCATAAAAATATCATATACACAGGTATTTTAATCAAAATCGTTAGCCATTTTTGAGAAAATAAAAATGTTCGAAAAATTTCCCATGTAAAGATTAGTTTGGGACGAGGGGATTTTTTTGAAAATCTTCGTGTCGCATGCTTGGAAGGTACCTAACTTAACTACCAAGTTTGGTATTTAACGGGCTTTTCGTTTTAAAATTACGCTGTCCACAGGCACACGTACGGACCTTTTTCTAAAAAATTCCTTTTTTTTTACTCGGGCCGTAAAAACATGCGTTTCCGGTGAAATCGCGACATCGAATTTTTGGGCGGAATATAACACATCTATACGCTATGTATGTCTAGAGAAAGTAAAAATAATAGTATAAATACGGGTGTCCGGGAGGCACTGAGTCGCTGCCCGTCATCTGATATGCTCTCGTATTTCAAGGACGGCAGAAATCGAAGAAACAACGCGCGCCAAAAAGTAGGAATGTAAATCGTGTGCGTGTAGAATCTTATGGCATTCACGTTTAAGGGTCCGCAAAACTACACGCGAATATGTGTTTGCGCGTTATGTTTGTATTGTTCCTTTAAAATATACGTGAAGAATTTAACTGCAGCATCCTCCAAAACGTGCCCAGGTCGACACATCTCTAAGAAAAATAAATGAGCGCCATCAATGTGTTTCGTGTCATTTCTGTACTCCACACCCCGAAAAAGGCCAGTCTCACGAAATTTCAGCAACACCGCATGGGTAACACCCAAGCGGCCAGGAGAAGAGAATGAATGACCCATTAGCGTATTATCGAATAACTGATAGAGACTATCGAATAATTCAGTAGTTTTCATGTGATAGTGCCCATCACTTTTAGGGACCTCTGCGAGTCTGTCGCGCCAGCCAGCCTAAAAATCATTCTTTCTCCTAAGGATGGTAAATAGGACTAGCATCTTGGGGACCGACAAAGACACACATGCATATATCAGTTGCATATCTACCGAGTAGGGACCGACCTGCAATGGCGACTGCACGCGCCGCACGTAAACAACATGTAGTATAGCATGGGGAACATTCGACGTAACAGTATACTATGCTGTATATTACAATATAATTTACGAGTAATTGCAGTCTCTGATGACAGTGCATACTCTGCATATACAATCTCTTGCTTCAAATGGATTGCATGATTTTGATTACCTTTAAATTTATTGATTTTGAAGAGAGATTATGTATTAATTTGATTTTAAATTTAGTTATATAGAAGAACTTTGCAAATATATATTTGCGGCAATAACACATATCTGGAAACACTGAACATTGAAATGCCTCGAGCCCTGAAAGCTGTGATGAACTTGTGCAAGCAATTAATCAGAGACCCGTGACACCTGTTTTAAACCGTGTGAAAAAGAAAGTGAAGAGCGTTTGGAAAAAATATCGGATTTTCAATAATGCGTGAAAAATGAAATGTGTTAAGAGGTGTTGCAACTTAATTATTGCTTACCCAATAGTCGATTATGTGTCCTATTTCCGTTTTGCTTCAATCACATCTTGGAGAGAAGTTTTTCACAACGTAAATAGTGATACTGTTGATTTGTTGCACAACAGCAACAACATGTATGTAAATGTTAAAATTGTTTAGTTTCCGTAAATACGTGGTATTTATGTTTACCACCCACCCAACCTCAATCGTCTTCCACTGCTAGTGAAAACATCACAGTCTACCACGCAACCACTGCCCCATTTTCTCTATTAGTACCACTACATACACACTGCATTGTCAACACATCACAACTATATAACATGCTGCACCAACTTCAATGTTGTCCCGCTATCGGTCCCAGAAGATCCGCACTGGGTCAGATGTGAGCTGTTCCCTCAGCTCTCCGGTCATAGTCACTGTCAATTTCATAATTGGAATATCTGATTCGCATTTTCATGTTTTGACAACTGTATTCTCTAATGTTACTACTTACGATAAATTGCTAGCTGCCCACTTGCTCCACTACCTCTTCTTGGAAGTGCCATCCTTTTCTTCGGTCGCCTCGTGGAAAAGCAGAGCTCCGCCGCCTACCCTATTCGAGAATCCCACGCTCTTTCCTGGAGAAACAAGTAAACAACCCTATTCCTGGCAGCGCAGCATTTAATTATAAACTACTCCCCTGTGAAGATCAACAGCCATCATCGCTAACTCCCACTCACTTGTTCGAGGAAACGTTCCAAAAGCTCTTAAATGCTGCATGAGTTTGCAACCTCTTTAACCGCAATTAAACAGTAATCTTGGCTCCAATCTAACCAACGTTTTATCTGGCAAATCTGTTTTTAACCTCTGCAGGGAAAGTTGCAAATAGTTTAGACGTGAATTATTATTTACATTCACAAGAGTTTCTCTACCCATATGGTTTATCTTTATAGCTTCCACAGACTATTGGTACGAAAGCTTATTTTCTAATTCATGTTAACGAGATAAAGTTTGCAGAAATAGTCTCAATACAAATTGCGCTGCATGCAAATGACTGATAAAGAAAACAGAATCGGTAGTCAGGTGTTCCAAGGCAATCGCTATAAGCTGGTCTTGAATACTGTGTTTTTCGCAATTTTTTTTTTTAAAAAAATCAAACCAACAACCCGATATCTCAGAAGTGGCTGATGCCACAAAAAGGTATTCGAAATAAATATGGCTTAGAGAGACCTATGTTTTTGAGTAGTAAGTTCTTGTTTATTTCTTATGGTTTATCCGCTAAATTCTACAGAATAGTTCCTGAACGGGGAGGGGGGTGTCTGTTATCGCCAAGAAATGAAAATATGCATTTTAGTTCCGATGCAAATATTTGAATTTATGTTTTACTCAATTATTTAGTAGTCATTTTAGAGGGAAAAAATTGACGAAAATAATTCAATATGAAGGATAGTACGAATATAGGGTAGCGGGATTTTCTTGAACATTTTCGTATCGAGTTTGGGAGATAATGCCATTAAATAACATTTTGGTAATTATAGAATTTCTTTTGAGTTATATATACCGCTTCTCTCTCTCTCTCTCTCTCTCTCTCTCTCTCTCTCTCTCTCTCCCTCCCAAAATAACTAGTGACCCTGAATCGATAGACATTGTATACATTCCAAAGACATTGTCGTTTAAGCAACCATTAGGTACATCATCCGGGCTAGAAAAACGAAATTATATCGTATATATGCATTTTAAGGCTGGAATCACATGCATGTAAATGTTTCTAAAATCTAAATAAAACCTTGCAGAATTTTCACTTTTACCCGAGAACCCCTTAATGTCCCTAAATGTGACTTTGTACCCAGGTTAAACATGTTTTATTAGAAGACTTACGACGATTGAAAAGTTGGACACCCCTAAACT
The DNA here is from genome assembly GCA_030762935.1 of Hymenopus coronatus. Taxonomy (NCBI): domain Eukaryota; kingdom Metazoa; phylum Arthropoda; class Insecta; order Mantodea; family Hymenopodidae; genus Hymenopus; species Hymenopus coronatus. The sequence continues at coordinate 142,916,973 of CM060896.1, forward strand.
AACCGGAAATACCTCGACTTCCACCAAGGTCAACTTCGTCTCCACGCACTGGCAATTCTTTGTGTACGGCGCATAGTTGCGAAGTGAAGAAACAACTTTAAAATAAAACAAAAGCGGAGGGGTAGAGGGAACTGAACCATCGCCCACTAATTTATACGTGCAGCTGTCGACGCACGTCATTCATTGAGATTCGACCACGAAATTCTGAATCCGTCACTTGTTTTGAGGACAACCCTTCCTTTACTGAGCTAATGACCTGATGAGATCTCTGGATTGCTGATGTATGCAAAACATGTGTCGTTAATTAAAATGTCTGTGCTATTCACATAACGTTCTCGGAGAGTTATTCAGCAAACTATTCTTATTAAAGCTTGTTCATCTGTCTACTTCATGTTAATTTGAGATAAACGTATTTTGTAGAACTGATTTCATTACAAATGTTCATGGGAATAGGAGCTTAAGCGACAGTCAAGTCTTATAAAAACATTTATATATGATTTCCTTTAACGAGATACATTTTTACCTATTATTTCATAGTTTACCGGTTATCGAAAAGAAATATAGAATGACGATGATTTCAGAGGCTATTCCCAAAAAAATTATCCTATCATTTGTTGAAAATAGCCAAACATTTGGCATTTTAATCATAATTATTTATTTGAGAAAAACAACATTTTCGAAACGCTTTCTATATAAAACAGTGGTTCTCAACGGGTGTACCACGAGGTTAGCTAGGTGTGTCGCGATACTTCTGAGGTTTTAAAATATTGCTAATAAAAGTAATTTCACTTAACATTTATTTTTAAAAAAGAATAACAGAATGTATAGTAATATTCCAGAACAAACTTATTTACAAGTTATTTATTGGTTTACGCCTTACAGGTTTGCTATCAAGGAGAAAATTCAGCCTGTCGCTTCTTTCAAAAAAGTTCAATTCGCGGTAGAGTTGATGACAAACGCATACGCATTTCCTGTTCAGCTGAGAGAAGTCTCACGCTTCTTATTTTTTATGTTGATTAGTGCCTAAATGATGTTTTATTTATGGATGCTCTTTTAACTACTGTGGTTACTATCAGCGTCCCATTCTACGTTGGGCGTGAAAGACCGCTTAATTTTACTCAGACTCCTTTATCAGGTTTGAGATTCTTTTACGTGCCGTAAAGCTACGACGCGGGACCAACGGCTTTACTCCCCTTCCGAAGGAAGCTATGCTAAGGATTTTTACGCCCGAAATGGTTAGTGCCGAAAATCCCAGCTCGCAGAAATAGGTGGTGGAAAAATGCAACAGATACTGATATCATTGGGTGCTCTTCACGAATATCCAAAACTTAATAAGTGGTAGCTCATCACATTTCAGTTGAAGTGTTAGGTCTGCGAGCTGCTCTTCTTCCTCCAGAGAAAGATCGGTGATAGATTCTGCAGACCAAGTATAAATGATTGCTCACCCAATCAAATTTGTCGACAGCGATGGAGGGAAAATATTGTGCCATATTATTCTCAAGAACCATGAGGTGGTTTAGAATGACTTCGTAGGTTACGTCACCGTATGGATCGTGTGGATTTTACCTTGAAAATAAGAGGGAACATCTCAAGATTTTTCTTTGCCACGTGTGGAACCCGGTGAGTTTATCACTTGGGGTCAGCACATTTTCTTCTTTTCCTTGCATACTCGTTGAGGCAATTAAATTGGCGAAAAATGTCAACCAACTAGGCTGCCTTTATTCTCCACTCCCTGTCATTTAACTGAGCTGCAAAGTTTGGCTTTTCGGCGTTAAAAATATTTAACTCTACCTTTTGACAAGCAGACTTCAGTGCATAAGTCAAGATCGCGCTTCAGAGCACAATTGTTTGAATCTTGTCTTAAAGAGTCCTGATTTAACGAATTTTACCATGCTGATGACCGAATCTAAAACATTTCTGTTGGAATAGCCTTCACCACCAGAGCCTCAGGATGTATGCAGCAATATGTTGAACCTGGTTTCAATCTTGCAACAAATCCCTTGAATCTGTCAGTCCGTATTTGTTCTAAGGTGCCGGATATAGATTTTATACTCATCTGAACCAGTTGACGTTGAGGACGGTCCAGTACACAAAAGATACCGAGAGATGGTTCCGGAGAGCTCCAAGGTAATTCTGGGAGGGGGGGGGTTAGTGGGTTTATCTCGCAGTTGCCAGTGAGACTGGCTAGCATGATGCGTTTGTCCTCCAAAGAAAAAAAATTGATACACGAAAGAAATTGTTCAATAATCGAATCCTCATTAACAAACCTTATGTAACTCAGTTATCGACATCTCTATCAGTTGACTCGTCGTACTGTAGTGAAAACACTAGAACGTCACTTAGCTTTCTATGGACATTGCTTTAGATGTGTTTAGGCTTGTCATCAATTCGATGGGAAACAGTATTGTTTGCCAATACAACCAAGGACATTTCCTTCTCGGTGCCATTACCTAACATCGATTCCATTATTTCGTTCACGCAGGAAGAACCACTTCCTCTTATAATAGTGTGGGATTGCATTTTTTCGCTATTATTTCGGCAACTTTGTAACCTTATTAACACATTAACTGGACTAAAATTAAACCTCAAAATATGCCATAACACGGACAGCGGATCTGCTGCGAATCTACAAATCATTGACTGTTGCTAAATGCTTTTTTTGGGGGGAGGGGGGTTAGAAGAATTCAAAGCAAGTATTTTTGGTGAAATACAATTGATTTTCCTGGTGGGACACAACACTTACTCTTGAAAAATGTTTTCTCCTGTCTAATAGTTTTATTATACATTTCGTTGTAGTGGCATGCGCACGGAGGAGATAGCAATTGTCAAATGTATAAGTAAGGACCGCCTTAAATTGCTTCTGTTTCCATTTTATGGCCAGAAACAAATGCATGTTATCAATACTTGAAAAACTGAAAAGAAGTATTACAACATCTAAACAAATAACGAATATCTAGAAAAGGGCTGATGGAACGAAAAATGTTATTTGAAATAAATTCTGTACTTTAATGACTGTAATTTGTGTGGTAGAGGTCATTTGAGAAAATATTAAACAAGAAACACTTCTCCGTGCAAAGAGTCGTTTGGGGTGGAGAACATTTTCTTGAAAATCTTTTTTTTGGTATTTAACTAAGTTCGGTTTTTGATGAGAGGGGAAAAAACATCAAAAATGCTTTTTTACTTTCTCTACACTTACTATGTACATACTGTACAGAGAAAATATTGTAATGCAACCAAAAATTTGATACCGAGATTTCGCCGGAAATACATGTTTTGTGTTCACCTGAATCCAAAAAAAAATCATTTCTGGAAAAGGTCCGTGTGTGTGTGTGTGTGTGGACAGCATATCTCAAAAACGAAAAGACCGTTAAATACCAAACTTGGTATTTGAGTTTGGTATCTAGCAAGGATGGGACACGAAGATTTTCAAGAAAACCCCCCACCCCCAACAACCCTTTACATTGAACTTTATTTCGAACATTTTGATTTTCTCAAAAAGACTAATGATTTTGATTAAAATGTCGTATATTAAAGATATTTACCTGACAAATAATACGTATATCTTGAATTTCCTGGGAATAGCCTCTGGAGACTACTTTATTCTGGATCAATTTTACGGTATTTTGTAGAACTACTAAACCGTAAGAGATGGACAAAAACTTAACATACAAAAATGTAGAGCATATTAAAACACACAATTTATGTTATATAATTTTTTTTTTTTTTCGTGGAGTTGATCGCTTTTGATATATTCCTTGTTATTGGTTTTAGCTTTGAAAAACATACTTTTCTCAAAAAGGATTTTGACAACTCCTGTCCATACAAACAAAGGAACTTCAGTCACATAGCAATCAGTTTTTGACTATTACTTTAACCTATGGTACTTCTTTATTTCGCTTCTACTTACAAGGTAGCACGTAATAAGACCATTTCTGCTACTTTTTTCTTGATTAGCATGAAGTAAATAGAAGAATAAGCTTATTAACAATAATTTGTTACATAGATATAGAGAAAGGCATGTGAATGGAACACATCAGATTTTTTTTTATTTAATTCTCAAAACATATATATATGTTTCTAGTGAAATATTTTATCAATACTTAAGTCTTGTTATTATACCAGGTGAATTTAGCATTTTTTTGTAATCAGCCTGTCCATTGATGGACAATAGTGGTTCCATTATTGTATCTAATATGGCTAGTAACAGTAAAATATGTCTAAGTGCGAGTTTAAATTTTAAAATTCATAGTGTGTCGAGTTCAGTCCTGAGCCATTAGTTGGTAACAAATCATGGATATTTCTAAACGAAACATTAGATTCTGCATTTTCACACGCTAAAAGCTAGGTGAAAGAGCAAACAAATCCGAGAAGGGTTGTTAGCTTTTATGATGATCGTGACTTTTGATACCATTGAAAGATGATTCGATCATTTAGGAAGGGCGAGAAACTTTGAAAGACAACCATCATCTGGCCGGTCTCGGGAAGCTGTGAACGAAAGACAAATTCAAAGAGGGGGAACTTAGTGGAGGAAAATCGACACATTACTGTTGAAATGCTAAGTGTGGAAGTCGGTATTAGTGTTGGCAGCATTGACTGCATACCCCATGAACATTAAAAGCTGCGAAGTCTGTGCAAAAAAGGTTCTGCATTCTCTGGCCAATGAAGAGCAGAGGCGGAGAAAGGAATGTGCAAGGCAACTGCTGAGCATGCTTCCACTTAATGACCCTAAACGCCTGACATGTATACACTAGTAATGAAAGTTGATTTCATTATACCATACCAAATAAAGCTCAGAATTGTCTCTTGGGAAATGAGAATGAGCCAAGAAAAATCATTCTTTGACAAGATTTTCATTCTCGGAAGCGAATCTTCTCGTGTTCAACTATGAAGGACCATTAGTGGTTGATTACATGCCAGAAGGAATGGCAATGGCTGCAGAGTACTATGGCTCTCATGCTTTGAATCCTTTTTAAGACAGGAACTTCAAGGTTATTGCTTTTGCATGACAATGCCTATAACAGAACAGCGGCAAATTAAAAAAAAAAAAAAAAAAAAAAAAAAAAACTGGAAACCTTGCGACTTTGGCTGTTTCCTTGAATGAAACTTTGCATTACTGAAAAACCTTTGAACAAGAGCAGCAGCTTAGGCTATAAATTCTGTTCTGTAGACAGTCTGAGAATCGGGGCGGAGGGGGTAGGTTTTTGCACCGTCCACAACTGTGTATGGAGGTGGAGACTACTTTGAAGGATTGTGAGGTATATTCTCTAACCACACTTCAAAAGATTATTTTGATAAAACCTTTTATTCTTTATCTACCTCATGTTAATCAGGATAAACATTTCCATTTGATATTACATAATTCCTTGTAGGTACCTTGGGAAACGAAGAATACAGTGCGCTTAAGCGATAGTCATACATTTTAAGGATTCGCCAATATACGAGAATTGCTATCGTTCTCTTTGCAGAAGCGGGAAGAAAATAACATCCTTTTAAAAGTTCAAACCAATAAAAAACATCTCGGAAAATTAACTTCTCAAAAAGGTATATATTCATTTATTTGCTAAACTGTGCAGCTTTAACATCTACCTTTCTGTATTGTAAGATTTTGTCTTTCTCTTACGGTTTACCAGTTACACAAAGGTCATCCAGAATGAAGAGGAGTTCAAAGACTACTCTCAGAAATTCAAAAACAAATTAAATTTGTCAAGAAAATGTCTTAATCATATTAAATTTTAATCAAAATCGTTAAAGAGTCATTTTTGAGACGATCAAAATTTCCAAAAAATCTTCCATGTGAACAGTAGCTTGGGGTGGAATCTTCTTCAAAAGCTTCGTATCGCACCCTTGGAACGTAAATACCAACTTTGGCGATAAATCTAATTACTACTTGATAAGTGTTAGGCAAATTTTGCATACCCTAGCCCTTTGAATGCCTTAACCATTCACCAGACGCTACACAAACCCCTAATTATTACAAAATCAAACTTTTTAATACAAAATTATCATTCAACTGGCCTATTCAATGTCCACTTTCATTTTATTTCTTACATTCGGTAACAATTTTCCAACACTTCTCAGTTCTGGCTGGTCTTCAGGCGAAATCTCTACATCGAATTTGGATGCAATGTAATACTTCCCTTATACGTATACATAGTAAAGACAGTGTAAAAAAATGTGTTTCATTCGCATAACTTTATCTGTTGTGCAAACAATTTATACAAAATATTACTCTTTTATCTACATAATACTAAATAAGATAACCATCACCAGAAATGGTATTATGCACTATTTAATTCCTTATAAGTAGAAGGGAAATAAGGGAATACACTAGGCTTAAGCGGCAGTCAATTTTTTTAAAAGGTGTCGTTACGCGTTTGTCATTGAAATTTGATTTTCTTTCCAAAACCGGGAGTAAAACGAAAGATATGAAACCCAAACTTAGCGTTTGAGAAACGTTTAGGTAGTTTAAAATTGAAACCAAAAACAAACAATATTTCTAAAGCGCATTAAAATCGGAATGACATAAAAAGTGTACAAAATATATATGACAAAATTGCATTTTTTGTACTTTTTTTAATCCCTTTCGGTTTACCAGTTATACAAAAATCATCCAGATTGCACAGGTCTTCGGAGGCTATTCCCAGAACATTCAGGATACCTATACATTTTGTTTGTAATATATATTACATGGGAAATTTTTCGAAAATGTTGATTTTTTTCCGTACTGGCGGTAAAAATTTTGATTAAATTGCCATATTAAACCTATGACAATTTAATCAAAATTGTTACAGCTCTTACGGAAAAAATCAAAATTTTCGAAAAAATGTTCCATGTAAAGGTTAGTTAAGGGCCATCCATTTTCCTGAAAATCTTCGTGTTGCATCCTTGGAAGAGCTGAACTTGGTGTTTAACTGACTTTTCGTTTTTAAGTTATGCTGTCCAGACGGGCGCCCCCCCCCACACACAGACCTGTTTCTAATTTTTCCAGGGATTCTCAAAACATGTATTTCCGGTGAAATCTCGAGTGGAACACATTACCTACTCTCTCTACTATGCACACTAGGCACGTGATAGAGAAAGTAATAATGAACCAAATTGTAAAGTTACAATTGGAAGAGAAATATGTTGTATTTTGTCAAATATTTGAAAGTGAAGGGTAAGCCTTAGGATGATTTCCCAAGATTATGAACTTCTATTACTTTTCGATATTGTTTCGAATTTAAACTAAGGGGATGAGCGATACGTGCGAACCCAACACTCCTGTGATTTCATAGCCTCTGAACTTTTAATCAAATTATCTGGTGTTCATACTGGCCAGAAATTTCATCCAGAGATCGGAGTGAAATTGAATTACTTTACATGAACTCATTGCATTAAATATCTATTCAATATCATAGAATACGATTTACAATATACAGGTTATTAGGGATGGTTTGGTACCCCTACTGTACCTCCCTTTCATTCAGAGGCCGAACAACCTTATTCCTTAAGCTGTAATAAACATTTTTCTTCAAAGTTATAATAGGATAAACATTATGGGCTAAATAGCAATTGTTTTACTGTCATAATGCAGGTTTAAAGATCACTGACTTTCCTTTAGAAACTAAATGATCCCCATAACTATACATACAATGTTTCGTTAAAATTGGAAGAAAACATTTTTATTCAATGTTCACCCAAACAATATAACAATCATCATTTTAAATCTATTTTGATGTTTGATTTTTTAACGTAATTTTACTTTATGGGCATACAACATCAAAGATGTCGGTTCGTTAGTTTAGCTGATTCAATGATAGCCCGACTGATGGCCTTAGTTGCCTTGTCGCCTTCCTGTAACATCTATTTTGTTTGCATTGAACCCTGTGGTAGGGGGACCTTGGGACTGCTACCTCTGGCTGTTCATGTAGTTAGCATAGTCATGCTTGACAGATGACCTTAGTTGTGTTGGCGCGGTCACATAATTCTTCGGCAACTGTCTTTTGTGACATCAAATGGCAAATGCCTATACGAAATCAGTTGCCTGTGCCCAGGTCGGTTACGTTTGTCGGGACATAGTGTTATATACCGTGGAAATTCGTAACTTCATCTTCTTCCAAAAGACTCTGACAATCAATTTGCGACTTTAACCTATGTTCTACTGAAAAATTACATATCGAGGTTTCACAAAAATACAAGTTTTTAAGCTTCCTGATTAAATAAACAAACAGTAACCTCATGCAAAGGTCCGAGCGCATCTATTTGAATAGCTTAACTCAAAACCAAACAGTAGGATACATTTTCAAATGCTTATCATAAACGTTTCTCAAACGGGAAGTGCTTCTCCGTATCATATCGCTTTTGAGAGAACAGTTTGTTTGCACAACAGAGAAAATAAGGTTAAAACTAACACTTTTTCTATTTTAATTTTTTGTGGATTTAACACTTTCCAAGATATTTCTAATACTCATACTTTTCTCAATTGGGAAGTCATCATACTTTCATTTTTGTTACATCTGGTCATGCAAAGAATTCCGATTTTCAAGCATCACATAGCAACCAGCTCTTAAAAGGTCATTCACTTCAGCCTAGTGTGTTCCCCTGTACCTAAAAGGAAATAAATATTATCAGAAATAGCGTATTACTTATCTCGATTAAAATGAGGTGAAGAATAAGCTTTTGTAAGAAAATATGTATCAGAACAGACAGTGAAAGCCATGTGAATGGAACACATCAGATAAGTTAATGTAAAAGCTAATGTTTGAAAACTCTGAGCAATGTTTCTAAATAGAGGTTCAATAACTTTTGAAAGAAACACGATAATAAAAGTAGATAGTCGGAAAATATTGGTGCATATGGTATAAGATATATGGATTACTTCAGGAGAGGTCATGACCTGGATGAACTTAGCTGACAAGGTAAGCCACTTAAACTCGAAACATACAATGTTTGTACTTACTGGATTTGAAATGAAAACCCTTTGACCTACCGCGCATTTCCAGACAGTTCTGGAAGCAAAGTAAAACGATGACAATCCGCTGGTGGTAAATCCGAACAGAACTCAGGTTGGAGCGCACACAAATTACGCACAAAAGGTTTTCGGTTCGATAATGCCACAGGCAAAATCTGCATCAGATAATATCCCTGTTGGAGACAACGCAGATAAATTCCGAACAATGCTACGTAAGGCAACAGAAACAGCAAATATTTTACCTTCCTCGATCACCAGCCTTTAGAAACACGGGTACACTTAATAGGGTTTACTTGTTAGATTTCACCGGGAATAAAAGTTTTAGGATCCTTTGAATCCAAATAATAATAATAATAATAATAATAATAATAATAACAATAATAATAAGCAGTTTAAGGAAAAAAGCTGTGTGTAAAATGGAAATGGAGTTTTATATATGGACGATCTTTAACTGTGGTTCTCAGCATCCCATTCTTTAGTGAGGTCTCTTTATCAGTCTTGAGTAAATCTGCGATACGGGACCAACGGCTTTACTTCCCTTCCAAAGGAAACCATGCTAAGGATTTTTACGGCCGAAAAAATCTATTGTCCTCAGCCGGGTTTGGATCCGCGACCTTGGGTACATAAAGTTAGCATGGTAACCACTTACACCACGGAGGGCGTCAGATTTGTGTGTGTGTGTGGACAGCATAACTCAAAAACGAAAAGCCCGTTAAATCTCAAATTTGGTATTTTTAAGGATGTGACAGGTAGATTTTCAGGAAAATCCCACCACTCTAACTACCGTTTACATGGAACATGTTTCGAAAATTTTAATTTATGACAAACCATATTATATTTTAAATTGTCTGTGAATAGCCTCAGAAGACCTCTTCATTCTTGGTTTCAATTTTAAGCTAATTAAACTTTTAACAAACGGGTAGAAATCTTACTTTTCGTCCCTCTTTTGTTTACTCCTAGCAAAGAGAACCGAAATTCATTCGTTTGACTATCGCTTTAGCCTAGTGTAATGACTTAACTCTCGTTAAAACACGCATTTTATGTCAAGTTCATTTTTTTTCGTGAAGTTGACCATTTTTGAGATATTCCTTAATATTGGTTTTCGTTTTAAAATACTAAAAGCGTTTCTCATAGGGAATTTGTCAATCCCTGGCAATGCAAAGAAACATATTTCAACCACATGGCATCCAGCTTTTAAACCATTTGACTATCGCTTTAGCTTAGTGTATTCCCTTATTTCCCTTCTACTTACAAGAAAGCACGTAACAAGACCATTTCTGCAAATTGATCTCGATTGGTATGAAGCAGATACAAGAATATGCTTTTTAACAATTTGTTACAGAGATGTTATGTGAATGGAACACATTAACATTTTAAAAATAGTTTGGAAAAAAGGGTAAAGAATGGCTTATGAATATTGTACATCACTGTTTTGTTGTGGATGTATACGATCTTACTACATTAATGACGAGTAATTAAATTATGAGGTCGAAAAAGCTCAGTAGTTACAATGATCAGTTCAAAATTCATTTTCATAGCAATTTCAGGAATCATGCATCTCCTTCAGTTAGCACAATCTGCGATAGACGGTGGAATCACCCTTAACGTTACTTTCTTATTTTTCTCAAGTTCAAAACCTTCAGTTTCGATTCATGGTTTAAATTGTGGATAGCGTTAAGGAATACCTAAATGATTACTAACTTGCCGAAATTTTAATTAGGTTTTAACATGTGAAACTATAATAATTCAGTGCTTTTAAATAAGTAAAGCGTTTGATCAAGTAGAACGCCGTGAAAAAGAACCTTCAATTCCATTTAAAATTGACATTACCGGATTTTGAGCTTTGAATGCAAGAGTTTTAGGAATTTTCCCAATAGCTTTCATACCCTGATATTGCCTCAAGACACGGTTTACAAAACTTAATAATTTTAATATTCCGGCACTTGACTCAATGCCATTCGCCTCTTGCTTACCAATCAATCTTGTTAAATCGAGTTTAGCCCGCCTGGATAGTGTGGTGGTAGCGTGTCTGCCTCACATTCAACAGGTCGTGAGTTCGAATCTCGCTTAGGGTGAATTACTCGGATAAGGTGTTTTTTTTTTTTTTTCCGGGGATTTCTTTTATCCTGAGAGCACGAATGTCGAGAAACTTTAAGCTTCAAGGACCTCCTGATCATTTGAGCTTCATTTCACCCATTTCATTCATCGTCCGATATGACCAACCGGGTTAAAGGACGTTAAGCTAAAAACATTGAATTAATTTTATGCACTTCATTTACTACTGCTAGACAAAAGAAAAATATGATGCGTTCCATTCACATGATTTTCTCTACATCTCTATAACAGATTAATGTTAATAAACATTATTTGTCAATCTTCTTCAGGCTAATCGAAATAAACATTAGCAAAAACGATCTCACTACTTAGTTTCTTGTAAGTACAAGGGAAATAAGGGAACACACTCCACTAAACAGGCAGTCACATGTTTTAAAATCTGGTTGCTATAGGATTGAAATCCGTTTGTTTGCGTGTCCAGGAATCGACAAGTTTCTGTATGAAAAAAGTTTAAGTATTTTAAAACTGAAGTCAATAACCAGGAATATTTCCAAAACGTGGAGGAAAAAAAAAAGTGACAAATTGTGTGATTTAACGATATCTACATTTTTTGTATTGTAAGCTTTTGTCTATTTTATACGGTTTACCAGTTATAGAAAATTCCTAAAAATTCATTCCGAATAAAGAGGTGTTTACAGAACATTTCCAGAAAAATCAAGATAAACGTTTTATTAGTCATGTAAATGTCTTATATATAAGAGATTTTAATTAAAATCGTTAGAGCCATTTTTGAGAAAATCAAATTCCATGTAAACGGTACTTGGGGTGGGGGTATTTTCTTGAAAATCTTTTTGTCGCATCCTTGGGAGACACTGAACCTAAATTCTAAGTTTGATATTTGACGGACTTTTCGTTTTTGAGTTATGCTGCCCACACACACACGCGCGCGCGGAGATTTTTCTAAAAATGTTGTTTTGATTCAGGGAGTCTCAAATCTGACCTAGACGGCCGGGGTTCGATCCCAAGCGACCGCAAGTGAGATTTGTAGTGGACAAAGCGGCGCTGGGGCGGGTTTTCTCCGGGTCCTCCGGTTTCCCCCGCCATCGCATTCCACCGGTGCTCCATCGTCATTCATGTATCACCAGTGTCACCGCCTGCGGTGCCATAAGCAGTTAAAGCGGGCGTTAAACACTACCAAAAAAAAAAAAGAAAAAAAAAAGGGAGTCTCAAAGCATAGATATATTTCCGGGTAAATCTTGGTATCGAATATACACTACACACTATGTACATAGTACGAGTAGAGAAAGTAATAGGCTCTAGCTTACCTGCTGATGCCTTAGGTAAATCCTAGGCCAAAGAACATGTATTGCTTAAGATTTGCATAACTAATGAAAATAAAATACTATTTATTCACATTGGTAACTTTGAAACCATCTTTAATTTTGGGTATTAAGTGTACATTTTTACTGATAGCCTTAACAGTTTTTCATGTCTATTTTTGGTTCAATAAAAATACGCGATTTATGGACAATCTCCCTCAATTGCCACCCCTTTTGGCACGGACAGGAATGACAAATATGGGTTACTTCAAGCGTAATCCAATATTGAATGCCCTCAAGCGTAACCTTGTGATCTATACATTTGAATGCTTATCATCCAAGGTGTAAGGGGTGAAAAGTATGGGAGATTGTTCCATCAGGGTTTCTAGATGCTCCGCGGTGGATAATACGGCAGTTTCACTTTAAATGCCAAATAAATAATTGTTCAAACATATTAAGTTTATAACCACCCATTTATATCCTTGTCACTACTACAGATCTCAAACACTGTAGCAATGAAGAAATCATTGAACACAAAATAAAATAACACCTAAAAAGAAAAAGAAGCACACAATATAACAATAGTACATTACCAAATCACAGTGCAACAGTGAAGACTTTGGAAATATAACGGTTTTCTTGTACTTCTGCGGTTTAAGAACACTTACCTGCAAAAAGAAAAAAAAGAAAGTATTAAAAGAATAAAATATGATAAATAATAACAATAACCAGAATAACAGTAACAACAGCTGCTACTCTCATTATAAGAAATATTTTATGTAAACAGTGCGCAATCAGCCTCGTGAGTACTTTGGGCACCAACTGAAGAGATATTGCTTACATTATGGAAAAGTAACTTGCTCTGGTCTCGCAAACCATACCCTAAGGTTTGTTAGCAATAATCCGAGAACAACTGGAACGAGAACGGCAAAAAATTAAATTTAGTTACCAATAAACACAACGGTAACGGACAGAAACGGAATGTTTATTGTAGACAGCAACATGAAAGTAGGTTATGCTTATTGGGATGTAAATGCTTTTTGTTTTGTTTCATTTATATAATCTCTTTTAACATCTATTGGCTTAAGAAACAGCTTGTTGATGTAGGTTCTTAAACGTTTTTGATCACTTTCTTTTCTCCAAACACACGCGCATTCACTCTCACATTCATACTTGCAGACTCTGTGGGGGATTGGAAAGGATTTCTGTTAAAGAAAAATTAAAATTCACTTTTACAACAGCTTTGAATACTTCCCTTATTTGAATTATTCGCTTTTTCTTTCGCTCACACTCTTTCTCCCCTATTTTTTAAACAGACTTCTAAGTGCATATATGTATATGTCGTTCTCCATGATCTAGAGGTAACAATAAGTTAGCCTCTGGTTTCCAAGGTGGCAGGTTCAAACCCGGCGGAGGGTGATGGATTTTTTCGGCCGTAAAAATCCTTAGCATGGCTTACTTCGGAAGAGAAGTAAAGTCGTTGGCCCCGTGTAGTAGACTTATTACGCTTAAAAGAGCATCAGGCCTGATAAAAACACCCTCTGAGCAAAATTAAGCGGTCCTTCACGCTCAATTTTAAATTTAAATGTTAGTCCATATATCACTCTACGCCACTGGATGGTGATTAGAGAGGCATGTGAAACAAACACACCAGGAAATCAAACACACTCTGCCCCTGTTTGACATAAAGGATTATTGTGCACACTTTGCTTGTCTAAAGAGATGAACGAACATTGCAAAAGCACTAGTCACGTTCCTAAACGCCACTGGAGGCCCTCATCACAAAGAGGGTTTTGCACTTGACAGAAGTTAAGGTCACACAATAGCCAGGCTGACATCTCCAAAGACAATAGCCAACCACAGGATCTAACACAGTTTTAAGGTATATTGAATATGACAGCACAACGTGCAATGACAAGACACGTGTGCAATTAGGTCTCCACTTGTCTGATCACGTGTCATCAAAATGCCCTCCCACACGCAGCTATTGACGACATGCAGCCAGATCAAAGAAGTCTCCAAGCATTTTCTGAAACAACTGTCTCTCTGCTGTAGAAAGTAATAAAACTGCCCTACTGGAATTATTCCTCATTCACACTTCCTGATCTCAAAACTACCAACAAAGAAGGCGTCCCAAGTGACGTCAGAGACAATGCTGGCTGGAATTATGTCATTCTATTTAACGGACTGAGGCCTTCTGACCTAATCCCAGCCAACAGAATACCAAGGGCGACCAATACATACGTAACCTTTTGGGTTTATGGCCTAATTAAATGACAGGCTTGTGGTTAAATGTGCAGGCATTGATGGAAGTAAAACTCAACAAGCTGCTGAATGACATTAATTACCTGATTCAACTCTTTTACATCAGCATTGCATTACATTAAAAAAACTTTATATTGAGATTTCACAGGAAATTCACTTTAAACCATTTTTCTTACATCTATTATTTCTCTATCTTAATCGAGATAGACGTATGCAGAAATGGTTTAATTACACAATTCGCTGTAAATAACAAAAGGGATACGAAGTTGAAGTAACACTCAAACCTTCAAAAAATGGGTCACCAAATACTGGTCTTTAAGCTTCAGTCACATAACACAAGAAACCAGGTGAAAGATACTTAAAAAATCTGATGTGTTACACTCACATGACTTTCTTTATATCTCTGTAAATTATTATTGTTAATAAGCTTATCTTTTATTTATTTCATGCTAATCGAGAAAAGTTAGCAGAAATAATCTTATTTCTTGCTTTATAGTAAGTAGAACCGAAATAAGGGAGTACCATAGGTTAAAGTGAAAGCCAAAAGCTGGTTGCTATGTGACTGATGTTCCTTTGTTTGTATTGACAGGAGTTGACAAATTCCTGTATGAGAAAATTGTATGTTTTTCAAAGCTGAAACCAATAAAAAGGAATATCTCAAAAACGATCAACTCCAAATAAAAAATTGTACATAACATAAATTGTGTGTTTTAACGTGCTCTACATTTTATATGGGTTACGTTTTTGTCCATCTCTTACGGTTTAGTAGTTATGAAAAATTCATCCAGAATAAAGTAGTCTTCAGAGGCTATTCCCAGAAATTTCAGAATATACATTTTATTTGTCAGGTAAATAACTTTAATATACGATATTTTAATAAAAATCGTTACAGCCATTTTTTAGAAAATCAAAATTTTCGAAAAAAGTTCCATGTAAAGGGTAGTTTGGGGTGGGGGAATTTTTCTCAAAATCTTCGTGTCGTATCCCTGGAAGATACTAAACTTAAATACCAAATTTGGTATTTTACCGACTTTTCGTTTTTGAGTTATCGTGTTCACAGACACGCGGACACACACACACACACGGACCTTTTTTTGAAAATACTTTTTTTTTTATACAGGGGACCCTAAAACATATATTTCCGGTGAAATCTCGGTATCGAATTTTTTGGTGAAGTGCAATACATTCTCTATTCACTATGTACATAGTGAGTATAGAGAAAGTAAAAATCTGAAATGTTCTATTCATATGACTATATGTTCTCCAAACAATTGTTTTCACACGATGCTAATCAAGATAATCATTACCAGAAATGGTCTTATTGCTTAGTTCCTTATAAGTAGAAGAGGACTAAGGAAAGTCTAAATTTTGAGAAGTCATTGAAATTCGGTTCTCTTTCCATGGGCAGGAGTAAAACGAGAGATATGAGGGTTTAAAATATATCATATATACATATATATTTATTTAAAATAACAGGAAATATCTCTGAAATGCACACATATAACATAAACTGTATGTTTCAAAATATCTACATTTTGTGTAGCAAGATTTCCCAATTATGATAGTCACATAGAATGAAGAGAAATTCAGAATATACATTTTATTTGCCATGTAAAAATCTTTAATGCACAACATGTTTATCATAATCGTTAAAAATGTTCCATGTAAAGGATGGTTTGGGGTGGGAAAATCCCTCTGAAAAGCTTCGTGTTATATCCTTGGAAGATATTAAACTTAATTGCAAGGTTTGGTATTTAACGAACTTTTTGTTTTTGAGGTATCTGTCCACATATATATACACACACACCGACATTTTTAGATTTTTTTTTTATGCAGGCGTCCTTAAAACAAGCACATTCCGGTGAAATCTCGGTTTCGAATTTTCGGGTGGAATACATTGTACATACGTGATAGAGAGAAAAAAAAACTAGAAGTCAAATACCAAACTTGATATGTAAGTTGAGCATCTTCGAAGGGTGCGATCTTGATTTTCAAAAAAAGCTCCCACCCCTCCTTTACACCGAATTTTTTTCGAAAATTGATTTTCTTACAAATGGCTGACGATGTAATAAAATACCGTCTATTAAATTATATTTACATGACAAACAATACATATTTTGAATATTCTGGGATAGCCTCTGAAGGCTTCATTCTGTAGTAAATTGTAAGAATAGACAAACAATAAAAATACATAAATAAATAATGCAGGTGCGTCAAAATACACAAATAATCCTATATTGCGTTTAGTTTAACGTCCTTTAACTTGGTTGGTCATATCGGACGATGAATGGAAATTATGAAACGATGCTCAAAAGATATCGAAGTGTAAGGAGCTTAAAGTTACTCAACATTCGTCTTCTCAAAGTCCCGAATAAAAACCATATCCAGGTAACTCCCCCTAAGCAAGATTCGAGCTCGCGATCCCTTGAATGTGAGGCAGACACGCTACTCCCACACCACCGAGATGGGTACCACTTCTGAGATATTCCTTGTTATGAATTTCACCTTTAGATACTTATATCTGCTTTTCTGCAAAGGAAGTCATTCATTTACTTTTTTACTCCTGGCCAAGTAAAAATTCGAATTTCATTGTAAATCGCCTAGCGACAGGTTTTAAAAGATATGAAAATGAATTTAGTCTACATTCTCTTGTTTCCCCTCTGTATTAACTTCATGTAAATAGAATAATAAGATTTTGCAAGAATAGGGTGCTGGAGAACTGGCAGAAAAAGTCACGTGAATTTACAATGTATCACATCATGGTGGAGTATTTTTTTCTGCATATTTCCAGCATGCATGTTAAAATAAATAGTGTTGACAATGCAGTCTAAAGACTGATGTGGTGGAGAAGCTGACATTGAAACCCGCTGCCGCTGCATTATTTTTGGAGAAGGGAAATACGTTCGCTAGCCCAACTGCCGCTTCTGCTTCCGGTTTTTTCCCAGACACTCTGCTTTTTCTAAGGCTTCTCGCCTCCCTGTCGATTACTGTTACGCTATGCAAGGGGACAATCAGGCATGACTTCCGTCAAGAGGATCAATTCTTTACGCTCGTGTGCAACATTCAGCGTAAACTGGTGGTTACAATACTTCCTCAGTTGGAGCAGGGCGGCGCCACCTGGTGGGCTTCAGAGGACTGCATTTCCACCTTTAAGGTTACCGGCTCAAATAAAGAGGAGCATATGATTACACATTTTTCCAAAATCTGATGTGTTCCATTTACATGTCTATCTGTTCTGCAAACAAATTATTCTTACAAGAGATTATTCTTCTATCTACTTCTGTCTAATCAAGATAAACATTAATTGTTTTAATAATTATAAGTACAAGCGAGATAAGGGAATACACCAGGCTAAAGCGATAAGTCAAATCTTTTAAAAGTTGCAAAACTAGAAATGGAGTTTATTTATGGACGCTCTTTAACTGCTGTGGTTCTCAGCGTCTCGTTCTATACCGGGCGCGAAAGACTGCTTAATTCAATTCAGAAGTTTTTTTATCAGGCTTGAGGTTCTTTTGTATGCCGTAAATCTACGACATGGGACCACAAGGATTTACTTCCTTCCGAAGGAAGCCATTCCTCCTCCGGGTTTGAACCCGCGACCTAGATATATGAAGTTAGCAAGGTAACCATTACACCACGGAGGGCGACTTTAAAACCTGTGGCTATGTGATTGATTTTTGAAACTCGGTTCTCTTTGCATGTCTAGTAGAAAAACGAAAGAAACAGGAATCATAAATTCCCGTTTGAGAAAAGTTGAAGTATTTTAAAATTGAAACCATAACATGGAATGTCTAGCATAGGTTTACAGCTCAAAAAGTGTATTTAGTATGAATTGTGTGTTTTAACGAGGTCTACATTTTTTGTGAAGTAAGATTTGTCTATCTCTTACAGTTTATCATTTATACAAAAGTCACCTAGAATGAAGAGAGTTTCAGAAGCTATTCCCAGAAAGTCCAAGATATCCATTTTATTTCACATGTAAATATCTTTAATTCACTAAAGGTTAAGCAAAATGTAGAGGCATTTTTGAAAAAATCATGTATAGGGTTCCTAGTTTAGAGTGGGGGGAGTGATTCTCTTGAAAATATTGAAAATCCTTAGAAAATGCTGAACTCAATTATCAAGTTTCATTTAAATAATTCTCCGTTTCAGGCTTTTTAAGGCACCCTAAAAGTGTTTCCAGCGAAATCTGGATATTGAATTTTTGGGTGAAATGCAAGACTTATGCACTAAGCAGAGCCTATCTGAATTGGACTTCATTATAGCAAAAGGAACATGATATAATGACAATAAACGTTTTAAAACCTTTGTTGGAACGTTCAATGCTGGTTATTAAATCAAGTATCTGCAAATTAAATAATATAAAGACAGCATTTAAAACTAGAAAATTGGATTATTAATTCTGATTGCTTCTTTGTCACAACGAACTCGGTCATTCTTGAACAGCTAAGCCATGGCAGTAATAGTAACAAATTAGATATAGTAACAACGTTCTTTCATTGAAATCTATAGGTTCGCTACCTTCTTGGGTAGCGATGTCAAATGCTGACAGCGAGAGATTTTTCTCTATTAATTTGGTTGTGGCAGATAGGACTATGAGAGACATGATGTCGGAGCTGCTTGTATTTTTCAATTTAGTTATGTCTCCATTTCATTCTATTCATGATACTGATTTGAAATAAAAGCTTTTGCATTTGGAATTAAGGAGTTTTAACATTACTATTCTTTAGTTACCTGTAAATTTCAGTTATCTCATTACTTCTGCCCGAAAACTAGCACGAAATCAATCCGAATTTATACAGAATACAATAACTTCCTGACGCTAGGAAATAATTATGCAACAAAAAGGCCGTCTGAAATTATTCTCTCGACAGAAGAGACTAGCGATCAGACTCTGGTTGGCGATTCATCGCTGGTACAAGTTTTTGGTGATCCCATAAACGTTGTCGAGCTAATCAGATAAACAAACATGCTGAAGTACAAGAAACGGAAAAAGCCAACTCCGTTTGACACTCCGCCATAAACAAAAACGTGTTGATGGGGCTAAAGAAACGCCGCTTGAAAGGAAGAATGGAAGCGTGTAATTCTCAGCTATGAAAAGAAATTCACTTTAGACCGCACCAATGGCTGGGCATACCACCGGCATTACCTAGGAAAAGAAGAAAAAGCGTTTTCAAAGAGGCAGCAAGGGGAAAAGTCTCAACAGTATGGGGTGGATTCGGTTACGGAGGGAAAGCAAATCTTGCATTCCCTGCAAGCTGTAGGAAAGCCATACACTATCAGACATTGCTTAAATGTACATAGTTGCACAGAGGATTTGGAACAGTGGATTGATAACGATTTGGTTTCGTCGCAAAGGTGTTGGTATTATGGAAAGGATTGCCATTTCTTCAGACCTAATCCTATAGTGAAGTATGGGGAATCTTATGCACATCAGTTTATAAAGATGGAAAGCAAAATGCCACTGTGGAGGAATCAAACCCTCTGATCTCTGAATGGAATTAATTTGAACTGTCAGTGTTACAGAATCTTGTAGAAACCATGACGGGTAGTGTTTCAGTTCTCAAAAACGGTTAATTTATAGAATATTCCAGACTAGTGGTCTTATCATTTTGCAGCATAATTGTTATTTGTATTCAGCAATGTATGGAATAATGCTCTTGTTTGTTACTAACCATGCCAAAAAAAGTTATATCATTTTATGTACTTAAATACAGCTATATTTGATTTTAGTTTCTCTTTTACATGAGGAGCTTCGTCAGTCTTATTTTTTTGCAACGCACCTTTGGTAATAAAATGCTGTAAGTATGATTATAAAATGCTAATGATATATTTCTGACAGCCAGCAGTCTCACCTACTTACCGTATAGCCTGCAAGCATCTTGTGTGAGTGAAGTCGTTACTATTTTTTTTACTTTTTTACTTTCTATACCATCTGCTCATTCGATGTCGAGATTTCACCGGAAAAAAGTGTTTAGAACTTCCCTGAATCAAAAGAATGCGCAATTTTAGAAGTAATTCCATATTTGTGTGCGTATCAAAAACGAAACATTCTATAAATGACAACCTTTGTACATTAAATTGAGTAACTTTCAAAGTTGCGCCACGAAGATTTTCAAGAAACTCTTCCCACACTAAGCTTCCATATACATGGACAAATTTTCTATAATGTTTAAACCACAAAAGTCACAAAAACTCACTTCATAATAGCGCTTATAATAGTCACTTACATGAAAGCAGTTTATATCAAATTAGCTGTTAGCTGTATTTTTTAAGGATCTTAAGCATCCGCTATAATGTGTTCGCATTTTTCAAACTGGAGAATATGTAATTTTAAGGTCAACAATAGCGATCCGATTTTTAAACACCTGACTGTCGATTTGCTTTCCTAATCCTCCTTGTTCCGATAACGCAATGTGTAATTAAACTAATTCTGCAAAATGGTATCCCAATTAACGTTAAGAGGAAAGAAAAATATGTTTTCCGAAGAACAGTTTGTATAGAATATATAAAATAAACGATAGTGGCTAGTGGAGCCAAGTGAGTATAGTAATATATAACAATAGATGTACTATTTATTACACTCTTTCATCTTTCTCTTGGATAATGTAATTAATTAATAAATAGTCTACATAGTTTTCATGTGAATATAAAGATTCCCCACTCCAAGGCTACTATTAAACATTTTGGAAATAACAAAAAGAGTCTGTAACTATGGAATAAATTAATATTCTAGAAAGTTAATTATGAAATATCGATTTCTGATGAATGCACGGGTAGACATTTTCTCTTTTTAGTTTTTCTTCTTCAAAGTATGTGATAGAAGGTGCATTCCAACCAAAAATTCGATATCGAGAATTCACCGGAAATACACGTTTTAGTCTTCCTTTTATCAAAAAATGGGAGGGGAATGTTTAGAAAAAGATAAATGTGTGTGTGTACAGCCAAACTCAAAACGCAAAGTAGGTTAAACTTGGTTCAGTATCTTCCGAGGATGCAACACGAAGAGTTTCAGGAAAATCCCCAATTATACTTTACGTGAGACGTTTCAAAATGTTTGACTTTCTTAAAAGTGGCTAAAGATTTTTATTGAAGAACCATATGTTTAAGACATTTTCATAAAGAACGAAATATATAACTTGAATTTTGTGGGAATAGTCTCAGAGGACCTCTTCATTCTGGATGATTTTCGTATAACTGGTAAACCGTAAGAGACAGATAAGAATTACTACATTAAAAAAAATCTGATGTACTCCATTTGCATGATTTTCTCTACATTTCTGTAACAAATGGTTAATAAGCTTATCTTCTATCAATTTAATTTAGCAGAAACGGTCTAATTATTTAGTTCCAAAATAAGAGAAATCACTATACTAAACTGACAAACAAAATTTTAAAATGTGGTTGCTATGGGATTGAAATCCGTTTCTTTGCGTGATCAGGAGTTGATAGGTTCCCGTATGAGATAAGTTTATATATATATATATATATATATATATATATATATATAAGTTTTTGCCTATCTCTTACGGTTTACAGTTATGCAAAATTCACCCAGAATAAACATGTCTTCAGAGGCTATTCCCGGAAAATTCAAGATATACATTTTATTTGTCACGTAAATATCTTAAATATAAGAGATTTTAGTCAAAGTCGTTAGAGCCATTTAGAGAAAATAAAAATTTTCGAAATTTTTTCCATGTAAAGGGGGGGGGGATTTTCTTGAGATCCTTGGAAGATTCCAAACTCAAATACCAAGCTTGGTATTTAACGGTCTTTTCGTTTTTGAGCTATGCTGTCCACAGTCACTCAGGCACACACACGGACATTTTTCTAAAAATGTTAGGGGGACCCAAAACATGTATTTCCGGTGAAATCTTGGTATAGAATTTTGGGTGAAATGCAACCCCTCTATACACTATGCAAATAGTACGTGTAGAGAAAGTAAATATAGTCGTCTTTCGTTTCACATCTCTTTTGTTTTACTTATGGTCATGCAAAGCTGGTCAGACAGCGACCAGATTTTAAAAGATTTGACTATCGCTATTGCCTAGTGTTTACCCTTTATTTCCATTAGAATGATGCAGATAAAAGAATAACCTTTTGTAAGAATAATTTGTTTGCAGAACAGGTAAGAAAGTCATGTGTAAAATAACACTAGGATAACGCAAATGGGACTATGCCCCTCCCCCAACAAGTTTATGCGCCTAGCAACAGCTGGTTGCCACGTGCAGTTGCACGTGAGAAGTGCTATAGACGTATAGAATGGCAGTAGTGGTATCTTGCCTCCTATTTGTCTTCTAGCCCGGGGGAAATCATCAGGTGAAGTATTATTGAACACGAGCAATGCATCTAGTTAACTTGCACAGCGAGTGAAACGAGATCTCTCTTCCCATGGGTTATGTAACGAAGCACTGCAAACTCTGCAGAATGCAATTGTTAACTTATCCAGATGCTTACATAACGTCCTTTCCTTGTTCTGGGAAAGCGAAGCCCGGTCTTCAAGACTGCACGAAGATTAATAACGATGCTCCAAACAACGTGCTTAATATCTATGAGGCGATCTATTCAAAAATCTGATGTGTTCCGATCAGGTTTTTCTCTAGCTATTCTGCAACAAACTATTCTTCTATTTCATGCTAATCGAGATAAACGTTGACAGAATCGGTGTGTTTATTTACTTTCTGGTAGGTAGAAGGAAAATAAGAGAATACACTAGACTAAAGCGATAGTCAAATATTTTAAAAGTTGGTCACTATGTGAAAAAATCCATTTACATGATTTTCTCTACACCTCTGTAATGATTTGTTACAAAGCTTATGCCTATATCTAGTTCATGTTAATCGAGATAAACAAGAGCAGAAATGCTTTCTTGTAAGTAGAAGGTAAATAAGGGAATACACTGTGCTAAAATATACTCAAATGTTTTAAAAGCTGGTTGCCATAGGCATGAAATCCGTTTCTTTAAACTGTCAGGAGTTAACAAATTCCCGTATGTGAAAAGCTTGAAGTATTTTACAACTGAAACCAATAGTAAGGAATATCTCAAAATTGGTCTACTCCACGAAAAAACGTCTACCTCGTGTGTTTCAACGAGATCTACATATTTTGTATAACACGTTTTTACGAATCTCTTACGGTTTACTAGTTATGAAAATTCCAGTAAAATTCAAGATATACATTTTATTTGTCGTTTAAACATCTGTAATATAAGGTATTTTAATAAAAATCGTTAGACCATTATTGAGAAAATCAAAATTTTCTAAAATGTTTCCATATAAAAGGTGGTTTGGGGGATTTTCTTCAAAGTCTTTGTGTCGCATCCTTGGAAGATACTAAACCTACTTACAAGTTTGGAATTTTACTGAATTTTCGGTTTTTAGTTATCGTGTTCACAGACACGCGGACCTATTTCTAAAGATGCTTTCTTTGGGTACAGGGAACCCTAAAACGTCTATTTCCGGTGAAATCTCAGTATCGACATTTTGAGTGGAATGCAATACCCTCTCTATACACTATATACATAGTACGTGCAGAGAAAATAAAAATTGAACTTCGTTTCTCTTTGATTAACCAGCTAAAAAAAATATTCAAGAGGTCGCGGGTTCTAATCTGGCTTAGGATGAGTTACTCGGTTAAGGTTTCTTTCGGAGTTTTCCCTTATCCTAAGGTGACGAATGTTGAGTAACGTTAAGCTCCGTGAATCCCATGATCATTTGGGTATCCTTTCAATTTCAGAGATTTCATTCAAAACAAACGTAACAAATAAATAACTTATAATAATAAATAGGATTTTCAATTTCAGAAAAGTTATTGCTAAAAAGAGTTCGAGCTTGCTCTGTGGTCAACATAGCGAAGTCGTAATTTGCACCCTGCGCTGTGCATGCACCGATGCATGCAATCTGAGAGGCCCTGGTGTAAACGATAGCTTGGGACGGTAGACATTTCTTGAAAATCTTTGTGTCACATTTTTGGAATTTTCTGAACTTCTTTCGGATGAAACATTGTTTTGTATATTCCCCCTACTGCTTTGGGTTGGTTGTAGAGAAAGAAAACATCAGATGTATTCCCATCACATGCCATTCTCTGCACATCTGCAATAAATTGTTTAAAAGCTTATTCTTCTATTTACTTAATGCTAATCGAGAAAAAATTAGCAGAAAGGGTCTTATTACTTGCTTCCTTGTAAGTACACGGGAAATAAGGGAGTACCATATGTTAAAGCGATAGGCAAATCTTTGCTATGTGATTGAAGTTCCTTTGTTTATATGGACAGGAGTTGACAAATTGCCGTATGAAAAAAGTACAAGTATTTTAAAGCTGAAACCAATAACAAGGAATATGTAAAACACGATCAACACCACGAAAAAACATAAATTGTGTATTTTAACAAGCTCTACATTTTAATGAAGTTTTTGTCTACCTCTTACGGTTTATCAGTAATGCAAAATTCCGCAAAATTCATCCAGAATAAACATATCTTCAGAGCTATTTCCAGAAAATTGAAGATATATATTTTATTTGTCATGTAAAAAATTTTAATATACGATATTTTAATCAAAATCATTTTTGAGAAAATCAAAACTTTCGAAAAATTTTCTATGTAAAGGGTAGTTGGGGTGGACGATGAAATCTCGGTATCGAATTTTGGGTGCAATATACCTTCTCTATACACAATGTACATAGTACGTGTAAGAAAGTAAAAATAGCTTCCAAAGGTGTTGGTTATTCTCTTAACTGTGTGTGTACACAACATGAGGGCTTAAATTTATTTCCTCCCCTAATAGAAAATGTCGAACCGTGTTGCTGTAAGCTGTTCAACGGCTTTGTTCGTTGGTGGGACTAAAGGCAAGAGAAAATAATAAAAGCTTGAAAGCAAATGATCCTATTTGTATAAGAGGAGGTTTTCTGATAAGAAAATTGGTAGGTGAAGGAGTTTGTAATTTGGTGTAGCGTTTTGCCTCCCTCCTTCCTTTGTTTGTCTAATCGCAGTTTCTTGTGGCGCGTTTCTATTATCTGATCAGCGCGGAGGAGCACTTCACGGTAAAGGATTTACTTCAGAGGCGCGGGGTGTCGCTGAGGGGACACCTGTCAGGAACGTAGGTAGTTTACCACTCAAAACAATTCGGCTTCAAGTTTTACTTTCTCTGTAACTTACCTAGTAGGTAGCGGAAGCATTACATCCCACCCAAAAACTCGAAATCGAGATTGTACCTAAATATGTATATGGAAAATAAGTATTAGAGAATTTGTGTATGTGAGAGACAGAGACAAAAGCTTAACAGTCGCCCTCCGTGGTGTAATGGTTACCCTGGAACATTGTAACTATAGTTTGGTTTATTGTATCCCTCTTACACCTATAACAGAATGTGTATCTGTGTGATGAAATAATTAAACGGAAGAATAGGTTTTTGTAAGAATGTTTGTAGAAGTGAGTAGAGAAAATCATGTTGTGATCCCCTATTTCTTTTAGATGCAGAGGACTTCAAAACACGTGTTTTTTGGTGAAGTCTAGATGCCAAATAATTTTGGTAGAAGTGAGCTACCTCTAACTCATAGCTAAGGGACAGTGAGTGACACTGTAGTTTTAGGTGAAAATTATAAAATTGTCGATTCTGAAAAATTAATATCAAGTAAGTAAATATTTTTAGGATATCTATGAATTATTTTGGTGTATTATTTTTCACGATTTTTTAAAAGTCAAAGTTTAAACTCTACTTCTCAACTCTGGATGTTGCCCTTTCTTGGCTATACATTATGGGCATTAAATTTATTTCTTGCATTTAAATTTTGCTCAGTTTTGTACCAAATTTAAATACATAATCTTAAGGGTCCTATCAAAAAATTTAAAATTCAAGTATGGGCTTTTACAAGGACCACTGTATATATTTTGAGAATAATAATTATAATGATAATAATAATAATAATAATAATAAAAAAAATTGATATGTTCCATTACCATATCTTTCTCTAGCTATTCCATATACAAACTGTTCTTACAAAATATTATTCTTTTATCTGCATCAATCTATTCGAGATAAACATTAGCAAATATGATAGTGTACATATATTGTATATAGTGCATTTCAACTGAAGGTGATTTAACATGGACAGAACTGTAACACAGCAAGTTATTTTTGTATTTTTTATATCAACATCTACTTTGAAATATGTAGCCTACACTCACTTCTTTTACGAGGGAAAAAATAATCGTTGGGCAATTTTATTGAACTATAGGTGTGCAGAATAGAAAGATAGAAAATACCACTATCACCTCTGACAAATGTGAATATGCAAGGTTTTGAATATTTTAATTTTTTCCCCTAATTAAAATTATTGTGAAATAATGATTTTTCCATACTAGCCGTGTGTAGGACAGAAGTTTCAATGCCATAGCCGGGATCTGAGCCACGAATCTCCTGGTTTCCATCCAATTGCTCTAACCCCTGAGATTAAATTGAGTTTCATTTATGGACGCTCTTTAACTGCTACGGTAATTGCGTGGCATTCTATATTGAGCGTAAAAGACCGCTAAATTCTGCCCAGAGGCCTCTTTATCAAGCTTGAAGTTCTTTTACACGTCAAAAGTTGACACGCGACCAGCGGCTTTACTTCCTTACTTAAGGAAATCAAGTTAAAGGGTTTTAATTCCGAAAAAACTTCCAACGCTCTCCGCCGGGTTAGAACCCGTGACCATGGGAACCAGAGGCTAGCATGTTACCCCCAGAACACAGAGGACGACCCTAACCTGAGCTACCATGGTAACATGCCGACACACCATTAAATTTCTCAACTGACTCGCGCTTTTCCCGGAAATCTCGAATTCATTTTGAGATGACATACCTCAATGGTGACTTACAATGTCGTACGCACTAGTTTAACTAATCAATAGGTCCATCACTGTAAAATAATTGTTTCTTTCACATTAGCCGGGTGTAGGACATTTTTTGTTTTGTTTTTGGTAGTGTTTAACGCCCGCTTTTGCTGCTCTGTCACCGCAGGCGATGACACTGATGATACATGAAGATGGAGCCCCGGTGGGATGAGATGGCTGGAGAAACCGCTTTGTCCTACACAAATCTCACATGCGGTCGCTTGGGATCGAATCCGGGCCGTCTAAGTGAGAGGCGAATGGTCTGACCACTCGGCCACGGCGCAGCCAGGGTGTAGGACAGGAGTTGGAAAGGTAGAGTAACACTGAAAATTGAATGCTATAGCCAGGATATTTTGTGTTATTTTAAACTACAGTAAAACCGTGTAATTACGCTCTTTAGCGGATTGTGGCCTACAGACGCAATAATTGGGATAGCGCAACAAACGGGACATGATTTATTCGGTATGAAAAAGTAATTTTGACACAATTTTACAGGCAATATAATATAATAAATGTTTCTGAATATGCGAGTGGAGTACAGTGCAAAGTGAAACATTAGATCTATGAAACGAATATTCGATTGTTAATGGCAGAGTACTCTTAACGCTAATTATGTATTCATTTACGATTTACCATCGAGTACTACTGCACGATAACTCGCTACACAACTTAGGAATTCAAAGAAAGGTTTATGTTTATGTAGGTGTGAGGTTTATGTTGATACTTGACCATTTTACTGCTACCCGACCGGCATAGAGGATGGAGTGCATCAATGACGGTCCGAGTGGTGTCACAGTCATCCTTCACTGCCTATTGCTCTCTCAATATCAGTTGTAATTGTGTTGTTAGCAGTTAGATTTGTTTTCTGGCAGTGAAATATGAGGATCTTTTGCCGGCCTTGCTTCACTGATTTTCATATTGTTCCAAGCGGGTGTTGAGAAACGAGGGAAAACTTTTCAATCAGAGATTGAGATAGGCAGTTAAGTACTGCTAACTGCCCTGGGGAAGGTTTTGCTCTGTCTTTCTTCTTATCGTATTTCAAATTAAATGAAACGCAATAAAAGGAAAAACAGTTTGACAGGAAGGCTTTCAAAGTGTAAATTCCTTTCAAGAGTTTTTTTAGGTAAAGCGCTCGAGCCCTCGACCGCTGAGTACAGTTTAACTACACAATTTTCTCATCATACTTTCTCCAATGAAGACATTTTGAGAGCGTGGCCATAACACACCCACTAGTATCCGATGTAACATTGGATGTACGTAGGTATCACAGAGAAGTTAGCTGGTTGGCGTGACGTCCTTCATATTTAAGAGAGGACAAAGGCTCGTATTATTGCGCCTCATGCTTTGGTTTCCAATGACAGCCGGCCACAACTGGAAACTTAATGAATGATACGCCTTGGGCGAGTTAAGTTACTGCCGTGACGCAAACTTTTGTGTTTCCATTCTCTGGAAATGACGCAAGTACCTTCTTGTTACTGCAAACTGGCGCTAGCCTGGTCTTCATTCCACAATCTGATTAATTCATGAGCAAAATTAGATTGTTCTCACGAGGGCTGATAAAACATGTAGGCTTTTTTGAGGGGTTGGGCGGGCAATTTATTTAATCAAGGTATGTGTTAAACAAGTTCTGTGTTCCATTTACAGGCCTTTTTCTAGGTTTTCTGCAAGAAACAATATTTACAAAAGCGTATTGTTCTATTTACTTTTGGTATTCAAGATTAACATCAGCAGAAATTGTCTTATTATTTGTTCCTTATAAGCAGAAGAGAAATAAGGAAATACACAGGCTAAAGCGGTAGTCAAATATTTTAAAAGCTGGTTCCTATGTGATACAATTGAAATTCGGTTCTTTTTGTATGTCCAGGGGGTAAAACAAAAGAATGACATCCCGTTTATAAAAGTTTAAGAATTTTAAAATTAAAACCAATAACAAGGGATAATTCGGAAATGGTTTGTGACCAAATCTACTTTTCTTGTGTAGTAAGTTTTTGTTTATCTCTTATGGTTTACCAGTAATACAAGTCTGAGGTCTTCAAGGGCCATTCCCAGAAAAATCAAGATACTTATGTCTTATTTTTAATGTAAATATCCTTAATATGCAGTATTTGATAAAAATAATAGCTATTTTTGAGCAAATAAAAAATTTCGAAATTTATGGGGGATTTTCTTGAAACTTTACGTGTCGCATCTGGGAAGATGGTGACATTAATTATCAAGTTTACATGCGCGCATAATGTTTTAATATATATGTATATATATAACATGTATTAAAGTGAAATCCCGGTATGGAATATTTGGACGGAGTGCAATACCTCTCTATATATGCACGTGTACAAAGTAGAGAAAGTTATACATATAATTGTTATTTTTATATAGCTTTTAAAACATTCTTACTAAAACTTATTGTGTATTTTATTTAACGTTAATCGAGATAAATATTTGTAGAGATAGTTTTATGATCATTTTAAGTACATATAAGAGGAATACATGAACTGAAGCAATGGTCAGATGATGTTTTCAAGCTGTGGCTACATGAAGACCTTGAAATTTCAAACTCTTTCCATGATATTATGAGAAACAAATTAATTGTAGCCCGCTTGGGTAGTGTGGTGGTAGCGTGTCTGCTTCACATTCAACAGGTCGTGAGTTCGAATCTCGCTTAGGGTGAGTTACACGGATAAGGTTTTTTTCGGGGGTTTCCCTTATTCTGAAAAGACGAATGTCGAGTAACTTTAAGCTCCATGGACCCCGAGATCATTTGAGCATCATTTCAACAATTTCATTCATCGTCCGATATGACCAACTAGGTTAAAGGATGCTAAGCTACCAAAAAACAAAAAAAACAAAACAAAAAAAACACTTAATTGTGACAGCATTTCAAAAATTATAAAAAGCATTGTAATTAACACCAACAGTAACGTTTATATCTGAACCGTATCCACCAAAATAAATACACAAATATATGCTTTTTCTGGAAGTTTTGGTCTAACTCTTATAGTTTTTTCGTTACACAAAATCATTCATATAAAGAGGATTTTTAAGGCATCCTTATTCAAAGTAAATTCAAGATAAACATTTTGCATGGAAATATCGTAAACATATGGCATTTTAATCAAAATTTGTAAATTGTTAAGAGATTTTTCTTGAAAACCTTCGTATCGCATCTTTGAAAGATGCTGAACTTAAAAATGTGGTATTTATCAGACTTTTTGTTTTCGGGATATGCTATTCACAAAACCTCGCGCATATCCACACATATAAAACGCATTTTTTATTACTTTCTCTACATACTGCATGGTACGTAGGTAGAGAAGGTTTTACACTCCAACCATTTGGTACCGATATTTTACCGGAAATACGTGTTTTAGGGTCCCCTTATAAAAAGCATTTTTAGAAAAAGGTCTGTGTGTCGGTGAACACAATAGCTTAAAAACGAAAAGTTGGTAAAACACTGAACTTGGTATTTGAGTTTAGTATCTTCCAAGGATTATCACACTAAGCTTTTCAGGGCAATTCCCCCACCCCAAACTACCCTCTACATGGAAAAAATTTTCGAACATTTTCTTTTTCTCAAAAATGGGCCCAACAATTTTGATTTAAATACCGTAAAGATATTTACATGACCCGTTTTTGAGATATTCCTTATTTGTTTCAATTTTAAACTACCTTAAGTTTTCTGAAGCGAGAATTTATCAACTCCTGGCAGTGCAAAGAAAAGGCCTTCAAACACAGGGCAACCAGCTTTTAAAAGACTCGACTCGTTTAGGCTAGTGTATTCCTTTATTTCCCTTCTACATACAAGGAAGGAAGCAAGCAAACAAGCAATAAAGACACTTCATGCTAATGTTTATCTCGATTGGCATGAACTAAATGGAAGAATAAGCTTTTAAACAATTTCTTTTAGAAATATACAGAAAGTCATGTGAATGAAACTTTTTTTTCTTTCTCTATCTAGTACTATGTATAGTACACATAGTAGAAAAACATTTTATTCCACCCAAAAATTCGATACCGAGATTTCACCGGAAACAAAAAAAAAAAATAATTCTGAAAAGCGTCAGTGTGTATATGGGGGGGGGGCTAATATATACAAGTTATCCATAGAGGCACCGCGCCCTATGTATTGCGGATAGTCGTCCGCATCTGCCAAAGACCTTAAAAGTATATTATTTTATCTTTTTTTTTTTTTTTTTTGTAAAAAATATACAATTCCGGAGGCTTGTCAGGACTCCGGAGTTGTATTCCTTTTTTCTCCATTTTCCTATATTTCCTTAGTAGACATTATTCTTAACGTCTTCCTTTTACATATAAATACACACACATAGACACATTTACAAACACAGAAACACCTTTGCCCAAGGCGGGACTCGAACCCACGATCCTGTGCACCACGAAGCGCCAAAGCGAGACACTTTAGCGAGCGCGGCCAGCGGGATCGGCATTGTCTTCGCACCCTTCAGGTCTCCCGTTCATCACGTAGGTCACACAGGGCCTATATGCGGGTGCTGAATTGGAGTGGCTACTGTTCCCTAAACATCGATTCTCTTGCTCACGCGGATGTGCTCACAAAAACCCGTCAGTGTGTAATCCTACTGGAACAAATTCAATAAAAGCTTCATACTGACAGAACTGGTCCAAGCTAACAATATTCCAGGAACGTAACTTACTGCGATGCCTGTTATTTATTTACTTAGCACTGACGTCCTTTGCCTTTCTCTCTGTCTAATGGAGTAATGAAACCTGTGATTTGAATAACGGCCAAGTACTTTGTGACAGCTGTTGCGTACATAAAGTCAGTAGATATTTCTGAAAATGAATGTGATGATATAATTTTACTGCGGCACAACACTACTTCAGAGAACAAGCGATAGAATTAAAGAAATACGAGGGAGAGTACCTAAAATTGTGTCGAATTTGGGTCATTCTGTCGTGATGATGTAATTGCCTCCCAGTGGAGTTTGTTGACCTTTTCAATGTACGAATGCTGCTCTCCGTTCTTGGCATTCAACATGTACATCTGCTGAAACAAATATATTTTTAAATCCGCCACAGCAAGATTTTAGTTCACATACTATAACAAAATTATGAACGTGCTCAATTATTTTCTGTCAAAAACTTGGACCTCGCGTCCGACAGAGGTGAGAACTTTAATTTTAGGGTCCGAAAGGAACCGATTTAGGACCGCTAACTTAGAAAGTGAGGTGTATGGTGCCTCAAGCGGTTTTACTAAAGGAGCCTGAACCCTTCAAAATTCATGAAACACAGTTATTTAGAGGACTAGCTTTTTTTGTTTTTCTTTGATAGTATTTACCGCCCACTTTTACTACTATGGCACAGCAGGCGATGCCACTGATGATACATGGAATGAAGATGGATCACCGATGGGATGAGTGGCGGGGCAAACGGAGAAAACACGCCTTTACACCGTTTTGTCCACCACAAATTTCCGGTGGTCGCCTGGGATCGAACCTGGTCCACCTTAATGAGAGGCAAATGATCTAACCTGTCGGCCACAACGCAGCCCTAGGAGTGTTACTAAACCTAACATTGTAACGTATTGTCTACAGCATTTTATCTACGTTCACAGTATTTTAATATATGTCGTATATTTATTAAATTAATTGAACTTTATTTATTGCGGAAACGTTATGTTTACAGAAAGAATAATGCGACCTTGGGAAGGAAGGAAGGAAGGCAGAAAGAAAGAAAGAAAG
Source organism: Hymenopus coronatus (assembly GCA_030762935.1). NCBI lineage: Eukaryota > Metazoa > Arthropoda > Insecta > Mantodea > Hymenopodidae > Hymenopus > Hymenopus coronatus. The sequence continues at coordinate 142,950,150 of CM060896.1, forward strand.
TAAGGAAGAAAGAAAGAAAGAAAAAAAACACGACAAATCATCAAACATTGTTGTTATATTCTGCAATTTTGAATGCTACTTTCATATGTGAATTTAAAGTAAAAATACGCGGTGATTTTCGGGCCCATTAGAAAACATTGTAACAGCAGTCCAAAATGCAACTATTAATATATTACTTCCAGAAAAGTCAAGGAAAGTTTATTTATGTAATACGAAATGTTATACGAAATGATCATTAAAGGCATTTTGTTAGAATATAAAGTATAGGTTGACTAATAACTACGAACTAAAGCATCGCCGATTATTACAATAGACAAAACTTGTTTAAATAGAGCGGTGTAGCGAAGGATTTACTTTTCTTTAAAATCTAGAGTTCAACTGCTGAACAACAATGACATTGCTTCCTAGGTTTTAGTTAACTTCTGCATCATACTCAAATTCACCATTCAAATAAGAAAACATTTAGCCCGCCTGGGCAGCGTGTCTGCCTCACATTCAACGGGTGGCGAGTTTGAATCTCGGATAGGGCGATCATCCGGATAAGGGGTTCTCCCTTATCCCGAAAACACGAATGTCCAGTAACTTTAAGCTCAACGGACCCTGAGATCATATGAGCATCATTTCAATGATTTCATTCATTGTTTGATATGACCAACCAAGTTAAACTATAGATTTTGAGTCATATGTTAATTTGGGAAGCAAACATTCCAGACCTAAGTTTAGGATATCTCCTTTCCTCAGGCTTGCCAGTTAGGACTGAGGAAATTCTGGAGCATAAAATAAAACAACAAATAAATAGGGAGTTTGGTCCTGGAGGGATGTAACAGCACATTTCCCTTCGTGAGTCGATGGGCTTAAGATCTTGGCCGGTGATGTCGGTGTTCAACCGACAATTTTCCCGGAAAACAGTAAGATAACAGATTTAGCATTATTTTCCTTCAATCTTTTACTGTCATACCTAGGATCAGAAGGCCAGCGCTCAACCAACTGAGCCACCTGGACCGACACCGCTATGTACAAAAAGATGACGAACAGGTTCGAAGGGAGAGAAATTATGATTGACTATCATACCTATAATGAAGCGCAAATTAATAAATTTGTGATTGTGACGACGAACGATGGGATAGATCTATGCTTACCCTTGCTAGGTCTTAACCATGTTCTGAAGGAAATATTTGTTTTGCAAGGTGATGTGTGAAAATAAGGTTGTGGAGTGATAGGTAAGCAATATTGCTCAAGGGTTGCGTCATTGTGCAACGGCTCTTTTGTACCGCTGGTGTAAGTTTATTTCAAAATTTTGTTTTATTTTGGGATATTATTTAAATTTTGATGTCCAAGTAACTTTTGGAATAATTGTATCAGTCTTAGCTGTTGGTGGAATGCTCCGTTATTACCGGAGATGCCAGCATACCATGCGGGGAAGCCGGTGTCACCTGAATCGAAGTATTCTGGAGTTATCTTCAAGAGCCCAAACAAGGGCGCTGCGATGGAAAGGTACACAAACTGTCGTAAAATTCTGTAGCCCGGCACCTAATCTCGTCCTCCACATGTGGACGTCCTGAGGCTTCGTGCACGAGGAAAGAACGAAGTACAGAATAGTTGGTCCGAATGCATCTATTCTGCACCCTTTGTATAAACACAACAGGCTGGAGTCTGCGGGGTAGTGCCCCAGATCTCGCAAGCGTAGAGTACAATGCGGAGACGACGACGAGCGATGGCAGGCTTAGGACAGCCCGAAGGTGTGCTAGACATGTACCTACCCTTGCTAGGGTTTAACCATGCACTGAAGGGAGTATAGGGTTAGTAGGGTGATGGGGTGAGAAGACGTTGTGGAGTGATAGGAGGTAGCAAGATTGCTCCTCAAGTCAGGTGCAACGGCCCTTTTGCACCGCTGGTGTTAACTTATTTCAACATGTTTATTTTTATTTTGGGGTGTTATTTAAGTCCAAGCGACTCTTGGGGAGCTCAGCCTTAGCTGCAGGTGAATTACTCCCTTGTTACCGAAGGTGCCCATGTGCCATGCAGGGAAGGCGGTGCAGCCTGAGACTGCATGTTATGGGTTTATATTCTCCAAGCGACCTAACGAGTATGCTCCGATGAAAAGGTAAACTGTCGTAGAATTTTACAGCCCGGCGCCTAATTTCGTCCTCCATATAGTCAAGTCCTGAGGTTTCGTTCAGGAGAGAGGAATATAATAGATTTCCATAGACATCTATTCTGCTCCCGTTGTAGTAGCAGCAGAATAGAGTCTGCGGCCATGTCCCAGATGTCTTAAAGTAAAATGGGGACTATGAGAGCCTTCAAAAGGCGTAACTTCAGGGGAATCGGCATCATGGACCTCAGAATCCGGTACATGGAGGCTGCAGCACCAGCGCACCGGACCACAAGTCCCCCTAAAGCTAGATTTATCAAGTTAAACTCCCAAGAAGGTATGTGTTCGTCCACTCAATGTTTTTTCCTGAGGTACGTGTATGAATGGTAGCTTGGGGGAAAGCGGCGTATGGTAAAGAGAATGGCGTGGCTTTTCTCCGGATCAATGGACTACACTAACGCTAGCACATTGTTAGAGGAGACGCAGGTGTGTCTGGATGGGATTGAGGGCTCAGCGTGGGTTTCTGTCTGTGCAATACAACTACCTCGGCAGCATATTGCGCTATGTTGACGTGTTGGTAGGCTGACCACGTAGACGCTTGGAGCGGGTTTTTTTTTTTTTTTTTTTTTTTTTTGGGGGCGAGAGTAAATCGCCACGGTACCTACCTATCGCCTTTTAAGCGGATTTACCCGTGCGATATGTAAACGCTACCCTCGCTCCTCTACCTCCCGGACCGATTATATTTCGGGAAGATAAATTCCAGGCCAGCTGGATGACCAGCCTTTCAGCAGCTGAGCGAAAGCGACGTGTGTCAACCACAAGGTAATTTCTCTCTTTCTGTAGGCTTAGAGATAGTATCAATGACAGAGGAAAGAAAATAAAATAACAAAATAACAGGACCCAATATATGCACTCAATTACAGAATTACCACAGACTGCATTTCTTGTGGACCTGCTGGACTGTATTCCTGTGAAAGAACATTGCAGAAGACTATGAGACATGCTCAAAATGCAGTAAAATCGACTATTCTGGAAGAAGTTTCACACACTTCTGTTACAGAGACCCAGTTATTGAAGAACTGGTTCAAACGCGGTCACAATAAACACACGCGCCTGGAAAGCTATACTTCTTTGTCACGATCACTGTTAACGGAACCCAGTCGAGGATGGACCTACATTATTCAAAACCCTGGCCCACTTTATAGTCATTCCCTTGGATTTACCACATTTTCCAATTACTGCAGCACAAGCTGATTAAGTTATGTGGAGAACGTCAATATTTATCCATCTCGCCAAAACAAGAGACTTAAGTACATTCTTTCTTTTTATGATTAACGTCCCGGACTCAAATCCCCGGGGCCAACCAAAGGATGCCGTACAAAACAGAGTTACGATGGACAGAGTTACAGTGATATTTATTGTTTCATAAGTATTTCTTTGTGGCATACAACATGTTATCATAGAAGTCTAGCTCCCGCCATTGAATTTGGTTCATACATAATTTATTATATATCCAAATGAAATATTACATTTCGCAAAATGTATTATTCCTGCAATCTGACCGCCATACTAGGCAGTTGGATGATCACCCGGCGCTTCTTGGCGGGTTGACTCTTACAGGGAAGCCTACAGGAGACTTGAAAAATCCGTTGTCATATTTTGAAGTTCACCTTTCTGTTACGAATAGTTGTCATTTCACTGCTTATTTACTTACTTGTATAATCCCTTTGGCTTCTATTGTCATATCGAAGGGTGGGGATTACTTGAGAAAAAAATCTGATGGGTTACATTCAGTGACGTTCTCTTTAACAAAATATTCCTTAAAAAAAGCTAATTCTTCTATCGACTTCACATTAATCCAGATAAACATTTGCATAGACATTTCCTTGTAAATAAAAAGAAATAAGGAAATACCTGTGCTAAAGCAACAGTCAAATCTTTTTAAGAGTTAGTCGCTAAATGATGGTTTTGAAATCCGTTCTCTTTGCATGCCCACGAGTAAGAAGAATGAATAGCATCCCGTTTGAGGAAGGTTCAACACTTTTAGAATTGAAATCGGTATATGAATTAAATATCTCGGAAATGTTAAATCAGAGAGAGAGAAAAAAAAATATAGTTTGTGTTTTAAACAGATATAGAATTTTTGTGTGGTAAAATATTGTCCGTAACGGTTTACCAGAAATTTTAAGATACACATTTTATTTGCCAAACGCGTAAGTGCTAATTTGAGAAAATCAACATTTTCCAACCTTTTTCTCTCTCTCTCTCTCTCTCTCTCTCTCTCTCTCTCTCTCTCTCTCTCGTGTAAATGGTATTTAAAATGGGAAGTTGAACTTTAAACGACTTTCCGTTTTCTGAGTTATGCTGACCACACGCAGGCATATCAGTATGTGTATTTGCAGGGATATTCCGGTATCGAATTATGGGAGAATCCAATAGTTCCCCTACTAACTAATCGTAGTACAGAAAGTAAAAATTACCTGGAGTATTTTAACAATTGAAATTAATTATTTAATGTTTTACTGTTATAAGTATTCATACTTATTTCATACGTTTTTCCTTTACACTATTATTGTTCTCCCAGCAGAAAACTAATAACCTAAGGAAATAATAGGTGTTTCAAGTTAATGTTACACAAGAGTTAATGAATATAGAGTTAATCACCTAAAACTTGCACCGCAAATATTTCGTAAATGGAAAGTGCTATTGATGTAAGGTTTTCACAGCACTGACTGAAAATCAGGGGCTCGTACTTTTAGCCTGTAAACAGATTTGAATACTTAGAAAGTGAATTTTTGAGCAACCATACACATTTTAAATGGAACAATCTGAGCAAACATACACATTTTAAATGGAACAATCTATTTATATCAAAATAAATGTAGAGTAGGTAAATTAGAATGCCAATGGCGTTTTACGCAGGTCTAGTGCAAGTAGTTTACGAGAAATAGCGCATCTGCTCCTAGGTATTGCCAATTAAACACTAATAATGTTATTTATTAGTATTTGCGGGTATCTCTGTTTCAGAGTAATTAGTGCAAGAGCTGGCAAATAAAGAGGAAATTAGCATTCATATCAACAATCATGTCGATCTAGTTCATGTGAAAGTGTAAAAGGTTTTCTGGAAAATGGTATTTGAAATTACGTAACTAAGGATTTTGTAGGCCGCACCGTGTTCGAAGGATTGAACCACTCGCCTCTCACATAGGCGGCCTGGGTTTCATTCCAAGCGACCGCATGTGGGATTTGTGGTGGACAAAGCGGCGCAGCGGAGAGGTTTCTCCGAATTCTCCGGTTCCCCCAAGCCATCGCATTCAACCGGTGCTCTATCTTCATTCCATGTATCATCAGTGTCATTGCCTGCGGTAACATTTGTAATAAAAGCAGGCGTTTAACACGATAAAAGTGGATTTTGATTTATACCGCTAATACTTCATTTCCTGTTTGTAATTAAGTTTCATAGAAAACTGTTGCATCATGCATAGTTTAGTTTACACGAAATCAATTTCTTCATATCTAATGCAATATACATTTTTTTTTTTTTTTTTTTTTTCCCCAGTCTTGATATTGCTGCTGCGATGTTTGAACTCGGTAATACCCACGGATTAGGCCATATAGTAATTATATTCAATATAAGAAGATACGATTTTAATCTTTTAACACCACTACTTTTATCGCAATGCAGCTGTATGCAATACGTAACTTAAGCATGCCATAACAATGAGTCAAATTTAAATATAAGAAATAATCTCAGATATATTTTCAACTGTGGCATTACTATACATTTTCATGTACTTGCGACAAATAAATTTTCGCGAGGGTAAATATCGGTTTTAACACAAGACTTGTATGGAAATAAGTGATGGGGTGTCCGTAGCTAATAATAGAGGTCTATAGAAAAGTATGTGTTATTTGCTGACATACGGAACTAGCAGAATCTATAGAGTACACTTTATTGTGCCTTTAAGGAACTCCGCGAATATGAGAGTAGAAAAACTTATCAACGAGTTTTCTTCAGTATCGCGAATCATCCATACTCCAAGGCATTCCATTGGTACAAGGTCACTCCAAAAGTTTTGAGAATGAACAATGAATTGTGGTAAGTCAAATCAGCTTTTCCTAATTTCAGATTGAAGTTCAGTTAGCAACATGTGCAAGTGGGCGCATTCCAACAATGTGCATCGTCAGCACTCAAGATGGATCTCAAGCGAGAACATTTCCGAGTCTGATTTCTATGATTTTAAAGCCAAAATGCCTTGCATCGTGCATTTGGGGATCTTTGCCTTTCAAAATCCATCATTTATGATGCTTGCAGAGTTTGGAAGACGAAGGGATTCCCTCGAAGATAAAGACCGAGTAAGACGGTCGGCGACAGCAACTGGATGACAAATGTGGTGAAAGCAAGTGCATGTTGCAGGAAGCCCATCGTTGCACACGTGACCAGATTCAATAAGCCCTAAATATTGGATCGGCAGCAGTGAAAACAATTCTTTAAAAGAAACATTTTATGTCAGGCGTCAGGAAAAGTCAATGGAGGAAGATCCAATAACATTTTAGCACAGCAATAGGTGATGTAAGCTACATTTACCAGCATGGTCCAGAAACTAAATGACAATCACAGGTCTGAATCTTCCAAGGAGATGCAAAAATGAAGCGAACGAGAAGTGTTGACAAGAACATGACATGTTCCTTCTCAGCCATTATGACGATTCCGCTAGAGCGACAAAATATTTGCCACAAGGTTCAATAAACTGAGGAAAAAATCCTGGCATTGGTCTGCATGGAATTTTGTTGCATGACAGTGGTTCTCCCCACACTGCACAAGAAATAACCCAATTTCAACAGAAGTCAGGAGTAAGATATCTTTCCCATCCTCTTACAGAACAAAATGAGCCAAAGCTCAATAAAATGTAAGAAATCGCTGCAGTGTCAGGTTTAAAATAATAAAATCTCTTCTGTGTTATATCAACTAGTTTTTAAAGTAGTTCTAAAGTTCTTCTGCTGCCCAGTTCTTTCTTTTGAAACATTTTCGAAAATTTTTATTTTCTCAATAATGGCTTTAACGATTTTAATTAAAGTACCGTATATTAATAGTGTTTGCATAACAAATAAAATACACATCTGAATTTTATGGGAATTTCCTCTAAAATCCTCTTCATTCACTTTGAATGACTTTTGCATAACTGGTAAGTTGAGCAGCAAGGTATTCCTTCTTCCATTTCTTCGAGATATTTTGACTAGCGTTCCTTGCTAATTAAGCATTTCTGTGTGTTGTTTTCCTGGAAGGGCGTACTGCACCAGAACCTATCCTGGAGCTGTGAGGGGGCGGAGGGAGACGATGAGTTCCTGTGTAATAAGGCGGAACTAATTTCGGATTAAACTTGGAGCAGTCAATAATCCCCCTGTCAAACACACCCTTATACTGACGTCATACAGCTTCAGGGTGTCCTGAAATCGCAGTTCGTCGCTTGTTAAGTTCCAAACCGAGTAATTTTACACTTTTGTGATATAAACGTCTAGGTTCTTAGAATTCTATTCTAATCTGTAAATAAATTAATATTACAACCAGTTTTTGAGAAATAACTGATGTGAACGTCTGTAATAGGCAGAGACCGGAATTGCGCCTATTCACATTTCGTGAATAAAATTGGAAGAGGGAACAAATCTGATGTTTTATTTGTACAGCTTTTTTAACCCATTCTATAGCAAACTATTCTTACGAAACGTTTTTCTTATATCTATTTCAGGCTAATCAAGATAAACATTATCAGAGATGCTTTTAATTCATGTTATTTCCTTGTACAAGGTGAATAAGGAAATACAATACGCTAAAGGATAGTCAGATCTTAAAAGCTGGTAGCTATGTAATGGTGTTGAAATTCAGCTCTTTCCTTCAACAGGATGAATAATAATTCCTAGCCCGCATGGGTAGTGATGGTAGCGTGTCTGCTTCATATTCAGACGGTCGTGAGTTCGAATTTAGCTTAGGGTGAGTTGCTCGGATAAGGTTTTTTTCGGGGTTTTCCCTTATCCTGAGAAGACGAATGTCCAGTAATATTAAGTTCCATGCACCCCGAGATCATTTGAGCATCATTTCACCAATTTAATTTATCGTCCGATATGACCAACTAGGTTAACGGACGTTAAGCTTAAAAAAAGTCCTATTTGATAAAAGTGCAAGTATTGGAAGACTTAAAAAGTGCAAGTATTGGAAGACTTAAACCAATAACAATTTCCAATATCTTGGAAATGTTTTAACTCTCACCCCCTCAAAAAATGTTTATGACAAATTGTGTGTTAGGATGTTAGTCTATATCTTATGGATTAACAATTATGTAAGTCATCCAGAACGAAGAGGGCTTCAAATGCTATTCCCATAAAATTCAAGATATACATTTTGTCATGTAAATACGTTTAGCTAATATAGAATTTAATTAAAATCGTTAGAGCCGTTTAAAGATCGATTTTGTAATGGGCAGTTTGAGGTGGGGGAAAGTTTCTGAAAATAATTTGTGTCGCATCCTTAGAAGCTACTGAACTTAAATACTAAGTTTGGTACTTTGCCGACTTTTCGTTTTTGAGTTATGCAGTTCACAGACAGACAGACAGACAGACAGACAGAACTATTTCTCTAGAAATTCTGTTTCCCCCCCCCCCGCTTTCGATTCAGGAAGCATCAACATATTATTTCAGGTGAAATGTTGGGTGGAATGTAATATCCTTTCTTTCTACCATGTACATGATATGTAGTAGAGATAGTAAAAATACTATTTAGCTATGCTATACGTAAAACTATGTTCGCAAATTGGGGGTTTAGTCTTTAATTATTGTGTAGCGTAGCGTGCTTTACGAAATTAAAGAAAACGAATGAAGGTTGCCCCGATGAGGATTCCAGCCACAAGTGAAAGGATACGAATCCTGCGATGCCGGAACTGAGTGGGGCTAAATGTCAGTGAAATTTTCGTGTTGCATTTTGCACTAGTTATCTATAGTGTTTCCAACCACTGCGCATTAAAAAATCTGATGTGTTACACTCACATGCCTTTCTATAGCTGTTCTACAATTGTATCCAACAAAATTATTATTCTTTCTACACCATGCTAATTTAGATAAGCATTAGCTTATAATGTTCTTATTACTTAGTTCCTTAAAAGAATAAGGGAACTTAGGGACTGTCCTATCCTAAAGCGATGGTCAAATATTTTAAAAGCTGTCGCTATGCGATTGTCATTGAAATTCGCTTCTTTGCTGGGCCAGGAGTAAAACATATGAAATACGGGCGACTTCATATCTGAGAAAAGTGCATGTTAAAATTGAAACCAACAACATGAAATATATTGGAAAAGGTTACCACAACAAAATGTAAAGTACAAATTGTGTGTTTTGACGAGATTTACGTTTTTGTGTAATAAGCTTCTACCTCTTACAACTTACCAGTTATGCAAAAGTCATTCAAAATGAAGAGGATTTTAGAGGAAATGCCCAGAAAATTCAGATGTGCATTTTATTTTTTATGCAAATACTATTAATATACGGTACTTTAATTAAAATCGTTAAAGCCATTATTGAGAAAATAAAAATTTTCGAAAACGTTTCCACATAAAGGGTAGTTTAGGATGGGAGGGATTTCTTGAATATCTTAGTGTTGCATTCATGGCTTACATACTAAGTTTTTGAGTTATGCTGTTCACAGACCTTTTTCTAAACATGAATTTTTTTTTTTTTTTTTTTTTTTTTTTTTTTTTTGATTTAGGGTTTCTCAGAACATATTTTTCGGGTGAAATCTCGGTATAAATTTTTGGGTGAAATACAACACCTTCTCTATCTAGTAGAGAAAGTAAAAAACTTAGAAAACAGTTTTGCAACTTAACTATTAGGTAAGTTGCATACATTTTTGAAAAAAAAAATGTTCTGTTTAGTATCACGAATGGAGGCAAAATGTATGAGAGTTTGCGAGTAATTTTTTAATGAAAAGCCTCAACACATTCTACTATAGGAATGCAGATGTCTTGATCTTATTACAACATTCAATGTTCCATAAATTCAGAGCCCTAAATTTCATGGGTTTCTTGTAATGGACTTTTAGGAAGACAAAATTTATAAAAAAAAAAAGGTAACCTTTATATCAGGAGCGGCTGTACAGATTATTCTTCAAAGAGGTTTACTGCGATAGAAAACTCGCTACATAACATACCTAATGGTTGATCATGATTTTGTAAGAAAATTGCACAAGACATTGTCTTATACGATTTATTACAATATTTCCATAGGATTAAAATTTAGAAAGTTAATGGAACATTTTAATTCCTTGGAATAAACTTTAATTCTTTATTATTATTATTATTATTATTATTATTATTATTATTATTATTATTATTACTATTATTATTATTATTATATTTTACGGCGCCGTGGTTGAGAGGGATTTGTGATGGAGAAGCAACGTCTGGGTGGGTTTTCTGGGTCCTCCGGTTTCCCCCGCCACCCATTCCACCAATTGCTCTATCATCACCTTTCCAATCATCAATTTCACTTACATTTCATATCATCCACTTCCTCGTACCAGGTTTCATTCTGTGTTTTCGTGTCGTTGTCTCCCCGACAGGCTTCTGACCCCTAGGCAATGGCTTGCAAGTCCTAGGGGGGAGGGGCTGTCAGACCTACAAATACGATTACGAAACGAATTATTATTATTATTTAAATTGAGTTAAAGTAAAATTTCCGCACTATTATTCGCGTAGTGTGAAATAGGTTACTAAGGGAATAAGTTTACTTCCGATTGGGTGACGAGCATACCGAAGAGCTTGTGTACTATAGAATATTTTACTTGGTTCATTCTTTACGCTTTTTATTACTTCTCTATGACAGAATAAAGAAGTGTCATTCAATCAAGAGCCTGGTGTTCTTATAACATTCTTCTTCCCCATTGCTTTTATTCTGTGCTTGCAGGAAAAATGCCACCTTTCCACCTAGCCAGGAAACATTCCATGAATGTTGTCTTGGAATGAAATATTTAGGCGACGTTGGGTGAAGAAGTATCCGTCCAGAAGGAATGCAGTTAGATCGGCAGCGAACAACGCAATCTTCTACACAGCTTGGATGTAATTAATGGCCGCCTGACAGCTGGTTCATCGCATTTATGCTATACTTAAAGGTTAATGAAATAGTGTGTTTATAAAGTCTGCTTACCAGTTTGGTAGTTACATAATGGACGCACTAGAACCTTGCTTACAAATTAACAAGCTCTAAATATGCTGTTATACAGAAATATTTGCTCACTTCTTCGTATTTTGCCAAAATAATCTGGTAACGTCCTATTCTGGCAGCAATTTTAGATGTGTTTATAACATGAGCACACATTAAAGCGGATGTCTACACACATGAAACAACCTACACATTTCTGCACGTACCTAAGTCATTTAAATTTAATTCACAAGAGTTTAACAATAAAACATGTGACATTTCAAATCCGTTTTAAATGTGTGTAAAACTATTAGTACTACTACTTTCGCTATGTACTCTCCTATGTACACTTAAAACCCTTTAGGATTAACAAGCCTGTTGAGCAGATCCTGGATCAAAGAGAGTAGCCAGGATGAGTGATCAGCCTGATATCTGGTATGAGAGTGAAATGACATGATATGGACGAAAGTAAAAACAAGGTAGTTTATATTTACAGCCTCCAACAAATTGACGATTTTCGATGAATCGCTGCACCTGTAAATTTACATCATGTGGCGGAGACATCTGACGCGCCACCTGAAGTAGAGCGCGGTTCTCTACCGGCTGAATGAACTGAAGGGCAGGTGCTCTGACAAAGAATTCCTTTAGAGACGCAAATACAAATACTCATATTTTACCTCCCCTTGGCCTTGTGCCAAATTGAGAGAAGGTGGCATTGGAGCACGGCCTTTCAAGACGTGCGCAAGGCGCAAAAGACCGATACGTTAGCTTGAATACAGTGCAAACCTCCACTCATTGCCTCGATCGCTCCGCCTGTCCAACAAGACTGGGACCAGTACAGCCAGTCTTGCTGGACTCCGGAGCAGACAAATAGCTTATTCCCTGAAGATGCCGGACACAGATTCCGGCGAAAGGTAGGTAATGAAATCATTTGGACCACGGCCTACAAGCCCGGCTACCATATACAATCAAGTTAAGATAAACATTTCGTTTTTTCATGAAAATATCTTGGACAAATGGCACTTTAATCAAAATCGTTAGGACCATTTATGGGAAAATAAACATTTTCGAAAAATGTTCCATGTAAAGCGCAGTTGGGGGTGAGCAGTTCTTGAAAACCTTCGTGTCGCATCCTTAAAAAATACTGAACTGAACTATCTAGTTTGCTATTTAATCGATTTTTAGTTTTTGAACTATGCTGTCCATATACAGACACATGTGCGCGGACATTTTTCTAAAATTGTTCTGTTTCTTATTTTATTTGTTGATTCAGGGGGTCCCAAACATATATTAACCAGTCTGTGTCGAATTATTGGGTGGAATACAATACTTACCTCAATACCTACCTTCTCTAATTATGTATATAGTACATACGTGATAGAGGAAGTGAAAATAATATATATTACAATGAATTTTAAGAATACCACCATAAAACAACCCACCTAACTTTAGTGATATGAGTAGTGTAAAATCAAACAATTTAAGGCGCAGATTAAGATATTTTTAAAGAACACTCAAGATTATTGTTAGACGCGCTGCGCTGCCCGAGACGCCACCTGTTGCTTCAAAAGAATGAATTACTTGTTGCTTACGCCAGAATAAGATGTGCGAACACCCAGCAATCTTACAAATGCTTTTAAACCAAATATTCCTCTTTCTGCATCAGTCTTCTTCAAAAATTATCCAGAACGAATGCGGCCCGCTTGTGTCAGAACATCCTTACTAGTGAAATTATATTTTAGTGGGAATTATGAACAAAAGGGCGAGGGGGGAAGATTCTGAATAGGAACACAAAATGTTGATTAAGCAGACTCTATTACGTCTTTAGCCATTTACATGGACTTCCTTCATTCCATTAACTGGGTTCTATTAATCAAACTTCTTATATTGCATTGCACACGACATTTCACGTTTTGACAGTAATTCAAAGAGTGATTCCATCAGTTTCAATTATTACACTTGAATACAGCATACATTATATAAATATATTGTATTCACACAAAAATTCGATACCGAGATTTCACCGGAAATACATGTTTTAAGACCCCCTGAATAAAAAAGTTTTAGAAAAATGGTCGTGCGTGTCCTTGAACACGGTAATTCAAAAACGAAAAATCCGTTTATTGCCAACCAAACTTGATATTTAAAGTCAGCATCTTCCAAGGATGCGACACGAAGATTTTCATTAACTCCTTCCCTCCCAAACTATCCTTTACGTGGAACATTTTTGGAACATTTTGTTTTTCTCAAAAATGACTCAACGATTTTTATTAAAATACCATAAACTAAATATCTTTATATGACAAAGAAAATGTATATCTTAAATCTTTTAGGAATAGCCTCAGCAGAACTCTTCATTGTGGATTAATTTTGCGTAATTGGTAAACCGTAAGAGCAAGACAAAAACTTGCCACATAAAAAAATGTAGCTCACGTTAAAAGACAATTTATACTCTTTATATATGTTTATAGAGTTCGCCTTTTTCGAGGTATTCTTTGATGTTGGTTTCAATTTTAAGTTACTTTTATCAAAAGGGAGGCCATCGTTTCTTTCATCCCTCTCGTTTTATACCTGACCGTGCAAAACTATACGAAATTCAATTGTTTCACATAGATATCGACTTTTTAAAAGATTTGACAATCGCTTTAGCCTAGTATATTACCTTATTTCCTTTCTACTTCGAAAGAACTAATACAACAATTTCCGCTAATCTTTAGTGTTTACCACAATGTAGTAGAAGGAATAATTTTTTGTACAATAGTTTGTAGAGAAGGTATGTGAATGGACATCATTTGGTCCGATCTGGTAAAGCTCAAACAGGGGCTACAAGAGGGTACACTCATAGATAGGAACCGTCAAATTCATGTCAGGAGTAACTGAACTTAGCTTAATATATTGAAACATCATTGTTTAAATTTTAGGTTGATTTCACTGCTGCAGGTTAACATTAAATTTGCTGCTGGGATATGAATTACTGGTAGTTTCTATATATTAGATTTTAACATTTATTGACTATTATTGACTTTTGCTTAAACAACATTTTAAAAACCTGTTCAAGTGAAGAACAAAAAGAAGAAAAAGAAGAAAAAGAGAAAAAAAAACGCTGATGTGTTGCACTCAATGGCTTTCTCTAGCTGCTCTACAAACAAACTTCTAACAAAAGATTATTGTTCTTTCTACACCATGCTAATCGAGATAAACATTAGCAGCATTTTCTTATTTTTTAATTACAAGTAGAAGAGAACTAAGGGAATACACTAGACTAAAGTGATAGTCAAATGCTTTAACAGCTGACGTTATGCGATTGCAATTGCAAATAGCTTCTTTGCTTGTTGAGGAGTAGAACAAAAGAAAAACGGACACTTCCTATCTGAGAAAAGTATAACTTTACAATTGAAACCAATAAAAAGGAATATTTCGGAAAATGTAAAGGAAATAAATTGTGCGTTTTGATGAGATCTACATTTTTTGTGTAATTAGTTTTTGTCTGCCTATTAGGGTTTAACAGTTAAGCAAAATTCGGCATAATTCATCCAGAATAAGCAGGTCTTCAGAGGTTGTTCCCAGAAAATTCAAGATATGCGTTTTATTTGGGATGTAAATATCTTTAATATACGGGAGCTTAATCAAAATCATTAGCAAAATCGAAAATTTTTCCATGTAAAGGGTAGTTTGTAGTAGGGGGATTTTCTTGTGGAATGTATATCTTGAATTTTCTGAGAATAGCCTCTGAAGACTACTTTATTCAGAACGAATTTTGCGGAATTTTGCATAACTGACAAACCGTAAGAGATGGACAAAAACTTACCACACAAAAACTGCAGAGCACGTTAAAACACACAATTTAAGTAATATACATTTTTTTCCTGGAGTTGATCGTTTTTGAGATATTCCTTGTTTTTAGTTTCAGCTTTGAAAAACTTACACTTTTCTCTTAGAGGAACAGCTTTAGACTATCACTTTAACCTATGGTACTCCCTTCGTTTCTACTTACAAGGAAGCACGTAATAAAGACTATTTCTGCTAATTTTCCCTCGATTAGAATGAAATAAATGGAAGTATAAGCTCATTAACAATAAGTTGTGGCAGAGATGTAGAGAAAGTCATGTGAATGAAACATCAGATTTTTTTTTTACCTATTAATACATTACTTTTCAAAAAAACGTCATTTGTCAACAGATAGCGTTCCTTCTGTTCAATAGTACGCGAGAGGCACTCGATCCAAAAATAGATGCTATGCTGCTCTTGTATGTCCGCAGACCAGCAGTTATTGAATTCTTTGCCACCCCTCCCACTGTTACGTCAGAGCATCTCCTCTCTTGTCTAATACTGAGCTGAAATGCTTCGGTTGCAGAACCCACTTGAAACATTTCATCAGATGTAATTTTCCGTTCCGTTACACAGTGGCGGTCACTCCAATTGAGCTTCATTATACTAAATATCTGATTGTTAGATTCATATTACTTTCTCTGCTCATTATGTCCTATTTCTGTATCCGATTGCAAGCTATTCTTAGTAAAACTCATTTACTATCTACATAATGGAGCAAACTGCGTAGTACAAAAAAAAAAAAAAAAAAAAAAAAAAAAAGAATGGCTGTATACCTAGAAATGCACTTTGTTAGAAAAGAATGTCCACACTTTGCCATTTGATGAAAACAGATGGCTCTCTGAAAATTATATCCCTTAATTTTCCTTCATTCACTTCAAAGTATGCAGTTGATTCAGCTAGTTTATCAGTATGTCAGGCGGAATCAAGAATGGAAGCCTTAATTCCTCGATTGTCTCCTGAAAAGGAGACCTTTTAAGGTAAATACGACTCCCAAAAAGATATCTGGGACTGATAGAACAGGGGATCTGGATGGCCACTGGATGTTACCAAAACGAAAAATTAGTCGACTTGGAAACAGCTATTGTGATCTGGTCATGCTGATATTGGTGGGCAATAGCTTCATCTTTCTAGCATCTATTTGTGTCAAGACATAGTTTTCTTCTTAATTCAGAAACATATTGATCATTCGAAGATAAAGTTCAGAGTTAACATTAACGGTTCTGCTCTGGAGACCCTGGAAAAAGTATGGAACAATACTTTCGAATTTTGCCACACTCTACCACACAGCAGTGAGGGTTCATGAAGCAACTGATTGTCTGACCAATATTGAAAGTTTTACTTGTTCACAAATCCGTTAAAATGAAAACACCTTTCATCTGACATACGCAAATTATATGGCATATTGTTCTCTGCAATCATTTCGTGAAATTTCACAGAAAGTTCTCATCTGCCGTTTAACTGGATGAACGTGTCGCTTATAAGGATGGAATTTCAATTTTGCTCGAGTTTTGTGTAAACTAAGTGGCATATATTTCAATAAGATATCTTATATACTGAGGATTTTCCAAATTTCACAGAAATATTATCTTAAGCGACAAGAAACGAATGTAGCATTTCTTGTAGAATTGTAGGCTTTGCTTCTCTGCTGTTATGTCACCCATCAAGCCCAGTTAGCGGAAAGGAATGTGGCTCGAGTTTCTCACGACCCAGGTGAAAAGTCTGTCTGGTTATTTTTCCAAGCTACTGACCTTTGCATTGCCCTTCTCCTACACAGGTTTTTTGTGTAGCGTCTGGCTATTGTGTTCTCTCACAAAGCCGCTTTTACATTTGAAACTTTCTCAGCGCTGGATGTGGGCTCTGGAACCATGTAATTATGAATTAATAGCTTCCTCTTATGTAATGCATTCTCGTCATTTTGAATAGAGCGCAAGTTTACTTTTGTCCTTAACGCTAGCTCTTTAAAAATGTGGCAAAAAGTGAGCAATAATAACGGCAGAGTAATTATTCCACACAACTGGTATTCACTCTATTCATTAAAGGTAAAATGTATTAAAGCACCTCAGAATATTCGTATTATCAATCCTTGCAAATAATTTGCGTTTCATTTTTATTTTCTCTAGTACCTGATTTTTAGTAATAGTCGACTAGTATAAAAAACGAAAGGAAAAAATAAAAAAAAACTAGCTACGGAAGGGAAAAAAGCCTGATAAAGTCGCCTCTAAGCAAAATTAAGCGATCTTTCACACCCAATATAGATGGGACGCGAGAGGCGCAGAAGTTAATGAGCGTCCACAAATAAAGCTGCCCGCTTGGATAGTGTAGTGGTAGCGTGTCTGCCTCACATTCAACAGGTCTCGAGTTCGAATTTCGCTTAGGGTGAGTTACTCGGATTTTTTTTTGGGGGGGGGGGTCTTCCCTTATGCTGAGAAAACGAATCTCGAGTAACTTTAAGTTCCGTAAATACCGAATATCATTTGATTAACAAATGAATAAGCTCTCCGTGAATACCGAAATCATTTCACAAATGTCATTCATCGTCCAATATAACCAACCAAGTTAAAGAACATTAAGTACAACATAAATAAAAACTTTCTTCACTTTGCAAAACTTTTGATACCAAGACTTCAATTTAGAAAAAGATGCGCGCGTATGAGAGCAGCATTAACTCAAAAACTAAAAGTCGGCTTAGTATACAAGTTCAGCCTCTTGCAAAAATACGACAAAGATTTGCAGACCAAACTATCTTTTACATACACAACTTTTTGTTACTTTTAATTTTCTCAAAAAAATTACTATTAAAAAAAAAAGCATTAAAACGCCGTATGTTTAAGATATTTGTATGACAACTAACGCATATCTTGAATATTATACCTCTAATTCTCCGTCGTCCCCCATTCAATATGCTAGTCTCTGGTTCCCCCCAAGGTCGCAAGTTCAAACCCGGCGGAGGGTGATGGATTTTTTACGGGCATAAAAAACCTTAGCATGGCTTCCTTTAGAAGGGAAGTACAACCGTAGCTGCCGTGTCGTTGATTTCGGGCACGTAAAAGAACCTTAAGCCTTAAATGAGGTCTCTGAGCAAAATTAAACTTTCAATATAGAATGGAACGCTCAGACCGCAACAGATAAAGAGCGTCCACAACTAAAACTCAATTTAATTATCTGGGAATAAGATTGTGAAATCCTTTTCAAGCAAACTTACTGTAAAATTGGTAAATCACAACCGGTAGACAAAATCTTAGTACACAAAAAGGTTTGAACCTGGTTTAGTACTTATAGACAACGGATATCGACGGAGCTACCTTGTGCATTGGTAAGTAACCTTACGCTCCAGGAAGATGGCATTAGGGTGCCTTCCAATCTACCTGGTTTTATTATCTGTGGATAGATGGCAGCGTAATCGCTATTATCCACCTACTTTCATCATTACTGTGTTTTATACTTGGCATTAAACCTCCAATACAGTAATTACCTTAGTGAGTGAGGAAACCACGGAAACACCCATTCAGAATGGTAGGCCCATAGGATTTGAACGCTGGACCTTCTGAATGCGAGCCACCTGTACCATCCCGCTCTGTACATCTTGAAGGTTGAGTTGGAATGCGCTGGAAACAACTAAACCCAGTGTTGGGACAGCTAAGTGCATATCCCTTAATCTTGGCGTCTATTTCAAAGCAATTAATACCAGGTTTAAGTAACCATTTTGTATTTCTCGGTTTATTAAGCGACAGTCATTAAACGCCATTGCGGTCGTTAAGCGACGAAGTCGTAAAATGGAGCTTAAGTGGCAAGGAATTATAACTAACAGGTCCGCTGGGTTTCCTCCACATTATCAAACCATCACTTTATATTACTTACAATGTTTATTTCATTATGCCCAGTAATGTTTGCTCTATTTAACACAGTTTAAGCAGTTTCATGCTTTTAAAATAATGGCATTCTCCAGTTCAGCATACTAATTTCCAAATCAATGGGTCAATTTCTGGCTGGAAGATGGTACTTTGCATTTGCTAAAATTATCTCCTTATTCTCCCCAGAATCTGAAAGAATGAGCGAGCGAGTGACTGAGTGAGTGAGTGAGTGAACATTTAATATAACATCCAAAAGTAAAAACCTCCTAAGATTACTACCACTGTAAGCGAACGAACACTATTGCACCTGTTTCTAAAGTAAATTACCATGCTAACTTCATATACTTCACGGTTCAAACCTTTCGGAGGAGGATGGGTTTTCTCGGGCGTAAACATCCTTTGTATGGCTTCCTTCGGAGGGAAGTAAAGCCGTTGGTCCCGTGTCATAGATTTACGGCACGCAAAAGAACAAGCATGATGAAAAGCCCTCCGAGCAAGATGAAACTTCTTTCACGTCCAATATAAAATGGGATGCTGAGAGCCATAGCAGTTAAAGATTGTTCATAAATAAAACTTCATTTCCATTTCTAAAAATCTTATGTGTTCCATTCACATGACTTTCTCTACATCTCCGCAACAAATAATTATTAAAAAGCTTTTTCTTCTATCTACTTCATGTATACGAGTAAACATTAGCAGAGATGGTCTTATTACTTGCTTCCATGGAAGCAGAAAGGAAATAAGGCAACACATTAGGCTAACGTGATAGTCAAATATTTTGAAAACTGACTGCTATGGACTGAAATTAATTTCTTTGCATGGCCAGAAGTTTACACACTCCCGTATGCTTCCCGTTAAAATATTTTAAACCGAAAGAAAAATCAATGAATATGTCGGAAATTGTCAAAAAGTATATAACACAACTGTGTGTTTTAACAATATCTATATTTGTGTGCTGTAAGTTTTGTTGTCTATCTCTTATGGTTTACCAGTTATGCTAAAGTCATCCAGAATGAAGAGATTTTCAGAGGCTTTTCCCAGAAAATTCAAGATATACGTTTTGTCATGTAAATATCCTTTTTATACGGTATTTTAATCAAAATCGTTAAGTCATTTTTTGGAAAATTAAAAGTTTTGAAATTGTTTCCATGTAAAGGGTATTTTGGGGTGGGGATTTTCATCAATATCTTCGTTTCGCATCCTTGGAAGATACTGAACTTAAATACCAAGTTCGGTATTTTGCCAAGCTTTCGTTTTGAGTTATGTTTAGACACACACACACGTGCGGACGGACTTTTTTCTAAAGGGAATCCTAAAACGTTTATTTCCGGTGAAATCTCGGTATCGAATTTTTTGCGGGGATGCAATATCTTCTCTACCTATGTACTATAGAGAAAGTAAAAAGCTATGCGAATATAACACATTAGACCTGCTATAGCACAAAATGTGTACGAATCAACTGCCACTATTCACACTTGCATTTTACCTACGAATCTGCATGAAGCTTCAACTTATGACTCCTCTGGTATGAATTTACGACATTTATGAATAGGTTTATTTACGTTGCACTTTGTTTGCGTCCTGTGTAATGACCGAAAACAACTTACGCCTCTTGTTCGCACTATAAAGATGTGCATCCGGAACGAAACAATTTCAAAGGTGACCGAGAGAAGATGCACGCGTCCTCGTCACTTTGTACCAAGTTCAACGTTATTTCTGGGTGTCACAATAAAACGGATGCCAAATAAACAGCTTAACAGGTACGGAAGGCTGCCAAATTGACAATTCCCAACACTTTAGGCTAGGTTTCTGTATGCTAAGAATTCAAAGGATTTTGGCACCTGATGCATATACAAACGAAATACCTATTATCCTATCTCATACTCCAATTGCCTTACATTTGAACCTTGCCTGTACGTAACTACTTCTACGATCTTCGGTTAGGCGTTTGGCTTTCTGTTCCCAACGTCGTGGGTTCAAACACAGGAGTTTTTTGTGTGTGCTTATAGTTTTCTCCAACAAAACATGATCGCTCTCCCCTACCAATGAGTAATAATCATTGGCAAACAAAAGACGAGCCTGGATTATCCGTGCAAGTAGGCGAGAGAGGTGTAAACATGATGCGCAGTGGCATGATCTGATTGCTGAAGTCGGCCGGCAGCCGATATCTTCGTGCGTTTACATAACCATGAATATCACTTCCAGTCCCCGCCTCTTTCCCCCCACTCCGCAAGGATAATACTAAGGGTGAAAGGCAACGTAGTAAAACATCTGTTTCCTGGAGACTCGAAGACTGCTTGCAAGTCGAGATTCGCGCCTCAGTTAGGGATCAGTACGTGGAAGACTTGGCAACTGCGAGGAGAGGTTTCCAACAGCAAACCACCTAAACCCAAACTTTAAAGGCATGTCATCCTGTTCTGAAAAGCGATAGCCAGTAGATTTATACTAGCATGTAATAGCATTCCTGTTAGGCGAAATTATCTGCGGGTCCTCATGATTCTGGCAATTGTTAGCATCGTTAATAAAAACAAGTTTTCACAATTCGGTAGGGGGTGTGGGGGGTAGCATGTCTGGACACATTCAAGAGGCCTCGAATTCGAATCTCGTCTACTGTAAGTTACCCTGAGAAGACGAATGTCGAGGTACTTTAAGCTGCATGCACCCGAAATCATTTGAGCATTTCACCGATGTCATTCATTGCCCGATATGACATACAGGTTAAAGGACGTTAAGCTATAAAAATCTACTTTTTTCATAAAATATTGAATCGTCGAACTTTGTTCTACTAATATTCACCTCAAATGTACGTTTTCTCATTAATATATTACATTTTTCTGGTCACCATGTACGAAATATATTTACTTACTCATTTAAATGTTATCTTTATGATATGTTAAGATATATCACGGTTTCTACATACTTCATTCTTTTGTCGCAACATTAAACTGTAGTCATGTTAGGTGAGGCACCAGTACTTTCGGAACTCGCATGAGTGCGCAATGTTAACATGATCAGGAAAGGTCATCCTTTTCTGATGAAGACCTAAAGGATTCATTCGTGCTCCTAGGGAGCACTCAGCTTAAGAATATGCTAGCTAGAATACCAAATGAAGCCTAGCAAACTCCGTCATGCTGTCTCGTGCTGCGGTCTTGAGCTAATTTGAATCATTCTGAAAGTTATAAATATGACAGTTAAGGTTACTAAATGAGATGACTCCGTATTAACGCGAAAGGCTCGCATTCGGAAGGTCCCGGGTTCGATTCCAGTTAAGTCGGCCACTTTGACCATGGACCATTTTCGTAGTTTCCACAAGTCGGTAAGCGAATACTGGGGTGGTTCTCCTAACGCGAATGTCCTGCCACTGTTACTTCCTTTCATCGTTTTGAAAGGTGTAAGACCAGTGCAGGGAGGTGGAATTTCTGCCATGGAACGATTTCTCTCAAGAATCTGACGAGACTGCGCAGATCCCTTCTTTGCTTCCTGGGAGTACATCGTGTATTCCCGAGGTTAAGGGAGGCTTAGTCAGGAGAAGCCAGGAGCAGGAACTAGTCGCCCGAGTGTACTCAGGCGGGGGCAAATCACCACGGTACCTATCCGCTTTTCTCGCGGATTTACCCGTGTGATATAAAAGATGTAATCTTGTGCAAGCGTTTATGTCTGTGTCGAAGTAATGTGGGCAGGGTGTTTCCCTCTGTGCAGCCGGCGTGGGCTGGCTTACCTACCTGAGTGGCCACCCACCCAGAGAGGGACCAGGCCCGATGCTGCTTAACTTGGCCAGCCGCTTGCGGGTTGTCAAGGAAAGTAGTGCCGGCTAGCGGGGAGAACTGAAAGGATGTAGGTACGGGGTGGGGGAAGCCAGTGTTGCAGATCTGGTCGGAGTACAACTGGACGGTCACGCGTCCTAGTTGAGACCGGGCCCGATGCTGCTTAACTTGGCGAGTAGAACTGTAAAGAAGGGAGAGGCGGCCGGAAAACTACCATCCCAAGGCGTCCTTGGGAAGGCGGTAGCTTACGCGTCTCCTAGGCAGCGTGTGGTCGTAAAGACCGAGAGTGTTCACCTGGGTATTTGGGTGAGGAGCAAGTTTAGTGTATATTGTGCGAGCTCTTTCTCGCACAACGTCCACTATGTAAGGGATTCCGGAGTGGGAATGGAGAATGTGGGACGGGAATCTACGGTCTGTGCCATATATCATCCTCAATGCCCAGTTCTGCACGGTCTGCAGTCTGCGGATGGTGGAACGAGCCACCGAACCCTAGACCTCGCAGCCGTACAGCATCAGGGGCGGGATGACCGCGCGGTACAGCCGTAGTTTTAGGTGTGTAGGCATGGCGGAGCGGAAGATGGGAAACAACTGCCGTAGGGCAGCGTGTCTCATACCGACCTTCTCCCTGACCTGGGGTGAAAGTAAGGTCGCGGTAGAGGAGGACTCCAAGGTATTTGGCGGTGCGGACCTAGGGGATCCACCGCCGCCGCAACCTCAGCGACCTCTCCGGTCGCCAGCCGCGGACTTTAGCCAGCAGTAGAGCTGAGCTCTTCTGCGGGCTGATGGCCATCCGCCACTGTTCACTCCATCTGCCTATGGCCTGAAGCTGTCTCTGTAGCGGGGGGAAACAATATCGGGCGTTCTTGTTACGTGCCATTATGAGGACATCGTCGGCATACTGGCACGTAACTGTAATGGGTTCTGTGGGGAAGTCGGGCATGTAGGCGGCAAAGAGTAACGGCGACAGCACGCTGCCTTCCGGCACTCCCGCCGCTATGGGTCTGACTGTGGAATGCCTCCCCTCCACCCTCACCTTGAAAGTGCGGTCCCGAAGGAAGCTACTAAGCAGGTGAAGGTAGGGGGGAGGGATTTCTGCGTTCTTGAGCTTGTACAAGAGTCCCTGATGCCACGTGGTGGCGAAGGCCTTTTCCACGTCCAAGAGTACCGCGACTGTTTTGAAGTTGTCCTGGAAGCCCAGGGCAGCCTTCTCAGCCAGTCGCAGCAACTGCAGGGTTGTGGAATGTCCAGTACGGAAACCAAACTGGTGATCCGGGAGTAGGAGTCTCTCCTCGAAGAGAGGGGTGAGGCGAGGTAGGAGTAACCGCTCGAATACTTTCGAGACAATCGGAAGTAAGCTAATAGATCTATAGCTTGACGGGAAGACCGGGTCCTTGCCGGGTTTCAAAATGCATACTACCCTCGCCTCCTTCCAACACGTTGGAAAGTGACGTAGATGTAGGCATGCATTGTAAATCCGCGTCAGGTGGATTACGGCCTTTCTGGGTAGGTGCTGGAGCATAGGCGCCGTAACGCCGTCATGTCCAGGGGCTTTGTTAGGCTTTAGTTTGAGTTGGGAAGCCACCTCTTTCGGGGTGACTAAAGGAATGCGGATCTCCTCGTGGGGCGGCAGGGGCTCCTCGTAGAGGTAGTCTACCGTCGCTTCCACGAGCTCAGTAAAGTCCTCGCCCTGGTGGTCTTCGCGGGGTTCGAATTGAGACTCAGATAATCTGTGACATCCGTGGCTTTATCCTGGGGCTCAAAAGAGAGTCTCCCACGGGTGCCATGGATGGGATGCTGAAACTGACAATTGTCTTTCCTGAGGGATCGGATGATCCTCCAGGGTTGTTTCTCTTCCAGGTTTACATTTGCCATTGTGTGTTCCCAGGCCGCTTTGCGGTGCGCGCGAAGCAGGCGCCTTGCCAGGGATTTGAACCGCTGGTACACTGCTTGGATCCTGGGATGGCGGAAGCGCTGCCATAGCTTCCGTACGGTTGCCTTGGCTTTTAGCAGCTGACGGAGTTCATTAGGTATGGTTCTCGGGTTAGGTTTGTTAGATGGGATGCGGTAGGTATGCGCGCGTACCACATTCAGGAGTTGTCGGGAGAAGGCCATGGCTGCCGCTTCCAGCGCTTCGATGGATCGGATGACACGTAGGTCCTCTCGGTCCGTGCGGGACGAGGGCGGGGTTGCCGCTGATGAGGCGGTAGAGCCCGTGGCCTCGGGAGTTGTTGGTGCGGCTGTGCCAGAGGGCATGTTTCGCGTTGAGATCTCCTGCGATGCATACCACTGGGTGAAGGTTCAGTAGGGTGGTGAAGTCCGCTTCATGGAAGCGGTGGTTTGGTGGGTCATATGCAGCTATCAGCAGCGCGTCTAGCCCGCCAACGGCAAGCCGGATTGCACAGGCCTCCACGTGCTGTAGTGCTGGGAGTTGGACAGGAGTATGGGTTATGTGGTTCTTAATGAAGATAGCTGTACCGCCACCCTGTCGGCCGACCCGATCGGACCGATGGGTGACGTAACTAGGCAGCGAGAAGTCAGTAAAAGCATCCAGATGGGTTTCGCAAACCATCAGGATGTCAATTCCGTACGATTGTACAAACTCAAGGACGCCTGGGCGTTGTACCCGGATGCCATTCGCGTTCCAGTACGCGAGTCGCAATGGTCTCCGAACGAATCTAGAGGCCATTACTTAGCGGAACCGGGTACAACTGCTCCAAGGTTTGGAGGAACAGGGTGTGTTTCTGGAGGGGGGAGAGTCTGGGGTCACTGTACTGCAACTTGAAGTTTCGCAGTATAGGTAGGACCTTACTTAGGAGGTCACCGAACCACAGGGCTAGGTCCTGAAGTTCATCCAGGTCCGCCTGTGGGATGGCCGCTGTAAAGGCCGAGGAAGCCGCTGTGGTGGTAGGTGCAGCGGGAGCCTCCGCTGCTGGAGTCGGCACTTTGGCGGCAGCTGCTGGAGCTTCCGCGACTGGTAGCTGCTGGAGGCGTGGCCTCGGGTCTCACAGAGGTGGGAGCCTCTGACTGGCCCGACTGGCCGGGCGCCCGGCGGTTCTTCTTTCCTCTCTTCTTGGAATTCTTTTTTGGAGAAGTCCGGCGTGGGCGCTCTGCCGAGGGCGTTGGGGCGGCTTCCTCCGTCGACGGAGACGGACCAGGTTGGAGGGTTGGGGTCTCCGTCAAGGACGGAGCTGGCACAATCTCTGCAGTGACTGCGGGGGTGGGAGTTGCTGCTGCCTCTGCGACGCGCAGCGTTCCCTCAGCGCGGTTTAGTGCCGAGGAGAAGGACACCCCAGGGCGCACATTAGCTGGCTCCTGGGGGCCTTCGCGGCGGCTCTCAACGAGGCGCTTCCGCACCTTACAGCCTTTATATGAGCCCACGTGCGCCTCCCCACAGTTCACACAGTGGCGAGCTTCTTTGTACAGTCCCTCAGTAGATGGGCTTCACCACACCGCAGGCATGCGAGCTTGCGCTCGCAAACACTGCTACAGTGATTGAAGCCCATGCACCTATGGCACTGCACAGGTCCCTCTTTGCCGTGGTATCTTTCGATACGCACGACGGTGAAGATAAGCCGACGGACAGCGTCTATCGGCTGGACTGTCTGGGCGAGTTCCCTTGGTACCACGACCTGAAATAAGGGCATAGGCACTCGCTGAGTGCCTTCGTCTATTGCCACCGTCTTACTGAGACGTGCCACGGAGGTAGGGGTGATGTCCTGAAGGGCCGCCTTGACATCCTCAGGGGTACAGTCGGAGTCAAGGCCCCGTATTATCCTACGCTCCACGTAGGGCCGCTGCAGCGAGTAGCTGTAGAACGGGATTTGTTCGTCCCGTAATACAGCCTTCGCTGCCTCGAAATCCCTTTCTGAGGAGGTATAGAGGTGGACTTTCTTTAGCTTCCGCCGGGCCTCGAAGGGGCCCCTAAGCTTCGTTGCCAGCTTTCTCATTACCACAACGTGGTTGCGGAAAGCGTCGGCAGCTATAGGCGGGATTTTGCGCCCCCCTTGGGTTGGAGGTTGGTTAATTCCCTGTGGTGGTGCGGTTGGGTTGGGGGAGGAACGACCGCTTCTGCGGCCCCCTGCGTGGACAGTTATCCACGGCCCGTCAGGTTCGACGTCGGTGTCGGAGTCGAGCATAGGGATGGTGTAAGGACTGGTGGGGTACTGACTGGTGGGTACACTCTCAACCGCTACGAGGCGGTGAGGCGAAGATGGCTTACGCCTGTTGCTGCCGCCAGTAGATGTCCTGCTTCGCTTGCGCGAAGGTTCGGCCGTCTCTGGTGAGGGAGACTGGTGCTTGGCTGTTGCCCGTCGTTACTGGTCAGGGTAGGTGCGGTTGCCCTACGGCTGTCCGCAGAGGACCGGACCTCCTTAGAGGAGGCGCCTGTGCGAGCCATATCGGCTCGAGGTTTCAGGCCAATGGCCTTCACCCTTGCCTCTGACCTTACGGACCCGCTGTTTCCGTTGTCAATCGGTCTTGTCAGGTCAATGAAAAGAAAGATGACAGTAGAAGAGGAGTAATAAAGTAGGGGTGTTCCTGCTCTTTACAAAATGACAGCAAGCTGTCTGTGGGGCCGCTCACACACTGGCGGCGGAACGACAAGCTAATAGGGGGTCAGAGCCCACTGCGTTGCCGCTGTATATAAGCCGAGCACCCGCAGGCGTCGGAGCTGCAAGCTAGTAGAGGGACGAATGCCCACTGCGTTGCCGCTGGGGGGAATGCTGCCGTGGCTCCTGCTGCTGCTGCCGCTGCCAGATTCGCCGGTCGGCGGAGGCTTAGCGTAGTCAGTTGGACTTGTTATGGACACGACCTTGCTACCGCACGCAATCGTCGGATCTGCTCGCCCTTCGGGTTTCCCTTTTATCGCTTACTCCCAGGGGTCATGGAAGCTCAAAGGGTCCAATATGGCGCACTTGCAGTACTGTGCTCCATTACTGGAGACCCTTCTATTTAACTATTCCTAGCAGTCAACGTTTAAATGCCTATATCACTAATCTTAAAGCATTATTCAGGAGTTAGTGTACTTTACCTATCCTCTTTGCATTCAAATGTATTGCAAAACGGAAGACTGCAGATTTTCATTCACGTTTTAATGACTCTGGACAAATTGCCACCCATTGAAGTTTATCACATACATGACTTGCAAGTAAGTGACAGCGTGCAATCCTCTGTACTTACTACATCTTTTTTTCTTTGGTAGAGTTTAACGCCCGCTTTAACTACTTATGGCACCGCGTGCGATGACACTGATGATACATGAATGAAGATGGAGCACCAGTGGAATGCGATGATGGGGGAACCTGGAGAAAACCCGCCCCAGCGCCGCTTTGTACACCAGAAATCTCACATGCGGGGGGATCGAACCCGGGCCGGCTAGGTGAGAGGCGAGTGGTCTAACCACCGAACATTACACTTGCGACCATGACATTGCACTATGTTCACAAATGCTAATAGGTAATTTTGCTATCTTTTGCTGCAGAAATATGAGCAAAATAGTGAAAATAAGATTGAGATGCGAGGGTCATTCATTCTTAAGCTTTGAGAAAGGACGCAATAAAATATTTAAAAGTTAGATCTGATCATTGCTTCTCTTCAATGCATACTATACACCGTCTCATCCTTTCAAAACATTTCTGAAATGATGAAATGAACTTGAAACGGAATTTTATTTATGAACACTCTTTAACTACTCTGGTTCTCAACATCCCATTCTATATTGGGCGCGAAAATCGGCTAAAGTTCAGAGGCCATTTTATAAGGCTGAGGTTTTTTATGTGCCGTAAAACGACTTTACTTTCCTTCCGAACGAAGCCATGTTAAGGATTTTTACGCGCAAAAAATATCCATCGCCCTCCGCCGGGTTTGAACCCGCGACCTTTGGAACCAGAGATTAGCACTTTACCCCTAGACCACGGAGGACGACTTAAACACTGAACGCCATTCTTCTTTGGAGAGTAAATACATTCTCCGTAAGCAGCTATTTCGGCTTCAGGTGACTCAAATTATTGACCTCGAATTTTTTCTTTCACTTTGAAGAATAGAGTAGCAAGGGAAGAGATCTGCAGGGAGGCTGCGAAAAATATATGATTCCTGACAAAATTATTTGTGTGTGTGTGTGTGTGTGTGTGTGTGTGTGTGTGTGTGTGTGTGTGTGTGAGCAAAGACTTTGTCCTTCGTGGTCCACAAAATTACCTCAGACTAGTCTTAGGACACCTTTTCTCAGTTCATTGAACACTTCGTGGCAGACATTTTGTGCTGCAGCATCTAGAGTAACAGTCTGTTGTTCCACAAGCGGAATCGTCACACGTGGCCGTTTGCTGAGAAGAAGGAACAGAGCTTCTTGCATCACTTTTGTTGGGAAATCTCCTGGGAAGACCCAGACCAATTTAGTGTCTGGAACACACTGGTAAATCAAGCTTCGTCACTGTTACAATGTTAAATATATTTTGGGGGTTTCTTCCATTGAATGTTTTAATAATTTCATAGTACCATTGCACATACGTCCGTGTTTCTGTTCATTTGTGAGGTGGTGTAGGATCTAGCGACCACAGAGCTTCCTGACGTCAAGTTTATCGTTCAGGATTTTCACTGCTGACGATCCAATATTTAGGGCTTCTTGAATCCGACTATAATTATGTGCAACGATGATCTTCCCACAATATATGCTCTGCTTTTACCACATTTTCATCCATTGTAGCTATAAACCGGCCCTCCTGTTCCGTCTTCATCTTCGAGGAACTCCTTCTTCTAAACTCTGCATACCATCGATAAATGATGAATTGTGAAGGGCAAAGGTCCCCAGATACACGATGCAGTCTTTCAAGGCAATCTTTCTCTCCCCTAAACCAGCTTTTAAATCAAAGCACGTAAATGCTTTCGATTATGAGCCATCCTAGCATATGGCGTAGTAACACCTGCTATACATACGTACTTAGCGGTGCCTAGACTTGCACATATTGGTATCTGAACTTCAATCTATGTTAAAATGCTTTGGCTTACCACAACTCATTAGAAGACTATCATCTGGCATTACATCAATATTACATATAATGAAATTATATTTATTTATACATTTAACACTAATTTTTGATACTCTTTGTTTTTATGTACATGCAAAAAAAAAAAAAAAAAGTACATATACTTTTATAGAGCACATTGAGTATACTGCAGTGGCGTACAGTCCTCAAAAGCAAATGGTGTGATTATATGTCTATTCTGTTGTTTTTTTAATCCATGCTTTTAGCACTAGAGCTTTATACATTGTTTTTTTTCTCCATAGTATATAAACATACTTTCTGTCAAGAAAGTACCGGGAATTGATCATTTAAAGAGGGCTTACGGTGAATCGACTTTATCAAAAACACGTGCATATGGGTGGTACAGTGCATTCAAAAGTGGTCGAGATGTGGTGGAAGGTTTACCTCGCTCTGGTCGGCCATCAACGGTTTCAGCTGAACTGAACATTGCTAAAGTGAAGAAAATGGTGTCTGAAAATCATCATTTAGGTCCGAGAGAGATTGCCGCTGAACTATTCATACCATTTTAAACGATTGTTTGGGCATGACACGCGTTGCAGCTCGGTTAGTTCCGAATTTTCTACAAAAACTCAATCGCATGAGGACTGCTGAAGACATGCTAGAACGAGCCAGTTCCGACCCCACATTCATGAAACGCATTGTAACTGGTGATGAGACGTGGGTTTACTAGTTTGACACTCAAACCAGTCAACAAGCTTCCGAATGGCGCCTTCCAACTGAACCGAAACCTAAAAGGGCACGAAACTCGATCAAAACTGAAGGTCTTGTTGACAGTTTTTTTCGATTATCGCGGTGTGCAATCAGAGTTCTGGCCAGAAGGTCAGGTGGTAAACAAAGACTATTATCTGAGCGTTATGCGGCGTTTGAGAGAACAAATACGGCGAAAAAGGCCTGATTTGTGGAAAGACAACTCATGGATTCTGCACCACGATAACGCACCAGCTAACAAGGCTATTTTTGTGAACGAATTTCTGGCCAGAAACTCAACAAACTTCATCGAACAACCACCGTATTCGCCTGATCTGGCTCCTACTGATTCCTTTCTCTTTCCAAAACTCAGTTTACCACCTCGAGACACCTGTTTCCAGTCGATAGAAGACATAAAGGAAAATTCGCGGCGACAGTTGACATCGATTCCTAAAAGTGCCTACGAAAATGTTTTTATGATTGGACTATTCTTGACATAAATGTATAATTTCAGAAGGGGCCTACTTTGAAGGCGATAAAATAAAAGTGGCAAATTCCCGAAACTTTCTTGACACATTAGTATGTATACGTGTATATGCCTTGACAAGTTTTATGTTCAGTAGCTTCCTGGCCTAAATAAACCTACAGAATGCTTTCTAATCTAATTATAGTCCACTCTCAAACTTTTGAAGTAATCCACGTGCCTATCTATGGCATTCCATTCCCTCCGTGCATTGTGTATTGCGGATACCTGTACTGAATCTTTCCTTGGATAGAGAAACAAAAACAGAGAAAATATCTAATCCTTTATCTCCTGTGGAAACAATCCTACAATGTACTCAGGGGATTTGTGTCGACATTCATTGGTTTCCCTTACAAGTTGCGTGTGTTGTGGCGCCATTCTGATGGCAAGCATGTTTGTTGTACGATACTGTATTCATTCTATCAAAAAATTCAATAAGAGTTTATGAAATGCACGTTTTGAGATTCCATGAAAGAATCTTTATAAAATCTTACATATGTGTGAGTGCGTATGAAGAAAAGCGAAAAGCAGGTTACATAGCAAACTTGATATTTAAGTTTAGTATCTTCTAAGAATACCACACAAAGATTTCCAAAGAAATCCATTACCCTAAACTACACTTTACATGAAAACTGGCTATTTTCTTAAAACTGGTCATTTTGATAGCTAGTCTTATTATAATTAATATTCTTTGGAGCTTGAGAAATCCTCTTCATTTTGAATGAATTTTATATTATTTTGTCATAAGAAATAGGCATTTAATATAGGAAAAATATAGAATTAAAATACATAATTTAAATAGAATGCTTCCCTGTTTCGAAATATTTCGTGCTGCAAGTTTCAACTTTCCCGAGTAACAGGGGTTATGCTCGAAAGCATGCGATCTGCCCCCCCCCCCCGCTCCACAAAAGATTCATCACTCCATAGTTAAACCTTAAAATAGTGTGGGATGTTGTATGCAACTAAGCACTTATTGTTTTATCTGAAATCATTCCTGGGTAAAAATGCATCTTGAATGACATGGTGCGAGTACAAGAATTTTTCTTTTAACATCCTTTAACCTGATGGTTACATCGGACAATGAATGAATAAAATGGGCGAAATGAAGCTCATATAAGTCTGGGGTCCATAGATTTGATGTTACCCGACATTCATATTTGCCTTATTGGGGAAAATCATCCTAAACGAGATTAGAATTCGGACTCTCTTGAATGTAAAGCAGACTGCTCCCACCGCAACTAGGAGGTGGGAATCACTTCTTGTATGGAGATACTTGGGCGGATCGAAAAGTAATGCAAAATAATTTTTCTGCCTTGGTATTTCAGCTGGAATATTGAAATTTCACATATAGTTTGAAGTTCTCACTACAGAGGATATTTTTTTGTTTTATGTGCAGATCTAGCGAGAGAAGCGTGAACCACGCAACAAAGATGACGCGCATGCTACTGTCGTCCTCGTGTGAAGAGTAGAGGTGTGGTTTGATATTTATGCGCAAAGGGTGCGAGGCGTGTATGGGAATGATTGTAAGGACTGTAGCAATCTGTCCAGGTGGTGGGCGTTCTTCCAAGTGGGCCGTGTGAACCTTATTGATTCGCCACGCGCCGGAAGACCAGTAACAGCTGCAACGCCGCAAAATTTCAGAGGCATTGAGGCGGCAATTTTGAACGACCTGCGAGTGCAACTGCGAACCTTATCGCAACAGTTCAACATTTCCTATGGTTCAGTGTGCGATATTGCTTATGACACGTTGAAATTTCGAAGTTAGTGCTCGCTAGGTGCCCAAGAACCTTACAGACAACCACAAGGGCCAGCGAATAAGTTTGGATCATTTAATGCGGTACACCGAAGGGCATGATTTTCTGAAAGTAATCGTCACTGGTGATAAGTCGTGGGCATACTACTACACACCCGAAACAAAGCAGGAAAGCATGGAGTGGAAACATGCTGGTTTCCCAGTAAAGAAAAAATTCAAAGTGATTCAATCTGCTAGGAAAGAGCTTGTGACAGTGTTCTGTATTATGCATGGTGTTTTATTGGTGGACTTACCTGAACACGGGAATGTGCGGCCTACATTAAAACCTTGGTGAAGTTGCCCTTCGTGACAAACGCCACAACATTAATGCTCACGATGTCAAACTTCTTCATGACAATGCTCGCCCCCATGTTGCTGCTGCTATTCGTCAGAAAATCATCAAATTAGGTTGGGAGGTGATCTAGTATCCACCTTACAGTCCGGACATTGCACCGTCGGACTTTCATCTGTCTGGTCCCATGAAGAAATTCCTGGCCGGCCAGCACCTTGCGACAGACGCGGAAGTGAAATTAGCAGTCCGCAGATGGCTATACTCCAGGGAAACTGACTTCTACGAACAGGGCATATTGAAACTGGTAACACGTGAGACAAATGTGTTGAAAAAATTATGTCGGAAAGAAGGTAAAAGGTGTTTAAGCTGTTGTGATAAAAAAAAAGTGGGCGCTACTTTTCGAATTATTGTGCGCTACATTTAATCAGGATGTGCATTAAATGGGGATTCTTACGTCCCTTAGTTACGGCGTGCTACAGAAACATCAGCTGTTGGCTTAATTTGAAAGTGTTTGTGCTCTAGATAGCAAAAACTGTAAATTGACAAAAAACTTTAATCGTTTATCTTCAACAATCAACAGTTGGCATCAACAATTAATAAAACGTTCGCTCGACACATTAAAGGTATTTATATTACTGTAATGTAACTTAATTTTTAACAGTCATCCATACTGCTTAACTTGTTGGACAACACACTCAACTAAAAGCAAACTGGACTCCAGCGGGGAGAATTTGTCTTTACTATTTATCTCTGTATTGTATGTTAATAGAATATGTGAATGGGGCTCTTTCTGGCTAATTGGCACAAAAATGAAAACATCTTTAACGAGCTAAATTCGAGGATAGATTTGGATCAAATATTTTTCAAAATGATTGAAAGTGACCATAACTTTGTTTTGAGCAAAGGTAGAAGCTTATAAACACAGCAGCAGATTTGACAGCAGCCATTCCACATTTAAGGCTTAGTGTATGTCTGCATTTCCACAGTTGCAAAAACGTTATTAACCTATCCATACAAGCCACAGCAGACGGAAGGAAATTCACCAAAATTACTACTGAGCGGGTGAAGAAACAGCTGAACAATCGGATGCTCCCGAAATGCCGCGAGACCAACTATCATTCAACATAAAGATTTTCAGCAGGCCTCAACAGCGACACTGCAACATCTTCAACCAAGTCAAATACAGTTTGAACTACTTTCCAAACTTACTCAACATGTTAAATTCAACAGTTCATGTCAAATGCTGAGTAGCGTGACCCGGCTTAAGATAACTGCAATGTTAACGTTGAAATGCTCTCATTGGGAAATGTCAGAATGTTACAAAAGATTCTATGGCATAAAATCCCCACACGGGGTAATACACTTGCAAATGCATGTAGTAGGTGTATAGGTTCACAAACACTGAGAGGTGAATGGCAGTTTAAGGATTATTCACAGAATCATCTAATAGGCTCATTAAGTTGTGAGGATACAATTCCCTTAAATTGACTAAAGTTATAAGAATAATGAAAATAAAACATCTCTAATTACTCGTTAAGGACATTTCAACATTTTTTCTTCCTTCCAAAAGATTTACCTAACATCTTGGTCAAGCACTGCTGTAATTATGTCTCCTGGCAGATTGCCTCTGGCGTGTTGTTTTCCAAAGCTTTTGCTCAACCGGAAATGGCTTAGACAGATAAAATAGGCGCCAACGAACTCTGAACTCACTTAACACAATCAATTCCTCACATTCATCGTTCAGCATCTGTGCAGCACTTGGCCGTTGAATACTTAATACAGGAGAGGAAAAAACTGATCTGCTAAGTGTTTTGGTTTTAGTTTTTACTAACTGAAATCCGCAGAGTATCAACGAATGGTTACTCTCTTCCTTAATTGGTAACCTATAGTAAGCAGATGTATAGTAAGCAATCTATACTTCACCAAAAATATTCGGTACCAAGGTTTTACTGGAAATACAGGTTTTGAGAATTTCCCAAAAAAGAACCGACATTGAAGTTCAGTATTTTCCAAGGTTGTGACGCGAATCTTCTCTTAAAAATCCCCCATCCCAAGCTACCATTTACACGAAACAGCTTTTATTTGATAAAACACAGCTCTTTACAGCTTTCATCAAGATTTGTCAGTTTACTATGTGCCGGTAAAAGTTGCTGTAATTCACATGGTATTTACCCAATTATGAGGGCTGAGGAAAGACTGGAAAACATCCATCATGGAGGACGGCCCTGACAGAATCTGAAACGTGGACCTCCAGATAGAAGCCGTGCTTTAACGAGTTGTTAGATTTCCCGGCAGTTGGAAGAATCTTATCCAAATGCATAACCATAAATGTAAAGCCGCTAGAATCCCACTTGGTTCAATTGCGGGCGCTGGGGTAGCACAGTGATTTCGCTCACGGTTCTCGTGTTGAGCCTCGGTGGTTCGATTGCTAGCTGGATTTTAAGTTGACCCTAACTACATCTTTACCTCTGACTAGCTCACATTAAGTATGTTCACGGTCAAACATGGTTAGGAGTCCATAGTATAGTTGTAGGTCCTCTCATTCCACTGCCATCAACCTTAAATTGAAGGTAAAGTATTCCGCAAGCAGGGTGTCACCATCTCAAAGATGGGTTCAGTCATCGCTCTTATGTAGAAGTCGGATCAAACGAGAGAAGTTTTATGCAGAAAAGGATATGCTTACACGGTATTGCAGTACGGAAAGTCAAAGATCCGTGGTTCGAGTCGCGGCCGTGGAACTGAACTTTTGAAATTATTCTAAATCGTCTTTCCAAGAATATATATCCAGGCTCTGCCCATGAGTTTGAAGATCACTGATTGAAATACACGCTGAATAATTTGGTTCAATCACGATACGGCTGTGGTGGTGGTGTTGGTGATTACAGCTAAAGCTGTCTACACTTACAATGCACTAGAGGTCTAGACGTCTGTAGTGTCATTGAAGAAAATAAGACTCAATTATTATGCACCGTCCTGTCGCCTGCATATATGCACTACCACTTCCCCTAAGGCACGAGAGAGCGGATGTAAAAACGCGCACCGACATTTTAATTGTGCTGTCGTCACGTACTGCACTTCGCGTGATATGGAGCTATGAAGGTCAATGTATCCAAGTGTCCCTGCGATCTCATATAAAGTGGTTATACTGTTTTTTTTTTTTTTTTTTTTGTGGAAAAAATATACAAGATGTCTCATCCAACTCTGGACCCTCAAATATTTTCGGAATAAAACAAAATATGAAACATGTACAACAAGGAATGTTCCCATGTCAGGGGATCATACAATGAGAAATTATGCACAATCACTTTCAACACAAGTTAACAGAATGTGTACATTGTCTCTATCAAAACTAGAGGCACAATTAGTGATGCTGATAAGTTATGACATTCTGAAATACATATTTACTTCAGACTTTTGAAGGAGGGCAACAGAGACAGTTTCTGACCTTAAGCAATGTGCCCAAAGCAAGGGTTGCTTGCGATGTCCCTTAAACAAACCAATGTTAACAGGGCACGCTCTGTTGTTCAGTGTAGGTACTAATGACTCCTAATCTGGTCTGCTGTACTGCTGTCACTGTCAAACATCAAAACTGCACATAGAACGCAGTACAACGCATTTCACATGTGTTGCGACTATTACTCTTCGTATTGATGCGTTGAATCCTGCTTTGATTTTATTTCGTTTAGTCGATATATTGCTCCTCAGTAATGAAAACAACCTTCGCATCATTTTTTGTTTACAGTGATGACAGAAATTCAATCGCAGATGTTGCATTGTATGCCAAACTTTCACTAACTGTTTCATATACAAACTTTTCTTACAAAAGATTATTCTTTATCTGCTTCGTGCTAATCGAATGCATAAATATTTGTAAGATTGTACTTATTACTTGCTTCCTTGCAAGTAAAAGGGAAATAAGGGAGCATTAGGCTAAAGCACTAATCAAATCTTTTAAAAACTCATTGCCATACGAAACAATTGAGGTTAGGTTCGTTTTGCATGGTCCCGTTTGAGAAAGGTTTAGGCAGTTTAAATGTCTATTAAATAATAAGTAATATCTCAAAAACAATCAACTCTATAAGAAAATGTGTGTGTTAACGAGACCTATATTTTTGTGTGGTTAAATAATTTTCTAGTTCTTACGGTTTAACCGTTATACAACATTTTGCGAAACTGATCCAGAATAAAGAGTTCTTCATACGCTATTCCCAGAAATCTCAAAATACACATTTTATTTGTGATGTAAATATCTTTAATTGACGCTATTTTAATCAAAAAATACAAATAAAGTGTATTTTGAGAAAAATACAAATAAACTGTAGTTTGTGGTGGAGGGGGGGGGACTTTTCTTGAAAAGCTTCGTGTCGCATCCTTGAAAGCTGCTAAACACAAATACAAAGTTTAGTTTTTAATGTTTTTTCGTTGTCGAGCTATTCTGCCCCCCCCCACACCTTTTTCTAAAAAAAAAGTTTTTTATGACTCAGAGTACTTTAAAGCATAAATCTCCGGTGAAAGTCGACATCGAATTTTTGGGTGGAATACAATAACTTCTCTAGTTTCTATGTACATGTATGTACATACGGGCTGGAGAAAGTAATAAAACCAATAACAACGCATGTCTTAGATAGGGTTGATACAAACATGTTAAAGTTTAATGTTCTTTAAGCTGGCACATCGGGCGTTGAATGAAATAGGTGCTCAAATGAGCCTGGGGACCATAGAAAAATAAAGCTGAGTTTGATTTATGGACGCTCTTCACCTGCTGTGGTTCTCAGCGTCCCATTTTATATTGGGCGTGAAAAACCGCGCTCAAAACTCTCTTTATCAGGCTTGAGGTTATTTTAGGTTCCGTAAATCTACGGCCAAAAATCTTATCCTCTATGACCTTATTCTATATTCGTCCTCTCAAGATCAAAGAAAGCCTGGAAAAATTATTAACCGAGCAACTCACCTTAACGACATTCGAAATCGGGACCTCTAACAAAAAAATTATTAGAATGAACTGTAAGTTTTAAAACATTTTAGCTTTGTAAGATAAGTTTTTGTCTCTCGGCTTACGAGTTAAACAAAAATGCAATCCAAACGAAAGAATCTTTTTTTCATAATGTTATCAAAGTACATGTTGACTAATAATACTGGGTGTCCCACATAAAACTGGTGCACCTCACTGACTCACTGCGCCTGGCCTCACTTCTTTCATAATTGGTAACACTACAGTATTTTTCAGAACATGATAACCCTCGGCGTGACTTTGAAGTTTGTGTTTAGGTAATTTGCCTTAGGAAATCAACCCTCGCAGTTGCCAAGTCTTCCACTTACTGGTCCCTTAAACGGGGGCACAAATCTGGACTTGCAAGCAGTCTTCGAGTCTCTGGGAAACAGAGATTTTACTACGTTGACTATCACCCTTAGTACAGGCTCGTCTTTTGTTTGCTAATAGTTATTACCAGTGTCAGCGGGGAGCGGTACCGTTTGAAGGCCATCAAGTTTTGGAGAAAACTATACCTTTACATGGGTTCTTGTTAAAGAGTGTAACAGTAAGTATTGTGAATATCGTGGAAAATTTGAGAGAAATTTTGCAGTCTTTAATTAAAAAACGAATTGATATTGTGGAATTTTACATAATGACAGTCTCCATTGTGGGGACTAAAGAAATTTTTGGAGAGAAATATCAAGACATGATAATCACATCAGCACAATTAGATCTGGATAAGAATTGGAGGACTGTAAGATTCATTATGAATGTGGATAAAAATAACCGTGAAGATCCCGAGGGTAGTGAGAAAAGTATAATGTGATGAAGAATAATCGTCTGGTAGCGAAGACCCCGACGGTAGACCACAAAAATCGATGGGCAAAACGAGAACCCAAAGAAATCGATATGGGGATCTCCGCAAGTTGGTGTATTCTGCACAGCATGCTATACGTCGTATGCTAAAATACCTCAAATACCGATCACTTCGAGTGCATGGATTGAAATAACTCACAAAGAGAAACGAGTTACTTGTTGCAACCGGTTCTTATCTTTCATAATTGAAGGTTACTTAGACCCGATGTTCTTATTTATGACAGATGAAGCCTGGTTTCATCTGGTTATGCTAAATTGCAGATACTGGTCACATAACCTACATAATATGCATGTAGAACCTCTTCACGCAGAGAAGATAGCTGTACGGTGTGTAGTGTCAGGAATGCGAATTATAGCCCACTTTTTTTTTTCTTTTCTTTTTTTCACTGATACGATTAACAGTGCAAGATATAGAAAATAAAAAGGAGTGTAGTGTCTTTCAACAACATGGTGTTACATGCCACACATTCAAACAAATTGACACATCAGCGATGTGTTTCCTGAAAACAGGCTTGTCAGCAAAAAGCTGTGGCCTCCACGATCGTTAGACTTAACATCCTATGATTTTTGTTTATGGGGAACTATGAAAAACAAAGGTTTATTTTAATAACGCTCAGACTGTACACCAACCAATGTTGATTGATAACATTACAAATGAGATAAATAACACCTACCCTTATGAATTACAGATTAACTAAAACAATTTTGTATAGTGCAGTAATGCCTGGATGCCAGTGGAGGGCTCTTTCAGCTCTTGATATAAACCAATAAATCTGACATGTTATATTTATCCCATATTTGCATAAGAAATTGGGTTGCGGTAGTCTTATAATACAATGAATGGCAGTGAGGGGTACCGGTATTATGTTGGACACCCAGTATATGTAGGATGTCTCACCTATCTCAGCGAATAAGAGTATATATAATAAGTAAACCTTGCGGTGGCCGAGTGTTAGACCACTCGCCTCTCACCTAGACGGCCCAAGAGACCGCTTGTGAGATTTGCGGTGGACAAAGCGGCGCAGGGGAGAGTTTTCTCCGGGTTCTCCGATTTCCCCCTCCATCTCATTCCTCCGGTGCTTTTATCATTCCATCTATCAGTGTCATACCTGCGTTGCCAAAGTAGTAAAAGGGGGCGTTAAACACTATCAAAAAGATAAAAAAAAAAAAAAAAAAAAAAAAGAATAAGGGTATGTACTCATATTGTTTAACCGGCTAAGGGATTAAAGCAAGGACGAAAGGGAATTAGATTGACTATTACCATACTTTATGCACGCTGTGACGTCAAACAAAACACACCCAAATCCCTGTTCAATTTGGCGTCTGAAGGTGCAGATCGATCATGAGACCCCCATTTTACCTTTTGTCTGCGATTCATAACTATTGTGTATATTCCATGTGTTGACGAGGCTTTGGATGAAACTAACTTGAAATCAACTGCTTGAGAAATCCTAGCCTGGTTTTGAGTAAAAGCTAGAAGGCATATGCTCAGTTTTACAAGCTAATTCGCATCTCATGTTTAGGATTCGCACAGGTGTGTAAAATGTCGATTTATTTTCCCATATAAGTAAAACGGGAAAATAGAAAATGAAGGCGTTATGAGTTACAAAGTGTACAAACATAGCATGTACTCAAGGTAACCTGGACTACTATTGAAACCCAGTAAAATTTCAAAATGCAGTTGCCCTATAGACTATAAGTTACAGTAAAATTATGTAAACATCCACCCGGCAACATTTAAACTATGACTTTTAAACCCATGAATATTATTTTCTTATTTCTGTTTTATTAACCGAATATTGTCTTCACTGCTTGAAGAGCTTCATTACATTACTGTTGAGACCTGTTTAGCAATCCGGAGTAGTTTTGCAAAGGTTTTTGATGGTACAGAACCAAATCTATTCACCACAAGAAGTTTAGCAATACGACAACGAAATTATGTGATCAAAACAAAAGATAACATTTTATCCATCTACTCAAATTTAAGTGCAAAAGAAGGCTGTGATTTCAATATATGCTCACATGAGGTAGTAGGTTTTTATTCTTACGAAAGGGAAGTTTTTTTTTTTTTTTTTTTTTGAGCTAAGTACATTAATCACAGGAAATATCCACAATCATGAGTATGCCTCGTATATTGCTGGCACTGGTGTGGCAAAAGCTGTGTGCAAAATAATACTAATTGAATTGAACCATAGGAGATAAAATAAAATAATTCTGATGTTACATTCACTTGACTTTCTCTACCTATTCTGTTATAAAGTATCCCAATAAAAGATTATTCTGGCTACTTCACGCTAGTCGAGATAAACATTAGCAGAATTATTTTACCACTCTTCCTTGTACCTACAACGGGAACAAAGAATAAACTAGGTTAAAGCGACACTAAAATCTTTTATGGGCGGATTGCTACCTAATGGTCTTATATTCCGTTCCCTTTGCCTGATCAATAACATTTTTGAGAAAGGTATACATATTGAAAAACTTAGACCAATAAGAAGCAATCTTTGAAATAGGGACTCCTCAGCAATTTATCTGACAACACTTCTGTGCTTTAACGGTATCTACAATTTTTGTGCAGTAATATTTTGTCTATCCTCTTACAGTGTTTTAGTTATGCAAGCCAGAGTGAAGAATGCCTCCCAAATAATTCAAGATATATGTATATTTGTCATTAAAACATCTTAAACCTACGGTACTTTAATCCATTTCAATCTCATCCTTAGAAAATAAAAATGTTCAAAAGTTGGGAGGGAGAATTTAATTGAAATTTTTCATACCGCATCGTTGGAAGAAGCTGAACTTAAGCGTCAAGTTTGGTATTTAAAAGACGTTTCGTTTTTGAGTACCTAATGCAGTTTACA
The DNA here is from genome assembly GCA_030762935.1 of Hymenopus coronatus. Classification (NCBI taxonomy): domain Eukaryota; kingdom Metazoa; phylum Arthropoda; class Insecta; order Mantodea; family Hymenopodidae; genus Hymenopus; species Hymenopus coronatus. The sequence goes on from CM060896.1 coordinate 142,991,911, forward strand.
CACACACAAAACATATTTTCAGTGAAATCTCGACAGCTAATTTTTGGGTGTAATACAATACTCCTACTTGCTGTACATATAGACAGTAGTTACCACAGCAAAAACTACTGTTCAAAATAGTTTGCCAAATATTTTTTTCGTAGAAATTGCAAATTCAGAAATACTGGCTGAATGTTTACACATAAGCTAACCAGAACAAAATCTTGAGATATGTATAAACAATTTAAGTAATTTTTCTGTGATAATTTTAATTGTTTTCTCACAGAAACCGTGTGTAGGACAGGAGTTGGGTAGACAGAAACAGAATGAAAAATCCAATGCCAGAGCCGGGATTTTAACCAAGGATATCCCGGTTTCTAGCCGGTTGCTCTACCACTGAGCTACCATGTCAACATACCAGCATAGCATTAAATTCCTCAACTGACTTGTTTCCCGGCAAACCACAAGGTGATCTCAAATTATTTTGAGATGACATACCCGTATGGCGACTTCCAATGTCGTAAGTACTTTAAGACCCAGGATTCATATGTAGTAAACTATTATGGAGAATTGCGATATCTTTGTCTTCTCACAGAAACCGTGTGTACGAAAGGAGTTGCATAGGATGAAAAATCAATTGCCATAGCCGGGATTTAAACCACTGATCTCTCTGTTTCCAGCGGTTGCTCTACCACTGAGCTACCATGGCAAAATGCCGGCATAGCATTAGCTTTTTCTGTGTCTATCTTGCCTGTAAAGTACTCCACAGTGTCTAACTGGAAACAATTTCTAAGCAAATCTTTTATCGTAAAAAAGTGGATATAAGAATCGCTTCTTGCATAAATATAGGAGAAAGTGGTGTGAATATTACAAGATATTGATTTTCCCCACTTACATTATACCACTGAGTGAACATTTGCCGTTAAGGTACTGAGTCACATTTATAGTGTAACAATGGACGCACCTTCTGTACTTCCTCCCATTTACATAATTATACAATTACGTTAGAGTGGGATTTTAACATTAAAAACTGCGTAAATTTGAAGCGCGATCAATTTCACACATACCAACTCTGCTAGGATAGTCAAGGAATTCTTAGTGGGAACTGAAACAGGGACCAAGGAGGCAGTCTGTTCCTTTGACCGTCAAACAGGTGGGTTCGTGATAGCTGGGAAGACGATCAACAGGTTCCTCCTCTTCCTCGACTACCAAGCTCTCCTGACTTGACACCCTGTGACGTTTTCCAGTGTTGATTTGTACGTGAATTTAGCGTTTACCGTTTATCATCAATACTGGTTCTCTAGCACTATCGATATGTACATAAGGCGCGCTAAATAGCGCGTAACGCACACAAACGCATACGGTGCGTCACGATCCATGCATCCCCAAAATTTCTGACTCTAGAGGCCTTTTTTATTTTTTTATCTAACACATACTTAGGTAGAGGAAGTAACGCATTTCATGCAAAATTTTATCATCGATATTTCAAAGAAAATACTTTTGAAACCCTCTGCATGCGAAAAAAGGTCTGAAGTGTTACATTCAGACGACTTTCTCAACTATTCTATAAAAGGCTTACTCTTCTACCTACTTTACGTTGATCGAGATAAACACTTGTAGCTATTGTAGAAACAATAGAAATATGGGAATACGGAAGGATTAAACGACAGTAAAACCTTTTAAAGAACTGATCATACGTGCCCTTGAAACTCCCTTATCTTGGCTTAACAGAAGAGAAAAACGAAAAAAGACTTCGCGATTGATTAAAGTATAAATTATTGTAAAAATGAAACAACAATAAATATACCGGAAATAGTCAAGTTTAAAAAAAAAAAAAGAAGAAAAAGGAAAAAAAAAAATAGAGATAATTGACATATTGTACATTTTAACAATATCTACATTTTTATTAACTAAAATTTTATCTACGTTTTATGTGTTACCCAAAAATCATCCACAATGAAAAGGGCTTCAGAGGCTGTAATAGCAAGAAATAACTCATAATGGTTAAGTCCAAAAATACAAATTTATTTGACATAAATTGTGAACTACAACATCTACATGCTTATGTATTAAAATTTTATCTCTCTCAGTTTTATCTGTTACTCAAAATTGGGAGGTGGCAATTGTATTTATAAAACATCAAAACGTTAATTCCAACGTTCAATGCAACCTTTTCTATTTTTTATAATAGAAGTTAAGTCGTAATTTTTTCTGCTTTATGTTTCCTAGCTTGTTATCAGCCACAAAAACTCTTGCCCCCCTTTCTGTTTGTCTAATAAAATGGAGATGCACGTGCCACACGGGGATTAAGAATGTCTTACTTTCAATTCAACCCAAAATATCATTTAGCCAAATTTAGGATCGCAAATACATAAGAGCTAATTACTAAGTAAAGGTCTCCCCATATTGCGAGGGAATAAATACTCTTTGACATATTCATTTTAACCTCAAATCAAATAGCTAAATAATGAATGCGATAGATATTACCTGTAATACATAACCTCAAAAAAAGAAATATATTTATTTTGCCTCTTTATTTGAAAACATTCTAGTTCCATTTCAGAGTTACGTGTATCATCTGATTGAGAAACGGTATGCTTTGACAATCCGATATTAATGAAATTAATTCTCGCTTTAATTACTAGAGAATAACTGAAAGCAATTATGTGTTTTAATATTGCGGAATAATGCGCACTAAGGTATTTTTATTACTCGAGGGTTAGAACGTTTATTAGATTGCACGGTTAAATCCGATTGAAAACTAATTACTTCAGTAACTGGTCTATGCCATATTTCATGCATTTTGTGAAAATAAATAGTTTTAAAATACAATGAAAAACCGGAACATTCGATAGTCATTCCTCACTATCGTAACACTTTCAATTGTCGAAAACATTCACTAGTTCATCGTAGATACCGAAAAAAAATTGTGTCCAGTATCCATGCAGCAATTTTTCTTTTTATAATCTATTCTCGGAATAACTGCTTATCTTCGCATGAAATCACCTAATACATTATTAGAATAAGGTCTGAGAGCGGTTTATTCCAAATCGTACAACCGGATCCTAGTAGAGAAAGTAATAAATGGTTGTTTATGCATTGTAGTCAGGGAAAGAAAATACCAGAGACGAAGTCATTTCCATGTAAACAAACATCTTACTAGTCTCTTGGCAAATTCCCATTCACTTCATGTATTTGTCGGCGACGACAGTGCTTTGTCGAGTATGTAATATTATGAACAAAACAAGCAATTAAGAGTATAAAATATTATATTCTGTAATAAAGTCAAAACGAAAACATCTGGTGTGTTCCCTTCACATGACTTTCTCTAGCTGTTCCGCAAACTTTTCTTACAAAATATTATTTTTTATCTGCATCATGCTAATCGAAATAAATATTAGGATAATTGGTATTTTTACTTGTTTTTTTTTTACAAACAGAAGGTAAATAAGGAACCCCACCAGGCTAAAGCAATAATCAAATCTATTAGAAGTCATCGATATGTGAAACAATTGAAATTCGGTTCTCTTTGCTTGCCAAGAGTCGAACAAAACAGAGGAAATGAAAGATGGCTGACTTCCGATTTGAGATAAGTTTAAGTAGCTTAAAATTATAATCAATAACACGGGATATCCCACAAATGGTTAACTCTACAAGAAGGAAATGTATGACAAGATGTGATTTAAAGAGATCTACATGTTTTGTGTAGTAGGTTTTTATCTCTTACAGTTTACCGTTTTACAAAAGTCATTCAGAATGAAGAGGTCTTCAGCGGCTATTCCCAGAAAATTTAGGATACATTTTGTTTGTCATAACATTATCTTAGACACGACATTTTAATCAAAATCGTTATAGCCATTTTTAAGAAAATCAAAATATTCCAAATGTTTCCATGTAAAGGGTAGTTTGGGGTGGAGGGATATATAATTATTTATTTATTTATTTATATATATGTATATATATATATATATATATATATATACATACACACACATACATGTTTTTTAATCTTCGTGTCGCATTCTTGGAAGATGCTGAACTTAAATATCAAGTTTGGTACTTAACAGACATTTAGATTTTGAGTTATCGTGTACACACACACACACACCCTACAACATACGAACCATTTTCTAAAAATCTTATGACTTTCTCTACATATCTGTAACAAATGATTGTTAATAAGCTTATTCTTCTATCTATTTAATGCTAAAACATTAGCATTCTTACTACTTAGTTCCTTTATAAGTAGAAGGGAAATAAGGGAATACACTAGGCTAAACCAACAGTCAAATGTTTTAAAATGTAGTTGCTATGAGATTGAAATCCGTTCCTTTGCGTGGCCAGGAGTTGACAAGTTCCCGTATGAGAAAAGTTTTTAGTATTTTAAATCTGAAATCAATAACAATATCTCGAAAACAGTCAACTTCACGAAAAAAATGTATATGAGATAAATTGTGTGTTTTATCCTGATCTGCATTTTTGTGCAGTAGGTAACTTTTTCACTTACGGTTTACAAGTTATGCTAAATTCAATAAAATCATCTAGAATAAAGAGCTCATTAGAGGCTATTCACAGAAAATTCAAAATATACATTTTATTTGTCATTAAATATCTTAAATAAGGGATTTTAATCAAAATCGTTGGTCATTTTTGAGAAAATCAAAATGTTCAAATGTTCTTACATGTAAAGGGTAGTTTGGAGTGGGAGGATTTTCTTGAAAATCTGCGTGTCGCATCCTTGGATGATACCAAACTTAAATACCAAGTTTGGAATTTAACGGTCCTTTCGTTTTTGAGCTATGCTGACCACAGACACACACGAACCTTTTCCCAAAAAGCCTTTTTCGCATTCCGGGGGACTCAAAACATGTATTTCCGGTGAAATGACGGTATCGAATTTTGGGTGCAATACAAAACCTTCTCTATACACTATGTACATAGTACGTGTAGAGAAAATAAAATGTGTTTTTTTTCTATACAGGGGGTCCTTAAACATGTATTTCCAGTGAAATCTAGGTATCGAATTATTGGGTGGAATACAATATCTTCTTTACTTATGTACTAGGTATTAAAGAAAGTAAACACTGTAGGTTTGACAGCACTAGCTGAGACAGCCCTGAGCAGAAAACTATGGCGATATTTTGGAAAATCACACGTATTTTCTCTTTTTTGATGACTTTGAAAGAAGTACGACAATCCACCAGTTACGACATCCGCACTTGCTCCCTCATCTCGTAAGATGAAATAAAGGTTGCGTTTTGCCAACAAAATTAGCTTCGTTGGATGTTTACTGCAAACAGAATGGCTTGTTTATAGCATCGCATTAAATTTACACCTGAGGCATTTTCCCGCATAAATTAGCGGTGTATTCCAACACGTCACACTGCTCGTGTCGCCTGATGGTTATCTAAACAAGCAGCAGAGATTTTAACACTCACCTTTCTTATCTGTTGGTCGTCAAACATACCATATATTCTGAAAAATACGTGCTGCGCTCACATGCTTTCTCTACTCACTTTTGCACAAACTACTCTTTTAAAGGTTTATTCTTCTATCCATTTAATGTTGGACGACATAAACGTTTATTGATTACTCTATTAAGAGCCGGCTGTACGAACTCTGAATAAATCACCGGAATAGAGCCTATCATAAGAATAATGGTATTCCGTGATTTCATGCGGAGATAAGCCGCTATTCCGAGAATAGATTATTAAATTACGATAGGCATTCACATAACTTTCTCTACATCCCTGTAAAAAATTATTGTTAATAAGCTTATTCTTCTAACTACTTCAGGCTAATCGAGATAAACGTTAGCAGACAAGGTTTTATTACTTAGTCCTTTATAAGTAGAAGGGAAATAAGGGAATACACTAGGCTAAACCGACAGTCAAACGCGGTTGCTCTGCTACAGAAATCCGTTTCTTTGCGTGGCCAGTTGAAAAGTTCCCGTATGAGAAAAGTAGTTTAAAACTAAAATCAATAACAAGGACTGCCTCAAAAACGGTCAACACCACGAAAAACAATGTATAACACAAATTGTGTGTTTTAACGAGATCTACATGTTTTGTAACGCAATTTTTGTCTAGCTCGATTTATCAGTTATGCAAAATTCCGCAAAGTTCACCTAGACTCTGTTTTCAGAGGCTATTTCCAGAAAATTCAAGAGACACATTTTATTTCTTACATAAACATCTTTTATAAGAAAGATATTTTATATAAATCGTTAGAGCCATTTCTGAGAAAATAAACAATTTCGAAATTTTTTTCCATGTAAAGGGTAGTTGGGGGCGGGGAATTCTCTTAAGAATCGTGTCGCATTCTTGGAAGATACCTAACTTAAATACAAAGTTTGGTATTTAAAGAACTTTTCCTTTTTGAGTTATGCTGCCCACAGACAGACATGCACGCACACGCGCACACACACACTCGGACATTTTTCTAAGAATTTTTTTTTTTTTTTTTTTTTAATTCAGAGGTGTCCCAGAACATAATTTCCAGTGAAATCTCGGTATCAAATTTTTGGATGAAATACAACCTTATACACTATGCACATAGTACGTGTAGAGGAAGTAAAAATAACCGGAAATAATACAAAATTCTGAAGTAAACAAACTACCAAGAATTAAAAGACAAATTTTGTCAAAAATGAGTACAATAATTAATTAGGTAGGTATAATTGAGTAAGCATGGCTGAATTGTGGAAACATGTTATGGAATGGAAAGGTAGAACGAAAAGGTCTATGCCATACCCGGAATATGAACCACGGATCCCCTAATTTCCGTCGTTACTCCATGGCAACTCGCCGACACCGCACTGAAATCCCCAACTGAGTCGCATGATTCCCCGTAAATCACAAGGAAATCTCAAATTATTTTGAGATGTCATTCTCCAATGGCGACTTAATGTCGTTTAAAGTACGTAGTGCAGTTGGAGCAACTGGACGGAAACCAGGAGATCCGTGGCTCAAATCCCAGCTATGCCACTGAATTTTCAGTCTGAGTCCAGCTTTCCAACTCCTGCTTTACACACGGCTAATGTAGACGAAACAATGTTATGGTACCGTTTTAAGGATTCGATTCATTAAAGATAATGGTGATTTATTTGAATAGGGTGTTTTATCTTAGCATACAATTGTTCGGATAGTAATATTACTATTGCATTAGATGATCTGTGCTTTTTATTGAACTTCATTTATCATTAATATCGTTGAATGGATCACTTATTTCAAATACAGGAGGTCGCATTCTCTCTTCATTGTGCTACTTAAATAATCGATGTGTACACAGCTCATTTAGCAAATCATTCCTTTTCAATCAACTCCACCATTTTAGTCCGATTTAGCGCTTGAAAAGTTCTTTACGTAGTCGGCTTACACCCCCCCCCCCCTAGGACTTGCAAGCGGATGCCTTGGGGTCACAGGGCTGTCGGAAAGGCAATGTCACGTCAACACAGAATGAACCTGGAATGAATGGTCGGCCCGTAGCCAAGTATGACCGTGGGGAAGTGGATAAGTGTATATGAAATGAAAGCGAAGTGGATGATACCTGCCCAGACACCGTTTAGTCCACCACAAATCCCACATGCTTGGGACGTTTTGTAGTGTTTAACGCCTACTTTTAATACTTGTGGCACCGCAGGCGATGACCCTGGTGATACATGGAATGAAGATGGAGGACCAGTGGAATACGATGGCTGGGGAAACCGAGAACTCGGAGAAAACCCGCCACTGCGCCGCTTTGTCCACCACAAATCTCACATGCGGTCGCTTGGGAAGGTGGAAGGCAAGCGGTCTAACCACTCTGCCATGTCGTCGCCCTTTAAAAGTTCTTATCGGCAAAATATCTGTTAGATTTCATGCATCAAAGAAAGGAGCAGGCATTAACTTGGAACTTCACGGCTGTAAATTACTAACGACGATGGTTCACGTGCCCTCTTTAATAAGTAGTGCTGTTTCCATGCACTAGGGCAACACAATCCTGTAAGCGCAACAGTCAACATGATAAAGTAACAGATGGTATCTTTGTTGTTTGAACACTAAACGTAAGTGGGGACAGGACTTTGGATTGTGGAGTAAATTATTAAATATCTTGCTTCTGTTTCTATGCAGCATTGAGCTATTGATATTGACAATACGACGCTGTACATCCCTGGCAAATATTCTGTGCTCGCCAAAGCAACTTTGCAATCAGGACCTACTTCCCAACACACTGTAAATTTCTTGATGGACCCCAATGATGAAATGATGGTGCAAGTGGAGCCAAATGGGTCGATCGCGGGGTCGAAGCAATTTTAAAACGCTGTTGGACGGGACTTCCTCTTCTCTAATGGATGTGGCAACCACTCTCGTGCAATTACATGACAATCTACTCCGCCATTTTCTGATAGCCGCAAACATTGCGAGATTACAACAATATCACAATGTACACAAGCTTCACTTATCAGTTGTATGCTTTTCGAATTTATATGCTACGTTTTCAAGGTTTTCTAGAAAACGCCTAGAATGCGCGTTTTCACATTAAAGTCCCAATTCACATCATAAGGACTGAATAAATCTGAGCCACTATCATTTAATATGTTTGTTTATATAACTTCTACAATTTTTAGAAAAAGGTGTGTATGTGCAAACAGCACACTCAACAACGAAAAAGTCTCCCTCCGTGGTGTGGTGGTTACCATGCTAAGGTTGCGGGTTCAAACACGGCGGAGGATGATGGATTCTTTCGGGCGTAAAAATCCTTAGCATGGTTTCTTTCGGAAGGGAAGTACAGCCGTTGCTCCCGTGTCGTAGATTTACGGCACGTAAAGAAACCTCAAGCCTTAAAGCTGTAACACGAAGATTTTCAATAAAGTCCCCTACCACCTTTAAAAACAAGTTATGCTTTATTAACGCTGCCAATTGCCAGATCATATCACCGCCGACCCTGTCCCGGAATTTCGTTTTGCAGGAGTTGTTAACACGCCAGCGAATGCACTGACATGGACTGTCTCTTTTAAGCGCCCTTAGAAACCATCGCTTTGGCCCGGCTTGTACCCACGACCTTGAAATCAGAAATCCAAGTTCTAACCGAGTCGCCCAGACAAACCCATCCACCACGGACCACCCTTTAGAATGTGTGTGTGTGTGTGTGTGTGTGTGTGTGTGTGTGTGTGTGTGTGTGTGTGTGTGTGTGTTTTGTTTGTTTTGTTTTTTTAACTTTTCTATTTTCTCAAAAAGGCTCTAACGAAATTAAAGTGTTACAGTTACACTGGTATTTACATGGAAATAAAACGTACATCTGGAGTTTCCAATCGTGAGACATTTTGTAAAATCTTGTATTAAGTAGTAAATGTTAAGCGACAGACGAAAACGAAGTACGCAAGAAAATACAGATCTCCAAAAACACATATTTTGTTTTTGAAAAACTCTTTTCGAGCAAGAAGAGTTCCGTAAGTAACTTCCGAAGTAGGATCTGTTAATAGTTCGGATATTTTAACTGTCATAATTAAATCCTTTTACGTGTTTTATTTATTTATTTTACATGGACACAGTTACGATATCCAGTTTTTAAGCATTTGGTTATTCCCTTTGTATATGTAACATACTTAAATCGCAACATTCAAAGGTTTACTTCAATTAAAATGAAGTAGCTGAGTAAATAAGATTTCGTACCCTCGATAAACGGTAGAGTGTAAATTTTTAAACATCTGACTATTGCTGTTATCTTTGTGTAAGAAATATGTAATGAAAGTATTTGAGCAAACGTTTATCTCAACTTCAGAAATATATAAGATTTTGCAAGAATAGTTTGTAGGCGCTTTATCGAAGATAAACTCATTTCAATGTAAAACTCAAAGTTTTAAGTTACCCAAATATTTTCCTTTCGTTAGTAACTTTTCATTTACAGAATTACAACTTTAAGGCATGTTTCATCGTGTTTATTTTCTGCCACCGGAAATGGGGAATCTGTCTCCCAAGGTGACCTATATTTTACTTATCTAAACAGTTGGAAAGAAGGCAGGAAATGCCAACGAACGGCGACATTTGCCACTTCTGATCTGTACTATGGTTGTCTGATTTGCTTGCATGGATGGCATTATGCCCAAGTAGACTGGAATTTGCTTATCATTAACCACTTAGTCAATCAAAGTCACGTATATTCTTGTCAACTAATCGAGATACGCGCTCAATGGATTCGTTTAGGAACAATTAACAACCGGGTTAATCGACAGCCTGAAGGACGATTTCTGGAACTTCAGAAATGCCAACAAAAATTGTTTCAACTTTTGAAAGAGGGTAGACGTCATCTGAATGTAACATGTCAGATAAATGCGGTATAGCGACAAAAGTCAAGGCATTGGCTCCTCTCTAATCCCAATCAGTCACAGGACAAGTGAAGCAGAAATTCCGATCCAATTATCTGTGACAAAATATAAGGGACTTTTGAAACACTCTATAATACTCATATTAGATATTATTGTACAAATGTTACGTTACCGACGATGTGTTTTGGCATTCAGTATTTCCGATGAACTTTGGATATATTTAGGTCGAGAAAGTAATTTTTCAAAAATTAGTGGCATTTATAGCATCTAATTAACACTAACATACTGGTAATTTGGAAATACACTAGAACAAGCTAATAGTAATATATTTGTTCTTTCTGTATATTAAAATGAGATTTGACTCTCTCTCTCTCTCTCTCTCTCTCTCTCTCTCTCTCTCTCTCTCTACCGCGCACATAGTTCAGTGAAATCCACCAGAAATTACGATTCACTAGAAAAATACGTTTCGTGAGCCCTTAAATTAAAGAAAATGCATTTTTAGATAAAAGTCCATTAATATAGGTGTGTGTGTGTGTGTGTGCGCGCGTTTGCGCGCGCACGCACACGTTTATCCAGCGTTAACTCACAAAAGTATCTTCCAAAGGTGCCACACGAAGACTTTCAGAAAAATCCCTGACATAAAGCTTTAAATGATTATTTTCGATTTTTTTTTAAATGGCTCTTAACTATTTTAATTAACATGGAATATATTAAACATACAACTTTACATCTTCAATTTTCGGGGAATAGCCTCTGAGGCTCATCATTCTGGATGACTTTTGTCTAACTGGTAAATTGTAAGAGATAAGACAAAAGCTTACTACAAAAAATGTATATCTCGTTAAAGCACACAATTTATGTCAAATACATTTTTTTTTCTATTTTGTTGAGTTAACAATTTTAGATATATTCTTTGTTTTCGGAATGCTTTTCATTTTTACTTTCTCTATATGCACTATGTACATAGTGTATAGAGAATGTATTGCACTCCACCAAAAAATTCGATACCGAGATTTCACCGGAAATATATGTTTTAGGGTCCCCTTTATCTAAAAAGAGCATTTCCGGAAAAAGGTCCGTGTGTGTGTATGTGTGTGTGTGTGTGCGTCTGTGAACACTAACTCAAAAACGAAAAGTAGGTAAAATACCAAACTTGGTATTTAAGTTTAGTATCTTCCAGGGATGCGACACGAAGATTTTGAGAAAAATCCCCCCACCCCCAACTACCCTTTACATGAAAGTTTTTTCGAAAATTTTGATTTTGTCAGAAATGGCTCTAACGATTTTGATTAAAATTTCGTATATTAAAGATATTTACCTGACAAATAAAATGTATATCTTGACTTTTCTGGGAATAGCCTCTGAAGAGTAGTTCATTCTGGATGAATTTTACTAAATTTTGAATAACTGCTAAACCGCAAGAGATGGAAAAAAACTTACTACACAAAAAATGTAGAGCACGTTAAAACACAATTTATGATATATACATTTTTTTCGTGGAGTTCGTCGTTTTTGTGACATTCCTTATTTTTGGTTTCTGCTATGAAAAACTTATACATTTCTCATACAGGAATCTGTCAACTGCTGTCCATACAAACAAAGGAACTTCAGTGACATAGCAACCAGCTTTTGATTATCACTTTAACCTAAGGAACTCCCTTATTTCACCTCTACTTACAAGGAAGCAAGTAATATGGCTATTTCTGCTAATGTTTTACTGATTAGCATGAAGTTAATAGACGTATAAGCTTTTTAAGCATAATTTGTTGCAGGGATATAGAGAAAGTCATGTGAATGGTACACATCAGATTTTTTTTAAACCTACCAACCAACTACTGAAACATTTGACTATTGTTTTAGAGTAGTGCATTCCCTTATTCCTTTCTATGTATCTGCCAAGGAGTATGAAATAGAACCATTTCTGCTAATGCTTATCTAAATCACCATAAAGTAGATAAAAGAATGGGCTTGTTAAGAATAGATTGCTGCAGAATAGGTAGAGAAAGTCATGTGAATGAAATAAATACGATTTTTTAAATTTAAATTATTTGATTTATTACGCCACTTTTAACTTCTTATCAGGGCTTTGACTTGAAAAATAGCTCGCTGAATTGCAGGGTTCCATAAGGTTAGTTTTATTGCATTTTCTTACTATGAAACACACACATACTCCCACACTCGTGAATCCAGACAGTGGAGAACAGTCAATGACTCTGTTCAAAGAAACCCCCATTAGGTTGAGAAACTAGTGTGTTGACCACTCGGCCGCAGAGGCAGTTAATGAAAATTTTGCCTGGACTAATTTGGTGTTAGAATGTTAGCTTAAATTCCTTTAACCCGGTTGGTCATAACGGACGATGAATGTAATCGGTGAAATGATGTTCAAAAGATCCCGGAGATCCATGGAGCTTAAAGTTATTCTTAATTTCCTTTACAGTATTCACATACTATAGAAAAAACAATTTCATCAATTTATTCTTTTTTTAAAGGTTTAATTACGTAAATAATAAAAGTTATTAAGGGATTTTAATCCTTTCAGAATGATTTCAAAACATAAGCTTATTCATTAAGTGTATAACTTAAAAACATATATTGTATTGGTGTTCTCAGGATAAGGAAAAACTTTAAAAACAGAAAAAAAAATCTTATCCGGTTAACTCACCCTAAGCGAGATTCGAATGCGAGGTAGACACGCTACCCCCACACTACCCAGACGGGCTAGAATGTTTTGAAGAGAAGGTTGAATACCTGATACAGATTCATTCAAAGTAATAACCGTCATAACATATAAACCAAAATCACACAGGTATTTCAAAATAGTACTCTACCAGTTATAGGACACATTTCTGAGGAGTTCTTCACTACGCTACAGCTGGACACACATCACAAATAACACACCACTTTCACTGTGAACACAACACAAAGATCCTCCAACCTTTTCCTATTAACGCTGACAGACTACGCAGAACACAACTTGACAGGCAGAATTCAAAAATCACAATGGGGCTGGCAGACACTTGACTGTCACACGGCGATATTTTTATCCTACATAATCCACCCTGGCAACGTCAACCTATTTCAAGCGACTACGTTCCACCTTCTTTCAAGGACAAACTTGCGCCAGTTACTTTCATCTCCATGCGCTCAATTTGCGCTGCTCAACTTTGAGAGATTCATTTTCTTGTTTCATGCTTGCCCCCCCCCTCACATTATAACTGAAGCTAACATTTGAAGAAACTCGTGATTAAAGTTTATTAGTTTTACGATCACTACTAACCATCTAAATATAAGTAGTTTTTACTTTCTCCACACGTACTATGTACATAGTGTATAGAGAAGGTATTACACTCCACCCAAAAATGTGGTACCGAGATTTCACCGAAAATATATGTTTTAGTGTCACCTGTATCCAAAAAATGCATTTTCACAAAAAGCTCCGCGCGTGTGCGTGTGTGTGTATTACAAGTAAAAAATAATCAAAAAGAAAAACAAAGGAAATGTTGGGAAAATGGAAAAAGAGTGGGGAGATGAAAAATGAATACAGCATAAGACTCCGGAACTGTATTTTTGTATTTAAAAAAAAAAGTTGAGTTTTTAAGTGTGCTTAGTATTGTAGTAGAGTAGCATATGGCAACAATTTTAAAACATTTAGACAAAAGACGAAAGATTTTGAAATTTCACATTGGTTCACTTAAAGAATCTCTCCTTCCTAGATATAAAAGGACTTGAAGCCCTCCGGGATATTGTGGTGGTAGCGTGTCTGTCTCACATTCAAAAGGTCGAGAGTTCGAATCTCACTTAGGGCGAGTTTCCAGGATAAGGTTTTTTTCGGGGTTTCCCTTGTTCTGAGAAGAGGAATATCGAGTAACTTTAAGCTCCATGGACCCCGAAATTATTTGAGCATCATTTCACCAATTTCATTTATCCGATATGACCAACTACGTTAAAGAAGGTTAAGCCCCCCACCCAAAAAAATAAAAGACTTGAATCCGAAAGCTGTGGTTTAAGGTGATGCATCTGTGAAATTTAGAAAATCCACAGTATCTAAAAGCCAGCGCCCAACCAACTGAGCCACCCAGACCGATATATAGCGTAAGGACGTACATGTATTGTAACGCGTAAACAACAACGATATTTTTATATGAATACATACTAATATAAATGTGTGTGTGAATTTATTATTTATAGAGAAAGTTATGAGAGTTGACGTGATTGAAGCGGCCTCATTTTGTCTTCTCCTGACAGCGTAGTGTGATCATAAAGCAAATCAGAATTCAGCACTCGTTTCACAATCCGGACAGCACTTATTATTGCGTGCGAATTTTGGTGTTTCCTTTGATGTATCTGGAAGCCCACTAGTATCACGCGATGCATTCCTGAGAGTTTACTCCCCTCATACGGTATACTACGTGCTCAATGTGGGTCTTGTTCCCCTTGTTCAATGGCACGCAACCAAATTAGGGGAACTGAACCACGAACATAGCCTCGGGTACCTGACTTCCGCAGAACATGGCGCCTACAACAAATTAACATTTCAATCCCCTAATTTCGGCGATAGTCACAGACTTCTTATACAAATGACCAAAATTCTGGATTACCTCCTTTGTCTGCTTTTGTCCAGCATACCTATACATATTAATTTTCAAGAGAGTGTTAAAAAATCTTTCACAGAAACAACCTTTGATAGATTCCTTACCCTATGCTCGGCATGCGCTCGAGTTTATTAGTCCGGATATCAAATTAACTCTTGTCTGATTCTGCCTCATTAAGCCGATCAGATGAATAGAATAATTGCATTCATTAAAATTTTTCGCCAATATTTGCAGACAAAAGCAAGGAGTTCACCATTCGATAGGCAAAGTTTCCCGAGGAATTGTTTACGCATTTGAGAGTTAACCTATTTCACTTTCTCTACATAGAACATAGGTAAAGAACGTATTGCACTCCACCAAAAATTTGATGACGAGATTTCACCAGAAATATACGATTTAGGGTCCCCTGTATAAAAAAAATGTTTTTAAAAAGGCCCATGTGTGTGTGTCCGCGTGTCTGTCAACATGGTAAGTCAAAAATGAAAAGTCAGTAAAATACTAAACTTGGAATTTACGCTTAGTGTCATACAAGGATGCGACACGAAGATTTAGAGGAAAATTCTCCATTTGAAACTACCCTTTACATCGAAAAAAAATCGAAAATGTTTATTTTCTCAAAAATGGCTCTAATGATTTTGATTAAAACACCATAATTAAAGATATTTACATGACAAGTAAAATGTATATCTTGAATTTTCTGGGTGCTTCTGAAAGAGCTCTTCATTCTGGATGACTTTTGTATATCTGATAAATAGAGAAAGAATTTGTTATACATCTTTTTCCGTGGAGGTGACGATTTTCAAGATATTCCTTGTCATTGGTTTCAATTTTAAACTATTTAAACTTTTCTAAAACGGGAGAAAACGACCGCGCAAAGAGAACCGAATTTAATTGTTTCATACAGTAACCAGCTTTTAAATTATTTGACTGTTGCTTTAGCCTAGAATATACCATCATTTACCTTTTCTTACAAGGAAGCAGGTAATAAGACAATTTATGCTAATGTTTATCTTGATTAGCATAATGTAGATAAAAAAATAATCTGTACTAAAAAAAGTTAATTGCAGAAAAAGTAGAGGAAGTCATGTGAATGGAACACGTCAGCTTACCCCCCCCCCCCGCCCTCTTTAATTTTACAGTAATTTCGAGAAACTTTGACTTGAAAAACAATTAAATCGTTCTTAGTGTCCACCAAAGACTTAGACTCACCGCTAGCGCTGGTGTGCTGTCGCTAATTGGAATCTCTCGCGCATAGGTAGGTGAAGGGCAAACGTGCTTTTTTGACGTTCTGTTCAGTACGCTTAAAAGGCTTTAAAAGTGAGGTGTTTTATGGATATTGTGAATTGATAATTAACATTGTGCACTTCTATGCTGCAGAACTGTACCAACCACTGGAAAAATGATTCCGAGATCATTTTCCATCGGTAAGAATAAATTGTAACATTTGTGTTCCAAATTCATTTCGATTTATTCTCGTAGGTTTCTTCGGTCACTACGCGAATGGTACTTTTAGGTTCCTAATACATAAACTAGAATTATTGAGTTAGTCCTCAGCTGCTCGAGACGTAGCACATTTGTGCCATCGAAATATCACAGGCTATACTCGGTACATTTTGCGAAAAATTGTTTCCATGAGAATAAAGGCAAGATGATGCTAAACCTTGACACAGTTCCTTCAGTACTTAGTTTCCCTTCTTATCTGACAAAGCTAAACGAGAACGCTAATTTCATTCTCATAACTATTTTGTGTATGTTTTATTAGCATTAGAGGGTAGTGCTAAAATATGAGATTCAATATTATAATTTGTCCTAAATAAAAAAATACCCGAAATCTTGATTAAGTTAATTTTTCAAATCTGTAATTTCAGACTGAAATACGACCCCACAGGGTGCAAAAAGGAATTTTGCAAAAGTGTTAGAACAAAGAATATTACGTAATAATGGATTCTAATTTTAAATCTGTCTAATCATTATTTCAGGAAGCACAGACTATACTCTCCTGTTGTGCATATATTAATATACCTGACTTAGCTAACTCAAATATACCACAAATACTGATAGAAAACGTTTACTTGACGTCTTGAACATAGTTTACAGAAGAGGAATACAGGTATATTTCACGTTTTTTTAATTTTTATGCTGTACATACCATCTAAGAAAATCCAATAACGCATGTGGGTTTTTTCTGCTAAATCATTTGATTTATTTGTTTTTATTTATTTACATACCGCCTTAAGTAATATCGTCGTATTACCACTTTGACCTTCTATAACGACTGCTTAAATTTGAGGTGTACATTAAAACTGTACTTCTCGATTAACTTAACACACATTCAGTATTGCATTTATATTTCCAGGCTCTTGAGGGTGGGGAATAAGAATAGCTTCATCAGCCTAGAATCGAACCCAACATATTTTTCATTTTTAATTCAGAATTTTGACCACTTTACTACCCTCTTAATAATTCTTGTTGACGACTTTGTGCATTAAAGTAAAAAGGAGAAAGTATACAATGGAATCACTGAGAAGAAACAGAAAATCGGAATTAAAGCTGAATTATGCCCTCTGTGTTCGTAAAACACTTTAAATGCAGGTATGCGATATGCAAGTTCAATGATAACATTTACTTCTGTTTTGTTCAGTTGTGGGATGAAATTCCGTCGAGTCAATGAAGTGATTTTATCCAACTCCCAAACGCATATTCAAGGTCTAATCCCTGTGCATAGATGCTAACGATCATAAAGAACGTGTTGTCGCAATTATTTCCCACTCAGGTATCCTTATGACTTAATTATAGCAGTTTTAAATTTCACTGTTTTCCCATTACAACCAATGTATTGCGCGCGACCTAGGGAGTCTCTTGCCCTCCACCAGACTTCTTCATATTACGACACTTTATCTGGTCTGCGCAGCTAGGCGTGTAGGAGCTTGGTGTCCACCTACCTGCACTATTGTCCTCCGGGGTCAGCGGTAACATGCTAGCCTCTGGTTCCAAAAGTCGAAGTTTCAAACTCCCTACCAGAGGGCGTAAAAGCCCCTCTTCGTGAAGGAAAAAAAGCCGGTGGTCCCGTGAAAAGATTTACTCTACGTTAAAGAACCTCAAGCCTGATAAATAGGCCTCCAAGCAAAATTAAATTGTCTTTCACGCTGAATATAGAATGGGACGCTGAGTGAGAACCATGGCAATACAGAACTCCATACATAAATAAAACCTCAACTACCTGAAGTATTTCATTCCACTCAAAAAGTCGATATAGACATTTTGCTAGAAAACGGTTTGGGATCCCAGAACCCCCTCCAAAAGAGTTTAGAAGCATCCGCGCGCACGTCAACAGCATAAATCAGAAACAAATCGTATTTATGTTCAAGACTTCAAGGATAACACTTAACGTTTTCAAGCAATCACTCTAATCCTAAAGTATCTTTCACGAGGGCAAACACTATTTTTTAATATGAACGGCTAACGATTTTGATATTGTTTAGTTTACGTTGATTTTTTTGTGAATAACCTAAACTTCCCTTTATTTCAGTGAATTCTGTACAAGAAAAAATCTTAAAACAGATTGACGAAAACTTACAAGAAATGTTATGTAGCCCCTCACATGACTTCCTCCATCTGTTTTGCAAACACATTATTCTTATTAAAAAAAAAAAACGCTATTTAAGATTAACGTTGCAAAAGTGTCTTACTGCTTAGTTCCTTATAAATAGAAGGGAAATATGGGAATACACTAGGCTAAAGCGATAGTCAAATATTTTAAAAGCTGTCGCTATGCGATTGTCATTGAAATTCGGTCCTCTTTTCAAGGCCAGGAGTGAAACAAGAGAGAGATGAAACTGACGAGGACTTGCCGTTTCAGAAAAATTAAGTATTTCAATATTGAAACCAATAAAACAGTGTTTCGGAAACTATAACTTCTACAAAAGAGATGGAGAAAAGAGAAGATTGTATATGCCAAATTGTGTTTTAACAAGATTACATTTTTTGTTTAATAAGTTTTGGTCTATCTCTTGCCGTTTACCAGTAACAATTCAGGATATGCATTTTATTTTCCAAGTAAATCTCTTTACTATTTGGCATTTTAATCAACCGATAAAGTATTTTTTAGAAAATAGAACATTTCGAAAAATGTACCATGTAAAGTGTAGTTTGGGGGCTATTTTCCTGAGTCGCACCCTTAAAAAATACTGAACTTAAATTCACACACACGCACACGGGCGCACACGAAACATAGTCTAACAATGCCCTTTTAGGATTTCAGGTTCCTCATAACACATATGTCCGGTGAAATTTTGGTATTGAATTTTTTGGTTGAAAACAACCCCTTCTGTACCTACTGTGAAATTGTACTTATGGAGTAGGAGAAAGTAAAGTCGAATTCAAAATTCAATTACGTATTTCTGTATTACGGACTGATGCCAAAAAAGATTAAAATGTATTTTAAAGAGATCTACATCTTTGTTTTATAGTTTGTCATTATTCGAAGTTACACAAATACAATCAAATAAAGGGGATTTTAAGTCACCACTAGAAATTCGAAATATACATTTTATTAGCAATCTTCATATAGCATTTAATCTAGTCCTTAGAGCCTTATTTACCAAATTAATAAACAAAAAAATCAAAAAAAAATCACGTAATGGGTAGATTGGGATTTGGAATTATCATCAAAATGTTCGTGTCGCATCCTTAGAAGATGCAGAACTCTATTATGAAGAATGAAATTTATTCGACGGCACTGAAATGAAATGTGGAGTTTTATTTATGGACACCCTTTAACTGCTATGGTTTTCAGCGTCCCATTCAATACTGGGCGTGAAAGATCGCTTAATTTTGTCCAGAGGCCTCTATCAGGCTTGAGGTTCTTTTACGTCACGGGACCAATGGCTTTACTTCCCTTCCGAAGCAAGCCATGTTAAGGATTTTTACGCCTGAAAACATCCATTGTCCTCCGCCGGATTTGAACCCGCGACCTTGAGAATATGAAGTTAGCGTGGAGGGCGACATTCGACGTCACTATTTCACTTACCAAGAGATATGCTAAAAGTAAGAATTAGATCAATGTTAGCATATTTTATCCTATGCTCGCGTTAAGCACAGGGATTCCGTTTGTGTTCTACATATGCAAGCTTCCCTGTAGCCTTTATTTAGACCATACTTGAATGACACTACAGCCCACCACTGGAGGGCCTAACAGTATCAGAAATGCGGTAGGGTAGGATCTTAGAGGAATTTTAGAGGGCGACATTTTCCTTTTGACAAACAAGCCCTCCGGGGATAATAAACTGAGTCACCGAACACCGAAAAGCAATTGCGAGGGATATCAACATCCCTTGAGATGGACGGGGGCTGAGGAGGATTCGAGAGATTTTAGTCCTTAGGGTACATCGACTAAAGGAACTGCAAAGCAGATGAGAGACGGGCTTAAGTATATTCTTTAAGTCTTCGTATATTTTGAGTAATATCAAGTGAATAATTATCCACTATATAAAACTCGAATGTAAACGCATAAAACCGACTACTGCGTACTGACAATTGTTTTAGTTACCGTATTTTATCGCAACGAAATAAATAAACCACTATAACAGTTCACAATAATCGTTCGCGAGACATTTACGTTCTTCTGACAGCATTTCAGTTATCATAAGTAGAACCCGGATTTTTATGTAATATCATGGTGCGAAATATGTACATATTTTGTAACAAAAACATCAAAATATGTAATGAAATATGTAATAACATTTGTAAAATTATGCAATATTCTAAATGGTAAGATTACCACCTTAAATCTAAATGTAGACTGCAAATTACCCAGAATTTTGTAATTTGATGGGTCTGTAAGTACGTAAATTAATTACAATGCGTTAAAATTTAAATACTAAATATAGAATTAATTATAGGGAAATGTTTTATTTATGCAGAATTTACCTAAAATATTTTCAGTAGGTAATTACGAAATAAGAAATATATTTCGGATTATATTTATTAAAATTACTCATTTCACATAATTATTTTACTTAAATTTTAGACGATAAAGCAATGTTGAAATACTGAACCAATTTATCAATGAGTGAAACAATCAATTCAAAATAATTACATTTTAAAATGAGGATGAGTTTTCATTTTTCTCTCTCTTGACATACAATGAACAACCAGGCATTTTCATTTTGAGTATTTTGCTTCTTTCAACGTACAGTGAATAACCATACACTTTTCCATATTTTCAGGGGTTATTGTTTGTCTCCTATCAGATAAAATGTTCTTATAAGCTGAGAAGCTTCTCTCCACGTCACACGAAGTAACAGGAGCATATTTTAGCATAGGAATCTGATTTGCAGAGAAAGGTTTAGGCAAATCTACACTGTCATCATATTGCACTTTAGACACAGACACAAGCGTAAAGTACCCTGTATTTCTGTTTAGCACAGCTTGAAATTTTTCACCTACCCTCCTTCCTACATCTCCTGCAACTACACTAAGCTTCTGTGATGCACGTTCCATTAAATCCATAGATTCGTGAAGAAGGGAACCTGATGTTTCCAACTGCCTGATTGATGGTGCTAGTCAACTAGCCCAAGTTACTTTTGATGTAAGCACAGGAGCTTGCCACTTTCGGATCTTTAAAGATGTCCTGAGATTCACGTATGGAAGCAGCTACTTCTGAAGAGAACATGTTCACCACTAACTGGAGTCCTTCAAAATGTTCAGAATAGAAGTTCACAGCTTCTAACCACGTACCCCATCTTGTAAATACTGGCTCAGGAGGCAAAGGGACATGTTGGAGATGATTTTTATAGCACGGAATTCTGTGCGGTGCTTTCACGAAGACCCTTTTTGTTGCCATTATCAACTTATTCACACAGGCAAAATTACTTCTTACTTCTTCAGCAAAACGTTGCAATGCATGGGCCAAGCAGGTGAAGTGAGGTACATTTGGGTAGGAAGCCTTAAGAGCAGTAGCAGCTTTAACCATGTACGCTGCGGCATCTGAATACATAATTAAAACATTTTCCTCACACCCTCTGTTCATAGAATCTTCATCCCATCAGTTATGAATCTTGCAATTGTAGAATGATTTGTTTGTTCTAACACCTTGCAACATATTAAAAATGGTGTTGCTGGACTTTCGGAACCTAGTTTTCCTACTACTAAATTTGCCATGTAGGTACCGACCCATGTCATCGGTAGTTTCATCGACGGCAAACCAAATACAGGAGTCTCCAATTTCATTCCGTATATGAGCAACTGCTTCTTCATAACACACATGAAGGTACTGTTTCCTCGGAGTAGAATCGTCAGTTTATGCCACGGAATATTAGCTGCAAACATTGCACTGCACAGGTCTTTAAAAAAATCATTTCCGGGCGGTTCCTGTTGCATTTGTGTTGTTGACTTGCTTTCTAGAAGACTGTAGGTGTGTTGCGTATGTGAAGGGCCCTCCTGATATGTTGTCCCAATTGAGATTTCATGGAACAGCCAATTCTTTTACCGCATGACTGACAGACTATTATTTTTCCGTCGGTTGTAAAGGCGCTATCTAATTTCACCCATGAATTCAACTTGCAGGATAGCGAGGACGCAATTGGTGTCATTTTACAAAGACTTGCAAGAAACTAACTGCAGTATTATCGCCTCGCTATATTTTGATGGTTTGCCAGCGGCTCACTTTTTTACTACAAGGTGCCGACTACCGCGGGGATAGTAACAATCAATTTCTCCAGTCCTTGTAAATGTCCAAAGCGCTTCGAGAAACGTGACACTGGAGGTCAACATTGTCGAGCGGCACCTGCTTTTATATAAATGGACAACAATCAGAACGAGCGAGCGGTGGTTCTGTCAGTCTTAATTTAATTTGCATCCTATTTCGCAGATTGATTTTTGTTGCTTTCAGCAAAACTTGTGAAAAAATAGTTTATAATGTGACTACAATATTTTTAAAAGATAGTAAAAGTGTAACGAACCCAGAAAATATGTACGTTTTATGTAACATCGTTAAAATATGTAGAAATGTGCAAAATATGTAAAAAAAAATGTAAAATAAAAATGTGTAAGGGAGTCCCAAATGACTTAATTCGTCAACATTTTTACTCCTCATTGAAATATTATGCAGAGTTTAAAATATATGATTATATAAAAATCCGGGCTCTTATCAGAAGTAATACCACGAATGTTTTCATCTTGTCGATAATTCACAACCTGAGCGAAGAAACAATTCAGCGAAACAGACTATTAATAATTTACAATACATAGGAAGGGAGATTTTATCAGCTTACGATTGTATTTTAAATTTGTTCTCAAATGGTAGATGACGCATTCGACCATGATTATTTACCGATTTTTTTCTTTCTACACTGCTTCCTGAATTATATGGCCTACCGTGCCTACACCCAATGTACGAATATCAATAGCAACAACAGAAATGGGGAACAATTAATTTATTTCAGCTTTTAATAACTAATACATGAAATGGAAACACACCTTAATTTGAGGTTATTGCAGTCATCTCATGGATAAGAAATTCAAATTATTTGCACTACTTTTTTTTAGCTAAATACATTATATACTAGATAAAAATGTAAATAAACATTGAAACTGAATTAATTGACAGTACACTTGTGGAACTGACAGTTATTAAAAGTGAAGGTTGGTTGTGTGGATTGTCACCTTGTTACCAATTATCTTGACAGGAGATTAAACAAACGCACGTCAGGTGCGACAAGATTTCAAAGAAATGAACATTAGCTGCGATAAGATGTTTCGACAATATCACTCAGAGACCACGATTGGTTGAAAATGCCTACTCTCAGCCATGCATTGGCGCTTTAATAGTTGAGCTAAATTGCCAGGCAAAATTACACGCGACTATTCTGTTCGCAATCTGCAAATATGGTTTGCTCTAAACTAGAAAGAGTGGACGTTTTTGGAACCGCATAAACAGGTTCGATGAACGAAAGACGCGAAATTTTCAGAATTAGTTTCTGGTAGGACGAACTACAAAGACAGCTATACAATATTTGGTTTATCTTCTTTATATTCTGTGTTTTTTTTTTTTTTTTTTTTTGTGTAGTGTTTAACGCCCCTTTAACTACTTTGGCACCGCAGGCCATGACACTGGTGATACGTGAAGTGAAGATGGAACACCGGTGGAATGTGATGGCGGGGGAAACCGGAAAACCCGAGAAAACCCACCCCTGCGCCGCTTTGTCCATCACAAATTTCACATGCGATCGTTTGGGATCGAACCCGGGCAATCTAGATGAGAGGCGAGTGGTCTAACCATACCCTGTGCTTGTTCATGCTTGTCCGTCTGATTAAAATAAAATTGGTTTAAAATGTTGCGTTACAGAGCGCTGCACGAGAGTGCTGTCTTCTATAAATAGCGAGTGCTTTTCAGCATTTCGCTTTTTACTTTCTCTACAGGTACTATGTACATAGTGTAAGAGAAGGTATTGTATTGCACCCAAAAATTCGATACCGAGATTTCACCGGAAATACATGTTTTGTGTCACCCTGAATAAAAAAAAAGCATTTTTGGAAAAAGGTCCGCGTGTGTGTATGTGCGTGTGTCTGTGGACAGCATAGCTCAAAAACGATAAGTCCGTTAAAAAAATCCCCCCACCCCCAACTACCCTTTACATAGAATCTTTTTCGAAAATTTTGATTTTCTCAAAAATGGCTCTAACGATTTTGATTAAAATACCGTATATTAAAGATGTATAAATAATATGTATATCTTGAATTTTCTGGGAATAGCCTCTGAAGACTACTTTATTCTGGATGAATTTTACATAACTGCTAAACCGTAAGAAATGGACAAAAACTTACCACACAAAAATGTAGAGCACATTAAAACACACAATTTACGTTATATATATATATATATATATATATATATATATATATATATATTCGAGGAGTTGATCGATTTTGAGATATTCCTTGTTTTTGGTTTCAGCTTTGAAAAACTTGTACTTTCCTCATACGGATATTTGTCAACTCGTGTCCATGCAAACAAATTAACTTCAGTTCTTATTTTAAATTAACTTCAGTCACCTAGTAACCAGCTTTGACTTCACTTTAACCTATGATATTCTCATATTTCGCTTTTACTTACAAGGAAGCAAGTAATAAGATTGTTTCTGCTAATTTTTTCTCGATTAGCATGAAGTAAATAGAAGAATAAGCTTATTAACAATAATTTGTTACACAGAAGTAGATAAATTCATGTGAATGGAACACGTAAGATTTTTTACTCTTATATTGTTGTGCATTTATTGCGTGCAGAAATGCGGTTGTAGTTTTATCTGTACCATCTTGTAATAGTAATTAATATAAAAATAATATTTACGTATTTTACGAATCGTTTTCACCCAGGAATTATTTCAAGCAGGCCCGGCTTGGGAAAAGTGAAAATAAACAACATTTAATACTTCAAAATAACACTAAATACGGTTCCAATAATTATGTAAAATTAGCCTTAAATTTATACTTTACTTTTTAACTTTAATTATATTTTCTATCACCAGATTTCCCAGTTATACCAGCTTATGTAAACTTCATTCACCATGATTACAGTAAATAAGACTATTGACAGAAAATGCAAGATATTACTTTCATTGCCTAAAATACACCACCCACACAGCTATATATATATATATATATATATATCGTACTATAATATAAAAAGAAGCAAAGTAATGTTTTTTTTTTTTTTTTATAACTTTAAAGGGAAGCTTGGGATGAAGAATCTTAACAATCTTGGTGATCCGTCTTTGGAAGATGTTAAACATAAATGCAAAGTTTGGTATTTATGCTACTTATCGCTTTTACGATTCTCTCACAACATTCACACAATGTTATTTTTCTTCTTTTTCTTATTTCTCTGTCCATTATTGTTTATTTTTATATTGCTTCCACAAAATATTCTTGCAAAAGCTTCATTACACCTTTTATTATCTAATGTGCGCGCACGTTTTCTTATGCGCTAGATTAAAGGGGAATCAAGGGGTCCGGGGGAAGAACGGAGAGTTCGTCCACCTGTCTTTCCGCAGTGTTGTCAACCAAAGACATTGTCTTTGAGGCCCTCAGCCATTACGATTAATAGACTAATTGATATACCATGGACAAGCTGAATTGTTAAACGAAACATAAAGCGTTAATTCGATGATCTTCAGAAGAAACCTTAGCACTGAAGTCACTATATGACAGGGTGTATAGCGTATTTCATGTCCCAATATGGTCGCCTAGCTCTGCTTCCATAATTGTGTGAAAGCTACCGAATGGAGATCAAGAAAAGGCACACGCATAGTAGTCAAATCCTTAAAATGCGTCGCGCTTGACAGCTTTGAAATATATACGTTTTGAATGGTATCGCGATGAACTAGAGCCTGGTAACTTATGACTTCAAAATATGATAAGTATTGGAAAATGACTGGAACAAAAAGGAGCTCTACATATTTTGTGTAGAATTTTGTGTCTATCGTTTACGGTTTACTAGTTATGCAAAATTAAAAAAAAAAAAAAAAAAAAAAACACACACACACACACACACACACACAAAGAATAAAGAGATATTTAGAGGCTATTACCGGGAAATTCAAGATATACATTACATTTGTCACGTAAATATCTTAAATATAAGACATTTTAATCAAAATCGTTAGCCATTTTTTAAAAAATCAAAATGTTCGCAATTTTTTCCTTGTAAACGGTAGTTGGAAGTGGGGAGATTTTCTTGAAAACCTTCGTGTCCCATCCTTGGGAGATACTTAAATATCAAGTTTGGTATTTAACGGACTTTTCGTTTCTGAGCTATGCTGCCCACAGACAGAGACACACGCGCGGATCTTTTTCTAAAAATGCTTTTTTTTGAGGGGGTCGCAAAACATATATTTTCGGTGAAATCTCGGTATGGAATTTTTGGTGCAATACAATACCTTCTCTATACACTATGTACATAGTAAGTGTAGAGAAAATAAGAAAATAAGAATCAAAACATCAACCAGCTACTTCAATAATAAAAACGTCAAGCCAATAAATTGAACCACAGCGAAATTGGCAGTTTTTTTTTTTTTTTTTAAATTTTGTCAAAATCAGACCCGAGGGTAGGTACTGGTCTCGTTTATGATCTCGATTCAACTTCACCTACCATCGAGGATGAGGGGGAAGTCAACTTCTTCAAAGGACTTCATAACAGCTGTTGACAGCTCTTTCTGTTGACGCTAATGAGAACACTGGGGGAGAGCGTATGTGCGAGCTGCATCGCGAATTGATATGGACTGAAGCTTGAAACTAGAGCTAGATTGTTCGGGAGAAAAAATATCGAGCTCTGCATGGGCCTACAGAATGACGATATATTGCCGATACATGAAAAGTTTCTTCAGCGGAACATTGACACACGAATTACTTTCCGTAGTCTGCTGCTTTTGGCATGGTAGCCTCTAATGCAAAGTTTTGGGTTTGATTCCCGGCTGGAGGCTGAAAATGTTTCTTCAGCTAGAACTGTTCCATATCTTCCCTAGAATCATGGAAAATTGAATATGCGTATGAAGCAAATCTAATGTTAAACTAATCAGGACTATGTAGATTGGATATGGAGCTTCAAACCCTGTACCGAACTTTTATTTTCCCTTAGTCGAGTAAATATTTGGGTTTCATAGCCTAATCAGTTTCACGTTTCCTATGCCTACACTGTTTATTACGACCAAACCGAAAGTCTCTGGGGTTAGTGCCATTTCTTTTTCTGATACGTTCATTTGGATTTTTTTTTCTTTCTTCCAGATTACTGTAGTGCGCGCTTAACATTCATGTTTAAATCCCGGCCTGCTCAGAGATAATGTGCAATGGTTAAAATGATGCTGATATAAGCTAGGGGCCCACTGAGCAAAATGCTACCAGATGTTTTTTTTTTTTCTGATGAAAATAAAGCTACACCTGGGGAAAAACGTCTACCCAATCCGGCCGAGTTTCAAAACTACGATTCTCAAGAGGCCAGATACTTTCTGTAAAAATGAGGAGAATTTTATTTTACCCAAAATAAAACCTTTTCTGGGCTAATAATCGAGGCTAATTTACTGGGGTCCGTTTGCAAACAGAATGCATGAGGTGTGTATAACATTTGGTCGATGTCAAATGGGTCTTCAAACCGGGGCCTGAAAAGCCAATGTTATCATTATTGTATCTACATTTTGTGAAGCAATGGTGCTTTTCGCAAGGAGAATAAGATTTCGAAGAGAATTAAGTTTCGTCTGCAATTCGACTTAGATTAAGATTTAGTTGCCGCTAGGAATGCAACAGTGCAGTAGCAATTTCATTCCTAGTCAGTTACATGCTTCATTACCGATCAGCGATTGTCCGTTTCAGAACGTGTGTGTAATATTGACTCTGAAGGAGAACCCAGCGACAAATAATAAGCTAAGGTGTATTGTTTGCTTCATTAAAATTTAACGAAATAATGTGGCTCGGTTGATGCAAACACCACGTACGTATAAACACTCCCTTCTTTGCAACTATCATTCATCGCCTTCGTTTGTAATGAATCCGAAAACCAGTACCTACAGTCAAGTTTAAACAAACGACTTGTGAAATACATTGGCAGGTTGTATTACACCACCAATAAGCAGTGAGAAAGCACATAAACACAAGAGTTGAATATGTCAACATACTACTCTCCTAAATTCAGCTTCTAGGCGAAGGGAAAGGAGGATGTGACACCTTACTGGCTAGCGTTGTCATAGAACGTTTTCCTCCAGCAACTGTCATGTTACTTCTTGTTTAAATCAAACTACAATCGGCGTACCTGACATGTTGCAAAATATGGTCCAGAAATAACTAAAAACTGCTAAAATATATATATTTTAGATTAACTGAAAAAGTAATTATGTTATCACTTAATCACTTCCCTTCGTTGCAACTCTGTGCGTGTGTGTGTGTGTGTGTAGGGGACATGCTTCTTTTTGTCCGCTGTGTAGCGGATGTCTATCGGTTCGTCTGTATTCCTAGATTGCATTCCTCTAGCAAATTTTATAGACATTGCAACTGCCGGTCAGGCTGTGGAAATCCAGGCGGACAATAATCCTCCCCTCGAAGGGGTTTTAACATTTTTATCAAAAGTATACTTTAAATGTGGATTCATCAAATTTTCGTATTTTTGTGCAGTTTTGTAAATTCATTCTTATCTTTGGCTTTCTCTCTCACTTGGCATGATGACTTTATATTTATCTTTATTTCTGGCCTTTCCCATGATCTGTTTACTAAGGACGCCAATGACCTTACAGTTGATCGTCCCAGTATCGTATTCACATCGTCGTCGTAACTATCAATGTTCCTAGTGACATGCAAATGAAAAAAAAAAAAAATGCTCAACGTCCAGCTATTTATTATTTTAAGATATCATTTCTTGATACCATTCCAGGTGAACAAATTATTTTTAAGAACGTAATTATTAAGGCGTTAAGACAAAACCTAGAATTACTACAAAAATGACTTCGCCATAGATAAAAGTAAATATCGACTAGCTAGAGAAAGGGAAATAGGGCAGGTGTTTAAATAAAGAATATTTCTATAAACATCGTATGTGCCTTTTGATAAACATTTTATTTTATTCTCATCTTTTTAAGTGTTTATATTTTACTCGCTTTGGCCAACTCTAAATTAATTTGTGCCACCTAAGAATGTGATATTCAAGAGAAGCTACACTGATCGCATTTCACTCTTTAAATTTCAAACATTCACATGACTTGCTCATATTTTCACTCTTGAACTTCTTCTCTCTTCTACAAACTATTTTTAGAAAAAAAAAAACCAAAAAAAAAACTTATTTTCCTATTTAAGTTTGTTAAAATATTTGAAACGTTAGCGGAAATAATTTCATTACAAATGCAATTACATTGTCGATATAAGAGGGGTACGTTAGTAGATGCTATAATCAATGTTTAAGTGGGCTATATCTACTTTTGAAATTCTATGCTGTTTGCAAGATAGCACGAGAAAAAACGAATGTGGACTTAACACTTCAAAAAAGCATTTTAAAATTCAAACCAGTAACAACCAAATAGTTAATGCCACAAATTAACGTGGTTTAAATACCTCGTGCCCAAAATTGTCTAGCTCTTTTGATTTACCAGTAATTGAGAATTATATGCATTCTAAATTTTTGCCCAACAAATTCAAGAGAGATTTTATTTTCCACGCAAATATATCAACCATATTTTATTTAATCCAAATTCTTGGAGTATTTTTGAGAAAATCCAAAAATACCTAAGCATTTTCCACGTGTTGGCGGTTTGGGATGTAGAATTTTCTTGAAAATCTTCGCATCGGATTCTTTGAAAATAATGAATTGTCAAGCTTGGCATTTGTGCAAAACATGTTTCTTTTACCAACAAGGAGCTTCATAACGTTCAGTGAACTCATGATATTATGTATAGTTTAATAGAAGTTATTCAATTAATGCGTATTTACGTGCTAGAAAGAGCCTTCCTATTTTTACACGAAACCTTCAAACCTTTTTTAAATGTGGCCATTTCAGTAGCAACGTTTTGAAGACCCATAATTCAATATGATAGAAATAGGATAGGTGTGTACCATCTTAAAGATCAAATCTACTTAAACCACTCGGCTTTGGAGAAGCCGTGAGAAGGGATCACAGATGTTATCCATACAATGTCAAGTGCCCCTTCGACAAAAACCGTAATTCAGGTTTTTTGACTGCCTGCATGCCAGTCGAGATCAAGTTCTGCTTTTGGGGCATCTGGTAACAATGTTCAAACCGGATGATGCCAATGAATTCTATCCCGCTTCCTTGAAGCAGTGGTTGAGCTTCTGCCCAGATTATCTATCGTCTTGTGGAGAACATCACGAACTCTCAACTTATCTCGCCAGTATCTGCTCCTGGGCAGGGCGGAGGATGTAGCCGTTGACGTCATTCTGGTTAATGTTGCATCGGAGATCTATGGATTTGGTGCCAGGTCGCCTAGTTAAACATCGAAACACCAACTATGTACAGTTCAGGTTGGCAGCAAATGCATTTTCCAGTCGACAAAGTGTCAGCTAACGGAAATTTAATCTCACAAACAAGTTTCACAAACATTTGTTTTCGCATGTGTCCTTGGAAGCAATGAACCCTGTGCTGCCGGAAAGCTCAAAAATTGAGTTGAGAGAACAACCCGCATAAAACGGCATACAGAAACGAAAAAAATCTGATGTGTTCCATTCAATCAAATTTCTCTAGCTGTTCCAGATACAAAATATTCTTACAAGAGATTATTCTTTTCTCTACATTATGATAATCGGTTAAACTTTAGCAGCATTGGTCTTTTTCTTGCTTCCTTGCAAGTAGAAGGGAAATAACGGAATACACTATGCTAAAGCGATAGTCAAAATGTTTAAATGGCGGTTGCTATGTGAAACAATTAAAATTCGGATCGCTTTGCACGCTCCCGTTAGAGAAAATTTAGTTTAAAATTGAAACATATTACAGGACTATCTGGGGAAAAAATGTATTATGACAAGTTTAACCGAGATCTGCATTTTTTTTTTTTTTTGCATAGTAAGTCTTATCTTTCTTTTACAGTTTAAACGTTATGTAAAATTATGCAAAACGCATCCAGGACACACACACACGGACCTTTTCCAAGAATCCTTTTTTTTTTTTTTTTTTTTTTTTTTTTTTTTTTTTTTTTTTTTTTTGGATTCAGGGAGACCCAAAACATGTATTTCCGGTGAAATCTCGGTATCGATTTTTTAGGCGCATTACAATGCTTCCTCTATACACTATGTACAAAGTACGTGTAGAGAAAGTAAATAAAGATAAAATGGCTCAAAAGAAAAGAATTTTGCCCAAAATTAAATTTTTAATAAATAAAATCTAAAGTGTTCCATTCACATGACTTTCTCTACATCTCTCCAATAAATTGTTAGGAAGCTTATGCTTCTATTTACTACATGCTAATCGAGAAAAAATTAACAGAAATAGCCTTATTACTTGTAAGTAGAAGCGAAATAAGGGAGTACCATAGGTTAAAGTGATAGTCAACTGGTTGCTATGAGATACTTGTATGGATAGAAGTTGACAAATTCCTGTATGAGAAAAGTATAAGTTTTTCAAAGCTGAAACAAAAAACAAAGAATATCTCAAAAACGATCACTCTACGAAAAAAATGTATATAACTTAAATTGTGTGTTTTAACGTGTTCTACATTTTTTCTTGCGGTGTAGCAGTAATGCAAAATTCCGTAAAATTCAAGATATACATTTCATTTGTCAGGTAAATATCTTTAATATACGATATCAAAATCGTTAGCCATTTTTGAGAAAATCAAAATTTTTCGAAAAAAGTTCCATATAATGGGTAGTTGGAGTGGGGGGATTTTCTTGAAAAGCTTCGTGTCGCATCCTTGGAAGATACTGAACTTAAATACTAAGTTTGGTATTTAAAGGAGTTTTCGTTTTTGAGCTATGCTGTCCACAGACACACACACGGACCTATTTCCAAAAATACTTTTTTTGGATTCAGAGGGATCCAAACCACGTATTTTTGGTGAAATATCGGTATCGAATTTTTGGGTGGAATGCAGTATGTACATAGTGTGTGTAGAGAAAGTAAAATTAGAGGGTGCGAAAACATATTTCCGGTGAAGTCTCGGTATCGAATTTTTGGGCATACCTTCTCTATATCTACACCATTACATAGTACGTGTAGAGAAAGTAAAAATTTACTTCATGTTCTTTAGTAACCTGCAGCAACCTGGATTACTCACAAAGGTATTACGCAAAGTATATCTTGCTTCAGAAAACGATATTATATCGAAGGTGTATCTAAATATCCATAATCAACAGACACATTATGCCATTTCTTGGGGATCAAGGAAATTAATGGCAAAATTGCAAATTGTATAGCAATTCCCAAGCACTGTTTGAAAATTATATTGTTGATTTTCCATAAGGGTGATTTTACGATAGAATTTTGAAAATCCACACTATATAATATATTTAATCGAAAGCATACCAGTTTTT
Source organism: Hymenopus coronatus (assembly GCA_030762935.1). Lineage (NCBI taxonomy): Eukaryota > Metazoa > Arthropoda > Insecta > Mantodea > Hymenopodidae > Hymenopus > Hymenopus coronatus. The sequence goes on from CM060896.1 coordinate 143,024,803, forward strand.
ACACACAAGTGATATTTTTGCATGCATAAAAAATTTAGGTTCATGATTAACTACTTTTTATTGTCTGAATTAATTGTTCCACTAAAACTGATTCAGATGATGCATTTTTAACAATATTCACATAAATCCAGTTTTACAGTAAATAGTTTACAAATAGATCTGTCATGTTATATTTTTATATTACCGCTAATTAGTGTAGAAAAATGATTACTTTTCCTACCGTTCAAAACTATTGATTTTTCAAAATTTAATAATTTATTTCTAAAATTGAATCATTATTTCGTTAAAATATATGACCATTTTCTTTAATGTGTTTTGGAATGCCATAATTATTTTTTAAACAAATTAGTGAAAAATTGCATCGTAATGAACATTTTGAATATGGACGAGCTGGAAAAAAGTTCGTTTAAAGTTGGGAGTGACTATCAATAAGCATGCGCCTACACATTTATAGCTTCAGTTAATTGGTAGTTAAAGTGCGCCAAGTGGAGAAAATATATTTTCTAAAGGTTTAGAACTAAAATCTTTTTATTACGAAAAAAAAAAAAAATTAACCTCCCGAACCCAGGAATATTTCCAACACATTACGCACTATTTCAATCCAAAATGTTGAGAATACACACTAATGACATCTTTACAAAACGTATTCATTTATATTTTTCACTTACGTGTTTATAAGCCTACTTTTACACTTTTGCCACTTCTGCATCATTTTGCTTCATAAACGCAAAGGATGCCCCATCTGAGGCAACATGACAACGATGCTAGTCTGTCCTTGTCTTTCCCTGAGTGGCCAACATTTACAATCTGGACATAGAAGAAGCCGCATATCGTAGTCGTCTAGGGTAGAGGGCCTTAAACTACAAAACATAGCCGAAGGGTTGAGCGTAGCCGTAGGATGTATCAGACTTATATTACCAAAAAAATAGCAGATGTTCAATTTAGCAACATTATTTTTGGCATTCTTTACTGACGTAGCAGTAATGATGTTACTTTGCCGTATGTATTTATTCATTCTCTGCAATTGGGTACCGCCTGGTGGCAGAGTTAAAAGTACAAAATTCACTTACAACAACAGTCTTAGTTAATAATAGTAATACAACATACTATATATACATGATTTTTGAAATACCTAACCACTTATTTTTCAGTATAGCAATACTTATAACAATTACTAGTATGTTTATAAGCAGTTACTGTGAAGCCTCAACATTAATAGTTACAGAACAGTTTTTGAGATCCTTAATTACTTTACAATATTTACTGTAATCATCTAACATTTATTTTTTTTAAATTATCCCTAAACTTAATTTAAAGTCAGAGAGCAGTCCGGAAAGGCGGCTACAGGCAACTCATTCCATTCTTCAATGATCCTATTAAAAAAAGAAAATTTTCCTACGTCGGTTCTGTACCTTCTACCCTTAATTTTATACAAATGATCGTTTCGTCCGTAGTATGCCGGGTTTTCTAACCTTTCTAACGTCTACCCAGGCATTTAAACCAGCATATGCTTTAAATAGTGTGATCAACCTATGTCTTTTACGCCTAACTTTTAGCGGTTCCTATTTATTCTCTTGGTCTTTCATAAGCCCAAAATCTTTACGTCTTTATGAATTTTACAGCCCTTCTCTCTATCTTTTCCAGTGAATCAGTTTGATTAGCCCTGTATGGGTCATAACCGACCGCACTAAAGATTTGTAAGCAATTTCCCTGGCCTTTGCACTTCCCTTTTTCATTACGAAGTGCAATGTCTTTCACACTTTCCTAGATTTAGAAATTATCTGATCCTCCCATCCGGGATTACTCTATAAGCACACTCCCAAATCCAAATCCACAAGAATTTTGCAAGTAAAACAATTATCAGGTTCGGGAGTTGAAACGAGGAAAAAAAAAGTATATTTTAAATGTTTCACAATGTTTTATCAAATTTCACAGTTGCAGCAGTGTAATGAGAACACAGAAATCAATGTACTACTAACAATTAAAACGGAAAGAATGTTTTTTCCCTTGCCTCCACGAACACACATCGCTGGTACACAAAGACTATCACCCAGAAGACATGCGGGAAGAAACTAAACTGAACCGCGAATAGATAGGCAGTGAAGGGGTTAAAGACGGGAGGATTTGCATCAACCACGTGTTAGGATTTACCTCGAGTTCTCTCAGCACGATATTTTGCATATAACGTGTTGCACGCTGACAAAAGTGCGCTCGGCCAAGCGTGAACAGATCTCTATTCACACAGACGCGACGCAAATCCGGTTCTATTTTTGCCCCTACACAATAACCGCAGTAACTGGTCTGGTGGGTAGAGATTATAAAAAGATCAGAACCTTGTACGGTATAAAAATAAGTAGGGAGGTATTGGGTTCCATTCTCTGTGTGCACCACACGTGCACACCTCTTTTGTCTTATCCAGATACCCTGCAAGTTGAATCCTGCTAGACGACGACGGCCAACCCCAAGGCTAGGTAGAGGTCATTAAGCTTCATATACGCGGCCTTGAGATTGCGTGCAACAGGTTTTCTCTCTTCTGTGTAACGAGTGCGTGTCAAAACTTCGGCAAGTGTACGCAGTCTTGTTTGCCACGTTCCTCCACACCCACGACGACTCGGAAAATGACAAGTCACGGGTCCTGGAATTCTTTCAAAGATATTTATATCGGCGTGTTTTTGCGTCATCTTCTTTACCAGCGGATGTGAAATGCCTACACACTTCACAATGTGTGCTGCATTTTTTAATACACACAATTATTCTTAAGTACAATGGTGGATACAGGAGGCTGAAGCGATAATCATATGTTTAAATTCTGATGTCTTCCATTCACATAACTTTCTCCACATCGCAGTACCAAATTGTTGCTAAATTGTCTTAATTACTTGCTTCCTTGTAAGTAGAGGGAAAATAAGGGAATAGACTAGGCTAAAACGAATGTCAAATCTCTTAAAGGCTAGTTGCCATATTGTTGAAATCCGTTTCTGTGCACGGCCAGAAGTTTACAACTTTCCGTGTGCGATACCTATTTAAAATCTGAAACAAATAACAGGAATCTCTCAGAAATGGCCTATTACACGAGGAAGAAAATAAAAGAGTGTATCATAAATTGTGTTTTTTAACGTGATCTACATTTTTTGTGGAGTAAGTTTCTGTCAATCTCTAACGGTTTACCGTTACTCAAAATTCATTCACAATAAAGAGATATTTAGAGGCCATTTCCAGAAAATTCAAGATATATTTTATTTGGTATATAATTATTTTTAATATACGGAACTTTAATCAAAATAGTTGACCATAAGATTTGTCTTATTGCAGCAAGAGGGCTACCAACTGTAACATGGAAAACATTTCTACGGGACACTCACACGGGGGTCAAACCATAGAATCTAAAATGAAACTATTTAATGTTTTATATGGTATATAAACAAAGTTATTTTATTTCAATTTTTTTTTCTAACATGAATTGTTGAGCAGCTATAAATGATTTTCCCTGAAGTGTACAGTAACAGAAACTAGCACTAAACGAGCAAGTCAATAAATACTCGGATGATCACTTTAAATTACTTTGTTAAATGTCCAAAATAGTCTCCATTAACATCTATATACTTGGTAATTCTTTTGGAAAGGTTTTCTATAACTTAACATATACAGACTAACTCCACGTTTTCGACATTTCATATTTGCTTTGATTGTGCATAGGTGCTATAAACAATGCCTTTTGTTTTACGTATTTCCACAGAAAGTAGTTCGTGTTATGTCGGGTGAACGAGGAGGTCATGTGAGAGGTCCAGTACGGCCAATCCACCTATTGCCAAAATTCTCGTTTAGCAGTTGACGTGTATATATTGCAAAATGTGCGGTGAACCATCCTGTTGATACTATATTATTCTCTCACACTGAGTGACATGTCTTCCAACAAGGGAGGTAATTCATGATTGAAAAAGTGACAGCATGATTCATCAGTACGTATGACTTCAAAGAAGGGCTGACGACTTTGCCAAGTATTCCATACTCAACATTTAGCGACCAAAAATGCTTCGTATTTTCAAATGCCTAATAATACATATTATGTCTGTTACTTGCCCAGCGCTTGAGAATATCGCTTCATACGAAAAAAAAAAAAAAAAAAAAAGAAGACAAAAATGAGCCATTCTTTGCATAGCATAGCGGTATCACTCGTAAAAATAACTCGAATTGGAAATCTCTTTGTTAATTTCTTGATGCAGGTTGCCATTTCTGCTGCTTTGCTTAGCATCCACTATACTGAAGTGCCACTTCTAATCCCATTGAATGGGCAGCTCACGTGACTTGGGTATCCTTGGATTTACCTCCACAACAGCAAGAATATTGATAATATTTTTCACCATTCACTTTTGATTTTATCTTCAATTATTTTTCACCTTCACGCTTCCATACTTACAAGCCGTGTTTCCAGTCGTTTGAATTTCATAGGTGACATTTACTTTCATTGAACACTGGCGATGCAGTTACTTCTGGATTCACCTAGTACCCAAATCATATCCACCTTTACATCAAAATATGTCATATTGCTAAATTTTGAAGGTCCACAGTGAATAAAACGTGAAAATACAGTGTCATATGTTATAGCATGAGTTGTATTTTGGGAGTTCATGTGGCTTTGAAATCACCATACTCATATCCTTTCATTTTATAGTTTATTTCCTCCCCGAATACCTGAGATTTACTAACCTCAAAGAAAACATTCTATAAAACTCAATAATTCATTAACAAAAGTCGAGATTTTGTGGTTGTCACCACGTGGCCTATAAGGGACCACAGGGAAATATTTTCCACATCACAATTTGGAAGGCCCAATGCTCCTATAACATTTGCAACTTCTTGTGTTTGTTTTTCCTATTCATTTAAATAGATTATCCATCTCTAACACTATGTGGGCCATCCTGTATAAAATGCATTAAGAATGAAGAGGTCTTCACAGGTTATTCGCAAAAAACTCATGATAAATATTTTATTTTATGCAAATAGCTTAAGGCATTTTAATCAAAATCGTTATGATCCATTTTAGAAAATGAAACAATTATGAGAGATTTCTCATGTAAGTGGGATTTTGGGCCGAGTGATTCCCTTCAAAAGCTCTGGGTGCTCGAGAAAGAAAAAAGTCTGATGAATGTAATTCATATCTTTCTCTACCCATTATTGATTATTTGTATAATACAACTTCTACAATTATTTTCTGGCTTAGCTTTCTATCTACTTCAAGGGAAATATTTTGCTTGCATAATGAAATAATTTCTTTATAAATTTTCTTGTAGCCACAAGGGGGACAAGCAAATCAAACTTAAGTCAGATATTTCAAAGAGGTCGCTTATATCATGAATATGATGGTCGTTAAATTCCATACTCTCTCCATGGCATCGTCAGAAACAACTGAATTGTGACAGCACTTTCATTTATTAAGCTTTGGTCTATAACTTTAATTTACCAGTTAAATAAGATTCAAAATTCCTTCCGAATGAAGAATTTCACAGGCTATCCCCTCAAAGAATACAGATTTTGTTATATAACACCTCAAATACACTATTCTAATACAAATATGAACATTTTTTCAGATAAAGCGAAGTTTGCGGTGGACATATTTTCTTGAAAATCTTTATGTTGCATCTTTATAAGATGAACTTAATATATAGAGTTTGGCATTTATGGATGTTTCGTTTTTGTGTTATGTTGTTCAGACTGACTTGTTCTTAAAATATTTTCGGATTCGGGAGGTGGTGACTTCAAAGGGCATATTTCTCGTGAACTCTCGATATCTAATATCTGGGTGTAATGAAAAAAGGCGACAGTACATTTGAAGGAAACTTGTAGATATCTGATAAGAGTTTACTTTGATTAAATATAACATTTTGGGGTCACCTGACCCCTCTATGATCCTGTAAAAGCCCTTGACAAATTTCTGCGCGTAGGTGTACAGAATGAATATCTAAAGATGTGCTTCCAACACTGGTCCTGAAAGAATTCAGGAAAACACGCTATTCTTTTCATAAAAAGAAATGCTTGCACTTTTATTTTTCCCCATTGTTTTCACAGAATATGCACTAGGCTGCAGCATGCTATACGAGTAACAATGAGTGTTTTCCACACAAAACCAGTTGCAAGAACAAAGCAAGTCAAGTTCAACGACTCCCTCAGACGAGATTTTTTTAACACGGCTTTAGAGCAGACGTGGATGACTTCGCGGGAATCGAACTTACGGCTGGAATGGGAGTTCCAACAAAGTAGCCTTTCGAAATATCTGAGATGCACTCAGGTACACAACATGTTTACAACGTGCTATATCTGTCATGTGAGGTAGTTGGCAACGGAACGACATACCTGCTAATCCGTTCATGTAATGAAGGACAGAGATTTCAAACATTGCTAGCGGATTCTAAGATCCGGTAGCAAAAATTAAGCAAATATCATGTTAAAATCTCTATCTAAAAGCAAAACAGAAGACTGTAATAATCCCTGAAGGCACGGATTTGTATAGCAGTAGGTTCGGACTAATTACGGGATCAGCTTTCACCAGTTTGTTTGCCATTTATATTCTATTCTGCTAGCCGAGTGAACGAAACGAGAAATGCAGAGGGAAAGCTTCTTGGAGACTATTCGTTACGAAAATTAAGTGTAACATAAAATATATATTATGTATTGTAATGGAACCATTCACAATTACATATTAAAAATCTGACGTGTTAGTTCACATAAATTTCTCTACCTATTCCACAACAAACTATTCTTAAATAGCATACTCTTCTACTTCCCGTTAATCCAGATAAACGTTTGTAGAAATGCTTTTATTGCTCAGTTTCTTTTAAATACAAAGGAATAAGGGAGTACACTAAGTCATAGCGATAGTGAAATCTTTTAGAAGCTGAACGCTATGTGGTGAGTTTAAGTCTTTGCTTGACCAGGAGTAAGTATAACTATTTGAGGAAAGTATAACTATTTTAAAATTGAAACCAATGACACATTATTTGTGTCTTTTAATGTGTTCTACATTTCTTGTGTAGTGTGTAGCTTTAATATATTATACTTTAATCAAAATCGTCAAGAAGTATTTTTGAGAAAACTAAAATTTCGAAGAATCTTCCACATAAAAGATAGTTGGGCATTTTCCTGAAAATCTTCTCGCATCCTTGGATGGCACTGAACTTAAAACGACTATTTAACAGACTTTTTGTTTTTGAGTAATGCTACCACGCCGCACATTTTTTTTAAGAAAATACTTGATTTGGTTTAAGGGGTCCTCTAAACACGTATTTCCGGTGAAATCGCGGCAACGTATTTAGGGTGGAATAATACACCTTCGCTACCTACTGTGTATATTATATTTAAATGCTATTGTGCACGAGCTTTAATTTCGCATTTGTTCTACTGTCCTTGTCTAACTTGCCTATAGAAAACCCCATGCATTTCTTTCCGTTAGAAGGTTTAGTCCATTTTATGTCTATTATGTTCTCTAATTACCTGCGCTGGTATGAGGAAAAGGTATCAGTGGTGTTGCAACTCTTGCAAGTGAAGTGAAAGAATAGTCAGATTAAGAAAAATCATCCACCACTGGCGTTTCTGACCTGCCTGGTTCAGCATAAAAGAGGGAGGGCGTAGAAAGAAAAAAGATGGTGTGTATTTCTCCCTTTTTCTGATGACTAAGGGTCTTACACCTCATGGATTATAGAGAACGTAAATACTTACATTCACATCACTTTTTTACCCTGTATCTCTTAATGCTGAATATACAAATTATTCTTATGAAAGTTTATTTCCTATCTACTTCATTTCAAGCTAGATAAACATTTCTGGAAATACCTGTGATACGTACAATGCGAATAGCAAAGACAAACGTTTTAAAACTGGATGTATTCGCTGCCGCATACTCTTTCCATGCAAACGGGAGAAAGCTGAAAATAGGCAGGCCTTCAAAATAATGACAAGTAATGAAAAATTCGAATCGCTTAACATGGATATCTCGGAAATGGCTGATGCCATTCTTTGAAATAAATTTTGTCTTTTAAAAAGTTATATTTTTTGCGTGTAGTACGTTTTTCTCTATCGCCTAACGTTTACCAGGTATGCATGATTATATAAATTTCCGAATGAAGAGGACTTCATAGCTATTCAAGATATACATTTTTTCATGTAAATAGGTATCTTTAATATCAATCAAATTCGTTACACGTTTTTCAGAAAATAAAAAGAAATAAAAAAAAATTAATGTTCCATGTTTCGGGTAATTTGGGGTTGCATCCTTTTAAGGCTTGTATATTAACTTTGGTACTTATCAGATATTTCGTTTTTGAGTTATACCGGTCTTTATTTCTCTCGTACATACAGCGACTTTTTGTTTGCTCAAAACATACATTTCTAAGAAATCTGAGTCGCATTTTTAGGTGGATTACAATACATACCCTATTTTATACTAATAGTGAAAGTCATAGAGACTGAATTAAATAAACTTTGAAACTTGCAAGAAAGTCCAATCTTTCATATGAATGTCTACATCAAGAGTAACTAACAAGCCAATCAGAGCTATTCTGCCATCGTAGAGTTTTCTGTCGCCATGTGTTGACTAACCGCCTATCTGTGTAAGACCATGGATCAGTCAACATACAGGCAACATAAATTGTGATGGTAGATGGTGATTATTTGAGTTTAACTTGCTTTAACGTACCAAGCTTGTGCTCATTTTTATACAAATGCTAAGAAAAACCTACAATTTGGCACTGGCTACTCATTCCATTGACTAATGAACCACGATTCAATTATCCTTTCCTTTCTTTACCTGCATTCCACCAACTTTTTTATCATATATTTTATCACAGTACAATGAAACTTAAAAGAGATCCACTCAAATATTCGATAGCGTGATTTCACTGGAAGTAGACGTTTTAGGTTCTCCTGAATCCAGAAACAGGACAGCGTGCGCGCGTGTGAACGCGATAACTCAAAAATGAAAAGTCGGTTAAATACCAAACTTGATATTTAAGTTCAGCATCTTTCCGAGGATGCGACACGACAATTTTCAAGAAATTACCCCACCCCTAACCACCTTGTACATGGAAAAAAAAAAAAAATGGACAATTTTGATTTTTCAAAATGACTAACGATTTTGATCAAAATACTGTACATTAAACATGCTTATATGACAAATAAATTGTAAGTATATCTTGAATTTCTGGGAATAGCCTCTGAAGTCCTCTTCATTATTTTTGCATCACTGGTGAACTAGAACAAATAGACAAAAAGTTACCACAGAACAAATGCAGAATTCGTTAATACACTCATTGTATGACATACACTTTTTTGTAGAGTTAACCATTTCCGAAATATTCCTTGTTATTGATTTCAATTTTGAAATACTTTTCTCATACAGGAATGTGTCAATTCCTGGCATGCAAAGATAACGTATTTTAATCACATAGCAACCAGCTTTTATAAGATTCAATTATCGCGTTGGCTTAGTGTAATCCCTTATTCCCCTTCTACTTATAAGGAAATAAGTAATAAGATCATTTCTGCAAATGTTTACCTCGATTAGCATAAAGTAGATAGAAGAATAAGCTTTTTATGAATAATTTATTACATATAGAGAAAGTCATGTGAATGGAATACATTAGGTTGTTGTTGTTTTTTTGTTTGTTTTTATCTTTAGCTGTATTGGACCGGTTTGATTAAGAATGGAGTCACAATTGAGTTTTGTACAATTGTTGCACTACCATAACAAATACATTTTTATTAAAATTAAATAAAAGCCCACTTTAGAGAAAATAAAAAAAAAACTTATACTTTTCTCATACAGGACTTTGTGAACTCGTGTCCACACAAACAAAGGAACTTCAGTCACATAGCAACCAGCTTTTGACAATCACTTTAACCTATGGTACCCCCTTATTTCGCTTCTACTAACTAGGTAGCAAGTAATTAGACTATTTCTGCTAATTTTTTCTCGATTAGATGAAGTAAATATAATAATTTGTTGCAGAGATGTAGAGAAAGTCATGTAAATGGAACACATCAGATTCTTTTTATATATAGGAGACCCTAAAACGTGTATTTCCCGTGAAATCTCGGTATCCAATTTTTGAGTGGAATGCAATACTTCCTTTACACACTATGTACATAGTACGTGTAGAAAAAGTAATAAGGAAAGAGAACAGAAGAGGGGGGAGAGAATAAAAACCCCTGCCTCGTGACTATATTATCTACAGTTGTGATATAATGCTGAAAATTATAAAACAGCCACGTGGACACGACAGTTGGAAATCTCAATTCAGATCTCCCTTCACCAGAATCACATGGGAAAACTGAAACAAATCCACTTGCTACAAACACGTGACATCTTTGAATTAAGCCTTGTCCAACATGCCAACTTGAAAACGGTGTTTCCAAATTCCTAGGCAGTTAAAAGCCAGAGGGCTTAAGAAATGACTGAGCATAACTTCGGTAATTTTATCCAAAACAGTTGCGTGGCAGCCACATGTCTTTTTCTAACCATTGCCAATATTTTTATAGGTGTTCACTCAAAAACTTAGTTTTCTAGAAGCTGCCTTCAGTTCGCTTTGCAAACGTTCGCTGAAAATGGTTTTAATACACATATTACTATAGATATACAGAAATAAATAGAAGACAAACACTACAGTCATGTTTACACAGCAAGTCTCTATATGCTGGCCTTGATATTCCGTACACTTTGCATGACCAAGAGAAAAAATTACTATTGCTAAAAAAAAAATACAGGCAAATACAATACAACAAACCAATAAATACTAACACACGACAGAAAAAATCTGATGTGTTCCATTCACATGGCTTTCTCTACATCAAAGTATGTTAAAAACTAATGCTTCTATTTACTTCATGCTAATCGAGAAAAAATTAGCAGAAATAGTCTTATTACTTACTTCCTTGTAAGTAGAAGGAAAATAAGAGAGTGCCTTAGGTTAAAGTGATAGTCAAAAGCTGGTCGCTATGCGACTGAAGTTCCTTTGTATGGACAGGAGTTGACAAATTGTTGTATGAGAAAAGTTAAAGTTTTTCAAAGCTGAAACCAATAACAAGCAATATCTCAAAAACGACCAACTCCAAGAAAAAAAATGTATATAACATAAAGTGTGTTTTAATGCGATCTACATTTATTGTGTGGTAAGTTTTTGTCTATCTCTTACGGTTTAGCAGTATGCAAAGTTCCGTAAAATGCATTCAGAATAAAGTAGTCTTCAGAGGTTATTCCCAGAAAATTCAAGATATACATTTTATTAGTCAGTTAAATATCTTTAATATACGATATTCTAATCAAAATCGTAGCTATTTTTAAGAAAATTAAAATTGTCGAAAAAAGTTCCAAGTTTGGGGTGGGGGGATTTTTCTCAAAATCTTCGTGTCGCATCCCTGGAAGGTACTAAACTTAGATACCAAAGTTGGTATTTTACCGACTTTTCGTTTTTGAGTTATGTGTTCACAGACACACGGACACACTGGCACACACACGGATTTTTTTTTAAAATGCTTTTTTTTGGATACAGGGACTCTAAAACATATATTTCCGGTGAAATCTCGGTATCGAATTTTTGGGTGGAGTGCAATACCTTCTCTATACACTATGTACATAGTACGTACAGAGAAAGTAAAATTAAGTCAATGTGTTAAATCAATGGCACATTCTATAACCATTGAATTTATTATTCATAAAAAGGATAACATTTCTAGTTACTTTGCGTAATTCCAGATAACACTTGCTTATATTACATATTTCCTTGTACAAATCTTTTAAGAGCTGGTGCTACGTGATGGTGTTGAAATTCGTTCTCTTTGCTTGAACAAAAAAAGATATAAACAAAATGGAACGCCAATACCGTCATGCCTGATAGGTTTTTTTCCCTTAAGGCCTCATAACTAGCAGAAGAAAAGTTTCCTTCCTAAATTTCCTTTCCTAATTATTTCATTTCATGCTTCACTAGTGTTACCGCCTGTAGTGCTATATGTATTAACAGCGGGTGCTATACGGTGTTAAAAGAAGCCATCATACGACACCGTTTTTTAAACATCTGATTATACCTTCAATTTTCTGTATCCATTCATTTACCTATGACAAAATGGATAACGAAATTCCTTCTGTAAACCAGGTAACTCAATAATACATACAAATAAGATTATTTTCTTTACATCCACTTCCTATAGCGTTAAGATGACCCAGTGTTCACCCGTCTTTTTTGTCATCTAGTGTATTGCCAATAATTAAATAGGAGGGTGTAGGTACCCTTGTGATAGAGGCTCTGCAGGTACACTTCCAGCGACATAGCATGCTCAACTCGTGTGCGCCCGCTTCAAGATAATTAAACTGAGGGCACTAAGCAGGCATACCCAAATTAAAGGAGCAGAGGGGAAGTTGCAGTAAACTCATTCCACTCCGTGTGATGCGTGGGGCATGCTACTATGCGACGTAATGAAAGACCTGCATCTGCACCTAGTGCCGTCTTTTCTTTCTTTGCTGAGGTTTTTTTCTTTTTACACGAGTCCATCAATATCTATTATTATGGATAAACCAAATATAATTAATTTTAGAGAAACTTTTCTAACAAATATATGTGGAGCCAAACGTTGGCATTAAATATGATGCAATATCGTTATTTGGAAAACTAATCCTTAAAAAATTATTTAAATAACTGGCAACCTCTTTCGAACATTCTTAAACATTGCAGAGTAAGGACAAGTAATTCCATTTACAGCTCGTATGGAGCCACTGAAAATGTTACAAAAATGTTTTCCGAGTTTCGAAGCTATACTTTGTTTATGTTTGCTCAAAATCAACATTTTCGCTATTGAGTATTATTTATATATGACAGTATGTGTTGTGTGACTTACCAATATTTTATTGATCAATATCTCACAAAAGTTACTTTGGACATGCCTGCACTAGCTAAACCCAACCAAGTATCCGTGAGCAGAGAGTAGTGGGCTTTAGCTTTTTTATATACAGCTTTCTCCAAAACATGATGACCCTCAAACGGGACCGCTGCCTCCTACCACTGGGCAATAACCATTAGCAAACAAAGGACGAACCTGTACTAGGGGTGAGAGGCAATGCAGTAAAAACTGTTTCCTGGAGTTACGGCTTGCATCGCGCCTCAGTTAAGGACCAGTAAGTGGAAGACTGCAATAGCGAGGGTTGGTTTCTAAACGCAAACTTTAAAGTCAGCTTTGGAAGACGAGTGGGTCATCATGTTCTGAAAAATACTGTAATTTATTCTTTACACACTAATCAGGTCAATTTTTTAACTTGTGACATCATGGACTTAATTTACTAATTTGTCATCTTGAAATTACGGCGGTTAAAATCTGCGCAGGTGTTCATAATGATGTCGATGATTACTCACACAGAGTGTAATTAGTTATTTTTTAAAATATTAAATAAACATAAGGGTATTTTATTGCATCTCACAGAGACCGATTTTTAAAAGATTTGTGTATATTTAGTATACTCCTTTATTTTATTTCTACTTAGAAGGAACTAAGTATTAAAACCGTGCTAAAGTTTATCTTGATTAACATGGAGTAGAGAGAAGAATAAACTTTTGTAAAGTTAAGTTGTTGCAGAAAAGGTAGAGAAAGTCATGTGAATGGAACAGTCAGATTTTTTGTCTGCGTGGGGCCATGACAAACCTGAATAAAAGAGTAAAAGACAGCAAAAAGTACATTAATACAATTCCCTGAATTGACAATACGCACACATGAAAACATGAAAGGCACAGCAGCATATCGCAATTCCACCCTCCCAAGAGGAATGCATTTACCTGCTGGGCTATAAGGATGGTCTTTTATGATAAACCCTCCAGTGCAATAAAGTAACAAAACGAGCAGATGGAAAAAGAAAAGCTAAAGAACAGCGCCGACTGAAACATCTAAAAGATCTTTGGTTTAAAATCTTTCAGGCAAAATAGGACACAATGACGGCTGGAAAGGATGTTTACAAAAAAACTCCCTCTAAGGATAGAATACGCACTGTAAGTCCAGTATTGTCAAAAGCAGTAAATAGTGAATGGAACGTAATCTCTATCCGTTTCGTTGGATCGCTGGAGTGTTTTGAAAACGTGAGACGTACGACGTTATCAGTATAACTAAAAACACTAAGTTCAATTCTCATGACTTTCTCTACCTGTCCTGCAAAGAAACTATACATAAGCTTGGACTTCTTTCTAATTTATGTTAATCGAGATAAACATTAGCAGAAATGGTCTTATTAGCTACTTATAAATAGAAGGGAAATAGGGGAATGCTCTGGTCTAAAGTGATAGTCAAATATTTTAAAATCCATGATTGATTTTGAAAGTCGGTTCTCTTCTCATAGTAAGGAGCAAAACAAAAGAACGTGACTGCCGGTTTGATAAGTGTATTTTAATATTGAAGCCAGTAACTAGGAATATCTCGGAAATAATTAACCCTTAGCAAAATGTGTATGATAAGTTAAATGTTTTAACGAGATCTGCATTTTTTGTGTAGTACATTTTTGTCATCCTTACTGCTTACTAGTTATGCAGAAGTCATTAGAGGGCTTTAGAGGCTTTTCCCAAAACATTCAAGATATACATTATACTAGTCATGTACAGATATTTAATATAAGATAGTTTAATCAAAATCGTTTGACCAATTTTTAAGAAAATCAAAAGTTTCGAAGATTTTTCTATGTAAAGGGTAGTTTGGGGTGAGGAATTTTCTTGAAAATCTTAAACATGTATCTATGAAATCATTAAGTTTCGTTTTAATATCTAGAGTTTTCGAATATGAGTAATCTCTCTCTCTCTCTCTCTCTCTCTCTCTCTCTCTCTCTCTCTCTCTCTCTCTCAGGGAACTTTTCTAAAAATGATGTTATATGGGAAACCTTAAAGGTGTACGTCTTGTGAAATCTTGGTATTGAACTTTTGGATGAAATACAATGCCTTCCTGGTACATTCACATGAATTTCTCTAGTCTGCATGTTTAGATTACATTACATTCATTAATCATTACACACAGGTACAAGGAAAATACGGTAGGTAAGTAAAGCGATAGATGTATAAAAATGGATCGCAATGTGATGGTTATGAAAACGATGCTCTTTGCCTGACAAACACAAAAAGGAACCAATAACAAGCAATATTTCAGAAATAGTTACCACCAAAAAAAATGAATCACACAAACTCTTAACGAAGTCTGCAATTTTTATTTATTAAGATCTTGCCTGCCTCTTAGGAATTAGCAAGTGATTCAGTCATTTTAGAAAGAGCTCCAGTCCCAAATTGTAAAAGTATGTCACGTATGTGCACATTTCTCACTAGAAAAGGTTTTACCCAGTCATTCTTGTTGACACCGTTTTGTTCCCGTTTTTAACTGATTCCTAAAAAATGATTTTGGAATAGATCCTTTCTAAAATGACTGATCCAATTATACAGAAGTTATTTAGGGCTTCAGAGGTTATTCGCAGAAAGTTCAGCATGGATTTTATTATATGAATGAATTATCTTAAACGCGTAGTATTTTTAACAAAATAATTAGCAAATTTTGAGAAAATCTGCAACAGCGAATAAATTTCCATTTTAAAATCTTCGTGTCGCAACCTGCTGAGCTTATAAGCTTGGTACTCAACCGAATTTAGTTTGCAAGTTGCAAGTTTTGGAGGAAGAATATTAAATTGAATAAATGTTGACTCATTATATATGTTTACCATTATAAAAATGCTACCAATTTTAAATATAGATACATGAACCTCTTTCTGTAGTGTGAAATGTGCACTAGCAAAATATTAACATACAATCAGGACGTTTTATTACTTTCTCTACATGTATGATATACATAGCGTATAGAGATAGATTTGTATTCCACCCAAAAAAATAGATATCTACATTTCGCTGGAAATTACATGTTTTGAGGACATCTGAATAATACAAATGTGTGTGTCTGTGGACAACATAGCTCAAAAACGAAAGGACAGCTAAATACTAAATTTGGTATTTATGTGTCGTCCTCCGTGGTGTAATGGTTGCCATGCTGACTTCATATACCCAAGGTCGCGGGTTCAAAACCCGGCGGAGGACGATGGATTTTTTCGGGCGTAAAAATCCTTAGCATGGCTTCCTTCGGAAGGGAAGTACAGCCGTTGGTCCCATGACGTAGATTTATGGCACGTAAAAGAACCTTAAGCCTGATAGAGAGGCCTCTGAGCAAAATTAAGCGGTCTTTCACGCCCAATATAGAATGGGACGCTGAGAGCCATAGCAGTTAAAGAGCGTCCATAAATAACATGCACTTTTTTATTTTCATTTGGTATTTATGTTGAGCATCTTGCAGGGATGGGACACGAAGATTTTCGTGAAAATCCCACACTACAAACTACCCTTTAATATGGAATTTTTTAAAAATTTTGATTTTTTTCAAAAATTGCTTTAACGAATTAAATACCGTGCATTAAGGATACTTGCATTAAAAATAAAATGTATATCTTACATTTTCTAGGAAGATCTCTTCATTCTGAATGCATTTTTCATAGATGGTGGACCGTAAGAGATGGACAAATCTTACAACACAACAAATATAGATCTTGTTAAAGCACACAATTTGTCAAATATATTTTCTTTTTTTTAGAGTTAACCGTTTCCGAGATTCTTCATGTAATGAGTTTCAATTTTCTCAAACGGTAGTCATCTTTCGTTTCGTTTCATTTCATCGAACCGAATTGTTTCACATAGCGACCGGCTTTTTACTTTCTCCATACGCACTATGTACATAGTGTATAGAGAAAGTATTGCACTCCACCAAAAATTCGATACCGATATTTCACCGGAAATATATGTTTTAGGGTCCCCAATATCCAAAAAAAAGCATTTTCACAAAAAGGTCCGTGTGTGTGTGTGTGTGTGTGTGTCTGTGAACACGATAACTCAAAAACGAAAAGTCGGTAAAATACCAAACTTGGTATTTAAGTTTAGTATCTTCCAGGGATGCGACACGAAGATTTTGAGAAAAATCCCCCCACCCCCAACTACCCTTTACATGGAACTTTTTTCGAAAATTTTGATTTTCTCAAAAATGGCTCTAACGATTTTGATTAAAATTTCGTATATTAAACATATTTACCTGACAAATAAAATGTATATCTTGAATTTTCTGGGAATAGCCTCTGAAGAGTAGTTTATTCTGAATGAATTTTACTAAATTGTGAATAACTGCTAAACCGTAAGAGATGGACAAAAACTTACTACACAAAAAATGTAGAGCACATTAAAACACACAATTTATGTTATATACATTTTTTTCGTTGGAGTTCGTCGTTTTTGTGACATTCCTTATTTTTGGTTTCTGCTATGAAAAACGTATACTTTTCTCATACAGGAACTTGTCAACTGCTATCCATATAGACAAAGGAACTTCATTGACATAGCAACCAGCTTTTGACTATCACTTTAACCTACGGTTGTCCTTTATTTCGCTTCTACTTACAAGGAAGCGAGTAATTAGACTATTTCTGCTATTTTTTTCTGATTAGCATAAAGTAAATAGAAGTATAAGCTTTTTAAGAATTATTTGTTGCAGGGATATGGAGAAAGTCATGTGAATGGTACACATCAGATTTTTATAAAAGATTCGACTATTGCTTTAGCCAAGTGAATTATCTTATTTCCTCTTCTACATCGAAGGTACTAATACAAAAAGTCTGCTAATGTTTATCTCAATTACTACGATGTAGACAAAGGTTTTTGTAACAACCGTTTTAATTTTTGCAGGGAAAGTCGTGTGACTGGAACACATCTGATTTTTTTTTTTCGTAACCTATTAGATATTTTTTCTTTCTATTCAGAATGCACATGTAAGTAGGAAACCTCAAAATAGACAATTAACTAAAGCATACGTCCTTAAAATACACGACTGTCAAAAATGTTGGGCCCGCCTGGGTAGTGTGGTTGTAGCGTGTCTGCCTCACATTCAACAGGTCGTGAGTTCGAATCTCGCTTAGGGTGAGTTATCCGGATAAGGTTTTTTTTCGGGGTTTTCCCTTATCCTGAGAAGACGAATGTCGAGTAACTTTAAGCTCCATGGACCCCGATATCATTTGAGCACCATTTCAGCAATTTCATTCATCGTTTGATATGACCAACCAGGTTAAAGGACGTTAAGCTAAAATAAAGTGGCGTAGACATTCCTGAAGATTTGTTGTTATACATTTGAATTGGCCTATATTTTTATGTAGTGCCCTTTAAAAAGGTCAACAATCATTATTCTAGGTAAGACTGCGCCTCTTATCGATTATTATTTGTATTCTTTAGACAGTCTTTTGAGACAATGGAAGGGAGACACACAAAATCGACCTAAGCATGAGCAACCTGTTTTTTGTCCCTTTACCTTTTTTAAAAGACACTGCCCAAAGATAAAGATAAACAAAAAAGTTTGAGATATATATAAACAAAAATGTCTACTACTGAAGTTAGGGAAGTCAAGGATATTGAGTGACATCTTTATTTAGAACATGCTCAATTTAAATTCAGGCCTGGTATTTATTCAGCATTTAGTTTATGAAATATATCGTCAAGCACAAGCAATACTTTTCCAAAGTAAAGAAACGTTAATATGTGTATTTCCGGAGAAATTTTCAGGTGGAATGCAATACTTCTTCATCGAGCTACTTTTAAATTAAATGAGTGGTAGAGAAAGTGAATATCTGATTCATTCACATAATTATTCCCTATCTGCTCTTTCACAAACTATTCGCCCAAACGCCTATGCTTTAGACTTCATTGTTAATACATTATAAACATTTGCAGAAATGTTTTTAGCACAGTTTTCGTTGAACGAAAATATTTTAAAATTAAAACTAATATCTACAAATATTTTGAGAATGATTAATGCTGCAAAGTCATTTGACAAACATGAAGTAGGCTGGATAGGTGGAGTCAGATTGAAAAATTCAATTCCATAGCCGGAATTTGAACCACGGATCTCCCGGTCTCTAGCCCGTCGCTCTACCATTGAGTTACCATAGCAACCTACCGGCAGGACATTTACGACATTGTAAGTCGCCATTGAGGTATGGCTTCTCAAAGCAATTTGAGATCTTGTGGTTGGCTTACTGGGAAACATGCGAGTCTGTTCAAGAATTTAGGGCCGTGCCGGCATGTTGCCATGGTAGCTCAGTGGTAAAGCAAACGGTTAGAGAAATCCCGGCTATGGCATTGAACATTTTTAGCTTGACTCTACCTATCCAATCCTGTCTTACACACGGCTTGTGTGAAAAAACAATTAAACCAACTATTCCCATAGCTCAGTTGGAAGAGCACTTGTCTGCATTGCGAAAAATCCCGGGTTCGATTCCCGGCGGTGGAGGTGGGTATTTTTCTCTAGCCAAGATTATTCCCCATTCTCTCCCGAGTCTGAGTGTGAATGAGAAGTAAATGTGTGCAGAGTTAAAGACAAGTTACCAAAGATAAACATCTACACTAAAAAAGGAACATCAGTGGAACAAATTATTATTGTCCCAAAGGACAAGCCGCCGATACGACCTAGGAGTTACAGACAGCATATAAATGGGGGTAGAGAGAAAAAAATGTGTTTTATCAGACTCTCTCTCCCTCTCTCTTTTTCATGGTATAACGTACGCCAAATTCATTCAAAATATTGTCTCTACATACTGTTCACACAAAATGAATTATTAAAACTTAAGTTAATCATCCGTATCAATAAGATAAAATTCACGCTTTCTAGGTTCCATGATGTGTACAACGGCCGAAAGTTTTAATTCTTATACATTTTATTGTCAAGTCAACTTGGAAAAGTTTCTTGTAAAGGTGCAGAAACTCAGAACTAGAATAGATAATGTAAACAAATGAGTGATTTGTACCCACCTTCTTATGTTGGTGCACATCGTATCACTGCATCTACACGCAGCTCACCACCACCTTGCAGGAAGGCTGTAGGTACATTGACTTGAGTTATACAAATTCTCTAACCATTGGGACGCCTACACTACCGCAGTCGCGCGCAACATGACACGTGCAGCTTCCGGTCGTTCTGTGCATGTGAAATTGAAAACAGAAACAAGCGAATCCATTTCCGTCGAGTTAGGCAACCAGTGGTAACCGTACATTTCATTCTAATTGACTGAGATCAAGATTCTCCAAATGTGGGGCGCGACTCCTGCTACGGCCAGAAAGGCTTAGAAAGTGAGCGTGCATATAATATGAGGAAACAATTCATAAATCATAAGCGGAATTAATTAGTAAAATTACGTATTAATTTATCTCTGCTTTCTCTGCAGCTTAAGTGATGTCACCTGAATAAAAATCGTAAGTGTTCCATTCACACGACTTTCTCTAGCTGTTCTTACTAAATTAAAATTTATTTTGTTAACTCGCTGTGAATTGCTAAGATCATATCAATATTGCAGGTGTGCCGGAATTTCGTCAGAAGTTCTTTAACATGCCAGTAAATCTGACATGGGGCTGTCGCTTTTAAGCACACTTAAAAACCATCGGTCTTGGCCAAGTTTGCACCCAAGACCTTCAGTTCAGAAGGCAGCGCCTAACCAACTGAGCTACCTGGACCATATTTCTTAATAAAGATTATTATTTATCTAAATCATACTAATTGAGATAAACATTAGCAGAATTGACTTATTACTTGCTTCTTTGTAAGTAGAAGGGAAATAAGATCGTACAATGGTCTAAAGCGATAGTCAAATCTTTTAAAAGTTGATTGTTATATTAACAATTGAAATTCAGTTCTATTTTGTTTGCCAGGAGTAAAACTAGATAGATGAAATGAAAGACGACTTGCTGTTTGAGAAAGGTGTAGTTCAAACTGCAACCATAAGCGAAGAAAATCTGGAAACGATAATTATTTCATAATTAAAAAAAAGTGACAAAGTGTATGATATTACGAGATATGCATTTTTATGCAGTTTTTGTCTTTCTCTTATGGCATACCAGTTACACAAAAGTCTTCCAGAATGAGGTCTTCAGAGGCTATTCCCAGAATATTCAGCATATACATTTAGTTTATCATAAAAATATCTTAACAAAAAGTATTTTAATCAACATTGTTAACTATTTCTGAGAAAATAAAAAAAATTAAAATAAAAAATGCTCCGTAAAGGGTAGCTGGTGGAGGGGGGGATTTTTCCTGAAATCTTTGTAGAAGATTCTTGGTATCTAATCCGTGGAAGATACTGATTTACGTGTACACACACGCGCGCGCACTTTTTTATAAAAATTCTCATTTTCAGGGGACCTCAAAACACTATCTCCGGTGAAACATCAGCACTGAATTTTTGGGTTGAATATGATACCTTCTCTATCTATTATGCACTTTGTACACACGTTACAGAAAGTAAAAGAAGAAAAGAAAATCTTGATGTGATTCATTGACATCCGAAGATAACGCAAAATTATTGCATGAATTTAGAAACTTCACTGCTGTTGAAATTTTCGAAAATGTATTTTCTTCTGACATTGTAACATATAGTGAAAGAAAGTGTTAAGTATGCAACTACAGTGCATAATCAAACAGACTGTGTTAAGCAATCAACAACCGAAAGTTTTTCTTGGCATACTAATTAGTTTACAATAAACTTCCACAACTGACTTAAACTGGACATCTTCTGAGGATGTTGGAGTAGATAAAGTTGATCCAAGAAGCTATGCCTACAAATCGCTTCAGGAAAATAAACAAATGCTACATTTATGTGATAATAGACTTGAAGGTTCCAGAGAATAAGAAAAATGCTGTAACACATGTTCGGTAATGAAAATAATAAACAAAAACTTTCAAATTTTGGATACTTAGAGCAGGATTTGTCCGTGGATGAGATGATTGTATAATATTATGGACACTGTGGTCTTAAACAATTCTTCAAAGGAAAATCAACAAGATTCGGGTTCAAGCTAAGGACTTTGTGTGGAGTTTCAGGGTAGTTATAATTTTTAACTCTATACTGGTAAAACACAATATGATTCTTCTGAGGAAAAAACAAGCCTATAGTCACATGATCCATTAAGTTAATTTTGATGATTTTCTTGCAAGTTATCCCCTCTTAGTTGAGTTGAAGAATATAGGATTTCGTGCCAGTCAAATCGGAGAAAACCGTACACCAAGGTGCCTTCTGCTCAGAAATGGAGGAGAGAGGAACATGCGATTTCCGTTTTGACAAGAAAATGACATTTTGAAATGGAATGATAACTGTACTGTGGCCAGCAATTAAGACTATGTTGTTCTTATAACTAATGTAAGTCACTACAGTACGAAAGAAGGTAAGAGAAATCTAGTTCCATGTCATAAAGGGCTGTAACACTAAAATGTGAAGGGGGGGGGGGGGTTGACCAAAATGACTGGTTAGTGTCTTAATACATTTCCATATGAGGAAAAAATGGTATTCGTCATTATTTTCAAGAATGCAGGACATATTTGTGAATCCCTGGATTAATTTATAATACTGCAAACATATCAAGATAGAACACCAGTACCACTCCTGGATTATAGGAGACAAATCTGCATTTATTACCTCAAAAGAGGATATCCAAGACTAGTGCTAGGAAGGATGATAAATCCAATAGCTACATTCACAGATGTTCGTTAGGAAAATAAAAATTACATCGTAAGTAAATAAGACAAACAAAAAGGTGCCACATGGACAATTTTAAAAGTAAACAAGATTCATTTTGTAAAAAATGTAATACTACACTGTGTATTACGTATTTTGGACCATACCATACAGTAAAATACAACGTAAAATTTGCATTTACACTAGATTGTTATAAAATAATGTTGTAGCTGATATTTGTGACTTAGAAAGCTATGTTCTTGTATCCATGAGATTTTATATATCACAAAAATATGCAGAAGGTAACACAAATAAAATACGATGCAAAATGTACATTTACATTACATTGTTGTAAATTTGTTTTATATTAATTGTGACTCAAATTATATTATTATATTCGCGTAATTTTGTATCACTAATAGCCGGTGTCCTAGTTTGAGGTCGGGGGATTTAACCCCCAGTCAAATAAAATAAAGAATACTACTGAGTTATTAAACCAATATAGGACATAATATTCAAATTTTAACTTCTTTATCAGAAAAAAATAATTTGGCGGTTAATGGGTAGGAATGAGCTTTGAAAGAGAAACGCAAAGAAATCTTATGTTACGTTTCCAACAACAGTAACAAAAATACTGAGCAAGATGATTATTGTGAAAACAAGAAAATGTCGTTCTTCTCTCGACTGAATATGGATATCATGATGAGTCACTTCTACGAGCTACACGCTAGCGGTTTGTCCGCTGACATTTGCACCGAATTTTGCTGCGTCAACTGTTTTTCCAGAAGTCGAAAGTCATCTTTCGCGCCAGATTTTCTTGGTGGAGGCTTTCCTTTCAACTCAGAGACCCAATTATATTTCGCTTTATTACTTTCTCTACACGTACTATGCAGTGTATAGAGAAGGCGTTGCACTCCACCAAAAAATTCGATACCGAGATTTAACCGGAAATACACGTTTTAGGGTTCCCGGTATCCAACAAAAAAAAATTTTTTTAGAAAAAGATCCGTGTGTCTGTGAACACGATAACTCAAAAACGAAAAGTTGGTAAAATACCAAACTTGGTTTTTAAGTTTGGTATCTTCCAGGGATGCGACAAGAAGATCTGAGAAAAATTCCCTTACCCCAAACTACCCTTACATAGAAAAATGTTCGAAAATGCCTCTAAGGATTTTGATTAAAATACCGTATATTAAACATATTTATATGGTAAATAAAATCTATATCTTGAGTATCCTCTAAAGACTTCTATTCTGAATGAATTTTGCTGAATTTTGCGTAACTAGTAAACCGTAAGTTATACAGAAGCTTACTACACAAAAAACGTAGACCACGTTAAAACACACAATTTATGCCTATTACGTTATTTTCGTGGAATTACCATTTCTGAGATATTCCTTGTTATTTGTTTCAGATTTAAAATACTTAAAACTTTTCTCACACGGGAAGCTGTGAACTCCTGGCCCTGCATAGCAAGGATCTCAACCACATGGCAACCAGATTTTAAGAGATTTGACATTCGTTTTAGCCTATGTATTTATTACCTTATTTTCTTTCTACTTACAAGGAAGAAGCTAATGTTTATCTCAATTATCATAAAGTACATAAAGGAATGGGCTTTTTAACAATAATTTGTTGTAGCGCTGTAGAGAAAGTCATCAGATTTTTTTACACTAGATTAGCAAATTTTATTTGCAAAAGTATGCTGCAGTGGTTATTCAAAACTGGTTTTCATTGTTTAGAGTATTTTAGTTATTGTTACCTTTAACAATTTTATTGTTTCGCAGCTTCCTTGTCATATCGCGACATTAGTTTATCCAGTTGAATCAATATACGTTAGAGAAATGAAATGAAAATGAAATGGAGTTTTATTTATTGACGCTCTTTCACTACTGTGGTTCTCAGCGTTCCATTCTATACTGGGCGTCAAAGACTGCTTAACTTTGCTCGGGGGCCTCTTTATCAAGATTGAGGTTCTTTTGATTGCCTTAAATCTACGACATGGGACCAACGGCTTTACTTCCCTTCCAAAGGAAGCCACGTTAAGGATTTTTACGACCGACAAAACATCGTCCTCCACCAGGTTTGAACCCGCGACCTGCGGTGAATGAACCATCGTTCATGTGGTATATAATGGTAAACATTACACCACGGAGGCCGACATACGCTAGAGAGATGACCTTAGTTGCGTAGCCAACCTCAAGTACCGTCTACTTTACTCTCTGTATTATCTATTTATCATCCATATCTAAGCAGAGTTATTGTATATCACTCAAAAGTTCGATACAGAGATTTCACCGGAAATACACGCTTTAGAACTCCCCGAGTAAATGAATACAATAAGAAAAACACTTTTAAAAATGTCCATGTGTGTGAACAAATAACTTAAAAGGTAGGCTTAATACCAAACTTGGCATTTAATTACCCTTAAAACAAATCTTCTACTTAAAAAAAAAAAAAAAAAAAAAAAAAAATTGTCTGTTGGTTTTCACTCAAATGCCTTGTTTAAAATATTTACATGGCAAATGCACTTGAATTTTCTAGGAATAGTCTGTGAAGCCCCCTTCAAGTTGAATGATTTTTATTACAAATAAATCTAACATATATTTGCTACAGCCTGGTCAAGTCTTGAGATGGTGGAAGGGGAATATAAGATTGCACCAGCGCCTATCACAAAGTACCACCATATGTAACCGACCTGGGCACCAGCAACCTGTTTCCAATTTTTACCCTTTGTACAGTCTTAAAAGACTAACCAAAGAATACAATGTAGAACTCGTTAAAACACAGAATTTTATTTAATACTTTTTATGTGAATTGTTTCATTCACCCAGCCATGTGTAGGACAAAAGTTGGAGAGATAGAGTCAGACTGAAAAATTCGCTGAAAGAGCGAACCACGAGACTTGAACCACGGATATCATGCACGGCACTAACTAATTTTAGTTATTAATGCCTACCAGCACGATGCCATGGTAGCTCAATGGTCAGAGCAACTGGATGGAAACCAGGAGATCCGTGGTTAAAATCCCGGCTATGATAGTGGATTTCTCAGTCTGACTGTACCTCTCTAAATACTTTTTAGTCAATTTCCGGTACTTTCCTCAAAAGGGATATTATTCGTTTTTCTTTTTCCTTATCAAGCGAAGAGAACGAAACATCGATACCACCATATAGCGACTATATCTTTACTTATTTGATTATCGCTTACCTAATTAATATATTAATTTGCATCTACGAGGAAGTATGTAATCAATATTTATGCTAAAGTCTAACTGGACTAAAGTGAAGCAGACAGAGGAAAAGGTTTTTCAAAAATAGTCTGTTGAAGAATGAATAGAGAAAGTCGCGTGAATGTAACATCAGATATAATATTTTAAAATATAAGTCAGTCACTGTGAAGCTGAGCAGATGATTTTGTTTTATTTATTTCGTTCTGTAAGTATTCGTATCGTGTTGAATATTCAATCCGGCACGTACAGTCGAGTTCACAGAAAAGTGCCGATGCTTTTATTTAATATTAGCAGAAACTACCCTTTATTGGGTTGAATTCATGTTCCACACTCGCACGCATAGTGTGCTTAAAAGCGACCACCTTATGTCAGTAGATTTATTGGTACGTAAAAACCTTGCAGGACGAAACTCCGGCTTACGGAGGCGCTGATATGATCAATGACACCGTTAAGAATTGGCACGCGCGCGCGCGCGCACGCGCACGCACACACACACACACACACTAGCCTTAGAAGAAGTCTGCTCTAGGTAAGCGGCGAATGGGAAGGAATACGGAAACATTTCAGCGAATAGCTGGAAGGCATGCATCGCAACCATGGTTCACACCAGCAACTGGATGAGCAGTTTCGTATTGGTTTCATAGTCAAAGGTGTGGTACTCCAACATTAACCTGTAAATATAGGTTCTAAAGATGAGGGGGGGGGGGGTAAAAAGGCATTAAGTGGATGCCAGAACCAGTCGGCGTGACAGAGGGTTTAAAATGTTCTAACAACATAAATCACTGGCAGCGAGATATATCGTCAATGCCCCTGCATTCGACTGTATTCGGCGATTGAGAAAAACCAATACCAGCCGAATACAGACCAAAGACGCTAACACGACATAAGGGAAGCTTGCATCTTTAAAGTTCCTTATATATTACCAGAAAAATTTAACGGTCTACATTAAAAACTTGCGTACAAATAGAGCTGAGAATAATGTTCTTACGCGACTAAATAAATTTTTTCGGTCAAGGAATTCTCTCGAGTTAATGAATTCTGGTCCTGCACGACATTAGGTGTTTTTAACGAAGCTGTGCGTCATAAATGTTTCAACGTCCTATGTCACTACCTTGACCAGGTCAAAATCCACATGTGGTAACACTGCCTGCCTCTAATGCGATAGTGGACTTTTACGGTCATCGGATGAAGTGACGCAAGAGGATTTCCCCGCCATTGAGAATTCTTCCAAGTGTCCACTGCAGTTTTTTCAAGGGTAGCTCAATGCAATTAACGTCCCGTGTTCTTCCTCGTTTGCTCAGGATTCGTTCCTTGTCTTGCATCACAAATAACACACGCGATAAAATTACACCCTCATCATTTCTTTGCAGGGAATATTGCTGGGGGTAATTTATAATAAAAATTAAGAATAAACATACCGACGTAAAACTTAACCGTAATTTAGAAATGGAAATATAATTAAATGACAGCAAAACGTAGATAGCTACCGCGAAACAGCAGAGTTAATTTGGCGACTGTAAAACGAACACGAGATTATGTGCATTTAGCAAAATGAATAAACCCAGTGGAGTAATGTATGTCGCCCGCATTCAGAGAGTCCTGGATTCAAAACCGTTGAATAACCAATTTGGCTGTGGTTTCCCTCAGTCGCAAAGGTAAAATACGCATTGAATATTTAGTACCACCTCCAAAAATGTTACCTCCAGGCTAAAATAGTAAAACGAGGCCGCCTCTGTGGTGTGATGGTAACGTGTTTGCCTCAGATTCAAGAGGTCCCGAGTTTGAATCCTAGTTAGGGTGAGTTACCCGAATAAGGACTTTACTTATCCTATGATCAATGTAGGGTAACTCTAAAGCTCTATGCACCCCTGGCTTATTTTAGCACTATTTCTCCCATTTCATTCATCCATTGTCCGATATTATCTATCAAGTTAAAGGGCGTAAAAACTTGGAACTTTAAATATGCGTTAATAAGATTGCCCTGCCACCTATCCACAGATAGTAAAATCAATTATACTGGGCGGCACCATAACCCCATCTGATTGTCGCAGAGCTAAGTGGCATGCACTTCACCACTTGACTACGATTGACAGAGCAGCTACACTGGACGGCAATCTTGATACCATCTGCTTGGCACGAAGCGAAAGCAATATGATATAGGGATGCGAACCCTGAAGGCTGCTGTTCTGCAAATACCGTCAAAGAGTATGTCAAGATATCCAACAAACGATTTCCTCGCGTTATGACCAAGTATGTAAAATAATTACAAGTTTTTGGCCATGTTTATAAAACATTAAAGTGAATGTGCATTAAGACAACATGAAGCAAGCGTCTTTATTTACATAATGGTATACATAAGTTTCATTGTTAATGACCCTAAAGCATGTAATGGAAGTAGGTTCTTATCATTCCTTTGTTGACGAGAACATTTTTCTAATGTTTTAATCCTTTAAGACGCTCAACTACAAAATAAATAACACTCGCACTTTTACACCCGGTACTTTTATCTGAAGTGCCCAGATACTCCAGGATACTAAAGAACAATGCCACGATCAACCCGTGATGGCTTTCATAGACAATACACTAGTGAAACAATACAATCTTAAAGACACGGTACTTTGTGGTATGAGGGATTGAGTGTCTTACGAGTATGTCACATCTATCTACTTCAGGGTTCACAGAGAAAGAAAGGTCTGTATCTATTTCACTGACTCTCCTTCAATGTTTGTAATGGCTTAGTTAAGAAATTGTCTATGTCCAACCATACATTCTATTGTGAGCATTTCTTTTATTTTCTCTACATAGTAGGTGTAGTATTCCACCGAAACATTCCATTTCACCGGAAATACATGTTTTGAGGATCCCTAAATAAAATACATTTTCAGAAAAACATCCGAACTTGGTATTTAAGTTTAGCATCTTCCAAGGTTGCGGCACGAAGATTTTTAGGGAGTTCCCCCACCCTAGACTACCCTTTACACAGCAGATTTTTCGAAATTGTAGATTTTCTCCAAATTGCTCTAAAGATTTTGGTTAAAATGTCATATTTATACGACAATTAAAATGTATATCTTGAATTTTCTGGGAATAGCCACTGAAGTCCTCTTTATTCTGGATGACTTCTGCATAACTATAGAACCGCAAGAGATAAAGAAAAACTTGCTACACAAAAATGTAATCTCATCAAAACACATTTTATATCCTACACATTTGTGTTGTGGATCTATCCATTTCCAAGATATTATTTGTTTTTGGTTTCAATTTTAAAATACTTCTACTCTATTCAAACAGAAAATCACCATAATGCCTCTTGTTTTACTCCTGACCTTACAAAGAAAATTGAATTTTAATGTCAACTGCATAGCAATAGTTTCAAAAGATTTGACTATCGCTTTAGCTAGAATATTTCCTTAGTTCCCTTCTACTTACAAACATAAGCAGAAATGGTATAACAATTCTGCTTATGTTTATTTAAATTAGTAAGAACTATATATAAACTGTTTTGTAAAAGGTTATTTGCACAACAACAGGTGTGGATGAAATACTGTTTTTTTTTCAATGAGTCTCAAAACATGTATTTCCGTCAAATCTTGGTATCAAAATGTTGTGTCATATAATACTTCATCATCAGATAAAGTAAAAGCATAAGCACTCTAAAATACACTCTTTCATGTAATCAATCATCTTTCTGCCTAATGGCCTGTCACGATCTCATTCCATCTTTTCATCGGACTGCCCAACAGTCTTCTCCCTTGTGATCTGTAATTTAATATTTGATGTGGAATTTTTGATGCAGCTATTCCGAGATCATGGGACCTCCAATTTCGACGATAATTTTGAATTTTGTCTATCACTGCATCAATTCTTTCATAACATGTACATTCTTTTTCATATAATATTAATAAATTAATAACTATTCGCCATTAAGATTTCTTGACATTTCCATTTGCACATTTCTTGAAATAATTTGCGTTCTTTGTGATTTACAACCCAGTTTTTCGGTTGCTGTTCTTGTATTGTTTTCGGTGTTGGATGCATATTAAAATGAGTAGTTCACTTGCGCCTTTGTAACACCGATTCGTTATGTAAGAAGTTCGCAAGGACAGCACTGTTCGTGCACACGTGGTGCGAATGAAAGGAAAAACAGAAGGATGCGTGTGCAGCAAGTCTACACCAAGGCTGTCCAAACCGCATTTTCACTTTCTCTACATGTACTATGTGTATAGAGAAGATATTGTATTCCATACCGAGTTTTCATCGGCAATATATCTTTTAAGACCCCTGAATCAAATAATAATAATAATAATAATAATAATAATAATAATAATAATAATAAATCATTTTAGAAAAAATCTGATGTAATCCATTCGCATGACTTTCTCTATATCTATGCAACAAACTTTTGTTGAAAAGTTTATGCTTCTATTCATTTCATGCTAAGTTAGAAAAAATTAGCAGAAATAGTCTTATTACTTGCTTCACTGTAAGTAGAAGCGAAATAAGGGAGTAACATAGATTAAAGTGATTGCAAAAGATAGTTGCTATGTGACTGAAGTTCCTTTGTATGGACAGGAGTTGACAAATTCCTGTATGAGAAAAGTTTGTTTTTTAAGGCTGAAACAAAAAACAAGGAATATCGAAAAAACGATCAACTCCACGAAAAAAATGTATATAACAAAAATTGTGTGTTTTAATGTGCTCTACATTTTTTGTGTGGTAAGTTTTTGTCTATCTCTTACGGTTTACCAGTTACACAAAATTCCGTAAAATTCATCCAGAATAAAGTAGTCTTCAGAGGCTATTCCCAGAAAATTCAAGATATATTATTTGTCAAGTATATATCTTTAATATATGATATTTTTATCAAAATCGTTGAAGCCATTTTTGAGAAAATCAACATTTTCGAAAACTTTTCCATGTGAAGGGTAGTTGGGGGTGTGGGAATTTTCTTGAAAATCTTCGTGTCGCATCCTTGGAAGATACCTACTGAACTTAAATTCCAAGTTTGGTATTTAACGGTCTTTTCGTTTTTGAGAAATGCTGCCCACGGATACACACACGGACATTTTTTCCTAAAAATGCTTTTTTTGGATTCAGGTGGTCTCAAAACATGTGTTTCCGGTGAAATCTCGGTATCAAATTTTGGGTACAATGCAATACTTTCTCTATACACTACGTACATAGTACGTACAGAGAAAGTAGGAATCTGATATGTTCCATTCACATGACTTTCTCTATATCTCTGCAATAAATTATTGTTAAAAAGTTTATTCTTCTATTTACATAATGCTAATCGAGAAAAACTAACTAGCAGAAAATATTCTCTTTACTTGCTTCCTTGTAAGTAGAAGGAAAATATGGGAGTACCATAGGTTAAAGTGATATTCAATAGCAGGTTGCTATGTGACTGAAGTTCCTTTGTATGGACAGGAGTTGACAAATTCTTATATGAGTAAAGTAGGTTTTTCGAAGCTAAACCAAAAACAAGGGATATCTCAAAAACGACCAACTCCACGAAAAAAATATATACAACATGAGTTGTGTGTTTTAACGTGCTCTACATTTATTGTGTGGTAAGTTTTTGTGCATCTCTTACGGTTTAACAGTTGTGCAAAATTCCGTAAAATTCATCCAGAATAAAGTAGTCTTCAGAGACTATTCCCAGAAAATTCATGATATCCATTTTATTTGTCAGGTAAATATCTTTAATATACGATATTTTAATCAAAATCGTTAATTCCATTTTTGAGAAAATCAAAATTTTTGAAAAAAAGTTCCATGTAAAGGGTAGTTGGAGTAAGGGGATGTTCTTGAAAATCTTTGTGTCGCATCATTGGAAGATACCAAACTTAAATAACACGTTTGGTATTCAACGGTCTTTTCGTTTTTGAGCTATGCGGAACTTTTTCCAAAAATGCCTTTTTTGGAATCTGAGGACCCAAACATGTATTTCCGGTGAAATCTCGGTATCGTATTTTTGGATGCATTACAATACCTTCTCTATACACTATGTAGTGTAAAGAAAGTAAAAATGTGTGTATGTGTATTCGTGGACAGCACAACTCAAAAAACAAATACTCCGTTAAACACCAAACTGTGTATTTAAGTTTATCAATACTCATGGTTACGTAACGAAGGTTTTCAAGAAAATCCTCTCACCCCAAACTACCTTTTATATAGAAAACATTTCGAAACTTTTGATTTTCTCAAAAACATCTTTAAGGATTTTGATTAAAATGCCGTATATTCAAGATATTTACATGACAAATAAAATGCATATCTTGAATTTTATGGAAATATCCTCTCTGAGGTCCTCACCATCTGGATGACTTTTGCTGAACTTTGCATACCTAACTGATAAACCGTAAGATTTAGACAAAAACTTGCTACAGAAAAAATTTTGATTTCGTTAAAACACACCATTTTATGTCAAACACAATTGAGTTGACCATTTTTCAGATACTCCTTGTTAATGGTTTCAGTTTTAAAGATTTCATCGGAAATATATGTTTTGGGGTCACCTGAGTCCGAAAAAAAGCATTTTTATAAAAGGGCCCGCGTGCGCGCGTGTGTGTGTGTGGGCAGCAGAGCTCAAAAACGAAAATACCGTTAAATACCAAACTTGGGATTTATATTAATATCTTCCAAGGATGCGACATGAAGATTTTCGAGAAAATCCTCCCGCTACAAACTACCATTTACATGGAACATTTTTCAAAAATTTTGATTTTCCCAAAAATGGCTATAACGATTTTGATTAAAATTCCATATATTAAAGATATTTACATCTCAAATAAAATATATATCCTGAATTATCTGCCTCTGAAGAAATCTTTATTCTGGATGAATTTTACCGGATTTTGCTTAACTGCTAAACCGCAAGAGATGGGCAAAACCTTACAGCACAAAAAATGTAGATCTCGTCAAAACACACAATTTATATCCTTTACGTTTTTGTTGTGGAGGTTATTGTTTCCGATATATTCCTTGTTATTGCTTTCAAATGTAAAGTGCTTATACTTTTCCCAGACAAGAACTGTCCGTTTTTCTTTTGTTCTACTCCTGGCCAAGTAAAGAAGCTGTTTGTATTGATATTTGCAGAACGACAGCTTTTAAAACATTTGACTATAACTTTAGCCCAGTATTTCTTTAGTTCCCTTCATCTTATAAGAACTAAGTAATAAGAACATTCTGCTAATGTTTATCTCGACAGCATTGTGCAGAAAGAAGAATACTTTTTTGTAAGAAGTTTGTTTGCAGAGCAGCTAGTTAAAGTCCTGGGAATGTTACACATCAGATTTGTTTATCTCGATTAGCATGAAGTAGATAGAAGAATAAGTTTTTCAACAATAATTTGTTACACACAAATAGAGAAAGTAACGTGAATGGAACACGTCAGAATTTTTCTCGCTGGTTCAGCGGACCTCATAATCGTTTGCAGTGAGGTGGTGATGCGCACCAGCTGCTCTCTGAAACATGGTAACACAGGTCTACTACTGTATTGTTTCAGGGGACATTTTTTATGATTCGTCTTTCAGGAGTTTTAAGTTCTTAAACATGACAACCTTTATGAATTCAGAACTCTGTTCGCTTTTATTTTGGCTATTCTAATTTTACAAAAGCCCATTCTTCATCTACTTATTTTAATCGATATAAACTATCATCATACTTTTCGTTGTAGGAATAAGGGCACAGAAGACTAACGCACTGGTCAGATTTTTAAAAATCTGATATGCTGCATTAACACAATTTTCTGCAACAAAGGATTCTTACAAAAGCTTCTTTTATCTACTTCATTATATTCAAGACTAGCATCAGCAAAAAGTCTTTTTCTCACATTTTCTTGTGCATACGCGGGAATACATTAGGACCCGGGCTAAAGCATAATCAAAACTTTCATGAGCGGGTCGTTAAAAGGAGCACTACAATTCCGTTCTCCTTGCGAGACCAGGATGAAAGAAACGAATAACGATACATTTGAGAAAAGTACTAGAACATTTGAACCATAACAGAATACCTCAGAAAGGTTACTACTAAAAAGGAAAATTATATCCGACGTAAAATGTCTACTTTATTATTTATTTGCTTATTTTTGGGTAGCTTAACGTTCTTTATCCTAATAGGTCATATTGGACAATAACGGATGACATTGGTGAAACTACGCTCAAATGATCTCTTGAGTCTGTGGAACTTGAAACTACTCGACATTAGGCTTCTCAGGTTAAGGAAACACCTCGAAAAAAAAAACCCCTATCGGGTAACTCGCCCTAAGCAAAATCCAAATTCGTCTTGAAAAAGAAGCAGATATGCTACCCCCACAATACCGAAACGGGCCTACATTCTGTAATAAGATTTTGTCTCTCTCTTACGGTTTATAAACTATACAAAAGTTGTCCAGGAAAAGAAGACTTCAAGATATACGTTTAATTTGTCATGAAAATAGCTTAAGTCTACTGTTTAAACAAAATCGTTGGCCAGATTTGAAGGGAAAACATCTAAAATGTCATGTTATAAAAATGTTAAGAGGTTTATAATAAAAAAAACATAACTTAACATAAAAAATCTGACATGTTCCATTCACTAACTTTCTCTACATCTCTGCAATAAATTATTGTTAAAAAGCTTATTCTTCTATTTACTTGATGCTAATTGAGAAAAACAAACTAGCAGAAATATTCTCTTTACTTGCTTCCTGGTATGTAGAAGGAAAATATGGGAGTACCATAGGTTAAAGTGATAGTCAAAAGCTGATTGCTATGTTACTGAAGTTCCCTTGTTTGTATGGATAGGAGTTGACAAATTCATGTATGCGAAAATTACAAGTTTTTCAAAGCTGAAACCAAAAGCAAGGAATATCTCAAAAACGAGCAACTTCACGAAAAAAATGTATATAACATAAATTGTGTGTTTTAACGTGCTCTACATTTTTTGTGTGGTAAGCCTTTATCCATCTCTTACGGTTTAGCAGTTATGCAAAATCCTGTAAAATTCATCTAGAATAAAGTGGTCTTCAGGGGGTATTCTCAGAAAATTCAAGATATAGATTTTATTTATCAGGTAAATATCTTTAATATACGATATTTTAATCAAAATCATTAGAGCCATTTTTGAGGAAATCAAAATTTTCGAAAAAAGTTCCATGTAAAGGGTAGCTGGGGGTGGGGGATTTTCTTGAAAATCTTAATGTCGCATCCTTGGAAGATACTGAACTTGAATACCAAGTTTGGTATTTAACGGACTTTTCGTTTTTGAGCTATGATGCCCACAGACACACACACACAAGGACATTTTTCTAAAAAAGTTTTTTTTTTGTTTTTTTTCATTTAAGGGGGTCCTAAAACATTTCCGGTGAAATCTTGGTATCGCATTTTTGGGTGCATTACAATACCTTCTCTATACACTATGTACATAGTTCGTGTACAGAAAGTAAAAATTGCAATGGTTTTCCCAATCAGTACTTAATATAAAAAATCTTATGTGTACCATTCACATGACTTTCTCCATATCCCTGCAACAAATAATTCTTAAAAAGCTTATACTTCTATTTACTTTATGCTAATCAGAAAAAAATAGAAATATTCTAATTACTCGCTTCCTTGTAAGTAGAAGCGAAATAAAGGACAACCGTAGGCTAATGTGATAGTCAAAAGCTGGTTGCTATGTCAATGAAGTTCCTTTGTTTATATGGATAGGAGTTGACATGTTCCTGTATGAGAAAAATGTTTTTCATAGCAGAAACCAAAAATAAGGAATGTCTAAAAAACGACGAACTCCACGAAAAAAAAGTACATAACATAAATTGTGTGTTTTAATGTGCTCTACATTTTTTGTGTAGTAAGTTTTTGTCCATCTCTTACGGTTTAGCAGTTATTCAAAATTTAGTAAAATTCATCCAGAATAAACTACTCTTCAGAGGCTATTCCCAGAAAATTCAAGATATACATTTTATTTGTCAGAATATATATGTTTAATATGCGAAATTTTAATCAAAATCGTTAGAGCCATTTTTGAGAAAATCAGATTTTTCGAAAAAAGTTCCATGTAAAGGGTAGTTAGGGGTGGGGGGAATTTTCTCAAAATCTTCGTGTCGCATCCCTGGAAGATACTAAACTTAAGTACCAAGTTTGGTATTTTACCGTCTTTTTGTTTTTGAGTTATCGTGTTCACAGACACACGGACACACACACACGGACCTTTTTGTGAAAATGCTTTTTTTGGATATTGGGGACCCTAAAACATATATTTCCGGTGAAGTCTCGGTATCGAATTTTTGGGTGGAGTGCAATACTTTCTCTATACACTATGTACATAGTGCGTATGGAGAAAGTAAAAAGCAATGTACTCAGCACCAATGACACTTTCACTCTTTTCTAAAAAAAAAAAAAAAAAAAAAAAAAAAACAACAACTGATTTTAAAGGTTCAGGTGCGTCAAAATCTATAGTTCAGGTGAAATCTCGCCATTGAATTTTTGAATAGAGTGCAATACTTACTAAACGACAATGAATAGCGAAAGTTAGGTAGGATGTAACACATCAAATACTCTTTTGTCAACAATTCAGCATCGAATACGGAATATGTTTAGGTCGACAGGGGCGAGGCAAGTCACGCGAATAATGGCACTGGCTGTATATACCAAGCAGTCGAGTTATATAGTTAGACACGACACACTAAAAATAGCACACACAAAAAAGCTTAGGACAAGAATGCCTACCCCATTGTGAACCAGGGAGGGATGAAAGAATGCTACCGGAAGTGTAGTGCCCATGGCGATGGGTTTACGAGGGGCGGCAAACCCAAGGACAAAATAAAACATGCCTCTTCAGCCCATTCACTAAGTTCGATTCATAGCCCCAATGAATAGCCACCGTTTTCACCATCGTTTTTAATTTGACCCAATTGCTCTGTAATAGCTATTAGCAAGGATTATTGTAATTAAATACCGCAGACTTCTGGACTACACTGAGTCGACAGATTTGCACTCGAGGCAGCGAGATTTTAAAACAAAACATTAAAGAATAACTTTTTACTATCTCTTCTATACACTCAATGTGTCTAAAGCATTTTTAGAAAAAAGGTTTGAAGTGTAAGCTGCATAACTCAAAAAGGAAATCTTAGATACATACCAAACTTCTTACTTAAGTTGAGCTCTTTTTAAGATGCGCCAGGAAGATTTTTTAAATTTCTCCACCCTAAACAGCCCTTTAGGTGGAAGCTTTATTTTAATTCACGTTTGTTATTTATTTTTACATGCTGCTAATCGATATAAATATTAGCAGAAATAATCTATTAGTTGATTCGTTGTAATCAGAAGGGAAATAAAGGCATACACCACGTTAAAGCAATAGAAAAAATCTAAAAGCTGCTCACCTATGAAATTCGCCGAAGTAAAACAAAGGAGATATGAAAAGAAAAACTCCCGTTTGAGAAAACTATTTTAAAACTGAAACCAATATAAAGAAATATCTCGGAAATGGTTCATTCTACAAAAATATATCTAGCCTTTAACTTGTAGAGCTAACCATTAAATATGCCATAAATAGTATGTTTTACCCAGATCTACATTTTCTGTACAGAAAGTTTTCCCCTCTTACAGTTTACCAATTATCAGTTATACAAAGGTCATTCAGAATGAAGAGAACTTCAGAGGACATTCTAAATATATTCAAGGTACATATTTCATTTGTCATGAAAATATTTTAAACATAAGGCATATCATAATTATTATTAAAATTAGAGCCATTTTTTATATAATATTTTTTAACATTTTTCCATGTAGTTTGGAGTGGGGAGATTTTCTTGAAACACCTGGTGTGGCAACCTTGGAACATGCTGAACTTAAATATAAAGTTGATATTTAACCGACACTCACGAACCTTTTTCTAAGAATGATTTGTTTTATTCAGTGGGCCGCAAAACATATTTCCAGAGAAATATCGGCATCGAATTTTTGGGTGGAATACAACGCCTTCTTTACTTACTATATTAATATTACGTGTAGAGAAAGTAAAAGTTGATATTTCTGTCTGATGCAGTAGTTTTAAAGACCTAAGCCAATTTTTTTTCACCTGGCTTTACTGTAACACCTGACACCAAGGTCTAACACCATATAACTGCGTTTTGTTCAGCTGTGGATCATGTCTGCCCATCTCAAGTTACTTATTATCAGAAACGTCTACAATCTCTGAAATAATTTAGGCGTACTCATTAATACTTTCTGTATAAGGATCTATAAGCTCAAAGCGTAGAAGAGTTTATTATAATAATTCGTAAATAAGTTTTAAGAAATCTAATGTGTTACACTCATATGACTTTCTCTAACTGTTCTACAAACTTCTTACCAAAGATTATCCTTCTAAACCATGCTAATCGAAATAAGCATTAGTAGAATGCACTTATTACTTAATTCCTTATAAGTAGAAGGGAACTAAAGGAAATGCACTAAACTAAAGCGATGGTCAATTGTTTTAAAAACTATTGTTATGCGATTGTCATTGAAATTGGCTTCTTTGGTTAGACAAGAGTAAACAAAACAAAAACTGACACTTCCTGTCTCAGAGAAGTATTAATATTTTAAAATTGAAACCAATAACAAGGAATATCTTGGAAACGGCCAAATCTACAACAAAAAATGCATATGACATAAATTGTATGCTTTAACGAGGTTTATATGTCTTGTGTAGTAAGTTTAAGTCTATTTCTTACGGTTTACTAGTTATGCAAAATTCAGAAAAATGTATCTAGAACTAACGGATATTCAGAGTTATTCGCGGAAATTTCTAGATATAAATTTTATTTGCGATGCAAATATGTATAATATAATGTAATTTAATCAAAATCGTTAGAGCCATTTGAGAAAAACAAAATTTTCGAACATTTTTCCATGTTTGGGGTGGGAGATTTTCTTGAACATATTCGTTTCGTATCCTTGGAAGATAATAAACAAATAACAATTTGGTATTTAACTGTCTTTTAGTTTTTGAGCTATGCTGTACTCAGATAACCACGGACATTTTTCAAAAAAAAAAAGCGTTATTTTGGAGGGAGGGGAACTTAAAACATATTTCCGGTGAACTCTCGGTATCAAATTTTGGGTGGAATACAATACCTTCTCTATACACTATGTATATAGTGCGTATAGAGAAAGTAAAAAAAAAAAGTAACCGGTTTACTTCAATAGACATTTCATTACTATCTTTTCTGCAGTTTCCGTATTTATTTTCAAAATCTTACCCTTCCCCCAGAATTTCATATTACTACTAATTTACCAAAAATCATTCATATCTCTCCTGTAAAATTTGGTCAGTGCAGATACGTTTTTTGCTAGTTATTTGGCATTATGTTAGCAGTATAAATACTTGTCAACATCTGGTGCATTTGTTCCTCTATCAAAAGCACGGGATTGGAACAAATTTACCGACACCCAAAATGTAGCACATTCCAGTTCCGTAGACACAAAGTTGTTTCTTCAGAAGCACGCGATAAATAAAAATTGCTTCCAGGAAATTTCCTCTTGCGTAACACCCATTCAGACGTGTGATGCCCTCTAACGGTGATTCATTGTACCACCCCATGATTTCAGCGGGGGCGTAAGCCAGACACCACCTACGTGCTTTCAGCGCTTTTGTGGATTTTAGAACTCTCCATAAAAATCGGAAGCGTTATAGTCCCAAGAATCCATTTGTTCCACGAATAATTCATGCAGCAACTTAAACATTGACAGGAACGCCTTCAATTTTGATTTGATATTGCGCGATCTCACTAAACAGATATGTGGTATCTTACAATGGACATCTAATCTCCCTGAAACTGTTAACGTAACACAAATTTTCATTTAACGTAAGTTAGGACATTTTAGACAGATCCGCATTTTTACTTTCTCTACTACATATTATTTGTAACCAGAGAAAGTATCGCCCTCCACCCAAAAATACGCTGTCTAAATTTAACCGAAAATAATTTATGGAGGCCCCTTGAACAAAGTAGTTTTTTTTTTTTTTTTTTTATGATGTAAAGTTGCGGTTTTTGATTCGGGCGGGAATATTGTGAAACGAGACGCAGTCGAGAATCAAAAATAAACTTTACGCTCGCGTATCGTACAATGTTTTTTCTACGATAATTTTCTGATATAAAAAAAATAAAAGCGACGAAAGATGAAATAAATTTGAGGTTAAGTTTGAGCTATTCACCAAGAGTTATATTAGCCCGCCTGGGTAGTGTGGTGGTAGCGTGTCTGCCTCACATTCAAAAGGTCGTGAGTTCGAATCTCGCTTAGGGTGAGTTACCCGGATAAGGTTTTTTCGGGGTTTTCCCTTATCCTGAGAAGACGAATGTCGAGTAAATTTAAGCTCCATGATCAATTGAGCATCATTTCACCAATTTCATTCACCGTCCGATATGACCAACCAGGTTAAACTACAAAGTTATAGTTCGTTATTTATTTCGCAGCGTTAGGACAGGGTGCGTTCAGTGGGTATATTTTCGCTTTATGGTATAGTTATAGCAGGCCGTGACAAACCAATATTATTATTCTGTGATGTACCTTGAGAGTTATGATATCCTTAGAGCTGCGAAAGAATATTTGTCACTTATTGACGCTGAAAAAAATGGCGTTTTATTTATGGACGCTCTTTAACTGCTGTGGTTCTCAAAAGTCCCATTCTATACTGGGCGTGAAAGATCGCTTAATTTTGCTCAGATGCCTCTCTATCAGGCTTGAGGTTCTTTTACGTGCCGTAAATCTACGACACGGGACCAACGGCTTTACTTCCTTTCCGAAGCCATGCTAAGGATTTTTACGCCTGAAAAAATTCATCGTCCTCCGCCGGGTTTGAACCTTGGTTATGTGAAGTCAGCATGGTAACCATTACACCACGGAGGGCGACTTATTGACGCTGAGCACATTATATCGTGCACGACTTACTTTAATTGTTTGTCTGTTAATCAGTGATGTATACACACTATTACCGTGAATTACTTTGAAACAAAATTACGCTTGCTGCACTTCTTTGCGCGTGGATTCCGTAAATGGAGTTTGCGATCTGAAATGAACTCGTAAACTCTCAATTACGCTCGGTCGTAGTAAAAAAACTTATTTATAAAAAGGTGTGCCCGAGTTGCATTTGGAAGATTTCCCTTGAAATCTCGGTATTGAACTTTTTGGGCAAAATATAATTCTCGTTCAGTTCAGTTGTCGAAAAACTAAAATTTATTTGCATTGAACGTTTTTTCCAGTTTGAAATGATCATTATTATGCAATTTTTGTTCAAAAGCTCTTTCGGATTATCCTATACCACAAGCTTTCAACATGAATAAGATCTATATCACATTTTCTTGATATCAAATTTAGTTTTGAACTTAGGATTGTAATAATACATGATCGATTTTTCAAAAATTAAAAGTGTTTTAGGAAGAAGCAGCAGCAAGTTAGTCAGGAAGGAACCGTACGTTATCTTATTTTCATCCACAATGCGTAATTTTGGGAATCTGTTAGGAGGCCACGAGGGAGAATTTGGCTGTTCGGAAGTGTGGCAACAAAAACAGTGACGCTACAGGGAAACTAGTTTTACCGAGTACATGTCACTTTTATGTGCTTTTGATGCAACAACAAAAACAGTGACACTCCAAGGAAAACAGTAGTTTTACAGAGTACATGTCACTTTTATGTGATTTTGATGCAACAAAAACAGTGACGCTCCAAGGAAAACAGTAGTTTTACCGAGTACATGTCACTTTTATGTGCTTTTGATGCAACAACAAAAACAGTGACGCTCCAAGGACGTAGTTTTACGGAGTACATGTCACTTTTATGTGCTTTTGATGCAACAACAAAAACAGTGACACTCCAAGGAAAACAGTTGTACCGAGTACATGTCACTTTTATGTGATTTTGATGCAACAACAAAAACAGTGACGCTCCAAGGACAACAGAAGTTTTACCGAGTACATGCCACTTTTTTGTGATTTTGATGCAACAAAAACAGTGACACTCCAAGGAAAACAGTAGTTTTAAGGAGTAAATGTCACGTTTATGTGATTTTGATGCAACAAAAACAGTGACACTCCAAGGAAGACAATAGTTTTACCGAGTAAATATCACTTTTTTGTGATTTTGATGCATAAAAAAAAACAGATACGCTCCAGGGAAAACAGTAGTTTTACCGTGTACGTGTCCTTTTTGTGATTTTGATGCAACAAAAACAGTGACACTGAAGGGAAAACAGCAGTTTTACATGTCACTCGTGTGATTTTGATGCAACAACAAAAACAGTGACACTCCAATGAAAACAATAGTTTTACCGAGTAAATGTCACTTTTTTGTAATTTCGATGGAAAAAAAACAGTGACGCTCAAGGGTAAACAGTAGTTTTACCGAGCATATGTCACTTTTGTGTGATTTTAATGCAAGAAATACTATTACTTAAAACAGATGTATTGCATTATGGAAATTTTGTGTTTTCTTCTCCTTTCAAGAATTAGCTGTTATCTTTACCTATTCCGGTGCCTAATATACAACCACACATACGATATGTACCAAAATCTCCGTTTACAATAGACCGATTTTTTTTAGCGGGGGGGGGGCGGTAATCTATTCATTCTGCCAACATGCTCCTTCCATTTCATTCTATTTTCTTCTATCCTATCATTAATTGGAAATCTTTTAAAATGTGATCTTATTGTTTCATTCTTTAATGTGATCTTATTGTTTCATTCTTTATTTTAACTATTTTAATATATCTTGAACTTTATTTCTGCTGTCTTAATGCGTTTTTTTTTTTTTTGGTTTTTTTGGGTTTTTTTTAGTGGTCGTGAATCGGAACATTGTACAAGAGCCATAGCTTTATAAAATTTCATTTTTATTTTCTTTCTTGGTCTTCTTCCCAAAGTTCTTCTAATTGTTCCCCAGATATTTTGAAATATATTAACCTTCTTCCTAATACCTTTCTCATATTTAAAATTAGTATCACATTCTAGATAATTGAAACGGGATATTTATTCTAAAAGTTTCGCATTTATTACTATTATTTTGGATCTGACCAGATATTTCCCTTTAAACTCCAATATCTTTGAATGATTTGAAGATAAAGTTAAATTGTAGAATACTGCATTTTGGTTAATCTCTTTGTACCTTATCTTCTGTTTCCTGTATAACTTTCTGGTCATCAGCGTAAAATAAAGAGTATTTATTGGTGTGCTACACCCTATTTTAATTCCAAAATGTATTTATCCTTTCTGCTTCATTACTAAGTCGTCAATATATAAAGTAAACTGAGTGGACATAGACTGCACCCTTGTCGAATTTCATAATTTATTAAAACTTCAATTTATATATTCAAACCAGAATTTATAACTATTTTCGTAATTAAACATACTCTTTATAGTATTAAAAAGGTGTTTAGGGAAACCTCTTATTTCTAATATT
Source organism: Hymenopus coronatus (assembly GCA_030762935.1). Taxonomy (NCBI): domain Eukaryota; kingdom Metazoa; phylum Arthropoda; class Insecta; order Mantodea; family Hymenopodidae; genus Hymenopus; species Hymenopus coronatus. The sequence goes on from CM060896.1 coordinate 143,068,031, forward strand.
TTCCACAGAGATATTTTACCTTATCAAAGGCTATCTCATACTCAACAAATGTTAAATGAGTTTCCAAGCATATTCGCGATTTTCGATCATTTGTCTTATTACAAGTATATTATCATTAATTAATTTCAAATAAACTTCTATTTCTGGAGAAATGATATAGTTTCAAGTGCACTCTGATGTAATGACGCCAGGATAATTGTGATAGTCTATAATAGACACCAAATTTATACTAAGCAGTAGATGCGGGGCAAATGAGTCCACTAGGCAACTGGTAGGGTTCTTGCTTGTCCCGTCATCTATGTGAGCAAAACTATTATACCATAATGAATTTATTTAGAACTAATCATTAGCCCATATTTTAGCAATATAATAGAGAAACTGCGACCAAGAACATTGTTTAAGTATACTGAAATCCCTATTGCAAATATAATCAAAAGCTATAAAAGGGTTCTCCGCGGTCTACGCATAGCTTCTGGTTCCCATGTAGTGGGTTCAAACCCAGCGCAGGACTATGTAATTTTTCGGCTGTAAATATCCTTAGCATGGCTTCCTTCGGAAGGGAAGTAAAACCGGTGGTCACGTGTCGCAGATTTACGGCACGTAAAGCAACCTCAAGTTTGATAAAGAGGCCTCTGTGCAAAGATTAAGTGATCCTGCACAGAAGTGACACATAACGAGCGTTCATAAATAAAACTCAATTTAATTTATAAAAGGAACATTTTTAGAAAAGTAAGAGTTGACAGATGTGATGCTTAAACGAGATCAGACTGGTTTAACACACATAAAAAGACTGAAATACGACATACCAAGAACTATTTTTACTTTCTCTATACGAACTATGTACATAGTGTATAGAGAAGGTATTATATTGTACCTAAATTTTCGATACCGAGATTTCACCGGAAATACATGTTTTGAGATTCCCTGAATCCAAAAAAAAACATTTTTAGAAAAATGTCCATGTGTGTGGGTGTGGGTGTGTGTGTTCAGGGGGGGGCAGCATAGCGCAAAAACGAAAGGACCGTTAAAGTCCAAACTTGGTATTTAAGTTTGGTATCTTCCAAGGATGCGACACGAAGATTTTCAAGAAAATCCCCCCCATCCCAAAGTACCCTTACATGGAAAAAATTTTGAAAAGGTTTATTTTCTTAAAAATTGGCTAACGATTTTGATTAAAATATCGTATATTAAAGATATTTACCTGACAAATAAAATGTATATCTTGAATTTTCTGGGAAGAGCCTCTGAAGACTAATTTATTCTGGATGAATTTTACGGAATTGTGCATAACTGCTAAACCGCAAGAGATGGACAAAAACTTACTCTACAGAAAATGTAGCTCGCGATAAGACACAATTTGTCATATACATTTTTTTCGTGGAGTTGATCATTTTTAAGACATTCTTGGTTTTTCGTTTCTGCTTTGAAAAACATACTTTTTAATACAAAAATTTGTTAACTCCTGTCTATACAAAGGAACTTCAGTTACATAGCAACCAGCTTTTGGCCATCATTTTAACCTAAAGTACTTCCTCATTTCGCTTCTACTTACAAGGAAGCAAATAAAAAGACTGTTTCTGCTAATGTTTCTCGATTAGCATGCAGCAAATAGAAGCATAAGGTTTTTAACTAAACTTTGTTGCAGAGATGTAGAGAAAGTCATATGAATGGAATACATCAGCATCAAGGTTAGCATCTAACATTATCAGCCTTGTTACGTGAAACCAGATGGAATTCTATCGATCTTAGGATGTGATTACACGTGAATTATGTACCTACTTTAGTGCATGCTTTATTTATAAATTATCAACATATATATATATATATATATATATATATATGTTGATAATTTATATATATAATATATATATATATATATATATATATATATATATATAATATTAAACATAATTAGTTTTAAATGTAGCCCGTTGCAGTTTTTCTTTTTACTAAAATTGTTCAAAATTTTCCAACACTGACTAGCCTCGCTCATTTCTTGATCTATTTTTACTTTCTCTACTTAGTATATAGTACATAGGTAAAGAAGGTATTGCACTCCACTCAAAAATTCGATAACTAGATTTTACTATATTTTAGGGTCCCCTGTATTTAAAAAAATAGAAAAAGGTCCGTGTGTGCGTCCGTGAACGCGATAACTCAAAAAGGGAAAGTCGGTATAAGCCATAATTGGTATTTAAGTTTAGCAAGGATTCGACACCAAGATTCTCCCACTCCAAACTACCCTTTACGTGGAAAAAAATTCGAAAATTGTAATTTTCTTAAAAATAGCTCAAGCGATTTTGATTAAAATACCGAACATTAAAGATTGTACATGATAAATAAGATGTATAATTTACCTTGAATGTTCTGGGAATAGCCTCTGAGGTCTCTTCATTCTGGATGAATTTTGCATTACTATTTAACTTACTATACAAGAACTGTAGTTCTCGTTAAAGCACACTATTTATGTCTTACGTGGAACTGACCATTTTCCAGATATTCCTTGTTATTGCTATCAGCTTTAACATATTTTAAACGTTCCATTACAAGAATTTATCAACTCTTGGCCATGCAAAGAAACGAGTTAAAACCAGCTTTTAAATTATTTGACCTCGTTATTCCCCTTCTACTTACGACGAAGCAAGCAATATTACCACTTCTGCTAATGTTTATCCGATTAAATGAAGCTTTTAAACAATAATGTTTCACAGATGTAGAGAAAATCGTGTGAATGAAGCACATAAGATTTGTATATTTTAGGAAATCGCAAACAAAAACAAAATATTTTAACATTGGAACTTAAGATATTGAACTGTAAGTTAAGTATTTGAAACCGAAGTTTAACTATCACTTACATTAAAAAGAAGAAGAAAAACTAAAAGTAGGAGTCACTTGCCCCGCCGTTCCTAAAGGCTTTATTATTTTTCCAATCAAAGCGGTAATGTTGAACTATATCACAGGCGCAATATTAGGTTCGATGTTTAGGTACGCAGTGAAGATTATTTTCTTGGCAAGTTAGTACAGAGGATTATGAAATGGCATTGTGCAATAAAATGTTAGCTAAATTGGTTAAATGTATATAAAAATACATTTGAGTTATGCTGGCATGCGCACAATCCTCCAATAGCCTCGACTGACAAAAGAATGCGCATAACTGAAGTTTTTTAATCCCCCAGACTGCAGAAACGGTCGTAGTAGCACAACTTAATCCACCCTAAAGCAGCCTCAAGAACAGTGCATATTCTGAAACATCTCAAAGAACGTAGCACCTCGGGCTATCAGCCTTTAATGACAGGAACTGCATTGCAAATATTCGCTAGGTACTTCGTGCTAACTGGTTTTCATGTAGGTCAATGGGTCGCTGCAAACAATCTGTGAGGCAGGCCTTTCATTCGAGACCAGCAAGTCCTAGTGCACAAATTGGATTCTCAAGCACTTTGCAAGACCAATAACATGGTTTACAACTGATAAACGCAACCACAATTCCCGCTGCTGCAGAAACGTTTGCTTTTATCGTGTAGCAATAAAATTATTGATACATAATCAAACTATAATAAATAATCTTTACTTGGAAAACGCTCAAACAGTAACAGGGAGTATCTGCCTTTAAAATGTTTTCTAAGAACAAGTACGACCAATTATGACGAAGAATAAAGAACGTAGACATAAACTAGAGGGGTAACTATCACTACATATTCACATCTGAATTAGTTTTGGAATAAAGTGCGGTTAACTGTCTATTCTGGAAAGTCTATCAAGGAATAACACCACGAATGTTAACATCTTCTAAAAGTAGTTCTTTTGGATTCAGGGAGTTTCAAAACACATATTTCCGGAGAAATGTCGATATACAATTTTTGGGCGGAATGCATATTTCCACTACTTGCTTCCAGGTGGTTCAACTGCCCCGTATTTGACTTGTGTAGATGACCCTTCTTGCGTTAAGGAAGTTGCCGAACAGGAACGGGGCTACTTCAAGTAAACTGGCTGAGTGCGTCATTGAAATGGGTACATTGAAGATCACGCTCGCCAGTTCTCCACTGGCCGGGTTTAACTTGACATAAGACACGTCGGGTTCTGCAACTCTTTTAAGGGCATGTATGACTGAAAATTTGAAATTCCAAACGAATAATGTTAGCTTTTTGAAATGTATACCAAATGTGTAATATAATGCAAATAAGTTGCAGTGCAAAATTCATCTATTTTGCTCTAATGAATTGGCAGTTATGGTATTTTTTCTTTCTTTTTGCCTAGTCACAAAAAAAATCCCTTGCAACAAAAAAATTAAAATTTTGGTCTAATATTTTAACCCTATGTTCACAATACACCTACTTTTTGAAATTGCCCTAGGATTCTCTGTGTCTTCTTTGCTTTAGGCACCAAACATTTTTAAAGTTATGAATCTGATTTATTTGTTGCTATAAAAATATAATTGTTGTGTTTGAGAATTTAAAACATATGCTTAGATGTAAAGTAGGGCAATTCTTATTATCCCTCTGTGAACATGTACAGCAAATTTTATTTGTGTAACAGAAAAACTACTCCATAAGGAGCATTTTACAGGAAGCAAAATGGGAAAATATCAATAGTGAGAAAACAAGGAAAGATTTGAATGTATGTCTCACATTAAAATCTGCTGTTGGTAGGTTGATCCCAGCTTTTCGTTTCCTCTCCTCTGCATTTTCTGTCATTTTCTTCTTGCATTGCTGCTTTTCATCTGCACAACTTTGTTTTTTATTTTGCCTGGTGCAAATAAGATCTCGTCGAACTAAAATTTTTCTTGCAGAACCCAGTACAGTTTCACCTTTAATGCTTTGCTATAACTCCAATTACAACCTTAGAAATTGGTTATTATATTCAGGGATGTTTAAATTATTTTTATGGAATTAAAATTAAAACAGTGGATTTTTTGGGACTTTTCATGAAATTCAGTCATATATACCCTTAACGCACCAAGGGATTTCTGCACGTATCAAATACAGGGCAGCTATGTATATATGTAATAGAGAAAGCAGCAATGACTTTGTGGTAAATTATTGAAATACACTAAGGTTATAACACATTCATCATGGATCATTTTGGCCAAAAATTGTACATATCACGGCAATTCCAACACAAAAGAATGTTGGTATCAAATGTCATTGTGTGAATGGCACTTCACTTATTACTTTCTCTACACATACTATGCACTTAGTGTATAGAGAAGGTATTGTATTCCACTGAAAAATCCAATACCAAGATTTCACTGGAAACAAATGTTTTGAAACCCCTGAATCCAAAAGAAAACCATTTTTAGAAAAAGGTTAGTGTGCGTGTGTGTGTCTGTGGACACACATGTATATGATATAAGTAGTGTATTTTATCGTGATCTACATTTTTTGTGTAGTAAGTTTTTGTCTATCTCTTACATTTAGAAGTCACGCAAAATTCAATAAAAATCATCCTGAATAAAGAGGTATTTTAGAGGCTATTCTCAGAAAATTCAAGATATACTTTTTATTTGGCATCTAAATATCTTAAATATAAGAGATTTTAACTAAAATCGTTAGAGCCATTTTTGAGAAAATCCAATGTTTCGAATTTTTTTCCATGTAAAGGGTGGGGGAATTTTCTTGAAAATCTTCGTGTCGCATCCTTGGAAGATACCAAACTGAAATACTAAGTTTGGTTTTAACGGTCTTTTTGTTTTTGAGATATGATGCACAGAGAGAGAGAGAGAGAGAGAGAGAGAGAGAGAGAAAGAGAGAGAGAGAGAGAGGGAGACGGACATGTTTCTAAAAATGCTTTTTTTGGATTCAGGGGGCCTCAATACATATATTTTCGGTGAAATTTCGGTATCGACTTTTTTGGGTAGAATGCAATACCTTCCCTATACACTGCGTACAGAGTACGTGTAGAGAAAGTAAAAAATTGAGGCCGTTCAACGTCTCACGAAAAAAGAAAGAAAATAGTGATAACATACTGTTCACACCATTCTATAAAAATTAAAAAATGAAGCCGGCTTTCATGTGCATGCATTAACCGAACGATCGTTCTGAAGAAGTTGTAACGACGAAGTACAATCACTGTCATTACGTGACCCAGTTTCCGTAGCAAAACACTTTCGTGAGAATGCAGGTGAAAACGACGGACTCCTGGCCTATTTTCTCAGAAGCATCACCTGGTGCTCGAATACTGCCTAGCATCTGCCAATTATCACGCCAATAAAGAGAACGAGGACACAAAATTTGAGTGGGTCAACTTCATCCTACTTCTGTCTGAAGTTACGTATTAAGGTTTCGCTTTGATAAAAAGAAATGTTAAGGAAAAGGGAAGGTATAAACTAATATAACTTTTGGGAGCGAAAGTACTACATCAATGTTTCTACTTCCTTTCACATGTAAACAAATACTAACTCATTGGATAAAAGCAAAATGCCACAAACCGCATCGACGATCTGCACATTTGCTACTCTTAGTGGGTGTGGTTAGTAACAAGCGATTAACAGCCCTAGTGGCACGAAAGCATCCTTTGAATAATTGGGAGTCGAAAGCTATTGGCTGTTCGTTGGTTATGGCAAAAAATTTACTTGAATCCTATAAAAATTCCTGGGCCACAAGCATTAAGCATTTAACATTTTGCAGAAACTTTATAATCTGAAATCAATCACTTCCTTCTTCGTGGCCTCTATAATTCATTACCTCCTACAGTTTTCTTTGTGATGCAATATTGCAAAATAAACATTGGTTAATTTTTTTCAGTGGGCTTATGATGCCATCAAGTTGATAATTACCAGACAGATTTGTTACACAAATTATGAAAATGTGAAACCTGTTATTCTCATTTTTACATACCTATGTAAGACATTACATATTGCACAACGTATAATCGTAAACATATTATGAAGAAATATTGCTAAAATTAAAAATCTAGCAAATACTAAACTGTATTTCAGTCTGTGTGCACTTGAAACGCTCGTTTAGAACATCCCCCCCCCCCAGAACAAGCAGTAATGTGTACTACATAAACGTAGTCGAGACCTTTATATTGTTTTCTTTGTTGTTTGAAAATAAATAAGGTGTTTGACAATATCCCCTAATTGTGTTAACCTATGTGCTTTTCTAACACACGTTAGATTGTTTTTCACCGCGCTCTTAGGCAAATAAATTTTTGTAACAACAAAGTTTAAATGCTAATTCACGAGTATGTGTGAGTTTTGGCAATTTTGTACTTGACATACTGCATGTTCTTTTGATGTACTACAATTAAAAACATCAAATGTTGTCCACAAATTACTACAACAGTTTTGTTTTTCAATTCTCATTTTCAAAAATGGAATGTAAGCTGACATTTTGACCGACAAATGTGAGAATTGCGGACCTTTGATATCTGTAGTATTGATCGTGTCACCACATTTGTAAATTCAAATCAAAGATGTTAACCATATGTAATTTAGAACAGTTGTAATAGTAAATACATTCCTTCCTTGACTTATCAACTATGTGTATTATTTAGTAAATTGTTGTGGACTTGCTTTGTAAACTCTAACCTAAATATTATGTACAGCTAATAAAACTATGAATTACTCTGCAGTCATATTTCGGTTTATAGCCAAATAACATAGAAATATAAAACGTCTACATACCACAAGAGCCATACACATTGAAAACGGATTGAACGGGTAGGGCCGTAATCCGTTGAATACGAAAATTTCACTCCCACAACACACGGAACCAACTGGTAACTGAGGCAAGATGGATGAACAGTGAACAAACGAGAAGTAGGAAATGACGTCATTAACAACAACGTGCTGATAGGTGGACAACAATATTGCGCCTTGTTTGAGTAGAATTTCATGTTCTCTATGCCAGTATTGTGCAACATTACTCCCCCTGACGCAACTATGGACGTAATTAAAAAGTAAAGCAGGAGTTTTAGATTTAACTTCCCTCTATCCTAAAGATTTTGTAATTTATAGTTGTAAAACCAACTAATATTCATTTGTATTCTCCAAAATGACTGATCCCAAGGGACAGTTCAACTTCAGACCACACCGATTGTTTTTAAGTGTGCTTTAAAACAACGACCGCAATTCAGTAGATTTTGGTGAATAGCTTCTGCGAAATGAACTTCCGGCACAATGGCGCCGCTGATTTACTCATGGTAAATGACAGTGTCAACAAATATGTTTACTTTCGCTATGAAATACATACATAGTAGTAGGGAAGGTATTGTATTCCAACAAAAATACCTTACCGAGATGTCACCGTAAATACATGTTTTGAGGACCCCGATTCCAAACAATTAAAAAAAGCCAGTGTATGTGGACAGCAGGACTCGTTTTTGAGTTATGCTGTCCACAGACGCACACATAGGACCTTTTTCTAAAAATGCTCAGTTTTGGCTTCAGGGTGCCTCAAAACATATATTTCAGGTGAAATCTTGCTATTCAATTTTTGGGTGGCTTATAATACCTTTTTATCTACTATGTACATAGTACATACCTACATGGCTGAGAAAGTGAAAAACAGTTTTTACTTATTAAAATTCACTGAGCGGTATAAAGTTTAGTGAGCCAAATTATTTAAAAAAAAATTAGGATTTTCCCATACTTTTCAACCTTATGCAACAGATGATTGGAGTTTTAGAAGTATAGATCCCTTGGTTATGCCTTGTCATCATGCCATAGTTATGACATTATCACAGCTATACTGCTCTCCTAAAATACATCCCTCTACTACAGTTTGCGGCTTAGTGCCCTCAACATTGGGCTGTGCTTAACGTATGCGCCATAAAAGATGTCAAATATGGGAGAATATTGCAAGGTTCTAAGGATGGATGCTTCACTCTTATGTTACTAAACCTTCCTATACCTGAAATGAAATAAAAACAATCTTATATCCTACATTCACAGAATTAACACACTTCTGCAAACTTTGAAACATTTATTGTTGATACAGATAAAACCTTCATTATATATTTACTCATTCCATTGTGCTTTCAGGAGGAATTTAGTAGGCTAAAGGAATAGTCAAATCTTTTCAAAGTTGGTCACTATGTAGTCTTTAAAATTCTCTTTTCTTTTCAATAGATCAAAATAGAAATATTAGGGGATTTGCACTTGAGAGAAGTATAGTGTTTGGAAATTCAAATCAATAACAATATCCCGGAAATGGTTAATTCCAAAAACAATTATTTGACAAAAAGTGTGTGCTTTAGTGTGATATACATTTTTGGCATAGTAAGATTTTGTCTATCTCTTCTAAATTTCCAGTTATCCAAAGCCAATCAGTTTAAAAAAGAGTTTGCAGGTTATTGCCAGAAAATTCAATGTTTTATTTGTCATGAAAATATCTTCAACATATGGTAATTTAATGAAAAGCAAATTTTTAAGAAAATGTAACATAACGAAAACTTTTCAGATATAATCTGACTGTTATACTTCTTTGATGCACAACCCTGCCAGTTCCCACTCATCATGTTATATATTATTCAGAGCTCTGTTGCACACTGAGTACTTAATTGCCTGCAGACAAACTAGCCTTAAACATTGCATTAATTATATTTCAAAATGATTTTGATTCACACAATATATTGTACAATCATTCAACATGAGCAATAAATGGTCAATAATATTGCACAACATCATGCAAATACTGTGCAATATTATTGACACTTTAAGCCTTAAGAAATACTGTACATACATAATGTAATACTTAATAGGTAGAGAAGGTATTGTATTCTACCCAAAAATTTGATATTGCAGTTTCACTGGAATGGCATGTTTTGAGGACCCCTGAGTCAAAAAAAGCATTTTTAGATGTGAGGGTCTGTGTGTCTGTGGACAGCATAATTCAAAAACGAAAGATCTGTTAAATACCAAACTTGGTATTTAAGTTTAGTATCTTCTAAGGATGCAACTCAAAGATTTTCACCCAAACTACTCTATATAAGACTTAATTCATTATAAGTATGTTTGGCTGGAGGAAAATTACTATATTTATTTAATATGTTTTATATATTTTCATAACAGTAGCCTTTTCTGAAATACACCAGTAGCTAGTTTCACCTTTTCTAAACGTGAATCCATTATCTAACATTAAGCTAGTAGATTCACAATTCTTGACCCCCTTCTCTCTTTCCATCATAAAGGTGTGTTACTATTAACAAACTTTTGAGGAGCACTGGAGTAGCTCTTTAGTTTCATTAATGGCTCCCATGTGGAGAGTCCATGGTTTCATTACTGATTCTGGGCAAGTGATTGTATGTAAGCTCTATTCAAGCCTTTACCTCTGACTAGTTCAAAGCTAGAAGAGTATCTCAAAGCCCTATATGGTACTGAGTCAACAATAAAAGCTGTAGGTCCTCTCGTTCCATTAACATTTACCAATTTTTACTCTTTCATCACAGATAATGGACTTGACTCTCCAGATGAGGTCCAAACATCACTTGGTGGAAGAAGGTTCCCCCTGGAGGTCATTGGCCATATGGGGAGCATTATAAACCAACCACAAATATTTGAATGCTGTTCCATATGTTTTATGTAACTACCTAGTAGTGTCCTCTCACTCCTCCAGGAAGCATAGCACCTTTATGAAAGCACTCTAGCAAATTCATTTCTTGCCAAGACCCTAGTTTATTTCCAGCTCTTTTCCTAGCATCATCTTCAATTGTTGGTTGTTTGGTATCTAATGTTGAGCAGTTGGCAGCAGTGAAGCCATTTGCTCTCTTATATTCCAGTATTTTGATGTTATGTTATCATGTTGACTAAAAGTTGGGTAGTGGAGCAGGTGGTTTCCATCCATATCTTCTTTAAGTGTACAGAGGACACAGAGGAGATCTCACTATATCAATCTTGACTAAATGTTTATTGAGAGAGTCATGGCCTGTCAGGAGTCTAAAAGTTGCTAAGAGGATTTTCTTGGTAGTGTAGTGATTCTTGTCATGTTATTACATACATTTTCCAAGTTTTCCTTTTGTTTTGATATATTATCTTCTTTAACTTTTTTATTGTAGGTTGATTTTGATAGTGATAACTTATTGAATGTAATGTGATGTAATTTTAGTACCTTTCTTGGGTAGAAAGTCATCTGTTTCATTAACCTGTATTCTGCAATGTGCTGGTATTCATTGAATATTAATCATTTATTTAAATTAACTAGTTGTTTTATGATTTTGCAGCATTCTGCAATCATTAAGTTATTAGGTGTTACATCAGATGTCACAGACATTATAGCTGCTTTGGAGTTGGATAATAGTACAACTTTTTCAAATTTATTCATTTGATATAGTAGGTTTCGTAAGCTCTGAAGTATTGCCGAAATCTCTCCATCAAATTTTGTGGTATTTAAACCTAATCTTTTGTAGAAAGAGAAGTTAGTGTATATTGCACCTGCGCCAGCGCTACCGTTATTTGGTAAGCTGGAACTGTCAGTATAAACATGTAGCCATTCATTGGTAGGGTATCTTAAATTTATTATTTGTAGTTCTTAAGTTGTATTTCCCCACATCATTCCGGGTTTGCTCTGTTCCTGTTTCTCCTGTGGAATCCATTCCACAGCCAGCTATATTTTCATGAAACTTTCCAAAGACTGTGGCACATCCCTCTCTATTTTCTGTATTTAACTTCTTTTGAAATCTTATATTGTGGCATCTTCCTGCACAAGTCCTTATTTGAGATCTTTGTTATCCACGAAATTCCTAAACTGAACCTCAAACATATGTTCATAAGTACTTATTGTAGGTATCAGTTGTGAGGAAATTTGTGGAAAGTACCAATAATGATGAAATTAAAGCCTTTTATTTTGGAAATAAGTCTAGTATTTTCATTTTAGATATCATATGAAGTGAAAATTTGTGAATTAAAAATTGTGTTTTGCTTTATTTTCTGGGATACCACAGAGAGATAATAAATTTTGCTGTTTTTTGTAATAATCAAACTTATATTATGGTGTAGACCATCCCTGTAGTGCCTGCCTCTAGCACAAGGGACCCATGTTTAATTCCTGATGGGCGAATGAGGAGTTTTCCACCACCAGTATTCTTCCCAGGTCTGGTGTTGTGTCCTTTCAGCTCGATCCCACGGATGGCACTAGAAAACCATTGTAGCATCATCCTGCCTAATCGCTGTGGTAAGGTGTGGTTTCTTCCATGATTCTACACCAGTTACAACCAATCTATGGCTGCTTCATCATCATCATTATTATGGTGCAAATGAGGTTTAATCATTAGTAAACATTTGTTTCAACTGTCTTTCTATTTTTATTTTAAAGTAATATCTAATATTGCTTAAGATTACATTCAAATAGAAACCTCTCCTATTTTTTGTAGAGGTAGTCTTGCATTATTTTGAGACTGCTGAATCCAAAAACAGTATTTTAAAAACAAGGAGTATGTGTTTGAGTAGCATAACTCAAAAATGAAGAGTAAATTAAATACCAAATTTGCCTTCCAAGAAGGTGACAAAAGGTTTTCAAGAAAATCTGCCCCCTCCCCCATTTACCTTTACATGAAAACAATTTTATGTAACTGGTAAACCATAAGAGATTGACAACATCTTATTACACAATCAAATTGCAGATCATATCAAAGCACACAGTTGATGCTAAATATCATTTTTGTAGCCTTAGCCATTGCCAACATATTCTTTGTTATCTGTTTGAATTTTAAAATAATCTTTTCAGGTGGTCAAATTTCATTTGGTCATGTAAAGAGCATAAATTTCAAAGTCATTATAGAGCAGCCATTAAAATCTACTGTATCCTTCTGAATGAAACAAATGAGTAATAAGGTTTATCTCAATTAACAGCAGGGGTTAAAAGAAAAAAAACATTTCTAAGAGTGGTTTGTAGAGCAGTGAGTAGTTACATGAATGTAAGAATCAGATTTTTTGTTTTTATTTTCTCAACCATTTACATAAAATAAGAAGAGAAAATAATGTGTTAAAAAAATCTGTATTTCATTCATGACTTACACTATCTATACCATAATAAACTATTCTTGTTTCTGTTTCATGCTAATGAAAATATTGACAGAAATTGCCTTATTGCTTATTTTCTTGTAGGTACATGGAATATAAAGGAATATTCTAAGCCCTATTGATAGCAACCAGCTTTTAAAAGATTTGACTATTTGATGACTTTGAAATTTCATTTTCTTTGTATTGTCAGGAGAAAGACAAAATAAAAACCAAAATTCCATTTATAAAAGCATAAGTATTGGAAAATTTAAACCAATAATAAGGATTGTCTTAGAAGTGATTGACTTCTATAAATTAGATGCAGAATATAAATTGTGTGTTTTAATAAGATCTAAATTTTTCATGTGGTATAATTTGGTGTATTTCTTATGGTTTACTAGTTATGCAAAAGTCATCCAGATGAACAGTACTTCAATGGCTATTCTCAAAAAATTCAGGATAAACATTTCAATTGGAATAAAAACATCTAAAACTGTGGTATTTTAATTAAAATTGTTGGAGCTCTTTTTGAGTAAAACAAAATTTTCAAAAATTTTACTTTGGGTGAGAGGATATTCTTGAAAATCTTCGTCACATCCTTGGAAGATGCTGAACTTCAATATTATGACTGCGTGTTGACTACACGCTCCTGTGCCTTGCCATCCCATAATCACAGCACATGTGCGAGCAATTTGCTTTCAATTGTATAGCCAACTGTTGCTGGTGCTGGCACCTTCCTTTCTGCAGCTAAGGTATTGTCACACCTGCATATGAACAAGAAGCTCTACTTCTGGAAATGTCAATAGGTATAAAAATCTGATGTAGTTCATTCTCATGACTTTCTCTACATATCTGTAACAACTTATTAATAAGCTCATCCTGCTATTTACTAATGCTAATTCAGATAAACATTAGCAGAAATGGTCATATTATTTAGCTCCTTGTAAGTAGAAATAAGGGACTACATTAGGCTAAACCAACAGTCAAATCCTTTAAAAGCCAGTCGCTATGTGAAACAATTAAAATTCCATTATCTTTTTGTCCAGGAGTAAATAAACAAGAAACAAAAAGAAAGAAGTATTCCCATTCAAGAAAATTTTAAGTGCCTTAAAATTGATACCTATAATCTGGAATATCTCGAAAATGGTTAACTCTACAAAACAAATGCATATAACATTAATTGTGTGTTTTAAAGAGATATACATTTTTTGTGTATTTATCTCCTATGGTTTGCCAGTTATACAAAAGTAGTTCAGAATGAAGAGGTCTTCAGAGGCTATTCCCAGAAAATTCAAGATATACATTGCATTTGTCATAAAAATATGTTAAACATAAAGTATTTTAATCAATATTTTTAGAGTAATTTTTGAGGAAATCAAAATTTTCGAAAAATATCCCAAGTAAAAGGTAGTTGGGGATGGGTGGATTTTCTTGAAAATCTTCATGTTGCATCCTGGAAGATACTTAACTTAAATACCAACTTTGATATTTAACCAACTTTTCGTTTTTGAGCATGCACGCGCGCACACACACACACACACGAACATGTTTCTACAGATGCTTTTTTTTCAGGAGTCTTAAAACATTTTTTTCTGGTGAAATCTTGACATCAAATTTTGGGTGTAATACAATATCTTCTCTATAGACTATGTGCACAGTATGTGTAGAGAAAATAAAAAGAGAACAACTAGGTTCCAAGCATGCAATAGAGAGATAATGAAACCATTGAGTGAGCATCATAATGACGAGAGAAGAAATCGAACTACCAGTTTGGAATAAAGACTTTTTGCTATCTGTTTTGAAGAAGCAATGAAGAGTTTTATTACAATATCATGTAACCAAGTTTTCATTTTTGAATTATGCTGTTAACGGACACACAACAGACCTTTTTCTAAAAATGCTTTTCTTTTAAACTCAGGGTACCCTAAAATGTATATTTCCAGTGAAATCTCAATATTGAAGTTTTGGGTAAAATATAATACCTTCTCTACCTATTTAATTGGTAGAGAAAGTAAAAACTTAACACTATGTTTCCTTGGAAATACACGTTTTAAAGTCCCTGAGCCAAAACGTTTTAAAAAGTAATTCTATTTTTACATGTCTGTGAGTGTTTTTGAACATCATAACTCAAAAATGAAAAAGCTGATAATGTTCCATTCACATGAACTCCTATTCTCTAACAAACTATTATTACAAAAGCTTATTCTTCTCTCTACTTCATGCCACTTGGCGATACAACCATGCCTGAACTTCCTGCCGGAAACATTCCTTGTTGTGTTGTCATCGTAACAAGTGTCTCACCACCTTCTTGCTCACACCTTGGGTATGTTGACGGCTCACAAGGTCAACAGCAGGTCTACCAGATGTGCCCCAGCGGACTCCAGAGCACCACCTCGTATCCTGCCGATGTCGACCATCGCATCGTGGCTCCTGAGGGCATTGTGTTCCAATATCACCTCTTCAGCTACCCCCGCGACAAACACTCACAGACCTTTGGCACTCCTTCTTAGGATCAACTTTAGCGAGACCTCCTCTACTGGCAAGGTTTCGCCCAATGCCGATTCGGTTTCCTTCTGGCAAGCCCTTTGCCACGTCTGGTTGGATTATGAACACTGGTAACCTGCTCAGCTTCCCTCATATCCAGCCGTCCGCGACGAGGCTGTTGGCCATTTTTCTGTTCATGACTCACAGCGTCAAGCGAAGAGGACAGCGATGGGACTCAGGTTTGCCTCTCGCCTCGTCGGTTCTTATTCGTGTCCCGCCGGCCAATCGACTAGATTGCGGACAGCGTTTCACTGGGTGCCCTGGGCTGGCACATCCCCAACATCTGACGCTCGTCGTCTCGTTTGCGTACAGTCCTTCCCGAGTCGGCCACATCACCATACTACTTGAAGATTGTCGCGTGGTCCTTGTGTTGATCCCTAAGCTACTAGCACCGAGTGCTCCTGATCTTCACGGTTAGTCACTTTCTGGTGTAATAGTTACCATGTTATCTTCATATACTCAAGGTCGCGGGTTCAAACCGGCGGAGGACGGTGGATTTTTTTCGGGTGTAAAAATCCTTAACATGACTTCTTTCGGAAGGGAAGTAAAGCCATTGGTCTCGTGTCATAAATTTACGGCACGTAAAAGAACCTCAACTTGATAAAGATGCCTCTGAGAAAATTAAGCTGTCTTTCACGCCCAGGATAACATGAGCCGCTGAGAACCACAACAATTAAAGAGCGTCCATAAATAAAACTTCACTCCCATTTTGTTCTCGGTTACCCCGGCTGCCTGAGCTTTCCTCTCCATGCGCAAGCGCCACCCGGTCGACATCTTGGTATGGAGAGTTCCATGCTAGGTGTCCCGGCTGATCACACCCTCAAAATAAACCACTGAAAGATATTCGCCGATGTTCCTGGGATAAGCTATAGTACCGAAAACTCCTAATCCTCCGGGTAGGGACCGCTGTAACCTTGGCCGCCTCCATTCTAAGTGCTGCTGTTAACGCCTAGTGGATCGTCTTATAGTCGCCCAGCATCAGACGCTGTCGTATCGGCGTTACGCACCCCATCGATGAAGGATAGGCAGCTTCTTTCATCTCTGCTTCTTAATCCCACTCCTGACACCAGTGTAACAAATGTATTTATTATCTTTTAAATTGGTTATAAATAAAGTGTTTAATATACTGCTGTAAATAATTAACTTAACATTTTGACTAAAAAGTTGACAGCTTGCATGTCACTGGCGCTAGTCACTCACAATGCACTACACACTATATATGGCTTGCAATTCTTCCTCCTTTTATAGCTAGAAAATGACATTGCAGAACTTTGTGGAAGCTGAAGCTTTGAGAAGAATCAAAATGCCTCATGGTCCAGAGTCTTTGGTTACCGTTGTGCCGCATTTTCTGTCTGCAGTGTTCCAAGATTTCCAACTCTGCCAACTCATATACAAAGTGAATTTGAGAGCGGCTACATGCAGCACTATCACAATATAAAGGAATTTATAGATAGAAAGGCAGTGCCAAAATAATCATTTTGAGGAAAGGAACATCAGGTCAAAGAAGCTTTTCTAAATATTATAATTACAGTATGCACAAAAATGGATTTTCTCCATTAAACATTTTTAAGACCAGTTGTATAGTATAGCAAAGTCTGTCCAATTTGTTGTGACATTCTCCCATTCTGAAGCATAAATGTGCAATAGCACTGAGGCAGGAGTAGATGGGCTTTATGCACAAGTAAAACATTGAAGCACCATTTGCATAGAGTGTCTGTAAAAGTCAACCATAATTTATGTCTCAATAAATGTGTGCTGCTCTAGAAAATGCTAAAGTTAACATTTTCACTTACATTGAAATTATTTATTGTGTGATTTGATGTAATCTGGTGCATATAATGGCTAATTTCTTACTCATTAGTTGAGACATTACAGAAACACAATTGCTGTGTAAGTGATATTTCATTTTGATGTTTCATAAAGTCTATTTCAATTTTATTTATACAGTACTCCTGTTTATTATACTGCATCTGCGACTATATGCTGCTAACCTCAAAATACTTAGCAGACAGTCTATTCTCCTGTAAAGCAACAAAAGGTTTAATAATAACGCATAATTTTGTTAGCTTTGTCTCATCTCTTTATTTATAATTAGGTTTGTCTTGTATGTTATTCTGTAGCACAGCACTAGTTTGGCTAAAATTTCCAAAATAATTTGAACTACATAACAATGCTCTGATGTTTACAATGTGCTATGTGCTTCTTACATTAGTAATTGTGGCTATTCCCTTGATGAAACATGACTGTGTAAGGCTCATTTAGTTTGGCAATTAACTGCAATATATAAATAACAATTCTCACTCAAAATTTACAATTTAAGCAGATGTATGATGTTTCTAAGATGTTTTGTCCTAAAATCTGCTCTGTTATGGGCAAACAATTCTCTAAGAAACTCTAAATATTTATATGTAATTTATTTATATTTTGCTGCAATCGTTCCAGATACAGTCAGAAGCAGCAAAGTTTCTGTAAACAAAATCTATAAATGTTACTGAAATTTTATATTTAACTATATAATTTAGCAAAGCTCAATCTGTTAATAAAAAACTCCTGTGTGCATTATTAAAACAAGAACATGCAGCTGTATTTATTTAAATATTCTAAGATGTTGATATATCTTAAAGAATAAAATGTATTATAAAAATGTCTTGCTTGTGATAACCTTTTAAAAACCATACAATATACATCCCAAGAGTACTTATATGAAAAATATACAAATAACAATGCTGAAATTATACATAGATGTATTGTGGGACAGCTCTTTTAAATAAAAATGCTTTACATATCAAACTGGAATTCCTAGAAGTTGTGAAAACATTTTATTTTACATATCTTTAGATCTCAGCTTTCCGATTCTTCTTATGGTCCCCAAAACTTAAACTATACCTAACACATAAAAATAATAATAAAATAAATTATGTCTGCTGATACTGCAGTATTATAATGCACAAATTATAGTATACTTAACTGTGATATGTCATAAAAGCGCTCCGTTGCAACATTTATAAATAGGATGATTATAAAGTTTAGATCGGTTTTTGAAAAAACAGCTGATCATGTATCTTTTATGGATGATCTGAATGATAAAGGGGCATATGAACAGAGTACTTTTGGGGGACAGGGGGCTGAAATAGGGTTAACTGAAACACAAAGCATTGTCACTTTCAGACATTTATATATGAGCAGAGGCATACGCTGCAAAGCAAGTTCTGGGCTTGCTCTTATTTTCTTCTTCTTCTTCATTTACGATGCAGATTCCCATCATTTCTCTGGGTACACTTCAGCTTGAAGCTTATTGTGCTATCTGTATTGCTTATAGCCACCTGGATCCTTTAAAAAGGAGTGCAATGGGTGTGGATGATGCTTTTTCTAGTTCTATGAACATTTTCCGAAAAGCTTTGCAGGGGCATAAAATGTGCTGGGCTGTTTCAGTTTCCTTCCTGCATAATCTGCAGTTTAAGTTGCCCTGAAGCACTCCAATTGTGTTAAAATATCCTGTGAGGAAAGCAATAATTGTTCTCAACTGAAGTCTCCTAAATTTTAGCAGGCTCTCAGCTCTTTCCTTACATGTCCTTTAATAAATAGTTTTCCAAGTTTATTTTCTTCACTTGGCAAATTATATATGCACTTTTGTTCTCAATGTAATGAAAGTTATCTTTAACAATGCACATAATTACAATAGAATGTAATACTACATAAAATAAATAAACTAATAAATAATAATAATAATAATAATAATAATAATAATAATAATAATAATAATAATAATGGGTGAATATGCACATCTGTGCAACAAATGATGGTCTGCCGTGGCAGTGCTTGGAAAATGTCCCCCTCCTCTTGCTGATGTCTATATTTGCAACACATAGATGAACAAAACCACTAGTTCTAAAGCATCGATCAGAAGGTCAGGACAGGAGTTGGGTGTACCACAGCAGATATTGAGGAAGACTCTCTGCTATTCATTGAGAAAAACGTTCATACCAAATTCACTGGGAAGACTACTCTGATAGAAAAGCAATCAGACAGTCAAAGAGGACATATATTTCTACAAAACATGCTGTTTAGCAACACATGTGGTATGATCATTAACCAGCTCAACTGCAATGTGGTGGCAGATAAACAGCCAAATGAGATCCTTGATTACATTTTGTATCTCATCAATATACTTGAGATGTACCTTCAAACAGAATTGCAGCAGGATGCCATTTTAAAAACTGTGGCTCCTCTGATTGCTTGTAAGTGCCTGAAACAAATATTTCAGATACAAAGTTAGATTGGGTTCCACATTCATCTGATCTCACATCTCTTGACTTTCTTGCATGGAAATATGTAAAGTCAAAATCGACTCCACTGCCCATTTACAGGAGCATATCAGACATACTCCTGCAATGGCAGAAAAGATGCTTCTTAGTGTTGCATCCCTGGGATTTCTATGGAGCTGCAGAGTGGTCATGTGGAATAAGATTAGTGAAACTATGTTGGATTATACTGTTAGGGTTTATGTTCACTGTATTGGTTTGAATCTAATAGCTATTTTTCACAAAAGAGTATCAAAACTTTATAACCACCCTGTGTATATATACTAAAATGGAAAGAAAAAAAAAGAAAAATAAAGAGGTTAGGTACTGGAAATCCCAAACCTTACATTCAATTTTTGACATTATTCATCCTTTTACACAACATCAGAGAAGTTCTCTCATTAAAGATACAAAAGTTAACACCTTTACAGTCAAGTTAGAAAAGGTTCTCTAAGAGTTGAACATTGTCTTTTTTGTGCACTTCAAGACAGTTAGTGTACATGAATTTTCCTTAATTTCTTCCACATGAAACTTATACAGATAAACAACCGAGAGCATTACTGTAATACAGGCTTACCTAAGTAATAACAGCATGATGTTACAACAGGAACATGATATTAAACACATTAATGTTACAGTTTAGCAAGGAACATTTTTCAGTGAAAGTCCATTGAAAATAAAGGACACAAGTTTTTACTTATTCCTGTTTTTTTTTTTTTTTTCCCATAAAGAAATTATGTATTATTTTCACTTGACTTTCTTAACCTATCCACTATCTTAAAAAATCTTAATTTTTTGTCTATTTTACATAGGATCAATGTTTTCAGAATTGGTTTTATTTCACTGTTTTGATTTAGGTACAGAAGGATATGAGAATGTGGTGGTAGCGTGTGTACTTCACATTCAACAGGTCACAAGTTCAAATCTTGCTTAGGGTGAGTTACCCAGTTAAGGTTTTTTTCGGTGTTTTTCCCTTATCCTGAGAAGATAAATGTTGAGTAACCTTAAGCTCCATGGACTGCAAGATCATTTGAGCATCATTTCACCAATTTTTCGTCCAATATGATCAACGAGGTTGAAGAATGTTAAGCTATTACACAAAAAAAAAAAAAAAAAAAAAAAAAAGAAAATCACATATTTAAAAAAAAATATTTAAGGATAAAATATTATTCACCAGGCCAACACAGAGTCCTAAAACTGATAAATTACAATGATACCACTTTAATGAAATCAAATAAACAGTCAGAAATTAAGAACTGTGAAATTGAATATCTAGTATGTAAAAAAAACATTACTATGTTATCTCAAATGAAAGCAATCAAATCAAGTATTGCGTTTAATATGATCGAAAATCTAGGCTAGCCTTGATAGCTACCCCAGGACTTATAAAAATCTCTAACTCCTCCTTAGATGAAGGTCTCCTTGGAGCTGAAGCTTCTCTCTTATATCCTAGGAAAGACACCATTTGAGTGGCACTGCCCACCTTAGTAATGTGTGGCAGGTCTGCCTCACAGTCAAGAGGTCGCAAGTTCGAATCTTGCTTAGGGTGAGGTACCTGGATAAAGTTTATTCAGGGTTTTCCCTTATCCTGAAAAGACAAAATTCAAGTAACATCAAAATCCATAGACTACAAGATCATTTGAGCAGCATTTCACTGATTTCATTCATCATCCAATATGACCAATCAGGTTAAAGGACATTTAGCTACAAAAAAAAAAATTGAGTGGCACTCCTTTCCAGGGGGCTTTCCATTAAGGCAATACCTTAAGTATAAACAACCCCCAGCTTACACAGAGATGGAAGTGGGTATGTCACTTGCACTCTTTAACATTGGAGGGAAGATTACTGAAAAACCGGATAGGGTTGACAGTGGTCCAGCCTATCGTTCAGTTTAGTACTGGTGCCAGAGGGGCTTTCCATTAAGGCAATACCTTAAGTATAAACAACCCCCAGCTTACACAGAGATGGAAGTGGGTATGTCACTTGCACTCTTTAACATTGGAGGGAAGATTACTGAAAAACCGGATAGGGTTGACAGTGGTCCAGCCTATCGTTCAGTTTAGTACTGGTGCCAGAGGGCGTTAAGGTGTCTCGCAACTCCACTTGGGTATCTTCGCACACACATACTCAATCTCTCATAGGTTTTGCAAACCACTGTCCCACCGTGCCCAACCCAATCCTAACAACTCCTTTCTGGAGCAGCTTAGATTTTTGGCCTGTGTATTTCTGGTAATGTTAGGAGTACCACGAGTTCTAGGGATCTGCAGTGGTTGCACCATGACAGCTAAAGAGGTTGGAATCCTTCTACAGAACTCCTCCTTAGACAATCATGTGACTGACTCCTCTTTTAGTTATTGATAATTCAAAAATTAAGTTCAAGTGAAAGTACACACATGTCTTAGTTATAATGTTTTAATTTCATATGGTTTTCTGGTTCCTCCTGCATTTCACAAACATTTAATTAGTTTAAACACAACATACATCTACTAAGTATTGGAATGCATGTTTTTTATTTGCTATACTGTTTTATAACTCATTGATTTAGTACTGAAAAAACTGTTTGATTTTTGGTTATCTCTTAAGAAGGTAAGACATTTTCTATCATTTATTAAGAGCAGTTTTATTCACCTGGTCAACAGAGCTTATCTTGCTCGCTACTGCTGCCTGGTCAACAAATTCATTTCCTTTTACATTATTATTTTTAACTGCTTCATTCTCAAGCAATTCTCTGATAAGTCAAGGACATCCATTTAGAAAGCCCTCAAGAGCAGCCACAGACAGCACTTATTCTATATTCCTGCAGTAAGCTGTGTCAATTTAGATGGAATCCATTTTTTTATGTACTTTCACTGAAAAATAGATACGTTCAAGAAAACTGTCATATTAATGTAACATTGATTTGTTTTAAGTGCATAAGGAAGAAAGACACTAAACTGTGCTTTTATTTTTATGTTTGTGTGAAACAACAAACTAATTAATACAATAAATACTATTTTAATTAAGGGGCCTATTATATGAAAGATGAAAGTAGCAAAATGAATATGCTGGGTCTTTAAACTGCAAATACGCAAACATTTTAAACTAGTGGGTAGAAAGCTGAAGTATTGCTTCTTTCTAGAGTATAAAATGCAGATTATTGTTGTAAAGTGTGATCAAGAATTATAGCTATTTTATAGAAATTTTGAATTTTAATTAGAAAATATTTTATTACAGAAGGAGAAAAAAAAAAAAGACCACCAAAAATAACTATACAATGCAATTTGATAATAGTCTTGTTTAAACTATGGTGTAGGCTTCCATGGCCAAAATACATATAACTAAATTTATTTTCTTACAAGCATCTGCAGTGTGCTCTGATGTCCACCACAATCATAGGGAAGATTTTATAAAAACCAATGGACTATGACACCAAAGCTCAGAAGAAAATAATTTTGTAAATATAATCTGTTTCAAACACAATTTTGTTTAAAAAAAATGTAATGTGTTCCTCTTCTGGAAACTATTCTTACAAAAGCTTATTCTTTGGTTGTACTTCTTTTAATTGACATACATTTTCATAGTCATTTACAAATTTGTTGCACATATTAAAAAAAAAATATATTAAAGTGATTTTGAAAAAGCAAATATATGTGTGATGGCTTAGAAATTTTCAATGAATTTTATGATTCTTGCATGACCAAGAGAAAAAATTAATGGTGACTTACCATTTGTGAAAAGTATAAGTATTACATTTAAATTAATAACCTAGGATGTGTCAGAAATAATGAATGAAAAAAGAAGAAGAAGAAGAAATTCTGTCCTTTACCAAGATCTACAATGTTTATATAGTAAGACTTGTCTGTATCTTAATGTTTAACAATTATATTAAACTAATTCAGAAGAGGACCTTATATGCTATTCCCAGAAAATTCAAGACATGCATTTTATTTGTGTAAATGTACGCATTTTAATAAAAATTGTTGGAGCCATTTTTGAAAATGCCAAAATTAATAAAAAGTTCTCAGTATAGGGTAGTTTATGGTAGTGAGATTCTTGAAAATGCTGAACTTAAACACAAAGTGTTCTTGATCAGCCTTTCACTTATGAGTTATCTATTCAGAGAGAGACAGACAGACAGACCACAAATACTTTTTTTTTTTTTTTTCAAAATCAGGGAAACTTATACTTCCAGTGAAGTTTTGGTGTCAAGTGTTTGGATGAAGCACGATACTTCCTCTAAGTACTACAGATAGACAGTAGAAAATCAAAACCCAAAGTTTCTCAAACTAATGTGTTTAATTTACGTGAACTAAAACTAAAATAGACAAATTAAACAGTTTTGTTTGTTATAAACAATTCATGCCTAATCAGATAAAACCTTTTCAGCCAAGAGTCATGAGCCATGTTTTAAAGTAAGTCTAAAAGATCTATTATAATGCAATGGTATTACCAAATTCTGAGAGAAATACCAGCAGTTTAAAGAGCAATAATTTGATGTTGATACTTTCATTGATTCACATACTAGTTACCTTAAGAGAAGGAGAGATAGTTATGATAGCCCTCAGAGAACATATAGCAGATGCTGGGAACCAGTTCAAATCTGGTTAACCAGCATTCAAGTTGGACAATGTTGAAAATTGAAATATATGTTGTAATGCCTTTGTATTTTGCATTAAAAATAAATTTAAGTTAGCATACCCATTTTACCAAAAGCTGCCACCATGGCTAACTTTACATTATTTTATTTGGCTGATTGCTAGTAAAATAATATTTTACTTGTGCAGTTATTATGCACGCTATGGAATGTGCATGCAGAAAACTGTAGAGTAGAAAGGCAGTTAAGTACCTGCCAAATTAATCATTTTGAGGTTAGGAGCATAGGTTGCAGATGCAATATAACAACAGCAGTGCAGCATGGACATAATTGGAATATGACTTTATGAAACATCAAAATAAATGCAACTCATGAAACAAGTGTGTACGTGCTGTCTCAACTGCCAACTAATGGGTATTGGTACACAAGGAGAAACTAATCATTACATACACATATGCACTGAACGAGACATTATCATTGTACCATCAAGGGCTGATCCAGAGGGGGTCATATGTTCCCTCTTCACCAAATGAAACATTAATAAAACAACACAGGCAGCAACATGATAACATTTTAACATAAACACAATGCTAGTAAAATAAATATCTTAAGTAACATTGATTTATGGCCAATAAATAAAAAATAAATATTTTAATCTGCTTCCCTAACCTGATATGCACAGCTTATATGTCTTTACTGGTGTACTCAGATCTGCTGAGTCTTTAGGTGTGGGCAGGGGATGAGACATATGTGGCGTAACAAGAGTAAAAGCTACATCAACCTTATGATTCTGATGGTTGTATTACTATTCTGCCATGATGTGACAGTTGCATTTGCATTTTTGTGTGGTTTGTATTTTACAAAATGGTTCATTTCATAATTAATAGGAAATTGAATGATGATTTTTCTCCACAAGCAGAACTAAGAAAGCAATATCTTCCACTTAAGTACAAGAGACTGTACAAGCTAGATTATCTTCATCATCTGAAGCTATCTTCATTATACTCTAAAGCAGTAATTCTGGGTAAATGCACAGAAATATGGACTTCAGCATTTAAATGAAAAATATATGCAGAAGGAAGTTATTTTATAAGATGTAAGTCAAAATATCTATTTGGGATTTTTTATTTGTACATTGTTTAATTCACAACTACTGGATCTGCCCTTGTATACCATCCAGTATACATCTGATATGACACACTCTACCATGATGGATTTAATGTTGTCACATGTTGCTCAGTGAAAAAAGCTCCTGCAACTCTATACTCCAATCCTTGAAATGTTTTCTTTGGTAAGCCTTTCTACTCTACAATTTTCTGCATATTGTTATTCTGCACCCAAAATACAAATTACAGCAGCTATAACCTATAAAACATTGAAAGCTTGTCTTGACTATTTAATCTGTGCAATAAATAATTTGGCATAAGAACTAATTATTGTGGATTAAGTGCAAACTCATATACATTTTCCTTAATAAATTACAGTTATATGTTCTTTTACTACATACTCTCTGAAAACTAGAAGTTATCTTGAAGAAAATGGAATACACAGACAAAATGTTATAAAGGTGGATATTTCTATAGCACTGCAGCCATTGCAAACTTAGCTTCGGGCAAGCTTCTTACCCTTTTACTCAGAACTGTACATTTTACTCCACCAAATTTTGTTTTCTACTCATTTTATGCTTTAACTCTCTACCTTCATTTCTGTTTGAATAGCTATATGCACAACAGATGTCAGAATTTTAAAAAAATTTCAAGAAGTTTTTATGCCATGATTGTGGTATGGAAAGAGATATACAAGTATTATTGAGTTTCACATTTGAAAAAATATTTGTCTTTCAAATTATGTTACTATTCAGATTGTTTATTTACCCTGCTTAATTCCAGTATCTTTTGGAAAATAAAATTGTTGAACCGAATTAAAATGTTTGTATTTGGAAAAGAGCTCTCTGTACACCCTTTGTGGATCTGAGTAAAATCTTATTTGGTTATTGGAGACAAGATTTCACAAAAAATATATTGAACTATGTAATGAATCAAAATTGAGTAGTTGTTGCAAATAAGAATTTTTAGCTTATTGCTTAGCTTATATCTGTTTCTGTGAATTAGGTGGTCTTGAATACTATTTTGTGAAACAAAGATTATGTTCAGCTGTATGAAATTTTCCAAGAAGGGTATGTAAATGCTTTTAAAGAAGATAATGGATGAAAAATCTTTATAATCATGTAGCATCATTGATTGACCTAGTAATGGTTAATTATGAAGCTGGGACTTAAAATGCTTACAATTTAAGTTGCCATTCATGTACTGAAGAATGCCTTGGGGAAAATGTAAGCCAGTTTAGAGAGTTTATTGTCATCCTGGCATGTTGCCATGATAGCTCAGTTGGTTAGAGGAATTATGTTAATCTGAAGATCTATGGTTCAAATCCTGACTATGGCATAAGATTTTCCAGCCTGATTCTACATTTCCAACTTTTCCCTACACACAAGTGTAGAAGAACAGTTAATCATTAATATCATATCTCAAAATGTTTATCTAGGCTCCCTCTATAATTCTGCCAATTTATGTGGATGAATTCTGGAACACACTGTATATATGATTATCACCACAAAAATTATTTTACTTAAATTTTGTACTTAAACAAGAGCACAGTTTCTGAATAGTACAATTTTCTCGTTCTCTTAATGTCTATAAATTAAATTATATTTATTCATAATGAATGGAACTTTATACACTTTTCCCAAAAATTCAAGATGTACATTTTATTTGTCACGTAAATATCTTAAATATATGTATTTTTGCCAAAATATTTTTCATTTCTATTATTTGTATATTTAGAAAACACAAAATTTACATGTACTGTAAGCATATGGAAGAGGTGCAATTTTTGTGCTCGCTAACACTAAAAAAACACTTGGAAAGCTTCACATGATATTTAGTGACACATGGAAGAGAGAGAGAGTGATGAGGGAAGAGGCGGAGAGACTGTAAAGGATGAGAGAGGGAAAGGAGAAGGTGAGAATTTCCACATTTAATACGATGACTTGAGCAATAATTATAAAGGTTTTTTAAAGATTTATGGTTTTTGGAATAATGACAGATGTGAGCTTGTAAAAAGTTTTATGTAAATTTTTTTTTTAAAAATAATTACATTTTTTTTTTTTTTATCACTGACTTAAGAAGCAACAGTATTTCTTTTAATTGCAAATTTAATAATGGATGTTTATAAATTATTGATTGACTTCTTGAGGCTATCTCATTCATTATTGGAAGAGGGAAGTTTGTATATGTCGTCTAGCATGAAACCTGAGGAAAATAGTCGAAGTACTAACCAATCATAGCTGGTGTGCTGTGCCTTAATATGAGTGAAGAGGCAGTGTTATACCATTTGATGAGCATTAGATGACAGTTTAGACATCATAACATCTCATTTTTACTTCTCTACACTTACTATGTACATAATGTATAGAGAAAGTATTGCACTCCACCCAAAAATTTGATACCAAGATTTCACTGGAAATATGTGTTTTAGGGCATTTTCAGAAAAAGGTCTGTATGTGTGTGTGTGTGTGTGTAAACACAATAACTCAAAAATGAACAGTCGCTAAAATACCAAACATGATATTTAAGTTTAGTATCTTCCAGGGATGCGACACAAAGATTTTGAGAAAAATCCCCCCACCCCCAGCTACCCTTTACATGAAACTTTTTTCGAAAATTTTGATTTTCTAAAAAATGGCTCTAACGATTTTGATTTACATATTGTATATTAAAGATAATTACAAATAATATGTATATCTTGAATTTTCTGGCAATAGCCTCTGAAGACTCCTTTATTCTGAATGAATTTTAAGGAATTTTGTACAACTGCTAAATCATAAGAAATAGGCAAAAACTGACCACACAAAAATGTAGAGCACATTAAAACACACAATGTATGTTATGTACATTTTTATCACGGATTTGATCATTTTTTAGATATTCCTTAGTTTTGGTTTCAGCTTTGAAAAACTTATACTTTTCTCATACAGGAATTTGTCAACTTGTGTCCATACAAACAAAGGAACTTCAGTCACATAGCAACCAGCTTTTGACTATCAATTTAACCTATGGTACTCCCTTATTTCACTTCTACTTACAAGGAAGCAAGCAATAAGACTATTTTTGCTAATTTTTTTTTTCGATTAGAATGAAGTAAATAGAAGTATTAGCTTTTAACAATAATTTGTTGCAGAGATGTAGAGAAAGTCATGTGAATGGAACACATCAGATTTTTTTCTTTTCTCATCTATTTGGTCAATAGAGTAACATTTCTTACTTAATATGAACCATATGCAGTGGACACTGATGTGATAATTTAAATAATAATTGGAAAGAAAATTTTGGAAGGAAACATTTCAAGCCTAAGTTTAGGTTAACTCCGCCTCTGCCCCCCGGCCGCGCCGTGGCCGAGTGGTTAGACCACTTGCCTCTCACTAGACGGTCGGGGTTCGATCCCAAGCGACCGCATGTGAGATTTGTGGTGGACAAAGCAGCGCTGGGGCGGGTTTTCTCCGGGTAGTCTGGTTTCCCCCGCCATCGCATTCCACCAGCACTCCATCATCATTCATGTATCACCAGTGTCACTGCCTGCGGTGTCATAAGTAGTTAAAGCAGGCGTTAAACACTACCAAAAAAAAATGAGGTCAGTCAGAGAGGACACTGACAGGATTTGTACACCAGAAGCCTTCCATTCATGAATCCTACCTAAACAATCTTAGCAACCTGCGTCAGTAATACACCTTTTGCTGTTAATCCAGATAAAGAGGAGAAATCTGTGGTTCGTTTTCCAAAATGATGGAGCCCTTATCCTCAAATTGACACCTGCAGCTCAATGATCGATCATGCAACTGCTAAGAAAGACAGCTTCTTCACATAGATCTGACAATGCATGAACACATCAGGAGCAATGTTTACAGCTCTGCATTTCTAGTGATGTTACCAGATTTGAGAAGGCTTCAACATGGTCATTGAAAATGCTATGGAAGCTTGACAAAGATGGAATGTCTGCTACAAAATATATATATATATATATATATATATATGGTCTTCAGATTTACTTGACCTTTGCCACCAGTCATTCATCCATGCATGACATCAATACTAGGCAGTGAGTTCATCACACTTTGCTTCTTGCAGAGAAGTAGTGAATGATGAGTAGAAGGGGTGGATGTCAACAGTTTCAAGATCATTTTTAGTGAAATGGGTTTTAAAAAATTTAAATGGCATGTTATTTATGGATGCTCTTTAACTGTTGTGGTTCTCAGCATCCCATTCTATATTGGGTGTGAAAGACCGCTTAATTTTGCTCAGAAGCCTCTCTGTCAGGCTTGAGGTTCTTTTACGTGCCGTAAATCTATGACATGGGACCAACGGCTTTACTTCCCTTCCAAAGGAAGCCATGCTAAGGATTTTTACACCCGAAAAAATCCATCTTCCTCTGCCAGGTTTGAACCCGCGACCTTGGGTATATGAAGTTAGCATGGTAACCATTACACCACAGAGGGCAACTTGTACTGTACTTTTCCAATACTCACATTTGGAACATTCCCATTTCTCGTAAACTTGTAATCACAGCATTTATGATGATTGGTAACCCAATAGCATTCAACCATGCAAATTCTGGATTGGTGGTTACTTTCACCTCATGTGCAAAGAACACAAAATGTTCAGTGAAAAACAGTTCTGCACTGCCCTATACATCAATATATTTACAAATCGGTAATGCATGCAGTCCAAGTTTCAATTCTGCACTTCCCTTTAGAGACAAGGGGCTTGCTGAACTAATACTGATGTCATGCATTTAAACCCGCTAGTGCTAAAGGCTGAGTAAATATGAAGATCCAGTATAAGGCTTAATTGACTGCTCCAAAATGAGTAGAGAACCTCAAAAATTGAAGTAAGACTATGTATTTATGTTCAGAATTGGTGAAAACGGGGATTTGCTCCAACATACCTCTCAGATAGTTTAAAGATGCACATTAAAGATGTTTTGAGTGGCTACGTTTCATGACAAACTTCTGACTGTATCAGCGTCAGTCAGAATCAATACATATTACCTAGGACATATAGCTGTGCATTTATTTATCTGCAGCCAAAGGAGGAACTACGAGTGTTGTGAATGACACCTGCGACCTACACATTAATTTGTTAGTCTAGTTGATATCTGATGATGAGCAGTATAATACCTTATAGTGTTGTATCACAAAATCTAATTAACAACCATGTGAACTCTAAAGCTTGTCACCATGGAAAGTTATAAACTTGCAAAGCACAAAGATAATTCACAATGTCTTAAAGTTCTGCACAAAAGAAAAGCAAAACAAAGGGCAATGGCAAGAACTTCAACAGAGTAGCAAAAGTGAAAAAAACAGTACACAAGATCGCTAAAGAATTTCCATCCAGAATTGAGTCAGTCAAATTCTGTTCCGTTCCCTTAGCATAGTACATGTTTTGCCTGTTTAGGTGTACCGATTTTTGTGGCATGTTGTTTACCTCTCTTTCCTCCTACTGCCAGCCACTAAACATAAGCATGAGAACACCGCTCCACCTCCAAATGCATTCTAAATGTCCTGAGTAATACATAATATCCAAGTTCCCAAAACTGAAACCTGTAAAACTTTTCCTTGTCCAGCAAAGCATAATAATTTTGTAATGATGCAGAATTTAGAATGTGTAATGTGTTCAGTGAGGTAAATATAAAAAATTTACATTTAAAATAACTGGGAATTCTGTTTTATATGAATTCTAGAAGACCTGCTAATACTACTGCTTTCTGTCACATATGCTGAAATTCTTCCTCATACCAAAATAAATGCATATTAAACAACTGAACATGTTGAGATTCCAGTTCAAATTTTACACTTCATAATATGAACTATAAACAAAAACTGTCAATAAAAATGGAAAACATGTTCTATGATATTCAATGGGAATAAGCTAAATAATAACATGAAGGAGTTGACTTTGCAGTTCATGTTGTCCATTACTGAATGTTTGTACCTAGTTACTATAAGTGCAATCAAATTTTAAATCCACATGCTATGTATTTTGTTGCAGCCCAGTGAAGAGGTACCATAATCTTGATATGGATACACAGATAAGCTCTGATCTTAGAGCACTGTATATCAATTAGTGCGGTACACTGTATGTAATTTTAAGTTACAATATAAATTCTAGAGAAATTAATGCTTTGTCATGTCCACGATGAAAATCTATAACACTTTCAATCTACTGACAAAGCTGTAAACTTTATGAGCAAACCATAAAAGTTGGAAAGTATATCTTACTATGTGCAAACGTTTTCTTGGGCGCTTGGCTCCCTAGTCTTCATTTGGTAAGTTTTGCACAATTTGGAAAGCAGAGTGACAACATTGAGACATGAACTATGTTATTAATGGCTTCAAACCTAAGGTGTCATTCTGTCTGTAGATCTCTTCATTTGGTAAGTTTTGCACAATTTGGAAAGCAGAGTGACAACATTGAGACATGAACTATGTTATTAATGGCTTCAAACCTAAGGTGTCATTCTGTCTGTAGATCTCAGAGTTCAGCTGTGTTTCATTAATTCAGTTAGTTAATTAACCTATTCACCACAACGGCTGAGGGCCTCAAAGAGAGAAACTTTCTTTGGTTGATAACACTGCAGAACACGAGCTCTCTCTTCTTCCCCCTTGCCCTTGCTTGCCCAAGAAAAGGTGTACAATAGTACCAATACCAAATTAATTATTCATAAGGCAAACCAGATTGTACATGAACCAATCAGAGATTAATGAGAGATTGTGTCAGAACAAACCTTATTGGTTTATCAAATTATCCATTAATTTACAACCACTCAGTATATAGGTCAATTAGAAGATAAACTAAGTAGTCGCCTATTAGCAGAACCGGATAATTTACTGTTTTATCAGATCCACATATGTGTACAGTTTCTTCCTTATTAATATATTCTAAACAATTGTAAAAAACTGAAAACTCAAGTTTCTTTTACATTTCATTTGTGCTTTTCTTGCCCAGATATGTTGGTTTAAAAAAATACAAGCAGGGAAAATTTGTATTAAAAAAGACACCAATTAATATAAAATAGAATCATGTTTACAATAATCACATCATATTTAATACATGTGCAATAACAAATCCCCCCCTCCCTTCCCCAGTTCATCATGTGCGTGAACCACCCATTACATACCCGAAATATAATAACAATGATTCTTATTTACACTATAATAACTATTAGCATACTTACATGTTATATAAATACTTATCGTGTTTTGTGTTATTTACAGCATTAATATTAATGTCAGGGCTATGAAAATGTTCGCCACCTTTCCATTAGCAATACTTTTTACATTCTTCTGGTGCACTACTACGAAAGTGGAAGTTACAGCAGCAGATTTGGTGCAGGGTTAGTATTATATCAACATAATACCTGAGGTATCCTAATAAAGCTTACTTACATGAACCTACACAAGATGAGTTACCATACATACAAAATGGAAACTAATTGGTATTGAAAATAAGTTTAAGATAGTGCAGTGATGAGCAACTCAACATCCTTCTCTTCTTATGTCTTGGCATGTTTTTGCCCTGTCAAATACACCACAAATCAGTGAGACTTGTGATACAGAAAATATTCCGAGCCTTAACTTCTATGTACATTCAGTACAATAATGTACATAATTAATTGTCTCTTGCAAAGCCATATTTGTGCACAGCAAACCTAAGTAGGCAGTAAGAAAGGACACAAAGATGACGTGTGTTGCCACATAGCAGAAGTTGTCTCTTCCCCGATCTTTTCTGTGTTAAATTAAAAATTGCAATTGTGCATTACCTAAATGCTTAGATTCATTTTGCTTCCAGTATCTTATTCCTGGTTTCCAGAAATATCTCAGGTTAAATACTTTGAAGTATGTTTAAGATAAGATATCTCATAAAAATAGTGTTACTTTCTCTACCCATTATTATTTATTATTACATAACTTCTACAGAAATGGTTCTCATTATATATTTTGTTGTGTGTACACAGGGATATAGGAAACTGATTTTATGTCAGATGTTTAAAAGATTATTCTGCAGAGAACTTTTAATCCTTTCCAGCTTGATTTAGTTTTGGTTGAAACCGGTTTTTAAATCATTAGGCATATAAGGAATATTTGTTAACTTGCCCTACATCTTAATCTTGACTGACTTAATCAAAGTGTCCAACATCACTGGCCAAGATTTCCATATCAAACATTAACTAGGGTTGAATCATTGCTGCCCTGCTGCCACATCTCTGGTAAGCAATAGAGAGGGCTCATATAAAGTAATTTTTTTTGGTCGTGTTTAATGTCCGCTTTTACTGCAATGACACCGCAGGCGAAGACACTGATGATACATGAAGATGGAGCCCCGGTGGAATGTGATGGCGGGGGAAACCAGAGAACCTGGAGAAAACCTGCCCCTGCGCTGCTTTGTCCACCACAAATCTCACATGCAGATGCTTGGGATCGAACCCAGGCCGTCTAGGTGAGAGGCAAATGGTCTGACCACTCAGCCACATCGTGGCTGCAAAATAAACAGTGATTGGCATATGTGGATGCTTATAGAATTTTACCAGCACCATATACGAACATATTTTTTTTGCATTTATATAAAATATCAACATCATTTTTGTATTTATTTATTTTAAACTAAAGTAACATTAATAAATTTGAAGAAAATGCTGAAGTATGGATCAATAAAGATAGAAAAAGGCACATGGTAGCCCTTAAAAGGAAGGTGGATAGGGCTCAATTTGTATCAAAATGTAAGTAGATGTAAGATTGAACATAAAAGTACCTATAAAATATTTTATATCATATTTGGTACAAATAAATATTAAAATATTCAATATCAGGTGCTTAAAAGCATGTTGCTATGTGAAAGTTTCGAAATTCCATGCTCTTTGCAGGAACACAAGAGAAATTGAATAGCGACATATCATTTGGGGAAGGTATAAACCAACAGCAAAAAAGTTGTAATAAACTTAACTTGTATGCTCTAATAAGATATCCATTATTTATGAAGTAAGATTTTTTTCTCTCTCTGATGAGTTACCAGTATGAAAGGCATTCAGAATAAAGAGGGCTTCACAGATTGCTCCAGATACAATATTATTTGACATGTAAATATCTTGAATATGCAGTATTTCAATAAAAATTGATTGAATAATTTTTATGAAAGTAAAAAGTATCTAAATATTTTCTATATAAAGGACAGTTTGTGGTGAAACAATTTTCTTGACAACCTTCTTTTTGCATTTTTGGAAGATAACAAATTTAAATACTATGTTTAGTATTTATCTGACCTTTTGTTTTTGATTCTGCTGTTGGTTTATAGTGTTAAGGTACCCACAGAGACTGTTTTTAAAAATGCAGTTTTTTGTTTATTCAGGAAGCTTCAAATTGTAAAAATGGTGATACCAAATTTTTTTGGGAATGTAATACTTCCTCAAGCTCCCAGGATGTGGTAGAGAAAGACTAGGTCTCTAGAATATAAGACAATGCTAAAGTTTTTTTTTTTTGTCCTTCGATCAGAGAATTATTTTAAAACACAATTTATTGAGCTAACCGTTTTAGAGCTACTTCCCAGTTATTGGTTTCAATTTTAAAATATTTAAACTTTTTTCAAACAGGAAGTGCTCATCCGTTTCATTTGTATTTTGGAACTTGCTCCTTCAATGACAATCTCATAGCAAAAGCTTTTAAAAAAATGTACTATTGCTTTAGCATAGTGTATTCATTTATTTCCCTTCTAGTTATAAGGAAAACTAAGTAATAATTCCATGTTCTTATGGAAATGTTTGTCTTGATTAGCATGTTGTACCTATTTAGATATAAGAATAATCTTTTGTAATAATAGTTTATTTGCAAAACAGATAGAGAAAGTAATGTGAATGGAACAAAGATTTTTTAATGTTTTAACCATCAAATGAAGGAGAAACCCAAAATATTGAACATTTTTAGTGTGCTTTTTTTATGTGTGTATTTTTTTTTTTTCTTCAGAACAAATTTGTTCTTTCACCACATAATATATCTCTTCTTGAGTCTTTTTATTGATCAATTAATATATATGCACACATTGAGAATAAATAGGAATGGAGGACTGAGGCTATGGATAAAAACTAGTTTATGTCCAAAAACATGAGGGATGGGGGTTGGCATGGGGCGACCTAACTCCTGGTCACAATGCTGCTAAACATGCAGTACAGCAGGAACAGACATACATAGCGAGAATCATGTGAGTTGCCAATCATTGTACTAAAGGGTAAAGTAGAGATTCATGCACCCTACAAACGTAATATGAATCTGAAATTATGTGAATTACTGGTAAACATCTTAGAAGTATAATTTCTTTCTGACAAAAAAGGGGAGGGCTTTAACAATGAACAAAACACTTCTTCACAGCATGTCACAGCATTATAATAAATTGACAGTCACAGTGTTGAGATCAACAATCAAGATATTTAAAATAGGATCCTATTTGATGCCCTTTCCTAGAGCAAAAATACCCATTTTTGTTTTAAACCTTAGTTTTGAATGCAAAGCTGCTTTAATTTGACTTAAATGTATAAATATTTCTATATCAATAAGACTATTGTAATATAGTAATTTATCTTAAGTTACGAGCCTTTTAAACATCTCTATTGTTTTAGCTTTACTTGGAAGCAACTTGGATGTCTGCATTTTGTTTTTATGTTTATGCTAAGATTTTTTTAATTAAGTTGTTTGCTCTTGGGAAAAAATCACTGTCAGAAAAAATCAGCTACTTTCAGCTCCTTAGATATGCCATTAGTATTACACTTGAGTCTTATGAAACAATATGAGAGTCAGAAGTAAAGAGATTCCTTCAGGGATGGTTGAGGCAAAAGAGAGAACTATATTTCTTATAACAAAGATGATGATGCACAATTATTTGGGGGAACTACTGAAATAGCAAACTTTTAAGATAAAGATGAATTTAAACCCAGTGAAACATTTGAGCTTCATTAATTCTTAGATCCATTCATTCTTTATCCATAATACTTGGCACAGCACAGAAAAAACCTTCAGGAATCTTGTATCACAGACAACAGAGAAGTAAAATACTTCTCTTAAATTTTATACAAAATACCTTAACCCTTACCACTACTCCCTTTCTTTTTCCTTTCAAATGGTCATGATGTGAGTAAATCAAAACGCCTCAGTAAGAGCAAATCACTAATTTGCTTATTTTTCCCTATAATAATTAATCCCTTCCAGGCAGAACATTCATGTTTAAGTATCAGCTCACCTACACCCTTAATAATATACTTTTGAACCCATATGGTTGACATTGTGCTTATTCAAATCATCCAGAGATATCATTAGAGGCTTGTAAACAAACTGATTACTATCCACAAAGTAGGTACCAAAACTGAAAGCACAGGATTTACTTTTACAAAAATTGACAGATAGTAAAAGAATGAGATGAAAAGAAAAATATTAAAATTATACACAGTGCAAAGCTTGAAATGTATTTTTTCTAGTGCCTTGGATTGGTAGTAGGCATCAACATATTTTGCAGAGCTCTGTTTACATTAGAGGTGCACGCAGACCTTGTTTATTTACCTACTTCATCAGAATTGCACACACATTGTCAGCAGCACAGGGAGCACATACGGTGACAATACTGAATAGGGTATTGGCAAATACATAGCAGCTTTAATGCTTTTTTTCATGAACGCTATATATACAAGTTAAACAACCTCATAGTAATTATTTATATTATAAGTGGCTTAAATAGATTAATGTTTGTGAGTGGGACGTTTAGTACATGAGCGTGTACGCATGAGTGTTTTAATTTCTCATGAGCAAATAATGGTCTAATAAGCCATGTGTAGTATAATTTTATCCTATCCTAATATTAACTGAAATATTCTTATATTTATTAATATTATTAGAGTAGTCATTACAAGGAATTGAATTTTAGTCATGACGTAGGTAGTGCTTTGTTTGTTTATTGCTATGCAACCCCACTGGAATAAACAGTTCCAATTCTGGTTGTTTAAACTGACCAAATAAATCAATAAATGAAAGAAAATGGATATTCCTGAAGAAATTTTAGATTATGCTAAAAAAGCTGTACTTAGTTACACTTATATGACAAGGAATTTTCATTATTTAAAGAATGGGGAGCTGTTAAAAGAGTTAAAATAATTTACAATGAAATAAAGTACTTACTTCATTTCACAATGAAATAAAGACTCATTTTTGTTGTTTCCTAGGATACATGAAATGTGTACATGAAATCTATATGATAGGATAAAACATTTTATTTAATCATCTCTGCAATATGCATTTTTATCAAGGGTATGTATTTTACTGATAAAACCAGCTAGAAAATTCAATGCTACAGCCATGATTTGAACATGGTTCTCCTGCTCTCTGTGCAATTGCTCCAACCATTGAGCTACTGTGACAACATGCCAATATGAAATTCAATCCTCTAATACATATTTTTTACCAGGTATGTCTCATAACTTCAGAGAACATCCTAATGGTGACTTGCTTATTGTAAGAACTTAGTGTCCGGGTAAAATTCAATAGTTATACCTACTATTGGGCAGTTAAAAAAAAAAAAAAAAAAAAAATTATAACTTTAATTTGGTGCGTCTACTTGTGTAAATAGGTTTGTTTCTTTTAGCACATTATTTGTGTGAAATCTCATAACTCAGGGAGGTAAAGGAGGGTCTCAACCATATTCTTTTTGAAAGGCAAATTTGTAATTTTAAATTCTATAGTATATTGCTAATACCACAGTATATAAAATTTTAAAGTATTAAAATATGTACAATATCAGAATGTAGTTATGCCTGGAAAGGGTTAATCTGGACTGACATTACTGCAACCAAATTTAGAAGACAGTAAAGTAGCTGCAACAGAATGTTTCTTGATTTGCCTCAACCTTAACAAAATATTAATTAAGTAATACCACCACCATTTTCTTGCAGTACAACAGCCTTGCACGTGAAGATGACGAAAGGAAGGGTGTCAGTATTTAGGTAGTGGAGCCAGAAATAAAGGCAATTATAGCACCCTAAAATTGTTGTGATTGGTGCAAGGTTGTTGCACTTCCAAGAATAATTTAAAAGCATTTACTGCTGTACGTCATGACTAGTATTGCCCTTCATTCTCGTACAGTTAATTTTATTAAGTAACAGTCATAGCAATGGTGGTACAAAAGAGCACAAGTGATAACTTAAGAGCATTTTGAATCGTAATGATAAAACAAAGCACCATTAATCAATATTACAGCTTAAAATCTCTCACACATGTCCTTAAATGCACCCTTACTTTATAAAAAAAGTGAGAGTATATTCTAACAACACAAGAAACAAAACAAATAACTTTTCATTGTAACTCCATACTTTACAAATTACGTTAAACATTTACACTAGTGTTGGATTGACTTTCTTCAAGTTCCTTGTTTTTAGTTTCACTGGTAGTTAGAGGAATCGGTGCATCAGGCTGTGAGGTTTGTTCTTGTGGTTGTGATGGACTTTGTATCTGGGACTGATCTGAATCTGTTGTATCAGATGGTGTGGTTGGCAGTTCAGATGCTGGGCTTGATGGGCCCACTGATAGACATTTAGGATTGTCTGTCCGCTCTTCAAATACTGTAAGAAAACAAAATACACAAGTATTTAACAAACATTATTCATGTTTACTAATGACCAGGACCCAGATTCTGATGACAAATTATGCTTTAATTGCTACGTAACTAGCATGTACATAAATCCTGATCATAGATCCCTGATTATGAAATATCTTTTTATTAGGTCATTTTTTGAAACTTTTACTTTCTCTTGCACAATGTACACACTAGCTAGAGTAGGTATTCCACCTGAAAATTCAATGTAGAGATTTCACCAGAAATACATATTTTGAGATCCCCTAAACCAGATAAAATAATTAATTGAATCCAGTGCGGAAAAGAACAGTACTTCAAGACTCTTATGGCATTTATGTACTGCTCTGAACTACTGAGCAAGTCGAATTCAATGAATAATTACACACTGGCTGAATATCAATATTGTGACGGTTGACTTCTATCGAGACCATCTGCCTTAATATAAAAACAAAATGCTTTTGTTTCATTTTTGTCGAAGCAGCTGTGCAATGCAGCAGACACACAATAATATCACTTATAAATTGCTGTTACCCTCTCAACGAAAACAAACTGCATATACAACATTAAAATCAATTTGATAAAGACAATTATGAAAGAAGGAAAAATTGGATTAACTAAATAATCTGATACCATTATAAAAATTCTAATAAAAAAAGAAAATCATTACTATCGATTTTTAATCAAAACTTGTGTGCATCCAACCATGCCATCGGCTGCGCCATGGCCGAGTGGTCAGATCATTCGCCTTTCACCTAGAGGTTCGATATCAAGCGACCGCATGTGAGATTTGTGGTGGACAAAGCGGCGCAGGGACGGGTTTTCTCCAGGTTCTCCGGTTTCCCCCGCCATCTCATTCCACCGGGACTCTATCTTCATGTATCATCAGTGTCATCGCCTGTGGTGTCAGAGCAGTAATAGTGGGTGTTAAACACTACCAAAAAAAAAAAAACATGCCATCACATCGATTGCTTTAGTTGGATGCTCCCCATCCTTTTCCACAGTTTCTCTTGAATGCAGAACATACATTTTAACTGGATTCGATTCTGCAATCCTTGGTTTGATAAGTTATTGTGCCTTAGACTGCATGGCCATAAATGAAGACATCAAGGTTTGTATTATATTATCCTCTGGGTTATTTAAGAGGATGTCACATCATGTCAATATTGCTGAAGGTGTTAACTATAAAGGTTCAATATTTGCAAAACAAAAAAAGGTTATATTAATAGTTTTTAGTGAAAGAAGAACAGGTAAAAGGGTAGATGTACAATATTTGATTAAGTAGAGATTTGATTAAATATTTGTAGCAATAGCTATTAATAGTGTTCATGCAAGGGCAGGTAGTCATTTTAGACTCAGAATTAATAATTAATTGATATGTTTATAAACATAATGAAAAGTGTTGAATGAGTCCTTTAGTAACAAAATTGATATTGCAATATAATATTGGTTATCACATTCAGCATACAACAGAACAAGTGGAGCCTTAACCTCAAAACAACTTTGCACTGGATGGAGACTGGCCATTGCAGACCTATTATGACAATGTAGCTGTTATCATTTATTTCTAATTTTCTCTAAAATAGGAAGTTTATTTCCATTTTTGAGCTTTAAGGATGCCATGTTGAAAGAGAAAATCCTGCAATTGCACTTAGACCGATCAACACAATGCCAATTGACCTATCAAATCACTGGTCTACTGTACTATAATGCTAAGAAATTTTAATCACACTCATATTATACAAAGGAACAAATTTATAAAATGTATTTCAAATTAAAGAAACATGTAGTGCTTCAATTAAGAGTAAACTCACAGCATCACACTCAAACTCTACTAGTTGAAATAAGAAACTTACTTCGAACATATTTCAGCGGCTATTGCCACCATCTTTAGTGGAGATTTATTGATGAACTTATAGCTGCCTGTGGATGTCTGTCTTCTGGGTAAATGAATTTTGAGATGAGACTGTTTGTGGTGTATCAAAATTTATGGCTTTGTTTTTGTTTTTTAGAATTAATAGTTTTTCACAAACTGTTAATCCAATTGGATTCTGCACTGATTTAATAACTTGGGTTCACTGTGAAAATTATGGTTCTGAGTCCAAAAATGGTGTGTTGTCCAATGTTTCTGTCGCCCTTCATGGTGTAATGGTTACCATGCTAACTTCATATACCCAAGGTCGCGGGTTCAAACCTGGAGGAGGACATGGATTTTTTCAGGCGTAAAAATCCTTAACATGGCTTCCTTCGGAAGGGAAGTAAAACCGTGGGTCCTGTGTTGTAGATTTATGGTACATAAAAGAACCTCAAGCCTGATAAGAGAGGCCTCTGAGCAAAATTAAGCAATTTTTCAAGCCCAATATAGAATGGGACGCTGAGAACCAAAGCAGTTAAAGAGCGTCCATAAATAACATGCCATTTCCATTTCCAATGTTTCTTTTTATTTTCCCTGTATACACCTTTTCACATTCCTTGCAGGTGATTTCATATGGAGACTTATACATGGATCTTTAGTGGATTTTTAATGCATGGTTGATGATGCTTCAAACAGACCTTTGCATGGTGTTTACATTTTGTTTATCTCAATTTGTGAAGTTCCTTTAATTTTACAGGCCTACAAACTTTTATTGTGAAGTAGAGTTTATGTTCGTAATGTTTTCCTTGTTATTTGTGAATTGTTAATAGATAAATTATAAATATTATGAAACAGGGTCGTGGACTAAGTTAACCCAAAGGAAGGTGATGATGATGCAACAGGTGTAATGCTTACATTTGTCGATGCTAATGATGGAACCA
The DNA here is from genome assembly GCA_030762935.1 of Hymenopus coronatus. Classification (NCBI taxonomy): domain Eukaryota; kingdom Metazoa; phylum Arthropoda; class Insecta; order Mantodea; family Hymenopodidae; genus Hymenopus; species Hymenopus coronatus. Next base: position 143,109,893 of record CM060896.1, read on the forward strand.
ACAACATCTCCGACTGTTAGTCCTGACTGCTCTTCTAGCTGGCGTCGTCGTCTAACAAGCCACCAGTCCACCAAGAACAAAGCCAATGCAAGGATCTTGATGCCAGCACAAATTCCCACATACCTGCATTTTAAAGCATACAAATCTGATTTAACACATTTCTGAAAACATTTTTAGAAATAGTTTCATTAGACATTTTGCTGCAGGTGCAAAGGAAGTACAGGACGTTGAAGCTTTAGATCTTTACATGCTACTATTGAAAGTCCACACTCTTTCTATGACATTACAAGAAACAACTGAGTGGTGACAGCACTTAAAACAGATAAAATTATTGAAAAATTCAAATAAATAACGATGAATATCTCAAAAATAGCTTGGGTTGATGCAAGAAAAAAAAAAAAAAAAAAATATATATATATATATATATATATATATATATATATGAAAAGATTCTGTACTTTAAAGAAATCTACATTTTTTTTTTTGTGCAGCAAGTTTTTTGTCTATCACTTCTGGTTTACCAGTTATATAAAATTATACAAAATTCCCTGATAAATTCATGATATGCATTTTATTTGTTATATATATATGTGTAAATTTTGAGAAAGCAAAAAATAACGATTTACTACATAAAAAGTAATTTGGGAAGGAGGAATTTTCTTGAATATCTTCATGTCACATCCTTGGAAGATGCTGAATCACAGAGAATGGACAGACATATACATGGACTTTTAAAAATTTCCCTTTTTTGGATTCAGGAGACCTTAAAAGATGAAATCTTGATGTCAAATTTCTGGGTAGAATACAATATTCTTCTACCTCACCAGATGAGTTGTAGAAAAAGTAATAAAAATTAGAATACATTATAGTACATATCAAAACTATATGTGCTGTTTAATCCACTTACTTATATCGAAACTGCTCTATGTCGTAGAGCAGACATCTTCCACCTTTCTCACCACACGTGCTCTTCCATAAAAGGCACGTAGAGTCTATCAGATTTCCAAATAGAATAGGTGCTGGGATGTACCCAAAGAGACGGAATATCACAAACTGCATCCCCAGTGCAAAAGAGCGCTCCTCCTCTCCCACTGACCTGCAAACAATTAAAATTCTTTTAAGTACAAGCAAATATGCGAACAATGTTTTAACTTTGGCTTAAGCATGCAATAATTTAAACTATTATTGTAATAAAGTTGAAAGTTAAGTTTTCAAACTGTTCCATATAACTCACAAGATCTGTAATTTATTAGATATTATATATATATGGAAATATACAGATCATCTGTTTCAATGGCAAAATTTTCCCTACTCTGCATATGTTTTGGAGAGAGTGACAGAGAGAAAGATGAGGAGCACTGCTGACTTAGGAAGCATCTGGAATGCTAATTGAGAAGAATGGTGGAACCTTAAGACCTGATCTTCCTTCAGCAGTATACAATGTATCTGGAAAGCTCTGGTGGGTATAGAGAAAAGTGCATTCACCACAGCACCCAATTATTGGTGTTAAGACAAGTGCTGAGCTGTTTGTATGACAAGTTCTGCATGCCACTTAAGTGAGCACATGAGGAAGAGAGAATAGGAGTCCTGTGTTCGATAAACTAGCGGGAAATTGAAGAGAGAAGAGGCTGCTTTATGCATGATGTATTTCAACACTACAAAAAAAATGGAAAGTATTCTGCAAATTATCCATAAAAAAATTGATGTGTTCCATTATGTAATGTTTACTAACTATTCTGTAACAAACTATTCATACAAAGCTTATTCCTCTATCTACTTCATTATTCTATATGCTAATCAAGATAAAATGAGCAAAAATGGACTTACTTCCTTGTAGATACAATGAAAATAAGAAAACAATTAAGCTAAAGGGATAATCAAATATTTTAAATGCTGGTCACTATGTGATGATATTGAAATTATATTAATTTTGCATAGTCAGGGGTAAAAATAAAACACAAATTAGCATTTGAGAAAAGTATAAACATTGAACAATTTAATCCAACAACAAGGGATATGAGGAGGAAGTTAACCCTCAAAAAACTGAGAGAGGGAGAAAGAATGGAGAGAGGGAGAGAGAGAGAAAAGTTGAGAAGCTGGACCTATCTTCTACAGAAATCCACATGATTTTCTCAAAGGTTTGTGAGCATCTACATGGGAGCATATTTGAGGAAGCAGCAGGCATGTGATTGCATTGGGTACTTGCTTATAAATTACACTTGTCTACACATTACTGGCACATAGAAATTATTAAAATATTAATGTGCTTAAACATATTGGGTAATTATAAAATCTAGTATTACCACATGCTTAGAAGGGTTAATCTACAATTCATTTCAAAGAACTCATGTTTTTAGCACTACAGAAAAATGCCAAAAAATTACAATTTTAATTGGTTATGCATAGCAAACTGATCCTTCAAATGCTATGCTATGAGCTGAGAGCCTTGGACCATGCAATGGGATATTTGCATCAGTTTTCTGTGTTAAAGGCTTGACTAAGATTAAACATAATTAGGTATTTTGATCTTAGAAATTTAACTTTCACAACACAAAAGTGTTGCGCCTTATACAACTATCCACACACAGAATGCAAATTACCACACAATTTTTTGTTGCTGTTTTATTTCATGTTTACATATTGTGGGGCTCATAAACTTATGAATTGGCGGCCCTACGGTGGAGTTAGTTAAATCTACATTTTCCTTTAAAACTGACAATTATTAAATGAATTATAAAAATAAAACAAGAGTGTATAAACTCACTTCACCTAGTTACAGTTATTTTTTTTAAGTGTTGGTTTTGCATCTACATACATTTTGACAGTTACCTATAGACCCTGACCTATTGTAGCAGCTACAGGTATTATAATTATGGGAATAATAATTTTAAGATCAACTACAATTCAAAGATGATGACTTGTATGCGACACTTGTGAAAATTTATTTCTTGTATACAAAGTCAATTCTTCTATTCTGAAGTTTGGAAACACACATATTTGTACCAAGTTAATATAACCTGTACATGGATACACTGTACTATTGTATAGAAATTTCATAAATTTGGAAACAGTTCACTTACTCTTGATATGCTACATTAAAAGGATTCTGTAATACAGTCAGCCTCAATAAATATAAAACATTCTAGCTAAAGGTATAATATTATATCATAAATTATTACTGCTACTGGAAATTGGCTAAAATCTGTAATACTTTAAAATATCTGAATTCTGAACAAACATCTGCTGACTGAGACCATAAGGAAATTTATGTTGATAATGCAATGAATTCATTGCGAAACTAGTCCAAAGCAAGGATTCCAAAGGTAAGTGAAGATTTGTAGCAACTATTATTTTTATATTAATATTTATTGCTTAGATGTTTACACAATTGCTGGAAAGAGGAGGCTTCCTGTAACTGATATAGTCCAAATCATCTTATGGAAATAGCAAAATATACAAATGAAGATGCAATCTTCTAAGAGTTGAAATAAATAGATAAGTAAACAAACAAACAAATAAATATTATTTATAAATATAATTTTTGCTGAGTCTTGGGGACACTATAGTGAAAAATTGCTAAAAATCTGAAATTTGGGTTTGACCAACAACATTTGGCCATAATTTTGTGTACTTCGAGTTGAAAATGTAATAATATGCACTAATAACTAAAAAAAAGGGAGTATAGTAATATGTTTAAAAATTTACAAAACAGGTCTCACACCAGATGCTTCTACCTGACCCTTCATCATCGAGGCATGCCGTATCACCAATTATTTAACCTGGGCCCTCCCCATCCTAAACCACAGGCAAGATAGAACACCCCCACACCCCACCATGAGCATATTTTCAGCAGTGAAATAAGAATGTTTTGGCAACAGAGTGCAGCTTGACTCGAATCAAATGACTTGCAGTTTTCCCTTGCTTTATATATTACTTGGAATTAGTGTAAACAGTCCGTGAGAGTTGACAGAAATAATTGATTTAAAAATTGCTGCAGGAAAATATGAAATGCTAAGACTTAAGTCGCTCAAACCTACGATCGAGTTGTTGTCTGGGATGTTTTTCCACAACCGAGTTATCTCGACTGTAGCACTGAAAAGGTTAAATAGGGAGTACAGCGGCTCTGCAGCTCTTATGGATGAAAAAAAAAAAATGTAAATGGCATGTTATTTATGGACGCTCTTTTAACTACTGTGGTTCTCAGCGTCCCATTCTAAATTGGGCATGAAAGACTGCTTAATTTTGCTCAGAAGTGTCTCTATCAGGCTTGAGGTTCTTTTACGTGCCGCATATCTATGACATGAAACCAACGGCTTTACTTCCCTTCCAAAGGAAGCCATGCTAGGATTTTTACACCCAAAAAATCCATCGTCCTCCGCCGGATTTGAACCTGCGACCTTGGATATATGAAGTTAGCATGGTAACCATTACCCCACGGAGGGAGACTCTCTTATGGATGAACTGCCCTAAGTATAGATGGATACATACCTTAGAACTATCATTAGCAGCGGCATTTGTGTCACTGCTACTATGAATGTCATGAAGAATAACAGGATAAGGAATGGGAAGATTGTTCGACACGGGGAATTGCAGGGACCAGCTGTTGCTACTGGAACAACTGTAACTTCTGCAAATTCCGCTGTTGAAGCTGCCGCAGACGGCCCACCATTACTGTTACTTGTTAGCAAACTGAAGTTGCCATGGATACCTGCACAGACAAATAAACATAGATTATTCTTTCTTCCCCTATGAAAATGTATTACAGAGAGCTACACTTATAACAATTTGTCCAAAATGTACAGTGGATCAGATAAACCTTTACCAACTTAATAGATTAGAAGTCAAGAATAATTCCTTTTTCCCAATTACATGGGTAATCTAGGTTGTTAAGCATTCTTCCTTAAGAAAACCTGTTTTACCATCAGTTCCACATTTCTTTTGTCCAAAATAGGGCTTTGTGAACAAAGCTCCTTGTGCATAACTAAATTTAGGTTGTAGCACAATGTACAGATGTTAGGATTAAACATTTTAGTGTGCATTTTGTCAGATGGTCATGTCCCATTTTCATTCTAAAATAGAGAAAGAGCCAGGGACAAGGACAGAGACAGAGAGAGAGAGAGAGAGAGAGAGAGAGAGAGAGAGAGAGAGAGAGAGAGAGAGAGAGAGTGAGAGAGTAAATTTTTTTTAATGGACTTTCTTCAACTGCTGCAGTTCATAGCATCCCATTCTATACTAGGCATTAATCTTGCTCAGAGACCTCATTATCAGGCTTGAAGTTCTTTTATGTGCTATAAATCTATGACATGGGACCAACGACTTTACTTCCCTTCTGAAGGTAGCCATGCCAAAGTTTTTAATGCAAAAAAATTCATTGCCCTCTCGTGACCTTGGGAACCAGAGGCTGCATGTTACCCCTAGACCATGGAGGACAATAGAGAGTGGTGTACATGCGTGCATGGTTGCGTGGGGTGTGTGTGTATGTGTGCGCGTTTGCATGCATGTGTGTGAGAGATTAACATGAGTTTTATGGGAGGTAGGTGTGTGCATGAGAAAGAATAGCATAGCTCAAAAATCAAATAGTTCTATTAGCTACCAAATCTAATGCTTCAGTTTAACATCTTCCAAGGATGCATACTACTTGTTTCCTTGGCTGGTATGAGCTTTAATTATAGAATTTTACAATGGTTTGTCAGCTTTTTCCTTATATTTGTTGTTGTTCATGTTTATTAAATGGGGAATTGTATATAGATTTTATCATGGTTTTACTAAAGGCATTTCTAGTCTGTTGTTCACTTTTTAAAGTCAGTATGAATTTGAAATTTTTATGCTCTGTTTTCAGAAGATATTGGTACCACTGGTAAGATAATTATTCATTGTTGATTCTGATATCGGCTGTTATTTCAATAGTGTGTAGAGATGCAGTGTGCCATAATGTACAAAATTGCAGTACTCAATTCAGATGGACAGGCCAGGAATCTGATAATAGAGAATCCCTATTCCTTTCCTTTTAAAGTAAGCATGCTGTTGCTGCTTCTAAACCTCTAGACAAGTTCTTCAGATTTTTTTAAATCTTCAGTGAACCTTGCATTTTAAACAATGCAAGCAAAATAATTTCTATTTTTTAGAACCACTTGTTCATGCCACACATTTTGAAAAGTATATGCTATGGACTAAAATTCTGAAGAAGATGCAAATTTTTTCAAAATTTCATTTTGCTTAGTTTCTCATTTTCTTGAAAGGGAACCCTCCCACAAGGAAGTGATGTCCTAACTTGAAGGTGTTTAGGATACATTTGTCCCAAGTTGGGTTTCATCCTTATGAGGTAGTACTACAAAACAACTGGCAACATCAGGGGTGTAATCTGTGGCCTAGGTTATGCTAGCTGTGAAGGCTGGTATATCTGTGAAGAGTGAATTTCTGTTGAAGTTATAAATAACAAAGAATATGTTTCTAAAGTATTAGTTGCTTGATTCTGTTTGCAATGTAATGTAGGCTGTCTTCTCAGGTGGGAGTAGCATGACTGACCAATGTGGTAAAATAGGCATATTCATGGAATGAGAAGTTAAGGGAGAAGTCATTACAACAAACACCTCAGCTGCTCTCTCTTGTCATATGAAGTTTAGGCACAAGTCTCTAGAACAGCTGAAGCAGTTTCTGATATGTGTTTGAGCATAGACAGTCTAGTGAATTCTGCAGTGTGTTCCCTGAGCGACCGGACCATTTCACGGCGATTTGGTTGCTCAGGGGACACACTGTATTATGGAAGAATAGGGATTCTTAATTTGCCCAAGTCATATGTTGTTATTGTTATTATTATTATTATTATTAATAATAATAATAATAATAATAATTTAAATTTCATTGAAAATATTTTTCCATGTACAGAGTAGTTAGGGGTGAGGGCTCTTCTTGCAAACCTTCATGTCACATCCTTGGAAGATACTAATAAAATAAAATTAAAAAAAAAAAAAAAAAGCACTGCTTCTAAAAATGCTTCATTTTTTGGACTCAGGAAACCTAAAAACATATATTTCCAGTGAAATCTTGGTATCAAGTTTTTGTGTGGAATGTTACCTTCACTATACACATAGCATGTGTAGAGAAAGTGAAAATTGCATCCCACTGTAGAGTTAAAAATGTACTCACAGGCACAGTTGGTATAGTTAGATCTTGAAGAGAATGCTGTACATCCAGCATGACAAGGACTGAAGTAAGTTAAGCCATTGTTTCCACAAACTGGTTCCACGTCTGTCATTCGACATTCACATCCAAAGTTGCAAGCCGCTGTAAGATTCACTTGGAATGGTTCTGGCTTAGTACTGCAAAACAAAATGCTAATGTTAACCATAATTAAGCCTCACTCACCATTGAACAAACTAAAAGTAAAGTAAATATTAGGATCTGATACAAGAAAAAGTGATGGATTCCTGATAAATGCATTTAACAATGTGGGTTCTATTTTCAAAACATCATTTCCATTTTTTTGTTTTTTTGTTTTTGTTTTTTCATCAGTTCATCACATACGTTTACAGTATTGAGCAGTGCTTATAAACAGGTGATGCATCAAAGATCTTAAAACTAAAGTAAAATCTAAAATTAAATGAAAATTAAATAATTAAATAAAAGTCATTATTAATTCACCTACTGTGTAGAATGATCAACAGATATAACAGCCCGCCTGGGTAGTGTAGTGGTAGCGTGTCTGCTTCACATTCATGAGCTCAAACCTCACTTAGAGTGAGTTACCCAGATAAGGTTTTTTTTTTGGGGGTTTTCCCTTATCCCTGAGAAGATGAATGTCTAGTAACTTAAAGCTCCATGGACCCCGATATCATTTGAGCATCATTTCACCAATTTCATTCATCGTCTGATATGACCAATCAGGTTAAAGGACATTTAAAAAAAAAAAAAATGGGTATAACAATACTCCTGATTTAAATGCTTTCAGTTTTGTCTGTTTTTTTTAATATTTTCTGGTAATTTATTGAAAAATTTAGCAGCCATGTAATTAAAACTGCTCTGATATGTTTTTGTGTTTGTTCTCTGTACATGTATGTCTGTTTTTTGTCTTGTTTTGTAATTATGAAGTGGATTGGTTTCACATACATAAAAGATGAACTTTATTAAAATGTTTACAAAAAACAGTACAAAAAATGTACAATAACTGTGACATTCCTTGTGAAATGGGCCTACTGATTTAAAAATATGATGTGTTATATTTACATGACTTTCTCTGCCAATTATATTTTCACATATATCCACTGTATGTTAAAATATTCTCATAAATATTATTTGTCTATCCTTGTTACGTAATAATGTACTTTTTACTAAGGAAGGATTTCAAATTAAACAAGCACTTAGTTACAGCCTACAGAAATAGTGTTCAAATGTTTATTGACAGTAACAAGGTCTTACAATAGAAAAAAAAGAAAGTGAGAAAAAAATACAAGAATCTCAAAGTGTCAAGCATGTGCCTTGTAGATGATGCTCAGCTTAAAATATTTCAACACAAAGTATTTTGAAAATGGCTATTACTATTTAAAAGTTTATATAACACCAAACTCTACCTTTTTCCTGTGATATGTTTTTTAGCTGTCTCTTAAGATTTCCTTCTTCTTTCCAATATGTGATACACCATTTTTTCTAAGTCCAATGTGCAGAACATTTTTAAGTATGACTTTAGCTTTTCACTTTTTACTATGAGTTCATGCCGAAGAACATTTTCTTAACTTAACTGAAAATTTTTAATTTTTATTTATTTACTTTCTGCTCATGTAGCCATACTGAAGAATGCATGCAGCCAAATTATACATCTTACATCATTTAATGCAATGCTGTCAACAGGCTTTTTCATCCATAGTTTATGCTAAATTTGTTCCTAAATTACGATGACACTCACTAAATCTAGCTTAAATCTAATTGCTACACCACAATCATCATCATCATCATCATCATTGCAAAATCATCATCTGCACCTGATTTGTCTAAACAGCTATTATTTAAAGGATCCAGCTGCTCTATGATGTGCTCCCAATGGTATTTGCATTATCCTATTTGATATTTGTCAATTTGAATGATGTGACTGCCAATCTTCCTTCTTGCAGTGTATTTTGTTACCACTGGAGACCAAACATATGGCAATAACTAAACCAGTCAGATATTATCTGGGAGCTCACACATTGGTCTCCAACCAAACACTCCATTATCTCATATTACTCTTGTAAGTAAAATGCTGAATGAAGGAAAGAATTTGCTCTGGCAAATAGCTTTACCCACCAAAATTTTTGCAAATAGACTATGTGACTTTTCCATGTCCAGTTCTAAACCGAATAATAAATATAGTTAATTGCTAGATAATTATTCATACCAAAAGGCAAAGGAGTTTTAACATTCTCCTACCTAGAGCAAAACTTGGGATATGCATAATCCCATCTCTTAATGGGGCACAGGAAGGCATTACTTTCAGATCATAGCATTCTTATTCTCAGCAGATCCTCCTCATATAATAGTTGTGGTAAATCAACAGATCTGACTTATTAATCAGACAAAGCATTTTTAAAGTAGTTGCAATCTGTAAGAATGTCACAAAGAACAGTAATGAATTGCATCCACCTGTTTATAAAGTGATAACATCCTAGAGTAAGCATGATCAGAACTTTTCAAAAAAGACTGGCTGTTAATCGCTTCATTATTACTTGTTCAGATGTCTGGGGATTACTTGCAGAGATTACAAATGATGTGCAGATTGGCTGCTATGCAAGAAGCAATAGAGCTCATTTCTGTCTGTTTGCACATACACATTGGTGAAATTTTGGACTTAAAAAAAGAGCTCACATTCCTTTGTCACATGTTCGAAAGTAGCCCCCAAAATTTTACAAAATGTAATGAAATAAAGGAGACTTCACAGACTATTCCCAGAAAATTCAACATACACATTTTATTTCTTATGAAAATATCTTAAACATGTAGTACTTTAAACAAAATTGTTGCAACTGTTTTTTGGGAAAATAAAAAATAACAAGGATTTTTCCATGTAAAAGGTAGTTTGGGACTGGAAGATTTTCTTGAAAATCTTCATATCGTTCATCTTCAACATTTGGGAGATGCTGAAACTTAAATACCACAGCTTTGAATTTTTCAGCTTGATTCAACTTTCTAGTTGTTTAACCTTAATGATTGTCTAAATTTTGTTCTGCAACCGCCACTACACTTGAAACAATATGAACAGCTTTTAATCCTAAAATATGTACATATAAATCATATACCTGTTAAAATATGGGATTGTGGTACCAGCCATTTTTACATTGTCACAGCCCAGGAAGAAAAGCAGACCATAACATGCTAGGCAGATGGTATTCGAAATGAGAACAAACTGTACGGCTCCTTTAGGCCTCAGTTCCAAACGTTTTAGTAGACAGCCGCCCATGAAGATTCCAATACAGGCCCCAGGGATTGCAATAGAACCTATAAACATTCAGAATAATCAACAGTCACCTTTAGAAATCTCTAATTTTCTCTACCTTCTATTAGTGATATTTATATCCCTTCTATAAATTATTCTTAAAAAAGCTTATATAGGTATATATCTATCTTCATGTCAAATGAGGTAAAACATTTATAGAAATGGTTTCATTACAAACTTTTTTATAGGTGCAAGAAGGATATAGGAGACTGAATTGATAGTCCAATCATTAAAAAGCAGGTCGATATGTGCTGGCTCCATCCTCTTTGCATAGAATCGACAGATACAAACAAATGGTAAGTTGAGTAATGTGCAGTAAAGTAAGAGCAAATTTTAACCTATAGCTACATTTATGAATGTAGTAATGTTCCAGTAAATATTATTTTTTTCTTATCATCTCCTGGTTAAGATTTACTTCTGGTTAATGCTTACATGCAAATTTCCAAGCTGTTGGTAGATATGATTTTCAAAGGTTTATTATTGATTATAAATTTTATGTTTAAAACTGAGAAAAGCTATCTAAAGAAGAAATTTGAAATGTAGTTTTGTTTTAACTATAATACTTTATATTTACAGACAAATAAATAATTATTACACATACAAATATTGGGGCGTATATGTGCTGTGTTAGTTTAGTTTAGATACAAATGAGATCAAACATAAAAAGGCCTGAAGGGTTCATAGCTCAAACTGCTTTATGTAAGCATACAAAGCAAAACTAACTTTAATGCTTTACTTTATACTGAGTGGTTGTAAAATGTAAGGTTAGATAGTAAGCACATATCTTTAATTGCTTTACATACATATCAAATGAAGCTCTCCTATTCAGCATTTGTTCTGAAAACCTTAAGATTCCACACACCCTCAATACATTTTCTCTTCTTTTTGTTACATATGTATGTCTAAATACTTTTCTGTATTTAATTCTGTCTTAATTTTACCAAATTTGGAATACATCCAACATTTCATGTCTTTTAGTCTCCCTGTCTTCTATCTCTCTCTTCCTCTGTCTACCTGTATTTTTTCTAAAAATTCATGGGATTTCAAAACGTATATTTCCATAAAATATTAATATCAACTTTTTTGGTGGAATACGATACTTCCTAAGAAGATCATTTCTAAGAGTAATTAGTATCCCGAGTAAATGTATGAACTTCTAACAGCACTGTACTTACCAGTGAAAACACTCGCTTGGCTTTTACCAAGGCTGAATTGTGTTTCCAAGTATTTAGGCAGAAACACAACGAATCCAGATACTATGATAAGTTCCATACAGGCACCAAGACATGTTACTACATACACAGGATTGCACACCAACCTCCACATTGAGCGAGGAATATCTGTCAAAATAAACATTAAATTAGCTGATGCTAGGTTAGCTTACAGAATTGAGAGAACTATATGTACATGACTTTCCAAGATTAATTTACTCATATGTATGAATATTTTCAAATCAATAAAAACAACTGACATAACCACTGATAAGCAACAATTAGACAAATAAGGGATTTAATTACATGAGTTAATAACAATAAGATTAAGAAACAAATATTAAGCAAGGCACAAGTTGACACTGGGAAAACAGGCAAATCAAAATGTTTGATTTGCTATTTCTATATGTTATGTATTGCCCATCTATTGTTTATTAAAACTGCTTGTCAAAAGTAACATTTTTATGCTGCCAAAGAAAGCAACATGGCTCAATTATGCTAAAAGGGATGGTTAGGTCAAGAACATTAGTTACTTTATTTTGTATGATGGGCCTTGACCAGGCAGGGATATTAAAACTGAGTTTAAAAGTTTATGTAGTCCACCTTGATAGTATAGGGGTAGCATGTCTACCTCACATTCAAGAAGTCGCAACTATGAATCTTGCTTAGAGTGAATTATCTGGATGAGGTTTTTTTTTTGAAGGTTTTCCTTATCCTGAGAAGACAAATGCTGAGTAATTTTAAGCTCCATGAACCCTGAGATCATTTGAGCATAATTTCCGTGATTTCATCATTCATCATCTGACATGAGGAACTAGGTTAAATAGCATTATGCTACAAAAAAAGTTACTATCTTTTCATTATTCAGGATTTCTATTATTGGGTACTATGGCCAAGAGGAATTAGCCCTAAGGGCCAGTGTAAATATAATAATAAAGCAAGTGACCAATAAAAAAATTCCACTTGAAAATGAAACAAAATTGGGAATAAAGAATTATTTTACTGAAGAAATATGCTCTTAGACCGAAAAGAATTATTGGTGAATTAGGTGCCATGCTGCAGAAGCTAAAGTTCTTCAGAAATGTTGCAAAAATTTGGTTCCATGTATAGAGTTAATCAAATTAAATTGTTAGAAAGGATTCGGAGAAGGGCTATGAAGTTCACAAAAAGGGGTAAATATTTTGTGCCTATAAAGATGAGATTAAATGGGAGCTGTTGAAGGTTAGGCGTAAGAGACAGAGGTTATGCACATTATTTAAAACTTACGCTGGTTCACATGCATGGGTGGATTTTATGTGAATACTGTAACAAATAGAGAAGAATTTACCACCGGAAGAAAAAGTTGCATGAATGCATAAAATCAGATTTTTTTTGTTGAAATGATTTCAAATTAAGCAATAAGAACTAAGTACCACATGCTTAAAGGATATTAAAACATTCATTCAAGGTAAAAAACTCTTAAAATGAAAATAAAGAAAAATATAAAGCTTCCAAGCATGTCCATCAGATGAAACACTAATTTTTGGGGAAATTGCAACATGGAACATTAAATTTATCCTTAAACCTATGAATAAAATTTGACATAAATTGGGTTTTTTAATGAGCCTTACATTTATCCTGTCAGAGCTGTCTGTCTTTTAATTATGGTTTACCAATAATACAAGATTCATTCAAAAGTAGAGAGCTTCACAGCTGTTCACAGACAATTTGAGTTACACATTTATTATTCCTACAAATATCTTAAACAAATATGTTTTATTCAAAATCTTTAGAGTCTTTTTTGAATGAGAGAAAAAAAAAATATAAAGCATATGTTCCATTTAAACTGAAATTTAGGGTGGGGAGATTTTCTTGAAACCTTGGAAGATGTTGAACTCAATTACAAAGTTTGGTATAGCAATTTCTCACTTTTGCATTATGCTCTTTATACATTGCATACTGACTGTTTTCTAAAAACGCTTTCTTGGACTTCAAAGTGACTGACTATTTCTGAAGAAATTTTGACATACAAATTTTGGGTGGAATATGTCCTTCATTATATAGGTGAATGATACAAAAAGTAATACAACTACCTACCTTTAACGTCTTTTCCATAGCCTGAATCATTAGTCTGACCCTGCCCACCACCGTTGTCAGTAGATTTTGTAGGACGTATGGGGTCAGGACGAGACTTCTCCATTAGTCTAATCTTTTCTTTTTCTCTCTGTAAACACATTAACACATGCAACATACATTACAAATGTGAGATTTAATGATGATAAGAAATTCTAGGAAGATGCTTTAGTCAGAAATTAATACTGTCACCACTTTAGTCTAAAAATTAATTGAACAATGGATTGTGCCAGAGACAATGGGGACATTTCCAGAAAGAATGCTCATTTGCTCCTATTTCCATGGAGATTTGTGATTATTAACATTGCAAATCAATCTGTACAAATTAAATCAAATGCTTAAAAACTTAAAGCTACTGAAATGGATCATGAAATTCAATTAGGCTCTGTCAGTGATTTATATAAAATATATAAATGTGATGTGGATGTATGCCAATAGAAATTGCTTCAAGAACAACATGATGACATAACAATAGACTATAGTATCATTTTCAAATGCCATACATATTTTTAAGTAGGTAATTGACACTTTGATTTAATTGCAAATAATACTAACATCAAAGCTATAAACTCTTATAAATATCTCAGGTCTATAGTAAAAAATAACACTCAATAGAAAAAGCACAAGAGTAACTAAGGGAAATAATTTATTTAAAAGCAAACTGATATCATTGAGTGCAAAAATAAGAATTTATAATTAAACACAAAGTAATATATGGTTGTGAAACCTTGGTGCTTAAAGGGTTACAAAGGCAAAAGCTTTTAGTATTTGAAAAAAAGATTTTAAGAAGAATATATGTACCAATTAAAGATAGAGGACAATGGAGAACCCTGAGAAATGAAGAGTTAACATTAAAATAAAAAAGTATATAAAACTTTTATAATAGCACAGAGATTAAGATGGTTTGGAACTTATATAGAATGCCAGATGAAAGAACTGTCAAGGGAATATATAACTGAACCATCTGGAATCTAGAATAAGAGTAGACCATAAACAGATGGTATAATGATATAACAAATATCTGAAAAAAAATGCAGATAAGAAACTTGACTGTACTAATTAGGAATTTTACAAAATGGAAGCAAATTATGGAGAAGGCCACATTCAGTTAATAGAGTTGCAGTGCCTATTAAGAAGAAGAAGAAGAAGAATAATCAACATCTTGAAAGACTGAAATCTTCTACAGACTCCAAATGCAAAGGTTGTCAAAACATTGGAAAAATACAAGCAGATAATTTGGGCAAGGACAACCCATAAATGGGTTGTATCCAAATTAGAATCTTGATCATGCTTGGAAAGTCTACAGAGAGTATATAAATATTAACATTAGGCTGTGTTGATGTTTTGCAGCATTAAGTGTCATGAATGCACTACAAAGGGATTCAGTTGAGAGTTAATCTTCTAAGGAAAATGAAGCTTCTAACAGATATTGAAATTGGGAAGAATTCTTTAAACTCCAAGAATTAATTAAATGTAAGTTTTGTGATGAAGACTGCTCCTCACACTAAGGTGGATGGCAGGCATCTCCAGCACAGCCAAAAATATTTGGTTGGTTGGAAAGAAGGAGAGCAAGGTGCATTCTCAGCTGCTGTTAACATTTTCAAGACATAAGGAGATATTTCTGGATGTTCTTCATCTCAAGAGGTTTTCAGAAAGTCCAGCACTGACTTTTCCAGAGAGCTCTACAGCTACATGCTTATAAGTGGGTCAGTGGAGTTGTTGGGATATGCAGTGAGAAGCCCTGTGTTTGACAGCAAGCATCTGGAAGAGAGAAGAGAAGTCCTGCATTTGATATTTAAGTAAAAATACAGATGAAGGAAGAGGAGTCTCATGTTCAACACTCCTATGAGTGAAGTGGAAGGAAGAAGAGGCTGCTTTGAGTGCGCTTTATTATACCACTATGTGCAAAAAAAAGAAAAGTGTAGTGTAGGCTTACCAACTTCTGAACTCTGAATTCTGGGAGAAAATTAGATATAACTGAAAAATTGATGAAAAAAACAGTCATATGAACTTTTCCAGGCATTGTTAAACGTGCAATACTACTTCCTTCTATGCACTGCTAGCCCTTGCATAGAACAGATGAAATACTCATATTTTATAAAAGTATAGTATAATAATAATAATAATAATAATAATAATAATAATAATAATAATGATAATAATGATGATAAAATAATGATGATGGTAATAATAATAATAATAATAACGGTAATAATAATAATAATAATAATAATAATAATAATAATAATAATAATAATAATAATAATAATAATAATAAAGGAATAACGAGATATAACATAATTCCAGGAGATTTAATTTCAGTTCTGGAAGCCGGGAGATTCTATTCCAGGAGCTGGCTATTTTAGGAGAGTTGGCAACTCTAGGGTGGTGAAAAAAGTAAAAACTGAATTAAGTGACAGTATACTGAAAAATAAAATATGTTACAATTAAGTATAATTGCATATGTGCATTATTTCTGGACTCATGGCAACAGTGAAGTTTCACTGTAAACGCCTACATTACATACTATGACTGCAATATTTTACAACCACATTTATTGTTAATTTTTCTCATGAATGACCATTTAGTGCTCATTTGTACAAACCTGCAATACTTTGGGAAAAGCAAAGAAGGGAATGGCAACCAGAATGAGAAGGAAACCACAGAGAAGGAAGCCACCCCACCACATCCCCACCCATCGTCGGTCTCCTGGATCTGGAATACAGATAAAATAAATGTTGCAATAAAAATATGGCAGTAACTGTTGTTTATGAGCATTCTGCATCACTTTACAGCTTACCAATTGTGACTATGGAACTAGAAAAGGAATCCATGTGGAACGACAGCAAGTATGCTCCCAGGAGGAAACCAAGAACAGGACCAAATGCTGCCATGCTGTACATACAACCTGCAAGATTAAAAGTATTCAGCTCAGTTCAGGATATTCAATTCAATTTCATATAAATTCTTATACAATTGCAAACAATGTAAACATTATTGACATGAAAGAATTTAGAAATAATATAGTAATAATATAGTTAATAAATAAAGAAAAACTTATTTGAACAAATAAAATTATTTTATATCAATAAAATAGTATAAAAGGCATAAACCTCAAAGCAGAAAGTACTAAGCAAGATGAAAACATAGAACATTTTAAACATGAACAGAACAATATGAAAGTTAAAAACCTAAGAATAGAAAAGAGATAACTAACTATTCATTCAAATAAAGAATAGAATTAAGTGGAAACACATAAGAAATGACAATTTTAGAAAAATCCATCTTCATTACTGTTAATGAATCCATATAACAAGATTTATTCCCAGAACTTGAAAACATGTACCTACTTAACATAATATCTTGACAGCTTTTCAGCATATGAGAAATGGTTCTCACAACAGAATTTGTCACAAAAAAGTTTTCATTTTCATTAATTTCTTGTGAATTTCATTAGTTGAACTGAACTTAAGCATTCATTGTTGAGCATTAAAAAAAATCCACATTAATTTTCAGAAACTAAACAAGCTCTATTGTGCATATAATTTTGTTCTTTATTTGCTTTAACAATTCCACTTCTGTAAAATTTTCTGGATATCCTTTCACATTTTTCTAGTTTATAAATAATAAAAAATGATTTATTCTGGTTCAATAAAAAAAGTAAATGTTATAAATTTCAGCTTGCAACCTTACCAATATAAAGAGAAGCACTCTCTGGGCGGACATGGTCATCTATATATGTAGTACCAAGTGTGAAGAGAGGCGAGCCCCCACAGCCAAGGAGCAGTTGTGCGAGCAGGAACAACAGGACGGGGGCTGCTGTGGAGGGAGAACCCTGGATACAATTATCTCCTCTCAGATTGTTATGGGGGGCCAATGGTGGTGATGAAAGACCTGTAATGAACAATTACTGGATTATTGTTAGAACCAGCTGAAAAATTCAATGCTATAGCTGGAATCTGAACATATATCATCACCATTATAATAATATGTACTGGATTAAATTCAGTGTTTTAAAGGTTTTTGCCATTTGCTGTTAAACAGCAGTTTTGCCATTACTCACAATAGTGATTTTTTCTTCCATACTGCTTTCATATTTATCCAACAATAGATTCTACACAGTCCTAATGACATCTGTAAGCCTAGCTTGAAACAAATTCCAAGAAATATATATGAAGAATTACTAATGTTAGGGTGTGAATGAATGGGGAGCCAGAAATGGCTTCTCTTAATGAATAATATATATAATTAGGAAAAAGCAAAGTGGTTTCTTTTTTGGCAAAGAAAGGAACCCAAATTAAACAAAAAACTATGATAAAATTTCCTTATGAATCAAATGCATTGTAAAAAGAAAAATCTGATGTGTTACACTCACATGACTTCCTCTAGCTCTTCTAAAAATTTCTTACATAAGATTATTCTTCTTCCTGCACCTTGCTAATCAAGATAATCATTAGGAGAATGTTCTTACTACTTAGTTCCTTACATGTAGAAAAAAAATCTGATGTGTTACACTCACATGACTTTCTCTAGCTGTTCTAAAAAAACTCCTACATAAGATTCTTCTTCTTTCTGCACCTTGCTAATCGTGGTACTCATTAGCACAATGTTCTTATTATTTAGTTCTGTATAGATAGGAAGAAAATAAGGGAATACACTAGGCTAAAACAATAGTCAAATGTTTTAAAAGCTGTCGTTATGCAATTGTCATTACAAATCATTTCTTTTCTTGGCCAGGAGTAGAACAAAAGAAAAGCAGACACTCCCGTCTGAGAAAAGTACAAGTACTTCACAACTGAAACTAATAACAATGAATACCTTGAAAACGGTAAGCTCCATGAGAAAAATATATATGACATAACTTGTGTATTTTAACAAGACCTACATTTTTTATATAAAAAGTTTTTGTCTATCTCTTACAGTTTACTAGTTATGACAAATTAAGCAAAATTCATCCAGAATAAACAGGTCTTCAGAAGCTATTCCCAGAAAATTCAAGATATACATTTTATTTGTTAGGTGAATATCTGTAATATATGATATTTTAATCAAAATCGTTAGAGCCATTTTTAAGAAAATCAAAATTTTCGAAAAAAGTTCCATGTAAAGGGTAGTAGGCGGTGGGGGGATTTTTCTCAAAATCTTCGTATCGCATCCCTGGAAGATACTAAACTTAAATACCAAGTTTGGTATTTTAGCTACTTTTCGTTTTTGAGTTATCTCACACACCCCCACCCCCACCCCCACCCACCCCCACACACACACACACACGGATATTCTTCTGGAATTGCTTTTTTTTTTGATACAGGGGGTCCTAAAACATGTATTTCCAGTGAAATCTCGGTATCGAATTTTTGGGTGGAATACAATACTTCTCTATCCCTATGTACATTGTACATATGGGGCTAGAGAAAGTAAAAATAAGGGAATACACTAGGCCTAACTGATAGTCAATTGTTTTAAAGACTGTCATTATTCCATTGTCATTGCAAATCGCTTCCTTGCTTGGCCAGGAGTAGAACAAAAGAAAAACGGACACTTCCTGTCTGAGAAAAGTTTAAATACTTACAACTGAAACAAAAACCAGGAATATCTCGGAAACGGTTACCTCCACAACAAAAAATGTAAAGGATATAAATTGTGTGTTTTGATCAGATCAACATTTTCTGTGTAGTAAATTTTTGTCTATCTCTTAACGTTTAGCAGTTAAGCAAAATTTAGCAAAATTCATCCAGAATAAAAAGCTCCTCAGAGGCTATTCCCAGAAAATTCAAGATATACATTTTATTTGGTATGTATATATCTTTAATATACAGGATTTTAATCAAAATCGTTAGAACCATTTTTAGAAAATCAAAATTTTTGAACATTTTTCCATTAAGGGGTAGTTGGGGGTGAGGGGATTTTCTTGAAAATCCTCATGTCGCTTCCTTGGAAGATACCAAATCTAAATACCAAGTTTAGTATTTAATGGTCGTTTGTTTTTGAGCTATGCTGTCCTCAGACCCACAGACCTTTTTCTGAAAATGCATTTTTTGGATTCCGGGGGTCCTAAAACATGTATTTCCTGTGAAATCTCGGTATCAAATTTTTGGGTGGAATACAATACTTCCTCTATATACTATGTACATAATATGTATAGAGAAAGTAAAAATAGATACAAATTATATAAAGAAAATAGCATAAGAAAATAAAAATTCAAAGTGACTACAAATTGTACAAATCTAATTTAATTCCAAAATTACCAAGAAAATCAGCTGTTGCCAACTTTCGTGTGATACTTGGACATGATTGAATAATCATCTCTATAGGATTGGCCTTTCAACCTCACCAAACTGCCCACTATGTATCAAAGAAGAAATTATGAATATGGAACACCTAGAATCATGCCAAGCTTTGATGTATCCTAATGTTGTTGCCAAATACTGGGAAGGTAGAAGGAGAATGACTTAATTGCCAACTTCAGTGCATTAATCACACACACATATACATATAATTAGAGATTTGACCTTGTAGAGGGAGGGGTGTGTAAGAAATAAGTTATGTAAGGTTAAAATGCATACCTTATTAAAGCATTTCTCATAAGTAAACACAGAAATAAAATATTAAAATTATTGCTGTTTTAATGCAGAAGTGTAAAGGCTGCTGAATTGTAAAACATATCTCAAAAAATCATTTCACACTGGTAGAAAATTAATAGTAAAACAGTATTGTCTTATGCAATGGTTCTTATGTTTGCCTGGTATGTGAGTCATCACAGCTGGGATGCGTAAAGGCAGAGAAAAATGGTGTGACATAACAGGATCCTTTGGAATGCAAGACTCTTCTTGTGAGAATGTGATTCTTCTTAATTCTCCTCCAAGCTTTGGCTTCCAGAATTTTCAAAAGTTTCCAGGAATTTCTGACATCATTCTCTTGCTATAAAAGCAGTAAGGATTGTAGTGCAGTGCTGTGAACTGCACTGAGTTATGAATGACTAGAGTGTTAGCGCACAGTAATGCATGAGCATGAATGACACCCAGCTGTAAACTGTCTATACGTCGAAGCATCTAGTAAATTATTTGCAGCATTCAATTTAAGAGTTTATTTATAAATAATGTTTTAGTCAGTAAAGACAGTTATGATAGCAAAAATACATGCAGTATGAAATGTACTAGGCATGCACCTTTTCTTGGGTGATTGGATCCCTAGTCTTCATTCCTTAGGTTTTTGTGCAATTTCAGAAATGAACCAGAGTGACAACACATGTAGAGATATGTACACTCCTTGACATCTAGTAGCTTCAATACTAGGTTTCATTATCTCCGTAGATCCCAGGGTTTACATTGTGCACTCTGTTTCATTTAATAATTCAACCATTTTGTAGTAAATTAGATAATCTATTCACCATGATGGCTGAGGGCCTCAAACTTTCTTTGGTTGACAATTTGAAATTTTTATTTAAAATAATTTTAAAGGAAATTTAAATTAAATAGGGATTTTTAGGCTTAAAACCCATAAAATAGGTACATTGGGGTATAATAGGCACTTTTAGGTACAATAAAACTTCCACAGTGTGTGCAATTTGTCATGAAATGTGAACATATATAATTTGGTTTTGTTTATTGCTTCAGGAAAAAATAGGCATATAACATAAAAGCGGAGGTCTAATCATGACAATGCCTCAAAATGAAATGAAATGGAGTGCTATTTATGGATGCTCTTTAACTACTATGGTTCTCAGCGTCCCATTCTAAATTGGACGTGAAAGACCACCTAATTTTGCTCAGAGGTCTCTCTATCAGACTTGAGGTTGTTTTATGTGCCGTAAATCTATGACACGGGACCAATGGCTTTACTTCACTTCCAAAGGAAGCCATGCTAAGGATTTTTACACCTGAAAAAATCCATCGTCCTCTGCCAGATTTGAACCCGCGACCTTAGGTATATGAAGTTACTATGATAACCATTACACCATGGAGGGTGACTGACAATGCCTCAGCATCCATGGCTGCCAGAATAATTGAATTCTTGAATAAGGAAAAGATGTGAATCTTGCCGCACCCACTCTATTCACCTGACCAGGAATTCTTGTGACTTCTTTCTGATCCCAAAAGCAAAAGAAAAAAATTGTGGGCAGCATTTTTCATCCAATGAAGAGGCCATTGCTGCAATCAACAGTGCTTCATCCCTAAAGAAGTTTAGACTGACACATGTTCTGAGTGGTTCCAAAGGATGGAAAAATGTATAAGTGATCAGGGAGAGTATTTTGAAAAGTTGTAGCAGTTATTTTCTAAATAAAATGTTTTTCTGAATCTCTGTAAAAACTTTTGGCATAACCCTTGTACATGGTTCAAATCCTGGCTATGGCATTGAATTTTTCAGTCCTACTCTGCCTCTCCAACTCCTGTCCTACACATGGCTAGTGTGGAAGAAACAATTATGTCAGTGCTAATATGTTTATATAGTCAGACATAAGCCCCTTTGTTTAACAAAGATAACTGACATGAACTTGGAGTTTCTTCTACAAATATTGAATCAGTGACAATGAACTGAATAAGTTTGTAAAAGACATACATACCTGATGATAGCCTCCCCAAGCCCATGTCCTGTTCCCTGAGTGAGACTCCACGACAGATATTATCAGAACTGGAGTTGGCCATTGTGGACGCTAGGTGCGGTTCTGCCGTGAAGTGTGGCACAGTGAATACGATTGAGCCAATACCCATCACTACAGAACCTGTACAATCAAAATATAAATCAATTTCAATTCTCAAAGCAGGAGGAGTTAACATATCTGCATAGGCTGACATTTATGGCTCAGCATTAACATGAGGAAAATTAATACCACACACTGTTTTACTAGAAGGTATATAACTCCAGTAAAATTATGAATAAATCTAATACTTTGGACATATGTACTTTCTTTTCATGTGTTCCTAAAATTAAGCATTACTTGTGAGTAAAATAATAATACTTTTTTTGTTGCTTTTATCAAGACCCAGATTAGATCTGCCAGGCATTTATCAATTTAAACTAAAGGTAGGAAAAACTTAAAATCGGCCCAGTTATACATTTGCAAAAAATCTTTCAAGCTTGCACCAAAGAGTATTTCTACTTTCTCTGCCACTTACTTAGCAGCTAAGAAGAATTTCTGTATTTCACTAAAATTTTTGATGTTGACAAATTACATATTTTAAGATTCTCTAAATAAATAATAAAGTATGTTTAAAAAAATCTGTGTGCATGTATTCGTGTGAAGAGCATAAATCAAAAATGAAAGGTTGGTCAAATACCAAACTTGGAAGTTAAGTTCAGCATTTTCCAAGGATAGATACAAACAGTTTCAAGAAATTCCTCCCACTCTAAGCTACGCTTCACATGGAAATATTTTTTGTTACGTTTATTTTCTCAAAAATAACCAGATATTTTGTTTAAACTGATTTAATTGTTTAAGATATATGCATAACAGATAAAATGTTTGTGCTGAATTTTCAGCGAAGAGCCTCTGAAGTCCTCTTTATTTTTAATGACTTTTGGACAACTGCTAAACTCCAAGAGATAGAAAATATCTTGCTACATAAGGTGCAGATGTTGTTAAAGCATACAATTTAAGTAAAGTAAAAAGTTGATTTTCATTTTAGGTTTTTCTCGTCGTTATACAAAGAACATGGAAGCTATAACATAGATCCATTCTAATCATTTTAAGCTATTGTATCTTTTTCTTATATCTACAACAAAATGCATAAATGTGTAATGAAGGTTTGCCTTGAGTAACACAGATAAAAGATGTGAAAGCAAAATATCAGATATTTAAGCTGTTGCTAAAAAAAATAATTCTTCTCTCCTCAAGTTTAAAACTTGAGCTAAGTCCATGGACAATGCAGACCTTTAAATTGCTACTTAATTTTAAATCACACCTAAACAAAATTTTGTCATGAATAACAATAACATCAATAGAAAATTAGTTTTTAATGTATAAATTATGTCTGAAAATTTGTAATGGGGGAAAGTTTGTGAATGTAATTCAGTGAATTTTTCCAGTTTGATACAACTCTCCAATTATTATTGTCATATATGAATAATGATGATTCAGAAATCTGAAGCAGTAAATATCACTTCATATGAATACATTGAACATGTTTCAGGTATTGCCTGTATTCATCTTAACAGGAATCTGACTGGTTCCTGATGGAAGAATTTGTTGTGGAATTGTCTAAAAGGTGATATCAGATTCTGTTGGGGAAATATGAACTTCCAGAGGAGGTTTGGTGGAAAATCAAAATGTTTTTAAGTAAATCCTTGTCTTCTATTGTGTGTGCAAAGGTTGGAACTTAATTTACAACTTATTTACAACTAATACAAAAGAAATATGTGTTACCAAGTTTTACTGTCTTTCAAAATAATTAACAGCATTGTGTACAACCCATTGTCAGAGATACTTTAGCAGCATTTGTTGTATCAATAGTTTGAATGGAGCAGTCTACTGCCTGAAAAATCTGAAACAGTTTTGAAGCAAATGCCACAAAGTGGTTCCCTGATCTTCAGAATCAAGTCAAAGTCACAAGGGCTTAAGTCTGTGGGAGTGTGGCAGATGGTATCTCTTTCAGTTTCATTGACGAATAAATCAGCCGCAGCCTATGCACAAAAAATATCATGCGAACCAATCAGATGCTCAGGAACTATAAATACGCGAATCTGGACTTTCAAGTTATCCTGAAGACAAAGATGATATACATCTTTAAAACGATGGAGTCAATCCATGAACTTAACTGGCTAGAAGCTCGAGAACACTTACAGTTATATTTAATAATGTTGGCAGAGCTAGGAAGTTTGTACCAATTTTCTTATACAGAACAAGAGCAGTCAGGTTTGGTAATACCATGTGGGACTACTTGTCTGAGCAAAGGTCAACATAGAGTGCATGCAGCCTATTGCTGCAAAACAGGTATCACTACATAACAGAACCATGTCAGTAGGGAGGTACTCGAATAACATCTTGTTCTGCTCATATGAGCAAAATAATCTGTTTTACATCGTTTTTAGCAATGTGCTTTTTAATGCACTTATTTAGAAACCGATAGCAGTTCTAGTGTACAAACTGCCAAATGTCTAGTAACAGAACAGCTTCACAAAAGTATATTAATAACTGCAAATTTATTCAAAGAGTTAATCTACAACTATCACACTGTTACAATCCAGGGATATGGAGTTGAACTGAATCTGTGTGCATGTAGAAGAACTGTCAAGATGGATCTACTAATCCACGACCATCCTACCTGAAATAAACATGAAAATGAAAAATGTAATTGAAAAGAATGTAGGGTTCAGTGTGATGTATCGCATACAAGCTGCACTTTTAGATCCCAATGCTTATTTGCTTGATGATACTGATACTGATAAAATATTTCAAATATGTCCCGATCACATCATATGAGATGGAACTAACTTTTTTGCATTATAAATTTTGTTTGGCAGAATGTAGAATGAGGTTTTCATTTGAAAGGCTTCAGAAGTACATATAGTTTTCAGCATTATGGCTGCAGATGAGTAAAGATTTAGTTTAATTCCTGCTTTTGTTTTTACCTAGTGAGAATCTGAAGATATTTAAGAAATAAATGTTATTATTTGGATATTATTTAACATGCAATCAATAAATATTTCAATCCATGTTATAATTCCTTGGGTGTTTTCATTATGTACATATATATAAATCAGTTAGTCACCCTTTTATATGTAATGATTTGTATGTTGTACATAATTATCTAAATAGTTGTGCTTATATAAAAGTTTCATAAGTCATTTTTGTTCTCTGGAAACAGTTCTGTTTACTTTACAACAGGTTTGTTTACCTCTCCACCATGCATTCTTATCAATGACTTGTTTTGATGTGGTGAGACAAGTCAGTCACAACCTATATACAGAAAGGCAAATGGTACGAACTTCCTAGCTCTGGAGAATCCATCCAGATTTGATTATATTCATGGGGATACAGATTTTAAGTCCCAGGGATACAACCGCTATCCACTCAGCACCTATAATAAAATGAGGAGCTACAATAGGCAGTGATCCCAGCCATGATATCTAACATTCTGACAGAGGGATGTATGATGCTGGCCACATCAACTACCCATATCAGTTGGATGATTGTCCACCTCTGTTGTGCATAAGTGAGCAAGAGACTGGCAGCCAGGTTGGAAGCTGTAGCAACATGGGATTATTATATTATTACATAGTAATTTTTATTTACTGTGACTACGTGGCCAAATGTACATGTGAATTGCTCCTCTACCTTGCCCTCTGGGTTGTTGGAGGTGTGGACGATGTCTGCAAAGAGTGCTTACGTAGCCCCTGGATTGTTGCAAGTATGGACAATGTCTGTGAAGAGCACGTATAAAGCCGCCTGAATTGTTGTTAAGGCGAACATGTGCGTGAGTGCTGGTTTTCTTAGACTTCTGGATTTTTGCAGCTGTCTGCCACCTTAACAAACGAATATGTGCAATAATAGCCAAAGAAAATCTCCTTTGTGGGGGGTATATACAGCCAACAGGATCAGTTCAACAGAGACTTTGAAAAGTGTAGTTGGATTTGAGAGACAGCTGAATATAAGAGCATCAAAGTGATGAGAAATTAAATTGTTCTGGAGCAAATGATTAAGACCTTTTCTTACAGTACTACATTTATTTTATGGAGCTAAGTTTATGTTGTATTTCTTGAAAAACCTTGATGCATTTGATATGTGAATTTTGTGTATTGTTTTAAGTTTTATTTAATTCCTCAATTTTGTGCTGTTTGATGTCTACTTTTGTCTTCCTATAGATAAGGAGCACTTAATTGACTTCAATTACTGCCACCAAACCTCTTCCAGAAGTTCATAACATCCCCAGTAATTAATGTCACCACTTTGGATAATTTCACAACAAATTTTTCCTTCAGGAACCAGTACCTCAAAACGTTTTCAAGGTAGCTATATTAAATGATGTTCAGTGTTTAAAATTACTGCAAAATTGTCACACATCTTCTATTTAATTAATATTTATTAAAAGCTTTTTTATAACACTTTTTATTGTACTACATTGCTTATTTTATAAAAACACTGCATATGTAGCCAGTAATGTACGAATACACGAGGTTAGGTCATCTATTATCTCTGCTACACAGGAGAACATTAACATGTTAAAAGTAGTCATCCTAGCTAATTGAAATGTTATCACAAACAAGAATGCATCATTAATAGCACCCTAATGTTAATTCAGGATGGAATGAGACTTACCAACTGCTATCCAAACTGGAATGTGTCTTCTGCTACCCAGGTAACTGACAAAGATCACTGTGATCACATTGCCTATCTCATAGGAAGACGCTATGAGGCCTGAAAGACTAGATGGGATCTCAAACCTTTTCTCGATGGTTGTGATCACTGAATTTATATACCCAGAGCTGAGCGCCTGCTGTAGTGTTACGAGGAACGATAGTAAAAGGACGAACACCTGCAACACATTGTGAACATTTTATTGTTAGCTTATAATATGAGAAAAAAAAAAACAAAACAAAAAAAAAAAAAAACGACTGTTATACAACTGAAGAGAGGAAATTTCAAATGCTCTAAATTACAATTTTGAAATTATATAGGAGAAGCACAAGATTTTTACTAATCATAATTAAAATAAGAACTGAAGCTTTCCTGGCGACGTATTAATTCAAAATCTTCTCGGGCTTCTAGCCAGGTAAAAACTTGGCGAGGAAGATGCACTTCTTCGAAACGTTGGTGTCAAGCCAAGTTTTTACCTGGCTAGAAGCCCGAGAAGATTTTGAATTAATCATAATTGATTATTGAAAAAAATTGAGAATATGGTCTGATACTACATAATTATCTGGTCAGATTTACTATGTGCTTAATTCCATAGTCTTCATTTGGTAGGTGTTGGGCAACTTCAAAAGTAGAGCTGAGCAATAACTTTAAGACATTAAATATGTTATACATCCTGATATATAATACCTTCAATGTTAGGGTTTCATTCAGTCTGTAGATCCCAGAATTCATGTATATGCATGTGTGCTGTCTTTTGATTAATAATTCAACTAGTTCGTAGTAAATTAGATAACCTATTCACTAAAATAGCTGAGGGCCTCAAAGAAAGAAACTTTCTTTAGTTGACAACACTGCGAAAAGAGAGGCAGAAAACTTCTCCCTCTTCCCTTTGCTCCTCGCTTCCCCATAAAACTAGTGGCCAAGAAAAGGTGTGTGTACTCAAGTATTCTATGTGTGATACTCAATATTCATCCAGGAACAAAATATTTCTTTTTCTAACACCTATTTATAGCAGGTAAAAGAAGCACTGTATTCTGCCAAAACTTTTGATATTGAGACTTCTTTGGCAATATACATTTTGGGATTCTCTGAACCCAGAAAAAGTATTTTTAGAAAATGTTGTGGTATGCTTTTTTTTTGGTGTTTGATGCCCACTTTTACTACAAATACACTGCAGGCGATTACACTGATGATACAATAAATGAAGATGGAGCACCAGTGGAATGTGTTGGTGGGGGAAACCAAAGAGTCTGAAGAAAGCCTGCCCCTGTACCGCTTTGCTCACCACAAATTCCACATGCAGTTGCCTGGGATCAAACACCGACCGCCTTGGCCTAACCACTTGTGCGGCCCCTGAGGTGTGTGTGCCTAAAAACAGTATAACTAAAAAATTAAAAGATGGTTAATTACCAAAGTTAATTACCAAGTTCTCCATCTTCCAACATTTTAAAGAAAATTCCCTCACCAATCAATCTTTACATGGAAAAATTCCATTTTTTATTTCTGAAAAACAGCTGTAATGATTTTCACTAAAATATTATATGTTGAATTATTCACATGAAAAATAAAATGTGTATCTTGAATCTTCCATGAATGTCCTGTGGATTTCCCTTTATTTAATCAAATTTTGTGTAACACCAATCTTAAAAGATAAGAGGAAAAAAAAAATTAAAAGAATAATAGGAAAAATGTAGAGCTCAAGTACACAATTTTTATCAACATTTTTCATAGCATATTTCACGTTACAGATTAAGATATTTCCTAAACATAGCTAATGGACATGCTTAATAGTTTCAATTCTTACATTTTACCCTTTCCTTTTCTTGCTACCATGAATAAAAAACATTTGAATCCTATTTCCACAATTCTTTTTTAATTGGATAATTCCTGTGAGCAAAATACCAAGGACAGAAGAATCACTTTATATGAGAAGTGCAGTGCTTTTCTTTCACACTCTGGCCACCACACAGCTGCTAATATGTTGACTGCTACAGCTTGGATTCTCACTGGAGCAATTGCCATCTCATGTTCCTATAGTTACGGTTATAACTACCATACTTTATCATAAAATATTTTGGAGACGTAATCCTTCTCTATACACACATTTCACTGTCTT
Source organism: Hymenopus coronatus (assembly GCA_030762935.1). Taxonomy (NCBI): domain Eukaryota; kingdom Metazoa; phylum Arthropoda; class Insecta; order Mantodea; family Hymenopodidae; genus Hymenopus; species Hymenopus coronatus. Next base: position 143,139,085 of record CM060896.1, read on the forward strand.
TTCAGGAAATTTTCATTTCAATTAAGTGTTCAATATCCGAAATTGAGTGAATTTTTTGTTTGATGTTTTCTTTTAGTTCTTCAAATATATTGATTTTTTGGTACACTTTTATTTTTTAAGTTCTACCATAAATTAAAATTGCACAATGTTAAATCAGATGATCTTGAGGGCCATAATCCTTAACCAATCACCCGTCATTAAAACTTTTCCGAATTAAACTTGATAGCACATCAGCTCTATGTACTGCAACAAAAGACATGTAAAAAATGGTGTAAGTTATTCTGTACTCTCTGTATTTATTATTTGTTCAAAAAATATAGGTACTATTGTTCTGTATATGTTAACTGTACCTGCTGTTTGCATCATGCAAGGGAATCTCATGTATAAAATCCAGTTTCTCTGTATTTCAGTATCTGTCTTTTTACAATAGAACACAACCATATAAATGGAACCATGTTTGTCAGAGAAGTGTAGATTATTAAACCTTATCAATGATATTTTGCAAAATCCAATTATGGAATTTAAAGACATGAAAAATAAGGTACCTATATGCAACAAACCCATATACTGGAGGAATTAAAAGAAAACATAAGGCAAAAAATTTGCCCAGTTTCAGACAGTGAACTCTCAAGAGTAAATAACAATTTTCTGAGAGGATGACAGAAGCATGTGGGTAGAGAATGACAACATTTCTAACATCTCTTTTGATAAGGTAAGCACTTATTAGTAACTCTGAGAATGTGAGGCTGTTGTGGAGATATGACTGTTTCATGGGACACTGAACTGAAGCAGCAAGTGCACAGACCCTATGTAGTGGCCACAAGGTGAAACAAAGGCACTGTACAATATATAAGTATATACAAATGCTAATAGACAAATATCTGGGCACTTTAAAACTTCATTGTACTGAAATTTTGTTAACATCTCTGTATGAAATAAATAAACCACTTGCAGAATCAGGAAATGACATTAACTGAATATCTTGCCTCATCCTTATTTCATGTAAAATTCAGCTTTGGAAAAATGGACTCAACTTTGTTGTTGGTAATTATTCAATTGTTCACTAATTCAAGTTACATTTTAAAAACCCGTTCCATCGGCCACATATTCATTAAGCAAAATTCCTTACTTTCACTATACTCAAGTTTTTTTGCTATACCAACATTCATAGAAATGAAATAATTTAACATTGACGTTATGGAGATATAGTTTTTTATGACTTGGATTGAAATATTCCTTAAAGTGGCATTGTAAGCACATGGGGGTTAACAAACAAACATTGAAATGTTCGTTAATGACGGTTTAGGTAATTATTTACTTGAAACTAGACGCCATTTGGAATGTCCAGTCATTGGCCTGGTTGGAACGCGCCGTGGCCGAGTGATCAGACCACTTGCCTCTCACCTAAACGGCCCGGGTTTGATTTCAAGCGACCGCATGTGGGATTTGTGGGGGACAAAACGGCGCAGGGGCATCATCACATTTCATCGGGGCTCCATCATCATTCCATGTATCATCGTGTCATCGCCTGCGGTGCCATAGCGTTGAACACAAAAAAATTAAAAAAATGCGGTGAAGGAAACAAGTTAGCCATAGTCAGTGTGTGTGTGGGGGAAACTACTCAGCAGGCTTTAGGAGTCTCTGCTCGGTGAAGGTAAGGCTGGATGCCAAAAGCTACACGAACAACGGCAATTAGTATAGGATGCCTTAGTAAAGCTAAAAAAAAAAACTGTGTTCTTGTTTTCATTTAAGATGGTGTAACTTTAGCATGTACTAGTCCTCCTTTTAGTATAATTGTTGCTGACTACCAGTGAAATCTCTATATCTCTCATTCACCAAGCTTGCCACCCGCCATTACACTATGTTGCGTTCGTAGAGAATTCTTTTTCAATTGTATAGAGTCTAACGCCAACATATTGAGGGTCACAACAGTATTAATAAAAGTCAAGAAGAAAACAAAAAATGAAAATTAGAACAAAAGCAATGACATAAATTTTTCATCCATTTCATCAGAATGTCAGAACTCACCTTGATCCCAGCAAAGCGCTGGATGAATGGTGGTCTACAGGAGAGGATCCCGCAGTCCTTGGAATCTTGAAGCACTATCACAGGTGCAGGTTTCTCACGCTCTTTTTCGCTCCTACAACAGACAATGAAGTCATCTTTACTTTCTTTACCATAAGTATGATAAGTAGCGGAAGTACTGCATTCTACCCATACTTTGATATTAAGATTTCATTAACTACAGAATGTTTCAATCATAAAAAAGCATTTTTAGAAAAGTCCACATGTGCATGTGTGTGCACAGTATAACTAAAAAAATCTGATGTGTACCATTCACATGACTTTCTCTATATCCCTGCAACAAATTATTCTTAAAAAGCTTATGCTTCTATTAACTTCATGCTAATTAGTAAAACATTAGCAAAAATAACTATATTACTTGCTTCCTTGTAAGTAGAGGTGAAATAAAGGAGTACCATAGGTTGAAGTGATAATCAAAAGCTGGTTGCTATGTCACTGAAGTTCCTTTGTATGGACAGCAGTTGACAGATTCTTGTATGAGAAATGTATTAAGTTTTTCATAGCAGAAACCATAAATAAGGAATGTCACAAAAAGGACGAACTCCACGAAAAAAAAGCATATAACATAAATTGTGTGTTTTAACGTGCTCTACATTTTTTGTGTAGTAAGCTTTGTCCATCTCTTATGGTTTAGCAGTTATTCAAAATTTAGTAAAATTCATCCAGAATAAACTACACTTCAGAGGCTATTCCCAGAAAATTCAAGATATACATTTTATTTGTCAGGTAAATATCTTTAATATGCGAAATTTTAATCAAAATCGTTAGAGCCATTTTTGAGAAAATCAAAATTTTCGAAAAAGTTCCATGTAAAGGGTAGTTGGGGGTGGGGGGATTTTTCTTAAAATCGTCTTGTCGCATCCCTGGAAGATACTAAACTTAAATACCAAGTTTGGTATTTTACCGACTTTTTGTTTTTGAGTTATCGTGTTCACAGACACACGCACACACACACATACGTATACGGACCTTTTTCTGAAAATACTTTTTTTGGTTACAGGGGACTCTAAAACATAATTTCCGGTGAAATCTCAGTATCGAATTTTTTGGTGGAGTGCAATACCTTCTCTATACACTATGTACATAGTGCGTATAGAGAAAGTAAAAATCAATTGTGTTCCATTCAGATGACTTTCTCTTACACAAGCTTATTCTTCTTCTACTTGATGCTAATGCAGATAAACTTAACAGGAACAGGCTAAAGATTTTTAATTCTTTTAAGAGATGGTCACACTATGTTTCGAGTTGAAATTTCATTCTCCTTGAAAGACCACGATGAAAATAATCTGATGTGTTCCATTCACATGACTTTCTCTATCTCTCCGTAACAAATTATTGTTAATAAGCTTATCTTTTATTTATTTCATGGTAATCGAGGAAAATTAGCAGAAATAGTCTTATTCCTTGCTTTATTGTAAATACAAGCGAAATAAGGGAGTACCATAGGTTAAAGTGAAAGCCAAAAGCTGGTTGCTATGTGACTGATGTTCCTTTGTTTGTGTGGACAGGAGTTGACAAATTCCTGTATGAGAAAAGTATAAGTTTTTCAAAGCTGAAACCAAGAAAAAGGAATATCTCAAAAACGATCAACTCCACGAAAAAAATGTATATAACAAAATTGTGTGTTTTAACGTGCTCTACATTTTATGTGTGGTAGGTTTTTGTCCATCTCTTACGGTTTAGTAGTTATGCAAAATTCACCCAGAATAAAGTAGTCTTCAGAGGCTATTCCCAGAAAATTCAAAATATACATTTCATATCTTTAATATATGATATTTTAATCAAAATCGTTAGAGCCATTTTTTAGAAAATAAAAATTTTCGAAAAAAGTTCCATGTAAAGGGTAGTTTTGGGTGGGGGGATTTTTCTCAAAACCCCCGTGTCGCCTCCCTGGAAGATACTAAACTTAAATACCAAGTTTGGTATTTTATCGACTTTTCGTTTTTGAGTTATCGTGTTCACAAACACACTGACACACACACACACACACACACACACACAAACACGGACCTTTTTGTGAAAATGCTTTTTTTTAGATAAAGGGGACCCTAAAACATATATTTCCGGTGAAATCTCGGTATGGAATTTTTTGGTGGAGTGCAATACTTTCTCTATTCACTATGTACATAGTGCGTATAGAGAAAGTAAAAAGTTAACAACGGTATCCCATTTGAGGAAAATTTAAGAATTGAAAAATTTAAACCAATAATGAGAGATATCTCGGAAATGATTAAACCCACAGAAAAAAATGGATCTGACATAAATTGTTTCTTATCACAATGTCTATATTTATCTATGTTATAAGATTTTGTTTTTCTCTTACAGTTTACCAGTTACTCAAAAGTCATTCAGAATGAAGAGAATCCAGGAAATTCAGGATATACTTTTCGTTTACATTAAACATATCTTAAGCATATGATATCTTAATAAAAACTGTTAGAGTCTGTTCTTGAGAAAAATCAGTATTTTTGAAAATTGGTACATGTAAAAGATGGTTTGGTATGGTAGGATTTTATTGAAATTCATACCCACTCGCGTGTACGCATGAAATTTAATTTATATATTAATTTGTTTATGTGAATTAGTTACGCTGCTTTGATTTCCATCTATCTATATAATTGAAGTGAAAAATATTTTTCAGCCCATGACCCCTGCACAGTTGTTCTAATCAAATTCACTATAGAAAGTTATTTCAGAATAATAACAGCATTATAGGTAGGTACTACTAAAATATTTTCAATATTATACATCTGTTAATAAAACTATATTTATTTTTATCCTACTGTATAAGTTGAGATGTGAAGAACTCTCTCCCTTTCGCCGCTGCCAGAACAACCTAATGTAGTGTGTACTAGTGTGTACTTCTAACTTAATTTTTTTTCGACTACCCAAGCACGGGTCCTAATTATTTCTAATACCATTGTGATAATGCCTTAGTCTGTCTGGTTTTTCCTCACCTGTCGACGATGCCCGCCGACGGGTTCCTGCTGTGGCACTTGACGACGACATCGTGACAGCAGGCGGTGGTGGAGCATCCGGCCGTTGAGCCGACGCTCACATTGGTGGTGACAGTGGCGTTGGAGTCGTTGAGATCATCTTCGTTGGTGGACGCCGTCTCCGAGTACAAACCCGTCATCGCATACATGGATTCCTGCCGCCGGTGTCCATGCTGGTGGCCTGTTCCGGAGTTACCGGTGCCACCACCCCCTCCGCCGCCACTTCCGCTGCCGCCTCCAGCCGCCATCCTCGTCCTGCTAGCAACGTTGCCAAGTCTTCATCCGAACAGGAACTGTCGTCTTACACGACAGAATATCTGCAACAAATTAGGTATGTCATTTTAAACAAACTTCCATGTGACAATGTTACAATATTTAAATTAAAATTACAATTATAAATCAAACTGACAGTTACAAATTCAACACCTTAAAACACGGTGAAGTTAGTGATACACATAAAAATCAAATTAAAATTTGCTGCTCTTTGTTTAACTCACGAAATGTATGTGCCTATGCTGTATCATGAAGTCAAATTATTCGGACATACTCTTATGAAGCAGATAAATTTACGTAACTGTTTTTGCACTGCCTATGAAATCCAGCGCATTGCTCGCTAAATTCTCTCCGAGGTGTGGCCTTTAATGTGACACACCTATGTTTTATTCTTTGTTTCGGATTAGCTGAATGATTATTGATTTAGCTCATAAAATAATTATTAATTTCAGAACAAGGAAAGTCAATTTGGCTCTGTGATGTTGGTTTAAACTCCATTAACCTACCACTTAAGTTTTAAATTAGTTTAGCTTTTAATAAACCTTTTGGTGCATTCCGAAAAGAAATAAATAAAATACCACCTTCTACCCTTTATAAATTATAATCTGTCTGCTTCTGCAGTCGAATGATCAGCATTATGGCCTCTCACCCAGAGGTCCCGAATTTGATTTCCGGCTGGGGCGGGAAATTTTTCTTTAACTGGAATCACAGGGGCTGCAAACGTGTATATGAGTATAACATTGAAAAACAAAAGTTAAAACAAAAGCTCAGCTAGAAAACACTAGCAGTTATTTCTAAAGCAAAGTCTCTGATGTGACCACAGAAGTTAGATTATATAAATGCATATATATATATAAAATCTTTCCTTATTTATTGAAAGTATTCACAGCCTCTATATTGGTGGTGCGAGTGGCAACTTTCTTTAATCAGATTTATGTTCAAAAAAAATATTGCTCATCGATTTAGATTAAAAGGGGAAAAAAGTTACTCCTATTAAATTGGACACAGAGCAACAAATTGTAGAAGATGCTTTTACTTTGAATGTCAAATATGATTTTATTTATACAAGTTGTACAGCATGCCTATTTACCTTCTCTACCAAGTACTATGCACATAACACCGAAATTTCACCATAAATACATATTTTGAGACCCCGAAATAAAAAAAAATTATAAAAAGGTCAGTGTTTAATCAGTCTGTGTGGGTATGCTGTGGACAGCATAATTCAAAAACAAAAAGTCCGTTAAACAACAAACTTGGTATTTAAGTTTGGTATCTTACAAGGATATCTTCCAAAGTATTGTGTTTAAACACACAATTTATGGCACATACATTTTTTCCTAGATATTCCTTATTGTTGGTTTTAAAATTTCCAATACTTTTCTCAAAAAATGAAATCGTTATTCACTTTTCTACTTTCTGTAGCATGTATGCACAATTTTTATTCCACCCAAAAATTTGATACCGAAATTTCATTGGAAATTTGAGACCCTCTGAATCCAAAAAAATAATTTTAGAAACATGTCCGTGTGTGCGTGTCTGTTTGGGTAGCATAGCTCTAAAACGAAAAGTCTGTTAAATACCAAACTTAATATTTAAGTTCATCATTTTCCAAGGATGTAACACGAATATTTTCAAGGAAATCCCCCAAAACCAACTACCCTTTACGTGGAACATTTTTTGAACATTTTGATTTTCTCAAAAATGGCTAAAACGATTTTTATTAAAATACCACATGTTTAAGATATTTTCATGATAAACGAAATGTATAGCTTCAATTTTCTGAGAGTAACCTCTGAAGACCTCTTCATTCTGGACGAATTTTGTGTAAGAGACACTTATTACACAGAAAGTGGAGATCTCATTAAAACACACAAGTTATGTCATTTTTTGTACAGTTAACCATGTTCAAGACATTCCTTACATTTTTCTCACGCGTGAAGTCAACTTTCGTTTCATCTCTTTTGTTTTACTCCCGGGAATGCAAAAGATGGTCATTTTCGATTGTTTCCAGAGCGACAGACAATAGTCAACTTCAAATGAGTTGGCTATTGCTTTAGCCTACCGTATTTTCTTATTTATTCTACTTACAAGAAGGCAAAAGACAATTTCTGCTACTGTTTATCTCGATTAGCATGACGTACATAAAAGAACACCTACTATTCTGTAAGAATAGTTCGTGGAACAGTTAGAGAAAGTCATGTGAATGGAATACATCATATTTTTGATCCTGGTCAGTGTAAGAGAAAGGAGTTGCATTTGCATGACATAGCAACCGGCTTTTAAAAGAACTGACTATCGCTTCAGCCTAGTGCGTTCCCTTATTTGCCTTCTACTTAGAAGGAACTAATTAATAAAGCAATTTCTGTTAATGTTTATTTCAATTAGCATGAAACAGAAAGAAGAATAAGCGTTTGTAATAGTGATGGGAGTATTCGAATGCAAAATGTTGAAGTGTTCGACTCTTGGAAGTTCTCGAGATATTTCGAAACCTGAATGCTGTATTCGAAGCCTTAACTCGGATGGGTTCTCGTTTGGGAATGTCCTGAATACTGCACTCGGATAGGTGCAGGTGCACCAAACTGATTCGAGAACTCGTCGCGATATGTCGCTGGCATAGCTACCTACATCTAAGTTTGATTGGTACTCATGCTTACAGCTTATTCATACGCTTGGTCACTTCCCGGGAAGAGCGCAACAGTGTGCTGACATAATAAACATAATGTCTCATGAATAATTTGCTCGCTTTGGCGCTTCGTGGTGCACAGGATCGTGGGTTCGAGTACCGCCTTGGGCATAGGTGTTTCTGTGTTTATAATTGTGTCTATGTTTGTGTATGTATATGTAAAAGGAAACCGTTAAGAATAATAAGGTCTACTAAGGAAATATAGGAAACTGGAAAAAATGGAGAAAAAAAAAAAAGTAATACAGCGCAAAAAAAAAATTAATAAATAAAATAATTAACTTTATTTTGTAAAATAATTTTCAGATATTCGTTTTGTACTTTATAATGTTTTCAGTTTTTCATTGACAATATCCATAGCGCATGTAAACACACAAAGAGTGTATAAAATTAAGTACGTTCGTGCTTAAATGTCTTAAAATATCTTAAAATTTCTGTGTTCAAATAAAATGTTTTCCTGCCATGCTTAGATTTAGAATCATTGCAGCACACTGCAGTAAATTGTTTAGGAGTCAACAATCCAAAATTACAAATAACGCGTCAGCACCATATTATACTGTCTTTGTCATCCAATGCAGAAAATAATAAAACCTAGCATCTAGTTGCTAGAATCTAAATGTTGTATTTATCGTCCATCATTTAGACTAAATGTTTTCTTCTAGAACAGTCATGATGAGAACTGCAGAACATCACTCGAGTGACGATAACATAGGATCCGAGCATATGTTTACAAGCTTAACGAGTGATAGTTGTAATCGAATGAAAGTTTCGATTCTTAAAATGTTCGATTCTGCCCATCAACTGTTTATAGAAATAACATCAGAATTTTTACTTTCTCTACACGCATTGTGTACACACATAGTGTATAGAGAAGGTATTGTATTGCATCTAAAATTCTATACCGAGATTTCACTGGAAATATATGTTTTGAGACCCCTTGAATAAAAAAAATAGAAAAATGTCCATGTGTGTCTGTCAGCGTGTGTGTGTGTGTGTGTGTGTGTGTGTGGGGGGGGGTAGCATAGCTCAAAAACAAAACAAACAAACAAAAAAAAAACGATAAATACCAAACTTGGTAATTAAGTTTAATATCTTCCAAGGATGCGACACAAAGATTTTCAAGAAAATTCCCCCACGTCCAACTACCCTTTACGTGGAAAAATTTTATTTTCTCAAAAATGGCTTTAACGATTTTGATTAAAATATCGTATATTAAATATATTTACATGACAAACAAAACATGTATCTCTATTTCTAGAAATGGCCTCTGAAGATCTTTATTTTGGATGAAATTTGCGGAGTTTTGTATAACTGGTAAACTGTAAGATAGACAAAAACTTACTTAACAAAAAATATAGAGCTTGTTAAAACTCACAATTTATGCTCTAAATACATTAGTCGTGCAGTTGATTGTTTTTGAGATATTCTTTGTTATTGGTCTCAGTTTTAAAATACTTATAATTTTCTCATACGGTAGCTTGTCACTTCTGGCCACACAAAGAAACGTATTTCAACCCCATAGCAACCACATTTTAAAACATTTAACTGTCGGTTTAGCTTATTTCCCTTCTACTTATAAAGAACTAAGTGGTAGGACCGCTTTTGCTGATGTTTATCTCGATCGGCATGAGAGAAGAAGCGGCTTATTAACAATAATTTGGTACAGAGATGTAGAGAAAGTCAAGTGGATGGAACACATCAGATTTTACAAAGCATCGCATTATGTAACATTTTCAAATATCAGTTTAGTACTCTACAGTATGCTAGTAAATATAGCACTCTAATAGATTATGGTCGTCTCCTTAGCGCGGTGGTAGCTTTGCTACTTACCAAGCGGGAGACCTGGGTTCGATCCCCAGTACCGGCGTGGGGTGCACTCAGCCTCGTAAGGTCCCTGGGGGGGCCAATTGAGGAGCTACTTGATGGAGAAGTAGCGGCTCCAGGTCATGAGGACCGCATTAACCGGCCGGGGGGATTCGAGGCGTTGACCACGTCTCACCCTCCAATACTGCACCCCATCCATGACGTCTGTAGTGGACCGAGATGGGGGACGCAGTGGCCGGGCGGTAGGCCAAGGTTCCCCGTGAGCTGTCGTGCCATGGAGTTAATAGATATGTCACAGTAGAATGACCGTGATATATGGCACCAATATTATCAAAATCAGCCCGTGTTTCATGACACATGCTCTGCTAATGCCTAACGCAATAAATCAAGGAAGTACTCATCAATTCCATCACTTCGGGTACAGCTGATGGAGCAGTATTTTATATGTTCATTCGCAGCGCATCGAGCTGCATGTTCAAATATTACATGTCGTCCTGCATGGTTTGGGGGTAACATGGTTCCCAAGATTGCGGGTTCAAACCCTGCAGAGGGCATAGGTATTACAATCCTTAGCATGGTTTCCTCGGAAGAGAAGTAAAGCCGTTGGTCCCTTGTTGCAGATTTACGACATGTAAAATAATCTCAATTAAAAAAAAAAATCTGATGTATTCCATTCTCTATATCTCTGTAACAAATTGTCGTTAAAAAACTTATGCTTCTATGTACTTCATGCTAAGCGGGAAAAAATAGTGGAAAGTGAATAGTCAAAAGCTGGTTCCTTTGTTTGTATGAACAGGAGTTGACAAATTCCTGTATGAGAAAAGTATGTTTTACATCTCTTACGGTTTAGCAATTATGCAAAATTCCGTAAAAATCATCCAGAATAAAGTAGTCTTCAGAGGCTATTCCCAAAAAACTCAAGATTTGGCAAATAAGTATCTTAAATATAAGACATTTTAAACAAAATCATTAGAGCCATTTTTAAGAAAATAAAAATTTCCGAAATTTTTTCCATGTAAAGGGTAGTTTGGGGTGGGGAGACTTTTTTTTAAATCTTCGTGTCGCATCCTAGGAAGGTACCAAACTTAAATACCAAGTTTGGTTTTTAATGGTCTTTTCGTTTTTGAGCTATGCTGCCCACAGACACACACACACACACACACACATACACACACACAGACAGACGCACAGGACATTTTTTCTAAAAATCTCTATACACTATGTAATAGTACGTATAGAGAAAGTAAAGATCTGATGTGCTCCATTCACATGACTTTCTCTACATCTCTGTAACAAATTGTCAATAAGCTTATTCTTCTAGTTACTTCATGCTAAACGAGATAAACATTAGCAGAAACGGTCTTATTACTTAGTTCCTTATAAGTAGAAGGGAAATAACGGAACACCTTAGGCTAAACCAGTAGTCCAGTGTTTTAAACTGTGGTTGCTATGGGATTGAAATCCGTTTCTTTGCATGGCCAGGTGTTGACAAATTCCCGTCTGAGAAACGTTTCTGAAACTAATAACTAATAACTAATATCTCGAAAACGGTCAACTCACGAAAAAATGTATATGACATAAATTGTGTTTTAATGAGATCTACATTTGTTGTGTAGCACGTTTTTGTCTATCTGTTACGGTTTACCAGTTATGCAAAAATCAGAAAAATTCATCCAGAATAAAGAGGTCTTTAGTGGATATTCTCAGAAAATTCAAGATATACATTTTATTTGTGATCTAAATACCTTAAACATAAGAGATTTTAATAAAAATCGTTACATTTTTGAAAAGAAAATTACATGTTTTACCATGTAAAGGGTAGTATGGGGTGGGGGATTTTCCCATCCTCGGAAGATACTAAACTTAAATATCAAGTTTGGTGTTTTATGGACTTTTCATTTTTGAGCTATGCTGTTCAAACCGGCGAAGGGCGAGGATTTTTTTCGCGCGTAAACATTCTTAGCATGGCTTTCTTCGGAAGGGGAGTAAAGCCGGTAATCCGTTGTCGTAGATTTATGGCACATAAAATAACCTCAAGCCTGATAAAGCGACCTCTGCGCAAAATTAAGCGGTCTTTCACTCTGGACGATGAAAACTACAACAGCTGAAGAGCGTCCATAAATAAAACTCAATTTATTTTTTCCCTCTAACCTTCCGTAGTAAGCGGTACAGAAAATGGAATGTATGGACTGGAAGAGACTGTTCCCTTCCCTCTAAAAGCAAACATGATCGCCCAAGCAGGATCACATGGTCTCGATTACACAACGGCTGAACAATGTTTTGATTCATTTCCCTTAGCTTGGGACATGAGACAAAACATAGCAACGTGCTAAAAATAACAAGCTCTTGCCGTAGGCCATGAAAGCTTGGTTAAATATAGTAGGCTGAACCTCCTCCCCCTTATCTCTGTAGCATCCTCCAGCAGCCTTTGTGAAGTGGTCGCAAGCACTCGGGCCCGCACGTGCAAAGTAATTCCAATGTTGGCAAAAACTCGTATGGCCGCACTTGCAAAAAGAACAAACTGCACATTATGAAGTTTCAGGGTCAGGATCCCAAAATCAAACTCTACTGCTGATAAAGGGGAGTCAGAATGCCCTATTTTGCCCAGGTTAAAGTTTGACCCATTATCTCAGCAACTATTTAAGATATTGAGCTAAATTTTTCGAGGTATATTCAGCTATATCTTTGCTGTTAATTGATGAAAAATAGAATACTTCTGTTCATTAGAAGGAAATGTATGATTTTTAAAATAAAGTTCTTAAAATGTTATTGAAAAATTAAGATTTTTACATTTAGAAAAATATAGCTAATGCATATGCATAACGACTTTTTCGTTAAAATAAAGCCTATTTAGATGGAAATGTGAAGTAAAAATTTAAACCCAACCCTGTCAATTAGTTTCTATGGTAATGGGGCATTTGTATAGCAACTTTTATTTCCTCAGAAACTGCTTAAAAAAAAAAAGCATAACTTCACAGAACTTCTGAACTCTAACATAAAGAAAATATGAGTAAGACGCCTATGTTGTCAATAGCTAAAGTAACATTTTCAGACCAAAATAAAAAAAATATCTCTTCACTAATACTAATATTTACAAAATTATTGAGTGTACCAAAATGTTCTAAAAATACTATTGCGCAAGATTATTTTCAACAATATTTTAAAACTATTTACAATTAGAGCACCTCTAGGAAAGTTATACCAAAATGAACGGGAGATTAAAATTTTTCATATGAAATTAAAACATGAAAATGGAAAAAAATTATGAAAATCACCATTTCGACTCCCCTTAAGAAGAAAAGCTGTTGTGTTCCATTCATATGACTTTCTCCAGCTGCTCCGTTAACAAACCTTTTATTCAAAAGATTAATCTGTTATCTACATCATGCTAATCAAGTTAAACATTAGCAGAAATGGTCTTATTACTTGTTTCCATGTAATAGAAGGGAAATAAGCAAATGCACAGGTTGAAAATGATAGTCAAGTTGTTTAAAAGTATGTCGCTAAGTGAAACAATTGAAATTCCATTCTTTGTTATTGCCAGTAAACAAACGAGAAGCGAGAAGAAAGATGTCTTTCCGTTCGAGGAAAGTTAAAGTGCTTTAAAATTGATACCAATAATCCGGAATATCTTGAAAACGGTTAACTTTAAAAAAAAAAGTATACAACATAAATTGTAAGTTTTAATGTGTAGTAAGTTGTTGTATATCTCTTACGGTTTTCCAGTCGTACAAAAGTCATCCAGAATGAATAGGTCTTCACGGCTATTCCCAAAAAATTCAAGATATACTTTTCGTTTGTCATAAAATATCTTATACATAAGGTATTTTATTCAAAATGGTTAGAGCCATTTTTGAGAAAATCAAACATTTGAAAAATGTTCCATGTAAAGGGTATTGGGGGTGGGAGGATTATCTTTAATGATTATCTGATATGTTCTTACATATTAAAAGGGGCTATATAAATGAAACAATTAAAACACATCTTATGTGTTCCATTCACATGACTTTCTATACTTCTGTGTAACAAATTACTTCTATTTACTTCAAGCTAATCGAGAAAAAAATAGCAGAAATAGTCTTATTACTTGCTTCCTTGTAAGTAGAAGCGAAATATGGGGGTATCATAGGTTAAAGTGAGGTCAAAAGCTGGTTACTAGATGACTGAAGTTCCTTTGTTTGTATGGATACGAGTTGACAAATTCCTGTTTGAGAAAAGTACAAGTTTTTCAAAGCTGAAACCAAGAACAAGGAATATCTCAAAACGATCAACTCATCGAAAAAAGTTTATATAACATAAATTGTGTGTTTTAATGTGCTCTACATTTTTTGTGTGGTAAGTTTTTGTGCATTTCTTACGGTTTAGCAGTTATGCAAAATTTCTCCAGAATAAAGTAGTCTTCAGAGGCTATTCCTAGAAAATTCAAGATATACATATTATTTGTGAGGTAAATATCTTTAATATACGATATTTTAATCAAAATCATTAGAGCCATTTTTGAGGAAATCAAAATTTTCGAAAAAAGTTCCATGTAAAGGGTAGCTGGGGTTGGGGAGATTTTCTTGAAAATTTTCGTGTCGCATCCTTGGAAGATAACAAACAAATACCAAGTTTGGTATTTAACGGTCTTTTTGTTTTTGAGCTATGCTGCCCACAGACACACACACGGACCTTTTTCCAAAAAAGCTTTTTTTTTTGGATTCAGGGGGACCCAAAAGATGTATTTCCGATTAAATCTCGGTATCGAATTTTTGGGTGCAATACAATACCTTCTGTATACACTATGTGCACAGTACGTGTAGAGAAAGTAAAAAGTGGTAACAGGATACCAAGTTGGCCATTAACTATACTCCTCGAGGAAAAGAAGAATAGGACGCCCGAGAGTTAAGCCGTAACAGACTATTGAGCCTAATCCATGAATTTGAGAAGAAGGCAATAGGCGTGCCATTTTATTACCTGCTGGTCAAAATGGGACCATAAAAGAAATGAAGATACAATGACAGAGCTTGGATTGCAACCTGTTCTCCAGTTTATATACACATATGTGAGAATAACTGGATGAGCCGTTACAACGGATGCGCTCCCATAAAATTCCTAAAGCAATGCTTCACATGGGCAGAGATCTCTAAAGGGTGTCAAGAAGCGTTGGAAAAAAAAATTTTCCTTTATGACATCGTAACGAGTTATAAAGCCCAGCACTTGTTTGGATGATAATGATGATGTGCTGGTCGCTAACAATGCACATTTTCACTCTGCTTAAAAATAATTTACCATTGTCATCTTAATTTTGAAACTGTCCTATCATAAGCGAATCAACAATGACCAGCATTACGATGTGACAAACAAATATATACATTGAACATAAATTATTGTCGTATTAAATGAATAATTATTTTGTAAAGAAATCAACGAATAATGTAAAACCCATAATTATAATTCTGTTGTTAGTAGTGTTGTTGATGTTAAAACTGCTAAATTTAAGGTGTGGCACATGAGAGTTGTACCTCCTAAAATCTAACACATGGATGTGGAAAGCGAACATACACAATTTCTAAAAACTAACAAAGTGAAAGAATACTAAGCATTGAGCAATCAAAGAGAATGAAGTGTATGTCTCAGATGCTCCTATGAAGTATAAAATTTAGCAACGTAGAACATAGGAACTAAGGTAGAGTAGTCAGTGGTAGACAGGGTTTAGGTTGATAAAAGTACATCGCTAACTTAGTTAACGGTCTCTGGCACTTCTCGAGCTTCAATTTACTCTTCCTCGAAGAGTGCTGCTGCGATCATAAAGGAGCATTAGGCTCATCACTCGTTCAGCGCTGATTGGTAAAGGATTCGCCATGTTGCAGCTCAGCGAGACACGGCAACTTAAACTAGGTACTTTACTACGAAACAAATTTTGTCCACAACTTAAAATTCTAAACGCTCTGAAAGTTCGCAGTTATAATTACTCGCGCATAAAAGAAATGCAACTCGTTCCGAACAGTAAATTAATGGCAACAAATTTAAATGGTGTTGTCCATTTTCGAGATACCCACGCATACCCTGATAGAAGGACCACAGCCTACCATTGAAGTAGCTAGCTTGAAGCAGAAAAATATCACAATATATTGATTTACTTGTCGCATTGAGAACATAGTGTTCGTCCAAGTCTCCCCCTACCCCCGCCTTTAACTGAATGGTCATATTATCGGCGACATTTCCTTGTGGAACATATTGCCTATGGTGTTAACTCGTGTACTGTTTGTTGTCGTTGGGTTACTATTTTTTTTTATTTTATTCATTATATCACACACATTATCTGTCATACTTCCAGACTTTGGGGAGGATAGGGAATAATCTGGACTAGAGAAAAATTCCAACCCCCAGCCGGGAATCGAAACCGGTACTCCTCTCACAGCAGGCAGGAGCTCTACCAACTGAGCCAAGGGTCCAGTCCTACTCAAGTCTTGTGCATAGTATACTTGTCTTTAATCCAATCGTTTATCAATACGTGGGATATTTCTTTCATCAGCACTATTTCACCGTTAATATTAGTGCAACAATTATGATGTTTTACATTCACATAACTTTCTCAAACCTTCATCGTTTATTAATGAATATGCGAAATATTCTTACAAAAGTTTGAGATAAAGCTTTGCAGAAATAGTTGTGTTACGCATTTCGTTATTGATACAAAGGGAATAGCGATAGTCAATACTTCATAATTGGACACTATACGCTTAAAATAACACACTCTTTCCATGCAATGACGAGAAGCAACTGAAAATCGGCAGGGCTTATAAAAAGAATTGATCAATTCAAACCATTAATAACGGATATCTAGGAAATGGCGTATGCCACGGAAAAGATTATTCGGAATAAATTGTGTGTTTTGTGAACTACGTTTTCGTCTATCGCTTAACGTTTACCAGTAACACAAAATCATATAAAATTCCTTCTGAATGAAGTAGACTTCAGACTATTCCCAGAAAATTCAACATATATGCTTTATTTTTCAAAAGTATCTTTAATATATGATATTTTAATAAAAATCATTTGAGCTATTTTTGAGAAAACAAAGAATTTTGAAAAATATTCCATGAAAGGGTAGTTGGGGTATAGATACTTTCCTGAAAATCTTCGTGTCACATCTTTAGAAGATACTAACACAAATATAAAGTTCGGTATTTATCCGAATTTTAGTTTTTGAATTCCTCTGTGGACAGACATAAAACCAGAGATCTTTTACAAAAAACGCATTTTCTATTCGGGTATATTATGTACATCTCGGTATCATTTTTGAATGGAATACAATACCTTCATTACTTGCTGCGTGATGGTAGCGAAAGTAAAAAAACATTAATTATTTTTATGGTCACAAAAATTGCACTAACCACAGTGTATACATTGCATTTTCAATGATTAGCCCGCAAGGCCCTTCATTCTTTATTTTATGTAATGTCGCCAGAAATTGACAAAATCGTACTTCAAAACAGAATGGAATTTCTTAAAAAATGCAATTTGTGATATAACTTTTTTGTAGCTTTAACTGTTTTTGATATGTTTATTGTTTATCGTTAGAATTTACAGCATTCAGGTTGCATATTTCCTAGTTGTGACTATTCTTCTGTTTCTTATCAGGCCAAGCAAAGATTGTTCAGAATATGTCTAGCATACATATAGCGAGCTTGTTTTTAAACATCTGTCTGCAGTCTCAGCATTCTGCAAGCCTCTATGTATGTAGTTACGATTTTACAGTAGAAATGAAAGTAAATTATAGTGGAATTTATATAACAATAGATTCTTAATACATATAATTTCCAATCAGCCACTCTTATTTTTCTGTGCAAGGGCATAAACTTCACGAGAAAACCTGTCTGGTATATTCTTTCTTTTTTTCCAATTTCTTTTTCGTCTCCGCATGTCAGTCACGTATCTTTTCTGTATTTTCTCTCATTCACCATTATTTTGAGTGTATTGTGTAGCATGCAGCTTCTCATAGAATGTCTACTTTTTCAGTATTTTTATTGTTTCATTTATATAGCCCCCTTTAACATCTAAGGTCATATCGGGGGTTTTGCACTTGAAACAACTCGTTGTCTGTAGGTTCTTTTACGTTTGGTTTAAATAATTTTATTTTCTCAAAGACACACACATACTCACTCTCACAAACATACTTCAAGACTTTGTGTGGGATAGGGATTAATTCTAACTAAAGAAAAATTCCCCGCCCCAACGGGAATCGAACCCCGGACCTCCGGGTGAGAAGTCAGCTAGACACACTAGACAACGGAGGCAGTCAATTTCAATTTCAGTATTGTTGTTCCATCATTCGCATTACTTTCTCTAAACGAACTATGTGCATAGTGTATAGAGAAGGTATTGCACTGTACCCAAAAATTCGATACAGAGATTTCACCGGAAATACATGTTTTGAGACTCCCTGAATCCAAAAAAAGTATTTTTAGAAAAATGTCCGTGTGTGTGTCTGTGTGTTTATGGGCAGCATAGCTCAAAAACGAAAAAGACCGTTAAAGCCCAAACTTGGTATTTAAGTTTGGTATCTTCCAAGGATGCGACACGAAGATTTTCAAGAAAATCCCCCCACCCCAAACTACCCTTTACATGGAAAAAAATTTGAAAATTTTGATTTTCTTAAAAATGGCTTGAACGATTTTCATTAAAGTATCGTATATTAAATATATTTAGCTGACAAATAAAATGTATATCTTGAATTTTCTGGAAATAGCCCCTGAAGACTACTTTATTCTGGATGAATTTTACGGAATTGTACATAGTTGCTAAACCGTAAGAGATGGGGAAAAACTTACTCCACAGAAAATGTAGCTCACGATAAAATACGCAATTTATGTCATATACATTTTTTTTCCTGGAGTTGATCATTTTTAAGATATTCCTGGTTTTTCGTTTTAGCTTTGAAAAACATATTTTTCTCATACAGGAATTTCTTAATTCCTGTCCATACAAACAAAGGAACTTCAGTTAAATTGCAACCAGCTTTTGGCTATCATTTTAACCTATGGAACTCCCTTGTTTCGCTTCTACTTACAAGGAAGCAAGTAATAAGACTAATGAAGTAAATAGAAGCATATGCTTTTTAACTACAATTTGTTGTAGAGATGTAGAGAAAGTCATATGAACGGAACACATCAGATTTTTTTTTCAAATTCACCTGCGCGCGGTGTCTGCCAAACTAAAATACAAAAGATCGGATGAATATTTAACTAGTATTTAACCCTTTCTAACCCAGATCTAACATATGGGATTACTATATATATTTGCTTTCTCTATACGCACTATGTACATAGTGTATAGAGAGGGTATTGCACTCCACCCAAAAATTCGATGCCGAGATTTCACCGGAAATGTATGTTTTAGGGTCCCCAATATCCAAAAAAAGGCATTTTCACAAAAAGGTCCGTGTGTGTGTCCGTGTGTCAGTGTGTCCGTGTGTCAGTGTGTCCGTGTGTCTGTGAACACGATAACTCAAAAACGAAAAGTCGGTAAAATACCAAACTTGGTATTTACGTTTAGTATCTTCCAAGGATGCGACACGAAGATTTTGAGAAAAATCCCCCCACCCCCAACTACCCTTTACATGGAACATTTTTCGAAAATTTTGATTTTCTCAAAAATGGTTCTAACGATTTTGATTAAAATTTCATATATTAAAGATATTTACCTGACAAATAAAATGTATATCTTGAATTTTCTGGGAATAGCCTCTGAAGAGTAGTTAATTCTGGGTGAATTTTACTGAATTTTGAATAACTGCTAAACCGTAAGAGATGGACAAAAACTTACTGCACAAAAAATGTAGAGCACATTAAAACACACAATTTATGTTATACACATTTTTTTTTCGTTGAGTTCGTCGTTTTTGAGACATTCCTTATTTTTGGTTTCTGCTATGAAAAACGTATACTTTTCTCATACAGGAACTTGTCAACTCCTATCCATATAAACAAAGGAACTTCATTGACATAGCAACCAGCTTTTGACTATCACTTTTAACCTATGGTAGTCCATTATTTCGCTTCTGCTTACAAGGAAGCAAGTAATAAGACTATTTCTGCTAATTTTTTCTGTTTAGCATAAAGTAAATAGAAGTATAAGCTTTTTAAGAAGCATTTGTTGCAGGGATATAGAGAAAGTCAAGTGAATGGTACACATCAGATTTTTTTTTTGTTAGAATCTGGATAAACATTTAGACTTGCAATATTTAACTCTCAATAATTTCTCTATCTTTATGACATATTTCTTTAAATGTGATATTAGAATATCCTAAAATATAAAAGAAAAATGTTAAAATATTTCCTTTATTTTTAAATGATATACATTCACCAAAAGTGTGATTCAATTCTAACAGTGATTCAGGAGTTTCAACCGCCGTTTATTTTACATGGGCTCACCCCATCCTTTGCCTCAGACTTTGTAGCGCAGCAGCAAGGATTCGAATTATTGACGTTCATTACTGAGCTATAAATTCGAGAACATGGCAAGCTCTAAGGCACAAGTATCCGTCATACACCATCAGGTTTCAAAAATGGTTTCAGCTGAGAATAATATATTTATTTACGTCCTATACAATTAATGCTTAATGTCACACAGTGAATATTTATTGTTACTGGTTTGAATTTGTAAATACTTTATATTTTTTAAAGTGTTAATATTTTGTTTCTTCATTTGGGCCTAGATGACTCAGTTTGTTAGGCGCAGGCGCAGGTTCAAACCTGCCTACACCGATGGGTTTTAAGTTGATTAACGACAACCCCTTGTCAGCAGTTTAATTGGCATGCAAAATAACTTCATTGGATCGAAATTCCAGCACACGGCGGATACGATTCTATCAATCGACAGCGTGTTAACAAATGATATTTGTTTAAGAAGTGGAGTTTCAAAGGCAACACTGCAATAATATAAAAATAAGGTTAGTGGGTAGAGAAAACCAAATGAATTGATAACACATCAGCTTTTAAAACCCCCTTTATATGAATATATTATCTGATTTTTACTATTTTGTTTCTGATGCAATCAACCGAAATAATTCGAATTCCAAGTTCTCTCAAGATAAAAATTATGACATATTTATTATATTAGGATCAAGTCATTCTGTCTTCAATTATTTTCTCGGCGGTGAAAGGCAAGTTATTTCAGATTCTGAACAAACAGAAAAGTATGACGTTATGACGTTTCATTTTTCTGAAAACATAACTAGTTTCGTAGTTCCTGTTCTGCAAGGCTATAATCAACTAGATTTTAATTATTTATCGTTCCCTTATTACCTTTATTTCGAATTTCTTTCCAGTTGCTCATGAATTTTCATTTGGATTTTCTCTCGTGGAATAATTAGAAAGTCTCGGAGTTTTCCATTCACAAGGAAACAGGTCGGCAACGCCTGTCACGTGGGTTTAGGCTAACTGCGAGACAATTTGACTAGGCGGTAATCATTGCGTGTGCACAGAAAATCACATTGCATTCGATAATTTTCATTCATGTGAAGAAAATGATATGATTGCTGCAATGAGGAATTATGGCTACGAAACAAAACGTTTCAATTAATACTTACAATTTAGCTTATAGAATAAAATCAGACCAGATCGTCTCTTACAGAAATCTTATGTGTTCCATTCACATGACTTTCTCTACATCTCTGCAACAAATTATTGCTAAAAAGCTCATGACTTTACTTCATTCTAATCGAGAAAAAATAGCAGAAATAATCTTATTACTCTAAACGCGTTTCAGTCTTTATATCACTTAAGTGCGTTTCCATAGGCAAGTTTTGTGATATTTTGTCTGAAACGTGCTCCTTATGCTACCCTTATACTTTTATACATGTTTGTCTGGGCTTTTCCAGAACTGAGATTTAAAGCTACATGTTCTTTCTATTTTCCCCTTATGTTCTCCTAAAACTGCCGAAATAGCACTCAAGCATACCCTTTTTTACTTTCTCCTGCCCGTATGTACAATGTACATTGAAATATAGAAGTATTGTATTCCACATAAAAATTAGATCTCGAGATTTCACCGAAAATACATGTTTAGGACCCCCTGAGTCCAAAAAAAAAAAAAAAAGCATTTTCAGAAACAGGTCCGTCTGTGTGTATCTGTGAACAGCATAGCTCGAAAACTAAAAGACGGTTAAATACTAAACTTGGTATTTAAGTTTGGTACCTTCCAAGGATGTCACACGAAGATTTTCAAGAAAATCCCCCACCCCTAACTACCCTTTACATGGAAAAAAATTCGAAAACTTTGTTTTTCTTAAAAATGGATGTAACGACTTTGATTAAAATACCACATATTAAAGCTCTTTCTATCACAGATAAAATTTATATCTTGAATTATCTGGGAATAGCTTCTAAAGACTTGTTTATTCTGGATGAATTTCGATTAATTTGGCAGAACTAGTAAACCGTAAGAAATAGAAAAAAAAAAACTTAGTATACAACAAATCTGATGTGTTACACTCACATGCCTTTCTCTAGCTACTCTACAAACAAACTTCTTACAAAAAGTATTTCTTCTTTAAACACCATGCTAATCGAGATAAACATTAGCAGAATTTTATTACTTAGTTCCTTATAAGTAGACTGGAACTAAGGGAATGCACTAGGCTAAAGTGATAGTCAAATGTTTTTAAAAGCTGTTGTTATGCGGTTGTCATTGCAAATCACTTCTTTGCTTGGCCAGGAGTAGAACAAAAGAAAAACGGCACTCCCGTCTGAGGAAAATATAAGTACTTCACAACTGAAACTAATAACATGGAAAACGGTAAGCTCCACGAAAAAAATGTAAATGACATAGCTTTTGTATTCTAAATAAAGACGACTTTATTTGAACTGTAAGAGAAACACAAAATTACAGCATAAAAAGTGTAGACCTCGTTAAAGCACAGTTTTATGCCAAATAAATTTTGTGGTACACATTAGTAATTTCCGATTTCAAACAATTGGTTTGATTTTAAAATTTGTATCCATTTATATCTACAGTAAAATAAGTAAATTTGTAACGAATGTTTACCTGGATTAATAAGTAAATGGGTGTAAAGATTTTGTAAGAATAATTTGTAGAAGCGTTATTACAGAAAGGCGTATGAATGCTGCACATAATTTTTAAAAGTTAAATTGACCTTTGAGTTATAAAAAAATAAATGACTAATAGAAAAAATCGCGTGACTGCTACAATTTTTATTTCTAACTAATGTGCAAATATAAGCTTTGTCTTCTTGACTTCATGGTAACTACGACCGTGTTCCAAAAGCCTTGTGCAGGTAACATGCAATTTCTGTATTAGCGAGAAGGTCAGCACACTGATCGATGAGTCAGGGAAACACACACCTCCCCAATAGGCGCAGCTGCACTAGGGTCTACGCGGCCCATCTGGTTCTTGTAGTGGAATGTGATACAGCAGTAATATAACAAATGGTTTCAGTGGTACATAGCAACGTGCTGTGTGGTCGCATTACCATACGCCTTAGAGCGCAGGGAATAGACTACGTGCATTACACCACTGCAGGAGTAGTTGCCGCGGAAACACGGCGCTCTCTCTTACTTGACTGGACAAAGCAGACAAACTCGTAAACAACAAAATCTTGTCTTACGGCTGAATAGACCGAAAAATCGGATGTGTAAGACTCTCATAACTTTTTCTAACTGTTCTAAAGAACAGACTTCCTACAAAAGATTACTTTTATCTCTACACCATGCTAATCGAGATAAGTATTAGCAGATTGTATTTATTACTTAGTTCCTTATACGGAGAAGGAAGCTAAAGGAATGCGCTATGCTAAAGGTTAGTCAAATGTTTCAAAAGCTATCGTTATGCGAATATAATTGATATTGACTTCTTTGCTTGGCCAGGAGTAGCAGAAAAGAAACACGAACGTTTTCTATTTGAGAAAAATGTTAAGTATTTTAAAATGTAAACCAATAACAAGGAATATCTTGGAAACGTTCAACTATACAACAAAAGTGTATATGATATAAATTGTGTGTTTTTAATT
The DNA here is from genome assembly GCA_030762935.1 of Hymenopus coronatus. Taxonomy (NCBI): domain Eukaryota; kingdom Metazoa; phylum Arthropoda; class Insecta; order Mantodea; family Hymenopodidae; genus Hymenopus; species Hymenopus coronatus. The sequence goes on from CM060896.1 coordinate 143,162,960, forward strand.
CAATTTTTGTGCAGTAAGTTTTTGTCTACCTCTTATGGTTTAACAGCTATGCAAAATTCTGCAAAAATAAACCAGAATAAAGTGAGTTTTAGAGGCTATTCCCAGAAAATTCAAAATACACATTTTTTGTGGTGTCAATAACGTTAATATATGGTATTTTAGTCAAAATCGTAGGGGCCATTTTTGAGAAACACACAATTATCAAAACTTTTCCAGGTAAAGGGTAGTTTGGGGTGGGGGTATTTTCTTGGAAATCTTCGTGTCGTATCCTCGGAAGATTATAAACTTAAATACCAAGGTTGGTATTTAACGGTGTTTTAGTTTGTGAGCTATGTTGTCCACAGTCACACACGATCGTACCTTGTTCTAAATTTTGTTTTCGATTCAGGGATTCTCAAAACATATATTTGCGGTGAAATCTTGGTATTGAATTTTTGGGTGCAATACAATACCTTTTCTATACACTATGTACACAGTATGTGTAGAGAAAGTAACAATTGGTTTAATAGCACTTAGGAAAAATATCAAGACAAATCTGCTGATATGAAGCTACACAAAGAGTAACAATCATGATTTAGTTATATTTCTGCACTCTATTAAAACACCTTGTTATAGCGGTTAAAATAAATTGTGCATAATTGCTTCTTTATAGTATCTAATAGCTTAACAATATAATCGCTTCCATTCTAATTGCCACTCAACTTTCAACATTTGAAACTTTCTATAACAATCCCCTTTTGATTATTTTTTGAGTTGGCAACGGAAACCATTATGTTTTCTCTCAAAAGAACAAGTATTTGCCTTATCTGATACCTGGCAGGCAATGTATAGTTAAAGCAATAATCGAAACATTTTTTTAACGCATATGTAAACAAAGTAGTTAGTATTTCCAATAACTCCTAAGTGGAGCGACTTTGTCGCTATGCGTCAACTCGTTGCCCACAGATGGCACTGTAGACGAAATCACGACTTGCGTACACACATGGCGGAATTTTGTCCAGGGACGTTCTCTTTGCAATGTATGCCGTTCTTTTACGCACAAATAAATACTACACGGGACCACGGGCTTTACTTCCCTTCCGAAGGAAGACACGCTAAGGAGTTTTGCGTACGAAACGAATCCATCTCCCTCCGCCAGTTTGAACCTGCAATCTTGGGTTTTAGTGGCCAGCATGGTATCCACTATACCAAAGAGGTCGAGACTACATACCCATATAAGCTCTATAATTCTGGTTATTACTACAGCCTGCTTATAATTTTGCCTCTTAAATAAACCTCTCCTTCTTGGCTGAATCATTGAAAACTAGTCTAAAAGCTCCACTTGAAGTACAAAGATTATTATAGATTTGTTTTAAAAATTCCTGAATTCCTGCACATTTTAAATACCCTACAAGCAATTTATTAAATCTGCATAAAGTCTACATCGTCGGGAAGAAGGATTCTAAACCGGTGAAATCTTTAGCAAAATATGTTTTGTTATTTACGAAACTGTTTCACGAACAAATATAATTTACCCCCCCCCCGCCGTTATATTATTACAAATTAATCAAAATTCTTAAAGTCGTTTTAATGTATAAGTTTTTTTTTTTTTTTTTTGATATCTCAGGAATTTCCTGAAAATTTTGGCTCTTCCTCTCCTTATTACAAAAAAGAAGATAGGTACAATTTTTTGGAATGTCTCCTTTGATTAAATGAGCTAAAAATGTCGAAAATATCGAACTCCAATTATTTTGCTATTAAATGCAGTATCTGCTTATTACTCTTCTGCCTTAGATAACTAAGTAAAAAAAATAATAAGTATTAAAAAAAAAAAATTAACCCGTACTCGATATAGAGATTCTAATGCATAGAAGATATTGAACCACTATTTAAATAATTACTTCCGATACGATTTCAATCTTTGTTACCTCCTTAAAAATAAATAAATGAAGTAAAACTAGGTTTAAAATTAGAAAAGCTCGAGTCTTTTGATGTGTACAAATGCTCTGAAATGACTCAAAACTACGGCATACATGCATGATGGTATTCGTTACACCATTTCGACCCTAATCAAACTTGTACGTTTTCTCCATTCACGGAAGATATTTTTACTTTCTCATCTAAATATAATAAATAGGAGAAGCATTGCATTCCACCCAAAATTCGATGTCGAGATTTTACTGGAAATATATGTTTTGAGGTTCCCCCTTTTTTGAATAGTGTTTAAACCCTGCTTTTACTACATAGGGCACCGCAGGCGATGACACTGCTGATACTTGGAATGAAAATGAAGCACCGGTGAAATGCGATGGCGGGGGAAACCGGAGAATTCGGAGAAAACCCGCCCCTGCGTCGCTTTGTTTACCACAAATCCCATATGCGGTCGCTTGGAATCGAGCCTTAGTGAGTGGAGTGGTCTAACCGCTCGGCCACATCGCGGCAGTTGAGGCTCTTTGATCCCCCTCCCCAAAACACATTTTTACTAAAAAGCTCGTATGTATGTGTTTGTGAACAGCATACTGAAAAAGAAAAGTCGGTTAATTACCAAACTTGGTACTTAATATATTCAGAATATATTGCAAAGGTATAACCCAACTATTTTTCAAGAAAAACCCTCTACCCAAATATTAAACATTTTTCAAAATTTTCCTCAAAAATTCCTCTAACGATTTTCATTAGAATAGATCAATAGAAAGACACAAAGACAAACACGGACCTTTTTCGAAAAATACTTTATTAGATTCAGGGGTCCTCAATGCATACATTTGCACTTAAATCTCAATATTGAATTTTTGGATGAAATTATAATACTATTATAAGGCGGCGCCGTGGCCGGGTGGTTAGACTGCTCGCCTCTCATCTAGGCGGTCCGGGTTCGATTCCAAGCGCCTGCATTCTCCAGTTTCCTCCGTCACTCATTCCACTAATTACTCCATCATCTTTCCTATCATCCCTTTCGCTTGTATTTTATATCATCCACTCTCACGCTCATGCCTGGCTACGGGCCGACCTCTCGTTCTTTGATTATGTGCCGTTGGCTTCCCGCTTGCAAGTCCTAGGGGAGGGTAAGCCGACTACGAGAAAAAACGAAAACTGCAATACTATTCGACCTATTATTTGCATTTTAGCTGCTAGAGAATGTAAACTCCAAGTTAATCTATCCTTGTCACTTGCATGTTTAGCCAGGAGCACCATGTGTATGTGGAAAGACGAAATCAAAAGTTGAGACATTAATTATGTTGGGGCACAGGTTTATACCTCGCGCTTGAAACAGTCCTGCGGCAGTTCCTTCCCTTCTGCATATCAACCAACATATGGGACCCGCTAATCAATACTGATATTCTACACAGCGAGCGGCGGGCAGCATCTGTATAAGGTAAGGAGAGCACTGAGGACAAACAAAAACATTCCTATAAGCGGATTATCGCTATCCCGCTTCTTCCCATATTATTAACTGTAAATGGAGACCAATATTACATCTCGAATGTTTCTGTATGAACCAATTTTAACTTTCCCAACTTAGTACATAGTTCGATGCCGAAATTTCACCGAAAATACAAGTTTTAGATTCCCCTGGATCGAAGAAAGATGTGTTCCATTCACATGACTTTCTCTACACTCTGCAAAAAAATATTAAAAAGCTTATGCCTCTATTTACCTTATGCTACTCGAGAAACAAATAACATGAAATAGTCTTATTACTTGCATCCTTGTCAGTAGAAGCGAAATAAGGGAGAACTATAGGTTAAAGTGATAGTCAAAAGCTGGTTGCTATGTAACTGAAATTATTTTGTTTGTATGGACAGGAGCTGACAAATTCCTGTATGGGAAAAGAATAAGTTTTTCAAAGCTGAAACCAAAAACATAGAATATGTAAAAAACGACCAACTCCACGAAAGATATGTATACAACATAAATTGTGTGTTTTAACGTGCTCTACATTTTTGTGTGGTAAGTTTTTGTCAATCAGTTATAGTTTAGCAGTTATGCAAAATCCGGAAAAATTGACCAAGAATAAAGTAGTCTTCAGAGGCTATTTTCAGAAAATTCAAAATATCCATTTTATTTGTCATGTAATAATCTTTAATATACGATATTTTAATCAAAATCGTTAGAGCCATTTTTTAGAAAATCACAATTTTCGAAATTAAATCCATGTAAAGGGTAGTTTAGGGTGGGGGAATTTTTCTCAAAATCTTCGTGTCGCATCCCTGGAAGATACTAAACTTAAATACCAAGTTTGGTATTTTACCGAATTTTCGTTTTTGAGTTATCGTGTTCAGACACACTGACACACGGACCTTTTTCTGAAAATACTTTTTTTGGATACAGGGGACCCTAAAACATATATTTCCGGTGAAATCTCGGTATCGAATTTTTTGGTGGAGTGCAATGCCTTCTCTATACACTATATACATAGCACGTATAGAGAAAATAAAAAGTTTATGCCTCTATTTACTTCATGCTACTCGAGAAACAAATAACATGAAATAGTCTTTATTACTTGTTTCCTTGTCAGTAGAAGCGAAATAAGGGAGCACCATAGGTTAAAGCGGTAGTCAAAAGCTGGTGGCTATGTGACGGAAGTTCCTTTGTTTGTATGGACAGCATAAATAAATTTCTGTATGTGAAAAGTGTAAGTTTTTCAAAGCTGAAACCAAAAACAAGGAATATCTCAAAAACGATCAACTCCACGGAAAATATCTATACAACATAAATTGTGTGTTTTAACGTGCTGACATTTTTGTGTGGTAAGTTTTGTCTATCTTTTACGGTTTAGCAGTTATAAAAATTCCATAACATTCAAGATATACATTTTATTTGTCAGGTAAATATCGTCTTTAATATACGATATTTTAATCAAAGTCGTTAGAGCTATTTTTGAGAACATCAAAATTTTCGAAATTTTTTTCATGTAAAGGATAGTTGGAGGTGGGAGTTTCTTGAAAATCTTCGTGTCGGATCCTTGGAAGATACCGAACCTAAATACCAAGTTTAGTTTTTAACGGACTTTTCGTTTTTGAGCTATGCTGCCCACAGACACACATACACGGACATCTTTCTAAAAATGCTTTTTTTTATTCAGGGGTCTCAAAACATGCATTTCCGGTGAAATCTCGCTATCGAATTTTTGAGTGCATTACAATACCTTCTCTATACACTAATACATAGTAAGTGTAGAGAAAGTAATAATAATTGATCTATTTTGGCAGAAGTGAATGCAACATACTTAAGAGTATGTAAATTTGTTGATGATTAGTACATGTTAAAATTATTGGTTCTTTTATTGTTGATGGGATTCATTTTGATTATTTTTGTTATGGTCCGGTTAGCATGTTTTACTTTATTGAAACGAAGGTTTCTTAGGCTTATGAGATGCGAGTTGGATCGTTTGTGAGGGGTAAACTGGATCGGTTTGTGAAAGGCGAATTGGCTCGGTATGTGAGGGTTGAATTGCGTCGGTTTGTGCAGGTTGAATCGGATCGGTTTGTGAGTGGTGGAGTGGATCGATTTGTTAGGGTGGAATTGGATCGGTTTGTGAGGGATGGAGTGGATCGATTTGTTAGGGTGGAATTGGATCGGTTTGTAAGGGGTGAGCTGGATCGGATTGTGAGGAGCGAACTATTGGTTTGTGAGGTGTGAACTGGATTGGCTTGTGATGGTTGAATTGAATCGGTTTGTGAGAGGGAACTGGACCGGTTTGTGAGGGGTGGAGTGGATCGATTTGTGAGGGGGAATTACATCAGTTTGTGAGGGGTGAACTGAATCGGTTTTTGAGGGGAGTAGTAGGTCGGTTTACGAGGGGTGAACCGGATGTTTGTGAGGGGTGACATAAATCTGTTTTTAAGGGGTAAATCGTATCGGTTTGTGAGGGGGAAACTGGATCAGTTTCTGAGGGGCGAACTGGAATAGTTTGTAGGGGTGAGCTGGATCAGTTTGTGAGGGTTGAATTGGATCGATTTGTGAGGGGGAAATTTGATCGGTTTGTGAGGTGAGAACTGGATCGTTTTGTGAAGGGTGAATTGAATCGTTTTGTGAGGAGTGAACTGGATCGGTTTGTGAGGGTTGAATTAGATCAGTTTGTGAGGGTTGAATTGGATCGGTTTGTGAGGTGAGAGCTGGATCGTTTTGTGAGGGGTGAATCGAATCATTTTGTGAGGAGTGAACTGGATCGGTTTGTGAATGGTGACCTGGATCGGTTTGTCAGTGGTGAACTGGATCATTTTATTGGGTGAACTGAATCCGCTTTAGAGGTTCGAATTGGATCGGCTTGTGAAGAGTGAACTGGATTGGTTTGTGAGGTGTGAATTGCATCGGTTTGTGAGGGTTTGAACGCAAGCACCATATGTAATGGATTGCAAGATGGTTTATAAGTGTTGTGGCACTTGAAATGACAGCGCATGCCAATTCTTCGAGTCTTGTGCAAAGAAACCTTGGGGTGCCCAGATTGGCTTCCTGCGACTTTTGACCTTTCGCCGTTGAAAGGGAGCAGATTTCAGATCTGGCAGCTGAAGGCGATTTCGAAAGAAATGCAAGTTGTTCTGAGTCAGCCGTAAGAGTTGCCAAGGGGAATACTTTGAAGGAGATTGAAACGTCATTCTATTGTTTATTCTTGTGGCACTGTTCCTACATCCGTGTTCCTAACTGTATCTTAGATCTCTAGAAGCTGAAAATACTATATAAGAACATATAAAACCTTCTGATTACATTCAGATGATTATTACAGACATTTACTCTTCTTTCTACTTTACGTTAAGCAAATACGATTTTCAGAAATAGTTTTATTGCACATTTTCTTGTAGGTATAGGAATTCGGGGAATATAGCAGACTTAATCGATAGTTAAATCTGACAACAGCATGTCTTTATGTTATCGCGCTTTAAAATTCTGATCATTTTGCAATACTACGAGAGAGAAAAAAGTCTCATGTTTTCCATCCATATAACTTTCTCTAGCTGTTCCAAATAAAACTATTCTTACAAAGGATTATTCTACTACCTACATCATGTCAATCGAGATAAACATTGGCAGAATTGGTCTTATACTTGCCTCATTGTAAGTAGAAGGGAAATAAGAAAATACATTATGCTAAAGCGATAGTCAAATATTCTGAAAGCTGGTCGCTATGTGAAACAACTGAGGTCAGTTCTCTTTGTATGTTCCCATTTGAGAAAAGTTAGGTAGCTTAAAACTGAGACCAATAATAAGGAATGTCTCAAAAACGGTCAACTCTACAAGAAAAACCTATATTACATAAATTATGTGCTTTAAGAAATCTACATTTTCTGCATATTAAGACTTATCTCTTACGGTTTTACCATTATCAAAATTCTGCAGAACTCATCGAGAATAGACTGTTTTTAGAGACTATTCCCAGAAAATTCAAAATATAAAAGAAATTTGTGATATGAATATCTTTAATATATGGCATTTTAATCAAATCTTTAGAGCCATTTTTGAGAAAAACAAAATTTAAAAGAATCTTATGTGTTCCATTCACATAACTTCCTCTACATCTCTGCAACAAATTATTGTTAAAAGGCTTATTGTTCTATTTACTTAATGATAATCGAAAAAAATTAGCGGAAACAGTCTCATTACTTGCTTCCTTGTAAGTAGAAGCGAAATAAGGGAGTACCATAGGTTAAAGTGATGGTCAAAAGCTGGCTGCTATGTGACTGAAGTTCCTTTGTTTGTATGGACAGAAATAGACAAAATCCTGTGTGAGAAAAGTATAAATTTTTAAAGCTGAAACCAAAAACAAGGAATATTTCAAAAACGATCAACTCCATGAAAAAAAAAATGCATATAACGTAAATTGCGTGTTTTGAAGTGCTTTACATTTTTTTTTTTTTTTTTTTTGTGTGGTAAGTTTTTTTTCCATCTCTTACGGTTTAGCAGTAATGTAAAATTCCGTAAAATTCGTCCAGAATAAAGAAGTCTTCAGAGGCTATTCCCAGACAATTCAAGATATACATTTTATCTGTCGTGTATATAGCTTTAATACATGACATTTTAATCAAAATCTATATAGCCAATTTTGAGAAATTCAAAATGTTCGAAAAAAGTTTCATGTAAAGGGTATTTGGGGGAGGGGGGATTTTCTTGAAAATCTTCATGTCGCATCCTTGAAAGATACCAAACCTAAATACCACACACAGACAGATATAGACAGACATACACAACACGGACATTTTTCTAAAAATACTTTACAATACCTTCTCTATACTCTATGTACATAGTACGTGTAGAGAAAGTAAAAATTCTTCCATTGTAGATTGAACCACTCCTATCTGTATGTCTAACCACATATTTACAGAATGAAAGCCAGCAATCCTGTTTGTCACTAGATTGAAGAACATCTGCTAACATCCAGATGCGCAGGCAATCATCTGTGAAACCAGGAAGAACAGCAGGGAATGAGAGCGAATCAAATTACAAAATACTGTACGCAATTCAACATGCAACTTAGCCTCATTAGGTACGCACTCACCGAGTTGTATGAGATTTATACGGTATATTGAATAAAACCAGAAACCTCGTCCGCAAACTTATTTCACTGAAATATATAAACAGAGGCTTAAGGTATAGAATTTTATTTTGAAAATCTATACGTGGTCGATTAGCTACAAAAATCTGATGTGTTCCATTTATATGACTTTCTCTACACCTCTGTAACAAATTATTCTTAAAAAGCTTACTCTTCTATCTACATCATGCTAATCGAAATAAACATTAGCAGAAATTGTCTTTATTACTTGGTTCCTTGAAGTAGAAGATAAAAAATCGAATGTGTTACACTCACATGATATCCTATAGTTGTTTACATCATGCCTTCTCGTTTGAGAAAAGTTTAAGTGGCTTAAAATTGAAACCAATAATCCGTAATATCACGAAAACTTAACTCTAAAAAAAAAAAAAAATGTATATGAGATAAAATTGTTTTTTTAATGAGATCTAAATTTTTGTGCAATAAGTTTTTGTATATCTCTTACGGTTTGCCAGATATACAAAAGTCATTCAGAATAAAGAGGTGTTCGGAGGCTATTGATTGAAAATTCAATATACACATTTCGTTTGCCTTTAAAATATCTTAAACATACGGTAGTTTAATTAAAATCTTTAGAACCATTTTTGAAAAATTCAAATTTTTCGAAAAACATTCTTAGTAAAGGGTAGTTGGTGTTGGGGAAATTTTCTTGAAAATCTTCGTGTCGCATCCTTGGAAGATACCGAACTTAAATACCAAGTTTGGTATTCTACCGACTTTTTGTTTTTGAGCTGTCCTGTTCACAGGCACTCTCAGAACATGTATTTTCGATGATATACTGACAGAATGTTTAGGTGGAATACAATTCCTTCTCTATACACTGTGTACATAATATGTGTATAGAAAGTAAAAACGAAAAGTGTGATGAATAAAATCTTTGTATTTAAGTTAAATATCTTCCTATCTTCAACTGACAAAGTTCTCTTCGTATAGAAACGTTTCTTTAATTTTCATTCTTTTTAAAATGACTCTAATAATGTTGATTAAAATAACACATGTTTGGGATGATTGAGCGTCTAATAATATTTACATCTAAAATTTTCTGTGCCATTTGTGAGAAAATTGAAAATTTCTTGGCAGGGGGCGATTTTCTTGACCTTTGAATCGCATCTTTAGGAGAGTGACCAAAATTTGATGTTTAAACGAATTTTCGCTTTTGAATTATGCTGTCCACATATATACACAGGGACCTTTTCTAAAAATGAGAGAGAGATAAAATACGGATAAAAATATTTGTCAACCGCCATTATTTACCACTGCTTTAAATCATTATATACTACTTTATTAGCATTTATTTATCTAATGCCTAATAATAAAGAGTTCTAAGCAAACAAAAGGAGGCTGCAGGCGGCTTGAGCTCCCTTAGTCCCAGCTTCTTCTGCGTATGCCCTTATGTCATGCAATTTTAATACGAAGCTGTCTACTTTTGTCATACCACCCATGTTTCTTGATTTCATTTTACTTTTTCTAGCACGTATATACATATAATGTACATAGTAGCTACTAGAGAATATTGTATTCCGTCCAAAAATTCGATGTCGAGATTTCACCGGAAGTATGTTTTGAGATCCCCTGAGTTAAAAAAATTAGAAAAAGGTCCGCGCGCGTTTGTGTGTCCGTGGATAGCTAAAAAACGACAAGACCGTTTAATACCAAACTTGGTATATAAGTTCAGTATCTTTCAAGGATGTGACGCGAAGATTTTCAAGAAATTCCTCCCACCACATACTACCCTTTTCAAGGAAGAATTTTTGAAAACTTTGTTTTTCTCAAAAATGGCTCTAATGATTTTGATTAAAATGTCCTATATTAAAGATATTTACATTACAAATAAAATATATATTTTGATTTTTTTGGGAATAGACTCTGAAGACCTCTCTATTCTGAATGAATTTTGCCGAATTTTGCGTAACTGGTAAACCGTTAAAGATAGATAAAAACTTACTGCTCATAAAATGTAGATCACGTTAAAACACACAATTTATGTCATATAAGTTTTTTTTTCGTGGAATTGACTGTTGCTGAGACATTCCTTGTTATTTGCTTCAGATTTAAAATATTTATTTCTCACACGGAAAATTGTAAACTCCTGGCCCTATAAAGAAACGGATTTAACAACTTGGCAACCAGCTTTTCGATTTGACATTCGTTTTAGCCATGTGTATTCCCTTATTTTCCTGCTACTTACAAGGAAGCAAATAATTAAGAAAATTTCTGCTAATGCTTATCTCAATTATCATAAAGTAGATAGAAGAATATACTTTTTAACGATAGTTTATTACATAGATGTAGAGAAAATCAAGTGAATGGAACACATAAGATTTTTACTTTCTCTACACGTACTATGTACATAGTGTATAGAGAAGGTATTGCACTCCATCCAAAAATTCGATACTGAGATTTTACCGGAAATATATGTTTTAGGGTCCCCTTTATCTAAACAAATCATTTTCGGAAAAAGGACCGTGTGTGTGCGTGTGTGTATGTGTGTGTGTCCGTGTGTCTGTGAACACGATAATTCAAAAACGAAAGGTCGGTAAAATACCAAACTTGGTATTTAAGTTTAGTATCTTCCAGGGATGCGATACGAAATTTTTGACAAAAATCCCCCCACCCACAACTAGCCTTTACATGGAATTATTTTTCTCGAAAATTTTGATTTTCTCAAAAATGGCTCTAACGATTTTGATTAAAATATCGTATATTAAAGGTATTAACCTGGCAAATAAAATGTGTATCTTGAATTTTCTGGGAATAGCCTCTGAAGAATGCTTTATTCTGGATGAATTTTATGGAATTTTGAATAACTGCTAAACCGTAACAGATGGACAAAAACTTACTACACGAAAAATGTAGAGTACGTTAAAACACACAATTTGTTATATACATTTTTTCGTGGAGTTCATTGTTTTTGCGACATTCCTTGTTTTTGGTTTCTGCTTTGAAAAACTTATACTTTTCTCATACAGGTTGGTCAACTGTTATCCATACAAACATAGGAACTTCAGTCACATAGCAATCAGCTTTTTACTATCACTTTAACTTATGGTACTCCCTTATTTCGCTTCTACTTACAAGGAAGCAAGTAATAAGACTATTTCTGCTATTTTTTTTCTCGATTAGCATGAAGTAAATACAAGCATAAGCTTTTTAAGAATAATTTGTTGCAAAGATGTAGAGAAAGTCATATGAATGGAATACTTCAGATTTTTTTTTCACACAGTGACTGGATTTTAAAAGTCTTGACTAGCGTTTTAGCCTAAAGCATTCTCTTATTTCACTTCTACTTAGAAGGAAGCATGTAATAACATCAATTTCGCTAATGTTTGTCTCGACTAGTATGATATAGATAAAAGAATAATCTTCTGTACGAATATTTTATATTTGGAACAGGTAGAGAAAATGATATGAGTAGAACACATCAGAGTTTGTATTTCTTTCTTTTTTTTTGGCAAAATTTAGTTTTTTAAAGCACACTTAGCTGCTTGTATGCACATATATTGTTGGTTGCGATGAAGAGACTAAAACCCATGCTCTACGGCGCCTGTTGGAGTGTCCCTGTTATGTGCTTCATTATCTCGCTGAGAAGCAAGGCTATGTCCTTATTATCCCGCTCCTTCCCGAACTACGTGTATCTACATATTCATGCAAACATCTTAAAGCTTATGGCAGTGGTTGGAGCTTTTGCTGTGATAACTTTGTCCTGAATTTCTCCAAAATTAGACCTGTTTGTCACCACGCTGGCGCCGAACTCTTAAACCTTTGTTGAATGTCGGTACTTGTAAGTCGTCAACAATCAAATACAAGTAATTAAGACTGTATACTTTGGGCACAGAAGTTAGTAACTGTGATATATTTGAATTAGAAGTTTAATTGAGTTGGATAACAAGAAACAAGACTAAAAAACATATCAGAACAATAAAATACAAACAGACAAATCCACCGTTGCGCACCACTTTTCATTGAACCATGAAATAAACCAAAACGTTACACTTTTAAACCAGCAAGATACGCAACAGAGTTGGGTGTTTGGGAGAAGATCCACGCCATTAATCTACACCAAAATAATTTAATAAATTTTGATTTGTCGCCACACAGCACGCTGTAGAAATACATAACAGAAACACCAATCAGGTCAAAGCGAACACTTCAAAAAGCACCGGAGGAAATACCATGTCAATTGGAGTCCGCTGAAGATAAAGCGTACACACGCTTTGAAACATACCCATGTAAAATTATATGTTATCTGTTAGTGATGTTACAGGGTTGCTGTTATCCAGCTCAAACTTTTAATTAAGACTGTTTTATACTGTACCAAGCGTGCCGGGTATTTTACTTGGGCCCTCCCCATCCTTTATCAGATACACGTTTAACTGCTTCAAGCTCACGACATTTGGATTTGAATGGTTGGACAGTCCATTGCCTATTGCGTTAATATTTATGGACATTCAACTATTTTGTTGATGGAGCCTTCAGCAGCGTTGTGAAAGCTGTTTAGGGATTCAACGAAAAGTGGCACATGTAGCAAACTAATGCGGGCAACTAAGGGTTAAACTGATTGTAACAAATAACATTTACCACCAGTAACGTCTGTGACCAGCATTTGGGAGCTCCTGTGTTCAAATCCTGTGGGTCAACCAATCTCGCTGGGGTTTTATCGGGATTTCTCTGTCGCCAAGGTAAATTTAAAGACGTTTAGGGATAATTTAAAGAGAACAAATTTTAGATAATTAAAGTAAATATTGAGAAGTAATTAAGGATCTCAAAAATTTCTCTAACTATTAATAATGAGGTTTCATAGTAACTGTTTATAAACATGCTGGTGATTGATATAAGTACATTCTGTCAAGAAAGTAGCGGGAATTGATCATTTAAAAATCCTGTTTAAAAGGGGATTCGAAATTATTGTTGTCACTAAGTTAGTACAACTTTCCTCTATACCCACGCGGAGTTTGATCGTCATCTGTCATCTAGTTTGTTCACAGTACGCCATTTTGTTAGTTCATCTCAAAGGTGAATTGCGATTTTACGATGGATACAAATATTGAACAAAGAATCTGTCTCAAATTTTGCATTGCAAATGGTATTTCGTGTGCCGAATCGCTGAAAATGTTACAGAGGGCTTACGGTGAATCGACTTTATCAAAAACACGTGCGTATGAGTGGTACAGTGCATTCAAAAGTGGTCGAGATGTGGTGGAAGATTTGCCTCTCTCTGGTCGACCATCAACGGTTTCAACTGAACTGAAAATCGTCATTTAGGTCTGAGAGAGATTGCCGCTGAACTTTCTGTGTCTCACGAATCGATTCGAACCATTTTAAACGATTGTTTGGGCTGACATGCGTTGCAGCTCGGTTAGTTCCGAAAGACTTGAATTTTCTACAAAAACTCAATCGCGTAAGGATTGCTGAAGACATGCTAGAACGAGCCAGTTCCGACCCCACATCCATGAAACGCATTGTAACTGGTGATGAGACGTGGGTTTACGAGTTTGACACTCAAACCAGTCAACAAGCTTCCGAATAGCGTCTTCCAACTGAACCGAAACCTAAAAGGACACGTCAAACTCGATCAAAACTGAAGGCCGTATTGACAGTTTTTTTTCGATTATCGCGGTGTCGACCAATCAGAATTCTTGCCAGAAGGTCAGATGGTAAATAAAGACTATTATCTGAGCGTTATGCGGCGTTTGAGAGAAAAAATACGGCGAAAAATGCCAGATTTGTGGAACGAGAACTCGTGGATTCTGTACCATGATAACGCACCAGCTCACAAAGCTATTATTGTGAACGAATTTCTGGCCAAAAACTCAACAAACTTCATCAAACAACCACCGTATTCACCTGATTTGGTCCTGCTGCTTTCTTTCTCTTTCCAAAACTCAAGTTGCCACTTCGAGGCACCCGTTATGTCGACAATTGACATCGATTCCTAAAAGTGCCTACAAAAAAATGTTTTGATCATTGGATTATTCGTTGGCATGAATTTATAATTTCAGAAGGGGCCTACTTTGAAGGCGATAAAATAAAATTTGATAAATAATTCATTTTTTGTGTTTTATTGGCAAATTCCCGGAACTTTCTTGACACAGTAGTATTGCTTTACTGAAGAATAAGAAGTTAGGTATTTATATATAGTATGTTAGTTGATCTAACATCTTTAATTTGTATTTACAATTATTAATTTGTGATACTATTGTTAACTGTAAGATTATTATTGTAAATAGATTTTGTACATTTAACTCTACCACCGGGCAGCACCCAATTGCAAAGAATAAATAAATACATACGTACGTACATACATGACACACGCGCGCGCGCACACACACACACACCCACACTCACACACATACAATACCGGATTGAATATTTTATACCATGGCCTATTTTTCCACTTTCAGTCTAAAATAATAGTAAAACAAAGTACATGGTAACAGCGACTGCACTGCATCTATCCACAGATAAAGCAGAGAGACTGAATGGCATCGCGTCATATGCTTGTCGCGGAGCAAGATATGGGGCCCAAAATATATATTTCTGATGAAATCCTGGTTACGCATTTTTGGGTGGACTACAATAACCTTCTCTACCTGTTATGTACATTATACCTACGTGCTAGAGAAAGTAAAAAGGAATTAGATTTCACTTTGGAAGATTCTTCACCATAATGTAATGTGATGAAATTCGTTGTAGAATTTAAATACGGCCGTTCTTCCATTCTAAAACGACAGACAACCTAGAAACGTCAAATTACCGTTATAGATGAAGAAAACGTAGTGAAAATCCATACTGACATTATCAAGATTTCATTAGACCATGTCTGGAACGTTTTACACGAGCATTTACACATGAGAAAGCTTACAACGTGATGGATGCCGCTTTTGTTAACCGCCGATCAGAAGCGTTTTCAAATGAACATCTCATAGTTATGCTTGGACAGATTCAAATGCATCTCGATTGATTTTTGCGACATTATATCTAGAGACCGGATGCTGGGCAAGATGCCTGTGCTTAACCATTACAGTTATCGTAAAAATGACAATTTAGTCCTTAATTGACCGCTTAGTTTAAATGCTGTTAAGGAAATAGGATTTGTACTCTAGGGCTAATGCCATATTAAACCAACCTTCACCCATAAAATAAATTAAGATTGTTTTATACTGTAAAAATATACAATGTTTGCAATAACACCGTGCTGATTTCTTCTTCTTTTTTACTTTCTCTACACGTATTATGTACGTAGTGTATAGAGAAGGTATTGTAATACACCCAAAAATTCTATGTTGAGGTTTCAACAGAAATATACATTTTGAGGCCCGCTGAGTCCAAAAAAAAGCATTTTTAGAAAATGAAGAGCGGCATATGTAGCAAAATAATTCGATCAATAAAGAGTTAAGTTCAAACCGCTACACTTAGATGTGTTTTTCATAGAGGTGTATCTAGCAATGCTTCCCTATTTTAGCTTACAATGCCTAATTACCCTTTTCCGAAAATACCTAACTGTAGTTTATTGAAAACTAGAGGAAAATGGAATTAAAATGCAGGCAATTTACATCTTATAACCTCATAGTATGCTATATATATAAGTATTCTGAAATGTCAGATGTTTTCAAGTATATGATGACGGGCTAAAGTAGCAGTTTGACATACAGCACTGACGAAGCTAATTCTCTGCCTCTCTTATTCTTCAGCAGAAATGTTCAGCGGGCACATTTCTGATACTGGTGAGGTATGAAAAACCAACCGGAAAGGTCATTTTTCGTCTTCTAAAATGAGCTGTCTGCTTAGAGAATCTAAGAGTGAACATTTGGAAATATAGTGTCGTCTCACTCCTCTTGATGATGATGAGTGGAGTTTAGGGGCGCTCAACAGCAAGGTCATTAGCGCCCATAAAAAATAAATCGTGGCTCAAAACTCAGATAAAATCTATACACAAATAAAGCATGACAGCTAGAAATAGAGATAACACTCAATGTAAATAATACTGCCAAAGGCAGAAAAACATAGAGTAAGCTAAAAACTATTAAAACAATAGAAAAAAACTGATGTGTACCATTCACATGACTTTCTCTATATCCCTGCAACAAATTATTCTTAAAAAGCTTATACTTCTATTTACTTTATGCTAATCAGAAAAAAATAGCAGAAATAAGGGACAACTATAGGTTAAAGTAATAGTCAAAAGCTGGTTGCTATGTCAATGAAGTTCCTTTGTCTATATGGATAGGAGTTGACAAGTTCCTGTATGAGAAAAGTATACGTTTTTCATAGCAGAAACCAAAAATAAGGAATGTCTAAAAAACGACGAACTCCACGAAAAAATGTATATAACATAAATTGTGTGTTTTAATGTGCTCTACATTTTTTGTGTAGTAAGTTTTTGTCCATCTCTTCAGGTTTAGTAGTTATTCAAAATTCAGTAAAATTCATCCAGAATAAACTACTCTTCAGAGGCTATTCCCAGAAAATTCAAGATATACATTTTATTTGTCAGGTAAATATCTTTAATATACGAAATTTTAGTCAAAATCGTTAGAGCCATTTTTGAGAAAATAAAAATTTTCGAAAAAAGTTCCATGTAAAGGGTAGTTTGGGGTGGGGGGATTTTTCTCAAAAACTTCGTGTCGCATCCCTGAAAGATACTAAACTAAAATACCAAGTTTGGTATTTTACCGACTTTTTGTTTTTGAGTTATCGTGTTCACAGAGACACGGACACACACACACACACACACACACACACACACACACACACACACGGACCTTTTTGTGAAAATGCTTTTTTTGGATATTGGGGACCCTAAAACATATATTTCCGGTGAAATCTCGGTATCGAATTTTTGGTGGAGTGCAATACTTTCTCCGTACACTATGTACACTATCTAAAAACAGATTATACAACAATTTTAAAATTTTATCTACCGCTCCAATATCATCCGCCAATATCTATTTGAATGTGGCCGGCAGCTGCAGAGTGGCTCGTAAATGTGTTAGTCGAGCACATTCTAGCAGTACATCACGCACCGACAATTCCTGTTCACAGAATTCCTCTTAAAGAGTGGCCTAGAACTGGTCCTGTAAGATAAAGCACCCGCATGTGAAATGCTCTACCCCTACAATCGCCCATTTCTTTTTCCTTCCACCCGGTGGAGAAGCGGAGAGGTTACCTGTGCCACAGTGGCGGGTATTCTCGAAGAACAACAAAATACTTGTTCTCCCAATCGCGATTAAACATTCGCTGTACACTGATATTCCACATGTAAGCCATCACTGCACGGCTAGTACCGGAACGAACCGGTTTCTTTAGCTCTACGTGTCTGTTGAAACAGAGTAGTGGGGACGCTTTGCCTGTCAGACCTGGTCTAGAAGACTGTACACCGGCTTTATCTCTTTTTTGACAATACTTTAATTTCCTTCCAACTATTTTCTGAAGCTCATACCTCCTTCTGTGATTCTGGGAACATTTTGAAAAATATATTATAATTATAAGCAATCAACTGTTAATAACTGGCAAAAACTGCGTTGAAAGTGATAGGGTGCACAAATGAAATATGCACTATTCTTCATATAGATATAGGTTTTTTCTAGTTGGACCATTTTTCTGCGTATCTATAAATTTTAGTGCATTTTGCCTACCTATTTGGAACTTTTAAGTGCGTTCGTCTGTTTTTTACTTATATCACTTGATAAATATGGATTCATCCCAGAGACGATGGGTACAAAGCGCTACAAAGAAGGCCAAATGAGTTCCTTCAGCAGGAAAGCTCCTTTCTTTCTTTTTTCTTCTGCTGGGATACAAGAGACGTGTAATAATAATAATAATTGGTACAGTTCCTGGAAAAGCACAAAACCGTCAACAGGGACTGCTGTAAGAGCTGAAGGATGAATCCGCATTTGCGAAGGAAACATTTCTTTTCCAACAAGACAACCCTTCGGTTCCAATTCCAATGATGCAAAGCTGCATGATTTTCACTTGCTGCCATATTCAGCATACTCTCCAGATTTGGTTCACAGTGACTTTCGCTCTACCCAAAAATGAAGAATGGCTTGCTAGACAGATATTTGGATCAAATGTTGAGATCATAAGTTCACACAATCTCTTATTTTGCGCACTTGAACAAATTATTGTATACTAAGATATAAAGAAGTTAAAGAATCTCGTTGGTCCAAGTGTATAGATTGATGTCACTATGTTGAAATAAATAAATAAACAAATAATATAATAACTCTAGCGGATGTCTTTGGATTCGTTCTTTCTTAATTAAAAACCTCTGAATATTACATTCTCCAACAAATTATTCTTAAAAAAAATCAATTCTTCTATCTCCTTCAGTTAATTCAGATAATAATTTGCATAAATGTTTTATTACATATTTCCTCCTAGACACAAAAGAATAACGGAATATACTAGGCTTAAGCGTTAGTCATATCTTTTAACAGCTTATCGTTATGTGATGTCTTTGATATTTTGTTCTCCACTCACACACACACAGGAAAAAAAAAAGTATTTCACATAAATTGTGTGTTTGGACGAGCTCTACATTTTTAGAGCAATAAGTATTTGTCTATTTGTTACGGTTCACCATTTACGCAAAAGTCATTCAGAATAAGAGCACTTCAGTGCCCAATCCCAGAAAATTCTATTTTGTCTTCAATGTCTTAAAAGAGATTTTCTTGAACTCTTCGAGTCGCATCTTTAGAAGGTGCAGTACTTAAATATCAAGTTTGGTACTTAACCGACTTTTCGTTTTTGAGTTATGCTGTACAGAGATGCACGGACACACAAAACCTTTTTTTTTTAATTTACTTTTTGCTTTCATAGATTCTCAAAACGTGATTTCCGATAAAATCTCGACATCGAACTTTTGGCTGGAATACTTTACTTCCTCTATTACACGAAGCAGGGAAAGTAAAAATAAATACAAAGCGCAGAGGAATGCCCTTTTCACCTTGTGTAAAAATTGGGTCTAAATCAGTGCAAAGATGAGCAGTTGTATTCGTCACAAAGAAATATAATAATAGTAATAATAATAATAATAAATCTTCAGACTTAGAAAAACGCAGAACACCACAGAATAACCATCAATGAGCTATAAAATAAAAATGTAAATATACACTTGCATACTGAATTTTTTGTAAAGGAAGACTCAATGATATTTTTAGTTTTAATGCAGTCTTATCGAGTCCAATTTCTAGTTTAAATTAATATATATTATTTTTATTGTAGACTAAATGCTTGTATTTTAAATAAATGATGTAGCATCTATGACCCTAGCTTCGGGAGGTCGACGCCTATCTGTAACACAAACAAAGATAAGCAGCGCACTCACCAAGAGTATCTTCCCCCACGCCTCCAGAACATTTACAGGAGGTTCTGTGTAGATATCAGCTGCTATGTAAGCGAGCGTTCTCACATGTTCAAGTCAGAGGGTCAGTCTTTACGTAAAAAGAGTCTTTCATTTTAATTAGGATAAACCTTAATGAAATTGTTACATTACACATTTCATTATAGGCACAAATGCATCAACTGTAAAAATTGGTACTACTGTAAGTAGTAATTCTTTGAATGAGTTTTCTGGTATAAATGACTGTTTTCTCAAAAAGTATTCAAGATAGTTAAACGAAATTTTAGGGTAGTAGAATAATTATGTGCTGTTGATGTTAATAACAAGGCTGGTTGGGCTTTCCTAAACATAACTGCTGTTAAATTTTAATCAAAATAACTAATAAAGCAAATAATCTTGTATTTTTTACTAACCAAAATTATGGATAAAAGTATATTAGTAAATTTAGACGTCATTTATCTATACCCTGTAAGCATTTCTGAGATAACTGGACATGAAATTACGATGCATTTACGGGACAGGGCTTTTAATAGACCTTTAAATTATAAATATCAATAATAATAATAATAATAATAATAATAAACCATTTAAAACATAACAGAACTAAAATGATCTAGAATCACTTTAAACTTGACATCAACTTGTTATGTAATCGCTCTTTAGCGGAATTTCCTGTGAAAGGTACCAAATGGTGTCGAACTAAAATATTCAGCGCCCTTCCTTCAAGCACGATTTTGTTAGAAGCAAGGTCATATCAAGTACTTACATCGATTTCTTGTTCCAACTGATGTTTTCTTACAGGAACAAGGGCTCAGTCCGACAGCTGTTACAACTCCTCCGGGGCAAGATAGAACCCTTTAACTTTGTGACATTTTCATCTTGTTTTGATAAAACGTATTTTGATCAAACTTAACCCTAGATTCAAAAAGTCCCCGTGATCGTTAATTTTATTTTTAAACTTCTTTCATTACAGAAAGAATGATTAATGAAAGAAATGCAAATTGACCATACAACAATATAGACATAGTTCACTAGTCATAACTTAATCCTTAATGCAAAAAATAAATAAATCTAAATATATGCTTTTTCACAAGCCCTCTACAGCAATGTTCCATTCACATGATTTTCTCTACGTTTCTGTAACAAATTATTATTAAAAAGCATATTCTTCTATCTACTTTATGATAATCGACATAAACATAAACAAAAGTTCTCTTAATTGCGTGCTTCCTTGTAGGTATAAGGAAAATAAGGGAATACACTAGGCTAAAGTGATAGTCAAATCTTTTAAAAGCCGGTTGCCATGTGGATGAAATACGTTTCTATGCAGGGCCAGCAGTTTCCGTGTGAAAAAAAAGTATTTTAAATCTGAAATAAATGACAAGGAATATCTAAAAAATGGTCATTCACGAAAAAAACGTATATGACATAAATTGTGTCTCTTAAAGTAGTCTACATGTTTTAAGTAGTACGTTTTTGCCTATGACTTACGGTTTACCAGTTATGCAAAATTCAGAAAAATTCATTCAGAATAGAGAGGATATTCCCAGAAATTTCAAGATATACATTTTATTTGCCATATAAATATCTTTAATATACGGCATTTTAATCAAAAAAAAATAAAAGTTTCGAAATTTTTTCCATGTAAAGGGTAGTTTGGGGTGTGTGGGGGGGATTTTGTAAAACTCTTCGTGTCGCATCCCTGGAAGATACTAAAATTAAATACAAAGTTTGGTATTTTACCGACCTTTTTCAGAAAATACTTTTTTTGGATACTGGGGACCCTAAAACATCTATTTCCGGTGAAATCTCGGTATCGAATTTTTGGGTGGTATGCAATACCTTCTCTATACACTATGTCATAGTACGAGTAGAGAAAGAAAAAAGTCAAAAGATATACATACCTTGGGCTTAGGTTAGACTCATCTTTGACATGGACATATTGTCAGCAAAACAAACTCTATTATTCGCATATTGTACATACTAAAAGATTTAGACTTAGATGGCAGCTGTAAAAGAAGTCTATTTTACACTCTTGCACCCCAATTTTCTGTATTTCGATGCAGTATGGTCCAATAACAACAAAGAACAGCCAACATGTTTAGAAATCCTACAAAAGAGAGCTGTTAAAATACTTTATGGCTTCAATATTGTAAAGCCTTCTGAAGAAGTATTTAAGAAAACAAACATACTGCCATTTCCATATCTCTGTAAATACAGTGAATATCTATTGATGTACAACACTGAAAACAACCCCCCTATGTACAAACTAGCAATAAAACACTAAAAAAATATATTCACCCCTAGAAAACAAGATCAGCCAATCACTTCCCTATAGAATGAAATGTGGAATTAAAATATGGAATAAAAAGTATATTACATAGTGTCACCAAAACGTACAACAGTCCCACTTAATATCAAAGAATCGTACAACTTATCCCAATTTGAAATATTGCATTAAGGCTAATCACACACCCACACAAAATAGGTTAAAATTATATATAATTTATACTTATATAATTCTGTTTATATGAGTTTATTTTATTCTTTGTATTTTGATTACCGCCTCACTAAAGGGCATTCTCTCTGCCTAGAGTAATATGGTCATTGGAACATTCTATGTAAATAAATAAAATTAAGAAAAAATAATTGTACATGAAAGTAAAGGATAGTTTATTTTTAGGTGTTGGAAAAATCCATGACTACACTTCATTTCAATTTCCATACTAATAATGATTGTTGACTTTGCTTGGCAACTAGTTTTTTTGTGTATGCATTTTTCTTTATCGTATTTCATGTCGGCAAAGGAACTCGCTCGAACATAAAGTTTTGTTAAACAAAGACACTGAGACACTGAGAATGACGAAAGAATTATTGTGAAGCAGCGGTGAAGAAAACTCAGGTGTATGAATGGCATAAACGTTTTAGTCAAGATTTTCGGGTGCGACAGATATCTGAAAATGACTTCCAGGAGTGTTTGCAGTCTCTTTTCACGCGGTGGCAGAAGTATGTCACTGCGGCATGGAACTTTTTTGAAGGAAATCTTACTTCGGAAATGGTCAACTCTACGAAAAACTTTATACGACATATATTGTGTGTTTTAAAGAAGTCTACATTTTAGCTTAGTGTATCCCCGTATTTCCATTCTACTTATAGCGAAGCAAGTAATAAGACCAATTCTGCAAATGCTTATCTGGGTTAGCATGAAGTAGATAGAATAATATTTTGTAAGAAAAATTTGTTTGTGGAATGTGAATACATTAGATTTTTTGGAACTCAAAACATATTTTCGGTGAAATCTTGACATCAAACTTATGTGTGGAATACAACACCTTCTCTAGCTATTATGTATGTATATTGAATGTAAATATGCGCTAGAGGAAGCAAAAATAATTTGTCACAATTTCTGGTCAAATTTCACAAATGTATCACCTTAAGCTCTCTTATACGCGCTTCCTGTAAAAGCCTTGCATGGTCCTTGAATCTGGAGGGTGCGCGGAACCACTTCTCTACAAATTGATCACTTGAGTAATGCCACCTCTCTGTCTACAGTTTCATGAGGATCGTGTTTCCGGGGTCGTGTGGCTGAAACCCGAACCTTCACTTCCTGAACAATAACAATACTACTCCACAACCCTGATTTGATGTATAATCTAACACAATATCCTCTTAGGGTGTAGAGAAATGCCTGTCCGTCAAGAACTTTGTATATCATCAGCTGGTGGATATTTTGCTGACGTAGAGGAAACTTAACTTGCATTTTAGTGTCAAAGGAGCTATGTTAATTGATATAAACGTTTGCTGATAGGAATTTATAACACATTTCTTTACAGGTATGTCCTAGCACTTAAAAAAGCGTAAAAACATTTCAAAATTGTATCCAATAACAAGACTCGATTAATGGCACACACTATTTATTCCACGTAAAACGATATATACATGTTTTATTAGACAAACTTTGGTCAATATCTTACTGTTTATCATAAGCAATACCACGAGCGTTTTTCATCCTAAGAGATGAAAACACAAGTTGTTTTTGATAAAGCAATTCAGCGACTATTAATAATTTACAATATATACGAAGGGAGATTCTATCAGGTTATGATTGTAATACATTAGTTCTCAATGGTAGATGACGCATTCCACCGTGTTTATTTGCCGAATGTTTTTTCTTTCTTTCTTTCTTCACTGCCTCATCAACATGGGAGACTAAACAAACGAACGTCAGGTGCGACAAGATTTCAAAGAAATGAACATCAGCTACGGTAAGATGTTTTGATAATATTGCTCCAGTCAGATGACTGCGATTGGCTGAAATTGTCTAATATCGGATATTACATTGGCGCTTTAATAATTGAGCTAAATTGCCAGTAATATAATATTATATTACGACGCAAGTGTGTTAAGTGTACTATTGTAAATCAATTTACGAGATTCTGCTATACAATTAACACACGTATATCGCACTACTTTTTGGACGATAAATATTAGTATTAATTAAAACATTAGTTGAATGCAAATGGCTTCTATGGGAAAGAAACATATGATAGTCGTTTATAGAAAAAGACAAGAAACGCTACAGAACAGGGTTTGTTGGCTGTGGAGGCATTTTTACTTTCTATACACGTACTATGTACATAGTGTATAGAGAAGGTATTGTATTGCACCCAAAAATTCGATATTCGAGATTTCACCGGAAATACATGTAGGTGCACCTGAATCCAAAAAAAGCATTTTTGGTATTTAAGTTTGGTGTCTTCCTAGGATGCGACACGAAGATTTGCAAGAAAACCCCCACCCCCAACTACCCTTTACATCGAACTTTTTTTCGAAAATTTTGATTTTCTCAACCCGCAACCTTGGGTATATGAAGTTGGCATGGTAACCATTACACCACGGAGGGCGATTTCATGTGGAGAAAGTTAGGGTAGAGGACAGAAATAGAAGAAGCCTGTAGAGTGGGATGTTCTGCATTACAATTTATTTTTCGTAGTCGGCTTACCCTGCCCGGAGGCAGGACCGACAACCCCCTTCACCTAGGACATACAAGCGTATGCCTGTCGGAGAGCCAACGGCACGTAACCACAGAATAAAGAATCTAGAACGAGTGGTCGGCCCATAGCTACGCATAAGCGTGAGGAAGTACATGATATGATATGCAAGCGAAATGGATGATAGGAAAGGTGATGATGGAGCAATTGATGGAATGAGTGGCAAGAGAAACTGGAGAACCCGGAGAAATCCCCAGACGCCACTTTGTCTACCTGTCCGCCATAAATTCCACATGCGGGCGCTTTGGATCTAACCCTGCACTAAGTAGAAGGCGAGCGTCTAACCACTCTGCCACGACGCCGCCCTCTATATTACAATTCAGTGAAAAAATATTAAACGAAAAAGATGTGCAGATTAACGAAAAAAAAAATTGCTGGCATATTTTGTTATGAAGAGTGACAGATTTAAAGTCTGCAGGCAGTTTGTGGTCAGAGTATTCAATGCTGAAAGCTACTATAAAGTTGACATTTCGTTATTTAGTAAATTAGTTACTTCATATTCAATGTATCAAACTAAATATTGCAACTCTTTTATTTACCGCACCTGTGCTTTTGAGCCCATATCAATATTGTGGCTTCTTCATGTTACATGTGGGAATGTTGATTTAGGTCCAGTAAGAACAAAATCGGTGAGTAGTAGACATTAGTCACGTAATCCAAAAAAATATACAAAATAATTTAGAATGAAGAGAACTACACAGACTATTCCAAAAAAAAAAATCAAGATTTGCGTGTTATTTATCATGCAAATATCTAACATATATGAAATTTTGATCAAAATCCTTAACGTTATTTTTGATAAAATTAAAAATACACGAAAAGGTAGTTAGGGGTGGGAAATTTCATTGTAAATTATGTCCTTGATAGATACTGAACTTAAATACCCAGTTTGGTATTTCGCTTTTGAGTTATGCTGTTTACAGCAAAAAGGCATAGTGCACAAATTACATATATATATATATATATATATATATATATATATATATATAACTCTTTAATAAAATAGAATTTTATTCATTATTTTATTTAAATCTGGAATTCGAATTTTGGATGGTATAATAGCTCTTCCAGTATGCAAGTGAAAAGGAAAGGGAAACAAAAGCAAACACAGGAAAATTCATTGCAAAAGAACAGAACTTCATAGGCTATTCGCAGAGAATTTAGTACATAGTTTCATTAGTGAAACAAATATCCTAAAGGCTGGTGTGGTGGTAGCGTATCTGCCTCACACTCAACAGGTCGCGAGTTCGAATCTCGTTTAGTGTGAGTTACCCGGATAAGATTTTTCGGGTTTTCCCCTTATCCAGAGAAGACGAATGTCTAGTAACTTTAAAGCTCCATGGACCCCGAGATCATTTGAGCATCATTTCAGCAATTTCATTCGTTATCCGATTTCACCAACAAGGTTAAAGGACGTTAAGCTAAAAAGGAGGGAAAAAAACACTAAACACATGGTAATTAATATCAATGTTGTTTCAGCCATTTCTTTCAAAATCAAAAAGAACGAAAACATTTTCCATGTAACACGTAGTTTGGGGTGGAGGCTTCTTGGAATATGATGAACTTAGATACTAAGTTTGGTATTTATCCTACCTTTTTACTTTCTTTGTACATAGTGTATGGAGAAGGTATTGCACTCCACCCAAAAATTCGATATCGAGATTTCACAAGAAATATATATATATATATATATATATATATATATATAGGGTCCCCTGTATCAAAAAGCATTTTTAGAAAAAGGTCCGTGTGTTTGTGTTCGTGCGTCTGTGAACACGAAAACTCAAAAACGAAAAGTCGGTAAAATACCAAACTTGGTATTTAAGTTTAGTATCTTCCAGGGATGCGACACGAAAAAATCTTCCCAACCCAACCACCCATTACTTGGAACTTTTCTGAAAAATGGCTCTAACGATATTGATTTAAATATTATATTAAAGATATTTACCTGACAAATAACATGTATATCTTGAATTTTCTGAGAATAGCCTCTGAAGACTACTTTATATTGGATGACTTATAGAATTTTGCTTAACTGCTAAAGCTTAAGAGTTGGACAAAAAAATGTAGAGCACGCTAAAACACACAATTTATGTTATATACATTTTTTTTTTCGTGGAACTGATCGTTTTGGAGATATTCCTTGTTTTTGGTTTCAGCTTTAAAGAATGTATACTTCTCTCATACAGGAATTTGTGAACTTTAGTCCATATAAAAAAAAAAGAAACATCAGTCACATAGCAACCAGCTTTTGACTATCACTTTAACCTATGGCACTTCCTTATTTCGTTTCTACTTACAAGGAAGCAAGTAATAAGACTATTGCTGCTAATTTTTTCTCGATTAGCATGAAGTAAAAAGAAGCATAAGCTTTCTAACAACTTGTTGCAGAGATGTAGACGTCATGTGAGTGGAACACATATTTTTTTATTACTTATGCTAATGGCAGATGGGCACGCACACATAAAGATATCCAATATTAATATCTATTTTTATGCCCCTGTGCTTGCAGCATGGAGATATTAGAACCGTCTCCCTGAACTCTGGACTTAATAAATGCAATAACATTTTGAGGGCGTCCTTTTAGTGACGTGGTGGGTGGCAAGTGGTTTCCTAGGCGACGAGATAGTGTGGGCTGAATCAGCAAGAGGAGAGAGAAACTTGCGTCAAACATCAGCAAGCATAGCTGTTTACAGCGTGATTTTATCTCGCGGAAATCAATAATTGATTGCAGTTGTATGTCGCATATGTAATCTTCTCACAAGATGCTGGTAAATTATCATAAGTAATATAACGAGAGGTCCAAATTTTATCTAGAGAAAAGTTGTAGCTCGAGTTGTATTTAATAAGAATATTTCTTGAATAAAATAGCAATGATTAGCCTATATGGATAATAAGAATAATATTCCTAAAATCCCATTTGTCTTGTATATTTGCACCGAAATCACTGAAACTTGATGCCCATATCATAAATCAAGGCCTCGTTGCTTACAAAATTCGTTGAACTGGTTTCACACCTCTCTCTGTTGTTTTTAGTATTCTGCGGCTTTTTTTTTTTTTTTTTTTTTAAACAGTAACGGAGTCTGATCAGGACTCCGGTACTGTATCCCTATTTACATTTCCCCCCGTAGGTTTTACTGATTACTGGTTTACTGGTTTTACTGTTTCTTTTACAAACATATACACATTGCACAAACATATAACATCCATGCCCAAGGCGGGACTCGAACCCACGATCCCCTGCCCACGAAGCACCAAAGCGAGACGCTTTAGCGAGCGTGGCCATGGAGACCGGCGGCTTTGAGTTTTCAAGTAATGTCTATTTCAGCAATGGACCTTTGCCCAAAACGTTTTGGAACTTCCGCCATTATGTACGGGAATAGCATGCACACTGTGCTTAAGATGAGACGAACTGTAGTTCAAAGAGAAAATAAATGCACATGGCTGCGATAAATGTAGAAAAACATTTGCACGTGGATGTGATAAAAAAAAAAAACGATTAAATGCAGAGATAATGAGTTCCGATTGGTTGCAACTTTACGCGCCAATGTACTAGATTGGCCATTTCCTACCGACCACGTGTCATGCACGACATATTCTTAAGTAATACGACGAGTG
The DNA here is from genome assembly GCA_030762935.1 of Hymenopus coronatus. Lineage (NCBI taxonomy): Eukaryota > Metazoa > Arthropoda > Insecta > Mantodea > Hymenopodidae > Hymenopus > Hymenopus coronatus. The sequence goes on from CM060896.1 coordinate 143,191,503, forward strand.
AATTGTCCTAAGAGATGAAAACACGAGTTGTATTTGATAAGTCAATTCACAAAAATAGACTATTAATAATGTATAATATATAGGAAGGGAGATTTTATCAGGCTACAATTGTAATACATTAGTTCTCAAATGGTAGATGACGAGTTCGGCCATGTTTACTTACCGAATGTATTTTTTTCTTTCTTCACTGCCTCCTGAATTATGCCATGGCCGACCGTGTCTGCACCCAATGTACGAATATCGATAGCAACAATAGAAAAAGTGCAAAATTACGAGGGCCGTTTTTTTTCAACCTCCGATAGGCTATACATAAAAGTTCATAGAAAACAATTATTTTATTACTAAAAGTTTTGTACACTTATGGTTATTTTTCAACATAATCACCGAAAAGATTGAGACATTTATCGTACCTGTGCACAAGCTTTGCAATACCCGCTTCAGAAAATGTTGCCGCCAGTGATTTTAAATGAGCATTGACGTTGTTTTGAAGATCTTTGTTGGTTTGAAAGTGCCGTCTTCAGTTCAGGGAAGAGGTGAAAGTCGCTGGGTGTCAGGTCAGGACTGTACATCAGGTGATCGAAAATGTCCCATTGAAATTGTTCAAGGAGCCGATGGGTTGTGCCAGCAGTGGGTGGACGAGCGTTGTCATGGATCAACACAATTCCTGAAGTCAGCATTCCTCTTCGTTTGTTTTGAATAGCTCTCCGCAAACGTCGTAAAGTACGAAGATCTTCAAAACAACGTCAATTCTCATTTGAAATCATTGGCGGCAACATTTTTTGAAGCGGTTATTGCAAAGCTTGTGCACACGTACGATAAATGTCTCAATGTTTTCGGTGATTATGTTGAAAAGTAACCATAAGTATACAAAACTTTTAGTAATAAAATAATTGTTTTCTATGTACCTGTCTTTTATTTATAGCCTATCAGAGGTTGAAAAAAGGTTGAAAGGTTTTGTTTGATTAGTTTTGTCTGCATCTTAATTTTACCATTTACGTGAAAGTCATCCAGAGTGAAGATGTCTTCAGAGGCTATTCCGAGAAAACTCACGATATACATTTTATTTGTCATATAAATATTTTTAATATGCATTATTTTAATAAAAATCATTACATCCATTTTTGAGAAACTAAAACTTTTCGATTTTTCTTGTACGTAAAGAATAAATAGGGGTTTGGTATTTAATGGTCTTTTCGTTTTTGATCTATGCTGTCCACAGACAGACAGACAGACAGACCTTTTTCTAAAAAAATCTGTTTTTTATATACAGGGATCCTAAAACGTGTATTTTCGGTGAAATTTTGGTATCGGATTTTTGGATGGAGTTCAATAACTTCTCTACCTATGAACCATGTACTATATAGAGAAAGTAAAAATTGTGTAGCAGACGAATATAGATTAGCACCAAAATGTGCGCGTGTACTCGCAGAAAATACATTTATTGATAGCGCCGTTGAAGTAAGGGTAGATAGGTAATAGTTGGCCAGCACTAAGGCCTCTCTGGACACGTTAGGAGCAAGTTATGGTTTAGGTATCCGTGAGAGACAAAGTTGGTTTTCTTCTAGCTTGACCTCCTGATCCGAACAAGGAATATTCAGGTCACCAAGAGTGCGTGACCTCTCTTTATCACAGGTGAACAACAATAAGGCGACCTAAAAACTACTGCCTCTGATCGACTAACACTCAAAACATCTTCAGCCACACGCAACTCTTCTAACGTCTTTGACATTTTACTTTAAATATTGTAACAAAAATCGATGGCTACAAAAATGCCTGGTTTTAGGTCTACCGAACCCCAATAAAGAATACTAAAAAGATGGATGTTACATTCACATGACTTTTTCTGCATAGTAACGTTTATTTTATAAACGTTTTACACACTACTATTTAAAAATATCTACACGTTCCATTCACATTCATTCCATTTCTCTACCTATTCTTTTTAAAACATATTCTTCTTGTATCTACTTCATACTAACTGAAATAAACATTAGCAGAAATTGACTTATTACTTGGTTCCTTATAATAGAAGAACTAAGAAGAACAGAACTAAGGGAATCATAGGCTAAAGTGATAGTCAAATGTCTTAAAAACTATCGCTATGCGATTGTCATTGAAATTCGGTTCTCTTTGATGGCTACGTGTAAAACAAAAGAATCAGAAGGGAAGAGAACAGTTTGGGCAGAGTATACGTAGTTTAAAATTTAAACATGGAAGTTTTTTTCGAAATTTTCAATTTTCTCACAATCTGTTCTTAATGATTTTGATTATATATAAAACATTTAAATTTTATAGGTATATCCTTGAAGTCCTTTTCATTGAAAAGGAATTCTGTATAATTTTGTATAACTGGCAAATGTTAACCGACGAAAAGAAAGAAAAAAGATCAGAAAATGCAGTTCTCTTTAAAACAAACAATTTATTTTAAATAACTTTTTTGTGCCTATGCTATTTCCTAAACACTCGATGTTAATGGATCGAGTCGGTCAATACTTGCTTATTCTTTCAAAGTCCTTTCGATGTTCAATTTTTTCTCGCGATAGCATGGAAAGAGTATGGAATTTTAAAGCCCGTATAAATAGCGCCCAGTTATTGAACATTTGACAATGGCTGTTCCCCTGTTTCTATAACAAAATATTTCTTACAGCTATGTCTGCAAAGTTTATCACAAAGTGAAGCAGATAAAAATATAAGTTTTGTAACAGTAGGTTGTATACCCACTAATAAAGATAAGGGTAATTATAATCATGTGAAAGTTATGGATTACATTTCAGTGAAATTGGATTGGCGGTGAAGTGCCACTTATGGTATATTCAGATATTTTCAAGATTGTGAGCGTTTAAAATGATACAATTGTGAGATTTAACAAAAAATATGAATATAATAATGTTAACTTAAATTTCACGAAAATATATAGTTTATCCCGATTGGCGTTCTTTTAACCATCAATTGAATGAATTGATTCGCCGTGGCCGAGTGTTATACCGCTCGTCTCCCACCTAGGCAGCCCGGGTTGGATCCCAAACGCCAGCATGTGGGATTTGCGTAGGACGAAGCGGCGCCTGGACGGGTTTCTCCATATCCTCCGGCTTTCCCCGCCACTCATTCCACCAAAAGCCCTATCAACACCTTTCCTATCATCCACTTCCTCACTCTCATACCTGGCTGACCACTCGTTCCAGCTTCTCTATTCTGTGGTTTCGTGACGTTGGCTTCCCGACAGACTTCTGACCACTTGTATGTCCTAGAGGGGTGTCAGTCCTAAATACGGGGAAGGAAAGCCTACTATGAAAACACTGAAGAGGCTATGAGTACAAATGGGCATGCGCATGTTATTAGTAATAGCCCTACTTTGAAATTTGTTTTCTCACAAACATTTTTACAACACTTCTCCACACACAAAATGGTCCACATGATGCAATTTTTACTTTCTCTAGCCCGCATGTACTATGTACATATGGATAGAGAAGATTGTATTCCACCCAAAAATTCGATAACAGGATTTCATCGGAAATGTATATTTTGGGCTCCTCTGAGCCCGAGGAAAGCATTTTTAGAAAAATGTCCGTCTGTGGACAGCATAGCTCATAAACGAAAAGACCGTTAAATATTAAACTTGGTATTTAGGTTAGTATCTTCCAAGGATGCGACACGAAGATTTTAAAGAAAATCCCCCGCACACAACTAACTACCTTTTATATGGAAACATTTCTAAAATATTGATTTTCTCAAAAATGGCTCTAACGATTTTGATTAAAATCTCTTATACCTAATATATTTACATGACAAATAAAATGTATATCTTGAATTTTCTGGGAGAGCCTATGAAGCCCTATTTATTCGGGTTGATTTTTATTGAATTTTGCTTAACTGGTAAACCGTAAGGGATAGACAACAACTTACTACACAAAAAATATAGATTTAGATAAAACACACAATTTATGTCATATGACTTTTTTCGTGGAGTTGGTCGTTTTCGAGATATTCCTTTTTATTGATTTCAGTTTTAAAATATTTAAACTTTTCTCATACGGAACTTGTCAACGCTTGGCCACGCAAAGAAACGGAGTCCAATCCCATGGCAACCACACTTTAAAACATTGGACTGTCGGTATAGCCTAGTGTATTCCCTTATTTCTCTTCTTATATGATACTAAGTAATAAGATCATTTCTGCTAATTTTTATCTCGAAAAGCATTAAGTAGATAGAAGAATGAGCTTATTAAAAATAATTTATTACAGAGATGTAGAGAAAGTAATGTGAATGGAGCACATCATATTTTTTTTAATAATAAAGAGCAAAATCCATGCAACTGCAGTTTAATGTAACCACGTCAGCATCCAAGCGCGCCATCACACCGGTTAGTTTACTTGGGCCCTCCCCTTCCTTCACCATAGGCACACTTGACTGCAGTCGCGATGTTCGGCTTTGAATTGATGGTCAGTCCAAATCGTATCATACTAACGATCACGGCTATTCAAGTCGCTTGAGTTGTGGTGTCGTTGAAAGGGATATAAAAACCGGTTTGCGAATTAAAGGAGGAACGTTATTTGTAACCAAATAATACCTGCAATATACTTTTAATTATTACTTTCTCCATACGCACTATGTACATAGTGTATAGAGAAAGTATTGCACTCCACCAAAAATTCGATACCGAGATTTCACCGGAAATATATGTTTTAGGGTCCCCAATATCCAAAAAAAGCATTTTCACAAAAAGGTCCGTGTGTGTGTGTGTGTGTGTGTGTGTGTGTGTGTCCGTGTCTCTGTGAACACGATAACTCAAAAACGAAAAGTCGGTAAAATACCAAACTTGATATTTAAGTTTAGTATCTTCCAGGGATGCGACACGAAGATTTTGAGAAAAATCCCCCCACCCCCAACTACCCTTTACATGGAACTTTTTTCGAAAATTTTGATTTTCACAAAAATGGCTCTAATGATTTTGATTAAAATTTCGGATATTAAACATATTTACCTGACAAATGAAATGTATATCTTGAATTTTCTGGGAATAGCCTCTGAAGAGTAGTTTAAACTGAATGAATTTTACTAAATTTTGAATAACTGCTAAACCGTAAGAGATGGACAAAAACTTACTACACAAAAAATGTAGAGCACATTAAAACACACAATTTATGTTATATACATTTATTTCGTGGAGTTCGTCGTTTTTGTGACATTCCTTATTTTTGGTTTCTGCTATGAAAAACGTATACTTTTCTCATACTGGAACTTGTCAACTCCTATCCATATAAACAAAGGAACTTCATTGACATAGCAACCAGCTTTTGACTATCCCTTTAACCTACGGTTGTCCCTTATTTCGCTTCTACTTACAAGGATGCGAGTAATAAGACTATTTCTGCTATTTTTTTCTGATTAGCATAAAGTAAATAGAAGTATAAGCTTTCTAAGAATTATTTGTTGCAGGGATATGGAGAAAGTCATGTGAATGGTACTCATCAGATTTTTTTTTCACACAAGCCGTGTGTAGGACAGGAGTTGGATAGGTAGAGTCAGACTGAAAAATTCAATGTTATAGCCAGGACTTGAACCACGAATCTCCCGGTCTCTAGCTGGTAGCTCTGCCACTGAACTACCATGGCAACATGCTGGCATATTGAATTTCTCAACTGAGTCGCATGTTTCCCAGTAAATCTCAAGGTGATCTCAAATTATTTTGAGATGACAACCCCAAAGGCGACTTACAATGTAGTAAATACTAAGTCCCAGGATTCATAGTATAGCCAACTATTATGGTCAATGGGCATTGGTTTAATTGTTTTTTCACACAAACCGTGTGTAGGACAGGAGTTGGATAGGTAGAGTCAGACTGAAAAATTCAATGCCATAGTCGGGATTTGAACCACCAATCTCCTAAAGTGCCTCGCTTTGGCGCTTCGTGGCGCACGGGATCGTGGGTTCGAGTCCCACCTTGGGCACGGCTGTTTCTGTATTTGTAAATGTGTACATATCTGTGAATGTATATGTAAAAGGAAAGCGTTAAACATTAATAGGCCACTAAGGAAACATAGGACATTGAAAATAAATCTGATGTGTACCATTCACATGACTTTCTCTATATCCCTGCAACAAATTATTCTTAAAAAGCTTATACTTCTATTTACTTCATGCTAATCAGTAAAACATTAGCAGAAATAGCCTATTACTTGATTCCTTGTAAATAGAGGTGAAATAAGGGAGTACCATAAGTTAAAGTGATAATCAAAAGCTGGTTGCTATGTCACTGAAGTTCCTTTGTTTGTATGGACAGCAGTTGACAAATTCCTGTATGAGAAATGTATAAGTTTTTCATAGCAGAAACCAAAAATAAAGAATGTCACAAAAACGACGAACTCCACGAAAGAAATGTGTATAACATAAATTGTGTGTTTTAATGTGCTCTACATTTTTGAGTAGTAAGTTTTTTACGGTTTAGCAGTTATTCAAAATTTAGTAAACTTCATCCAGAATAAACTACTCTTCAGAGGCTATTCCCAGAAAATTCAAGATATACATTTTATTTGTCAGGTAAATATCTTCAATATACGAAATTTTAATCAACATTTAGAGCCATTTTTGAGAAAATCAAAATCTTCGAAAAAAGTTCCATGTAAAGGGTAGTTGGGGGTGGGTTTTTTTTTTTCTCTCAAAATCTTCGTGTCGCGTCCCTGGAAGATACTAGACTTAAATACCAAGTTTGGTATTTTACCGACTTTTCGTTTTTGAGTTATCGTGTTCACACACACACACACACACACACACACACACACCACACACACACACACACACACGGAGCTTTTTCCGAAAATGCTTTTCTTAGATAAAGGGGACCCTAAAACATTTATTTCCGGTGAAATCTCGGTATCGAATTTTTTGTTGGAATGCAATACATTCTCTATACACTATGTACATAGTGCCTATAGAGAAAGTAATAAAAAAAAAAAATTCTCAACTGACTCGCATGTTTCTCTAGCAACCGGCTAGAGACCGGAAAAGATCCGTGGTTCAGTCTGGCTCTTCCTATCCATAAAGGGTTAAGTTGTTTTCGAACAATTGAATACTTGTGAAAGCCAAGAGACAGGCTCAACTTCATTCAACAAGCTTCCTGATTTAGTGGTTACTCAACATTCCCCATGTATCTGATCATGAGGGGATTATCTCGGAGTTAGCTGATGCGCGTGGCCCGGAAATGTCAGCAATATTTACTTTCTTTCCGTAGCTCGGTTACGCTCAGGACTCTGCACAAAAGATAAAATATTCACTCTCCGCTCCTCGCTCTCTAGCTAGACAACCAACAGTGAAATCTTGGGCATCAGCCGTGAAAACTAAAACATTTATTCATCCAACCAAGCCCGTTTCAGCATGTCTAAGATGCGTAACGTTAGAAATGCAATATTCTGGCTGACTTAAAAGAATATTTCTTCTTTAAGAAAGCGTATATTTATGGAGAAATGAAGGAAAATATACGCTTCAATAAATACGTACATTCCGCTTAATAGTATATGTTGTATCTGTTCAACCTTCCATAAAACAGACGTGCCACAGTCGTAATTTTTACTTTCTCCACAAGTATTTGTATACCACCGGAAATACACATTTTGAGGACCCAGAATCCCAAAAAGTTTTGTTAGAAAAAGGTACAGCTGTATAAAGCATTACTCAAAAACAAAAAGTCCGTTAAATAGCGAACTTTGCATTTAAGTTTTGGAACTTCCAAGAATGCGACACTAAAATTTTCAGAAATTCCTCTACGCCAAACTACCTTTTACATAATAAAATTTTCGAAAAATTTGATTTTCTCAAAAATGGCCCTAACGCTTTTGATTAAAATACAGCATATGAAATATATTTACATGACAAATATGTATAGCTTGAAATTTCTGGGTATAGCTCTAAATACTATTTAATTCTGGATGACTTTTGCATAACTGCTAAACTAAGTTTGGATTCAATCGACTTTTCTTAATCGGAAATTTGAAATTCTGGTCATCTAAAGAAAACCGAATTTCAATAACAATTGCGTGGCAACATTTTTAAAAAGATTTGATTATCGATTATTGATGTTTATCTCAATTAGCACGAAGTGGATAGCATAAGAAGCTTCTGTGAGAATAGTTTGTTCTAAAACAGTAGAGAAAGTCATGTGAATAAAACACATAACCTCTTTTATTTCCTTCTCTATACTACACACGTAGAGGTGGTATTGTACTACAACCCGAAATATTATATACAGATTACACTGTAAATACATGTTTTGAAGTTCTCTAAATAAAACCATTTTAGGAAAAGATTAGTGTATATGTCATTATTATTAATTTTGAAAATATCCCAGTAAAGTTTAGTTTAGTAATACAATATACTGTATTCCAGGCATAAATTCTAGCTCTCAAGAAAGCAGTGCAATGGAGTATAAATAATGGAATTAATGTACGTATTTTTACTTTCTCTATACGTACTATGTACATAGTGTATAGAGAAGGTACTGCACTCCACCCAAAAATTCGATACCTAGATTTCACCGGAAATATATGTTTCGGGGGCCCCAATATCCAAAAAAAGCATTTTCACAAAAAGGTCCGTGTGTCCGTGTGTCTGTGAACATGATAACTCAAAAACGAAAAGTCGGTAAAATACTAAACTTGGTATTTAAGTTCAGTATCTTCCAGGGATGCGACACGAAGATTTTGAGAAAAATCCCCCCACCCCCAACTACCCTTTACATGGAACTTTTTTCGAAAATGTTGATTTTTTCAAAAATGGCTCTAACGATTTTGATTAAAATTTCGTATATTAAACATATTTACTTGACAAATAAAATGTATATCTTGAATTTTCTGGGAATAGCCTCTGAAGAGTAGTTTATTCTGGATAAATTTTACGGAATTTTGAATAACTGCTAAACCGTAAGAGATGGACAAAAACTTACTGCACAAAAAATGTAGAGCACGTTAAAACACACAATTTATGTTACATAATTTTTTTCGTAGAGTTCGTCGTTTTTGAGACATTCCTTATTTTTGGTTTCTGCTATGAAAAACTTATATTTTTCTCATACAGGAACTTGTCAACTCCGATCCATATAAACAAAGGAACTACATTGACATAGCAACAAGCTTTTGACTACCACTTTAACCTAGTAGTAGTAATAAGACTATTTCTGCTATTTTTTTCTGATTAGCATAAAGTAAATAGAAGTATAAGCTTTTTAAGAATGATTTGTTGCAGGAATATAGAGAAAGTCATGTGAATGGTACACATCAGATTTTTAGTGACTCACAAACTGCATTTAAACTAGTTAACAATAAATATTTTCATATTGAAATTATTATATGTATTAGAAAATCAATTATGGAAAATAATGTACACATTTTTTTATGGGTATGGGGCATGATGGTTCAATTGGGCTGATCAACTTGCAAAAGAGGCTGCTGTCGTAAACTCAGATGCTACAGAATATAAATATAGTAAGTATTCCATCTACCATATTAAACGACTATGTAATATTCAAATGGTGGAAAAATGGAATGAAGAGTGAATTAAGCATTGCATTGACTAGGATGCTGTTCCTTAATATTTTTCAAATTAGATTTGAAAGTAGATAGTTTATAACCAACCATATTTTCACACCTTTCTTTCTGGACATGGTAAATTCGGAGATTAATTTGTAAGATTTAAAATAAATGCTACAATGGCTTTCCCTATATGTGACAAGAGTGCGTTTCATCTGTAGAATACATTTTGCCCTGCTTTTCACAAAAGTAGATTTTATTTAATTGCACATTTAAAGAACTGTAATAAGGATTATAGGCCTCCTCTACAACATATTTTAAAATCTAAATGCTGTTTAAAAGAGCTTGAAAACTTTATTAGTGACATTTGTTCTAAACTTTATATTAGTTTTTCTTTATAGTATGTTGAATCAAACACGATAGTTCTCTTTTTTGTATGTTATCGTACTGTATATTATATCTATTACCAGTAGGTTTGTTATCGTTTGTATAAAAATATGACCCTAACATACTTTTGTAAAATAGAGTTAAATAGATGGAGATTCAATAATAGTACATAACTGTGCCTGTGACTGTGATTGCGACCATAAATCGAAATGACATCATAAATCAAAAGCAAGAAGTCAGATAGTACCAAATGAAAATGGTATTTGGCTGACATTTACATTTGTATATTTTTATTTCCTCAAAAATGGCTAATCAGTTTGATTAAAATATCATACGTTTAAGATGTATGCATGACCTTTGTATATCTGATAAGCCGTAAGAAACAGAGAGTACTTCTTATTAGAGCAGACAATTTATGCGCTTCGACTTTGAACTGCGTACATCACAGAGCAGCCACCACTGGAAAAGTAGTGATTGCATCACATACAGGACTTGCTAGCAACGAAAACGCAGATGATGAGTTGCTTGGCAAAGACACGACATCCTCTGGTACAGGACATCAAAAGTCACCAGGATTTCCTTGTTCGCATAAAACGAGTCATAACACTTCGGTGGCAAAGTAAGGTCTATATTACACTATCACATTTGTGGTCACAGAATATGATAAAACTTTGATCATATATTGTGATCCCATTAAATCTGTCGAGTATATTACACTACTTCAAACCTTTTATCACCTCTTTTATTATCTACAAATTTAAAAAATCTGATGTGTACCATTCACATGACTTTCTCTATATCCCTGCAACAAATTATTCTTAAAAAGCTTATACTTCTATTAACTTCATGCTAATCAGTAAAACATTAGCAGCAATAGCCATATTACTTGCTTCCTTGTAAGTAGAGGTGAATTAAGGGACTACCATAGGTTAAAGTGATAATCAAAAGCTGGTTGCTATGTCATTGAAGTTCCTTTGTTTGTATGGACAGCAGTTGACAAATATCTGTATGAGAAATGTGTAAGTTTTTCATAGCAGAAACCAAAAATAAGGAATGTCACAAAAACGACGAACTCACGAAAAAAATGTATATAACATAAATTGTGTGTTTTAACGTGCTCTACATTTTTTGGGTAGTAAGTTTTTGTCCATTTCTTACGGTTTAGTAGTTATTCAAAATTCAGTAAAATTCATCCAGAATAAACTACTCTTCAGAGGCTATTCCCAGAAAATTCAAGATATACATTTTATTTGTCAAGTAAATATGTTTAATATACGAAATTTTAATCAACATCGTTAGAGCCATTTTTGAGAAAATCAAAATTTTCGAAAAAAGTTCCATGTAAAGGGTAGTTTGGGGTGGGGAGATTTTTCTTAAAATCTTCCTGTCGCATCCCTGGAACATACTAAACTTAAATACCAAGTTTGGTATTTTACCGACTTTTCGTTTTTGAGTTATCGTGTTCACAGACACACGGACGGACACACACACACACACACACACACACACACACACACACACGGACCTTTTTGTGAAAATGCTCTTTTTGGATATTGGGGACCCTAAAACATATATTTCCGGCGAAATCTCGGTATCGAATTTTTTGGTGGAGTGCAATACCTTCTCTATACACTATGTACATAGTACGTATAGAGAAAGTAAAAAACATATCCAATAGTTTGGTATTTAATCGACTTTTCGTTTTTGAGTTATGCTGTCCACAGACACACGGAACTTGTTCTAAAATGCTTTATTTTAGATACAGAGAAACCTAAAACATGTATTTCCAGTGAAATCTGGGAATCGAATTTTTGTGTGGAACACAATACCTTCTTTATCTACTATGTGCATGCATGCTAGATAAAGTAAAATCTGACTAAATATGTGAGGTAGATAGAATTTTTAACTGTCGAACACTAGAGAAATTGTGAGAATGCAAAACACCAGATATTTAAATGTTGTAAATATTCCAGAAAATAATTTAATTTTAGGCTGTTATGAAGATCTGATTTGAAAGACAGCAAGACGCCGCACTGAAGCACTTCCTCGCCAAGGGTCAAAGAGGTCTTCCTACGGTTCAGCCTTCCACATCAACGATCAATATTTATGGAGCAGTAAAGCGCGAGAAGAAATTTGGGACATCCATCATCGTGAACGACAGGGGCTCCACGCGATGGAACATTACAACCAGACCTCATTTCGCAAAGTACTCAAACCTTCATGTCATGTTCCTAGACAGATATGAAAACTATTTGTTCACTGATGGAATGAACGCTGTATACCAGCAAGTCCATTATACACATGCTCAATGTCAGTCAACAAATTATCCTGCGGTTATTAGTTTTATTTTGTTAATTGCTTCATTTGTATAGCTTCAATGGTCCTTTCGGGGATTCTCACTTGTGAAACAACTTGTGTTACTGTAGGTTTAGAACGATAAATTAATAATTTTTATATCATTAAAACACACACATTCACTCTCACATTCATGCTTCCAGAGTATGTGGGAATAATTTTGTTTAAGAAAACTTCTCCTTCCCAGCCGGGAATCGAACCTGGCACCCCTCTGACCACTCGACTACGGAGGCAGTCATCACAGACGATGTGAAAACTTCCTTCAAACGCGTTCTCTAAGATGCAGTATGAAAAATCTGATATGTTCACATAATTTTCTCTAGCTGTTCTGCAAACCTTTGTTACAAATTATTATTATTATTATTATTATTATTATTATTATTATTATGTAAGTCCTAGGAGGTGTCAGTCCTACATACGGGAAGGGTAAGCCGACTATGTATTATTATATAGAATATTTATTTTATTATTTACATTGTATTATATGTTTTAATGATATATTATTATATAAAAGATTTTCTTTTATTTACATTATGCTAATTGAGATAAACGTTACCAGAATTGGTCTTAATACTTGCTTCTTTGTAAGCATAAATGAAATAAAGGAGCACACTAGGCTAAAACGACAGTCAAATCCGTTAAAAGCCGGTCGCTATGGTAAACAGTTGCCTCAACGTTTTATCCTTGCTTGCCAGGAGTAAATAAAAGAGACGAAAAGAAAGATGACCTGTATATAGGTATATATAGTTCATTTCGCAGTCGGTTTACCCTCCAGGCATGAACGTGAGGAAGTGGATGATATGAAATGCGGCGAAATGGACGGTACTAAAGGTGATGATGAAGCACTTGATGGAATGAGTGGCGGGGGAAATGGGAGGATCCGGAGAAAACTCGCCCAGACACCGCTTCCTCCAATATAAATTCCATATGCAGGTGCTTGGGATCGAACGCGGAACGCCTAGGTGGGAACCGAGCAGTTTAACCACTCAGTCACGGCGCCGCCGATATAATACCAATTTTGGTATTTAACCGACTTTTCTTTTTGAGTTATGCTGTACACACACGGACCTTCTTCTAAAAATGCTTTTCTTGTGAATTCAGAGGACGCTAAAAATGTATTTCTGGTACCTGTTCACGGTACCTGTTGAATTTTTGGATGAAATACAATACCTTCTCTATCTACTATGTACATTGCACAGACGTACCAGAGAAAGGAAAAACAAGTACGTTAGAACTCTCGATGTATCATCTTTTGTTTATAAATCCATGTCCAGAAACTGTTTGCTTACGCGTTAAAACCTCCGAAACGGGAAGGAAGAGGACTGCAGATTGATAAACCGTTAACTCCGCGATAAACAGTATTACTGTGTCTGATACAAGTCTTTGTTTAGAAGCGTGGCCGACTTAACGGGACTTTTCTTGAAATAGGGAAGCACGCTGTTTGACGGCGGAGTTGGATATCTAAGGCCCCTTAAAATTGAAGCGTATAGATTTATCAAACAAACTGTAACTTTACTACAATAACCGCATAGAAGATTGGAAATGCTTTCTGTGTAAAATCTACACAATATTAAATAGGTAGCGTGGTGGTAGCGTGTCTTCCTTACATTCAACAGGTCGCGAGTTCGAATCTCGCTTAGGGCGAGTTACCCGGATAAGGTTTCTTTTAAAGAGGTTTCCCTTATCCTGAGAAGACGAATGTCAAGTAACTTTAAGCTCCATGGACCCCAAGATCATTTGAGCATCTTTTACCAATTTCATTCATCGTCCGATATGACCAACAAGGTTGAAGGACGTTAAGCTAATAAAAATAACAATAAAAACAATTCAACACAAAATTTTGGAAATTAACTTTAATCGTAAGTTCTTGTCGCTTTCTACAATTCCTGAACTACAATTATCATATAGGATTTTAATTTTAAAACTTCAATGGCATTCCAAGCCGGGGTTCCTTCTAGTTTTTTCACTTTCTCTACTTAGCACAGAGATAGAAAAGGTATTGCATTCCATCCAAAAATTCGATACCTAGATTTTACTGGAAATTATGTTATAGGTCCCACGTGTCAAAAATATTTTTTTGAGAGAGAGAAAAAAAAAAGCCCGTTTGTGTGTGTGTGTCTGGACAGTATAGTTCAAAAGGCAAAATCGGTTAATTACCCAAAAGTTCAGTAACTTCCAAGGATGCGACATGAAAACCTTCAGGAATATGGCCCCAATCCAAAACTACTCTTTACATGAACATTTTTCGAAAGTTTAGATTTATAAAAAAAATGACTAACGATTTTGATTAAAATGCCGTCAATTTCAGATATTTACATGACAAATAAGATGAATATCCTGAATTTCTTGGAAATAGTCATTCTGAAGACTTTTGCAAAACTGGTAAACCGTAAGAGACAGACAAAAGAAAGACGCCCTTCTGGGATTGTAGAGGTAGCAGGTCTGCCTCACATTCAATAGATCGCTAGTTCTAGTCTCGCTGGGTGTTACCCTGATAAGGTTTTATTCGGGGTTTTCCCTTATCCTGAGAATGTCGAATAGCTTTAAGTTCCATGTACTCCGAGATCATTTGAGCATCATTTCAGTAATTTCACTCGTCGTCCAATATGACCAACGAGGTTACAGAACGTTAAACTAAAAAAAGGAAAGATGAAAAAAAAGACAAACGGTTAAATTACAATTTAGGACGTAATTTATGTCATATATTTTTTGTGGAGATAACCATTTCCGAGATACCGCTTTTATTGGGTTCAATTGTAAAATACTTGGTTTTCCTTGTACTGGAATTTGTCAACTTCTAGCCATACAAATAAAACAAAATTTCAATAACATGACAATCAGCTTTTAAAAGATTTGACCACCGCTTCCTAGTGTAGTCCCTTATTTCTTTACTACTTATTAGAAGCTATAAGTAATATGGCAGTTTCTGCTAATCAAGACAAGTACACCAGAATATGCTAAAGCTAAATAGAGTTTTAGAGCTATGCGGCCCACAGACACACACACACACACACACACACACAGAGTTACAGTCTATAGTTCTTTTTATTTCACACATTCATTTTTTCTAAAAATGCTTTTATTTTATTTATTTTTAGATGCAGTGGGCTCAGAACATATATTTCCAACGAAATCTCGGTAATGAATTTTTGGGTTGGATATACAATAGCTTCTCTATATAATATATGCACTGTACATATATGTTTAAGAAAGAAGAAATATTTTAAAATATTTTTACTTTCTCTACACGTACTATATACATAGTGTGTAGAGGAAGTACCTATAGTATTCCACCCAAAAATTCGATACCGAGATTTCACCGCAAATACATGTTTAAGGACCTCCTGATTACAAAAAAATAATTTTTACAAAAAAATCCGTGTGTGTGTGTGTGTGTGTCTGTCTGTCTGCCTGTCTGTGTGTGTCTGTGGACAGCATAGCTCAAAAACGAAAAGACCGTTGAATACCAAACTTGGTATTTAAGTTTCGTATCTTCCAAGGATGCGACACGAAGATTTTCAAAAAACGCCTCCATCCCCAACTACCCTTTACATGGAACTTTTTTTTCGAAATTTTGATTTTCTTAAAAATGGCTCTAACGGTTTTGATTAAAATATCGTATATTATAGATATTTATTTGACAAATAAAATATACATCTTGAATTTTCTAGGAATAGCCTCTGAAGACTACTTAATTCTGGATGAATTTTACGGAATTTTGCATAACTGCTAAACCGTAAGAGATGGACAGAAACTTACCACACAAAAAATGTAGAGCACGTTAAAACACACACTTTATGTTATATATTTCTTTTTCATGGAGTTGTTCGTTTTTTATATATTCCTTGTTCTTGGCTTCAGCTTTGAAAAACTTGCTTTTCTCATACAGGCATTTGTCAACTCGTGTCCATAGAAACAAAAAAACTTCAGTCACATAGCAACCATCTTTTGACTATCACCTTAACCTATGGTACTCCCTTATTTCGCTTCTACTTACAAGGAAGCAAGTAATAAGACTATTTCTGATAATTTTTTCTCGATGAGCATGAAGTAAATAGAAGAATAAGCTTTTTAACAATAATTTGTTATAGAGATGTAGAGAAAGTCATGTGAATGGAGCACATCAGATTTTTTCTATAGTGTTCACTAGTTTTGAGATAAATAGCATAATGAATAACATTGTAATTCTTCATCGTGTGGAGCATTTCTTTATTATGGTTAAATAATTGTTTAAGCATTTAATAAATACAAAATTGCTACAGATATTGTAATGATATTTTGTATGTACACTATTCTTTGTATGTATAATTCATGTACAAATTTGAAGCGAATATGTACGTATATAATTATGGATATTAGTATTGTTCCCTATGTGTACCTTTAATGTAGATTTAGGTTGTTACTTTATACATGCATTAGCTACTAAATACAAAAGTAAGACAAATGTTTGGTGTTTGAGACAATAAAGACATTGCCAACTCAAACAAAAGGGATCGAAAGGTCGGTGCTATGGAATGCTACATTAGAATTGAAACAGAATGAGGCACTTGAAAGACACAATTATACAGCATTTTGACCATCGTAACTAACGTGTTTAATAATATATGTATAAAACAATTTTGCAACAATGGGAACAGTGCCTTTAAGAGACTCCTTTTTTACTTTCTCTACAAGTACTACGTACGTAGGAAGATATTGTATTGCACCCAAAAATTCCATACCCAGATTTCACTGGAAATACATGTTTTAGGACCAAATCAAAAAAAAATTCTAGCAAAAGTTCCGCGTGTGTGCGTGGACAGCATAGCTCAAAAACGAAAAGTTCGTTAAATACCAAACTTGTGATGCGACACGAAGATTTTCAAGAAAATCCCGCCCCCACACCCAACCATCCTTTACATGGAAAACTTTTCGAAAATTTTGATTTTCTCAAAAATGGCTCTAACGATTTTGATTAAAATATCGTATATTAAAGATATTTACGTGACAAATAAAATGTACATCTTGAATTTTCTGGGAATAGCCTCTGAAGGCATCTTTATTCTGAATGAATTTTGAATAACTGGTTAACTGTAAGAGATAGACAAAAACTTACTACACACACATGTAGAGCACGTTAAAACACACAATTGTGTTATATACATTTTTTACCTGGAGTTGACCGTTTTTAAAATATTCCTTGTTATGGATTTCACTTTTAAAATATTTAATACTTTTCTTATTCGAGAACTTGTCAGTACCGATTTCTATACCATAGCAACCACATTTTAAAGCAATTGACTATCGGTTTAGCCTAGTGTATCCCCTTTATTTCTCTATAGCAACCACATTTTAAAGCAATTGACTATCGGTTTAGCCTAGTGTATCCCCTTTATTTCTCTTCTACCTATAAGGGAACTAAGTAATAAAACCATTTCTGTTAATGTTTGTCTCGATTAGCATGAAATAGGTAGAAGAGTAAGCTTATTAACAATAATTTGTTTCAGAGAGGTGGAGAAAGTCATGTGAATGGAGCACATCAGATTTTTTTTACTTGTGTGTCCCGTGTCCCCACGCGGATAGGTCCCGTATGTACTTGACACCGTCTTCCTAAATTAAAAAGCTTAACTTCTATTGTTGCCATTTCTTGTGAGAAATGCTGTGTCGGTGCTTATCTCACTTATTGTTGTCATTGTTTAGTGCGTTCTTGAACAGTGAAGACCGACGAAGTTCGCCTATTCTAGTGTGGGCAGTTGATGTACTGTGCTGCTAGATGCGTGAACTTAGGTCATTATGCCTAAATGGAAAAATATCCGTTTCTTGAAGAGACAAAACTTAATTATGAATTTCTCTGTAAAATTTGCAATACGATATTTTCGATTGCACATGCAGGGAATTCGGATATTGCTCAGCATGACATCAAACAAAGAATCTGGCTTCTTCTGCCGATGTTGAACAACTTCTAAAATCAATGATTATTTCACAAATAAATAAATAAATAAATAAAATAAAATTTAAAAAAAAACAATAATTGGTGAGTTTGTTTCATACATAATAAGGCATCCTGCTTATATGGTTTGCATTAAATATGCATTTAATGCATTTAGAACTGTAAATCATTGTAGCTTAACATGTCTTAACCTGATTAGTCATATCGGACGATGAATGAAATTGGTGAAATGAGCTCAAATGATCTCGAGCTCCATGGAGCTTAAAGTTACTTGACATAGGTCTTCTCAAGATAACCGTGAAAATACCTTATCCGGGTAACTCACCCTAAGCGAGATTCAAACTCGCGACCTGTTGAATGTGAGGCAGACACGCTACCGCCATACTACTCAGGCGGGCATAAACCCGCTTTATTGAAGGGCTATCGTAAATTAAATTCTTAATATTCATTATCACAGAATAGTTTTACATTAATTATAATTAAAGTAGACTTTGAGGGTTGTGTTGACATGGCGATTTTACCGAACTTTTAATAAGATTTTTTTTTTTTTTGTAATTTAACGTCCTTTAACCTGGATGGTCATATCGGACGATGAATGAAATTCGTAAAATGGTGCTCAAATGATCTTGGGGTCCATAGATCTTAAAGTTACTCGACATTCGTCTTCTCAGGATACAGGAAAACCCCGTAAAAACCGTATCCGGGTAACTCACCCTAAGCGAGATTCGAACTCACGACCTGTTGAATGTGAAGCAGACACGCAACCACTACACTACCCAGGCGGGTATTAAGACTTTTATTAAAATCTACTCTACATAACCGGAACCATACACGTTACAATAAATACAAGCTTTAATTTTTATCAAGAAAGAACTGATAAATAGAAAAGTGTAATTTTTGAAATTGCAGGAAATTAAGAACTAGATTGGCTGCAGCTGAGCGTACATTTATGTACCATTTTCAGAAAGTATTGATCAGTTTATCACAATCTTTTTTAGCCGTCCCGTATTTTAATGAATAAGAAATGGTAAGCTTACTTTAGACCAGTTTTCTGAGACTGAACATGCGGAGTGCCGAAGTAACATTCACGACTTGCATTTCACAGTGTACATAATGGAGGTTTAGTATGAGAAATGCGGCTTAGCGTGCCATTTCAAGTATTTAATGACTAATACGAGCGCTGCTGCCTCTCTCAGATTTTCTGCACGCAAAGTTCAACTTGTTCTAAGTAGGTCTTGCTCATTTCCCCAAAATCCAGTTAGACGGGCGAGCGAGAATGAGGAGTACATTTTGCTAAAAGTTTGTTTTACCTCCCCCAACATTTTTCTCATAAAGAATCTTGAATAAACTACAGCAATGTTTAAGATATTTGTGAAAAAAAATCTGATGTGTTCCATTCACATAACTTTCTCTTGCTGTTACACAAACAAATTATTCTTCTACATCATCCCAATCCACATAAACATTAGCAAAATTAGCCTTATTACTTATGTTTAAAAGCTGGTTGCTATGTAAAACAATTGAGTTTCAGTTTACTTTGCATGGTCCCGTTTGAGAAAAATTAGCTTAAAATTGAAACCAATAACAATTAATATTTCGAAAACTCTACGAGAAAAATGTATACGACATAAATTGTGTGTTTTAACCAGATTTATATTTTTTGTATAGCAAGTTTTTGTTAATCTCTTAAGGTTTACCAATTATGCAAAATTCTATCGTTATAGATTTTTGAGAAAATAAAAATTTTAAAAAAATGTTCCACGTAAAGGGTAGTTGGGGGTGAGGAGATTTTCTTGGAAATCTTCGTGTCGCATCTTTGGAAGATACTAAACTTAAATACTAAGTTTGGTATGTAACCGACTTCTTTTGGGCTCTGTTGTCCACAGACACATACAAGGACTGACAGATACTACACACACACATACACACACATGGATCTTTTTCTAAATGTTTTTCGGACTCAGGGCACCTCAAAACATATATTTCCGAAATTTGGGTGGAATACAATTCCTTCTCCATATATATTGTACATATAGGCTAGAGAAAATATTAAAATTTCGTCTTGCATTTTCTTCATATTTCTTCATAATTGTGTAATTAATCTTCATTCTGAATGAATTTTATAATCAGGAAATCACAGCATATAGAAAAAAAATCACATGAATTTCTTGCCTATTCTGCAATAAAATACTTTAAAAGCTTATGTTTCTATCATGGTACCACCACTGCAATCAGATAAATATTGGCAGGTAGGATCTATGGGGATACGGGAATACAGTATAGCTTTAAGCTATTATCAATTATTTAAGAGCGGGTTGTTCTGTGTTGAGCTCAAAATGTTCTCTTTGCTTGACCACGAGAAAGAAAAACAAAAACGACTTCCCATTTGAGGCAAATATAAGCATTTTAAAATTGAAAGCCTTAACAAAGAACATATTGGAATTGGCTTACTCAAAAAAGTTATTATAGATAAACTGTGTTCAACAGTTCAACAGTTTTGCCTATCTGTTACAATGTACTGGTTATGCAAAAATGTTCCATGTAAATGCTAGTTTGGGGGGAGTGGATTTTCTTAGAAATCTTTGGATGAGGGGTGTTGGTCAAAAAATCTTATATTTTCGGTGAATTCTGGACACCAAATTTTTGGAAGGAATGCAACACTTCCCCCAGTAAGTATACCTAATAGAGAAGATATTAATGTATGTAGAATAGTGGAGAAAGAAAATAAAGCTATTGTAACGCATCAGATATAAACCTGCCATTTGGGCAAGTTGCTGAAACATGAAAGCAAGCAGTTGCCCTGGTTTCCTTGAAACAGAAGAAGCCTCTCACTGAGGTGTTCTTGATACAAGACCACTCTGGGAGATAGAATCATCTCAGCGAATAACATCTCAAGAGTACTTTGTGACATTCAGAAAAACGAAACAAGCGCATTTTCGCTGAAAGCTTTTCTTTTTCTGTGGTAATGGAATGGCGTGAGTAGCGGTTGTTTGTAACCTCATGTGACAACTTTCAGTGTGATGAAGTACATTTGACCGGTGTCAAACTGCACCTAAATCTTCCAAGTCTATTTGCAGAGATCTTTTGTACACGCTTTAATCAAGAAATGTAGATCTATATGTGCTACAAGATGCCACTACATCCAGATATTTCGCACGTGTTTACTGCCCGGTTATAATAATACGATAAACGAAATGCTTACTTTCTGTGCACAAAAAATCGGTATTTCATCGGACATAAATTTCTACTTTCTCTGTTTATTCCATAGGTACAGATGGTTTTGCACTTCACCCAAAAATTCGATACAGAAATTCCATCAAATACACGTTTTAAAATCCCATCTATCACCTTACCTAGGACTTACTAGCCAATGCCTAGGGATCAGAAGTCTGTCGGGGCTCCAACGGCACGAAACCTGAGACGAGGGGTCAGCCCGTAGTCAGGCATGAGCATGAGGAAGTGGATGATATGAAATGTAAGCAAAATTGATGATTGGAAAGGTGATGATGGAGCAATTGGTGGAGTGAGTGGCGGGGAAACCGGAGGACCTTGAGAAAACCCGCCCAGACGCCGCTTCGTCCATCACGAATCCCACATACGGGAGCTTGGGGTCGAACCAGGGCCGCCTAGATGGGAGGCGAGCGGTCTAACCACTAACCCACGGCGCCGCCATCCAGAAAAAGGCCCGTCAGTGTGTGTGTGTGTGTGTGTGTGTGTGTGTGTGTGTGTGTGAACACGATGACTCAAAAACGTTAAGTCGGTATAATACAAAACTTGGCCTGTAAGTATGGGAATGTTGTGATAAATATTCAACAATGCAATGCGTATGACGAAACTCAACCCGAAAATCTTATCACTTAACAGATGCTTTGCAAAATCATGAGCAACAAAATCCTTCCAGACAGGCGTGAGACCCTAATCATTCTTTGCTTGGTGAAATTGGGTCCGAACATCATAGCTTAATGGACATGCGGACACAGACACTATTATTTCACCATGAACTTACTAGATAAGGTTCGTGGATAACAGATATGACAACCGTGGTCATTATGTGGAGAAACAAAGTAAACGTCAATTTAGTAAGCGAAGTGTTTTTTGTTTTTTTGTTTTCTTTTTACTTTGTATAGAAAATTTATTGCATTGCATCCAAAACTTCGATACCAAGCTTTTACCGGAAATACGTTTTGGGTCCCCCTGAATAAAAAAAAAAAACATTTTTAAAAAATGTCCATGTGTGTGTTTGTGGACAGCATAGCTCAAAAACGAAAAGACTCTTAAATACCAAACTTGGTATTTAAGTTTGATATCTTCCAGGGATGCGACATGAAGATTTTGAAGAAAATCCCTTCATCCCCAACTACCCTGACGAATTTGATTAAAACATCGTATTTTAAAGAAATTTATATGACAAACAAAATGTAGAAGTATTGTGAGTTTTTTGGAACAGCTCCTGAAGACATCTTTATTCTAGATGAATTTTGCGGAATTTTACATAACTGGTAAACCGCAAGAGATAGAAAAAAAAACTTGCTTTACAAAACTTGTAGAGCTCGTTAAAACACACAATTTATGTTACAAACATTTTTTTAAGATATTTCTTGTTAATGGTTTTAACTTTAAAATACAAATACTTTTCTCATTGGGCCATACAAGCAAAGGCACTTCGTTCACATGACAAGTAGCGTTTAAAAGATTTGACTATAAGTTCAGCTTAGTGTATTCCCTTATTTCCCTCTAATTACAAGGAAGCAAGTAAAAATATCATTTCTACTAATTTCTTCTCAATTAGTATGAAAGAAATAGAAGAATAAGCTTTTTAACAATAGTTAGTTGCAGAGATGTAGAGAAAGTCATGTGAATGGAATACATCAGATTTTTTTTTTTGTTTTAAATAGAATGGTATTTTCTGTTTTTTTTTTTTGTTTTTTTTTTGAGGCCAAATGCTCTTTACATCCTAGAATACCCTCGTGGATCAACAGAATGCTTCCCCTCAGAGAAAATTATATTTAATTGTGGACACCATCTCGACTTCCGATACGGAACCTCTCTACGCCTTTCGTGGTCTCGACGAGTCTTATAATTTCTTTTTAAGCACTTCACTACCAGCCGGGGAACTTCCAGACTAAGCCGAGGGCCCTTAGGGTGGAATAAAGGCTCAATGCACGGGTAGGAACGATACTCGGGGTTTTCATTTCCACCGGAACCCGCATCCCCTTATTGAGCGCTGCGCGCCCCCTAGGCGAGTGCTCTCCCACTGATTACATCGCCCGGTATTTTTCCGGTTGTGAAAAATAAAACGCATATCTTGTATTTTCCGGGAAAAGCATGCGAGTCCTCTTTACTCGGAAGAAATTTTGTACAATTCTGTAATGGCAAACCATAAGAGATAAATAAAACCGTACAATACAGAAAAAATCTTATACGTTCTATTCACATGACTTTCTCTACCTGTTCTGCAAAAAACATATTCTTGCAAAAGATTATTCTTGCATCTACTTCATGCAAATCGAGATAAATATTAGCACAAATAACGTTTGTATTTACTTCCTTGTGCGCAGAAGGGAAATAAGGGAATCCACTAGGCTAAGCAACAGCCAAATATTTTAAAAGCTCGTCGTTATGCGATGTAAGTGAAATTAGGTTCTCTTTGGACAGCTAGGACTAAAACAAGATATACATGTAACGAATGGCAACTTCCTGTTTGAGGGGACATTATAAGTATTTTAAAACAAAAACAAATTACAAGGAATATCTTATAAATCGTCAACTATAAAAAATAAAGTGTATGAGAGTGTGTGTTTGTACGAGATCTACATTTTTGGTACGGTAACTTTTTGTCTGTCTATTATGGTTCTACCATTTATGCAAAAGACATTCAGAATGAAAAGGACTTTAGAGGCCATTCCCAGTAAATTCAAGATATTCAGTTTATTTGCCATGTAAATGACTTTAATATTTGGCATTTTAATTAAAATTGTTAAGACGCATTTTCTAAAAAATCAAAAATTTCGAAAAAATCTTGCATATAAAAGATGGGGTGTGGGGATTTAACTGAAAATCTTCGTTTCAGATCCTTGGAAGATGCTGAACTTAGTTCAATTTTGGTATTTAACTGACTTCGTTTTTCAGTTATGCTCACAGACACACGGACACACACGTACAGCGGACCATAAAACGTGTATTTCCAGTGAAATCTCGATATCGAATTTTTGGGTGGAATGCAATACCTTTTCCACCTCTGTACTACATACGAACTAGAGATCGCTTAAAACCAGCCATTGGCTTCTGGTATCACCATTTTCTAGATACCTGCTACTGGTTTGAATTGTTCAAAACTTACAATGCTTTCACTGTTCACTTGTTTTTCGCATGATAACATTATATCAGCGCTCCCCTGTACCGGGATTTCGTCTCCCAGGAGTTCTTTTACATGGGGTAAATCTACCAACATAGGACTGTCTCTTTTTAACACATAAAAACTATCGGTCTGTGCCAGGTTTGAACTTACAACCTTGCAATCAGAAACTTCCCAGACCTCATATTTCTAAAGCTCTCGATTTCTTCTATCCTCCTTGTACCCTCCTTGTTTTCGAAGGGACACAATTATTATTATTATTATTATTATTATTATTATACTGTTGTGTATAATGGAATATTACATTAGTTTTCACATTATAAGCATTATAATACTATACAAGTCGGTTAGATCTAGATTGGGCATGAAATATTGCTTAATTTACCTCAGAGGGATCTTTATCCAGCTCGATGTTCTTCTATATGTCGTAAATCTACGACAGGAGACCACCAATTTTACTTCCCTTCCGAAAGAAACCATCGCCCGACCGGGTTTTAATCCATAGCCCTGGGAAACGCGCGCGTCTGCGGACAGCAAACTCAAAAAGTCAGTTAAATACCAAACTTGATATTTAAGTACATCTACCAAGGATAGGACACGAACATTTTCAAGAAGATTTGTCATCTCAAACTAACCTTTACATGGAAAGAATTTAAAAAATTCTTGAGTTTTTTCAAAATTGTCTCTAACAAACTTCATTAAAATTCTATAATGTATACCTATTTACGTAACAAATGAAATATGTATGTATATATGTATATTTTGAATTTTCTAGGAATAGCCTCTGAAGACTGTTCATTTTGAATAACTATTGCACAGCTGGTAAATCGCAAGACAGACAAAAACTTACCTTATAAAAATGTAGATCTCATCAAAACACACGATTTGTGTACAATAAATTGTTGTTATGTTGCTAACAATTTCAGAGATATTTCTTGTTATTATTGTTTCAATTTCTTTGACGGGAATTTGTCATTCCTTTTTCTCTTGTTTTACTCATGACCACGAAAAGAGAACCGAACTTCAATCATGTAACAACCGACTTTTAACAGATTTAGCTATCGCTTTAGCCTAGTGTATAAGCTTATTTCCCTTCCACTTATAACGAACTAAGTAGTAAGACCATTTCTCAAGAAGATAAAAGTATTTATTTAATATAATAAATACACTTCATTATCAATCTAAATATCTAATAATTTAGAAAAATAATTATATATATATATATATATATATATATATATTTATATTTAAATAACTAGTGTATACTCTGCCTGTGGCAGTTTTAGCGTTAAAATACGTAAGGATAATTGATTAAAATGCTGATGTGTTTCATTCACATGACTTTCTCTAGCTGTTACACAGACATTTACTTACAAAAGATTATTCTTTTATCTATTCCTGCTAAGACGATAATCAATAATTTTGAATGCTATTGCATGTGAAAAAATTGAAATGCGGTTCTCTTTTGCATTTCCGCTTGAGATAAATTCAAGTAGGTAGTTTAAAACCGAAACCAATAATAAGAAATATCTCATAAACGGTTAACTCTATTAAAAATGCTTGTCTTAATGAGAACTACATTTTTTGTGCTGTTAAGTTTTTGTCTATATCTTACGGTTTGCCAGTTATTTAAAATTCAGCAAAATTCACCCAGTATAAAGAAGAGTCTTCAGAGGCTATTCATAGAAAATTCAAGATATACATTTCGTTTGTCATAAACATATTTTAATTTAAATCGTTAGCCTTTTAAAAAAAAAAAAAAATCGAAAAATGTTCCCTGTAAAGGGTAGTTGGAGCTGGGGGGATTTTCTTAAAAATCTTCGTGTCGCATCCTTTGAAGATACAGAACTTAAATATCAAGTTTGGTATTCAACCGACTTATCGTTCTTGAGCTATGCCATACACACAGACATGTAAAATATATATATTTTATTTTATTCAGGGGGTCTCAAAAATTTATTTCTGGTGAAATCTCGATATCGAATTTTAGGGTGTAATACAATACTTTATCCACTATGTACATTGTACATACGGGCTAGAGAAAGTAAAATTTATAATGTATCAGAGATCACGTAATACGGTTGCTAAGCAGATGTTTCATTTGTTTTAACTTTTTTTTTAACTGTTTCATTTATATAGCCCCCTTTAACATCTAGGGTCATATCGGGGGCTTTCCACTTGAAAAAAACTCGTCTGTAGGTACTTTTACATTGGTTTAAATCATTTTGTTTTACTCAAACACGCACACATTCACACTCACATACAAACTTCCAGACTCTATAGGGGATAGGGAATAATTCTGGCTAAAGAAAAATTCCCCGCCCCAGCCGGGAATCGAACCCGGGGAGGCAGTCGTTTTAACTCTTATAGAGAAAAATAGAATGATAAAACTATTGAGAACTTGGATTGCATTCCGCTTGATATATTGAACGACGCCAAGAGTGCTTATAGTTTATTAATTTCAGAAACATCAAAATATGTTTATGGAAAAGGTTATGAAACGTTTTGTACATGGAGAAACGAAGAATAACTAGTTTGAGTAATGAAACCACATTACTGGCATAGTTTTCACAGGTGGGAATTACGCAAACGTTTATTACTTCTTAATATGGCAAGTAATTTAAAGCTAGATTGTAAGCGCTACTTTCTTTTTTCAGTCGAAGATTTTTATGCTTTGGCGCTCTGATGCGTATATTCAAAGTTTTCTTACAGCCACTTTACAAGCTAGTATTCTGAAGTAAAGTCAGCATCTACTCAAAGTAAAATAGATATTGTAAAAAGAATTATTGTAGGAAAAAAAATGAAATGGAGTTTTATTTATGAACGCTCTTCAACTCTATGGTTCTCAGCGTCCCATTTTATACCTGTCATGAAAGACCGCTTAATTTTACTCAGAGGCCTCTTATTATGTTTGAGATTATTTTACGTGCCATAAATCTATGACACGTGACCAACGGCTTTACTTTCCTTCCGAAGGAAGTCATGCTAAGGATTTTTACGCCCGAAAAAACCGCTGGGTTTGAACCCGCGAACTTGGGTACATGAGGTTAGCATGATTATTGTAGGAAGCGGATATGTTAATGCAGTAGAAATCAAGGGCTGCTGAGGGATAACATTTTCTAATATGACTAATTGTACTGTTAATATTTACCAAGGATATTGAATGAAGTTAGTAATATACGCGCTGATTAATATGCATATTGTTGTTGATTTTGGTTTTAAAATAAATTAATGAGGTGATTCT
The DNA here is from genome assembly GCA_030762935.1 of Hymenopus coronatus. NCBI lineage: Eukaryota > Metazoa > Arthropoda > Insecta > Mantodea > Hymenopodidae > Hymenopus > Hymenopus coronatus. The sequence goes on from CM060896.1 coordinate 143,219,292, forward strand.
TGTGTTTGAATTTTACTGTACTTGCGAGAGTGACGATTTCAGATTTTCTTACAGCACATTGGATAAAATTATGTTGTGGCGGTGATGATGTCATTGCTGTCTTGTTACCATGCAATCATGATATTCATTTTCTGGCACATGTGCCAGAAATACGGTAATTTCGCACGATTTGTGCCGTCATAATAAGTTGTTTTAATGGTAACATTGCTGAAATAGCAAAGTTTAATAAGTATATTTTAATATAAAACGTTTAATGAAATGTTTATATGTTATTTAATAATTTAATAAAATGTTTATCTCGGTTAGTATGAACTAAATAAAAGAATAAGCTTTTGAAAGAATAGTTTGCTACAGAATACGTATAGAAATTCATGGGAATGGAACACATCACATTGTTTTCCATTTATATGACACCTTTAACATCTAGATCGTGTTGGTGGCTTTGGTTTTGCTGATAGCAATGATGCTCACTCGTTTTCTATTTGTATTAGTGTTTGGGTGATTATCTCTGTAGTCTACATGCACACATTCACACTCATTCATATTTCCATATTTGCTCCTTTTATACTCGCATTCAATGAGAACAACCGCAGGAAGAGTCATAGTCTCGTCTATGGGGAATGATGTTAAATTCATTACAGTTGGCATGACCAAAACGTAACTGAATACGTAAAGTGTAAACTATTTCACCACACATTGCAGGAGTGTTTCCGTAAGGCGTAATATTCTTTGATATGCATAGCATCTTAATTTACACACATACAAAACCAGTGCTTCGGTTTTTGGGAATTCAAACATTTCACCCAAAACCGCCGTCTAGCAATAATCACGCTTTGAAATAAAAGCAATTGATTTGATAAATAAATATATGATTTCAAATTTTAACGATATAACTTTCTTTTCCACTTGCTTAAAGCAATTGAAGGAAGTATTGCATTTCACCCCAAAAATCTATATCATTGTAAGAGCTCCTACGACCCGGGCGTGTGTGTTAAGGGATAAAAAGGGCAAAGGGCGAACAATGAAGGGGCACACATCCCACACTGTGACCTGCACAGATCTTACACAAGCTAACACCCTCTAGGAAGAAGGGAACGAAAGGAGGCTACAGACCTAAGAGGCAGTTCATAGAGACGCGGGGAAGTCCCTAACGCTTCCAGCTTCGAAGACTCGTCCCAATGCTGGAGCTGTCAGAGAAGGCGATGAACAATCCGTGGACCAAGCAAACCCTCCCTAAACACACACAGATGTGAATGTATTTCTAGTAAAATCTCGGTGTCGAATTTTTGGGTAGAATGCAACACTTCGTGAAATGACTTTAGGTAAATATACTAGATAAGGTAATAAGCTCTTTTTGAGAATAATTTATACGTGCGATACAGAAATAGACCGCAGTGCGAAGAGAATGTGTGTGAATATAATATATCAAGACTTTCTCCCCCTTTTATAATATTAAAATAGGTAAATTAGAGAATGTGGGACATTATTTCAAGTACTTTTACTGTTTTAAAATATTTAATAATAAGTATGTAATTTTTCCAGTTTTGGTTTCATTATGCATACAAAATTTCATGTTTCAGAAGAGTCTTATAATATAAAATGAAAAATGTTCTCTTTATGGCATTAATATAATTAGAGAAAGTAGGTGAAATTATTTCGAATGTGTTTTAGCGTTATGAAATACATTCAAATATTTTATCAAACGTCATAACCGAGCAGGAAACGAGTAGTTGGCAGGTTGAGGGAAACCCGATGGTGTGTTAGACGTGTTCCCATTCTTGCTAGAATTTAACAACGTACTGACGGGAATGCGGGGTTTGTAGGATGGTGGGTGAAAATGAAGTTGGGTGCAGGATGCCTCAGACGATAACGTCTGTTACCCCCACTCGGGAGATTCCTGATTCAAATCTCTTGGGCCCACCAATCAGTGATTTTTTGATTTTGTTTTTTCGTGGTATAACTCAGTCGCCAAGGTAAGTGCAGGATTGGATATTAAATACAACGATCTAAAGTTTCACCTACAATAGCAAACCTGAAAAAGATGGCAACTGCAATTACTCTGCCATCTATCCACAAACTGTAAAAGCAGTTAGATCGGACGGCACTCCAACGCCATCTGCTTGTCGCGGAGTAAAGTAGTATAGTGTGAAGGGATGATACCTTGGAGTTGACTGCATACCGTCTGAGTACAGATGGTGTAAAAGAAGCTAGAGACTTCAGGCTCCGTAAGACCGTCTGCTTGTCGCGAAGCGAAAGCGGTGTGGTACGAGAATGACACCATGAAGGCTATTGCTCACCACATATCGATCGAGTATCTAACAGTTCCATCGCGATATGACTAAGGAGTTGCATATAAAGACGTAAAATAAATAAATTAAAATCTGATGTCTTCCATTCTCATGACTTTCTTTACATTTCGGTAACAAATTATTGTTAAAACGTTTATTCTTCAATCTACTTCTTGTTAATCGAGATAATCATTAGCAGAAATGTATTATTACTTGCTTTCTTTTAAGTATAAGGGAAAATCATGATGTACATTAGGCTAAAACGATAGTCAAATCTTTTAAAATCTGGTTGCCATGTGGATGAAATCAGTTCCTTTGCATTGCTAGGAGTTGACAAATTCCCGTATGTGAAAACTTTTTAATTATTTTATAACTGAAACCAATAACAAGGAATATCTAAAAAAAAAAAAAAAACGGCCAACTCCACGGAAAAAGTATACGATGTACATTATGTGTTTTACCGAAATCTAAATACTTTGTAAGTCTTTGTCCCTCTCTCACCAGTTATGCAAAAATTCATCCAGAATAAACAGAGCTTCAGAGGCTATTCTCAGAAAATCCAGGATATACATTTTGTTTGTCATGTAAATAGCTTTATTACACGGCATTTTAATCAAAATCGGTAGTCATTTTTGAGAACATCAAAACTTTCGACTTTTTTCCATATAAAGAGTAGTCTGGGATAGAGAGATTTTCCTCAAAATTTTCCTGTCGCATCCTTGGAAGATACTTAACTTTAAATGCCAAGTTTGGTATTTTACTAACTTTTCGTTTTTGAGTTATCGTGTTCATGAACGCACATATACACACACACACACACACACACACACAGACTTTTTCTAAATATGCTTTTTACTTTCTCTAGCCCACATGCCAAGGTACATAACGGATAGAGAGATTTCACCGTAAATATATGTTTTGAGGCCCCCTGAGTCCGAAAAAAGGTTTTAGAAAAAGGTTCGCGTGTATATGTGTGGGTAGCATGGCTCAAAAACAAAAACACCAGACTCGGCATTTAAGTTTAGTATCCTCCAAAGATGCGCCACGAAGATTATCAAGACAATCTCTCCACCCCAAACTACGTTTTACTTGGAAAAATGTTGAGAATTTTGTTTTTCGTAAATATGGCTGTAACGATTTTGATTAAAATACCTTCATTAAATTATACAAACAAATAACTGGTATTTCGAACTTTCTAGTAATAGCCTCTAAAGATCTCTTTATTCTGGATGAATTTTTCTGAATTTTGCATAACTGGCAAACTAAGAGATAGACAAAAACTAACTACACAAAAATGTAGATCTCCTTAAAACACACGTGACCGTTTTCGAGATATTCCGTATTATTGATGCAGAGAAAGTCATCTGAATAGAACACGTCAGAGTTTTTGGGTGAAATATAATACCTTCTCTACCTATGCACCATGCATTACGCAGAGAAAGTAAAAACGCCACGTTGCAGAAAAGAAGGACTAGAAATAAAATAACGAAATGATTTACATCTCTCGTCTAGGTACTGCTGTATATTTTAATTCAGCAGGCGCCTCAGTGACGTCAGAAAAAACCACATCACTGCTTAGATCTCAGCGGGTAGCTATGTATGCATTGGCACAAAGTTGAAGTGTTAACATAACTATGGGGGCTTGATTGGAAACTATATCCTGCAATGCATACGTCGCATCCTACGCAAATGGCTGTCGTTCAGTTGGAGCTTTGCCTTATGGCTCCAAAACAGACATACGAGAAGGTCTGGCTTATATCCGCAGTAGCCTTTATTTCGGAGTTTCTTAATGTTACTCAACTGTTAAAACTTAAAACAGTCTTTAAAAGTGGGGAATGGGTTTATATGTCCGTCCTGATGTGTTCTATTCACATGACTTTCTCTACATCTCTGCAACAAATGATTGTTAAAAAAATTGTGTTATTTACTACATGCTAATCGAGAAAAAATTAGCAGAAATAGTATTATTACTTGCTTCCTTGTAAGTAGAAGGGCCATAAGGGAGTACCATAGGTTAAAGTGTTAGTCAAAAGCTGGTTGCTATGTGACTGAAGTTCCTTTGCTTGTATGGACAGGAGTTGATAAGTTCCTGTGTGAGAAAAGTACAAGTTTTTTTACAGCTGAAACAAAAAACAAGGAATATCTCAAAAGCAATCTACTCCACGAAAAAACTGTATATAACATAAATTGTGTGTTTTAACGTGCTCTTCATTTTTTGTGTGGTAAGTTTTTGCCCATTTCTTACGGTTTAGCAGTTATGCAAAACTCCGTAAAATTTATCCAGAATAAAGTAGTCTTCAGAGGCTATTCTCAGAAAATTCAAGATATACATTTTATTTGTCAGATAAATATCTTTAATATACGATATTTTAATCAAAATTGTTAGAGCCGTTTTTGAGTAAATCAAACTTTTCGAAAACAGTTTTACGTAAAGGGTAGTTTGGGGTGGGGGATGTTTCTCAAAATCTTCGTGTCGCATTCCTGGGAGATACCAAGTGTGGTATTTTACTGACTTTTCGTTTTTGAGTTATCGTGTTCACAGACACACGGAAACACGGATACATGCACACGTGGATACACGCGCGCACACGGACCTTTTTCTGAAAATCCTTTTTTTGGATTCAGGGGACTCTAAAACATTTATTTCCGGTGAAATCTCAGTATCGAATTTTTGAGTGGAGAGCAATATCTTCTCTATCTACTATGTACATATTATGTGTAGAGAAAGCAAAAATTGTAAAAAAACATGACATTTGGTGTTTAGGTACGCTAATTTCTAAAAATAAAAATCTGATATGTTACACTCCAATGACTTTCTCTAATTGTTCTACAAACAGACTACTTACAAAAGAGTATTCTTCTTTCTTCACAATGGTAATGGAGATAAACATTAGCATTACTACTTAGTTCCTTATAACTAGAATGGAACTAAAGTAGTGCGCTATCACAGTTTTCTGAACATTGTCCATAAAATACCCCAGAATTTACCCCAAGACTAGGAATTGTTCATGAATGGATTACATCTTCAGATGTAATCAGAATTCGTGTTAATACCTTCTAAAACGATAGTCAAATGTTTCAAAATCTGTCGTTATGCGATTGTCATTGAAATTGGCTTCTTTGCATAGCCAGAAGTAAAACAAAAGAAATATGGATACTCCCTGTCTGAGAAAAGTATTGAAACCAATAACAAGGAAAATGTTTGAAACGGTCAACTCTGCATCAAAAATGTATATTACATAAATTGTGTATTTTAACGAGATTTACATTTTCTGTATAGTAAGTTTTTGTCTATCTCTTGCAGTTTAATCTTTATGTAAAATTCTGCAAATATTAATCACAATAAAGTGTTCTTCAGAGGCTATTCTCAGAAAATATACATTTTATTTTCTTGTGAATAGTTTTAATATACAGTATTTTAATCAAAATCGTTAGACATTTTTGAGAAAAACAAATTTTCAAAAATATTCCATGTAAAGGATAGTTTGAGGTGGAGGATTTTCTTGAAAAACTTCGTGTTGCATCCTTGGAAGATAAGTTTGATATTATTTAACGCACTTTTCGTTTTTGAGAAATGGAGACCGCACGCAAACACAGACTTTTTTCTAAAAATGCTTTATTTCGTTCAGGAGGTCTCAAAACATATAGTTCCGATGAAATCTCGGTATCAAAATTTTGGGTATGCATAATACATTTAGAGAAGGAAAAAGCGCTACTTTGAAAGAAGTTCCTCATTCTAAATATCCCTTTTATATTCTTCGCCAAATGTATGTACAAAAAGTTTGTCCGTACATAGTAAATATATGGTAGAAAAGGATAAATTCTATAACATTCCAAAGTTAATATTTTTAAGCCAAAATTCTATACATAATTACTAATCCCTTCTATTTAATATAAATTGCAGTTTAAAAGTAATTAAAATATGGGCACTGTTAATTACCGTTAAATATGAAGTTTATAATGTGAATCATTTTTATAATTAGCATAATGAGCTCTAAAATGTCAGAGAAAAATGAGGTTAAATACTCGTAAAACCAATAATGCAAGAAAAGAGCTGCAGGAGTTTAAAGTGTGCTTTTCATATGGCACTTCCAAGGGTAGTTGAGAGTTTAAACTTCAGAATCGTGTTCATAAAAAATATGATGTGTTGCATTTACACGATTTTCTCTATTTTTTCTGCAAAAAAAAAAAAAAAAAAACTATTCTTACAAAAGGTTACACTTCTATCTACATAATACTAAACGAGATACACATTAACAGAGTTGGTCTTAGAACTTAGTTCCTTAGGAGCAGAAGGGAGATAAGGGAGTACACCAGGCTAAACGATATTCATGTCTTTTAAAAGCCGGTCGATATGTGAACAATTGAAGATCGGTTCAATTTGCATTTCAAAAAAAAAAAAAAAAAAAAAAAAAAAAAGAGAGAGATGAAACGAAAGGTGGCACTGTTTGAGAGGATACGTTGATTAAAATTAAACCAATAACAAGGAATATATCGGAAACGGTAAAATGCAACAAAAATGTATATAACAAAGTATGTGTTTTAAAGAGATCTATACTTTTTGTATAGTAAGTTTTTGTTTTTCTCTTATGTAAAATTCTGTAAAATTCATCCTGAATAAAGTAGTCTCAGAGACTATTCCCAGAAAATTCAAGATATACATTTTATTTGTGTTATAAATACCTTTATATGGTATTTTGATCAAAATCGTTAGAACCATTTTTGAGAAAATCAAAATTATCGACATTTTTTTCATGTAAAGGGTAGGTTGGGGTGGGCAGATTTTTCTTCGTGTCGCATCCTTGAAGGATACTAAACTTAAATAACAAGTTTGGTATTTTACCGACTTTTCGCTTTTGAGTTATCCTGTTCACAGACACACGGGCACACTGACACACGGATCTTTTTAAAAAAATCTGATGTGTTCCATTCACATGACTTTCTCTACACTTCTGCAACAAATTAGTGTTAAAAAGCTTATGCTTCTATTTACTTCATGCTAATCGAGAAAAATTAGCAGAAACAGTCTTATTACTTGCTTCCTTGTAAGTAGAAGCGAAATAAGGGAGTACCATTAGTTAAAGTGATAGTCAAAAGCTGGTTGCTAAATGACTGAAGTTCCTTTGATGGTATGGACAGGAGTTGACAAATTCCTGTATAAGAAAAGTATGTTTTTCAAAGCTGAAACCAAAAAAAAAAAAAACAGGAATATCTCAAAAACTATCAGCTCCACGAAAAAAATGTAAATGGCATAAATTGTGTGTTTTATCCTTATCTACATTTTTGGTGTAGTGAGATCTTTTACGATTTGTCAATTATACAAAATTCAACAAAAATCACCCAGAGTAAATTGCCAGAAAACTCAACACATACATTTTATTTGTCAGGTAAATATCATTAATATGCGATATTTTAATCAAAATCGTTAGAGCCATTTTTAAGAAAATCAAAATTTTCGAAAAAAGTTCCATGTAAAGTGCAGTTTGGTGTGGGAGGATTATTCTCAAAATCTTCGGGTCGCATCCCTGAAAGATACTAAACTTCAATGCCAAGTTTGGTATTTTACCGACTTTTCGTTTTTGAGTTATCCTGTTCAGAGACACGGACACACACGGACATTTTCCAAAAAATGTTTTTCTTTTTGGATACAGGGAACCCTAAAACGTCTATTTGCGGTAAAAACTTAGGTATCGATTTTTGGGTGTAATGCAATACCTCCTCTATACATCATGTGCCATTAGTAGTTAAAGCGGGCGTTAAACACTACCAATATATATATACATCATGTACATAGTACGTGTAGAGAAAGTAAAAAACTGGGACTCAACATTTTGCTCGCAATGCTTGCTGCATCTTCATAACGCCGACACATGCAGCAGGCCACACAATGCACACGCCCCTCTAGTCAGGAAATCGATTCATGTTAACCAAACTGCATCGTACCTCGCAACCCTTAGCGTTTCCTGCATATTTGTGGCTGGTCAAGTTAGTTGTGAACATTCCACATTCATCTGTCAGCTCCTCGAGATTAAGCTTAATAGCGCTGGAATATTCTAGCGTACTTTACCGTACAAGTCAGTTGTTATGTCCCATTTGTCATCAAAACCGGGCTCTAACACCTGGGCGCGTTCTGCTCTAACTTTTAGAACGAATACTTCAATTTATGTGCAAATATTTTCCAGGTACAATTTTGACAACTAGCATAATACTGCTGCAGAAGTTACAAGTTCCTTTAGAGCGGTGGATAGAAAAACTCATGTGTTACATTTACATGTCTTTCGCTAACCACTATCGTTCATTACATTTTCTAGCCCATATGTACAATGTATATAGTGGATACAGATGGGATTGTATTCCACCCAAAATTCGATACCGAAATTTCACCGGAAGTATATCTGAAAAAAAGCATTTTTAGAAAACGGTCCAAGTATGTGTGTGACTGTGGAAGCATAGCTCAAAAAAGAAAAGACCGTTAAAAGCTAAACTTGGTATTTATTATTAGTATCTTCCAAATATGCAACAAGAAGATTTTCAATAAAATTCCCCACCACAAACTACCCTTTACATGGAAAATGTTTTGAAAATTGGCTCTAACTATTTTGATCAAATGCCATATATTAAAAATATTTACAACACAAATACAATTTATATTTTGAATTTTCCAGGAATAGCCTCTGAAGACCTATTTATTCTGCATGAGTTTTGTAGCATTGTATACAACGGTTAAACCGTAAGAGATAGATACAAACTTACAATGCCATCTTCAGAATTGATTTTTTCTGACTTTGGTAATTTCTGCTTGTTTATGAGATTTTTAATTGTGTTACTCTTGATAGCCAATTAATTAATATAAACATTTTGTCTCTTCGTGACTGTTAATTACTTCATTATACAATTTTGGTCCATTTAAAATTTGTTATCATTCCATCTTCCTTGTTGAATACATTATCAAAAATCAGATTTCTAAAAGACAGTTTCATATTTTAAATCAAGCTCATCGTTTTAATAAAATTATTTAAAATACAGAATTTCAATAAATTTACCAACTCGCAAGCTTATTTTAGGAACAGCGTCGCCACAAGCACGCTCTTTAAATGCTTTGGTTCTTTGCGTCCCATTCTAATTGGGCGTGAAAGACCGCTTAATTTTGCTCAGAGCCCTCTCTATCAAGCTTGAGGTTCTTTTACGTGCCGTAAATGTACGACACGGGAAGCCATGCTAAGGATTTTCACACCCGAAAACATTCATCGTCCTCCGCCGGGTTTGAACCCGCGACATTGGGTAAATATGGGAATTCGCTCGATGCGCATGCATAAGCGTTTCCAATTTTACCGTTCGTAGAAGTTCTGCAGCTTAGCAAAGCCGATTGCGGTTGCCCTATTGTGAAACTAGCAATGTTTAAACCATGGCGTAAGCCTTGCTTAATCGACGTAAAGCTTGGCTTAAACTGCGAAACCGGCCCTTATAATGTTCATCATTAGTGCTACATTGGTGCTTATGATAGCCATTGAACCTGCTCTACTTCTAAAGCAGAGAAGTTGCCGATACAAAAGGGGTTTAGATTTAGAATAATGCGGTTCTCCAAGGCATCCTAGTACTTCCTCCATCACATTGAGCTGCATTATGCGTTCATAAAAACCAGCGCGAGTTGCATTCGCACCATTTTCACTATCCAATCTTTCATAAGCTATTCTTACAAAATCTTACTTATCTGCCTCTTTTATTTAAGTTAAACTGTTACAGAAACGGATTGATTGCACATTTCGTTGTAGGTGCAAGAGGACACAAAAGCTAAAAGCGATCATTAACTGTTTAAAGGTTGGATAGCTATGTCTTGATTTCGAAATGCAGTTTTTTCCATAATAAGAAAAAATTGCGATTTAACTTGAAAAAGTTCAAAACATTTGAATATTCCAATCACAAATGACAAACCAGAAATGAGCAATGCCACAGCAAATTATATTTGTCACAGCTTTAACCAATGTATATATTTACTTTCTCTATGCGTACTATGCACATAGTGTATAGAGAAGATATTGCATTCCACCCAAAATTTCGATACTGAAATGTCACTGGAAATATACGTTTTAGGGTCCCCTGTAACCAATAAAAGCATTTTTAGAAAAAAGGTCTATGTGTGTCTGTGTCTGAACAAGATAGCTCAAACAAGAAAAGTCGGTATATAATCAAACTGGGAATTTAAGTTTAGTATGCTCCAGAGATGCGACACGAAGATTTGAGAAAAATCCCCCCACCTCAAACTACATGGAAAAATATTCGAAGATTTTTATTTTCTCAAAAATGGCTCAAACGATTTTGATTAAAATACTATATTAAATATATTTATAAGGCAAATAAAATTTATATTTTCAATTTTCCGGGAATAGCCTTTAAAGACCTGAATGAATTTTTCTGAATTTTGCGTACCTGGTAAACTATAAGAGGTAGCCAAAAACTTCTACACAAATGTACGAGGGCCGTTTTTTTTTTTCAACCTCCGATAGGCTATAAATAAAAGACAAGCTCATAGAAAACAGTTATTTTATTACTAAAGGTTTTGTATACTTATGGTTACTTTTCAACATAATCACCGAAAAGATTGAGACATTTATCGTACCTGTGCACAAGCTTTGCAATACCCGCTTCAGAAAATGTTGCCGCCAGTGATTTTAAATGAGTATTGACGTTGTTTTGAAGATCTTCGTTGGTTTGAAAGTGCTACCCTCCTATGTACGTCTTCAGTTCAGGGAAAAGGTGAAAGTCGCTAGGTGACAGGTCAGGACTGTACGGCGGATGATGGAAAATGTCCCTATGAAATTGTTCAAGGAGCCGATGGGTTGTATCAGCAGTGTGTGGACGAGCGTTGTCAAGGATCAACACAATTCCTGAAGTCAGCATTCCTCTTCGTTTGTTTTGAATGGCTCTCCGCAAACGTCGTAAAATATGAAGATGCAATAAAAAGCATACAGAATAAAGAGGTCTTTAGAGGCTATTCCCAGAAAATTCAAGATATACATTTTATTTGGCATGTAAATATCTTAAATATACGAGGTTTTCATTAAAATCGTTACAGCCATTTTTGAGAAAATCAAAATTTTCGAATTTTTTTCCATTTAAAGGGTAATTAGTAGTCGGGGAATTTTCTTCAAAATCTTCGTGTCGCATCCTAGATGGTACCAAACATAAATACCAAGTTTGGTTTTTTAACGATTTTTTCGGTTTTGAGCTATGCTGTCCACAGACACACGAACGCTTTTTTTATTCATGTATTTCCGGTGAAATTTCGGTATCGAATTTTTGGATGGAATACAATACCTTCTCTACATACAGGGTTACTACAAAAGAAATAGACAACTTCAACTGCTGTAAAACAAAAACTATTAGAGATAGCAACCTAATTATTTTGGAGATATGTTGAGAAACTCTCAAAGTTTCGTTTGTTACTATTGGTAACGCTGTAGTGTTTTGTTTGTTGTTGCAGAAGCTGAAATGGCGGAAAATCCTGTGGAAAAAGCATATTGCGTGTTGGAATTTGCTAGAACGCAATCAGCAACTGTTGTCCAACGACATTTTAGAACACGTTACCACAAAAATGAAATGATGCGCTCACAAAAACCAGCATCGTCTTCATCATGTCGCAACATGTCGATGCAAAAGTCACGCCGTATGTCCTTATCTTCTTCACTCAGAAACTGCAACATCTGTAATCTGTAAGGCATCATGTACAGTCTCTTCCGCAAGATTTTCCATACAGTTTGCTGTGGAATTTGTAATTGCATGCTTGCCCTAGATGTCGATTTCTGTGGGCTTCTTATGTAGGCAGAACGAATGCGTTCAACGTTTTCTTCCGAAATTCTTGGTCTTCCCGAGCTCTTCCCTTTGCACAAACATCCCGCTGTCTCGAATTTTCTATACCAGTCGTAGATTGACTGTCTAGTCGGTGGCGTTTTGTGGTAACGTGTTCTAAAATGTCGTTGGACAACAGCTGCTGATTGCGTTCTAGCAACTTCCAACACGCAATATGCCTTTTCCACAGGATCTTCCTCCATTTCAGCTTCTGCAACAACAAACAAAACACTACAGCGTTACCAATAGTAACAAACGAAACTTTGAGAGTTTCTCAACATACCTCCAAAATAATTAGGTTGCTATCTCTAATAGTTTTTGTTTTACAGGCAGTTGAAGTTGTCTATTTCTTTTGTAGTAACCCTGTACTATATAGTACGTAGTACGTGTAGAGAAAGTAAAAACTCTGCGGTGTAACAGTCCGAAGTCGGGTCAAGGCCTAAGGTCTGAACGTTGCATCTCCCAACTCTGCATTACAGGCGTCATGAGTGAGGTGTTGTACTGGAGGGTGGGACGTGTTTAGCGCACCGAGTCCCTCCCGGCCAGTTTAATGTGGTCTTCGCAACCTGGAGTCGCTACTCTTCCCTCGAGCAGTTCAATTGCCACCCCCAGAGGCCTGCGAGGCTGAGTACACTCCGGAGGCCAATTCTTCGAACCCGGACCTTCCGCTTAGCAAGCAGTTGCGCTACCATCGCGCTAATGAGACAAGCTATACCTATATGATGTAATTCAAATATCCTAAAGATATCGCATTTTAATCAAAATCGTATATGAGCTAATTTTTAGAAAGTAAAAATAACTAAAATGTTTCCATGTGAAGTTTGGTTGGATATTGGGGGGCCAGGGGTTAATGAAAACTTTCGTGTTGCATTTTAGAAGATAACTTTTCGTTTATGACTTATACTGATGAATGTGTATTTCCGGTGTAATATTGCTATAACATTTTATGCAATATATGCAATTTTTCCTTTAATATAACTCCTGGCACAACAGCTCACAAGGATCCTGCTTACCGCCCGGCCGCTGAGTCCCCCCATCTCTGTCCTTGACCTGCAGCCACTACTTCTCAATCAAATAGCTCCTCAGGGACCTCACGAGGCTGAGTGCACCCCGGACTAGGTCTCCCAGCGGGGGAAAATCCCCGCGCCGGTACCGGGAATCGAACCCAGGTCCCAAGCTTGGTAAGCAGCCGCGCTACCACCGCACTAAGGAATACTTCCTTTGCCTATTAGAAGTAATAATACAGAAAGTAAAATATGAAAAATGCCAAGTTTTATATTTGAATCAGACAAACTTCTTGTATGGCAAATGCTCCCTTGTCTTTAACTGTCTTAAAAATCAAAACCATTTCATAATAATTTATTTTCTGAATTGTAATAACACACTGTCTTAAGTACTTTTAAGGCCCGGGCTTCATATTTTAGCAATCACAGTCGCCATTGGGGTATTGCTTTTCAAAATAATTTGAGATCACCTAGTGGTTTACCGGGAAACATACGAGTTAGCTGAGGAATTTAAATCCGTGCCGGCATGTTGCCATAGTAACTCAGTGGTAGAGCAGCCGGCTAGAGATCTCCCGGATTCTGGTTCATATCCCAGCTGTGGCATTGAAATTTTCAGCCTGACTACGTATCCAGATCACGAAAAGTTCTGATTATCAAAATAGGTAAATGGTCGCATTTTAAAATCCACCCCACAACATAGTTGGAGAGTTAAGCATCACCCTATAGCTGCAAATGACAATAGCAATAAGTTTCCGTTTTCAATTCCTGAGGCAGATCAATCTCCTTCCTCCCTGCAATCTCCCGGACGATAAGCGAATTAACCTCCAACAAATGAAACGCTAATGTGTTACATCGGACAAGCAGGTGGCGCCGGTCTGTCTACGTGGCATTTGCATCCAAGGGCATGACCACGAAATCTCTAACTCACAGAATTACTGTACTTTATGGCACAGTAATTTCACTACCTACCAGAGAAATAAATAAATAAATCTGGTAATAATATGCATGCACCACAGTATTCTGTTGGCTCTCTTACTTCTAAAAACATCCCACAGACGATAAATTATTATTACTTTCTCTGCTACCACTCCGATCAAGCATTCCATGTCAGTTTTGAGGTTCCTTAAACGAAAAAATCCGACGTATTTCATTCACACGATTTTCTCTATATCCAGGTAACAAATTATTGTTAAAATATCATTCTTTTATCCACATCATGCTAATTGAGATAAGCATTAGCAAAAGATGGTCTTATTACTTAGTTCCTTATAACTAGAAGGGAAATAAGGGAATATAGAAGGCTAAAGATAAAGTGGTTGCCATAAGATAAAATTCGTTTCTTTGTATGACCATGAGTTGATAAAACTCCCATATGATAACATTTTAAGTGTTTTAGAACTGAAACCAATAACAACACCTCGAAAGAAGTATATGACATAACCTATCTGTTTGACGAGCTCTACATTTTTTGTGTAGCAAGACTTTGTCTGTGCTTTATGGTTTACCAGTGGTGCAAACGACATTCATAATTAAGAGATAATAGAAGCTATTACTACAATATTTAAGATATACATTTCATATGTCAGTTAAGCAGATATCTTTAATATAGAGTATTTTAAACAAATTCTCAAAACCTTCGTGTCGCATCCTTGGAAAGTACTAAGCTTAAATATCAAGTTTGGTATTTTACTGACATTTGGTTTTTGAGTTATCGTGTTCACAGACTCACGGACACACACACACACATACACACACACACACACACACACACACAAGCGGACCTTTTTATAGAACTTTTTTTTTTGTTATAGTGTACCCTAAAACGTGTATTTCCTGTGAAATCTCTACCTAGCTTCTCTACCTATGCACCTAGTAGATAAAATAAAAAAACACTTTTACAAAAACGTTGTGTGTGTGTGTGTGTGTGTGTGTGTGTGTGTGTGTAAGTGTGTTTGTGCGCGCATCTGAACAGTATGACCCAAACACGAAATGTCCCATAAACACCAATCTTTCCATAAAGATTTGGCATCTTGAGTGAGATGATGCCCCGGCGACCGCCCACTCTAACCATATGGTTTTATGTGGTTTTCGCACAGGTCACCTTTGCGAATGCTAGTGTGGTGTATTCTATCACGATTTCCTTCCATAATTTCCCAATTATTCTGTTTCCGTGTCATTTTTTCATGTGTTCTTCTAGATTCGTAGTGTACGGCGGTGCAGGCAGATGGCGCAGATGCAGATTTTCACTAGACGAAATACTTCCCGTGGACACCATAGAGCTGCCCGCTCGGCGGGTCCTTTGATTGTCCTTTCTGGCAACTCCATCAGTGCGACGGGTCTTGGTAATGATAAGGACTTCCGCATGTCTCTGTGGCCTGTACGCTTGCAACCTGCAGCCTCCTACAGAATAAATGGAGCATTTTCCAAATGTTCGATATTCTCAAAGATGACTCTAATAATTTTGTTAAAATATGTTGTGTTTGAGATAATTAAACGATAAATAAAATGTGTATCTAAAGTTTCTAAGAACAACTGTATAGTTTGCTTCATCTCAAAAGAATTCTATTTAATCTTGGTAAACCGGTAAACATTAAAAGAGAATTTAGAATACAAAAAAGTAGACATATCTACTTAAAACACACAATTTTTTCACATAACCGTTAAGGGACCTGAGCCAATTACAAGATATCGGTATTAATGGTTTGAGTTTTTCAATATTTTATCATGGTTTTCAACTGTAGTCGCTTTTTAATTGTTTTTCGCGAAATCGTGAAAAGGATTTGCAAGGCCAGAAAATAGCCATTCGCTTTTAAACATAATATGGTTACTGATTCTATCTATAATGAAATGCGTAATGCAAATATTTCTGCAAAGGTTTATCTCGATTAACATGAAGTAGACGGACCAACAGCTTGCTTAAGAATAGTTGTAGAAGTTAAATAAAAATTAAACGACAATGGGTATAAAAATCCATGTGAATATAACTCATCCCCCCCTCTTAATATGCGATACGGCTTAAGGGGGGCAATGTTTTTTTATTTCACAAATTAATTGCTAATACATTCATGTTCCCAAAGTTTCATAACCTAATTCGATTTCTTTGTGGTCCAAATAAATTAAAAAATTATGACTTGTCATGCCACGCCCACTTTTTTTGCTTGCTTGATTATCAGCTTTGATGCCTTGTTTCTCAACATTTCTTACAGGCAAACATAGTTATAAATGTTTAGAAGGTATGTTTCTTTAGTTTCTGACCAAGAAGAAGAAGCCGACTACAGTTATGGTGGATTTTAGGCAGTATTTAAGTATGTAGATCACTCCCTAAATAAAACAATCAAACAAAATGTTCTTTTCTCGTTTTCTCAGTTTTATAATTTTTCGCACTTATATACCTTTTTCTTAGAAACTATTTGAGATATTGCAATGAAATTTTGTACACACATATTTCAGTCTACAATGAGTATTTTGGCATAGCTAGTTTTCTTTTGATTTAGATTCTATAGGTATTGTACTATGAAATACATAATAATTTGAAATAAAAAAAAACTCACATACCTTGAAAAATACTTTAAAAATCATTGAAGGGAGATAGAGAAACAGCTTTCACGCCAAAATATAGCATAATCCTAACACTTTATGCACACTTGTTTTCAAGCAACTTCATCAAAGGCTTACTAAGAAAAAAGTACATAAGTGTTTTGATGTTTTGAAAATTCCAATGTAGTGTAATTTCTTTATTTGTTGACAACATTACTTTTAAATAGCACAGTCATAGAAGATAACAAAAAAAATTAACTGTGCAAAATGTCATTGCTTTAGGACAAAAACTATGGCCATGGTAGAATTTTTGTTGTGTCGAGGTATTTCTGCTTAAGGTTTTGTAAACGGGACAATAGAATCAGCACGCCCGCACCATCTGTTGGCCTAGTTTTGTAAAGGACGTGCTTATCACAGCATTCAGATGAAAACCATAAGATTGCGGTTACTCATAGTGTACCAAATCGGTAACAGATGAATCATGCCGCACTGTTACTTGCACCAGACTAAACAAACACTTAAATGAAAATATTACCCAACATTTGCATGCCACCTTAGCTTACGTTTCTCGTAACCCAATGATTCAGACCAGTTGACAAGTCTTTAGCAGCTGGGCGAGTTAACTTTAGACGGGTGGATGCTAAGTGCGCACATTTTCTTGGGCGCTATTTTCCGAGTAGTGAGGGCCGGGAGGAAGAGTAGGGAGCTCATCTGCCTGTCTTTCCACAGTGTTATCAACCAAACAAAATTTAAATTTTCTTTGAGCTCCTTGGTGAATAGGTTTTCTAGTTTACCCCGAACTAGCTGAATTATTAAACGTGCATGTGGCGAACTCTGGGATCTACAGCCAGAATAGCGTAATTCATGTCTCAATGCTGATGCTCTGCTCGGTTTACGAAATCGAGCGAATGTTACCGAATGAAGACAAGGAAGCCGACCAGCTAAGAAAATGTGTTCGTATAGTATGGATGTATACAAATCATTTCTTAGTAAAGGCCAATTATTCTTACAATTATTACTTTTTTATTGTTTCATTTATATAACTAACTCTCTTAAACATTTAAGGTCATATCAAGAGCTTTTGCGCTAGAAACAACTCGTCTGTAGGTTCTTTAGGTTGGGTTTAAATCGTTTTTTTTTATTTATTATTTTTATTTTCACGCTCACATACATACTTCCAGACTCTACAGCGGATAAGGAATAATTCCGCTTAAGGAATAATTGCCCGCCCCAGCCGGGAATTGAACCCGGGACCTCCGGATCAGATGTCAGCTCGCTGACCACTCGTCAGTTATTACTTTACCTGCCACCTAATCTGGTTCCTTAAAGTATAACCTTCTCCTACACTGCCTACTACAACTTTAAGGACTCCTGCGTATTTCAACGAAATCTGTCCTTAAACTATATTGTTCAGTGGCCTTATTCTTTGTCAGAAGAATTTGATTACAGAGAAGTGCATTTTAATTAAAGGTTTGGCATTGTACTTTTTCTTTTAAAATGTGTTGTACAATACAACACACTGCGATATATGAAAATATAACACAGAAAATGCCTTTCCTCTTTCGTTTATAGCCATTTTTACTTTCTGTATACGTATTATGTACATAATGTATAGAGAAGGTATTGCATTCCACCAAAAATTCGATTATGAAATTTCACTGGAAATATATGTTTTAGGGTCCCCTGTATTAAAAAAAAAAGTATTTTCAGAAAAAGGTCCGTGTGTCTGTAAACACGATAACTCAAACACGAAAAGTCGCTAAAATACCAAACTTAGTATTTAAGTTTAGTATCTTCCAGGGCTGAGACACGAAGATTCTGAGAAAAATCCCCCCACCCCAACTACCCTTTAAAATGACTCTAATGATTTTGATTAAAATACTGTATATTAAAGATATTTAAGTGACAAATAAAATGTATATCTTGACTTCTCTGGGAATAGCCTCTGAAGAGTACTTTATTCTGGATGAATTTGGAGGAATTTTAACTTCTAAACCGTAACATGTAAAGCACATTAAAACACAAACTTATGTAATATACATTTTTTTCGTGGAGTTTCGTTTTTTTTTAGATATTCCTTGTTTTTGGTTTCAGCGTTATAAAACTTATATTTTTCTCATACAGGAATGTGTGAAACTCCTGTCCATACAAACATAGGAATTTCAATCACATAGCAACCAGCATTTGATTATCACTTTAACCTATGGTACTCCCTTATTTCGCTTCTACTTGCAAGGAAGCAAGTAAATTTCTGCTAATTTTTTCTCGAGTGGATGAAGTAAATAGAAGCATAAGCTTTTTACAATAATTTGTTGCGGAGCTGTAGAGAAAGTCATGTGAATGGAACACATCATATATTTTCTGTTATATCGTCTCCTAGCAACGAAGTTAATATGCAACAGGTTCACTAACATTACAAAAAATGTTTTCAGTATCTCTTTCCATTGATACCAATGTTATATTTCCAAGTTTCTCCTAACGATGGTGATTCAAGTTTATAATCGCAAACATAATTTATAATAGCACTGTAGAATGGCACATGTTGCTAGAATAGAGTTTTAAAAATATCAGTGGGTAGAACCTGACTCGTATATCCTAGCACAGAATTAAACAACGGCATTTTGCCATACCTACGTTCGTAAAGTGCTATGTGAATTGCTTGAAGTAAGCGTTTCGACGTCGTGTCTAGAATTCTTGTCTAACTTGTTTAGAACACGATCAAAGTATCGTGAAACATGTCTCAAGGTTGTTACCAGGTCGCCCACCTAAATAACTCTTGAGGTAGTCAATAACCCGACAAAGCGCCTATGGGGATGAAAACACACAGCTTGTCGTAGATTGTAAGCATAGCTAGCGCACAGCATTTCGGCGAGGTTTGCAGTCAAGAGAGCTTCTGGACCATAAGCATTCAGAAGGAAGGTACTCAACACTGACCGTAACATTCTCACAAATATTCATTTCCCGGTAAAAATAGCATAAAATAATGAGTAAAATTTTGGGACATTAAAAGGCAGATACGTCTGTCCGTGTGTGTGTGTGTGTGTGTGTGTGTGTGTGTGTGTGTGTCCAAAAAGCGAATTAATGCCTTAGTATCTAATAAGGAACCACTGTCATATGTTGCTGCTATTTGATTTGTGATTTTTATACCAAAAAATACATAAAAAACAAAAATGACTGTGTATCCGATTTCTCTCATATTGGGTCCCTACTAGTAGGAAAAAACTACAAAGATTTAAATTGTAAAAGCTGACTTTAGGTCTGTCTTCCGCTCAACGACCATCTGCCTGGGAATATGTTAATAAACTTTGCCCCGCTGAGGCTACAAGTATCTGCGAATTGATACCTAACTTAGTATCTAATAAGGCACCATTTTCACATGATTAAGTTATGATTTTTATAGCGAAAATACATCAAAAACAAACAAATTCAGTGTATCTATTAACTGTCATATCAGGTCCCTATTCGCAGGGAAAAAATTAAAACGTTTTAAGTTGTAAGGGCTGACTTTAGTTCTCTTTTCCTCTCAACGATCATATGCCTGGGAATATGCCTGAGACCACAAGTACTGCGCACGATATCAAACCAAAGATAGCTTACAACCGAGATTTGGGTTGTCAAAGAGAAAATTGGCCGCAATTACGCTTCAGTTTTGCTTTCTTTAGCATGCTGTAGATAAAAGAATAATCTTTCGTAAGTAAAGTTTGTTTGTGGTACAGCTAGAGAAAGTCATGTGAATGGAACACATCAGACTTTTTCGAGCAGTATGTGACAGGTGTGTTGGATCGATATGTGAGGGGTGAATTAAGCAAAAAATAAGTATTTATTAGTATTTGAAAACATTGGTTTGCTTAACAATACTTCTATTATTATTTCATATTACCAATATTCCGTTTGGATGAGTTTCTCCAAGAAAGAAAACTTGCAATCTTTATAAGCCAATTTAATATATACTTTTAAAATACTAACATATGCAAGGAATTATATGTTATTCGTGAATTATTCTAATTTAAAAATCATTTATCTTATAAAACTGGAGCCTACCGCATATACGCCGGTATTTTGTTTGCGATCTACTTTCATAAAACTCTGTGTTCCATTCATATGACTTTCTCTACATCTTTGCAACAAATTAATGTTAAAAAGCTAATGCTTCTATTTAGTTCATACTAATCGAGAACAAATTAGTAAAATAGTCAAGATTCATGGTTATTGTACTCAATTTCCCAGTCCAATTCTACCTTTCTGACTAACATGAAGCAGATTTTAATAAAATAAGTTACAATACTTTATAGCTATTCAGCAACAGATTATTCTAACAAAAACTTATTACTCTCTGCTTTCTGCTAATCAAGATATAAAAAAGGGAGTACAATAGGGTAAACTGATAGTCAATCAAATATTTTAAAAGCTGCGGCTATGTGATTGTGATTAATATTAGGTTCTTTTTCATGGCCAGGTGTAAAATACAAGAGATATGACATGATTAGGACTTCCCGTTTGAGAAAAGTTTAAGTAGGTACTTCAAAATTGAACAAATAACACGGAATATCTTGGAAATGGTTAGCTCTACAAAAAACTGAAAATGACACGAATTGTGTGATTTAACGATATCTATTTTTACTTTCTCTTTACGTACTATGCACATAGTGTATAGAGAAGGTATTGCATTGTACCCAAAATTCGATACCGAGATTTCACCGGAAATATATGTTTTGAGACCCCCTGAATCCAAAAAAAAAGCATTTTTAGAAACATATCCGTGTGTGTGTCTGTCTGTCTGTGTGTATGTGTGTAAGAGATAGACAAAAGCTTACTGCACAGAAAATGTTGAGCACCTTAAAACACACAATTTATGTTATACACATTTTTTTCGTGGAGTTGATCGTTTTTTAGTTATTCATTGTTTTTGATTTCACCTTTCAAAAACTTATATTTTCTCATACAGGAATTTGTCAACTCCTGTCCATGCAAACAAAGGAACTTCCGTCACATAGCAACCAGCCTTTGACTATCACTTTAACCTATGGTACTCCCTTATTTCGCTTCTACTTAAAAGGAAGTGAGTAATAAGACTATTTCTGGCATTTTTTTCTCGATTAGCATGAAGTAAATAGAAGCATAAGCTTTTTAACAATAATTTGTTGCAGAGATATAGAGAAAGTCATGTGAATGGAACACATCAGATTTTTTTTATGTAGTTAACTTTCTATTTCTTACAGTTTACCAATTATGCAAAAGTCATTCAGAATTAAAAGGACTTCGGAAGCTATTCCCAATGTATTCAGGATATAGATGTAAACGTATTTAATATACGGCATTTTAATCAAACTCGTTAGAACCATTTTTTTGAAAACCGAACGTTTCGGCAAAAATGTTCCACATAAAGGTTAGTTAGGGGTGGGGATTTTCCTGAAAATCTTCGTGTCGCATCCTTGGAGGATATTGAACTAACATACAAAGTTTGGCAGCTAATCGACTTTTCGTCTCCACAGAAACGCACATGCACACACGAACCTTTTTCTAAAATGGTTTGTTTGGATTCCGTGGGTCTCAAACATATATTTCCGATGAAATCTCGGTATTGAACTTTTGGCTGAAATACAATACTTCACTAATATACTGTGTACATTGTACATTATACGTACCGGTAGAGAAAGTAATGAGTATGCAATGTTTTATAGAAGAGATATAAAAAATCTGATGCGTTCCATTGACATGACTTTCTCTACATCTCTCTAACAATTTGTTGTTAATAAGCCTATTCTTGTATTTAATTCATGCTAATCGAGAAAAAATTAACAGAAATAGTCTTATTATTTGCTTCCTTGTAAGCAGAGGGAAATAAAGGATTACTGTAGTCCAAAGTGACAGTCAAAAACTGGTTGCCATGTGACTGAAGTTCCTTTGTTTGCATGGAAGGAATTGACCAATTGAGAAAAGTATACTATTTTAAAACTGAAACCAATAAGAAGGAATATCTCAAAAAAGATCAACTCCACGAAAAAATGTGTGTTTTAACGAGCTCTACAGTTTCTATTAAGCAAGATTCTGTGTATCTCTTACTTTTACCAGACATACACAATTCCGTAAAATTCACCCAGAATAAAGTGGTCTTCAGAGGTCTTTCTTCCCAGAAAAGTCAAGATATACATTTTATTTTTCAGGTTAATATCTTTAATATACGATATTTTAATCAAAATTGTTACAGCCATTTTCGAGAAAATAAATTTCTTTTTAAATTTTTTCCATGAGAGTGGGGGAATCTTCTTCAAAAGCTTCGTGTTGCATCCTTGGAAGATATCAAACTTAAATACGATTTAACGTAACATCCCCTATTATATAATCTTCACTATATAAAATCACCAAAGAAGAAATTAATATTAATTTATTGATTTTGAAGAGAGATTATGTATTAATTTGATTTTAAATTTACTTAAGTTTGGTATTTAACGGTGTTTTCGTTTTGAGGCTATGCTGCACACACACACACACACACACATACACACACACAGACAAACGCGAACATTTTTCTAATTTTTTTTTTTTTTTTTGCATTTAAAACGTCTATTTCCGGTGAAATCTCGGTATCGAAATGTTGGGTGCAATATAATACATTCTCTATACACTATATATATATAGTGTGCGTAGAGAAAGTAATAACATACTGGCAAGAGAAAGTTTTGAATGGGTCACCATCAGATTTTCCAAGCTTTTTTATGTGGGGGATGCATCTCTGGCGAAATCGTCAAACCGAACTCTTCTCTCTAGCTTCTCTCTAGTCTAATTGAGAAAGTAATCACCACAGGGAATCGAACACGGGTGCACCATAGAGGAAAGTCATTAAGATTGAAGTATGGCTTAAGGAAACTGCTCTCCAGGGGAGAATGGATCGATAGCAGCTTTCTACCCAACGCAGTTTTTCCTCATCGAGTTAATGAACTAACAACGCACGTAGCAGAAATTCGGGAGCAGCTCTGACAGTTTAATGGAACCATATGTGGGCCAGTACGCAATTAACTCAAGAGCTCGGTTTTAGGAAATGTCATGGTCGAGCCTTACAAATTACCTGCTGGCGGTGGGAACATATCAAATTAGCAAGCGCGAACTTACATTGGCTGTGCCAGATAGCAAACCTATATCACGGGAAAATTATTAAAATATGCAAATGTTTGAAATGTGTTTAGCAAGAAGCTTTAATTAGTACTTGCCCAAACAAAAAATTATCATTTATTACATTCACACGATTTTCTTTACATATTCTCCAACAAATTATTCTTTTAAAAGTTTATTCTTCTCTATTTTGGGATAATCGAGATAAAAATACTTATTACTTAGTTCTTCTCCTAAAAAGAACTTAAGGAAAGCACTGTGTAAAGCGATAGTCAAATGTTTTGAAACTTTCGATATGCGATTGTCATTGCAATTCGCTTCTTTGCTTGACCAGGCATAGAACAAAAGAAAAACTCTCACCTCCTGTCTGTAAAAAGTATAACTATTTTAAAACAGAAACGAATAACAAGGAATATCTTGGAAGCGGTCAACTCTACAATCAAAATGCATTGACATAAATCCTGTGTTTTAACGAGATCTACCCTTTTTGTGTGGTAATTTTTTTTCTATCTCCTTACGGCTTATTACTTATTTAAAATTCAGAAAAAATTCCCAGAAAATTCAACGTATACATTTTATTTTCGTGTAAATATTTATAATATATGATATTTTATACTCAAAACCGTTAGAGCCGTTTTTGAGAAAAACAAAATTAAAAAAAATCCATGCAAAGGGTAGTTTGGGGTGGGGAGATTTTTTTTTTTTTTAAATCTTCGTCTCGCAATGCTTGAAGATAATTAGCAAGCGCGAACTTACTGTATTGGCTGTGCCTGAAACCAAATCTATCTGATAGTATATCGTGTAAAATTATTAAAATATGCCAATGTTTGAAATGTGTTTATCGAGAGAAGCTTTAATTAGTACCTTCCGAAATAAAAAAAAATTCT
This sequence comes from Hymenopus coronatus, assembly GCA_030762935.1. Taxonomy (NCBI): domain Eukaryota; kingdom Metazoa; phylum Arthropoda; class Insecta; order Mantodea; family Hymenopodidae; genus Hymenopus; species Hymenopus coronatus. The sequence continues at coordinate 143,243,964 of CM060896.1, forward strand.
GATGTGTTACACTCACATGACTTTCTCTAGCTGCTCTACAAACCTCCTACAAAAGATTATTCTTCTTTGTACACAATGCTAATCGAGATAAATATTAGCAGAATGTTATTACTTAGTTCCTAATAAGTAGAAGAGAATAAGGGAATGCGCTATGCTAAAATGATTGTCAAATGTTTTAAAAACTATCGTTATGCGATTGTTATTGCAAATCACTTCTTTGCTTGGCCAGGAATAGAACAAAAGAAAAGTGGACACTTCCTGTCTGAGAAAAGTTTAAGTACTTCACAACTGAAACCAATAACAAGGAATATCTCAAAAACGGTTATCTCCACCCAAAAAAAAAAAAAAAAAAAACGCAAAGGACAAACTGTGTGTTTTGTCGCGATGTACATTTTTTTTGTGTAGTGAGTTTTTTTTTCTCTCTCTTACGGTTTAGCAGTTAAGCGAAATTCATCTAGAATAAAGAGATCTTAAGAGGCTATTCCCCAAAAATTCGAGATATACATTTTATTTCGGACATACATAGCTTTAATATGCGGGATTTTAATCAAAATCGTTAGTCATTTTAAAGAAAATCAAAATTTTCGAAATTTGTTCCATGTAAAGTGTAGTTTTTAGTAAGGGGATTTTTTTGAAAATCTTCGTGTCACATCCTTGGAAGATACTAAACCTAAATACCAAGTTTGGTATTTAACGGTCTTTTCGTTTTGGGGCTGTGCTGTCCACAGACACACACACACAGACAGACAGACAGACAGACACACGGACCTTTTTTTAAAAATGCTTTTTTTCGAGCTCAGAGGACCCCAAAACATATATTTCCGGTGAAATCTCGGTATCGAATTTTTGGGTGCATTACAATACGTTCTCTATCTACATTGTACATATGGGGCTAGAGAAAGTAATATCATTTGTTACATTCACACGACTTTGTCAACAAATTATTGTTTTAAAAGTTTATTCTTCTCTGTATTTTGGGATAATCGAGATGAAAAATCTGAAGGACTCCATTCACATGATTTTCTCTACATCGCAGTAACAAATCATCATAAATAACTTTATTCTTCTATCTACTTCATGCTAATCGAGATAAACATTAGCAAAAACGGTCTTATTAGTTAGTTCCATATAAGTAGAAGGGAAATAAGGCAATATACTTGCCTAAACCGACAGTCAAATATTTTAAAAGGGGATTGGAATCTGTTACTTTGCGTGGCCAGGAGTTTACAAGTTCCTGTATGAGGAAAGCATAAGTATTTTAAAACTGAAACTAATAACAAGGAATATTTAAAATATGGTAAACTTCACGAAAACAACGTATATAAACTTAATGGTGTGTTTTGACGAGATCTACATTTTCAGTGTAATATGTATTTGTATATCTCTTACGGTTTACTAGTTATGCAAAACAAAGCAAAATTCATTCAGAATAAAGAGACCTTCACAAACACTTTTAGAAAATTCAAGACATGTAAATATCTTTAATGTATGACATTTTAATCAAAATCATTGAGCCATTTTTCAGAGATTCAAACTTTTAGAAATGTTTTCCAATCAAAGAATAGTTTGGAGTGGGATACGTAGCTTAAATACCAAGTTTGATATTTTATCAACTTTTCGTTTTTGAGTTATCGTGTTCACAGACACATGGACACACACACATACATGGTTTCTTGGATACAGGGGACCCTAAAACGCGTATTTCCGTTGAAATCTCGGTATCGAATTTTTGGGTGGAATGCAATACGCTCTCTATACAATGTATATATAGTGCGTGTAGAGAAAGTAAACATTAGCAGAAATGGTTTTATTGGTTCATTGTAAGTAGAGAAATAAATTAATAACTGCTAAAGCTATAGTGAAAGTATTTTAAAAAGCCGTTCTCTATGTGAAACAATTGAAATTCGGTTCGCTTTACACAACCAAGAAAAAACAGAAGATGAAACGAATAATGAGCTCCCGATTGAGAAAATGCTTAAATAGCTTAAAGTTGAAACCAATAACAGGAAATATCTCGAAAACGGTTAGCAAATATATGTGTGTATATGACATAAGTTGTCTGTTTTAACGAGATCTATATTTTTTATGTAGTAGAGTTTTGTCTATTCCTTACGGTTTACTAGTTATGCTAAATTCATTCATGACGAAGTCTTCAGACAAAAGGCGTTTTTCCAGAAAACACAAGATATACACTTTATTTTATCATGTAAATATGTTTAATACACGGAATTTTAATAAAAATCTTCAAAGTCATTTTTCAGAAAAAAAAAAAAAAAACGTCGTTTTTAAAACAAAGGGAGAGGATTTTCTTGAAAATCTTCGTGATGCATTCTTGGAAGATACTAAACTTAGATATAAATTTGGTATTTAACGGTCGTATCACTTTTCAGCTATGCTGCCTATTCGCACGCACGCACGCACACACCTGCATGAACCTTATTCTAATTATTTGTTTTTATTCAGGGCACTTCAAAATATATTGGTATAATTTCGACATCGAATTTTGGATGGAATACAATACCTTTACTATCTACTACATGCACTTTACGTGCAGTGGAAGTAAAAAAAAAAAAAAATAATAATCCCGAGATATGCAGAATATGAAAAGTAATGAAAGGGTATGATTGCTACATTCACACGTCTTCTCTTCATTCTTCAACAAACTGTTCTTTAAAAGCTTCTTCTATCTGCTTCACCTTAATCACGATAAGCATTACAGAAATGCATTTATTACACATTTCCTGGTACATACAAAGGAGTAAGGGAATACGCTAGACAACAGTCATTTTCAGAGCCTTGTGATGGCTTTGAATTTCCGTTCTCTTTGCTTGACCAGGAGAAGAAAACACATTCGCGCTTTCTTTCCGACACCGAAATACGTCTCGAAATATGAGAAGGAAAAGGAATGAAGAGGAAATTATGGAAAAGGAAATCGTAGCAGAAATGAAAATTATCGCATTTGCCTACCGACACCGGGGAAACTGCAATCAACATCAGGGTCACAGTGAGCGGTTGCCGGGAATCGAACCCGGGACCCCGGTATTACAAATCGCACAACTTACGTCGGTGTCACCTATCCTGCACACATATACACTTATTTTCTCTGTTTCTTATATTACCAGGGCAGATACACTTTTTCTAAATTAATAAGAAAGAGCTGACTTAGAATATTTAAAAAGCTTTTTTATGTAAGCCTTCGTCCTTCCCAAAAATAACTCACTTTACCTTAAATGTAACTTCAACAGTTGAATTCAACATTCCTTTGACTTCCCTCCAGTACGTACCTGTAAAATGAGGAAAGAATATTTCAGTTCATTCATTGTTAACCCTACCACTAGAAATAATATTGGATTAAAAAAAATAATGTTATACATATAAACTATTCTTACAAAAGCTTATTCTTCCGTCTACTTCATTTTAAGTAAAAGGGAGACAAGGGAATACTCTACATTACTACAGCGAGAGTCAAATATTTTAAAATCTTATCGCTATGTGGAACAACTGAAAATCGGTTATCTTTGCATGGAAGGAAAAAACAAAAGAGAGATGATGACAGCTTCCCGTTTGAGAAAAGTATACGCGTTTTAAAATTGAAACAAAAAACAAGGAATGTCTTGGATATCTCTTACTCTTTATAAAAAAACATCATATCATTTGCGTGTTTTAACCCTTTCCAGCTCAATGGTGCCATATGACATCATTATCTGTATATGTTTTTCGAGATGGTAAAGGTTAACATTCAATAATTCTCTGCCTTCTTTATGTACGGTTCGGTATTTTTTTTAAATTTATTGATATTAACACGGATTAAAACTCGCAAAAGCGAACATAAAATCCCTTCGAAAATACATTTTTTTTCTAAGATATAGAGAACTTAAATTCCGCTACAATGCTACTGAGATCCAGTAAACACTCAACATTTATTTTACCTGGGCCTATTCCTTTCTTTATCACTGTAGAATTATAGCGAGAAATCCAACCTAGGTTTACTTGTGACATTGAAATCTTGATCAGTGATATTCAATGTTTTAGAAGTTCAGACAACTAAGCTACCAATAAGACATCACGTAAAACCAACTTTTTAAGGCAAATATAGGGCCGGTTTTCAAAAAGCAATTTTAATCGAAAATAAATCGGGCTGGAAAGGGTTAACGAGATCTATATTTTTTGCGTAGTAACTTTTTTTAACCCTTATGGTTTCACAAAGAACAGGACTTAAAGGCTACTGTCAAGAAATTCAAGACACCTTTACAATTTATTTGCCATGTAAATATATTTAATATGCAGTATTCTAATCAAAATTGTTAGAGACATTTTTAAGAAAATTGAAAATTTCAAAAAATCTCTTTGTAAAAGGTAGTTTGGGTGGGGGATGGTCCAAAATCCTTGCAATATACTAAACTGAAATATCAAGTTTGGCATTTAATCGATTTCTTATTTTGACTTATCGTATTCATAAACACATACATATACACGCACGCCTTCACGCGCGCTTTCTAAAAATGCTTATGCACCCTAAAACGTATATTTCCATGGAAATCTCGGGTATCGAATTTTTGGGTACAATGCACGAAGCAGAGAAAATGATGGTAATACAGAAATTAAATAGGAAACAATCAGAGAGCTAAATGTGAAGTCATAAATCGGAACGCCAACGGCGCTCAGTGTTCGCTGTAGAGCTTGAGGAGAAAGATACATACAGTACATATGGTGGAGAAGTTTCTAGCAGATGTGGAGTATACAGATCACCTCCGGCAGAGCAATATCAGATAACAGAGGAGAGTTGCGCACGCACGCGCGTGTGTCTATATATACAGAATGTTTCAAAACGACACCAAACGAAGATGTGGAACTTGTTGGTCATACCGTACGTGATACATGAATATCATTTTCAGCCCTAAATTCGTCACATACAAAAACTGCCATAAATTCACCATGGATTAGGCAGTCATATAGAACCAGATGGCACGTGCCTGGCCCACTCCAAGAGAGATGCCGGTTGGTAGCGAAGGTCCCAATCGCGTGGTGCAGGCGTGGTTTGATAGACACGCTGGCGCGGGAAAACGTAGCATGTGGGTGTGGCGTATGACAACCGTTGTTCCTTTGCTGCCTAATCCCAAACGTGTGCGATTTTTAAACACACACAAATCTTTTCATAGAAGAGTTTGAAAGTTGCGATATCAAGTTTCGCATAAGTCCAAGTGTAAGCGAATTCACTGCTATCTTCGTTGGTGTCATTTTGAACCGGTGAGAAAACCGGTATAAAAGAAACGTTGTGTGTGCGTGGGATCCTGGTGATCTAAGACGGCTGCACACATATGACACAGTTAAGGCCTCCTTAAAACACGAAACCATTTTTGGAAGGTCGCGCGCGCGCAAGTGTGCGAGACGAACATAACTTGATTTTTCTCCAAATGCCACTGAATGAAGATAGACAAAACCATAAAAATAAGTGTTACGCTCACATAGTTTTCTCTACCCATTATCCTTAAGATTAATCAAAATCATTTGGATCTATTAAAATTAATAAGAAAAATAAGAGAAAATAAAAAAAATATATTGAGCATCTTTCCTCTAAAAGATGGTTTACTAGGATTATTACCTTCTCTACCACCTACAATATACATAGTAGGTAGAGAAGGTATTGCATTTCACCCAAATATTCGATACCAGATATTACCGGTATTGAGGATCCCTGAATCCAAAAAAGCATTTTAGAAAAATATCCGTGTATATCTTTAACTGTGGACAGCAGAACTATAAAAAAAAGGCGTTTAAATACTGAACTTGATATTTAAGTTCAGTATCTTCCAAGGATGTGACACGATGTTCAGGAAAATCCCTCCGCCCCAAATACTGGACTATTTTTCAAAATTTTCGATTTTCTGTAAAATGACTCAAACGATTTTGATTGAAATAACATGCACTCAAACGATTTTGATTGAAATAACATGCTTATATTTACATTAGAAATAAATGTATAACCTCCGAAGTCCCCTTCATGCTGGATGAGTTTACCATAACTGATAAACCATATGAGAAAAACGAAATATTATTCACTGTCTCTGCAGTCGAGTGGTCAGCGTTCTGGCTGCTCGCCCAGAGGTTCCAGGTTCGATTCCCGGCTGGGGCGAGGAACTTGTCTATAATCAGAATTATTCCCTATCCCCCACAGAGTCTGGACATATACTTGTCATAGTGTGTGTGTGTGTGTGTGTGATTAGTAGTATACTACTGAAAAAAATAAATTTAATAAACTCTTCAGTTCAGTGAATAAATTCCAGAATTTATTTCTAAAACAAATCTCTCGAAATGACAACAGAAGTTAAAGGGGGTTACTAAAAAGATAAAAACAAATCTCACTACACAAAATGTACACCTCATTTAAACATATGCTAATGTGAAATACTTCTTTTTTTAATTTTTGTTAACCATTTTCTTGTTTTGGTTAACAGGAATATTTATACTTCTCTAAAATACTTGAATACTTGTACTGCTCTGAAACAGTCATCCTCACCATGTCTATGTTATCACTTGCCGACCAGCTTTTAAAATATTTGACTATTTCTCTTGTATCTACAAGGAAATGGGTAATGAAACTACTCCCGTTAGCATAAAGTAGATAGACGAATAAGCTTTTATAAGAACAGATAAAGTTACGTGAATGGAACGCATAAGATTATCGGAAATCAACCGCGCAGGCGTAATTTTTTCTGTTTGAGGTCTATTTAAAAGAACAGTAATACATCTATTTAAGTAATAATCAAAATATTAATTTTTAACTTTATGTCAAACGTCATTAGAAAAACGCCATATATCCTCTGCCCCTGTTCTTAGGTATGCACTTGGCACATTATATTTTGTTGCAGTAACCGCAGACATTTTGATACTGCCAGCTTGTGTAATGTCTGACGGTTACTTTCACCGTAATCGTAACCGAACACCATACATACATTAATGTTGAATGAGCAATTCTTGCGTCAGTGAGGGATTAAATAGTCAGTCGAGCGGAAAACAGTGGAGGAATCATGGCCAAAACCACTAATACAGTGGAATATTAATTACGCGTTTAAAGTGCCGTTCTTAAATAACTACTTACTTTCTTTGTTATATAAGATTTCCCTTGATTATAGCATATATTAAAACACCCAAATCGATTAACAGAAGTATCTTTGAACCTCAGCATACTAGCACTACGTAAGCAACGTTTTGGAATATATGACAGTAAATCCTTCTTATAAAAGGTGAGTTAGTGGGTCTGCGAACAGCCTAACTCAAAAACAGAAACACCGTTACATACCAAACTAGATACTTAAGTTCAGCATATTTCAAGGGTGAGACACGAAGATTTCTTAGGTAACTGTCCCCACCTAAAATTACCCTTTACATGGAAACGGTTTCGACTCAAAAACGATTTAACAATTGAGGTTAAAATACCATAGGTTTAAGATATTCTTATCATATTTAAATATATATCTCGACTTATCTGGGAATAGCCTCTGAAACTTTTGCATAACTAACAAACCGTAAAAGATTGACAAAAACTTTATTACACAAATATTGTAGATCTCGTCAAAACACACAACTTGTAATATATGTGCATACTTTTATTTCGTTCTTTATTTTTTAGAGCTAACCGTTTTCAGGATATTCCTTGCTATTGGTTTCCTTTTTAAAATACTTATACTTTTCGCAACGGAGGCTTCATTCATTTCATATCTTGCTTGTTTTACTCCTGGTCATGCAAAGACGGCCGAACTTCAAAATCATCGCATAGCGTGAGCTTTTAAGACATTTGACTATCGCTTTATACTAGTCACAAGATTAAGTAATAAAACCACTTCTGTAAAGTTTACCTCAATTAACATGAATTGGATAGAATATTAATCTTTTGTTTGATAGTCTGTTTGAAGGTAGAGAAAATCACGTGAATGGAACACCAGATTCTTCTGCATGAATACTGGTAACAAAAGAAGTAATCTTTGCACGTTTTATTCAAATATGTATTCCATCTCTATATATTAATTGTTGGTATTATTATTATTATTATTATTATTATTATTATTATTCATTTTTGTTTTGTAGCGTAACGTCCTTTAACCTGTTGGTCATAACGGACGATGAATGCAATTGTTAAAATGATGGTCAAATTATCTCGGGATCCATGAAGCTTAAAGTTATTTGACGTTCTAGGATAAACATTCTAGGCTAAGGGAAAACCCCGAAAAAAGAAACCTTATCCGTGTAACTCACCCTAAGCGAGGTTCGAACTGACGACCTGTTGCATGTGAGACAGACACGCTACTACCACACTACCCGGGCAGGTTAGTAATTAATTTGCTTCGATTTAATTAGCTAAAATTAAAATATATCTTCTCGTACAAATATGGAGCTACATGCACCACATTTTAAAAATTACATCCTTAATATCTTTGTTGCAAATTGGTTAAAGTGTTCCTAAAGTGGAAGGTACTTTCTAAAAAATAATTTATATCATAAAACGGAAAGACTGAAGAAAAAAAAAAACAGCGCACAATCTAATTAATTTTTTTAAACTAATCTATGACCAATATCAAAATTTCAACCAGTCATTTCATTACACAAATTCTGCAGTGGTTTGGTGAAAACGTTCACAACTCTAGCTGTATTTTGTGGGAGAAAATAGAATTTGAATATGGAAAAAAAAAAAAAAAAAATAATAACCTGAGAAAAATGGGTTTAAAGTTTCACACAGAGAATCATCTTATCAGAGTAACATTTTAAAATGTCGTCCAAAACATGTGTTACATCCACCCTAGCAGTAGTCTATGCAAATATGTAAAGTACGCTGCATATCTAAAAATCGACATTTTTTTTTACCAAAATCGATAAAAAAATACATTTCTGTGTCCCTTTAAGAATAATTTATTTGAAATCTGATGTGTTCCATTCAAGTGTCTTTCTCTACATTTCAGCAACAGATTACTGTTAAAAAAACTTATTCTCTACCTACTTCATGCTAATCGAGATAAACATTAGCAGAAATTGTCTTACTACTTGCTTTTTTGTAAGGAAATGGTATATAGGGAAATACATTAGACTAAAACGATAGTCAAATCTTTTAAAAGCTGGTTGCAATGCGGTTGAAATCTCTTTCTATGTAGGAACAGGAGTTTACAAACTTTCAGTGTGGTGAAAGTTGGAAGTATTTTAAATCCGAAACAAATAACGAGGTATATCTCAGAAACGGTCAATACCACGAAAAAAAAGTATGTGGCATGAATTGTGTGTTTTAACAAGAGCTACACGTGTGTAAGTGTTCGTCTATCTCGCTCATTCATTCAGCATAAAGAGGTCTTTAGATGCTATTCTCAGAGAATTCACGGTATACAATTTATTTGCCATATAAATATCTTTAATATACGTTATTTTAATCAAAATCGTTAGAGCCATTTTAGAGAAAATCAAAATGTACGAAAATGTTTTCATGTAAAGGGTAGTTTGGGGTGGGAAGATTTTCTTGAAAAGCTTCATGTAGCATCTTTAAGAGATACTCAACTTAAATTCTAAGTTTGATATTTAACCGACACAGACAGACACACACAGAGGACATTTTTCTAAAAAAAAATACTTTTTTTTGGATTCAGAGGGCCCTAAAACATATATTTCCGGTGAAATATCGGTATTGAATTTTTGGGTGCAATATATTAGCTTCTCTACATACTATGTACATAGTACATGGAGAAAACGATACACTTTTGTGTCCCCTTAAGAATAGCCCATTGAAGAACCGGTAGAGAAAGTCATGTGAATGTAACACGTGTTATTTTTAAAATTGTCGAAGGTGTCGTTAACTTGTAACGAGTAACACAGAAAGCTGTGACCTGAACTGGGACTGTAACGGAACCTTTCTTAGCTGTGAATGAGTTTCCACGCTAGTTCACCTTCACCGTTCTTGTTCCCGACCCGCAATCTGCAGCGGAAATTCCACTTTCTTAACACACTCCGTGCGCCGCTCGTATCCTGGGGACTTGCAACAAATGCTTTAGAACTAATATCTCCTGTCATTACGACCAGTGTAATTACAAAGCACCTGAAGTGTAACTGCCACACGACTTTCTCTAGCTGCTAGCACTTCATACGGAGTCATAACTAAATAATGAGCAAGATATCAACACAAGACGTTACTTACTAAGCTACAGTTCTTTACTGTATTTCTCTATATAACAATATTATGTATTTAAGTTTAATGTCCTTTAACTTGGTTGGTCATATCGGACGATGAATTAAATTGGTGAAATGATGCTCAAATGATTTCGGGATCCATGGAGCTTAAAGTTACTCGACATTCGTTTTCTAGGGATAAGGGAAAACACCCAAAAAATCTTACCCTAAGCGAGATTCGAACTTACGACCTTTTGAATGTGAGGCAGTTACGCTACCACCACCCAGGCGGGCTTTTTTATTGTTTCATTTATATAGTCTTTCCATTTAAGGCCATATTGGGGGGCTTTGCATTACAAACAACTCGTCTGTAGGTTCTTTACGTTGAGTTTTTAAGTCTTTTATTTTCTTTAAACACACACACATTCACTCTCACATACATACTTCCAGACTCTGTGGGGGATGGAGTATAATTCTGGTTAAAGAAAAATTCCCCGCCGCAACCGGAAATCGAACCCAGGGTCAATTATATATATATATATATATATTTTTTTTTTTCCTACCGCCAAAGAATTTATTCGTTTTTTTTAATGCACAAATGTTCGTCCAAAAGAATTTTATAGGAAAATAACACAAGTTATGGTGATAATGCAATGAGGAAATTGCGCATAATTTACGAGTAATCAAGAGCCAGCATGCACCACAGAGACCGTAGCGGAAGTTCATCAATCGTTATGGAGGAGTTGAAAGCAAATATTGATAAAAGAATTCAGAAAAACGGTGTTTCACTTTGGACACCTTTCCATAGGTGGAAAGTATGACATCTGCATTGAAAACCCGGTATCATCTGACAATAAATACCTTGCTAGCAATGGGGATTATGTTGAGAAACAGAGTAAGGTATTGTAACCTGTAAATAAAGTTTTGTGTTAATTTTCTCTACATTACTATGATATATTATTATTATTATTATTATTGAAAAATTTATTCTTCTATATATTCATACTAAACGAGTTAAACATTAGCAGATTTGATCTTATTACTTGTTTCATGGTAAGTTGAAGGAAAATAAAGGATAGTCAAATATTTTAGAAAACGGTTACCATGTGATTGAAATCTATTGATAAATTTCCGTATGAGAAAAGTTGAAGTATTTAACAACTGAAACCAATAACATAAAATATCTCGGAAGTGATCAACTCCACGAAAAAAAAAAAAATATATCTAACATATTGTGTGTTTAAGGAGATTTGGAGTTAAGGAGTTTTTGTCTATCAGTTCGGTTTACCAGTTATGAAACATTTAGCATAAAATTAAAAATATGCATTTTATATCATATACATATCTCTAACATAAGTATTTCAATTAAAATCGTTAGAGCTATTTTTGAGAAACTCAAAGTTTTAAACTGTTTTGCATCTAAAGGGTAGTTTGGGGTGGGGTTATTTTATTTAAAACCTTCTTATCGCATCTTTGGAAGATGAACTTAAATTAAAGTTAGTATTTAACCGAGTTTTCGTTTTTGAATAATCGTGTTCACCACATATATGAGGGGCATACTGAAAGTCACGAGCAACCCATTGTAAAAATTTAAATTTCAACAATGTAAAGAAATGAATTGCAGGATCGTAATCTACAGACTTTAAGCCACATGTTGACATATTGTGACGTCATTAGCTTCTATCACATGACCACAGACGGTGTTTGAAAAATGGCTGACATTGATGTTTCCTTTTGACAGCGTGCTGTCATTGAATTCCTTGTGAAAGAAGGAAAATCTTTTCCTGAAATTCATCTCACATGCATATGGAGGTGTCTGCATGGGTGCCAGCAGTGTTAGAAGATGGGTGAAACATTTCAAAGACGGAAACACGAGTCTGCAAAATGCACCTCGTAGCGGGCGTCCTCGAACTGCCTCTACAGAACGCAACAAGGAAAGAGTTGATGAGCTCATTACAGGAGATAGGCGTTTCACTGTGAATGAAATTGCTGCGAAACTTGGAATAGGACATAGTGCAGTGCAAGAAATGATCCACAGCTTGGGTTATCGAAAGTTCTGTGCCCGTTGGGTCCCCCGTTTATTGACTGAAGACCACAAACTTCGGAAAAGAACCATTGCACAAAACCTTCTTCAGAGATTTCATAATGAAGGTGATGAATTTTTGACGTGTATTGTGACTGGAGATGAGAGCTGGTTCCATCACTATGAGCCAGAAACGAAACGTCAGAGTATGGAATGGCACCACTTGAACTCACCATCGAAGAAGAAAGCGAAGACAGTGCAGTCTGTAGGAAAAGTTATGGGAAGTGTCTTTTGGGATGCACAAGGTTGCATTCTGGTTGACTTTCTTGAACCTGGACAAACCATAAATTCTACCCGCTACATCAAGACACTTCTGAAGCTCCGTCGGGCTTTGCGTGATAAACGCCCTGGAAAGAGGATCATCCTTCAACAGCATAATGCGCGTCCGCACACTGTCCGTGCCACTATGGAGAAGATCAGGGCATTAGGGTGGGAAACTCTTCCACATCCTCCCTACAGTCTCGACTTGGCACCCTCCGACTACCATTTTTTCGGTTCTGTGAAGGAGCAGATGTGTGCCCAACGCTACGAGACGCTGGAGGATATTCGGAAAGCAGTGCGTCAGGGTCTGCGGGCAGCTGGAACGGAGATCTATCACAAGGGCATTTTCAAACTTGTAGAACGATGGGAAAAATGTGTGCAAAACAATGGAGACTACGTCGAAAAGTGAAAGAAAGTCTGTAGATTATGATGATGTATTTGGTTTGGCTTAAAAATAAATATTAAGATTGTAAAACAGTGTTGCTCATGACTTTCAGTATGCCCCTCGTACATTCACACACAGACGGCACAGTAAAATCCCGGTAACGAATTTTTGGGTATTTACGTATTTAATAAATACCAATTGTAAGTAGAGAATGTAAAAATGCTACTTATAGTTAAGAATTTTAATAATGTTGTTATGAAGATAATAATTAGTTATTTTATCATCATTGTGGTCAAATTTCGCAGATTCGTTAATTTAAAGTCCCGAAGACTTTCCAATTTAGTATACACGTAAAGTTCGAGGGGCTTCCAGAAAGTAACAAACGATTGGACATAACTAAATAATAACGAAAGATCTTTTGCTTACAGAAACGCGGATTTCATATTGAATTTTTGTATAGAACGCAATATCTTCTCTAGAGAAAGTAGAAAATGCATTCTACAGATCTTATCCTAAATAAACATACATTTAATTAACGGTTTTTAATTTTTTGTGCACAATAAATAATTATTTCGCTTAACATGCTAAATCTCATTATAAAAGACACATTTCACATGCAACTTGAAGGAAACAGAAGATGCTGTTACTAGAGGTAAATGTAACAGTTCTGCAGACAAAACAATGCTGGAGGAAGTTCCCGTTGTGGCGTCTGGGAATAATCAGTGAATCTGTTGCGGAAGTCAGCACACACACACTGCATGAGAAGAGAACAGTCAGCAATTCTGTCTTCCCAAGGAGACCTAAACGGCCCGTTAGTTTCTCTCAGTGACTGGAGGCAGTCGCCGCGTCATTAGAAATGGTTCCAGGACCTTTGGAACGCCATCAGACGGAACAAACAAAGCATGACCAGGCATCCCACAATTAGTCAAACAACATAACCACAGCACTTTGAAATGTAAATAAACTCTCTTAATTATTTTTATCGACTATGTAAACAGGATCCCTAACATGTTTTAAATACACTTTTAGATATACTTGATATATAAGTTAATCATTCTGGACACATATTTGGTAATGTAAGCTAAATTTACAATCCATTTATTAATTGCCATGCCAACAAGCACTGTAAGTACAGTAAGAATTTGAGAGGTCATTAATACTTACAGTAGCCCGCCTAGGGTGGGGGTAGCGTGTCTGCTTCACATTCAACAGATCGCGAGTTCGAATCTCGCTTAGGATGAGTTACTCGGATTAGGTTTATTTCGGGGTTTTCCCTTATCCTGAGAAGACGAATGTCGAGTAACTTTAAGCTCCATGGAATTCCGAGATCATTTGAGCATCTTTTCACCAAATTCATTCACCGTCCAATATGACCAACCAGGTTAAAGGACGTTAAGCACAAAAAAAAAAAAAAAAAAAAAAAAAAAAATCTTACAGTACAATTAGGAAATGATGTAACACTCAAGACATGTGCTACTTCAAGTAAAGAATCTATTGTAAAATCCATTAACAAAAGAGTGTATAAGACGGCTTTGTCCATATAATTGAAATGTAGCCTTACATTTTTTCAGATCAAGAATTCATTTTTTCTTATTGTTCAATAAAATATTGAAAAACGATTTAGATTTATTTTGTTTTTTTACAGTTTTTTCGAGTGTTTCAAAACGTAATTGGCTAACTATGAACGCTTGGGAAAACGAGATCCTGTACAGCTTACTTGGTACGCAATATACGTCAGCCTATAATAAGATGTTACCTGTTAATTTAATTGTTTTTTCAAACGAGCGTATGAGAGTCAGGAGTTAGACAGGCAGAGTCTGACTGAAATATTCAGTAACGTAGCCGGGACCTGAACCACGGATCTCCCGGTCTCTAGCCGGCTACTCTTAATACTGAGCTACCATAGCAACATGCCGGCACGGCATTAAATCCCTCAACTGACTCGCATGTTTCCCGGTGATCTCAGATTATTTGGAGATGACATACCTCAATGGCGACTTACAGTGTCAAACATTTTAAATTCTTGGCATCAAAGTTTAGCCAACTATCAGGTAAATTAGTGTTAGCAGTGTGAAAAAACAAATAAATTAAATATTGTAATATAATTGTATAAATTATACCGCCCAAAAATGCAATACCGAGTTTTGACCGGAAATGCATGTTTTGAGACCTCCTGGATCAAAAAAATTAGAAACAGGTCAGTGTGTCTGTGTGTGTGTCTGTGGACTGCACAGCTTAAAAATGAAAAATCCGTTAAATACCAAACCTGTATAATAATTATCTCCCCAGATGTGACACGAGGATTTTCAAGAAAAACTCCCACCCCAAACTACTCTTTACAGGGAAAAATTTCCGAAAGTTTTTATTTTCTCAAAAATAGCTCTAATATTTTGATCAAAATACCGTATATCAAAGATATTTACATGAAAAATAAAAACTATATCTTGAATTTTCAGGGAGTAGCCTCTGGATAACTTTTGTATAACTAGCAAACCGTAAGGGATAGACAAAAACTTCATACACCAAAAATGTACATTTCATTACAACACACAGTTTATGTCATATGCATTTTTGTATAGTTAACCATTCTCGAGATATTCCGAGTTAATGGTTTCAGTTTTAAACTACTTTAACTTTTCTCAAGCTCCTAGCAAGCAAAGAGAATTGTCTTAATTGTATCACATAGCGACCGGCTTTTAGAAGATATGGCTATCGCTTTAAACCTTTAAACCTTGCTTCCCTTCTACTTACAAAGAAGCAAGTACTAAGATGAACTTGGTAATGCTTATCTTGATTAGCATGATGTAGATAAAAAAATAATCTTTAGTAAGAAAAGTTATTTGTGGAACAGATAGAGAAAGTCATGTGAATGGAACACATCAGTTTTTTTCTTCTAAAAATGCCTCTTAGTTACAGGGGATCCTAAAATGTATTTGCAGTGAAATCTCAGCATGAATTTTTGGGTGGAATGCAATACCCTTTCTACCTATGTATTATGCATGAAGTAAATAGCTATTTATGATATAAGTGGTAAACATTTTTTATATTGTGAGTAGACCTACGGCTTCGGTTCGCAATCCTACAATCAATATAAAACAATTTTAATTTAATAAATTTTAGACAGTTCTCAATATTTATATAATATTATAATTATAAATAGATTGTTTTACCCATTTCATGGAGTTCATGCTCAAATGGTGTATGATATTCAGTTGTTGCCTTGTTTAGCATCAGTGCTGACAACATAACGACTTACTCGTGCAGAACGAAAACATTCTATACATCGGAGGCAGTGTAGCAGTTGTAATTTTGCTCTCTCAGCTGCTTGCATAATTTCATCTGGTTCAGTAGATTCCATGTATATGACTTTGAAAACATCCTCCATTTTATGGATCGATGCGAGCTTTCAGAGTCATATCCTACTTGAATGAGGCCGTGGACGCATAAACCAAAGTTGGCTACATTGGAGTGTAATAATTTTATAACACTGAATGACAGAATTTTCTACTTTTAACACTACTGACGTCTGGTAAAAGACCTACTTTTAGCATCAACTATCTAAAAAATCTGATGTGCACAATTCACATGACTTTCTCTATATCCCTGCAACAAATTATTCTTAAAAAGCTTATACTTCTATTAACTTCATGTTAATCAGTAAAACATTAGCAGAAATAACCATATTACTTGCTTCCTTGTAAGTAGAGGTGAAATAAGGGAGTACCATAGGTTAAAGTGATAATCTAAAGTTGGTTGCTATGTCACTGAAGTTCCTTTGTTTGTATGGACAGCAGTTGACAAATTCCTGTATGAGAAATGTTTTTCATAGCAGAAACCAAAAATAAGGAATGTCACAAAAACGACGAACTCCACGAAGAAAATGTATATAACATAAATTGTGTGTTTTAACGTGCTCTATATTTTTTGTGTAGTAAGTTTTTGTTCATCTCTTACGGTTAAGCAGTTATTCAAAATTTAGTAAAATTCATCCAGAATAAACTACTCTTCAGAGGCTATTCCCAGAAAATTCAAGATATACATTTTATTTGTCAGGTAAATATCTTTAATATACGAACTTTTAAGCAAAATCGTTAGAGCCATTTTTGAGAAAATCAAAATTTTCGAAAAAAGTTCCATGTAAAGGGTAGTTGGAGGTGGGGGAATTTTTCTCAAAATCTTCGTGTCGCATCCCTGGAAGATACTAAACTTAAATAAGAAGTTTAGTGTTTTATCCGACTTTTCGTTTTTGAGTTATCGTGTTCACAGACACACGGACACACACACACACACACACGGACCTTTTTCCGAAAATGCTTTTTTTAGATAAAGGGGACCCTAAAACATATATTTCCGGTGAAATCTCGGTATCGAATTTTTTGGTGGAGTGCAATACATTCTCTATACACTATGTACATAGTGCCTATAGAGAAAGTAAAAATTAATCTCAGGGCAGAGGAAATTCCACTAGGGTGGATACCTAAGTAACAACTATAATAAAGCGTTACCTAGGCAAGTAAAGCAAAATAATGTTTCTGGCCAACGTTGGTATCTCATCCAAGTACTAAATGCGACAAATAATTCATTCCCTTTTGTGACTCAAGAGTTAAAAGTTTTATGAATGCAATAAAGAAGGTTTTATGATGCAGTGCAAATGTTATGGAGAACGTGGCTTACATAATGTTTATTTTCTACCGAAAGTGTGGAGTAGTTTTATGCGATAAAACGCTATCCGAAATGAAAGTAACTGCAGATATATGCTGCACCAAATAGTTACAAAATATAGATATTATTGCAGTAGAACACAAAAGCCCGACTGGGGTGTTGATACATCTTTTAGCACGTGGAAACATTTGCTTTCAGCTCTCACGTTGTTTGCATCAGCAGTTTACAATGGCTTGAATGCGGTACTTGGCAACAAATCCCAAATAATCCAGACAGAGGAAGGAAAACAAAGACGCCAAAGAGAAACAAGGTGAAAACAGAGGATGAACCGATTTTCACACTCGTATACCGTAGTCTCTTAAGCACTCGCAGGTTCCTTTCTTTCGTTTAATATTTAGAGCGAAACTATTAATTAGTGATAATAAAGCCCGGATTCTTATATAACTACGAGGGGCGTTCAACAAGTCCTTAGAAAAGGATAGAAAAATTTATTTTTGCCAGATAATTTTTAATAATTACTCTAGCCCGCATGTACAATGTTATAATAGGCAGAGAAGATATTGATTTGCACCCAAAAATATAATGTCGAGATTTCACCGGGAATGCATGCTTTTAGGTCACTCGAATAAAAAAAAAAATAAAAAAAAAAAAAAGACATTATCGAAAAAGGTCGTGTGTGTATATGTATGTGTGCTATGTGAACAGCGTAATTGAAACAAAAAATTCGGTTAAATACCAAACTTGGTATTTAAATTTAGTATCTATCAACCAGGATGCATCACGAAAATTTTTCTGAAAAATCTTTCATCCCAAATTACGATTTATATGGACCATTTTTCGAAATGTTCGATTTTATAAAACAAAATGGCTCTAACAATTTTTATTAAAACTCCGCATGTTCAAGATATCTACATGGTTCTTATATAAAATGTATCTTGAATTTTCTTGAAATAGCCTTTGAAGATCTCTTCATTCTGAATCACTTTTGCACCACTGGTATAAACTGTTAAAAGATAGACAAAACTTATTGCAGAAAAAATGTAGATCCCGTTAATACATGCAATTTATGTCTTATACATGTTTTGTAGAAGTAACAATTTCAGAGATATCCTGTCTAATTGGTTTCAATTTTAAAACACCTACTTACTATTTTCTAAAACAGAAAGCCCTCAGTCGTTTCATCTTTCCTTTGTTTTACTTCCGGCCATTGAATGAAATCCGAATTTCAATGACATTCGCATACCGAAAACTTTTAAAAGATTTGTCTATCACTTTAGCCTAGTGTATACCCTTATTACCCTTCAGCACAATTAAAATAACCACGATTAGTATTAGCAAGGCATGAAAGAAGTCATTCTACTTATAAGAAACTTTTTGTAGGAAAAGTTTGACAGAGAAAGTCATGTGAATGGCAGATTTTTAAGTGCCGTCACCAGTGAGTCGTTTTTGGGATGCCATGCAAAGCATGTGAAATTTCTAAGCATATACACACACATACAAACATATATATATATATATATATATATATATATCAATCGAGTTAACTCGATTAGTATAAACAACTTTTACAAGAGTAGTTTATAGAAGAGTGGGCGAAGGAAGTCGTGTGAATAAAACAGAAGATATATGCTAATTCCCTAACAGTTCCACCATAATCAACTTTAACGATAATATATAAACATCTGATGTGTTCCACTCATATTACTTTCTCTAAATGTTGTATTAAAACTCTGCTTATAAAAATTACTTTTTATGCGTCATGCTAATCCAGATTAACATTGACAGAATTTATCTTATTACTTATTTCTTTATAAGTAGAAGGAAAATAAGGGAATACACTAAGATACAGCGATAGTAAGATCTTTTAAAATCCGGTTGCGAAATGAAACAGTTGAAATTTGGTTCTCTTTACTTGCTAGGGATAAACAAATGAGATGTCTCCCTTTAGAGAAAAGTTGAAGTACCATAACATAAATTAATAACTTGGAACACCTAGAAAGCCATTAACTCTACAAACAATATATGTGTGTTTTAATGAGATCTACATTTTTTCTATAGTAAGTTTTTGTCTATCTCTTACGGATTACAAGGTATACAAAAGTTTTTGTAGGCTATTCCCAGAAAATTTAAGATATACATTTCGTTTGTTATAAAACAGCTTAAACATATGAAAGTTTAATCAAAATCGTAAATTTTCGAAAAATATTCCATGTAAAAGATAGCTGGAGGTGGCGAAATTTTCTTGAAAACCTTGAAAGATTCTGAACTTGAATTGGTTTGATATTTAACCGACCCACAGACACACACACGGAAATATTTCTATGTTTTTGAATTCAGGGGACCTTAAAACGTGTGTTCCCGATGAAATCCCGATATTGACTTTTTGGGTGCAATACAGTACCTTCTCTATGCTCTATGTACATTGTGTATACCGGCTAGAGAAAGTAAAAGTCCGTAAGTTTAGCGTGACAAATGGTAAACGCCACTGGCAGCAGAGAACAGGATATTTCTCCCACTAGTGATTCTACGCCTTCTTTACATTTCCTCTGGCGGTACGCCGCTGTCTGAACAAGACTTCCTTAGCGGTTAATTCGCATGCATCCGCTCTGACCGAATGCAACATGACGTCTTTCTGAGATCTGAAAGGAGATGATTAATATTCCCTGAGAGAACCAGATGTAAAGCAAATCCTTTGTTCATCTTCCTATTTTCCTCCGTCATCTTTCAGTGTCCAATAATCCAGGATCACTCCATTCTCATTTCCTTCAGCAATGCCTCCAGCAGCTCCTTCATATCCTTAATCCTTCCTTTTTGAATTCCTTCTCTGTAAAAGATACCGAGCCTTCCTAAGACTACAACAATATCAGATTTGATTGCATTGGTAGGTTTAAAGGCAGACAGAATTGTGTTATGGTAAAAAATGTCGATTTTTTATTTTTTGGGCAAAAAGATTCATCGCACTTTTACATATTTGCAATGTCTGATTCTCCTAGAACGGGTGTAATACATGTCTTGGTCGCCACTTTAAAGTCTTGAGCTGATTAAATGACTATGTCAAACTTCAAAGCTATTTTTTTTCAATTTCAGTTATTTCGTTATTTCCCCACATTCTCCCAAAAAGCGTGCTATAGGTCTAAAAACTTTCCCCAATGTGCTTCAGAATACAAGAAAATGATATATTGAGATTTTGATATTGTAACGTAAGACACTCTGATTTTTCTCGGTTTTTTACACTTTCTGTTATAACATATTAAACATTTGATGGGTCCCATTCATATGACTTTCTCTACATCTCTGTAACACATTATTGTTAAAAATGTTATTCTTCTATCTACTTCATGCTAATCGAGATAAACATTAGGTGAAATTGTCCTTATTACTTGGTCCCTTGTAAGTAGAAGGGAAACAATCTAATGTGTTACATTCACATGGTCTTCTAGCTTTTCGGCAAACAAACGTTTTATTCAAAAGATTAATCTGTTATCTACATCATGCTAATCAAGATAAACATAAGCAGAATTAGTCTTATAAGTAGTCTTCCTTGTAAGTAGAAGGAAAATAAGAAAATACAGAGGATAACGTGATAGTCACTCCATGGCACGACAGCTCACGGGGAACCTTGGCCTACTGCCCGGCCGCTGCGTCCCCCATCTCGGTCCACTACAGATGGGGTCATGGATGGGGTGCAGTATTGGAGGGTGAGACGTGGTCAGCGCCTCGAGTCCCTCCCGGCCGGTAAATGCGGTCCTCATGACCTGGAGCCGCTACTTCTCCATCAAGTAGCTCCCAGGGACCTTACGAGGCTGAGTGCACCCCGGGCCAGGTCTCCCAGCGGGGGAAAAATCCCCACGCCGGTACTGGAGATCGAACCCAGGTCTCCTGCTTGGTAAGCATCTGCGCTACCACCGCGATAAGGAGACGATAACGTGATAGTATCGTCCTTTAAAAGAAGGTCGGTATATGAAACAGAAATTCTAATCTCTTTGATCGCAAAGAAGTAAACAAACGAGAAAGTAGAAGAAGCATGTCTTCCCGTTTGAGAAAAGTTTAAGGCTAAAATTGAAACCAATAATCCAGAATATCTCAAAAATAAAAAAAATAAAAAATTATATAACATAAATTGTGGGTTTTAATGAGATCTTTTTTTTTTTTTTTTTTTTTTTTTTTTTTTTTTTTTTTTTTTTTTTTTGTAGTAAGCTTTTGTATATCTCTTGCGCTTTGACAGCTATACAAAAGTCATCCAGAATGACTAGCTCTTCAGAGGCTATTCCCAGAAAATCCAAGATATACATTTCGTTTGTCATAAAAATATCTCAAACATGAGGTATTTTAATAAAAATTGTTACGAGCCATTTTTGAGAAAATGAACATATTCGAAAAATTTCCTTGTAAACGGTAGTTGGGCGTGAGAGGATTTTCCTAAATAATCTTCGTGTTGCATCCTTGGAAGATGCTAAAAACTCAAATAATAGATTTGGTATTTACCCGACTTTTCGTCTTTACTTTCTTTACATGTACTATGTACATAGTGTATACAGAAGGTGTTGCATTCCACCCAAAAATTCGATACCGAGATTTCACCGGAAATAGACGTTTTAGGGTCCCGTTTATAAAAAAAAAGCAGTTTTAGAAAAAGGTTCGTTTGTGTGTGACCGTCTGTTAACACGATAACTCAAAAACTAGTAAAGTACCAAACTTGGTATATAAGTTAAGTATTCTCCAAGCATGCGACACGAAAATTTTGAGGAAAATCCCCACCACCCAAACTACTCTTTACAAGGAAACATTTTTGAAAATTTTGATTTTCTCAAAAATGGCTCTAACGAATTTGACTAAAACACCGCATATTAAAGATATTTGCACGACAAATAAAACTTATATCTGGAAGCAGCCTATGAAGACTGCTGAATTTTTCATAACTAGTAAACCTAAGAGGTAGACAAAACTTACTGCAGAAAATATGTAGATCTCCTTGAGACATACAATTTATGTCATATACATTTTTTTTTTTTTTCGTGGACTTGACCATTTTGAGATATTCCTTGTTATGGTTTGAGTTTTAAAATATTTAAACATTTCACATACGGGAATTTGTCAACTATTGGTAATGCAAAGGTAACCAGTTTTTAAAAAGACTTAACTATTGTTTTAGCCTAAAGTATACCCTTCTACTTACAAGAAAGCATTTCTGCTAATGGATTAATATGAAGTAGAAAGAGAAATAAGCTTTTTAACAATTATTTGTTACAGAGATGCAGCGAAAGTCATACGAATGGAAAATCAGATTTTTGAGTTATGCTGTACACACAGTCACAGACATGGATCCTTTTAGGGCCCAAAGTACATTTTCGGAATCGAATTTTTGGGTAGAGTTTAATACCTTCTGTAACTGCTAATGTAGACTGTAACGTAAGAGTATCAATAAAACAAAGCGTAAGGTTTCTTTAGACATGTATGATAACAAAGAGGAAGTGATAACTTACGCAGTTATTACCAGATACCTCCAGGATTACAAGTAGCGGAACAGTTGGCTTCAATTATATAAATGTAGACCATCGAAGAGGAGAACCGTTTAGAAACTGGCTTTACCTGGCGGAGCTCATGATGAGAGGTAGGGGGTCGAATTTCCCAGAACAATATCTGAAAATAGCCAAAGAGTGAAGTCTTCCTGAATGGAACAAGTTTGAGCAAGACTCAACTGGCCTGCTGCCCACTTTCATTACTCATTGACGCTTTTGTTGTTGAATTCTTCTAGCTAAGGTTGCATTGAATTTCCGGCCTGTCAAGAGAGAATGTGCAAATCCAAATTAATTGCTCAAACGACCCCGTGGTTCATTTTCAGATTATTTTAGTTTCTCTTCTTTGTACATGGCACACAGTTACAGAAGGTACTGTATATCAGCAAAGATTCAATCCTGAAATTTCTCTGGAAAGATACGATTTAGGCCCGTTGAATCCAAAAAGATCCGCGCGTGTGTCCGCGAGTCTGTGAACACGATAACTCGGGAACGAAAACACTATTAAATATCAAACTTGATATTTCAGTTCAGCATTTCCAAGTATGCAACGGAAGATTTTCAAGATATTTCCCCCACCACAAAACACCCTTTATAAGGAAAAAACTTCGAAAATTCAGATTTTAACGAGTCTGATATTGTGACAAATAAAATGTATATCTCGACTGCCTCCGTGGTCGAGTGGTCAGCGAGCTGACTTCTCACCCGGAGATCCCGGGTTCCAATCCCGGTTGGGGCGGGGAATTTTTCTTTAACCAGAATTATTCCCTATCCCCCAGGAGCCAGGAGCAGGAACTAGTCGCCCGAGTGTACTCGGGCGGGGGCAAATCACCACGGTACCTATCCGCTTTTCTTGCGGATTTACCCGTGTGATATATAGAGTCTGGAAGTATGAATGTGAGAGTGAACGTGCGTGTGTTTAGTAATATAAAGTTTAAGTTTTTCAGAACTGGCAAAAAAGATAGACAAAAGTTTCTGCACAAAAATACACAGCTCACCAAAACATAATTTGTATTATACATCATGTTTCGTAGCATTATCCATTTCCGAGATATTCCTTGATTTCAATTTTAAAATACTTAATTTTAAAGTCAAGTATGCAAAAAGAACAATTTCAACCAACTTTTAAAAGATTTGACTGTCAGTTTAGCCTAATATATTGCCTAGTTTCGCTTCTACTAACAAGGAACCAAGTAATGACAGAATTTTTGCTAATGTTTATCTAGATTAGCATGAAGTAGATGGAAGAATAAGCTTTTAAAATCAATTTGTTACAGAGATGTAGAGAAACACATTAAATGAAACACACAAGATTTTCAGAATAAGGACAGACTGTGTGTGTGTGTGTGTGTGTGTGTGTGTGTGTGTGTGTGTGTGTGAATGAATGAACAGCATAACTCAAAAAACGTAACATCAGTGTCAATATCTTCCAAGGACGCGACACGAAGGTTTACAGGTAAATCATCCCACCCCAAAATACTCTTTAGCTAGAACTGTTTTAGAAATGTTTGATTTTCACAAAAAAGGCTATAACGATTTTAAATAAAGTGCCATATATTAAATATATTTACATGGAAAATAAAATGAATATCTTGAATTTTCTGGAATTAGCGTCTGAAGCACTCTTCATTTTGGATGACTTGCATAACTGGTAAACCTAAGAGATAGAAAAAAAAATGCAGGTCTCGTTAAAACATGCAATTTGTGTCAGGTATTTTTTCCTCTGTATTTCGTTCTGTGGAGCTAGCCATTTCCAAAATATTCCTTGTTAGTGGTTTAAATTTCCCAATACTTATGCTTTACTCAAATTGGAAGTCGTCATTGATTTTACTCGTCATGCATGCAAATAGAGCGGCATTTCAAGCCCATTACACACTTTTCTCTATTTTGACAACATTTACGTGGAAGAAAAAGTCGTGAGGATGAATTCCGGACGTCAAAAGAGCTGTTGTACCCGAGATGCATGAATGCAAAGTTTGATTGCTTCCAAATGCTGTTTTATATTATTTTAATATAATTACCTGCATCACAGATATTAATAATTCACAGAACGATTATTCTATTCCTTACAAAATCAGCCACGCATACCAACCGTCATTCAAGAAGGCTGTCACAGCAATGCTGCCAAAAGAACTAACCTCTCTATGGGAAGCTGATTAACTGTGACGCGTTGCAAGCGAGAGAGCGGGAACAAGATTAAGCCTTTATTTGTTTGTACAGCAAATTGTACTTTTAGATCCATAAAGGCATAAAGTCTTCCAACTAATATTCCATTCATAAGTAGCGTATCTGTAGTGGACTAATCATATTTGTTTATCTTAGAATGTGCTGGCAAATATGCGATTTTCATTCAAGAAATTCCGAGATAGAATCTCGGTTAGTATGAGTCACCCTGGCATGATTTCTTCTGGGTTGTCTCTTGTCCTGTGAAGAGGTATGGCGAGTAATTCGATGGACTCCGGGGTCATTTGAGTATCATTTAATTGATTTCATTCATCGTCCGATATGACCTTCATGGTTTAACTACGTTAAAGGGACACCGAAGTGCTGAAGTCATTTTCTGAAGTATAAGAGCTAGCAATTTCTCTAGCCCCGAATGTACAACGTACACAGTGTATAGCGAAGGTATTGCATTCCACCCAAAAATTCTATACCGAGATTTCACCGGAAATACACGTTTTAGGTATCCAAAAAAGCTTTTTTCAGAAAAAGATTCGTGTGTTAGTAAGTATGTCCGCGTGTCTGTGAACACTCAAAAACGAAAAGTCGGTAAAATATCAAACTTTGCATTTAAGTTTAGTATCTTTCAGGGATGCGACACGAAGATTTTGAGAAAAATCCCCCACCCTAAACTACTCTTTACATGGAAAAAAATTCTAAAATTGTAACTTTCTTAAAAATGTCTCTAACTGCGTCGTGCCCTTCGTGACAAACGTCACAACATTAATACTGACGATGTCAAACTTGTCCCCATGTTGCTGCTGTTGTTCGTCAGAAAATCACCAAATTTGGTTGGGAGGTGCTCCAGTATCCACCACACAGTCCGGATCTTGCACAGTTGGCCTTTCATCATGAAGAAATTCCTGTGTGACCAACGCTTTGCGACAGATGTGGAAGTGAAATCAGTAGTACGCAGATGGCTATACTCCAGGGAAACGAACTTCTATGAACAGGGCACATTGGAACTGGTATCACGATGGGACAAATGGGTTGAGAAAGGTGGTGTCTATGTCGAAAAGTAGGTAAAAAGTGTAAGTTCATTTGTGATCTTTTTGTTTGTTATTGTTTTTTCTAACTATTACATTTTTTTGGAAAAACTATTGTCCGTTACTTTTCGATCCGCCTTTATATAAAAGTCTTTCTTATTAGCACGGTGTAGATAGAATAACATGCTTGTATACGAATGATTTGTAGGTACAGGTAGAAAAAGTGTTGCGAATGGAACACATCAAATGCTTTGTGCAACCAATAACTTTCTAATTCACTTCTAATTCAGACGTTGATCATAAATAAAAGTATTTATCCGAAATTTAGCCTTGAAGTCGTACTGTTCTCTCTCTCTCTCTCTCTCTCTCTCTCTCCCTCTCTCTCACATACACACACAAAATCTGATGTGTACCATTCACATGACTTTCTCTACATCTCTACAACAAATTATTCTTAACAAGTTTATACTTCTATTTACTTCATGCTAATCAGTAAAAAATTAGCAGAAATAGCTTTATTACTTGCTTCCTTGTAAGT
This sequence comes from Hymenopus coronatus, assembly GCA_030762935.1. Taxonomy (NCBI): domain Eukaryota; kingdom Metazoa; phylum Arthropoda; class Insecta; order Mantodea; family Hymenopodidae; genus Hymenopus; species Hymenopus coronatus. The sequence continues at coordinate 143,270,758 of CM060896.1, forward strand.
GGAAGCGAAACAAGGGAGTACCATAGGCTAAAATGATAATCAAAAGCTGGTTGCTATGTCACTGAAGTTCCTTTGTTTGTATGGACAGCAGTTGACAAATTCCTGTATGAGAAAAGTAAAAGTTTTTCATAGTAGAAACCAAAAATAAGGAATGTCTTAAAATCGACGAACTCCACGAAAAAAAAAAAATGATTATAACATAAATTGTGTGTTTTAACGTACTCTACATTTTTTGTGTAGTAAGGTTTTGTCCATCTCTTACTGTTTAGCAGTTATTCAAAATTCAGTAAAATTCATCCAGAATAAAGTACTCTTGAGAGGTATTCCCAGCAAATTCAAGATATACATTTTATTTGCCAGGTAAATATCTTTAATATACGAAATGTTAATCAAAATCGTCAGAGCCATTTTTGAGAAACTCAAATTTTCAAAAAAAAAGTTCCATGTAAAAGGTGGGGGGGGGATTTTTCTCAAAATCTTCGTGTCGCATTCCTGGAAGATACTAAACTTAAATACCAAGTTTGGTAGTTTACCTACTTTTCGTTTTTGAATTATCGAGTTCATAGACACACGGACACACACACACACACACACACACACGGACCTTTTTCCGAAAATGCTTTTTTTAGATAAAGGGTACCCTAAAACATATATTTCCGGTGAAATCTCGGTATCGAATTTTTGGGTGGAGTGCAATACCTTCTCTTTACACTATGTACATAGTGCGTATAGAGAAAGTAAAAACGCGTACATCCATTTTTCTAATGACATTTTTAATCAAATAAGGGGATCTCACATGTGATGTAACATCGATATCGGGTTCTGGGTGGAACACAATTTATCAGTGTTGAGTGTGTAACACATCAAAGTCAAATCTAAGAAACGGGAATGTTCACGGAAGGCCGGTTCAGCGGGTGAAATAGCGGTGTTGGAAACTTTAGTTGGGCTGTGCAATACATTGCCAACCTTATACATGTATCAAGTACGTCATGTTTACACCTCAGCTTTACAGTTATACCGAGTTCTACAAACGAGCTGGGATATAAAACTTAAAAGTTATGATCTGGAGGAAGTCGTTATGATTTGGACATTTATGGTGTAACATCGACCGTTGAAAATAATATCCCAGCGGAATTCTGGTCTTCTAAACCTCAGTTTAGAAGACTGTTTCATATTAAAACCTTGGATGAATGTAAGAACGAATATTCTACTATTACCACATTTAAAACTGAGGTTAAGAACATGTATTAAATTCGTAAAAGTTTTATTAAAGTACCGTATATTAAATACATTTTCACGAAAAATAATATATATATATATATATATATATATATATATATATATATATTCTGGATGAACTTTACTGAATTTTACATACCTAGCAAACCGTAAGAGATAGAGAAAAACTTATTACATGAAAAAATATATGTAAAATACCTTTTTTCGTGGAGTTGACAGTTTTCGAGATTTTCTTTGTTATTGGTTTCAGTTTTAAAACACTTAAAATTTTTCTTATACGGGACTTTTTCAACTTCTGGCAAAGCAAAAAAAAAAAAAAACAAAAAAAAAAAAAAACGGATTTCAACCACTTGGCAATGAGCTTTTAAGGTATTGGACTATCGCTTTATCCCTTATTTCCCTCGTACTTACAAGGAAATAAGTAATAAGACCGTTTCTGCTAATGTTTATCTCGATTAGCTTGGAAATAAGCTTTTTAACAATAATTTGTTACAGAGATGTAGAGAGACAGTCAAGTGAATGGAACACAAGAGATGTTTTATATTATCTCTAATTAGTGTATACGAATTACTATTTTTCATATTCTCCAAAATTGTAGATTTTTCAAAATTTAATAGTTTATTTCTCAATATTGGGGCATTATTTTGAAAAAGTATATGACCATTTTCTTTAATGTGCTTCTAAGAGGCAGTTTAACATTTTTGAAACAATTTTGTGAAAAATTGCATCGTGTGGAATATTTTGAGTGTGGAAAGGCGTTGGAAGAAAGTTTGCAAGAAAACAGGATATTAAGTTGGGACTGCCTATTAATAAGCAAGCGCCTATCCATTTATAGCTTCAGTTAATTGGTAACTAAAGTGCCCCAAGTGGAGAAAACTACGAGGGGCATTCAATAAGTCCTTAGAAAATCCAAGAAATTACATTCGTAGCATCGAAAAAAGTTTTTATTCAGTAACCGTCGTCTCTTACTAGATGACAATTAAAGTTTCAGCTATACTCATCACTTATTTTTGTTGCAATTGGCCATTGAATAAACAATCTTGTGCTTCTTTAGAAAAATGATAAAAAATCGAGTTTCGTGCGGTGATTAAACACTTATATTTAAAAGACTTAATACCGAAAGAGATAAAAGCCGAGTTGGATGATATTCATAGCACATCTACTCCTGCGTTTGCAACAATTTACACGTGGTTAAATGAATTTAAACGTCGCCGTACATCCACAAAAGCTGAACATCGTTCCGGACGTCCAGTAGAAGCGACTTCCTCGGAAGTGAGTGGTTTTGGATATGGTTTTAAGTGATCAACGAATCAAAGTTCGCAAAATAGTAGAGGTCTCAGGATATCACAAGGAACAGTGTTCTCAATTTTGCACCAAAAATTAGATCTGACAAAGGTTTTGACAAAATGGGTACAGCGTTTGCTCTCAATGGGTAATAAACGCAATCGTATGAAAGATTCGTAAGCCGGTTTGGCACTTTTCCGTCGCAATCCTGAAGAGTTTCTGCGTAGATACATAACTATAGATGAAACATGGATACGCTAATTCACTCCAAAGGCCAAATCACATTCGAAACAGTGGGTTTTAAAAGGCAAACCGGCTCCGAAGAAGCTTCCACCGATTACTTACAGAAAGGAATAACAATAAATGGAGCGTATTATGCACCGTTATTGAACCAGCTTACCGGAGAAATCAAGAAAAACCGCCCTCAATTGGCAAAGAAAAAGATTCTCTTCCATCAAGACAATGCAAGGGTGCACATCTACGCAGTTTCAATGACGAAAATTATAAAATTAAGGTTTGAATTACTATAGCATCCACCATATTCACCAGATTTGGCTTCCAGTGACTGTTTTCTATTTCCGAACTTGAAAAGGTGGTTCGCGGAAATCAATTCACGTCTAACGAAGAGGTCATCTTTCAAACAGATGACCTCTTGAGGACCTTCCGAAATCCTACTTTTTCGAAGGCTTAAAACAGTTGGAGAAACACTGGGAAAGGTATTGAGCTTAAAGGAGATAATGTTGGAAAAAAAAAACATACAGATAATCATTTTTTTTCTATCTTTTTTAAGATATAATTTTGAGGACTTTTAGAATTCGTATAATTATACTAGGAAGCTAATTTTTAAAATTCTTCACAATTTTTGGGCAAATTTCACAAATTACCTTAATTAAAATTATTTTTAAAAGTGTTCTTTTTGAGGTTAAGTTTTAGGGTAAATACCAAAATGTTGTACATGAATGTAATTAAAAGTAAAAGTAACTTTATTTGTAAAAATTTAATATGGTGACACAACATACTTTTCAAACAGAACAGGTTAAGAATCATTTTGGAGCAGGATAAGCTCATGATGTAGCTGTTGGGTGTCCTTTTTAAAACCGTGATAAAAGGTTTGACATAGTGTAATATACTCGACAGCTTTAAATGTGATCAAATTTTTATCATGTGACCAATGTTTCATCACATTCTGTGACACAAATATGCTAGTGTAACGTAGCGCGTTCAACTCCTATTCCAGTCTTGATTTTTTGTGATTTCTCCAGTTGGGCAGGTTGGGGTGGCTCATCTTCTACCACGTCTTTGCCGAGCCAGATGGCTCAGGTGTTTGTCTGGATTAGTATTCGGAAGAACGTGGGTTCGATTCTAGCGGCCGTTAGCGTTTTCCTTTTTTTTTTTTTGTTTTTTGTTGGTTTTTTTTTCAGGCATTTTCCAGGATCACCGGTAAAACTGGGGAGGTTTCTTCACTCTCTGAGTCTCCTGTCCCTTCATGTCATCTCAATTTCATTCCAGTTGTCTCTTTCAGGGATGTGAGTGTCGGCGAGACTACGGTGGCGCCTCTTCCATGTGGTGAATGCGCTTTGGAAATACAACTCTCGGCGTCAGGATAGCGCTGGAGTCGTCAGCAGGACTTGGGGCGTTAGTCAAGCCCAAGCACCTAGCGTATCCGCGTTGAAATATACTCCTTGGATTATGTTAGGAACCTATAGGATGGCTCAGCCGCCTGCAATTTGGTTGTAGCCACTGAACATGTGTATCTGACTGCCATTTTATTTTGTAATCACAAATGTAATCAAATGCGTGATGATGAAGCATAACTTTTATCACAGAAGCGTGTCACAGATGCGAACAAAGACATTGTATTACATTGTAAAAGGTTGTATCATATCTGTGTGATATAGACCTTGGAGTAAAAATCTTATATTAGCTGTTCCACAAAAAGATTATTCTTTTATTTACTTCACGCTACTCCAAATAAAAATTAGCAGACATATATTTATTACTTGTTTCATTGCAAGTAGAAGGGAAATAAGGGAATACACTAGGCTAAAATGACAGTCAAAACTGATCGTTATGTGAAATTTGTTCTCTTTTGCATTCCCGGGAGTAAACAAAGGAGATGAAACGAAATTTGACTTCCCGCTTGAGAAAAGTTTAAAATTGAAACCAATAACAAATAGTATCTCGGAAACTGTTAACACTACAAAAATATATTTGAAATAAATTGTGTTTTAATGCGATTTACATTTTTGTGAAATAAGCTTTTGTCTACGTCTTACGGTTTACGAGATATGCAAAAAGCCATCCAGATTGATGAGGTCATCAGAGGTTATTCCCAAAAAACTTAAAATATACATTACGCTTGTCATGATAAAATGCTTCATGTAACGGATAGTAAAGTGATAGGATAGGATAGTAAAGGATAGTTGGGGTGGGGGGAATTTCTTAAAAATCTTCAAGTTTTTGGATGATGCTGAACTTAAATACCAAGGAGACTTTTCGTTTTTGAACTTGCTGCCCACACACGCTCACACAGACAGACAGGCATACACTAGGACATTTCTCTAAAAGTGCTTTTTCTTTGAATTCAGGGAGGCTCAAAACATGTATTTCCGGTGAAATCTCGGTATCGAATTTTCGGGTGGAATACAATACCTTCTCTATCTATTACGAACATTGTATATATGTGCTAGAGAAAGTAAAAACGGATTAAATAAAGAAGGGGCGAGGGGATAACGCTCAAAGAAATGCATATCGTCCATTGAAATGGAATACACGTGCTCATTTTTAAAAATGTTCCGAAGTTGCTTTCCATAAATGACTCTAAATTTCTAAGCCTATAGAAGCTAAAGCCCAATACATTGAAGATGAACGCTCTGTTTGCTGTGGGAGACTAAAGCTGCGTGCGCTGTAAGTCGAATATTTGCACAACCCAGTAACCTTTCAATAAGCACTTACAGTTAAGCTGCAAATACACATGGCAGATCTCAAATGCTTATCTATGAAAAGGAGTCCTTGGGGACGTAGGTTTCGATCGTGAGTAGAATGGTAAAGGTATATAGAACAGTACATCCGATTATTATTAACAGAGTCGAGAAATACTTAACATGTTATAAACACACCTATGCGTAGTATCAATTCGTTTTAATTCATTTTTACAAACAACGCATATTACTTTGCTACTCAGAGTACGTGGAGTAAGTGTTGCATACCAGCCAAAAATTCGACTTTTGAGATTTCACTAGAAATAGATGTTTAAAAATCACAGAATCGAAACATCGGGGGTGTTAAATGCATAGGCTTTCTCCACTCTATTTTTATTAGTGGACATACAAACTATTCTTACGAAATGTTATTGCGCCATCTAGATCATTTTAATTCAAATAAAGATTGGCACAAATATATAGTTACACATTTGGTTATAGATTTAAGGGAACTTCATTAATGAAAAGTTTAAGAACTGGAAACTATATGCTGTCATTAAAATACACAGTGTTTCCATATAATCGTGAAAGGACTTTAAAAGAGCTGAAGAATTCTAACTATTAATAATGAATAACCTGGAAATGGCTTATGGCATAAAAACATTTACTAGAAATAAAGTTGTTTTAAAGTGATATACGTTTTTATGTGGTAAATTTTCGTCTATCGCTTAGCGTTTGCTAGTTATACAAGATTATATAAACATATTTTTCCTATACATTTTAAGATATACAATTTGAGAAAATAAAACATTTTCCAAGTAAAGGATACTTTGGGGTAGGGGATTTTCTTTAATCTTCATGTGTTATCTTTGAAATATATACAACTTAGCTTCCAAGTTTGGTGTTTCAAGTAATGAGTCTATAACATTTGGGAAAAAAAAAAAAAAAAAAAAAAAAAAAAAAAAAAAAAGACACACAGTCTGTAAAATTTCTTAAATTTATACCAGCTATTACACATAATAGTGATATTTTTGTTATGAATCAAATTATAGATCGTATTGTCATTTAAATAATATTTTATATTGTCCAAATCCATTGTCCTAATTTAAATAAACCGTATGATGCATTTTTTAAAAAATATTCACATAACAAATTCAAGTTTTACAGCAATTGAGTTCAAAATAGCTCAGTCATATAATATTTATATATTAACCCTAGTTATTGTAGACAAATTATTACAATTCATACTTTCCAAAAATTCTGGATTTTTTTTAAATCCCTAATAATTCATTTCTCAAAACTGGAGCATTATTTCGAAAACGTATATGACCAATTTATTGTTATGTGCTTTTAAGAGGGAGTATAAATATTTTGAAACATATTAGTAAAACAACTGCATCATGTGTATTTTGCAGCTGGAAAACTGTAGGAACTATGCCTATTAATAGGCAGCGCATGCCCATTTATGACTCCATTTAATTGGTAGTTTAAGTGCGCCAAGTCGGAAAAACGACATATCTTCGTTACAATTTTGATCAAATTTCAAAGATGCAACATCTTGAGCGACAATTCATTCCAATACTTCTCCTAATTGTATATGTAGTCTTCTACTGGTGTAATGATGCTCCATTCTGATCTATCTGCCTTTCTTTTTAAAGTCGTTATTATTTTGTTCAATGTTACATGCAATGAAAAATATCTGATATGTAAAACTTACATGACTTTCTCTAACTGTTCTACAAATAAACTTCTTACAAAGGATTATTCTTCTTTCTACACCAAGCTAATCAAGATAAACATTAGCAGAATGTACTTATTACTTAGTTCCTTATAATTAGAAGGGAAATAAAGGAATGCGCGATAGTCAAACGTTAAAGAGCTATCATTATACGATTGTCATTGAAATTTGTTTCGGACTTTCCTGTCTGAGAAAAGTATAAGTATTTTAAAACTGAATCCAAGCTCAGATTTAAAATACGTATCTTCTCAAACGAGGGTTACCTTTTGTTTCATCTCTCTTTTGTTTTAGTGGAAATGCAAAGCGAACCGCATTTAAATCATTGTTCACACATTGATCGGCTTTTAAAAATATTGACTATCCCTTTAGCCTGGTACATCCCCTTATTTCCTTTCAGTTTATAGGGAACTAAGTATTAAGACCAATTTGTTAATGTTTACATCGTTTAGTATGGTGAAGATAGAAGAATAACCTTTTTGTAAGAATAGTTTGTTTGAAGAACAGGTAGAGAAAATCATGTGAATGCAACACATCAGATTTGTGTTTTTTTATGTGTTGATTCAAAGAGAACAGAATTTAAAAAGAATTACTCAGCATCCCAGATTTAGACGTTTTAGCTAAAACCTATGCATACCTTTTATATCTAAAAGAAATTTTGTGATAAAACCATTTCTGCTAGTTTTATCTTGATTGACGTGAAATAGATAGAAATAGTAGTTTTTATAACAGAAGGAAATTACCCCACGTGAGTGTTAAAATATGTTTTTTTTCTTTCTTTCTTTTTTGTGGTTGTAGATCATGTATTTGCGGTAGAACGTCGGTATCGAATTTGGGGTGGAGCACAATTTACTTTCTGTGACCAACTATAAGCAATGGCACAGAAAGCAAAGAGCTAAGAGCAGAAAAGGAAAATAAATCGTTGTCTCATGTAAACAGAGTGGAGAAAGCTAGATTCCCTGAGAAGACGTTATATAACAAACAGTACGACCAACAAATATAGGCATGCCGATGCTCTTGACCGTCATAAATACTGGAAGATGAAGAAGTAAAACCTGATGCGTAACATTTCATGATTTTTCTCTACAGATTCTTCTACAAATTCTTCATAAAAGGTTTATTCTTCTACCTACCTCATGTTAAATGAGATAAACATTTGCAGAAATATATTTATTACACCTACCCTTGTAGGTACAATGGGAATAGGTGAATACACTAGGCTTATGTGATAGTCGGATCTTTTAAACCGGACGAGATGGTTCTGGCGGTACTGTGGCCCACATTTTGGGGTGTCCTAGGTTCAAATCCCGTTGGACGACCAATCTGCCTAGTGTTTTTTCGTGATTCCCCCAGTCGCCAAGGAAAATACCGACCGCATATTTAATACCAAGATCCAAAGTTCTAAGTTAAGCCTATAAATTAGTAAAATTGAAAATATATAGTAATAGCAATTGAGTTGTCATCTATGCTTGATGGTTGCGAAAAGGGGTACAAAGGGATGAACCGCGAAGGCTAGCTGTATGCCGCCATCCCATTACGATTTGGGAAAACGAATGGAATGGATGGCACCCTTACGCTGTCAGCTTGGCGCGAAGCGAAAGTACTATGCGCGCACCTTTGGACGCTAATTTTATGGGAAGCGAGGGTAGGAGAGAAGAAGAGAGATTTCGCTCGTATTTCCAGAGTATTGCCAACCAAAGAACGTTTCTTTTTTTGAGGCCTTCAATCATTATCTCATTTACCATGAACTAGCTGAATTTAAAAAAAAGGGCACGTGCGCATGCGTGAACGCTGGGAATGAAATCCCTTAGCATTGAAGCCACCAGATATCGTACTTCATGTCTCAAAGTTGTCATTTTGTTCTGCTTCCGAAAAGGCGCGAAACCTACCAAATTAAGGTAGGGAGCCGAGCAGCCAAGAAAAGGTACCCAGACCAGATCTACATATAAGGTTACTGTACCCTACATACGGATCTACGAGGTATCTCGCGTGTGTGTGTGGGCAGCATAGCTCAAAAACGAAAAGACCGTTAAATACCAAACTTGATATTTAAGTTTGGTATCTTCCAAGAATGCGACACTAAGATTTTCAAGAAAATCCAAAGAACATTTTATGAAAATGTTGATTTTCTCGAAAATTGCTCTAAAATGTTTATTAAAATACCTTATAGTTATGATACTTTATGACAAACGAAATGTATATTTTGAATTTCTGGAAATAGTCTCTGAAGACCTCTTCATTCTGGATCGCTTTTATATAACTGACAAAGCGTAAGAGTTATACAAGAGCTTTATACACAAAATGGTAGATATTATTAAAATACGCAATTTATGTCATATACATTTTTTTATACAACTGTCTTCGACATATTCCGGATTATTGGTTTCAATTTTAAGCCACATAAACTTTTCTCAGCGGAAGATACACAGTTTTTCATTGTTTCTCGTTTGTTTACTATAGGCAAGCAAAGAGATTCAAATAATTTCAATTGTGTCACATAGCGACTGGCTTTTAAAGGACAAGACTATCACTTTAGCCTGTGCTTTTTCTTATTTCCCTTCTAATTACAAGGAAACTAGCAATAAGACTAATTCTGCTTATGTTTATTTTGATTAGCATGATATAAATAACAGATGAATCTGTTGAATAAAATGTTTATTTACCGAACAGCTATATGACATCCTGTGAATGGAACACATTAGATTTTTACCCTTCTACTTACAAGGAACCAAGTAGGTAATAAGGACAATTTCTGCTAATGTTTATCTCGAGTATCAAGAAGTATTATAGAAGAATAAGCTTTTTAACAATAATTTGTTACAGAGAGGTAGAGGAAGTCACGTGAATGGAAACATAAGATTTTTTTTTTTTTTTTGGATTCAGGGGGTTCCAAAACATGGAAATCTCAATATCGAATTTTTGGGTGCAATAAATTACTTTCTCTATAAACTATGTGCATAATACGTGTAAAGAAAGTAAAATACACAATTTCAGTCCAATTTATAGTAATAAATATTGCTATAAGTTCATATCGGTTGTAATATTTCAAACATTTTTCAGCATTTAAAAAGCTACTTACGTTTTTCATTTATCAGAATGAAACTTCGGAAATAGTTTTCTCATCATATGCTACATAAAAATTGTTATACAATTATTAATATAACGCAGATGTGTTACGCTACCAAGCTCATCAATTTTGTTTATTTTTTTTTAATTGGGAACTTAGAGCTGAATAAGAATAATTTGAAATCAATTAATTTAAAAGTACATTTTTAGCAAGATTAATTTCTAGCTCAATAAGGAACATTAATCTGAAATTATGTTTTAAAAGGGTGAAAAAGCATTATAAGGAGTAGTTTCTACACAGCTAAAAGTTCTGTTTTATAATTTCAAACAGTGATTAAACACGTCACTAATATTTCTGAGCACTCTCCTCAAGAGATCATATAGCCCAAGCAAGGACTACTCGCGTATAGGTCTACAACGCCTACAAGAAAAATTAGCTCACGAAACTTCAACACACCGTTATTGCTGCTGGTCCGTTCAGTGACGTCATACCAATCCAATTCATCATGTACCGGTCAAAAAAAGATATAAGAAATCTTTCCTGCACGTTGCGGATATTAAATAAACAATCTGATGGATTCGATTCACATGTTTTCTACAGTTCTGTAACAAATTATTGTTAAAAAACTTTTCCTCTCTCTACCTCATGCTAACTGAGATAAACATTAGCAGAAATGGTCTTATTACTTGTTTTCTTACAATTATATTTCTTTGCATGACCGGGAGTTGACAAGTTCCTGTCTGAGAAAAGTTTTAACCATTTTAAAACTAAAGCCAGTAACAAGGAATATCTCTGCCTGGGTAGTGTGGTGGTAGCGTGTCTGCCTCACATTCAAAAGGCCGTGAGTTCGAATCTCGCTAAGGGTGAGTTACCCGGATAAGGTTTTTTTCGGGGTTTTACCTTATTCTAAGACGAATGTCGAGTAACTTTAAGCTCCATGGACCCCGAGATCATTCATCGTCCGATATGACCACCCAGGTTAAAGGACATTAAGCTACAAAAAAAAAAAAAAAAAAAAAAAAAAAAAAAAAAAAAAAAAAAAAAAAAAATCTCGAAAATGGTTAACTCTACGAAAACAATTACATGAGCCTTAAATTGTGTATCTTAACGAAATCTATATTTTTTGTGAAATAAGTTTTTGTCTATATGCTTGTTTCTCAGTCATGTGTCGCCCTTTGTGGTGTAATGGTTACCATGCTAACTTCAAGGTCGCGGATCCTTCGGAAGGGAAGTAAAGTCGTTGGTCCCGAAACGTAGAATTACGGCACGCAAAAGAACCTCAAGCCTGATAAAAGGGGCCTCAGCAAAATTAAGCGGTCTTTTAAGCCCGGTATAGAATGGGACGTTGAAAACCACAGCAGTTAAATAAAACTCCATTTCCCAGTCATACAAAAATAATCCAGAATGAAGGGGTCTTCAGAGGCGATCCCTAGAAAATTCAAGATACCCATTTTGTCACGTAAATATATTTAATATACCATAATTTTCAAGCATATGCACAGTGGTTTTCTTAAATTCTGTAGGTACAATGGGCGTAGGAAAGTACACCAGAATGGTTAAGGCTGCAAAATACAAAAACATACGTATATAAACAATATTTGACCAACTGCGTGATTTAACGTGATCTACATTTTTTATGTAGTAAGATTTTGTCTTTCAATTATGCAGAAGTTATTCAGAATGAGCGTTCAGAGGCTATTCGTAGAAAATTAAATACAAATATATATAAATTTCATTTGTACGTAAATATCTTAACTTGTGGTATTTGGATCAAAATGGTAGTACCATGTTTGAGAAAATTACAAATCTACAGAAATATTCCGTGTAAAACGTTATTTGGAGTGAGGGAATGTTCTTGAACATCTTGATAGATATTAGAAGATGAACTTAATACCAAATTTGATATTCAACCTATTTTACTTTCTCTACACGTACCATGTACATAGTGTATAGAGAAGGTATTGCATTCTCAAAAACGAAAAGTCGGTAAAATACCCTGGTATTTAAGTTTAGTATCCTCCAGGGACGCGACACGAAGATTTTCAGAAAAATCCCCCTACCCCAAACTACCCTTTACATGGAACTTTTTCGAAAAGTTTGATTTTCTAAAAAATGGCTCTAACGATTTTGATTAAAATATCGTATATTAAGATATTTACTGACAAATAAAATGTATATCTTGAATTTTCTGGGAATAGCCTCTGAAGACTACTTTATTCTGGATGAATTTTACGGAATTTTGAATAACTGCTAAACCGTAAAAGATGGACAAAAACTTACTACACGAAAAATGAAGAGCACATTAAAACACACAATTTATGCTATATAGAGTTTTTTCATGGCGTCATTGTTTTTGAGTCATTCCTTGTTGTTGGTTTCTGCTATGAAAACTTATAATTTTCTCACATAGGAAGTTGTCAACAGCTTCCATACAAACAAAGGAACTTCAGTGACATAGCAACCAGCAAGGAACAAAGCAAACATAGCAACAAGGTGCCAAGTATTAAGACTATTACTGCTATTTTAGTCTGATTAACATGAAGTAAACAGAAGTATAAGCGTTTTAAGAGTAATTTGTTGCAGAGATGTAGAGAAAGTCATGTGAATGGAACACGCAACGTTTTGAGAATGCTTTTCTTGGGTTTGAGGGTCTCACATAAGCACATAGTAGGAAGAGAGGGTATTGTATTCCATACAACAATTCTATGTCGAGATTTCACCGGAAATATATGTTTCGAGGACACACGAGTCCGAAAATATCATGTTTAGAAAAGTGTCTGTGTCAAGTACAACCAAGGTACAAAAAGTCGCTTAAATATCAAACTTGGCATTTAAATTTATTATCTTCCAATGATGCGAAAGTCTCTCATTAAAATCTCCCCACCCCAAACACTTTTTACATGGAAGATTTTTCGAAATTTTCGATTTTCTCAAAAATGACTCTAAATATTTTTAATTAAAATAGTGTATATTAAAGTATTTACATGGCAAATAAAATGTGTATCTTCAATTTGTTGGAAATAACTGTAGTCCTATGCATTCTACGCGGGTTTTTCAACACTGGAAAGCCGTAAGCGTTTTTTACTACACAAAAAATGTAGCTCTATCAAAACACACAATTGATATCCTATACATATTTGTTTTGGAGTTAACCGTTTCCGAGATATTCGGTATATGTTTAATTTTAAAATACGCATACTTTTCTCAAACAGAAGTCATCCGTGTTTCTTTTTTTTTACTCCTGGCCATCAGAGAGAACGAGATTTCAATGAGAATTGCATATCGACAGCATTTAAACCATTTGACTATCGTTTTAGCCTACTGTATTTCCTTAGTTCCTTTCTCTTACAAGGAACTAAATAATAATTTTGCTAATCTTTATTTCGATTAGTATGCAGTATATCGAAGATACTTCTTTTGTGAGAAATTCACTTGCAGAATACAGAGGAAGTCGTGTGAATGGAACACATCACATTTTTTCTATCATGCTACTTAAAGCTGTTTGGTCGCTAACTAATTGAAATTTTCTGCTGCCTCTTTGAAAAGCCGCATAAAAGAACTCAAAGAAAAATGTACAGAAGCACTGATATTGCCCATGTAGTATACGACAGAACAAATGCCTCGTGTTATGTCAGTCATAAAAATCTTATATTAAATATCTTCCAAGACTTCTACGACAGGGTGCGCAATAAAAGCTGAAGATCTGTGCTCATGAGATTATATTTTGTAGTGCATGGTTTCATATTGGTACTTTGTAGATCGATCTTTTGCAATATATTTATGGAAAGTTGATTTTTTTCTCAATTCCTAAAATACAGGCCAGTCCCTCGACTGTCTCGTATAAATGCCATGTCGGCATGTTGCCCTTTTTTCTCTCAGTGGTTAGAGCAACCGGCTAGAGATCGAGAGATACGTGGTTTAAATCCCGATTATGGCATTGAATTTTGAATTTTTCAGTCCGACTCAACCTACCCAATTCCTGTCCTACACACAGCCTGTGTGGAAAAAACAACAACAAATGGAACAAGATGTAACCGGTTTTTGTTTTCAGTTTAAGAATTCTCTGTGGAGGATAGCAACTATTTTCTGTCCCAAGGCATTTTCAACGAAGGTCGTCTAATTCCTTTAATACCTTTTAGTAATTATTTATGAATTAAAATTAGAATAGGTTTTATAGTTCAGGTCCGTCGGAAAAAATCGCGCTATTGAATGTAAAACAATTATCACGCACAAGCATTTTCTCTCTTTATAATATTAGTACAGGAGGCATTGCAGAAATATGAGCTACCTACGCATTGTGTGGTCGGGGGAAGAATGCTACAACAGGAATATCCCACATAAACATTCTTTTTGACTCCAGCGATAAAGTTCTTGCGCACTTCGAGATAAACATCGGAGATAGGCAGAGTCAGACTGAAAAAATGCAATGCCATAGCCGGGATTTGAACCCATTGCTCCACTACTGGGCTACCAAGGCAATATGCCGGCATAGCATTGCATTTCTCAACTGACTCGCATGTTTCCCGGTAAACCCCAAGGTGATCTCAAATTATTAACTGCGTGAGCCCCCTGCCATATCTCAGGCTCCTTTCGCCTTCGTCTCATGGTCAATGATACGTGCAGGCTGCTCGTTTCTTCTAAGCGAAGATACAGCGAACTACTTGCTGACAGGTTATGTTACAATAACAAAGAGCTCTGCTTCCTTAAGATTACGTTTCGAGAATGCTACAGCGTATAGTTGACTGCATTAAGTTGTGTTTCTACGGGTTTATGCCATTGCTAGTGTTTTACCAAGAGATGCTTAGTTATTAATGGAAAAGTCAGCAATTCAGAAGAAGATAAAGAAGAAGTGTCGGGAATAGAAGTAAAACAAGAACATTAGTGTAGTGTAAGCACTGGTGACTGTATTAATGCAGCGCAGAAAAATGAGAATAACATACATATCTGACTGCCGCTCCTGCTTCTGTGTTCCAATGACCCAGCAAGTTACTCGCATCTAACTTCTCATTTAAAAATCTGACGTGTTACACTCATGCGACTTTCTCTAGCTCTCTACAAATTTCTTACAAAAGATTAATCTTCTTTCTGCACAATGTTAATCGAGATAAACATCAATGTTCTTAATACTTAGTTCCTTAAAAGTAGAAGGGAACTAAGGGAATGCACTAGGCTAAAGTGATAATGAAATGTTTTAAAAGCTGTCGTTATGCGATTGTCATTGCAAATCGCTTCTTTGCTTGGCCAAAAGTAGAACGATAGAAAAACGGACGCTTCATGTTGGGAAAAGTATAAGTACTTCACAACTGAAACCAATAAAAAGGATTATCTTGGAAACGGTTATTTCCACAACAGAAACGTAAAGGACATAAATTGTGTGTTTTGGCGAGATCTACATTTTTTGTGTAGCAGTTTTTGTTTATCTCTAACGGTTTAACAGTTAAGCAAAGTTTGGCTAAATGCATCCAGAATAAAGAGATCTTCAAAGGCTATACCCAGAAAAGTCAAGATATCATTTTATTTGGGATGTAAATAGCCTTAATATACGGGATTTTAATCAAAATCTTTAGAGCCATTTTTAAGAAAATAAAAAGTTTCGAAAATTTTCCTTGTTGTGCGGAGATTTTCTTTAAAATCTTTGTGTCGCATCCTTGGAGGATACTAAACCTAAACACTAAGATTGATATTTAACGGTCATTTCGTTTTTATATTGCCCATACACAAACACACACACACACACACCTTTTTCTAAAAATGCTTTTTTTCGGACACAGGGGACCCCAAAATATATATTTCCGGTGAAATCTCGACATCGAATTTTTGGATAGAATACAATACTTCTCTATCCCTATGAATATTGTACATCGGGGCTACAGAAAGTAAAATTGCCATTCATCTAGAACTGGCGCGCTATCTGTATTAGGGCCTTCCTGTATTTTGCGACCTTTTTCTTTAATCATTTCAGTAAATGATTTTATAGATATTAATTTTAGGTGTACTGTTGAGCACATTTCCGCCTCGAGAATGATATGAGCAGATTTTATTACGCACGGTGACGTGACTTTTAGTCAGCCTCTGTGTTTGATAATAAACACAGGCTGTTATTCTTACGTACTTCCGCGTCATAGCATATGCTCCACATCTGCTACACTGTGATAGGAAATATTAATTAAGACGCACTTCAATCCCATATTTACAAACACAAGGAGTGTAAGTGCGACTAATTAAAGTGTTTGGTTTTTTCGTATTTAGATTCCATGCTAACGAATGGCTTATTTCCACTTGTTAGCATATGCGTAGTAACAGAACCTTCTGTCTGAGCGCATGCGCGCTCACCGCAATGCTTGCTTTCTTACGTAAAACTTGAAATGCTGTACTACTAAATTGGCTGTCTTACACTGACTTCAAAATCGGAGTATGTTTTCTCAGTTTATTGATCCTAAATTCAATTGTTGTTCTTGCTATTATTATTATTATTATTATTAGTAGTAGTAGTAGTAGTAGTAGTAGTAGTAGTAGTATATTACTAATACTGCAGTTAAACTTCACTTATACGTTATTTATTACTAGTTAATTTCTCTACATAGTACATGGGCATTGCAGTCCACCCAAAAATTCAACATCGAGATATTCTAGGGTCCTCTGTATAAAAAAAAAATACTGAGAATTCACCGGAAATATATGTTTTGAGGTCCCCTGAGAAAAAAAAGAATTTTATAAAAATGTCCGTGTGAGTGTTTGTGGACACCATAGCCCAAAAAGTAAAATACCCTTAAATCCCAAACTTGGTATTTAAGTTCTAGAAGTTCTTCCATTTCTGACAAAAATTTTCTGCTCGCTTAGGTAGAGTTACACGGATAAGTATTTTTACATGGTTTTCCCATATCCTGAAAAGACGAATATCAAGTAACTTTAAGCTCCATGGACCCCGAGATCATTTGAGCATCAATTCACCAATTTCATTCATCGTCCGATATGACCAACTAGATTAATGGGCATTAAGGTACAAGAAAAAAAAATCTTTCTTTTTATACAATTTTCAAAATGTATCTTGTGGCATGAACATGATTTCCGGCCGAAATCACGCTGAAGACAAAATATATGCATATTATTGGTTACGCATCAGTCACACGATCGTTTGTTAGATGTATTTTAGAGGTTACCTCATTGGAGTAATTGTAAAAGTGCGTTCCAGGCCTCACATTACATGAATAAAATAGAATTTACCTTCCTCGCGGTAACCCAAAGGATTCTCCGTGGCTACATGCACTCTTCTCTTCGATACACTCGAGTTGTGTCCCGACTCACACGAAGTCGCTATCTCTGCCAAAAATGTACACACGCTTTATAAAATTGTATTATATCTAAAACGATTACTATGTACTATTTTCAAGCGGTGCTAATATGATACTGGCAATTGACACTGTTATCAGATAAAATATTTATTTCTCATTAATGCGTCACATTTATCCGGTTCCTATGTCCATATTTATTTATTTGTAATTTTATACATTATGCAGTATTAAGATATACAGGATGTTAGGCACAGATTTCGCCTGCTGGAAGATCCAAATATGACGAATAATAGACTCCAATAACAATGTCATCTATCTTGAAAGGTAACGGAGATAATTGAACGTCATTGAATTAATTATCTGCACAGTTTGGCAACAGAGTGGTTTTCTTTCAAGCTATTCGATCGTATTCACGAGATATGAATTAAATGCTGCGTAAGAGGCTACGCAAAAAGATTTATTCTGATGATTAAAGAAAAAGCAAATTCAATGTGAATTATGAAAATACCTCATTTAGGTATATCGTGGAATAATTAAATCAAAGGCATTGTTTTGCTAAACAGGAAAGTTATCGATGGTCAATAACTGCAACATCAACAATATTTTATGTTCATTTTCAGTAAATGCTCAAAATATGCTCCATTAGGATCTAAGAAGGCATCGCATTTTCTTGGCCTACCTTCGTCAGAACTTTTACCTTCAGAGCTGCTTCAAACTCACATGTGCGAAGATCATCAATGATAGCAACCTCGTAATGGTATACCTTACTCTTCAAATATCCCCAGAAATAAGAATCTAAAGGACTGAGCAGTGCTATAGGCAAGAAGCATATCTAGGTACTCTTGTTTTGTAAAGTCTGACATAGTTCTGAATGCATTTAACGCATATGAAGCACTGACAGAACCAGCAGCTATGCAAGGTGTCGAGGCACAACATTGCTGAAAACATTCCTGACCTTCCGCTCTACATATAACGCTCAATGCGGCGCAGTTGCCAAGCGTAATCCCACAACTTGATTGCAGTGGATACGCTGGAATCCAATTCTTTAATATCATTTTTTTGGTTAAACGACTTACTTTTAGCAAAAATTGGGAAAAACACGAATGACTCACTTTTTTTTTTTTTTTAGCTCAATCAAAGCTATTCTTATTGCACAAGTAAACGGTAAAGGAGTGATGACATATTCTCAATCACACATTTGAACAATTTTATTTGTTATTTACGTAACCATGCACTACAGAAGATAAATGTATTGGAACTTATGTTTTAGCTTAACGTCAGGGAATTGTCGTTGAAGTTTGCGCACTCATGCCCCTAACACCTTGTATTACGAATGGCTTCTGTGTACCGCATCCTTACTGGCGCAATACAGTAGAGATGTTTGGGTAAGGTATCAACATTTTCAGAACACACTATATTGCTGTGTACGTATTAACCATACGATAGGGAAAAGTCATTCAACCACAGCTGTGTCGATAATATTGATGATGGCGGTGATGCTGAAGCAGAATATCTAAATAATGAAAGTGTACTCAGAGGCAAGAGGCAATTCGATCTCTATGAGTTTTTCACCGATTTCTATCATCGTAAGGCCTAAATGTTTAGTGCACAGTATGACTGTGGCAAAATCAAAAGCAGCAAAGAAAGGTTGAGATTTTATTGTATTTTTACATTTTTACTTTCTCTATACATACTATATACATAGTGTATAGAGGAAGTATTGTATTCCACCCAAAAATTCGATACCGAGATTTCACCGGAAATACATGTTTTAGGACCCCCTGAATCCAAAAAAATGCATTTTCAGAAAAAGGTCCGTGTGTGTGCCTGTCTGTGTGTGTCTGTGGACAGCATAGCTCAAAAACGAAAATACCGTTAAATATTAACTTGGTATTTAGGTTTGGTATCTTCCAAGGATGTGACACGAAGATTTTCAAGAAAATCCCCCCACCCCCAACTACCCTTTACATGGAAACATTTTCGAAAATTTTGATTTTCTAAAAAAATGTCTAACGATTTTGATTAAAATCCCGTATATTAAAGATATTTACATACCAAATAAACTGTATATATTGAATTTTCTGGGAAGAGCCTCTGAATATCCCTTTATTCTGGATGAATTTTGCTAAATTTTGCTTAACTGCTAAACGGTAAGAGATAGACAAAAACTTACTACACATAAAATGTAGATCTGATCAAAACACACAGTTTATGTCCTTTACATTTTTGTTGTGGAGGAAACCGTTTCCCAGATATTCCTTGTTTTTGGTTTCAGTTGTGAGTATTTATACTTTTCTGGGACAGAAAGTGTCCGCTGTTCTTTTGATCTACTCCTAGACAAGCAAAGAAGCGATTTGCAATGACAATCGAATAACGATAGCTTTTAAAACATTTGACTATCGGTTTAACATAGTGTATTCCCTTATTTTCTTTCTACTTATAAGGAACTAAGTAATAAGAACGTTCTGCTAATGATTATATCATTAGCATTGTGCAAAATGAAGAATATTCTTATGTGAGAAGTTTGTAGAAGAGCTAGAGAAAGTCATGTGAGTATAACACATCAGATTTTTTAAACAGTGAAGAACATAGGTTCTAGATATTTTTTTTTTTTTTTTACTTTTTCTACACGAACTATGTACATAGTGTATAGAGAAGGTATTGTATTGCACTAAAAAGTTGATACCAAGATTTCACCGGAAATATATGTTTTGAGACCCCCTGAACCCAAATTTTTTTTTAGAAAAATGTCCGTGTGTGTGGGGGGGGGGCAGCATAACTCAAAACGAAAGATCCATTACGTACTAAACTTGATATTAAGTTCAGTATCTCCCAAGGATGCGACACGAAGATTTTCAAGAAAATCCTCCCATCCCCAACTACCTTTTACATGAAAAAAATTAAAACATGTTGATTTTATCAAAAATGACTCTAAAGATTTTGATTAAAATCTCTTATATTTAAGATATAACGTAAAGGTATACCTTACTCCACAAGTATCCTCAGAAATAATAATCTAATCTCATGTAAATCTTGAGTTTTCTGGAAAGAGCCTCTAAAGATTTCTTTATAATAAATGATTTTTTTTTTAATTTTGCATAAGTAGTAAACCTAAAAGAAAGAAAAAAACTTACTAAACAAAAATGTAGAGCTCTTTAAAACATACAATTTATGTCATATAATTTTTTCCCCTGGAGTTGACCGTTTTCGAGATACTCCTTGTTAATACTTTGTTTTAAAATACTTGAACGTTTCTCGCACAGGAACTTCTCAACTCCTGGCTACAAAGAAACGGATTTTAATCCAATAGCAACCACATTTTCAAATATGTTACTGTCGGTATAGCCTGTGTATTCTCTTATTTCCCTTCTACTTACAAGGAACGAAGCAATAAGACAATTTATATTAATATTTATCTCGATTAACATGAAGTAGATAGAAGAATAAGTTTATTAGCAATAATTTGTTACAGACATGTAGACAAAGTAACGTGAATAGAACACATCAGATTTTTTAAAATTATGGATAGCGGTTTTGACATGAATGCAAGACTCTAAATTAGTATAAAATTTATTATTTGTTTTATTTACTGCTCTCTCATATTAAATAACACATTATTATAGTAATAAACTAATAAAAAAGTTCAGTTCCACAAGAAAGTTTCTTTTACGTTTTCTCATTTACAGATTATTTCAGCAGTCTCCTTTACAGCCTATAACTGAGGTTATTGTTATTCTTCTTCTTCGTATTATTATTATTATTATTATATCACTGAAAAATTCTATATCTAGAACACCAAAACAGCATGTTTACAAAAAACGTGTGTATACGTGTTTGAACAGCATAACTAAAAATCTGATGTGTACCATTCACATGACTTTCTCCATATCCCTGCATCAAATAATTCTTACAAAGCTTATACTTCTATTTACCTTATGCTAATCAGAAAAAAATAGCAGAAATAGTCTTATTACTTGCTTCCTTGTAAGTAGAAGCGAAATAAAGGACAACCGTAGGTTAAAGTGATAGTCAAAAGCTGGTTGCTATGTCAATGAAGTTCCTTTGTTTATATGGATAGGAGTTGACAAGTTCCTGTATGAGAAAAGAATACGTTTTTCATAGCAGAAACAAAAAATAAGTAATGTCACAAAATAAAACTCCACGAAAATAAATGTATATAACATAAATTGTGTGCTTTAATGTGCTCTACATATTTTGTGTAGTAAGTTTTTGTCCATCTCTTACGGTTTAGCAGTTATTCAAAATTTAGTAAAATTCATCCAGAATAAACTACTCTTCAGAGGCTATTCCCAGAA
Source organism: Hymenopus coronatus (assembly GCA_030762935.1). Classification (NCBI taxonomy): domain Eukaryota; kingdom Metazoa; phylum Arthropoda; class Insecta; order Mantodea; family Hymenopodidae; genus Hymenopus; species Hymenopus coronatus. The sequence goes on from CM060896.1 coordinate 143,292,612, forward strand.
AATTCAAGACATACATTTTATTTGTCAGGTAAATATGTTTAATATCCTAAATTTTAATCAAAATCGTTAGAGCCATTTTTGAGAAAATCAAAATTTTCGAAAAAAGTTCCATGTAAAGGGTAGTTGGGGGTGGGGGGATTTTTCTCAAAATCTTCGTGTCGCATCCCTGGAAGATACTAAACTTAAATACCAAGTTTGGTATTTTACCGACTTTTCGTTTTTGAGTTATCGTGTTCACAGACACACGGACACACACACACACACACACACACACACACACACACACACACACGGACCTTTTTGTGAAAATGCTTTTTTTGGATATTGGGGACCCTAAAACATATATTTCCGGTGAAATCTCGGTATCGAATTTTTTGGTGGAGTGCAATACATTCTCTATACACTATGTACATAGTGCATATGGAGAAAGTAAAAATTGATTACATACAACATAAGTATTTAAGTTTAGCATGTTCCAAGGATGACTGGATTATTTTCAACAAAATTCCCCTTCTCATATTATTTTTACATGGAAAAATAGCATTAATTTTTATTTCTCAAAGACCTTAACAATTTTCTTTAAGATAGCCATATGTAAATCGTTTGTGGTGAAAGACCTCCCGTGTGTAGAAGACTATGATGAGTTATTGAATAACGCAACAGACAAAACCTACGCATCAACATGGAGACCAGAGCGCATGCGCGGCGTATTTCGCCCTCGCATTTCAACAAAAGCAAAGCTAAATTGGAGCTCTGTGTTCATCACCATGGAAACACAGGCGCGCAAACTGGGTCATAAAATCACAAAATCGCAAAGGACAGATGCATTGATAATTCGGAAAGTTGTCATTTTGGCAGCACTGAAACCCTGGCACGAGTCCAATAGGTTGGTACCTAGCACTCATTTACTGGCGGAAGTTCCAAAGTAGGCCATCGGTACTTGGCACGGAGTGATCGGTAACCCATTCACAACAAACCATTTATTACGAGATAGCAAACACAGTTAACACTAGGCGTAAGTTGGCACCTCTGATCCATTCAAACTAATAGATCAGTTAAAATCTGAATTGATGGATATTACAGATTTCCCTTATCTATAGAGAAAGTAAAATTGTATTTTTGAGCTGCTCGTCTACGGGTTGATTGTTTTAAATCTCCGATTTCACATTTGGGCACGGTAGGATAACTGCTTACTTTATCGCGTATAATATCAATGGAATAATTAACGGATGTTTCATCAGATCTAGTGAATTTTAACTCCTAATTTTTGCGGCAAAAATATTTGATATTTAACGTATTTTATTCACATATCCTTTTCTAAATATTTAATTGAAATGAAAAAGAGTTTGCATAACTAGTTAAATGGCACATTTCCTTTAAGTACAAGGGAGCACCGACAGTCAGCAGTTTACATTTCATCACGAGAAACACCTGAATAGCGACAGTACTTTAAAGTGGAAAGAATTGAATATCAGTAATAACAAATAGTTCGTAAATAGCTGATGCACAAAAAGTTATATTAAATAAGTTATGCATTTTAAGAAAATCTTCAAGGTTTGTGTTATACAGTTTTACTACCTATCTCTTTTACGTTTACCAGTTACAAAATACCTTCAGAATGAAGATAATATTTTAGGCTGTGTTCAGAAAATTCAATAACGTTAACATTTTTTGTTTGTAAATATTTTAAACACGGTGTTTTATCCAAAATTATCTTACCTATTTCAGAAAATATAAGAAAAAAAATCGAAAAGTGTTTCATATAAATGCAATGGAGTGGGGGACTTTCTTGAAAATTTTTGTGTCGCGTCTTTGGAAGGCGACAACAAATCTTGTTTTGGGAGAAATGTATCACCTTTCTTTACCAACAGGTGCTTTGTAGAAAAAGTAAAACCCCAATTATTTTTAGTTTGTCATCTCTGTATTGTACCTAAAGACTAAAGGTATTTCATCGCAAGTACATGGACCAGTCGTTTCTGAAGTCAAAACCTCGATTACTTCATGCTAATCGAGATAAACTGTAATAGAAATGGTTTTATTTCATTTTACCTTGCAGGTATAAGGATGATAAGGGAATATACTATGGTAAATCGATAGTAAAATCGATTAAGAGCTGTTCGCAATTCCGTCCTCTTTGCATGATAATAATGGGGGGAAAAAAAGGAAAAAAAGGAAAAAAAAAAAAAAAAAAAAAAAAAAAAAACGAATAACGACGTGAGAAAAGTATCGTAAGTGTGTTAAACCAGTAACAAGGAATATCCCGGAACTGGTTAGATCCACAATAAATAGTAAATAAAGAAAACATAAAAATAGGCGTCTAAAAATGCTTACTTTAACCAGTCATACATTTTTTCTGCAGCAAGATTTTGTCTAGCTGTTACGGTCTAAATGTTATGCAAAAATCATCTAGAATGAAGAGGACTTTAGACGTTATTCCCAGAAAATTCAAGTACGCATTTCATTTGTGATGAAAATATCTTAAATATATGATACTTTAATACAAATCGTTAGAGCAATTTTGGATAAAATAAACAGGTCGAAAAAAATCCATGTAAAAATTTGGAGTGGGCGAGTATCTTCTGGAATGCACTGGACATAAACACTAAGTTTGGTATTTAACCAACTTTACATTCTGAGTTATGTTGTTCACAGACCCATATACGAACTTTTTCTAAAAATGCTTTTTATATATTCAGGGGAGTCTCAATCCTGTATTTACTGTGAAATCTCGGTATTGAATTTTTGTGTGGAGTACATACAATACTTCACATGCCATTTTACAAAGTGGGAGTGGAATGGGAAACAAGAAGGAATAGTAAGGGGAAAGAGAGGATGACAGCTGATATGGCAAGAGAATTGCTGTTTCAGTGATAGAATACCCGCTGGCCATGCGCCTCTACGGTATGCGCCAAGTATGTTTACCTAACATGGAGGTGCGAATTTTAAGTCCGGGTATAGAGTAGTTGCCCACTCAGCAACGTGAGAAAAGTAAGAAGCTGCGATAGATAGCGGTTCCGGTTATAAAAGCCAACTTTACGGCTGGAGGATGAGTGATGGTGATTCATCTCCTCCCTGTCGTGCATTTAGTTGCCAATTTTTTTAAAATCAAAAGTTCACCAAGTTCTAAAAAGTCGCTCAATGAAAGAACTAACTTAATTTGTATAATGTTTATTTTTTTTAGAACCAGAAATTGCAGATCTAATGAGAAAGAATCTTCCAGCTCTTCTCATCTCCTCCACAGCAGATGATTTTAAAGGTTTCACTGGATCTATACAGGTTTACTTTGATATTATATTAATTCTACCCACAATTACTACTGAAAGTATGTAGGAGTAACACGTTTTCCCTACAATCCTTGACCACTTCTGCAATGCAGCTCAGCTAGCTCAGTTGAGCACACTTTGGCGTTGTTTTGGCAATGTTCAACTGACTAAAAAGCTTCCGTACTGGAATGTAGAAGGGAGAGACATGCGATTGCTTCTCAAGGAAATACAATGTCTAATTTTATTTCATATTTAAATATCTTCTATAAATAGTGAATGCATCAAGCATTAGGCAAAAGGGGTAATGCAATAATATACTGTAAATAATCTCATTCCTGATTCCTTCCCTTGTACACTCAAAGACATTAAAAATTCGCCTGGAAATACCGTAAAATGGGATCTTTTCGCTGACCCTGTCCATGTCTTTCACCTGTTTGCTATGCTCTTAAAAGCGTATTGGACAGGCCACGTTACCGAAGGGAAGGGATTGGACATGAAACGAAACTTGCAACAAATGAAGTTCCGAGTTGCAAACTGGTGTTCCTAAACTTTCTAATTGGACAATACTCCATCCTTTTCACCCAATGCCAAGGTATTTCGCAAAATTAACACACTGCTTATACTGTTCTGACGGAGCGTCGAGCGGGGTGAGGGATGAAGGGGTGGATTGCCCAATCGATTTTGCCTTTTCTTACTCGCATAGCATGTTGTACCAGAATGACACCAATGAAAACCGATAGTCAAATGTTTTAAAAACTGTCACTGCAAATTGCTTCTTTGCTTGGCCAGGAGTAGAACTAAAGAAAAACGGACACTTCCTGTCTGAGAAAAGTATACGTACTTTACAACTGAAAATAATAACAAGGAATATCTCAAATACGGTAAACTCCACGAAAAAAAAATGTATATCACATAAATTGTGTGTTTTAACAAGATCTACATTTTTGTCGTAAGTTTTTGTTTATCTCTTATTGTTTACTAGTTATGCAAAATTCAGCAAAATTCATCCAGAATACAGGTCTTCAGAGGCTATTACCAGAAAATTCAAGATATAATTTTATTTGTGATGGAAATGGCTTTAATGTGTGATATTTTAGTCAAAATCGTTAGACATTTTTAAGCAAAACAGCATTTTCGAACATTTTTCATATAAAGGCTAGTTAGGGGTGGGGAATTTTCTTGAAAAGCTTCGGGTCGCATCCTTTGAAGATACTGAACCTTTTTGTTTTTGAGCTATGGTGTTCACAGACACACACGAACCTTTTTCCAAAAATGCTTTTTTTGGATTGAGGGAAACCCAAAACATGTAAATCGTTGAAATTCTGTCACTATACGACTTCTTATAGCGATTTGTCTCAAGCTGGCTCCACTGCGTGCGCAAGTCGGCGTGAGGTCGGCATTTGGGTTGCCCCAGACCGGACGCGGACTCTAGTGCCACTGAGGTTCTGCCAGCCTGCTGATTACAGATTAGTGTAATGCTGTTGATGCGAACAGAATCACTTTGCCACTTTACGGTAACAAGCTGATATCTAATAAAATGTTCACTGCTCATTTCAAACTATTACTGCAGACCACTAGGGGGCGGGAATTTTCACACACTACTTTACATAGTAGAAAACTATTTCTTACCTCTCTGCCCAAGAAAGAACTAACTGGTAAGGAATCCCGTCATAAATCTGAGTCACAATTAAGAGCTGAACAAAGAGAAAGCTTTGGAAATAACAGCTAAAGTCACGTGAGCTCGTTGCGAAACATCACAGAACGTCCTTCAGGGTGATTCACGAGTTGGAAAACACCTTTCATTTCTTAAAATATATTCTAGGTCTATTGCATTTGTTTGTAACAAACCATGTAAGTCTGGTTTCCGCCTAATATAATGCCATATCTGCTTGTTACCAAATCATCTCTCTTATAATAATGTAAAACACAATTAAACACTCCTATATTTACTTGACGCAACCCAAAAAATCTGACGTGTTTCATTCACATGACTTTCTTCACATCGCTGTAACAAATTATTGTTAAAAAGCTTATTATTCTAATTGCTTTCTTTTATCGGGATAAACATTAGCAGAACTTGTTTTAATTGATTGCTTTCCTTGTAACTGGAAAGAAAGCAAAGGAATAAACTCAATTTTTTTAAAAAGCTGGTTGTCATGTGGTTGAAATCCGTTTCTTTGCGTGCCCAGGAATTTACAACTTTCCGTGTGAGAAAAGTTTAAAAATTTTAAATCTGAAATAAGTAACAAGGAATATCTCAGAAATGGTCAACTCCACGAAAAATACATATATGTCATAAATTGTGTGTTTTAACATGATTTTAATCTTTTTTGTAGTAAGTATTTGTTTATCTCTTACGGTTTACTAGTTATGTAAAATTCAGCAAAATTCATTGAGAATAAAGAGGTCTTCAGATGCTATTCCAGAAAACGAAGACATACTTTATTTGCCATAGAAATATCTTTCATATACGGGATTTTAGTCAAAATCATTAAGAGCCATTTTTGAGTTTGGGATGGGTGGATTTTTCTTCAAGATCTTCGTATCGCATCCCTGGAAGATACTAAACTTAAATACTAATTTTGGTATTTTACCGACTTTTCTTTTTGAGTTATCGTGTTCATAGACACACTGACCCACACACAAGGACCTTTTTCTAAAAATGATTTTTTTTTTGGATACAGGAGACCCTAAAACGTCTATTTCCGATGAAATATCGGTATCGAATTTTTGGGTGGAATGTAATACCTTGTCTATACCTATGTACATAGATCGTGTAGAGAAAGTAAAAATACATAAACTTCAGTGCATTTTGAGGATCCCTCAATAAAAAAATCCGATGTGTTGCCTTCTCTACCCTCTATTGTTTATTAGTGGGTATACGAACATGCAAAATGTTATGTTTATATTTAATTTAAATCGAGATAAACCTTTGCTGAAATAGGCGTACGACACATTTCGTTATAGATATCGAGAGAATAGTGATAGCTAAATGTTTAACAACTGAACGCTATTCATATTGGCGTTAAAACTCCAGACCATTTCGAGAAGCAACTTAACATCGAAAGGACTGAAAGAATGATCGAGTATTGAACGATTCGATACATTAATATATCTCGGAAATTGCTTACGATATTCTAATCAAAATTGTTAGCCTTTTTTTTTTTTTTTTTTTGTTTGTTTGTTTGTTTGAGAAAGTCAAAATGTTCCATGTAGAGAGGGTGGTTTGGGGTAAGGGGATTTTCAAATACGCACCCCCCACACATACACACACGGACCTTTTTAGAAAACTGAAGACATTTTTCTTTTATTCAGGGATTCCGGTGAAACCTCGTATTCGAATTTTTGGGTGGAATGCTATCTACTATGAAGGTGGAACAGAAAGCAATTAGCTGGTACACTGTCTTCATTCATTCTCACTTCTCTATTCACGCACCATTTGTTGAACTTCGTGTAGGTGCTATGTTGTATCTTTCTTGATTTTTCTGGCAGACCATCCAACTTCCTTCCTTATTTTCAATTAGTGGGGCGACAAAATTCCTTTCCAAGTACACTTTAGATATTTAAAGTAAAATATCATTGATTTCTACGTAACAATGGCATTTTTAACAACTGATGAGATATGCGTGGCCTACTTTAAAATGTTTATATTTTAAGACAAATGAAACTAAGCAGGGCCATCTAAATTAAAAAAAAGAAGAAGGTAATAAAAACAAAATTGTTAGGAAATCAAATTAATAAATAAACGGCGCATTTTATTTATACAATAACAACTCTGCCAAAAGTAAATACTAAACTAGATACATTATAATGAATTTCTATAAAAATAATAATTATAAATTTGAAACTCTACTATAAAGATAACAACGCAATATGACAGATTTTATTGAATGGCAATCAAAACTTCAAGTAATTACAGAGTACTATAAATTTAGTAGATAAAAATTTTGTAGATCCCTCGTCGACAAATTGGCTGTTACCTAATAGTATACTAAGATACTATTTGGCAGGCGCTTGATACGGATTAAGGAAACATGTAAAAAATAAAATAAAAAAAAAAACTAGGCGCTGCGGCTCTTTTTTTCTTCTTCTTTCTTCAATATCCGAGATTCCAATATGCGTTACCAAATGTCAATTGCTTATTTTTTTTCACGATGGATATTTATGTCATCTGATAAGTTAGCTGATATATATAAGATTTTAAAATATTACTATGTTACTATGAAAATAGAATATTTGTAATTAACTGTTGCTCGCATGTGTATGTGGGTGTGTGTGTGTATTTCTAATGTTGTTAAGATAAATATATATGCAGTTAATATTTTAAATTCAAGTATTTTAGACAGCAGGTACGGTCACGCGACCCATGCGGCTGTATGATGCAAATGTTGAATCTCTGCAAACCTAATAATAAAACATTACAATTAAAAAAATGTGTTGATGCCCTTATCGCAAATTATCTTATAGTTTTATTGATATGTTAGTAATCTTACTTCTTTTTTCTTCACTATAGATAAAGCAATAGGCGAGTCCAATGTTGTTGAACTCAAAGAGGCATGAAGAAGTCGATGTGAAAGAAGAAAGTTTTGGCGTATTTTGTTCTAAGAAGTGGTAAATTAATTATTTCAGGATATTTGTGTTCAGAATGTTCGATGCTGATAACTACGATAAAGTTAAATTGGTTAAGTTAATTAAATTAAAGTTCTGCGCAACAGCCCACAAGGGGCCAAGGCCTACCGCCCGGCCACTGTGTCCCCAATCTCGGCCCACGACATGCGTCTTGGATTGGGTGAGGTTAAGTATTGGAGGGTGAGACGGGGTCAGCCGGTTAATGCGGTCCTCTCAACCTCGAGTCGCTACTTCTTCATCAAGTAGCTCCTCATTACGCCCCCCCCCAGGGACCTCACGAGGCTGAGTGTACCCCACCCAGGTCTCCTACTTGGTAAGCAGCCGTACTACCACCGCGCTAAGAAGACGACCATGATGGAATTAACATTGGAACTTTGTTAGATGACTTTACTTGCCGTACTAGTGCGTTTAGTTATTTCTTTCAGCATTAACGTTTCTTTCGTTTTACGAGTAAAGCAACCAACCACATTGCACGTTAACTTTCGACAACAATGTTAGTTACATCCTGCAAAAGAAATATACCTTGCTTGTCTGAATAAAAATAGAGATGTTTTGGAGCCATTTATTTAAAATTAACTTTCGAATGGCTGACCAAAATCAATAGTGTATGCCCATTATCTATATACACGTTTAAATTCCAATCTGTTTCGTAATCATTCATTGAAAAACGAGTTCCTGTGGTTTGTATATTGAACACAGTGTTTTAGTGTGTCATTACATGGAAAATATTATCTAAGTGGTTTGTACACGGTAGCCACAAAATGAACAGTCAACGACCACATCAAAGTCACCACATATTTCGATAGTTTACCGCAAAATGTGTTTTCATTGGAAATTCATCTCAGGCTCGACCAGCACTGCGTTTAGTTTTCAATTATAGATAGTCGTACCGTGATTACTTACCCACTGTCAGCAGTCGAACATTTAGCAAAGATAACGGGTGTTCGCTAATACCTCATTAATGCTTGCAATTTTTTATCAAATGCATGCGACGCCGCAACAATTTTAGTGGTCTGTTTATGCAACCGACGTGTCATATTTGTATTGTCGGTAATAAAAGTTCTACCAGCACGTTTCTGCATTGCTAATTGCTACAATCTCTGCAAGAAAGAAAACAAATCTGATGTATTAAATTCATATAGCTTTCTCTACCTGTTCTACAAACACACTATTACAAAAGCATTACTTTTTATCTACTTCATGCAAATCAAGATTAACATTAGCAGAAGAGAAATGAGATACACTAGGCTAGTCAAAAGTTTTAAAAGATAGTCGCTATGTGAACAATTGAAGTTTGGTTCTCGTTCATGGCCAGGAGTTAACCAAAAGAGAGACGAAACGAGAGTTGACTTCTCGTTTATGAAACATTTAAGTAGTTTAAACTTGAAATCCATAATAAGGAATATTTTGTAAATGATTGGCTACACAACAAAAAGGTAAAGGACAAGCATTGTGTTTTTGAGGAGACCTATATTTTTGTGTAATAAGCTTTTTTCATCTCTTACGGTTAACTAGTTTTGCATAAGTCATTCGGAATGAAGAGAATTTCAGAGGCTATTTCCATGAAATTCAATGCATACCCGGCATTTTAATTAAAATCGTTAGTGCTATTTTTGAGAAAATAAAATTTTTCGAAACTTTTTCCACGTAAAGGGTATTTTGGATGGCGGATTTTCTAAAAAACCTTGTGTCACATCTTTGAAAGTTGTTGAACTTAATTTTGAAGTTTGGTATTTAGCCGATTTTTTTTTAATTGTTGTACATAGGGACACACACGCCACACATGCACCGAGAGTTGTCTAAAAATGATTTTGGACAGAAGGGACCTTAAAACACGTATTTTTGGAGAAATCTTGGAACAGAATTTTCAGGTGGAACACCTTCTCTACCTACTGTAGATACGTACTAGAGAAAGCAAAAAATCGCCAGCCGATGCAAGTATGGATTTATAATTTTATGCACAGGACTTTGCTCTACCCATTATACTGAAACCGTTCTTAGAAAGCTCACTTCTGCCTGTTTCATATTGAGATAGACATTTGCGGATATGATTTTATTACTTATTTAGTACATGTAAGTGTAAAGGGAATACGAAAATATATTAAGATTTAAGAGATATTCAAATCTTAAGCGAGTGGCAATACAGTGCCGTTGCAATTTCGTTCCTTTTGCTTCGCCGCCAGAAAAAAAAAGAAGCAATAGCGACTTAGCAGTCGAAAAAAATATGACGTCTTCCATTTACATCATTTTCTCTGACTATTGTACAAAAATCACTCTTACAAAAGCTTATTTTTCTATCTTCTTCATGCTATTTGAGATACACATTAGTAGAAATGGCCTTATTACTTAGTTCCTTATAAATAGATGGGAGAATAGGTAATACACCAGGTTAAAGGGATAGTCACATGTTTTCAAAGTTGGCCCTAAACGAGCGTCGACTTCCCGTTTGATAAAACCTTAATAGAATTTCTCGCAAACAGTTAACTAGACAAAAAAGAAACAAGGAATGTAATTGACATAAAAGTAAAATAATAGAAACTCCATGTAAAGGGTAGTTTGGGTATAGGGAATTTTCCTGAAAATCTTCGTGTCGCATACTTGCAAGGCACAGAACTCAAATACCGAACTGGGTACTTATACTCTCTTTTCTTTTTAAGTTAGGCGGTTTATACAAGACAGTTTTTTCCAAAAATTATGTTTATGAGCTCTGGGGTCCTCAAGACATACCAGGGCCGGCTAATGAACCCCGGGCCTCACACAGATATGGCGCCACTAGGTCAGTTAGACGGTAGCATCGTATAGTTTAACTCTAGACTAGCTTGTACCCGTAGTTACAGGTCAATAGCTTATTTAGTTTTCGAATAACAGCATTTTACATAGAGTTTTCACGAAAATGGAGGATTTGGAAAAACGAGCAGTGATTAAATACTTCCATTTGAAAGGCTTAATGCCAAAAGAAATCAAGGAGGAAATGGACAGTACATTGAAAAACTCTGCCCCTTCATATTCAATGATTAAAAGGTGGGTTGCAGAGTTTAAAATGGGACGTACGAGCACTAGTGATGAGCCTCGATGGACGCCCTGTAGAAGTGACAACTCCAGAGATCATTGAAAAAATTCATCGTTTAGTATTGGAAGACCCCAGATTAAAGTTGTTTGTGATAGCAGAGGCTATAAACACATCAAAAGGACCTGCAGGTAATATTTTATGTTTTGGGCTTTCATAAGGTCTGTGAAAGATAGGTGCCGCGTTTGTTGACACCTGATCAAAAGTTGTAAAGAAAACTGTTTCTGTTAAGAATGTGGAGCTCTACAGCAAAAATCCCAGTGAATTTTTGAGACTACTTATTACCATGGATGAAACTAGGATACATCACTACACTCCAGAAAGTAAATCACCGTCAAAACAGTGGATTGCGCCAGTGAACCAACTCCAAAAAAAGACAAAGTCAATTTTGTCAGCTAACAAGGTTATGGTGAGTGCTTTCTGGGATGCACAGGGAATTATTTTTATTGATTACTTGGAAAAGGGTAAAAGTAGCATGGTGACTACTACGCAAGCTTACTGCAACGTTTGAATGATGGGATGAAAAGAAAAAGACCTCATTTGGCAAAAAATGTTGTTTCATCACGACAATGCTCCGGCCTATCCTTCAGTCATTGCAATGGGAAAAATGTGCGAATTAAAGTTCGGATTGCTTGAACATCCACCCTATTCGCCAGAACTAGCAACCAGTTCCTGTTCCCATACCTCAAAAATTTTCTTGGAGGACGAGAGAGCATTGATTCGGTAAACAGTTATTTTGGGGACCTTGATATAATCGCATTACAGAGATGGTTTAAAGTAGAAGACCGATCTGACAAATGTATTAGCCTTTCTGGAGATTGTAATGAGAAATAAAGCAAAAAAAAAAAAAACATTATAAATGCTGCTTTCATTGAGAGGCCCGGGGCTTATCAGCCGATCCTAGTATATTTTCAGAGATATATCGTTGTCGAAGTTTTGAGTGGAATTCAATATCTTCTCTACCTACAATGTCCATTGTATGTGGCAGAGGAAGTAATAATACAAAAATTTTGTGTAAGAGCATGTCAAAATAATATACACTCATATTTTATAAATTGGTTGGCTGGTTTTTCAAGCACCCATTCAGGTAATCTGGAATTTGCATATTTACCCAGAACGTCAGTAAATTTCAAGGACGCTACTGTACGCCACAATGCAATGAGCATTACGCCGTAGTCAGACACATGCAGCCAGCCATACATTATGTAAAACTCACGTGTCTGGGAACAAACTGGTTCCAGTTTATGCTCGTTTTCTGTACCTCACGTGCTCCAAGTTGTTGAAGCTGCCCTCGTTAACATTCATGGACTTCTCTTCCTTGAATGGAACACAGAAAGAGGAAGAAAAAATCTTATGTGTTCTATACCCATTACCACCTCTACATCTCTTCAATAAACCATTGTTAAAAAGTCAATTCTTCTATTTACTTCAAGCTAATCGAAATAAAATTAGTAAAAATGGTCTTATTCTTGCCTCATTTTTAGAAAAAGGTCGTGGGTGTCTGTCTATCAGTGTGCATATGTGTGTCTGTGGGCAGTATAGCTCAAAAACGACAAGTGTTGGTATTTAAGTTCTGTATCTTCCAAGGATGCGACATGAAGATTTTATTAAAATATCGTATATTAAGATATGTGTAAAATAAAATGTATGTCTTGAATTTTCTTGGAATAGCCTTTCAAGACATCTTTATTTTGGATGCATTTTGCAGAATTTTGCATAACTGGTAAACCGTAAGAAATAGACAAAAACTTACTTCACTAAAAATGTAGAACTCGTTAAAACACACAATTTATGATATATGTATTTTTTTCGTAGAGTTCACCGTTTTTGAGATATTCCCTGTTATTGGTTTCAGTTTTAAAATGCTTATACTTTTCTCATGCGGGAATTTGTCAACCCTTGGCTCCACAAACAAAGAAACTTCAATCATATAGCATCCTACTTTTAAGACATTTGACTATCTCTTTAGCCTATGACGCTCCCACATTTCCCTTCTACTCACAAGGAAGCAAGTAATAGGACATTTCTGCTATTTTTTTATTTTCTCTATACGTACTATGTACACAGTGTGTAGAGAAAGTATTGTATTGTACCCAAAAATTCGATACTGAGATTTCACCGGAAATATATGTTTTGAGACCCCTTGAATACAAAAAAAAGCATTTTTAGAAAAATTTTCGTGTGTGTGTATGTGTGTGTGTGTGAGACTGTCTGTGGGCAGCATAGCTCAAAAATGAACAACCGCTAAAACCCAAACTTGTTATTTAAGTTTGGTATCTTCCAAGGATGCAACACGAAGATTTTCAAGAAAATCCCCCCACGCCAAACTACCCTTCACATAAAAAACATTTCGAAAATTTTGATTTTCTTAAAAATGACTAACGATTTTGATTAAAATCTCGGATATTTAAGATATTTACTTGACAAATAAAATGTATATCTTGAATTTTCTGGGAATAGCCTCTGAAGACTACTTTATTCTGGATGAATTTTACGGATTTTTGGATAACTGCTAAACCGTAAGAGATGGACAAAAACTTACCACACAGAAAATGTAGAGCACGTTAAACCACATAATTTATGTTCTATGCATTTCTTTTGTGGAGTTGATCGTTTTTAACACATTCCTTGCTTTTGGTTTCAGCTGTGAAAAATATAATTTTCTCATACAGGAATCTATCAACCCCTGTCCATAAAAACAAAGAAACTTCAGTCACATAGCAACCAGCTTATGACTATCACTTTAATCTATGGTACTCCCTTTATTTCACTTCTACTTAGAAGGAAGCAAGTAATACGACTATTTTGTTAATGTTTTCTCAATTAGAATGAAGTAAATAGAAGCCTAAGCTTTTTAACAATAATTTTTTGCAGAGATGTAGAGAAAGGCATGTGTATGGAACGCATTAGATTTTTAGCTCAGTTTTTGGAGTGGCTGTAGATGTAATCCGGTAGAAAGAGATGGAGCGATAAAAAGGCTTTCAGATACCAGCAGGGAGTAACGTTGGACGCCGGTTAGCGAGGTGAGATTTACAATGCACTGGTCTGAAGCCAGTTTCCGCTTCGCGCCATGAAAGAAAGACCTAACCTGCACACTTTATGTATGTTTCTGCTATTCTTTTTGATCTTACTTTTGTTAATTTTTACCTCACACGAAACAGTGTTCACTGTGGCGTTTTAAAATCACGGGGTAAATCATGCTAGAAACAACTGTATCATTTGGCCTTTTCAAGCACGCAACATCAACCGTTAATTATAAATAACTAAGTGGTTTAATGTAACAAAAACACGAACACAATTCTGTATGGGTTTAAACACCTTAAGTAATAGTTATATACCAAGGGTTTTAAATACTTACTTTCTCTAACTGCTCTACAAACTTCTTACAAAAGATTCTTCTTCCTTTTACACAATGCTCTTCGAGATAAACATTATCAGAATGTTATTACTTAGTGCCTTATAAGTAGAGGGAACTAAAGAAATGCGCTACGCTAAAGGGATAGTCAAATGTTTTAAAAGCTGTCGTTGTGCGATTGTCATTGCAAATCACTTCTTTGCTTGGCCAGGAGTAGAACATAAGAAAAACTGATACTTCCTGTCTGAAAAAAGTATAAGTACTTCACAATTGAAACCAATAATAAGAAATATCTCGGAAACGGTTTCCTCCACAACAAAAATTATTTGTTTTGACGAGATCTGCATTTTTTGTGTATGTAAGTTTTGTTTGTCGCTTATCTAGAGTAGTTTGTGGTGGGGGGATGTTCTTGAAAATCTTCGTATCGCACCCTTGGAAGATACTAAACTTAATACCAAGTTTGGTATTTAACGGTCTTTTCGTTTTTGAGCTTAGCTGTCCATTTGACACACACGCACACACGAACCTTTTTCTAATTTTTTTCGGACTCAGAGATTTCAAAACTATATTTCCGGTGAAATCTTGACATCGAATTTTCGGGTGGAATACAATACCTTCTCTATCCAATATGAACATTGTCCATACGGACTAGAGAAAGTAAAATGTCTCATGAGTTCCAATTACATGAATTTATCTATCTATTAGGTATTCTTACAAAAGCGTATCCTCATGCTAATCGAGATAAATATTAGCAGAAATGGACATATTACTCGCTTTCTTGCACGTATACGGAAAATAAGGGAATACACTAGGCTAAAGCGATGGTCAATCTTTTAAAAGTCGTCACTATGTGAAACAGTTGAAATTAGGTTGTCTTTGAACGGCCAGGAATAAAAGAAAAGAGCTTTGAAAGGAAAGACGACTTCCCGTTTGAGAATAATATTAGTAATTTAAAATTGAAACCAATACGAGGAATAACTCGGAAATGATTAACTCTACAAAAATTGTAGATGACATAAATTCTATGTTTAAACGAGATCTAAATTTTTTTGTAGCAAGCATTTGTCTATCTCGGTTTACCAATTATGTAAACGTTATAGTGAAGAGGTCTCAAGGGACTATTTTCAGTATACCTGCATTTTATTTGTAATTTAAATAAATATCTTTGATATATAGTATTTTGATCAAAATCGCTAAAGAACCATTTTGGGGAGGGATTTTGTTGAAAATCTTCGTGTCGCACCCTTTTCGTTTTGAGGTGTACTCATCTTTTTGTCGCACACACATCTTTTTCAAAAAGGTTTTATTAATTTAGTGGCCCTCAAAACATGTATTTCCGTTGAAATCTCCGTATCAAGAAGCGGATTACATAGTCAGCATGGGCCGTGCCGAGTGGTCTAACCACCGTGGCGGTGCCGCTTGAATAATAATAATAATAATAATAATAATAATAATAATAACAACAACAACAACAATAATCTAACATAGAAACGTAGAGTCAGACTGAAAAATTATATACACGGATCTCCTGGTCAAAGTTCACTGATCTAACCACTGAGCTACAATGACAATGTGCCAACATGCCATTAAATTTCCCAGCTTGTTCGCGTTTTTCCTGAAAACCACAAATAGATCTCATAGTTTAACTATTAGGTAAATCATTAATTTATGAATGGCGACTATTGGGAATGTCGTTTCTTAATAATTTGAGATCTCCTGTTAGTTTAAGTCGAAAAACGCTGGTTAGTTGGGAAATTTAATGGCGCGGTAGCTCAGTGATTAGAGAAACTGGTCGTAATCCAGGAGAGCCTTGTTTCATATCCCGTCAGTGGCTTTGATTTGTTCGTTGGGCTATCTTTGTAACTCCTGTCCTATTGTTTCAGCGTGGAAGAAACAATTAATTGATAGTAAATCTAACGTAGCTCTCATAATGTGATAGCAATACAAAAGCAAGCATAATACATTCAATTAATGACAATAACATGAATTATTAAATGCCAATGAGACAAATTATAAAAGTCATTACCATTCATAATCACATTAACTCATTGGCAAACATTATAGATTCATATCCACGTGTGTCATAAAAGAAAAATAAAATACAACACAACCGAACGAGACGAGAATAAACAAATATATAACGTTTAATATTATTTTTACTTTCTCTAGCCCGTATGTACACTGTACATAGTGGACAAAAATTTAATACCGAGATTTCACCAGAGATACATTTTTGAGACCTTCTGAATGAAACAAACATTCTAGAAACATCTGTGTTGTGTGGTGTTGTGTGTGTGTGTGTGTGTGTTGTGTGTGTGTGTGTGATGTGGTGTGTGTGTGTGTTGTGTGTTTGTGTGTGTTGTGTGTGTTGTGTGGTGTGTGTTGTGTGTGTTGCGTGTGGTGTGTTGTGTGTGTTGTGTGTGTTGTGTATGTGTTGTGTGTGTTGTGAGGTGTTGTGTGGTGTTGTGTGGTGTTGTGTGTTGTGTGTGTGTGTTGTGTGTTGTGTGGTGTTGCGTGTGTGTGTTGTGTGTGTGTTGTGTGGTGTTGTGTGTGTGGTGTTGTGTGTTGTGTGGTGTTGTGTGTTGTGTGTGTTGTGTGGTGTTGTGTGTTGTGTGTGTGTGTGTTGTGTGGTGTTGTGTGGTGTTGTGTGTGTTGTGTGTGTGTGTTGTGTGGTGTTGTGTGTGTGTGGTGTTGTGTGCTGTGTGTGTTGTGTGTGTGTGTGTGGTGTTTGGGCGGCATAGCTAAAAAAAATGTCGATTAAATATTTGCATTTAAGTTCAGTGTCTTCCAAGGATACGATACAAAGCTTTTCAAGAAAATCCCATTACCCCAACTACCCTTTACATGGAACACTTTCCGAAATTTTTTAAATGTATATCGAATTTTCTGGGAATAGCCTCTGAAGACCTCTTCATTCTGGATGACTCTTGTATAACTGTAAACCGTAAACTGTAAACACTTCTACACAAAAAATGTTGATCTTGTTAGAACACACAATTTATGTAAGATACATAAACTTTTCTCAAACGGGAAGTCGATCTTTCTTTTCGTCTCTCTGTTTTTACTACTAGCAATCAAAGAGAACCGAATTTAAATTGTTTCATATGGGGAACAGCTTTTAAAAGCTTGAACATCGCTTTCGTCTGTTTATTCCCTTATTTCGTTCTACTACAAAGAAGCAATTAATAAGATCAATTCTGACAATATTTATCTTTTTTAGCATGGTGTAGATAAAAGAATAAATTATGTAAGTAAAATTGTTTGTGTAAAAGCTAGAGCGAGCCATGTGAATGGAACACAAAAGGCTTTTTGTAAACTGTACCTAGGGCAAATTTAACACCATTTTAGAATACTTCCAACGATAATTTCTATGCCAAACCGTTCGACCATTCTATGTAGCATTTGCTATCTTGCCCATTCATCTACATGTTATTTCCCTTCTAAAGAAATAAATCAAGAATATTACTGTAATCGCCATTCTGTTCTATAGCAAATCTCTCTAATCGACCTACAAGCTTGTGTATGCAAGTTGATTGCATAGTGAGTCCAGTCCGCAAAAGCCTGCAACAAAAAGATCAAGGCCGTCATTACCTCTACCCGCTTGACTATCAATTACGACCTCCAGTGCAGATCACGTGTATACATTCAAGATGTTTTTCTCTATTCACTCTTCTACAAACTATTCTTATAAAAGTTAATTACACGTCAAGTTAAATTTTGTAAAAATGCTTTTACTTTCTTTAGCAAGTATGCAATTCAATGTACATAATAGCTACAGAAGGTATTTTATTCCACCCAAAAATTCGATGTCGAGATTTTACCGGAAATGTATGTTTTGAGGTCCCCTAAGTCCGAAAAAATTAGAAAATAGGTCTCTGTGTGTAGACCGCATAACTCAAAAATGAAAAAAGAAATCGGTAAGTAGCAAACTTGGTATTTAGGTATTTATCTTCCAATGATACGACACAAAGATGTGCAAGAAAATCTCCCCATGAAACATTTTTTTGAAAATGTTTGTTTTTCTAAAAAATGGCTCTAACGATTTCGTTACTTACGATAGTATGTCGCCATTAAGGTGGTTCTCTGAAGAGGAGATACACTGGTTAGTTCAACTGGGTAAAAAACCATATAATCAGTTAGAAGATTGAATGACATGCCGGCATGTTGTCACAGTACCTCAGCGGTGGCATTGAATTTATCAGCTGGTTCCAATAATAAGAATATTATGTTTTTTCACAAAGAAACATTATAATTTTATCATCGTAATTCCAAAATCCGTCGTTTTAAGAAGTTCTAAGAAAGGCTTGTTTATGAAAAGAAATGTTTTCTTTACACCACTTGAATGCAGCAGTGGGGGTTTATGGAACATTTCTATTCAGAGAGTTTGCAAGGCAAACAGCCAGAAGAATCGAGTTCGCATTGTAGCCTCTATTATGTCGACACAAACCTGTCAAGTTTATGTACGTATGTGAGACGCAAACAAATGAATTCCCATTCAGAACCACCTAAGGTCTCGATTCTTTCAACTCTTCCTTTATATCTTTTCTGAGGGCTGTCCAAACTAATGGATTTCCATCGCATCCTCTTTGACTTCGCTCTCGAGTTGACATCGTTAGAGAACAGGGGTAGTATAAAGCAGAAAACTCGCGCGAGGCTTTCGCGCTTCGCCTCTTCAAGAGGTCATCATCGATGGGATGAAGGAGAACCATGAAATAATCAGAAAATTTGCCACATATTTTAAGCTTAGCTATAGTAAGTACAGCAATATTGCGGCCCATCCAAAATATTCACTTACATGACCTTGTCTAGCTGTTCTACAAACACATTTCTTACAAAAGATTGGATATTGTTCTTTCTACACCATGCTAATCAAGATAAACATTAGCGTAATGTTCTTATTACATCATAAATAAAATGTATATCACGAATTTTCTAGCATAGCTTCTGAAGACCTCTTCATTCTATATACATTTTCATAACTGGTAAATTTTGCATATTTTATCGCAATGTTACATATCTTGTAAACCGTAAGAGACAGAGAAAAACTTACTACGGAAAATATGGAGATCTCGCTAAAACATACAATTTCTGTAATGTATTATAATAAAATAAGCAGAGTGGCCTTATTACTTGATTCCTTGTAAGTAGAAGGGAAATAAATAAGCCAAAGGGATAGTTAAATATTTTAAAAGCTGGTTGCTATGTGATTGAAATTCCTTTATTTGTACGGCCAGGAGTTGACAAATGACCATATGAGAAAAATGTAAAGTATTTTAAAACAAACCAATAAAAGGAATATCTAACAAACGGTCAACTCCAGAAAAAGAAAACCATATATATCGCATAAATTATGTGTTTTAGCGAGCTCTGCATTCTTTGTGCAGTAAGTTTGTATGTATCTCTTACGGTTTATAAGTTAAGCAACATCCGAAAAATTCATTAAGAATAAAGAGGTCTTCAGAGCTATTCCCAGACAATTCAAGATATACATTTTATTTGTAATGTAAATATCGTTAATGTAATCTATTTTATGGACATGGGCGCGCGCGCGCGCGCGCACACACGGCCCTTTTGCTAATTGTTTTTCATACAGGGGACTCTAAAACCTGTATTTCAGGTGAAATATTGGCATCGAACTTTTGGGTGGAATGCAATACCTTCTCTAAACACTATGTACATATTACATATAGAAAAAAGTAAAAAGTGAAAAGTTTAAGGAGGTCTTCCATCTAAATTACGCACATTTAAGTCAAATTTGAAACGTATTCTTACATTTTCTTTGAATTCGTATATACATACATGCAGCAGCTTGCCTAAAACAGAAACAGCTTTTAGTAAACCTAAGAAAGCCCTAAATATTAAGCGTATTTGATCCAAATTTGTGTCGCCTTCCTGGTGTAATGGTTACCATGCTAGCTTCATATACCCAACGTCGGGGGAGGACGATGGATTTTTTCTTAGATTTACGGCACGTAAAAAATCTCAAGTCTGATAAAGAGACTTCTGAGCAAAATTAAGCGGTCTTTCACGCCTAAATGGGACGCTGAGAGCCATAGTAGTTAAAGAGTATCCATAAATAAAACTTTATTTTCATTTCCAAATTTGAACCCATCTGATAAATATTTTAATTATGCAGAAGTTTAAATACAAAACTGATCACTAAGGGTTCCTCCATCTACAGTACTTTCATTTTGTATTGATTTTAACAAAATTTGGAATATATTGGTACATTATCTTCAGATTCTAATATATCAAGCATATATCGCCTAAAACATGGTAACTTTTTTGGAAGCTCTGCAAGCAAATCGCATTTAATAGTACATTATTTGAACGGCATTTAAAATGTGTGTACGAAATTGTTAACTCCATTCATAAAAACTTAAATTCGTGTTTCGAATTATCTAAAGCATGCCGAGAACAAGGTATTCTATGCAGCGAACGCACCTACAGGTGCTGGTAATCGATAACCGAGCACTAATACAGGATTGAGAACCAAATATTCTAGTACAAAGAGAATACAAAGTGCGTAATTCTTCCCTTGCTTGATTACACAGGCGAATGTTTTGAATTTGCTGCAGAATCATTTAGAGCAATTCTGTGGTTCTGAATGACGCATGCGCTGCAAACCAGAGGGGTTTATATTTTAGTCACGCAGATTGCATTGCTGCAGATAAACAACAGCAGAGCTCATCCCGTGCAATTAAGCGTATGTAATTAAACCCGTGAAATGGAAATGGAATAAAACCTAAGCAATTAACCTGGTTTGGGCAATACATTTAACTCCCGTGTGTTCATTAGGATGGACCGTACAACCATCAAGCGAGTTCATGCCTTTTTCCAAAAAACTATGCCAATACCACATTCACTTGCAACCACACTTCCGAATAATGCTCACGGGAATATAATCCAGCAAATAATGCGTTTTAGACAAAAGTCATGTTACATTCATACGATTTTCTCAAGCAAGTCTTCTTTACCTCCCTAGAGGTAAAGAAATAGCTTCTTTTGAGAATATTGGGAGTGAGATTTTTACTATAATCCATCAAAAAATCGAAAATTGCTTTTTTTACATAGTTGTTGGAACCTTTGGGCGTCTACAGAAAATCAGGCTCTGTAGCCATTTAAAGATCTTACAATGCACCCGTTTCATACCAAACTATTTCATTAAACAGCGTTTTTCTAAAAACTACATTTTTACACATTCAAACTGTTCCAAGCGTTTTGTTTAAATATAAATACATGTGCAGAAGTATCTATTCTAATATTGCAAAGGACATACTTATATTAACATCAATAGTGTTTTTTTAAAAACTCTTATGTGTTACACTCACATGACTTTCTCTAGTCGTTATACAAACCTCTTACATAAGATTATTCTTCTTTCTGCACCTTGTTAATCGAGGTATTCAGCACAACTTTCTTAGTACTTAGTTCCTTATTAGCAGGAAGAAAATAAGGGAATATACTAGGCTAAATCGATAGTCAAATGTTTTAAAAGCTGTCGTTATGCGATTGTCATTACAAATCGCTTCTTTTTTTGGCCAGGAGTAGAACAAAAGAAAAACGGACACTCCCGTCTGAGAAAAATAAAGTACTTCACAACTGAAACTAATAACAATGAATACCTCGAAAACGGTAAGCTCCACGAGAAAAATGGATATTACGTAAATTGTGTTTTTTAATAAGGCCTACACTTTTTGTATAGTAAGTTTTTGTCAATCTCTTACGGTTTATTAGTTATGTCAAATTAAGCAAAATTCATCCAGAATAAACAGGTCTTTAGAAGCTATTCCCAGAAAATTCAAGATATACATTTTATTTCTTAGGTAAATATCTTTAATATACGATATTTTAATCAAAATCGTTAGAGCCATTTTTAAGAAAATCAAAATTTTCGAAAAACGTTCCATGTAAAGGGTAGTTTGGGGTGGGGGGGATTTTTCTCAAAATCTTCGTGTCGCATCCCTGGAAGATACTGAACTTAAATACCAAGTTTGGTATTTTAGCTACATTTCGTTTTTGAGTTATCGTGTTCACGGACACACACACACACACACACGCACACACGGACCTTTTTCTGGAAATGCTTTTTTTGGATTCAGGGGGTCCTAAAACATGTATTTCCGGTGAAATCTCGACATTGAATTTTTGGGTGGAATGCAATACTTCTCTATCCCTATGTACATTATACATACGGGGCTATAGAAAGTAGAAATATATTATGAAAAACTGATGTGTTCCAATCACATGACTTCTCTACATCTCTGCTAACAATTATTGTTAAAAAGCTTATTCTGCTATTTACTTCAAGCTAATCGAGAAAAAATTAGCAGAAATGGTCTCATTAATGCAGCCTTGTAAATAGAAGGTAAATAGGGGAGTACCATAGGCTAAAGTAATATTCAAATCTTTTAAACGCTGGTTGTAATGTGATTGAAGTTCCTTTGTATGGCCAGGAGTTGACAAATTCTCATATGAAAAAAGTGTATTTTAAAACTGAAACCAATAACAAGGAATATATAAAAATTGGTCAACTCCACGAAAAAAAATCTGATGTGTACCATTCACATGACTTTCTCCATATCCCTGCAACAAATAATTCTTAAAAACTTATACTTCTATTTACTTTATGCTAATCAGAAAAAATTAGTCTTATTACTCGCTTCCTTGTAAGTAGAAGCCAAATAAGGGACAACCGTAGGTTAAAATGATAGTCAAAAGCTGGTTGCTAGGTCAATGAAGTTCCTTTGTTTATATGGATAGGAGTTGACAAGTTCCTGTATGAGAAAAGTATACGTTTTTCATAGCAGAAACCAAAAATAAGGAATGTCACAAAAACGACCAACTCCACGAAAAAATATATATAACATAAATTGTGTGTTTTAAAGTGCTTAACATTTTTTGTGTAGTAATTTTTGTCCATCTCTTACGGTTTAGCAGTCATTCAAAATTTAGTAAAATTCATCCAGAATAAAGTACTCTTCAGAGGCTATTCCCAGAAAATTCAAGATATACATTTCATTTGCCAGGTAAATATGTTTAATATCCTACATTTTAATCAAAATCGTTAGAGCCATTTTTGAGAAAATCAAAATTTTCGAAAAAAGTTCTATGTAAAGGGTAGTTGGGGGTGGGGGGATTTTTCTCAAAATCTTCGTGTTGGATCCCTGGAAGATACTAAACTTAAATACCAAGTTTGGTATTTTACCGACTTTTCGTTTTTGAGTTATCGTGTTCACAGACACACGGACACGGACACACACACACACACACACACACACACACACACACACACGGACCGTTTTGTGAAAATGCTTTTTTTGGATATTGGGGACCCTAAAACATATATTTCCGGTGAAATCTCGGTATCGAATTTTTGGTGGAGTGCAATACTTTCTCTATACACTATGTACATAGTGCGTATGGAGAAAGTAAAAATGTATGACATAATCTTTGGAAGATACAAAACCTAAATACTAAGTTTGGTATTTAACGGTTTTTCCGTTTTTGTGCTGTGCTGTCCACACACAGGGACAGAAATCTCTCCAATAATTCAGGGGGACCAAAACATGTATTTCCGGTATCGAATTTTTGGGTGTATTACAATACCTTCTCTACACACTATGTACATAGTACGTGTAGAGAAAGTAAAAATGTTATCCATTCAATGACTTTCTCTACCTGTTCTAAAAACTTCTTATAAAGATGATTCTGCTTTTTACCTCATGCTAATTGAGATAAGCATAATGGTCTTATTACCTAGTCCGTTATAAGTAGAAGGGAACTAAGCGACTATACTAAAGCGATAGTCATATGTTTTAAAAGCTGTCACTCTGCGATTGTCATTGAAATTCGCTAATTTGCATAGCCCGGAGTTGTCCGGAGTAAAACGAAAGAAACTCGGATGACTTCCTGTTTGAGGAATGTATAAGTATTTTAAGACTGAAACCAATAACAAGGAACATCTCGGACACGGTTAGCTGTACAATTAAATGTAAAGGACATAAAATGTATGTTTCGACAAGACCTGCACTTTGTGAGCAGTAACCTTTTGTCTATCTCTTACAGTTTACCAGTTATGCAAAAGTTATTCAGAATGAAGAGGACTTCAGAGGGTATTTCCAAGAACTTCAAGATACATATTTTACTTATTATGTAATTATCTTTAATATACTGCATTTTAATAAAAATCGGTAGAGCCATTTTGAGAACATGAAAATTTTCGAAAATTATTGCGTGTAAAGGGTGGTTTGGTGCTCATTTAAATACCAACTTTAACCGAGTTTTCGTTTTTGAGTTATGCTGTCCACCCATACACACACAAACAATCACACACACACACTTTTTCTAATACTTTTTTTTTTATTTGATGGGTCTCAAATGATATATTTCAGGTGAAATTTTCGATCGAATTTTCGGGTGGAACACAATACCTTATCTACCTAAGCTACTATGTAATTGTACATTCGTGGTCGAGAAAGTAAAAATGCTTCCTTCGGGTTCACGGGGTCTCTAAACGTTTACTCCCGTTGAAATCTCGATAGGTACTGCATTTTTGGATGGAGTGCAATACTTCCTCTACTTATGGATAGGATAGGAGAAGTATGGGGGAACTCAGCAGTGAAACATCAAGGTTTTTGTATCTATATACCATGACGGGGCGTCCTCAGGCGGGAGGAGTGAGATGAATGAAAACACTGGGCGGCCGGAACGAGCAGCAACGGCAAAGTATGACAGAGTCCCTATAGTTACTAGATTGAAACGATTTGACAGTTAGACTGGCCCTCCTGGCCCCGCTAAGAGGCGGTTCTTATAACCCGGCAATCAGTTGAAGGGCGAGAGACGCCAAGAGGTACACAGAGCATCCTTTTTGCTTGCCTCGCCGCACCGAAGCACCATCATTGACTCTTACAACCATAAAACAGACCATCAGGATTGGGATGGATGAAATTATGAATGGAACCACTGGAAGGGCAGTAAATTGGGGGATGAAAGGTACCGCTCCAGCATTCGACTTGCCACCCTTGAGAAAGCCTATATGACAGAGTGGTGGTCGTCGGGGATCTAAGTCAGGATCTCCTTACTGCCTGTGTTAACAATCTTTCCAATTAGTTATCCTTCTGTAATATTAATGACTCGAAACGGAATAAATAATATAATAATGTGTTCACTTTTACGAGTAGTTGCTTCAAAAACTTCAATTTTCATTTTACAACACATTAGGTACTGGAATTTGTGAGCCTATCTAGCAGAAGAAAAAAATATATAAACAGGAAATCGTGCCGAGCATATTTTCCAAGGTTGTTCTAGAATTGCTGGCATACACGGGCGTTAAGTACGTTCTTGGGTTGCAGATATGAAATGCCAGTAAATCCCTGCAACGAAAAGGCGTAGCTAAAGACACTTGTGCAAGTCCATTATCCAATTAGCTTATTGAGAACGCAATCCGTTTGATGTCGACATCCCCCCTACTAGGAACAAATGTGTTAGTTCCATTGGCTTTATGAAACCGGCGGGGCGTGCCATAATCCAATCTTTTCATTCTTACCTTCTCTGTCACCTACCTACGAAGGCTGTTCTATAAGCGTGTTAGGAAAGCGCCATTGTTTCAAACAGAAAATTATTTGATTTAATTGTTTTATCACACAAGCCTTGAGTTGGATAGGTAGAGTCAGACTGAAAAATTCAATGCCATTGCCGGGATTTGAACCACGGATCTCCCGTCTCTAGCCGGTTGCTCTTCCACTGAGCTGTCATGGCAACATGCCGGCATAGCATTGTATTTTCAACTGACTCGCATGTTTCCCGGTAAACCACAATGTGATCTCAAATTATTTCGAGATGATTAAGTCAATACTCTTTGACCATAATAGTTGGCTATACTATGAATCCTGGGACTTAAAAGTACTTACAACATTGTAATTCGCCATTGGGGTTGTCATCTCGAAATAATTTGAGATCACCTTGTGGAACACCAGGAAACATGCGAATCAGTTGAGAAATTCAGTGCTATGTAGCTCATTGGTAGAGCAATCGGCCAGAAACCGGGAGATCCGTGGTTCAAATCCCGGCTATGGCATTGTATTTTTCAGTCTGACTCTACCTATCCAACTCCTGTCCTACACACGTACTTACGACATTATAAGTCGCCATAGGGCTTGTCACCTCAAAATAATTTGAGATCACCTTGAGGTTTACCGGGAAACATGCGAGTCAGTTGAGAAATTCAATGCTATGCCGGCATGTTGTCATGGTAGCTCAGTGGTAGAGCAACCGGGAGATCCTAGTTCTAATTTCGGCTATGGCATTGAATTTTTCAGAAAATTATTAACTTCTCAATATAATGACATTTAGCAATATACACCTCTCTCATCATTCCAGCCACTTTTAACCCCTGTAAAAATAAGAGGGAATTAATAAAAAAAGTAGGAATCGGCGCTCGTTGCCGTCTGGCGTGATCATAGAAAGGCGCGGATGAAAACAATCAACATTTTTAAAACTACTTTTAAAGGCCTTACTTACTAACATTATGAAAGGAGATGCCGAAACTGGCCACCGTCGTTGTCCATAGTTTTTGGCACATCGTTGGGAAACTATGCATCACTCGCCGTAGTTCACCTTGAGAAGTGCTGGCAATTTCCTGGCGGATATTTTGTTTTAATTCTTCCAGGGTATATGGGTTTGTCTTTTATCCCATGGATAGAAATCGCAGGGGGTTGGGTCGTGGGACCGAGGAGGGCCACAGATCTCTACTAATAATTCTGTCCTGAAACACACTTTTAATTGTTCTTATCGAGCGATCAATGATCGATATTAACAATTGCAGAGTTTTGTCGAAGAAGGCAAAATCATGCACATTTTCTGTTACTTCTCTAAAAGAAAGGGGGGCAACATTGTATTCACCTAGGTGCGGGCGTCAACAATTAACTCTAAAAAAAAAAAAAAAAAAAAAAATTACCCTATAACTCATTCTCCACAATTTTTCTGTAAATCGTACTTTCACTTGGCGAGCTGACTGAGTCTGAGTTAACACATACACCGCTGAGCAGTAGAAAACATACTAAGCTATAATACACTCTGTGACTAAGTACAGGTCAAAATAATAAATCACTTCACCATATCACTGTCAACTTAATACTGTTCAGAGCAAAACTGAGTCAGAACCGTGACCTTTGCAGTAACAGTACTGAATCACGTGTCCACACGCCCAGTGGAAAAACACCGCGCAGCCGGTTCAGAGGTTTTTGACTCACTCGATAGGAATCGTCTTGCTGTGTAAAATACGCTTCATTCTCTACGATAACCGCTTCATTTTGTCTAAATTTTGTTCCCGCAAGCCATCTCTGTACATCAATCAATCTCCTAATTTTAATTGTAATTTTACAAAGATCGTCATGAAGAGCATAAGGCAAAGTGTTTCCATCGGATACTACTTGTAGCCAACCTCTACACTTCACTCCATGTTAGGTTAATAAACTTTATATTACTAAACACACGCACATTTACTCTCATATTCATACTTCCAAATCCTATGGCGAATAGGGAATAATTCTGATTAAAGAAAAACTCCCCGCCCCAGCAGGGAATCGAAGTCAGCTCGCTGACCACTCGACCACGGAGGCAGTCTTTTGTTTTCTATTGTAATTTCCTTTTGGGAGTTTGAGACATTTCCATCTAGGGTAGTTAAATTATAAGGTAACCCCTCTACGTAAATATCAAGCTTATATTTAATTATCTCCCGTAGATGCGACACTAAGATTTACAAGAAAATAATCTCACCACAAATTACTGCATACATGCAAGATCTTTCTATAATTTTTATGTTCTCTAAAATGACATTATAATTTTAACTAAAATGCTATTCTTTAAGATATATGAAAAGTAATTTTTTTTTTCTTCTGAAAATGGCCTGTGAAGTTCTCTTGACTCTGTAGGAATTTTGTTTTATTTTTGTAACAGGCACATATCTTTAAACATAGAATTTATTTAAAATAACCCTTTCTGTTTTCTCTGTTGTATATAGCAAGGACAGGAAATATTGCATTCTACTCAAAAAATTAATAAAGAGATTTCACCAGAAACACACGTTTTGAGACTCCCTGAATAAAAAATAAAGTTTAGAAAAATGCCCTTGTGCTGACGGTGTGTTTGTAAACAGCAATACTAAAATTGGAAAATCGGTTAAATATCAAACAGGCATTTGAATTGAGTATTTTCGAAAAGTACAACATTAAGATTTTCCAAAAAAAGACCCCATCCTAAACTACCCTTTAATTGGAAGGTTTTTCGACAAATTTAAGTTTCTCGAAAATGACTCTAAAATGTTTGATTAAAATACCATTTATTAAATGTCATTCTGAATGACTATTGCGTAACTAGTAAACCACAACAGACATACAAAACCTTAGTACACAAAAAATTCAGGCAATTTACGTCCGATTTATTTTTAGTGTAGTTACCCACATCAGTTATATTTCATATTATTTGCTTAAATTTTACAATACTTATACTTTTCTCAATGGGAAATCGATATTTATGAGAACTTATTTCAAATAATTCCATAGGGACGCGCTCTTAAAAGATATGACCTTCGCTTGAGCATTGTGTAGTCCCTTATTTGCGTTGTATCTACAAAAATCTGATGTGTTCCATTCACATAACCTCTGAATCAAATTATTGCTAAAAAGTTTATGCTTCTCTTTACTTCACTCTAATTGTGAAAAAGTTAGCAGAAATAGTCTTATTACTTGCTTCCTTGTAAGTAGAAGCAAAATAAGGGAGTACCATAGGTTAAAGTGATAGTCAAGCTGGTTGCTATGCGACTGAAGTTCCTTTGTTTGTATGTATGGACAGGAGTTGATGTATGTTCCTGTATGAGAAAATCATGCTTTTCAAAACTGAAACTAAAAACAAGGAATATCTCAAAAACGATCAACTCCACGAAAAAAATGTTTATAACACAAATCGTGTTTTAACGTGCTCTACATTTTTGTGTGGTAAGTAAAAACTTACATACATACAAACATGTCCATCTCTTACATTTTAGTGGTAATTCAATATTCCGTAAAATTCATACAGAGTAAAGTGGTTTTCAAAGGCTATTCTCAGAAAATTCAAGATATACATTTTATTTTCCGTATAAATATCTTTGATATACCATATTTTAATCAAAATCGTTAGAGCCATTTTTGAGAAAATCATAGTTTTCGAAAAAAAGGCCCATGTAAAGGGTGTCGCATCCTTGGAAGATCCAAACTTAAATACTAAGTTTGGTATTTAAGGGTCTTTTCGTTTTTGAGATATGCTGTCCAAGACACACACACACACACGCACACACACACACACACACACACACACATGAATCTTTTTCCATTTTTTTTTTTTTTTTTTTGGATTCAGGGGACCCAAAACATGTATTCCCGGTGAACTATCAGTATCCAATTTTTGGGTAGAATGCCAATACCTTTTCTATACACTATGTACATAGTACGTGTAGAGAAAGTAAAAATATGAAATAAAATCATTTCTACTAATATTTCTCTAATTAGCAAGACTTAGGTAGAAAAACAAGCTTTTTAAGACTAGTCTGTTGCAGAGAAAGTGGTGTGAATATTCCACACCAGAGTTTCTTTTACGAATCGGGTCAGGAAATGGAGTTTTATTTATGGACGCTCTCTAACTGCAGTTGTTCTTAGCGTCCCATGGGCGAGAAGAATCGCTTAATTTTGCTCAGAGGCCTCTCTATCATGCTTCAGATTCTTTTACGTGCCATAAATCTACAACACAGGACCAACGGCTTTACTTCCCTTCCGAAGGAAGCCATGCGAAGGATTTTTACGCCCTCTGCCGGGTTTAAACCCGCGACCTTGGGTATATGAAGTTAGCATGGTAACTATTACACCACGGTGGGTGAATCGGATATTTCCTATATTATATTATTACTGGATTGAAGTGCAGTCTTTTTCGCAACATGATCAAGAGTAGCACAGAATTGCAAAGCAGGACATAGCTCCTTTTTAAAAAAAAACTAACTAATATTTAAGCCTCCTATAGCCCCTTTCTGCAACACAAAAATGTTTAATGAAATTATTTCTGAAAAAGTTTTATCTCTATTAATATGAAATAGATAGAATATATCTTATGTGTTCCATTCACATGACACGTAGAAGGGACATACGGGAGTACACTAGGCTAAATTGATAGTCAAATCTTTTAAAAGCTGGTTGATATTTAATAGAAGTGTCTTTGTTTATGTTGACAGGAGTTGACAAATTCCTATATGAGATAAGTATAAGTATTTTAAATCTGAAACAAATAACAAGGAATGTCTAAAAAAAAAACGACCAACTTTACGAAACAAATGTATATAACAATAAATTGTGTGTTTTAACATGTTCCACATTTTTTTGTGCTGTAAGTTTTGTCTATCTCTTAAGGTTTACCTGTTATGCAAAATTTCGCAAAATTTCGCTTTTCCCAGAAAATTGAAGATATACGTTTTATTTGTCACACAAATATTTTAAGTATAAGAGATTTTATTCAAAATCGTTAGACCCATTTTTTCAGAAAATCAAAATTTTCGAAATTTTTTCCATGTAAAGAGTAGTTACGGGTGAAGAGATTCTCTTGAAAATCTTCGTTTCGCATCCTTGGAAGATACTGAACTTAAGTATTAAGTTTGGTATTTGACGGACTGTTCGTTTTTGAGCTATGCACCTTCAAACCCACACATACACGTGGACATTTTTCTAAAAAAAACTTTTTTTGGATACAAGGGGTTCCAAAACATCCATTTCCGGTGAAATCTCGGTATCGAATTTTTGTGTAAAATACAATACCTTCTGTATACACTCTGTACAAAGTAATAAGTTATTAAGAAGAGTTTATATAAAATTGGATAGAGAGTGAGAAATGAATGCATTTTGCTATTTTTGTTGCTTTATTGGAGATGCTTGTGTCATGGTGTTGAATATTCAATCACGGATTTCAAAATATGGAAAAACCTAAGTCAAATTGTCGATACACATGTTTTAAGCCCATGGATCCAAATCAGAGCCAGACACACAACTAATTGAGCCATCTCGCTTGGTTTGTCATTAATCTGTTTTAATTTAATATTACCTTATAATAGAAGCTGCTCGGCGTGGCCTGAACAGCTGCATCAAGCGGCCTGAAACAAAAACACATTATTTACAATAAAGAAGCAGAAGTCCAACAACAGTCTAGTGTAAACTCTTAATCTAAATATCAAATATGCAGTTAAGTACATTTGATCTGTAAAATATATTTACTTTCTCTACTACCTATAACAGTTTTTGAGGTCTTCTAATTTTTTTTTTTATTTCCGGTGAAATCTCAGTATCCAATTTTTGGGTGGAATAAAATACCTTCCCTACCTACTGTGTACATGCATGCGGTAGATAATGCAAAAATGCTTACAATAAATATCAAAACTATGTATAGGGTTATACTATAGTCATGCCTAGGCTTCGGACATGACTAGGTTAAGTTAACTTCTAGTATACTGGCGCGTTTTTTACAAGCGAGCGGAGAGGCGAGGGACAGAAGTTCCTTGCGCTACAGAATCTGCGTTAAATTAAACTCGCTTCGAAAAAGAAAAAGAAACGATATTTAATCTACAAAAAGTAAAATGCACAGCTGGGCACGTAAGTAGGTATACAGTTCTGTAGTAAACATAAGTTATTTTAGACTGCCTTCGGTCAGCAGGCTGCCTTCTCACACAGAGATCCCGGGTTTCGATTCCCGGCCTTGGGGGAAATTTTTTCTTTAACTAGAATCATTCCGTATGCTACACAGAGTCTGTTAAGTATGCTTGTGAGAGTGGATGTGCGTGTATACAGTGAGAAATCACCGGCAATTGTTTCTAAACCAAAGCAAAGAAGTTAAATTGGGTTACTTAAGTTAAACCAGTAATAAATGATAAAAGTTTTATTATAAAGTATAAATAACGTGAACAAAATAAGAATTCTGTATTCAAGTACATGAAAAACTTAGTTTCATATATGAGGACAACTATGCAATTGATTACAATATATTTTCTGAGCGTACGTAAGCAAAACGTTTTCTATTGGATTTCGGACCTTCAGAACGGGCTGTACATACACTGGTCACTTGCTTAGAGCGAAATGACCAGCAGTGTTTGCGGATGGAGAGGTCCCAGTGAAAACCAGTGTGCACGTAGCTTGTTACAGAGTGCAACTAAATCGCTACCGTGTCCTAAACCTACTCGTGTTACTACAGCCAGAAAGGCGAGTGCAATATCTAAGCGTGAGTGAACGACAATTTATGGCGTATTTAATCTGTTGTTGTATTGGTAAAGATGCTGTTTGTACATTACCATGGGTATAACTTGTAAGTGTTAGAAGCAGCAGAAAACTTTACTGTCAAGATACATTCGTGGAGTGTCTCACCGATATTGATATAAAATAATGATGATGGAAATGACAGGTGCAAGCAATATTTATTACAATTTTAACTGCCCATAACGTTAATTACACATATTGGTGAGCCTTATAGACAGTTGTATAGTAGGAAGGAAACTCAGTTATAACAATGAGTATTGCATTCTATTTACTGTACGTACTTATTGTTAAACATCTTTGTGGGTATGCTTAAATGGAATAGAAAACTCATTATGTTATACCTGCGTTCCCTGTCCTATTCATTAGTATACCACTATCTATAAGGCTCACCAATATGTACAATTGCCGTTATGGTAACTAAAATTGGTTCAATAAGAATTGATTACACCTATTTCTATCATAATTAATTTCATTTCAATATGGGTGAGGCATTCCATGAATTAACCTTGTTGGAACCAGCAGATCTATAACAGCTGATTCTAATTGCTATAAGATATACCTATTGTAAAGTAAATACAGCAACATTACCAATAGGGTATTAAAATTGCCCAATGATAGTTGGTATAACTATGTTATGAGAGGCGTTCAATAAGTCCTTAGAGAAGCCAAGAAATTACAATCGTAGCATGGAAAAGTTTGTATTTAGTAACCGTCGTCTCCTACTAGATGGCAGTTAAAAGTTTCAGCTATATCCATCAACTGGTTTGCAACAATTGGATAAATGAATCTAAACGTGACTGTGCATCCACAAATGATAGACATCGTTCCGGTCGTCCAGTAGAAGTGACTTCCTTCGAAATGATTGACAAAGTCCAGGATACGGATCGACTAATCAAAGTTCACGAAGTAGTAGAGGCTACAGGCATATCACAAGTTACAGTGTTCTCAATTTTGCACAAAAATTAAGTCTGACAAAGATCTCGGCAAAATGGGAGCCGCGTTTGTTTTCAATGGAAAATAAACGCAAACGCGTGATCGATTCGGAAAC
Organism: Hymenopus coronatus; assembly: GCA_030762935.1. NCBI lineage: Eukaryota > Metazoa > Arthropoda > Insecta > Mantodea > Hymenopodidae > Hymenopus > Hymenopus coronatus. The sequence goes on from CM060896.1 coordinate 143,326,297, forward strand.
TGGTTTGACACTTTTCCGTCGTAATTCTGACGAGTTTCTGAGTCGATGCATAACAGTTGATGAAACAAGGATTCACTCCAGAGACAAAAGTACAGTCGAAAAGTGGGGGTTTAAAGGCGAATGGGCTCCGAAGAAGGCAAGCTGACAAGCTGATGGCCTCCGCATTTTGGGATGCAAGCCGAATAATTTACTTGCAGAAAAGAAGAACGATAAATGGAGAGTAGTATGCATGGTAACTGCACCGGTTTAACGGGTAAATCAAGAAAAGACGCCGTCATCTGGCAAAGTAAAATATTTTTTTTCCATCTAGACAATGCAAGGGTGCACACCTGCACAGTTTCGAAAAAGTGGCTCGGTGGAAGAGGTCTAACGAAGAGGTCATCTCCCAAACAGATGCCTATATTGAAGACCTTCCGAAATTCTTTTTTTGGAAGGCTTAAAACAGTTGAAGAAACGTTGGGAAAAGTGTATCGAACTTATATTGGATTCCCAGCTGGACGGAGCATTTTTCCTTAACCAGAATTATTTCCTATCCTCTATAGAGTCTGGAAGTATGAATATGATAGTGAATGTGCATGTATTTTAAAATACTTTCTAGAAGCTGTCATGTTGTACAAGCTTGGACGTCCATTACTGACACTTACTCCACTAACTTTGGTGTTGGTGGCCTAGACGCATTTCGACGCCTGCTAACTTGCAAGAAAATGACAATGAAGATTGTCGAAACGCATCCGGGCCACCAACACCAAATTTAGTGGAGCCCCCGATATGACCACTGAAGTTGAAGGGGACTATACAAGAGAAAAAAAAAAATCTACCAACAATAATTTGCTTTTCGATCTTTTTCTAGACTTATTGATCGCCCCTCGTAATATTACCCGGATAATCAATATTTACAGATGTAAATTGCATTAAACAATTGGATAATTGAATGTAATCCGGCATGTCGTCATAATGGCTCAGCTGGTTCTAAGAGTAATAATGCCCGTGCTAACGTTGGCGAAATACGACGATACCTAATCATGCAGATAGCCAGGCAAGGCATGTGAAAGTCACCGCATTAGCAAATCGTATTGGTCATGACCCCATTGAAATGAATCGCAACATCTATCAGCAAAGCGTGCAAAATCTGGGTCATAATACTGCCGCAAGATCGCATTGCTTGCCTGTCGGTGAACAACAGCGAAAGTTTCAAAGCCCTGACTTATTTAACGCAGTGCTTTAGAACGGTAGAATCCAATCTCAGAGTGTCAACAGTCCCTTTGCTTTGTAAACACTTGCCACACAAGAGTTTTTAAAGTCAACCAACTCTGTGCTCACACCGGGGATCATGTGCAAACCAACGGGACCAGAAAACATAGTTCAAACCTAAAGAGCTTTAATTTAAACTTAGCTCAAGGATCTCTCTTCTCTAACTGTGCATTGCACAAATCTCAAGTGTTACATACACGTGTCTTTCGTTAACCACTCGGCTACAAAAGCTTAGTTTTCTATCCACTTGATATCAATCCAAGCAAATCTTTGCAGAAATGTTTCAGTACACATTTTGTTCAAGGAGTGAATTGGCTTGGTTGGTGAGGAGTGAATTGGGTAAAATTAAACAAAGGTTCTTCCTTCGCCTCCCGCAAAAAATAATTTTTGCCCAAAATTCAACTTTTAAGAACAAAACAAACATTAGTTTCACTTCCATACTATTAATTTTGGTCATTTGAGATGTATCAGTTGGTTCTGTGCCACCCTGCATTATAAAATGGAAGCATAATTCATAATGACGTAAAATTATGACATATATGGACAGCTATAAAGAGGATCGATTATCAGGTGCTAAAAAGCAGGTCGCTATATGCTAACTTTAAATTCCTTGTCATCACGAGAGATAACCTAATAGCTACAGCACTTTAAGAAATTGTTAAAAGTATTGAACAACTCAAACCTATAAACAAAGATATGGAAAGATCAAATTTGGCAATGGAAATGGGATAAATTAGATTGAAAAATAGTAATCACGAGGGTTTCATCCGCAAAAGGAGAGAAAGATATAAAAGCGATAGGTAACTTCTTGGGTAAGGTCAGAGAGAAATGGTTAGGAATGTGGAACAAGAAGATGGAGTGTTTAACGCCTGGTTTTACTACAAATGGCACCGTAGGCGATGACCAGAGGATACATGGAATGAAGATGGAGCACCGATGGAATGCGATGGTGGGGGAAACCGAAGAACCCGGAGAAAACCCGCTCCTGCGCCGTAGTTGAATGATATTGGGCAGGGTCCACTTTACATATATAACCGTGGTGTTTGGGTGTATGGTGGACCTAGGGAAAAATAAAAATAGCAAGTCTCAGTAAGGTATAAGAAAGAATATATGTACAGTATTATGATTAATAAAAACGACTACATAAATGCTTCCTTGAGGACTTCCCTGCAAAGCAAATTACAAACATACATTTTATTTATTGTATGATTAGATATAAGCACTGTAACTTATATTTTCTCTGCTATGTTTTGTAGGTGAAGTATTGTATTTCACCCAAAAATTCGATGTAGATATTTCACCGGAAATATATTTTTGAGGTACCCTGAAAAAAAAAGTATTTTCAGAAAAAGCTCCGTGAAAGAGAGAGAGGGAGGGGGGAGGGAGAGAGAGAACAGTATAACTCAAAAGCCAAAAACTCGTTAAATACCAAACTTGATATTTAATTTCACCATCTTTCAAGGATGCTGCAAGCAGATTTTCAAGAAAATCCTCCCACGTCAAACTGCCGTTTACATGGAAACTTTTCAAAATTTTTATTTTTCAAAAATGATTAGCAATGTGGATTAAAATCTTACCTTTAAGGTACTTTCATAATTCAATTAAATATGTAATGTTATCATGCTAACTTCATAAACCCAAGGTCGCGGGTTCAAACCCGGCGTAGGACGACAGTTTTTTTCGGGCGTAAAAATCCTTAACATGGCTTTCTTCGGAAGGGAAATAAAGCCGTTGGTCCCATACCGTAAATTTATGGCACGTATGAGAGCCTGAAGCCTGATAAAGAACCTCTGAGCAAAACTAAGCGGTCTTTCATGCCAGGTATAGAATGGGACGCTGAGAACCACAGATGTTTTCATACGTTTTAAGTTTGAATTTTGGGCAATTTTTTTTTTTTTTTTTTTTTTTGGGAGGAAGGGCCTTTGTTTATTTTTACTTAATTCATTCCTATTTAGCATGGCTGAGATTTTTACCTTTATCTTTAAATTTTTTATTTTTTTATTTGGCCTTAAAACTTTTCTTTTAAAGGTTTAGTTAAGTAATAAAGTTAAAGCGCGCCTATAAATAAAATTTCATTTAATTTGTTATTGGTTTTATTGTTGCAATGCTTAAGCTTTTCCCAAATTGGAAGGCTATGTTAGAGCAACCGGCTAAAGCCTGGGACATCCGTGCTTTAAATTCAGACTATGCCATTGAATTTTTCCATCTGACTCTGCCTAGCCAACACCTGTTCTTGTGTGAAAAAAAAAATTAATTAGTACAAGACATTTTCAAAATTTTCTCTGAATAATCTCTCAAAGGTACAAGCAATTTTTCAGATTTTTCTTGAGTAATCTCCCAAAAATACAAGAAAATTTCAACATTTACTTTGAGCATTGTCCTAAAGGTCACGCCTTTTTTAACATTTTCTCTGAGCAATCTCTCAAAGGTAAAAAACATTTTTCAGAAATTTCTTGAGTATTTTCGCAAAGATATGACTTCCACATTTACTATATTACCCTAAAGGTGCAAGCCATTTTCAACATTTACTCTGAGTAGATCCTAAAGGTGGAAGGCATTTTCAACGTTATCTCTGAGTAATCTCTTGAAGTTGCAAGCCATTTTCAACATTTACCTCGCAAAGGTGGAAGATATTTTCAACATTTACCTTGATTAATTTCCTAAAGTGTAAGACTTTATTGAGCGAGTACTTCAAAAGTACACAAAGTGTATCGTGAATTTCATATATTTACATCCTATCACACAGGCAGCCGTAAAATCCTCACAATGTGTTTGACATACACATCCATAGATCTATGCATCGAACTGAGAATGAAATAACAATTTATGGCGTATTTAGATATTTATAAAGGCTTAGCAAATTATTCAAGCTAGTTATTTGTTTAATCTCCAAAAAGTTAATTTTTTGAATTGCCGAAACTTAAAAGTCATGGAATCTTTTCCCTTCTAAACTGCAAAGAAATATCAGTGTGTGGTACTACGTGGGGTTCTTTGTAAAGAAATATCCTTGAAAACAAGTGAACAGCATTTGATAACAAGCTTACAACCTGCAGGAACAAGAAAAAAGTGGGAAGTAAAAGATCACGTACTAAAACGTGACTCAGATGAATAACGTCAGTAGCAGATAACCTCGGAGGCAGACAAATGGTCAACAAGTCTCCAGATGAATGTAGAAACTTGTATGCTATACGGTTTGGCATTTTTTTCTGGAAAACGAAACTATGCTTTTAAAATATTTGCAAGCTACACAATTTTTACGGGACTAGATTACTTTCTTCTTTTTTATCTATACGATTTAATTCTCTTGTGATTGACTTTTGTATATCATGTATAACTAGTAAGTCATAAAGAACAGGCAAACGTGCATTATACTTTTATTAAGTTTGAGGCTTACTAGAGGTGTTCTAACTCTTAATTTTAAAACTACTTTCTTGAAAATTGCTACACTTAATACAAGCAAACAAAGACAGGACTGTGCAAAAGGTGAGAGTTCTAGTTCTTAATAATGGTTTTTCAGATAATATAATTAAATGTTTTAATTAGCAAACTAAAAAAATACTTTATTTTCAAAAACCGCTTGCACATTCAGAATTATCTGAGCATGACATGTGATGCTACCACAATGAAAACAATGCATTTGATATAATTTGAATTTATTAAATGTGCAGAAATACACTTCTATGAAGTTGTTGGTATTAAAATTTGCCTTACTTTTTTCAATATAAACCTTTTTGAGAACATGAATAAAGCAATCAGAAAATCTATAATTAAATCTTTAGACAACACACTTGATATAAATATGTAAATTTTTATCAGAGTAAAACTGAAAGAATACATGTCACTGCAAAAATATAAACGTGAGAAAAAACAGACACAGAAAGGAGAAATAGGGTTAAAAGATAGCGTTTGGAGAATTATACATGTTGCTGGGCTTCTAAAAATTATGTATCGTGAAAAACGATTAATTGGTGGCCATAGAATATTCATATCATTGTGAGGATTACATTTTTGCATTTATATTTTACCCATAATAATGGTGAATCTTCTGGTTGCAATCTTACATTGCATGTAAATGTAAGACACTGAACTTAAGATTTCTAACGTCGGCCAGATGCTAAATCGGATCTCTGCTTCTGATCCTGTTTGCTGGCTGCCAGTGTTAGACATACCTTGTTGAGAGAATGCAAACCTATTTCTATTTAAACCCCGGGTTTTGGTACCTGAGGGTCTTTTGATCATCACTGCTATCCGAACCTTCATCGCTTTGCACCCCGCAGGGAGCTTAGTTTATTTTGACCTGTACATTACTTCAAGACCTCACGCGTTGTCTCGGAATACATCACGCTCCTCTGGTCAACAGGTAAGGCTAGTTAGTTATTTCTTGTAGCTCTTAAGAGCACAGGGCATGTTTATGACGTTTCCCTGATCGGATTTGAATTTCTAGTTCGTAAGTTCGCCGCTATGCATCATGGTGACGAGGAATCGTCGCCCAGATGGTACTATAGGACGAAATCACGATTTGCGGAAGCCAAATGGCGCAATTTTACCCAGAATCATTTTCTTTCAAGGTATGGGGTTCTTTTACGTGTAAATAATCATTACACGGGATCACCAGCTATACTTCCTCTCCGAGGGAAGCCAAACTAAGGATTTTTGCATCCGAAAAAAAATCATCACCCTCCGCCAGATTTGAACCTGCAACAACAGGTAAGGTGGCCACATCTAAGTTTTGGTCGTCAATATGTGATAAATCTCATCATATTCATCTCTTTGTAACATAATCTAAATACAGTTTAATTATTACCTACAATTACCTCTCTCGTAGCGCCTGATTTCAAGTGGGAATTACTTATCACCACCCCTTCTACCTTGTCTCCTACTTTTTAGGTTAAGTGTAGGATACTTGTAAACTTGTAAACCCCGATACCTCAGGCTACGCCCGTTCTCAAGTATCCATTCTCCCAGCTTTGTAAAGGTAAACTTCCGTCTCCGTTATAATATCTAAAAATCGAGAATTTTGTCTGACTTTCTATACCCCCCTTGCACCTAATACGAAATGTTTAATAAATACTTTGCAAATGTTGATTTGGGTAAACAAGTAGAGTGTAAAACAAATGCTTGTAAGAATAGTTTGTAGAAGAGTGAGGAAGGAAAAGCCATTTGAATATAGCGCACCAGGTTTTTAAAGGTTAAGTTTTAGTATTTTAAGATAAAAAGGATATCCGAAATATTTAATAAAAGTTATAGACTTACAGGAACACCGCAAATGCCATAGTTTATAATGAGACACCACTGAATCGATATATATATATAAATCAAGAAGTAAGACAAGGGTGTTGCCTGTCACTTCTTCTTTTTAATATTGATATGGATAATTTAATTAAGAAACGGGAATTAGAAGTCCCTCCAGGATTTTAAAACAAACGCAGGCCTTAAATACGTACTTTACCTTTTGCCGATGATCAGTTATTATCGCCACAACAGAAGATAACCTTCAGAAATCACTACATATCTTGGAATTAATGGGTAAGAATATAATTTAGAATTATCTATGCAGAAAACTAAAACTATAGCCTTTAAAGGCCCTAATACTAAGAGATCAAAAATATGTATAAATAATAAATCTCTTGAAAAAGTTACCTATTTTAAATATCTGGGCTGCGAATTTATATGCGTATGACCAAGATTATATATAACAAAATTAGAATATACCTAAGAAGGAGGTTAGGCACAATTCGCACAGAACATTACATAATTGTAGAAGAGTGTTTTATAAAATTATGGCAGTGCCTGGTTTGACATAGGCTGTGAATCATGGGTAATACGAAAGAATTATGGAAGAAAGACTCAGACGGCTGAAATGAGGTTTCTGAGAGGGGTGGAAGGATATAGTAAAACGGAGCATATAAAAATGACGCCATACGAAAATAACATATATATACTTAATATATATGCCGTTTCAAAACGACACCAAACGAAGATGGCAGTCGATTAGCTTACACTTTGACTTGTCCGAAATTTGATGTCGCAACTTTCAAATTCTTCTATTTAAAGTTTTGTGTGTGTTTAAAAATCGCACACATTTAGGGTTAGACAGCGAAGGAACAGCGGTTGTCATACGCCACTAAACAGCATCAGAACCTGTTATACGCAACACATAACAAAACCACATGCTACGTTTTCCATTACTAAGGTGACCTGTGCTGCGCCGGCGTGTCTATCAAGCCACGCCTATACCACGCGACTGGGACCTTCGCTACCAACCGGCATCTCCCTTGGAGTGAGCCAGGCACGTGCCATTTCGTTATGTAGACTGCCTAATTCATGGCGATTTTATGACAGTTTTTGTATGTGCCGAATTTAGAGCTGAAAATTATATTCACGTATCACGTACGGTATGACGAACAAGGTCCACATCTTCGTTTGGTGTCGTTTTGAAACACCCTGTATATGCAAAACAAGATAACATTAATTAATATAGAAATAACTAGTATCAACATGTCAACAGAATGGAAAATGGTAGGATAACAAAGTTGGCTATTAATTATAATCCCCAAGGGAAAACAAACAGAGGACGCCCAAGAACGAGATGGTCAGTTATACCAGAATAGGCTAGTGAGCCTAGACCATGAAGTAGAAGAAGAGGAAGGATGAGGTTTTTAGGTTCGGTTTACTCGACACTTGAAAAGGGAAAGCATGTGTCCTTATGATGTTGCACTGGATATTATTGACTGTAAAGGCTCAGGTGGACCTAAGCTACCGTGGCAACCTCATTTAGCAGTCTGGGATCTGCATGCTGACCAATCGATTGCATGGCCTTGCTCACTGGACTACAATATTAAAAAGGGGGCACGCAATTGAACTACTTTCCCTGAAACAAAGGTAACAGACACAAGGATCGAAACTAATATATCTAGAATTCAACTTCCATTATATCCTTTGATCAGACTTTTGAGACAGTGGAAGGGAACCTGGCATGACCAATCTTTTGTTGCCTTTAGCACTCTCTCAAAAGACTTTGATCAAAGAATACTATTCAATTGTAAGTTTTACATAGTTGTATGTTAAATTTTACTCCAAATTTTGTCCATAACTATTTATTTCAATTATAAGTATTCTAATGAATATGCCACATTTGTCTTGAGCGCTAGATTTGGGGGAAGCGAGGGCCGGTAGAAAGAAGAGAGAGCCTGCCGGCCTCTCTTTCCGCAGTGTTGTCAACCAAAGAAACTTTCTCTCTGAGGTCCTCTGCTATTATGGTCATCTAATTTACGGCGAACTAGCTGAACCAAACACAGCGCACGCGCGAGAATTCTGGGATCAATAGACAATGAAACCTTAGCATTGAAATCACTAGATATCAGGGTGTATAGTGTACTTCATGTCTCATTGTAGTCACTCTGTTCCACTACTAGGGAGCCGAGAGCCCAAAAAAAAGTTGCACGTAAAGTGTAGAGGATGTATCTGTGCTGATGTCCAATATTTCGGGGACTTCCTGGAACATCAAGATAGTAAGAAAAGCTATATGAACACGATTTTGTAATTCTCTTGTTAGAGAGTTATTAAAGAATTTTTACCTTTCGTTGACACAAATACTAATTACTTGCATTAAATTGCTATCCAATGATTGTTTGATCGTTTATTGTTTGGTTGTTTATTGTAAAGCACGAAAGGCAAAAGAAAATGTATTCTGTGAGTGAGCATACCGATAGATATTACATTTATGGCCTTGCAGAAGGGAATGTATCTCGAACACCTGAGCTTTATCCAAAGGGTATCTTGTTCACCAACATTCTCACGAATTCACCAACACTTTAGTGAGAGAAGCCCATTTAAGAGGGGTATTTCGAATTCTGAGAAACCAAGGGCGATAGGAAACACTGACTATGAAGAATGAGTTCTTCTTCTTGTACGTAGAAGCAAACTATCAAATAGCACAAGACTCAACGCAGCAAGGAAAGGCTTCTTCACATGACTATCTGGAGAATTTTGAATGACAATTTAGCTCAGTTATTAATGCGCCAATGCAGTGGCAAGATTAGGCAATTTTAACCAATCGCGGTCATCTGACCAGAGCAATGCTGTCGAAACATCTTATCGCAGCTGATGTTCATTTCTTTGAAATCTTGTCGCACCTGGCGTTCGATTGTTTAATCTCCTGTCTTGGTTATTGGTAACAAGGTAACAATCCAGTCAGCCAAAGTTCACTTTTAATAACTGTCAGTACCACAATTGTACTTTCAATTAATTCAGTTACAATATTTATTTAAAGTTTTATCCAGTTCATAGTGCATTTAGTTAAAAAAAAGGCGTGAAAATAATTATTTGTATTTCTTATAAAATAACATTTATTTCCATTTCAAGTATTATTAATTAAAGCTGAAATAAAATAATTGTTCCCTATTTCTATTGTTGCTATCGATATCCGTGCACGGTCGGCCATATCATAATTCAGGAGGTAGTGAAGAAAGAAAGGGGGGAGGGCAAAAAACCGCTAAATAACATGTTTGAATGCGTCATCTACCATTTGAGAACTAATGAAAGTATTACAATTATAACCTGATAAAATCTCCCTTCCTATATATTATAAATTATTATTAGTCTATTTCGCTGAATTGTCTTATCAAATACAACTCGTTTTGTCAACTCTTAGGACGTCACTCCTCTCCAGTCGTGAATTATCGACAAAATGAGAACACTCGTGATATTACTTATGAACATCTCTACACTCATAATACCTACGTTGGTTCGAGGATTAATTCTACAATTTTTGCCATCGAAACTGTGCAGGTGTGCACCCTTGCAGTATCTTAATAGAAGAAAATTTTTTCTTTGCCAGTTGAGGACGGTTTTTTTTTTTATTTTCTTGTTTTCTCCGCTCAACCGGTGCAATAACGATATAATAATGCTCTCTATTTATCGTTCTTCCTTTCTGCAAGTAGTCAATGTAGATGATACCGCGTGCATCCCAAAAAAACTGAGGTAGATTTCACCACTTTGCCTTCTTCGGAGTCGGTTCATTTTAAAACCCAATATTTCGACTGCACTTTTGTCATTGGAGTGTATCCATGTTTCTTCCACAGTTATGTATCGACGCAGAAATTCGTCAGGGTTGTGACGGAAAAGTGCCATACCAACTTTCAAATCGATCACAGGATTGCGTCTATTCTCCATTGAGAGCAAACGCGGCATCCATCTTCCTGAGACCTTTGTCAGATCTAATTTTGGTGCAAAATTGAAAATACTGTGGCCTCTACTATTTCGCGAAGTTTGATTCGTTGAACGTCGTTCCGGACGTTCATCATTTATTGATGTACGGCCACGTCTAAACTCATTTATCCAATTTAAAATTGTTGCAAACGCGGGAACATATGTGCCATGAACTTCATCCAACTTGGCGTTTATCTCTTTCGGTTTTCTTTTAAATAGAAGTATTTAATCACTGCACGAAACTGGTTTTTCCATATTTCTAAATAAGCACAAGGTTGTTGATTCAATCACCTGCGGAAACGAAACCACGTGTTGGATATATGTAGCTGAAACTTTAGCTGCCATGAAATAAGATACGACGGTTACTAAATACAAACTTTTTTGGATGCTATGAATGTAATTTCTTGGATTGTCCAAGGCCTTATTGAACCTCCTTAGTATCTAATTAATGCTATTCTTATTTGAGGCATCTAATAAGAATATTAAGGATCAGAGGGGCGGTGGCTGGTAATCGAACCCGGGACTCCCTCGCGTTGTAGATTTAACATAGGCGGGAGAGAGCATTAAATCCATTTTAAATATATATACACACATACGCTGATATAATTGCATAATCCAGGATGCACCGTGAGAGAAACGACTGTCAATTTTAGCCTCTTGAAGATATTTCGAGGTGTATCGCTGTTAAATAAGGAAGCTTTATGGAAGCTCTCGGAACTAACGAAGTGAAGTCGAGTATTGTAGATGCTACAGATAAACCTCTTTGTCTAGTCACGAGAGCTTCTCATTTAGGTACCGCTAGCAAATATTGCTGACTCAGCCTCTTCAGTGGCACACGTTCGAGACCCGTGCGTCATCTGTGAAATTGCTTTTAAATTACCCTCCATTGGTTACTGCGCTGCACTCTTAAAGCTAGTCTGTAATTTATGTTGGCTTTTCATCCATCTTTTCAAGTCTTTGAACTTTTTTATTTTCTCTACCACTTACGTATGGTACTATAGGAATAATTTACTGTATTCCACTAAATAAAAAAAAACTGATGTGTTTCATTTTCATGACCTTCTCTGCCTATTCTTTAACAAACTATTCTTACAAAAAAACTTATTCTTCTGTCCACATCAAGAGGATCGAGATCAATATTAGCAGCTTATAAGTAGAAGGGGAATAAGTGAATACACTGTGCTAAAGCGATTCAATTCTTTTAAAAGCTGGTTGCTATGAGATTGAAATTCGATTCACCCAGGAGTAAAACAAAAGAAATAGGAATGAGAAATTCCCTTATGAAAAAAGTTTTAATGATATTAAAACTGAAACCGATAACAGAGAATATCTCTGAAATGGTTAACTCTAAAAAAAAAAACAAAAAAAAAAAACAAACCTGTATGAAATAAATCGTGTATTTTAATGATATCTACATTTTTGTGTAGCAAGTTTTTGTCTATCTTTTACGGTTTATCAGTTATACAAAAGTGGTCTAGAAAGAATTAGCATGCGGTATTATGATCAAAATCATAGAGCTGTTTTTGAGAATTTATATGTTTGTTTGTAGTTTGGGGTGGGGGATTTTCATGAAAATCTTCGTCTCGCATTACTCTATTATTGTTATTATTATTATTATTATTATTATTATTATTATTGGCTTGACTTATCCAAAACATTAATATACATTTTTACTTTATCACATACATAGTAAAGAGAAGTATTCATTCCACTAAAAAAAATCAATACTGGAAATCATATTTTGAGACCCACTAAATAAACCCTTTTAGAAAAAGGCCTTATGTGTATGTGTGTGTGACCAGCATAACGTAAAAACGAAAAGTATTTTAAGTTCATGTTTCAAAGATGCCACCCACAAGCAACTTTCTTTACATGAAATGTTTTCCGAAATGGTTGATAAGCGTTCTAAATTTAGTTATTAATAACGAAACAGAAAGTAATGGGAATGTTACTCATCAGATTTTTTTAAAAGGGCTAAAAGTCACTATTCTTCTATTTTTTGGATTGTCGTAAAAGGAGCACGTAATTTGCAAGCCAGACCATAACTACACCTTTTTAACTATTTGACTTTCGCTTCAGCCTCCCGTATTTCCCTTTTATCAAAAAGAAAAATCTAATGTAACTATTTCCGAAAAAGTTTATTTTAATTAATGTTGAAGTAGACAGAAAATTAGGATTTCATAAGAACAGTTTATAGAAATAGGAAATGGAGTTTGTGTTGTTGTTGTTATTATTATTATTTTTACGAACGCTCTTAAAATACTGGGTTTCTCAGCGTCCATCGCTTAATTTTGCTCAGCTGACTCTTTATCAGGCTTGAGGTTCTTTTAACTCCATGGCACAACAGTCCACAAGGAATCTAGGTCCACCGTCCAGCCGCTGCACCACTATCTCGGCCCAAAGGCGTCTGAATGGGGTGCAGTGCTGGAGGGTGAGAAGTGATCAACGCCTCGAGACACTCCCGGCCGGTTAATGCGGTCTTCTCGATCTGGAGCCGCTGCTTCTTCATCAAATAGCCCCCCCCCAGGCTGAGAGCACCCCGAACCAGGTCTCCCAGCGGGGGAAAATTCTCCACGGCGGTACCGGGAATCGAACCAAGGTCTTCGCTTGGCAAGCAGCCGCGCTACCACCGCGCTAAGGAGACGACCTGAAGTTCCTTTACGTGCCGTAAATCTACGACACGGGACCAACGCTTTACTTCTCTTCCGAAGGAAGCCATGCTAAGGATTTTTACGCCCGAAAAAAAAAATAAATAAAAAAACCATCATCCTCCGCATGGTTTGAACCCACGGTCTTGGGTATATGACACCTACACCACGGAGGGCGACACAGTTTATAGAAGAGAGATAAAAATAAAGGATAGCAGGTAGACAAAGGTCAAGTTACGTGTGATGTATTCTTCTCTTTCTATTGTGTCATTGCTAGTTTATTCTCTTTGTCTCAGTGCTATTTATTTATGCTCAAACTGTAGCTAAGTGGCCCACATAACTCAGCGGGACCTCATGACCCTTTTTGATATCGAACATTAATTTCCTTTGTAAAGTAGGACGCTTGCAGAGTTTGGTGTAACTATTTCTTGAAGTTTTATTGAAAAAGAAAACTAGGGCAGGAAGGAGACATCGCTTGGTTAGACTTCTTTACGAATACTGATGCATTAGTTTCTACTTTATTACTTACTATCGTTTATTAATTTCTCTACCACGAATGGTAAGTATTAAAAATATTGCATTTCACACAACAATTCGATACCCAGATTTCATCGGAAATATGGCTTTGAGACTACCTGAAACCAAAAAGAGCATTACTAGACAGGGCTCAAAGCATTTCAATGCTCGATGTTTACAAATATGTGTTATTGTCGTAGATATATTTGCAAAGTTCTTCTGCATGAATTGCAAATCTTAATGAAATTTTACAATATTGATTGAAGATCGCGCACTTACATAAAATTTATTAATTACCTGTAAAACAAGTTATAATATGCAGACAGAACACTGCTACATCCGTTACTACAGATTGTTTACATGCGGCGCATTCAATAGCTAATACAGGTCGGTCTATACTAGGTAGCTCTGCAACTGGCATGCGCATGCGTGCTTCTATCGGACCATGCAAATGAAACCACGCTTCTTCACTGAACAGTGTTAATCGTGGGTCAATTGTTCCATCATTAACATTCCTCAAAATCCAGTTACAGAAATTTACCCGATTCTGATGATCAAGTGGTAGCAATTCCTGGACAACAGTAACTTTCTATAGTTTGAGTTATACAAGTTTTGTTGTTTTCCATGCTGAAGTTTTCGAAATGTTATGCAGGCGTCTAAGAAATTTTCGAAATGACCGTTCTAACCTTTCTCCAATTTCGTCTAACTTCTGCTCCGTAAGCACACACCTGTTTACCTTTCTTTTCCTATCACAAATTGATCCTGTCTCCCTGAATTTATTTACAAGCAAACGAACGGCCTCTCTTCACGGAACACGCACGCTAGGAAATTTAGTTCCAAATTGCCTTACAACTTCCCTACAAGATGATGTAAACTCTTACGTATTGCACATAAACACTCTCTGCGGTACTGTATACTGCATTTTGAAAGCAAAACTAAACACATCTAAACATTTCTAATGTTATTCACGTGTGAGTTGGACTAGAGCAGAAGCAAGACGCATTTTATTGTAAACCTTGCTGATACATAAACATACACAGAATCAAGTTATAACGCTTCTTTTACACAAAAGTACATCTTTTACTCCCTCCTTGTTTCGTTGCTAAGCAGAATAAAAACTCATTTTTCTTTACAGCTATCATCAATAATACCTCTTGCCGTGAGTTCATTCCAAGTCTGTGTAACGTCTCTTTTAGCAAGGTTTACAATAAATTCAGAAAGAATAACAATATTTTTTTGATGGTAGTTAAAACCAAAATCTAGGATGCGTCTTGTATACCACTAACCTGAGAAGAGAGAAGAGTCTACATGGTAAAAATATAAAACAAATTATTAAAAAAAAATGCACACGAACGAACAAAAACGTTACAAATGGCGACCAACGTGGGGCCTGAATAGAGACGCTAATTAAAAGAAACGACGCAGAAAGGATCATCACGACGCAGAAGTTACGAACCAACAAAAACGTTACACACTCCACCACCACTTCACCGCCATCTCGCGATACTTATAACCGTCAAAGAGACCATATATAATGAAATAGAAAAGACAAAGTGATAGGAATTACTAGGGAATGAAGAAACCTCACCAGCATTCGCCTGGATATTCCGAGAAAACCCCCGAGATGTCGGCCACGGAAATCGTACCCATGATCTCCCGAATGCCATTCCCCAGAAAAGCCTGAGCCCCTGACTCTGTACCATGGGTAGGTATAAGAAAGCAATGAACATCAGACACTATTTCATTCCCGTTTACATAAATTTCAGAGAGTACCTGATCACCTGTTTCGAATATTACGAAGTTTAAATTATTACCATCTCAGCCTAAAAATCTGATGTGTTCCATTCACATGACTTCTCTGCATTTCTGTAATAAGTTACTGTTAAAAAGCTTTTTCTTCCACGTCATTTAATTAGATAATATTAACAAAACTGTTTTTATTACTTGCTTCCTTATAAGTACAAGCGAAATAAGGGAGAACACTGGGCTAAACCGATAGTAAAGCCTTTAAAAGATGATTGCTATGTGATTGAAATTCGTTTCTTTGCATGGCCAGGAGCTAACAAATTCCAATATGAGCAAAGTTCAAGACTTTTAGACTTCAAACCAATATCAAGGAGTACCTATCTCTGGAAATGGTCAACTCCATGAAAACAATGTATATGACATAATTGTATGCTATAACGAGATCTACACGTTTCTGTAGTAAGTTTTTGTCTATACCTTACGGTTTACCAGTTATGCACAAGACATCCCAGATAATTCAAGGTTTACATTTTATTTGTCATGCAAATATCTATAATTTACGGTATTTTAATAAAAACTGTTTGAGCCGTTTTTGAGAAAATAAAAAAAAAATATTCAAAATTGATCCATATAAAGGGTTGTTTGGGGTGAGGCGATTTTTCTCGAAATTTCTCGTCACATCTACCAAGTTTGGTATTTTTACCGACTTTTCGTTGTTGAGTTATGCTGTCTACAGACACACACATACACACGGACTTTTTTATAATTTTTTTTTCGGACTCAGAGCGCCTCAAAATAAATATTTACGGTGAAATCTCAACATCGAAGTTTTAGGTAGAATGCAATACCTTCTTTTTCCACTATGTATTTACATTGTGCATACAGGCTAAGAAAGTAAACATTCTTTATTAGGATACAGGGGACCCTAAAATGTGCATTTCCAGTGAAATCCTGATATCGAATTTTTGGATGGCGAGCACAATACATACTCTACATATGTACTATGCGCTAAACATAGAAAGTAAAACTTTTTCTGGAAACTTACCTACGACTATTTCGTTCATGACACATGATCGTAGGAAGTGGCCAATCCAATACATTGGCGCGTAAAGTACCAACCAATCGGAACTCATTACTCGTTTTATTTATCATACCCACGTGCAATTGTTTTACTAAATTTATCGCATTTTTATTTGTTTTCTCTCTGAACTAATGTTCGTCTCTGCATCAGAGTGCGGAAGTTACAAAACGTTTAGGGGAAAGGTCTATCGCTGAAATAGACCTATTAATTGAAAACTCAAAGCCGCAGAATACTAAAAATTACAGAGAGAGTGTATGGAACCAGTTCAACGAATTCTGTAAACAACGACGCCATGATTTATGATATGGATATCAAGTTTCAGTGATTTCGGTGTAAATATACGACTAGACATATGGGATTTTAGGAATATTATTCTTCGTGTCCATATAGGTTAATACTTTTTTTTTTTGTGGTAGTTTAAAGTTCTTTAAGCTGGTTGGTCATATCGGACGATGAATGAAATTAGTGATATGATGCTCAAATGATCTCGGGGTCCATGGAGCTTAAAGTTACTCGACATTCGTCTTCTCAGGATAAGGAACCCCCCCCAAAAAAAAAAAACTTATCGGATAACTCACCCTAAGCGAGATTCGAGCTCGCGACCTGTTGAATATGAAAAAAAAAGTGGCGTGTTATTTATGGACGCTCTTTAACTGCTTTGGTTCTCAGCGTCCCATTCTATATTGGGCGTGAAAGATCGCTTAATTTTGCTCAGAGGCCTCTCTTATCAGGCTTGAGGTTCTTTTACGTGCCGTAAATCTATGACACGGGACCCAGGGCTTTGCTTCCCTTCCAAAGGAAGCCATGCTGAGGATTTTTACGCCCGAAAAAATCCATCGTCCTCCGCCGGGTTTGAACCCGCGACCTTGGGTACATGAAGTTAGCATGGTAACCATTACACCACGGAGGGCGACTGTTAAATATGAGGCAGACACGCTACCACCACACTACCCAGGCGGGCTAGAGGTTAACCATTATTATTTTATGCACGAAATAGTCTTATTAAATAAAACTCGAGCTACAAGTTGCCCGCGAATTTATCGATAAGAGTTGGTGCTCTCGGCATATTACTTATGACAATTTCACAGGGAGAGGGATGAATGAAATTGATTAAATCATCGTATCATATTTGAAAAATCCACTCAGCAGCGTCAAGTTACTCATCAGTTTCCGATATCAACTGGTAATGTAATTCATATCGACAGGTTGCAACATAAAAATGACGGGCATTGCAGCGCCGAGGGTGGTACACAGTGAAACAGATATGGACGTTGCTCATTACTGTCCGCTAATATAATTATCTTTGGAATGGTATTACACACACATACAGAGGCGAAACAATGTTATTTGAATCTCGCTAATACTGACGCGCTGTCCACAACTGTTTCTAATTAATATATAGCTTCCCACTCGCTGTGAAAGGTAGTGCAATATTTCACCATGACCATGCGCTGGCAAAATGTGGGATTCTAATGGGAGTTCTGCAAACAAAGCTATTGGTTTGAAATGTTGCATTTTTACTTTCTCTACACGTACTATCTACTTAGGTATAGAGAAAGCACTGTAATGCATAAAAATACGATACCCAGATTTTACCAGAAATACTTGTTTTGGGTCCCCCTGAATCCAAAAAAAAAAAAAAACATTTTTAAAAAAAGATCCGTGTGTGTGTCTTTGGACAGCATAACTCAAAAACGAAAAGACCGTTAAATATCAACCTTGGTATTTAAGTTTGGCATCTTCCAAGGATGCGACACGAAAATTTTCAGGAAAATACCTTATGTATAGCCTCTGAAGACCTCTTCATTCTGGATGACTTTTATATAACTGCCAAACCGTAAGAGATATACAAAAATGTAAATCTCATTAAAACACACAATTTGTGACATATACATGCTTATACATGTCACATACTTTTTTTTTTTTTTTTTTTTGTGAAATTAACAGTTTTCGAGAGATTCCGGATTATTGGTATCAATTTTAAGCCAGGCCGAGTGATTAGACCATTCGCCTCTCACCTATACAGCCCGGCTTCGATCCCAAGCGACTGCATGCAAGATTTGTGGTGGACAAGGCAGCGCAGGGGCGTATTTTCTCCGGGTTCTCCGGTTTCCCTCGCCATCGTATCCACCGATGCTCCATCTTCATTTCATACATCATCAGTGTCATCGCCTGCGTGGCCATTTGTAGTTAAAGCGGGCGTTAAACACTATAAAAATAAGCCACTTAAACTTTTATCGAACAGGAAGACATCTTTCTTCGCGTTTCTCGTTTGTTTACTCCTGGAAAGCAAAGAGATGGAATTTCAATTGTTTCACATAGCGACCTGCTTTTAAAGGGCGAGACTCGCTTTAGCCTGTACATTTTCTTATTTACCTTCTGTTTACAACTTATAAGACTAATTCTGCTTATGTTTATCTTGATTAGCACGATTTAGGTAACAGATTGATGTTTTGCACAAAAGAATTGTTTACCGAACAGCTAGAGTACATCAGGTGAATGGAACATATTCGATTTTTTCCCTTATGCTTTCAAGGAACCATATAATCAGGACAATTTCTTCTAATGTGTATCTCGATTATCATGAATTAAATAGAAAATAAGCTATTTAACAATAATTTGTTATAGAGATGTAGAGAAACTCATGCGAATGGAACACAACTATTGTTGCAAAACATTATTCCTTATCTATGTGGTGATCAAGACAAACATTAGCAGATATGGTTCTATTAGTTCCTTCTAAATAGAAAGGAAATAAGATAATACGCCAGGCTAAAGACACAGTCAAATTCTTTCAAAGCTAGTCACTAAATGAAACAAATGAAAATGGATTATCGTTGTATGGCCAGGAGATAACAAAAAAGCCGCGACGAGGCCGAGTGGTTGGACCACTCATCTCTCACCTAGGCGGCCCGGGTTCGATCCCCCAAGAGATGGTATTGTGATTTGTAGAGGACTAAGCGGCGCAGGGGCGGGTTTTCTCCGGTTTCCCCCGGCTTCGGATTCCACCGGTGTTGCATCTTCATTCCATGTATCATCAGTGCCATCCCCTGCGGTACCATTTGTAGTAAAAATGGGCGTTAAACAATATCTTATAAGCATATATGAAACGAATAGTTCTTCCCATTTGAGAAAAGCGTTAAATTTTGCAACACTAAAACAAATAACAAGGAATATCTCGGAAATGCAGAGCTCTACAAAAAATGTATATGATATAAATTGCGTGTTTTAATGAGATCTAAATTTTTTGTGTGGTAAATCTCTTACGGGTAAAGTCATTCAAAATGAAGAGACTATGCCCAGGAAAATGAGGATATGCATTTTAAACGACATGAAAATACTTTGATGTACGGCATTTTAATAAAAATCATTAGTTTTTTTTTGAGGAAATCGAAAATTTCGTAAAATTTTCAGTGTGAGGGGTACTTTTGGGAGGGCGGATTTCCCTGAAAATTTCGTGTCGCATCCTGGAAATGAACTGTGCTTAAATACCAATTTGGTATTTATCGGACTCTTTGTTTTTGAGCTGTCAACAGACAGACACACAAACCTTTGTATTAAAATTTGTGTTTTTTAACTCAGGGACCTTCAAAACATATATTTCCGGTGAATTCACCATATCGAATTTTTGGGTGGGATATAAACTTTCTCTACCATCTACCATCGTGCTATTTTAGAAGATCTTTAATAACACCAAACTGCACTGAATGTGAATAGCCTGAATAACTGGTGAACCACAATACAGAAAAATCTTACTACTAAAATCTTATTCTTGTACAGGATACTTCAAGCTAATTGCTATGTGGTTGAAATTCGGTTCTCCACGCATGGGCAGAGTAAAACAAAAGAAAAAACAAAATTAAATTGTCGTTTGTGAAAAACTTAAAGTATTTTAAAATGCAAGGAATTTCTCGTAAATGATTAACTAAAAAAGATGTATAATTATGATATAAATAGTGCGTTTTGTTCGTGATCCACATTTTTCTATATAAAGTATATGTTCCTTTGGAAAACATAACTAAAAAGCTAAAAACTTGGCGTTTCAATTTAGTATCTTCCAAGGATACATCAGAAAGATTTTCCTCCATCCCAAACTACTCTTTACATGGTAAAATTTTCGGAATTTTCTTAAAAATTGCCTATCGATTTTTATTACAATACCGAATATTATATACATAAATAAAATGTATATCTTAAGTCCTCTTCATTCTTCAAAAATGCTAAACCGTAGAGATAGACAAAACTTACTACACAAAAAATGAAGGTCTCGTTAAAACACGCAGTTTGTCATATACACTTTTTTGTGCAGTTACCATTTCCGAGTTATTCCTTGTTATTGATTTGAAAAATATGCATATTTTCTCAAACAGGAAGTTAGTCTAAAATAAGAACTGAAGCTTTCCTGGCGACGTGTTAATTCCAAATCTTCTCGGGCTTCTAGCCAGGTAAAAACTTGGCTTGACACCAACGTTTCGAAGAAGTGCATCTTCCTCGTCTTCAGGGTGAACTGATCAACTGACGAGGAAGATGCACTTCTTCGAAACGTTGGTGTCAAGCCAAGTTTTTACCTGGCTAGAAGCCCGAGAAGATTTGGAATTAGGAAGTTAGTCATTTGTTTCATATCTCGTTTTAGTCCTAGTCATGCAGAGAGAACCGAATTTCACTGCCAATCGCAAGGCGACAACTTTATAAAGATTTTACTATCACTTCAGCCTGGTGTATTGCCTATTTCCCTCTACTTATAAGGAAGCAAGTAATAAGAACATAATGTTTGTCTCGATTAGTATGAAATAGAAGAATAAGCTTTTGTAGGAATAGTTTGTTAAACACGATAGAGAAAGTAGTGTGAATGGATGATATTCGATTTTTTAAATTAAAGCTGTGATTTATCTGATTTTGGAGAGATTTGTTTTACAAAAGGTGTTTTTATAATCTTCTTAACCCAAAAGCAGAGAGGCTACTTGGCGTCCTATTGACTTGACCGATTTAAATCAATAATCATTAATCTTCCATGCAGAGCAAATGAAACTGGCCATGACCTCCGTTCTCCGAGCAGACGATAACATCGATCATACACATTTTGAACAAACCCACAAGGCTCCTTCTTAAATAATTACCCTTAATTCTACATATATCTAAAGCAGATTTGATACCTATTGATAGATTTTCTTCGAAACTTGTATGTAAATTAATACCGTATCTGAGGATATTCGCCTAACTTATGCCATGTACAGACTCTTTACAGAAATTGTATAAATCCTTTTACTAATTTTACACAATTTTACTAGCTACTTATAGTAACTAGAGGAGGAGCTATTCCAACCAAAAATTCGATTTAAGATTTCAGAGGAAATACACGTTTTCTGGCTCCCTGGATCAGAAATAAAATACTTTTTACTTTATGTACTTCGTACATAATATATAGGTAGAGAAGGTTCTGCATACAAACTCAAAATTTGATACTGAGATTTCACTGGTACCTTGTTTTAAAAAAAAGTACTTTCTCTAGCACGTGTGTACATAGTAGGTAGAGAAGATATTGTATTCCTACCAGAAAATCGATGCCGTTATTTCACCGGAAATAATTGTTTTGAAGATCCCTGAATCCAAAAAAAAGAAGAAAAGGTGTTTCTGTGGATAGTATAACTCAAAAACGAAAAGTCGGTTAAATACCAAACTTGGCATTTAAGTTCATTATGTTCCAAAAAGATTTTGAGGAAGCCTTCGCCCAACCACAAACTACCGTTTAAATGGAAAACATTTCGAAAATATTGTTTTTCTCAAAAATGACTTAAGTGATTCTCATTAAAATACGTTTATTAAAGATTACAAATATATAAAGATTACAATATATCAAGATTGAATTTTCTGGCACTAACCTCTTAAAGAACTCTTCATTCCGATGGCTTTATATATCTGGTAAACCGTAAAAGATAAACAAAAACTATTACACAAAAGTGCATATCTCGTTAAAACACAATTTACGTCATGTGCACTTTTTTTTTTTTTTTTTTTTGATTTACCATTTTCGAGATATGCCTTGTTATTGTTCACAAATACAGAGAAGCACGGATGCGCATGTGCGCGTGCACACACAAACATTTATACATAGCTCCTTCCCCAACTATCACTCCACGTATCACCAGTGCTGTCTTACACAGTAAGAACCGGCTTGAAACATTAATAGAAAATCTGATGTGTTCCATCCACGAGACCTTCCCTTGAGTTTCCGCAAACTTTTCTTACAATAAATATTCTTTTATGTTCATCTTACTAATCGAGATAAACATTACCAGAATTAGTCTTATTATTTAGTTCTTTTTAAGTAGAAGGGCAATCAGCGAATGCACTAGGCTAAATCGATAGTCCATTTTTTTTAAAATGTGATCGCTATGTGAAACAATTGAAATTCGATTTTGCTTGTAGGAGTAAAACAAAAGAGAGATGAAATGAAAGATGACTTGCCATTTAAGAAACGTTTAAGTAGTTATACTTGAAAAGCAATAACGAACAATATCTCGGAAACGTTTAATCTAAAAAAGAAAATGATATAACTTACCGGTTTTAACCAGATCTATAAATTTTGTGTAGTAAATTTTTGTTATCTCTTATGGGTTATCAGTTATACAAAAGTCCTCTAGAATGAAGAGACATTCAAAGGCTATTTGTAGAAAATACAGGATATACATTTCGTTTACTATTAAACTATGTTGAATTTACAGTATTTTAATAAACATCGTTAGAGCCATTTTTGAGAGAATCAACATTTTCGAAAAGCATTCTATGCAAAGGATAGTTACGGGTTTGGTAGATCTTCCCAAAAATCTTTAAGTCACATCCTTAGAAGATACTGAACTTAAATACCAAGTTTAGTATTTAAAACACACACACACATATTCGCCCTCCATGGTGTAGTGGTTACCATGCTAACTTTAAATACCCAAGGTCGCGGGTTCAAACCCGGCGGAGGACGATGAATTTTTTCGAGCGTAAAAATCCTTAGCATGGCTTCATTCGAAAGGGAAGTAAAGCCGTTGGTCCTGTGTCGTAGATTTACGGCACGTAAAAGAACCTCAAGCCTGATAGAGAGGCCTCTGAGCAAAATTAAGCCGTGTTTCACGCCCAATTTAGAGTGGGACGCTAAGAACCACAGTAGTTAAAGAGCGTCCATAAATAACACGGCATTTACATTTTACACATATACACATACACGCACACAAATGGGACTTTGGCAATGGATGAAAGCAACATTTTTTTGGTGAATTTCAATCCGTGGCCACACAAATAACAAAAAACTTTTAAAAGCTTGCTCTAAATTTGGTATGAAGATAGTCATGGGCTCGAAAGATCTATTCAATGTAATTCCTGTAAATTTTTGCGAATTCAGACCCCTTCAGTAAATTTTTTGGAGGGGCTATGCCCTTGATTTTGTAATTTAGGGGTGCAGAAAGTGCCTTGCCCTTTCTAAGTTGGCTATTTCTACAAATGTTTTCTCTGCTAACATGAACTAGATATATTAATATGTTTTTTTTTTTTTTACGAAGCGATGGTAGACTTCTCTTCACAATATGGAAGAAACGGCTGGTCTGGTGAACGCGTGTCGTTTCTTGGAAGTTGCCAGAACCACGTGGCATGTTATCGTCAAAGTTCAGGGTCGCAGCTGTGGTCATGTAAATTATATTCAGATTGAGGGAACTGGCAGGCCTACGTAGCTTCCTCCGATAACCAACACACGCACTATTTCAACATTTCATATTATCCATATATTTATTTTACTACAGCTTTGTTCTGTTTGATGTTTGCTCTAATATTTTCTTTTATTTAGACGACCTCGTATACCGCGAGGATGGTTATGAATTTACTTTCCCAAAGGACTTTTAATGTGCACCTTTTATTTCTCTATCGCGTACTAAGTATATTTGCATATCACCCAAAAATACAATACCATTTTTTCGTCAGATATACATGTTTTGAGGCAACTCTGAAACAACAATTATTTTTAGAATAGGGTCCGTGTGTGCACGTGAGTATGTATGTTTGTGAACAGCATACCTAAAAAAAATCTGATGTGATCCATTCACATGACTTTCTCTACGTCTCTACAATAAATTATTGTTATTCTTCTATTTACTTAATACTAATCGAGAAAAAAATATTAGAAAGGGTCTTATTACTGCCTCCTTGTAAGTAGAAGGGAAACAAGGGAGTGCCATAGGCTAAATCGATAGTCAAATCTTTTAAAAGCTGGTTGCTCTGTGAATGAAGTTCTTTTGTTTTTATGGACAGGAGTTGAAAAATCCCCGTATGAGAAAATTATAGGTATTTTAAAGGTGAAGCTAATAACAAGGAATACCTAAAACACCTTAAACTCCACGAAAATGTATATCGCATAAATTGTGTATTTTAGCGAGATCTACATTTTTTGTTAAGTAAGGTTTTACTTATCTCTTACGGTTTCACAGTTATGCACATTTCCGCAAAATTCATCCAGAATAAATATGCCTTCAGAGGCTATTCCCAAAAAATTGAGGATATACATTTATTTTGTCATCTAAATAACTTCAATGTACGAGATTTTAATCAAAATCGTTATAGCCCTTTTTGGGAAAATAAAAGTTTTTGAGATTTATTTTTATGTAAAGGGTAGTTCGGATTGGGGGGATTTTCTTGAAAATCTCTGTATCACATCCTTGGAAGATACCGAATTTAAATACCAAGTCTTTTCGTTTTTGAGCTATGCTGCCCACAGACACACACACACACACACAAACACACACACACACACACAAACACACACACACATACACAGACCCACACACACGGACATTTTTCTAAACATGCTCTTTTTGGATTCAGGGGGTCTCAAATGTTTCTCCGGGGAAATCTCGGTATAAATTTTTGGGTGCAATTAGAAAAGTTTGATTTTATTAAAAATGCCTCTAACGATTTTGATCAAAGGCTATTCCCATAAAAGTCAAGTTATACATTTTATTTGTACCGGAAACGTGCTTAATAAATGGTATTACAATCAAATTAATTAGAGCTGTTTTTGAGAAAATAAATTTAAATATCTGATGTGTTTCATTCACGTGACTTTTTCTAGCTGTTCCACAAACAAACTTTCCTTACAAAAGATTATTATTCTTATCTACGTCATACCAATCAAGATAATTATAACCATTGAAATGGATCTCACCCAAGAGTTCACGGGTTTAACTCCCGGCTGGGTGGGGCAATTTTTCTTTAACTAGAATAATTCCCTATGGCAAAAAAAAGTCTGGAGGTATGAATGGGAGAATGAATGAATGTATTTATGTGTGTGTGTGTTTGTTCAAAAGTACAAACCGAAAAACAACGATACCAAATCTAAAGTTCAGCGAAAAAAAAAACAACAACAAAAAATCAAATCACCAGCAGTCGTTTCTCAAGTCAAATTCCCTGATATGACGCTAGAAGTTTATGAAACAATAATAAAAACTCTGATGTGTTGCATTCACATGACTTTGTTTAGTTGTCACGGAAATGGCGTGTTATTTATGGACGCTCTTTAACTGCTATGGTTCTCAGCGTCCCCATTCTATACTGGGCGTGAAAGATCGCTTAGTTTTGCTCAGAAGCCTCTCTAACAGGCTTGAGGTTCTCTTACGTGCCATAAATCTACGACACGGGACCCACGGCTTTAATTCCCTTCCGAAGGAAGCCATGCTAAGGATTTTTACGCCCGAAAAAATCCATCGTCCTCCGCCGGGTTTGAACCCGCGACCTTGGGTATATTAGTTGTCACGAAACACATTTTCTCACAAAAGATTATCCTTTTATCTACATCCTGTTAAACATTAGCAAAATTCTCGTATTGCTTATTTCTTTGTAAGTCGAAGGGAAATAAGAGAATGCACAGGCTAAAATGATATTAAAGACTTTTGAAAGCCCGTCGCTTTGCCTGCTAAGAGTTAACAAAAGAGAGAAAGGAATATCTCAAAAACGACCAACTCCACGAAAAAAAATTTATATAACATAAATTGTGTGTTTTAACGTGCTCTACATTTTTTGTGTGTTAAGTTTTTGTCCATCTCTTAGGGTTTAGTAGTTATGCAAAATTCAACCAAAGTAAAGTAGTCTTCAGAGGTTATTCCCAGAAAATTCAAGATATACATTTTGTTTGTCAGGTAAATATCTTTAATATATGATATTTTGATCAAAATTGTTAGAGCCATTTTTTATAAAATCAAAAGTTACGAAAAAAGTTCCATGTAAAGGGTAGTTTGGAGTGGGGGGATTTTTCTCAAAATCTTCGTGTCGCATCCCCGGAAAACACTAAACTTAAATACCAAGTTTGGTATTTTACCGACTTTTCGTTTTTGAGTTATCGTGTTCACGGACACACGGACACACACACGCACACATGGACCTTTTTCTGAAAATACTTTTTTTGGATATAGGCGACCCTAAAACATATATTTCCGGTAAAATCTCGGTATGGAATTTTTTGGTGGAGTGGAATATTTTCTCTATACACTATGTACATAGTGCGTATAGAGAAAGTAAAAATGTATATATATATATATATATATATATATATATATATATATATATATATATAAATTGTGTGCTTTTATGAGATCTACGTTTTTAGAGAAGTGAGTTTTTATGAATCCTTTACGGTTTACCAGTTATATAACAGGTATACAGAAACCATCCAGAATGAAGTGGCCTTCAGAGGCTATTCCCAGAAAATTCAAAGTATACATTTCGTTTATCATGAAAATATCTTAACATTTTAATAAAAATCGTTAGAACCATTATTGAGAAAATCATAATTCTCGAAAAATATTCCATGTAAAGAGTAGTTGGGGTGGGGCGATTTTCTTGAAAATCTTCGTGTCACATCCTTGGAAGATGGAAGATACTGAACGTAAATATCAAGCTTTGGTATTTATCCGAATTTTCGTTTTTGAGCTATACTAACCACAGACACACATACACACAAACTACACAAATAGACAGGCAGACAGACACACACACACAGGGACATGTTTCTACAATTTTTACTTTCTCTATACGCACTATGTACATAGTGTATAGAGAAGGTATTGCACTCCACCCAAAAATTCGATACCGAGATTTCACCGGAAATATATGTTTTAGGGTCCCCAATATCCAAAAAAAGCATTTTCACAAAAAGGTCCGTGTGTGTGTGTGTGTGTGTGTGTGTGTGTGTCCGTGAACACGATAACTCAAAAACGAAAGGTCGGTAATATACCAAACTTGGTATTTAAGCTTAATATCTTCCAGGGATGCGACACGAGGATTTTGAGAACAATCCCTCCACCCCCAACTACTCTTTACATGGAACTTTTTTCGGAAATTTTAATTTTTTCAAAAATAGCTCTAACGATTTTGATTAAAATTTCGTATATTAAAGATATTTACCTGACAAATAAAATGTATATCTTGAATTTTCTGGAAATAGCCTCTGAAGAGTAGTTTATTCTAGATGAATTTTACTGAATTTTGAATAACTGCTAAACTGTAACAGATGGACAAAAACTTACTACACAAAAATGTAGAGCACATTAAAACACACAATTTATGTTATATACATTTTTTTCGTGGAGTACGTCGTTTTTGAGACATTCCTTATTTTTGGTTTTTGCTATGAAAAACGTATACTTTTCTCACACAGGAACTTGTCAACTCCTATCCATATAAACAAAGGAACTTCATTGACATAGCAACCAGCTTTTGACTATTATTTTAACCTATGGTAGTCCCTTATTTCGCTTCTACTTACAAGGGAGCAAGTAATAAGACTATTTCTACTATTTTTTTCTGATTAGCATAACGTATAGAGAATTATAAGCTTTTTAAGAATAATTTGTTGCAGGGATATAGAGAAAGTCATGTGAATGGTACACATCAGATTTTTTTTTATTGTTATTTATTCAGGGAATCTCAAACCATGTATTTCCGGATAAATCTAGGAACGAATTTTTGGGTGAAATGCAACACCTTCTCTAATTACTATGTACATTGTACATATGTGCTCGAGAAAGTAAAAAATTACCGAAGCTCAATGACAATCGTAAAGCGATGGCCTTTAAAAGATATGGTAGGCGCTTTAGCCTAGTGCATTCCCTATTTCTCTTTTACTTATAAGCAACTAAGTAATTAGACCATTTCTGGTAATTTTTTCTTGATTAGCATGAATTAGATAAAAGAATAATCTTTTCTAAGAATAGTTTGTTTGTAAAACAGAGAGAAAGGTACGTGAGTGTAACACATCAGTTTTTTTTTTAACTTGAATTCTACTTATGAAATACACCATCTTTCAGTTTTAAAAACTCAAACAAACTAAGCTGGTTGGTGTATGTTAGCTTTAAGCATGCAACGCCAGATTCAATTGTGCCACGTCGACCTCACACCCACCGAGGTACAAGGATGTAGAGGTGAAAGTTATTCAGGATGACGTAGGGTCAGCCGTTAATACTAGTTTACCTCACCGAGATTTGCTATCTGCTGTAACCCTGCAGGCACCAGTTCACAGCCACATACAGTTAGTTACTGAACCAGAGAAAATGTCCTGGACGATCGCGTCTTTTCGTGGATGTTCCGATGACGTGATTTTCCTGCTTTCACAGCTGCCAACTAAATACATCCGCCAGCGCATTTGAGACTGAATCGTTGCAAAATATCGAACGAATAATGTTTCCAAAATAATCGAAAACTTTGCCATGTAAAGGATAGCCTTTATTTGGAAGACTTTCTTGGAGAGTATTCATGTTATTCTACGTTTAGTACCTTCTAAGGATGCGCGGCACAAAGATTTTTAAAAAATCCCCCCTCCACAAACTACCATTCACATGGAACAATTTTGAAAATTTTGTTGTTGTATAAAATGGCTCTAACGATTTTGATTAAATTACTGTATATTGAAGTTATTTACATCACAAATCTCGTATTTTAGTATCAATGATTATTTTCATTTCCATGAGTACGAATTATTGATAGTAAAATAGATAAACCCAAGCTCCTTTACAGACTTCAAAAGACATAAACGGTTAAACCGTAAGAGATAGACCACAAATTAATATAAAAAATGTAGATCTCGTTAAAACACATAAATTATGTCATGTGTATATTTTTCTTGTTCAGCTGACAGTTTTTGAGGTGTTGCTTGTTATTGATTTCAGTTTTAAACTACCTAACGTTTCTCAAATGGGACCATGCAGAGCGAACCGAACCTCAATTGTTCCACACAGCAACTGGCTTTTAATATATAATATTAGCGTAATACATTCCCTTATTTCCCTTCTACTTACAATGAAACAAGTAATAAGACCAATTCTGCTAACGTTTATATCGATTAGTATGATGTAGATAATACTTTTTGTAAAAAAAGTTTGTATTTGGAGCAGCTAAAGAAAGTTATGTGGCACATTAGATTTTTCTTATTAATAGAAATTCGTGGAATAAGTGTTCAGTTTGCGGCCAAATTCTGTATTCATAAAGTTCAAATTGCAGCGTCATTATGCAACCCATGGAAGTACTTTGTAGAACAATTGCCAAGGAGAAAAACGTTTCTTTTTACTTGTGTTAGATACAAACTCATTATCAAGATGCTTGTTCATAATCATTGCTATAAATGTGAAAGTTTTCCGGTACAAATTAATTGTGCTAATGGTAGCGATAAAATGCGATTATATTGGTAGGTATTAACTGAGTTGTTATTACCAAGTATTAATACTTAGATAATTGTCATTATCTAAGAATTAATAATTTATGTTCGACTACCAATTTCCACCACTCTATGAAGATATGAATATGTTCATAATGCAGGAAACATAATAGTGATTGTTTTACCAATAATAAAACTGCAATAGATATATTAACCTATAAAAGACGGATTACGTATTTCAGACGCAAAATGTTGCACATTGCCGCAACACTGAAGGGATTATCTGTTCTTTCCGCACAGTTGGCCGCACAGTGCACAGCAGGTGATTCATAGGAGCAGCGAGCAAATTTGCTCTCTTTACTCTAAGGCAACTAGTCGGCGATCCCTTGTAGACATGAGGACACACACGTGCGCGAGAATTTTGCATGAAATGCAATACCTTCTCTATCTACTGGGTACGTGGTACAGAATTAAAAATACTTATTATATATTTAGATAACCTCAAAACGTTTATTTCCAGTGAAATCCCTATATCCAATTTGTATTGGTAGCAACATTTACTCTGCGTACAATTCGCAAATAGTAGAAAAAATAAACATCGCTCGTGTTACGTATCTACTTTATATCTCGTCCAGAAAAATGTTTAATCTTACACGAAGTTTGGATTATAAAGAATATCTCGAGAAAAGATGCAGTGTTTAATATTTTATAACGCCTATAATATGGACCACTTCACGTAACACTTGAATTTTCATTTTTGCTTTCTCTACTGGTATTATGCATTTAGTAGGTAGAGAAAGTATTGTATTCTACCATTTTCGATGCCGAGAGTTCACCATAATATATATATATATTTTAAGGCCCCTTGTTTAAAAAAAAAAGCATTTTTAGAAAAAGGTGTGCGCATGTGTGTGAGTGTGTGTGTGTGGACAGCAAAGCTTAATAACGAAAATACAAGCAAATACCAAGTTGAGTATCTTCCAAGGATGCGACACAGAACTTTTCTAGAAAATGCCCCCACCCCAAACTACATTACAAATGGTTTTCCTCAAAAATGATTTTAACAATTTTGATTAAAATACTGTATATTAAAGATATTTGTATATCTTGAAATTTCTGGGAATATCCTCTAAAGACTACTTCATTCAGGGTGAATTTTGCCTTACTGGCAAACTGTAAGAGATATACAAAACTTACTACGCAAAAAATGTAGATCTCGATAAAACACAATTTATGTTATTCAATTTTTTTGTAGAATAAACCGTTTCCAAGATATTCCTTATTATTGATTTCGATTTTAAGTGGCTTAAATTTTTCTAAAACGGGAGGTCATCTTTCGTTTCATCTTTCTGTTGTTTCACTCCTGGCAATGGAAAGCGAACCGAATTTCAATTGTTTCACATAGTTTTTTTTTAAAAGATTTGACTACCGCTATAGCCTAATGTATTACGTATTTTGTTTCTACTTAGAAGACACTCTGGAGTAGCATGAATTAGATAAAAGAATAATCTTTTGCAACAATAGTTTGCAGAGAAAGTCAAATGGATTTTTTTAAGTTAGATACACTGGAACACTATAATTACGTTGAACAAATTTGTAACAGACAGACTTCTCACCCGGAGGTCCCGAGTTCGATTCCGGGCCGGGGCGGGGAACTTTTCTTTAACCAGAATTACGAAATAACGTATTCCCTATGTTCCTCAGAGTATGTGAGAGTGAATATTTGCGTGTTTGAGGAAAATAAAACGATTTAAACCCAACGTAAAGAACCTACAAACAACGAGCTGTTTCTAACACAAAGCCGCACGATATGACCTTAGATGCTAGAGCGGCCATATAAATGAAAGAATAGAAAAAAAAAGGGTAAAATTTATAGAAATATGTAGGAATTAAACAAAACTCTTAAACTTTGGGCATTCTTGCAGTGATGACGAATTCTCTTGCTGCTAACACCATAAATATTTATAATTGCGGTGATATAAGTTATAATCTATTTTTATTTTTCATGTAGCAGTTCGTATTTTCTGTTTAAATAGATGGAAGATTGAATTTACGCTTTGATCAACAGCGTAAATTAGTTCTCCCCCTTTTTCTTCCTTAAGGGCCTTTAAGCGCCCCTTTTTTCCACAGTGTTCTTTGCTCCAAAGCATCACCTGAAGATGAAAGGAATCGACATAGTACATTAATAAAAATAAAATGTTCTATGTTATTTTTCCTGCGTATGTATTCGCAAATTTCGGCCGCAAACAAAATGTAAACTAAATCGTTTCCCGGAGATGAAAGAGAGCAAATAGTACGTACGCGAGTTTAAATTTAAGAGAAGCTTTTGATGTTCCGAGTTGGCCTGGTTTGATGCATCACTTATCAACGTAAATGAATGGTTCGCTCCATGCGCCAGCACTTAAAAAGATTAAAATGCTCCTATCAGCTATTTTTACTTTCTCTATACGAACTTGTAATTAGTGTATAGAGAAGGTATTGCACTCCACCAAAAAATTCGATACCGAGATTTCACCGGAAATATATTTTTTAGGGTCTCCTTTATCTAAAAAAAAGTATTTTCAGAAAAAGGTCCGTGTGTGTCATGTGTCCGTGTGTCTGAGAACACGATAACTCAAAAACCAAAAGTCGGTAAAATACCAAACTTGGTATTTAAGTTTCGAATCTTCCAGGGATGCGACACGAAGATTTTGAAAAAAATCCCCCCACCCCAAACTACCCTTTACATGGAACTTTTTTCGAAAATGTTGA
Organism: Hymenopus coronatus; assembly: GCA_030762935.1. Taxonomy (NCBI): domain Eukaryota; kingdom Metazoa; phylum Arthropoda; class Insecta; order Mantodea; family Hymenopodidae; genus Hymenopus; species Hymenopus coronatus. Next base: position 143,359,175 of record CM060896.1, read on the forward strand.
TTTTATAAAAAACGGCTCTAACGATTTTGATTAAAATATCATATATTAAAGATATTTACCCGACAAATAAAATGTATATTTTGAATTTTCTGGGAATAGCCTCTGAAGACTACTTTATTCCGAGTGAATTTTCCGAAATTTTGTATAACTGCTAAACCTTAAGAGATAGACAAAAACTTACCACACAAAAACGAAGAGCACATTAAAACACACAATGTATGTTGTCTAATTTTTTTTCTTGGAGTTGATCGTTTTTGAGATATTCCTTGTTTTTGTTTTCAGGGTCGAAAATCTTAACTTTTCTTATACAGGAATTTGTCAACTCATGTCCATACAAACAAAGGAACTTTAGTCACATAGTAACCAGCTTTTGACTATCGCTTTAACCTATGCTACTCCCTTATTTCCTTTCTACTTACAGGGAAGAAGGTAATAAGACTATTTCTGCTAATTTTTCTAGATTAGCATGAAGTAAATAGAAGCATAAGCTTTTTAAAAATAATTTGTTGCAGGGGTATAGAGAAAGTCATGTGAATGGTACACATCAGATTTTTTGTTCATAGTGTTCTCCAGGTTACAATACTACTTTGGGTAACAAGAATAAATATCTTCGATACGGCTTTGTTGTACATACTGTGTTTTGGAAACATTTAGTTCGTCTTCATGTAGTATACAAAGTTTACAGGCAGAAAAAGCATTGCATTCTACTCAAACATTCTATACCGATAATATAAAAACACAGGTTTTAAGATAGCCTGTACATGTATTAAAATATTTTTAGAAAACGCCTATTTCAAGGATGGGACACGAAAATGTACAACAATATCCCTCCATCCCAAACTACCCTTTACATGGATTTTTTTCGAAAATTTTGATTTTCTCATAAATGGCTCAAAAGATTTTGATTTAAAACTATATATTAAAAATATCTACATGAAAAATAAACTGTATATCTTGAATTGTTTTAGATTAGCCTCTGAACTCCTCTTCATTCTGAATAACTTTTGCATCAATAGTAGACTTTAAGGGCTAAAACAATAATTTACTACACCAAAATTGCAGATCTCGTTAAAACACACAATTACTTCACATACATTTTTTTTTTTTTTTGTAGAGTTAATGATTTACGAAGTATTCTTATTATTGGTTCCAATTTTAGAATGCTTATACTTTTCTCAAACAGGAAGTAGTCATATATCCAGAGAGAACCGAATTTCGAAGTCAATCACATAGCGATATCTTTTAAAATATTTGACTATCGCTTTACAGTGTTTTCCAAATGGGAAGAGTTCTACGCTGCAGCGAATGGGATGTATTGTCATGCTCTGCGTTGCCAAGTCGCTACCCCCACTCTTTTCATATTTCCTTCTCACTCGCACACTGAGTATGCAAATCTGCCTGGCGACACTATGGTCGACATAAGGAAACCCTAACTGTTTTTTTTTTCTAAAATTCTACAATTTTGCAGTTTTTAAATGTAAAACTTGAACATACATATTTGCATATTATGTACACGTTTTCTTAAATGCTATATGCTTATAATTTATGAATTACCTGCTCTTTTAATCCAATGGAACTTCCAGTGGTTCCTCCGTATCGTCATTGCTGTATTTTTTTTAAAAACGCGTAGACCCTAAAAATAATAATTCGAGCCTGGCTATACAATACCTGTCTCTTAGATTCGCCACTAAATTCACCACTAATTCATTGCATTTGCTCTATTCCTAACTAAACAGCAATTGAAAACTGACTTGAACCTTTTAGGAACTATGGTTAAATAAACACGAGCCCTGATTTCGAGACAAACATAAACATGCGATAGCTGACGCAGCATTCTACAGCTAACAAAAGTGTGTTCACTCTCTGTCTCTCGACTTTAACAGCTTGCTAAGCGTAATAAATGTAATAATTCTTTTAGTAATGTTATGTAAAACTTTTAGGAATGGTTTTAGATACAGAATTAACCTGGAATTCACATGTTGAAATGGTCTGTAAAACGTTATCTAAAGTTGTGTATTTACTGAGAACCATTTACAACAAAGTACCTTGTAGCTATTTAAAGCAAATATATCTTGATTTGTTTGAAAGTGTTTTTAACTATGGACTATTAGCATATGGGAACTGTTCTAAATTGAATGATATTCTGTTTCTACGAAAGAAAACCATGAGAATTTTATGTCATACTTCTTACAATGCTCCATGTAGACCACTTTTTAAGCAACAGAAAATTTTAACAGTGTACAATTGCTATATATTACAATTATTATTATATGTGCACAAGAATTAAAATCAATTTAAACTAAACAGACATGTACACACATTAAATACCAGAAATATTGATAAATTGCATGTTCTATACACTAGACTAAAGAAAGTTAAGGATAGTTATTTGATAACCAGCATTATAGCCTATAATAAACTTCCTGACCACATGAGAGTTCTAAATGTAATACATATTAAGGCTAAAGTAAAAAAAAAATGGTTGATGGACAATGTATTTTACAATTTGGATGCATTTTTTAATACTAGAATTGTTATATGACTGACTCTTACTTGTATATATTATTTTGACCATGTCTATTGTACTAATGTACCTAATGACTAAACAAATAAATACTAAATAGTTTACATTCCATTTCTGTGTAATTCCGCATGTATGTACATATATAAGAACATACATATATACATAGCTACAAATAATAATGACCATTACAGTGCTTATGTGATTCCGATTAGGATGTAACACATGGGTGGGTTTATTCGTGTGTATTATGAAAACTATTTGAACTAAAAATCCGTGTTTTTTGCGGTTCTGCTACAAACATCACTCCTTATCTTCCTCGTGAATTTGTTTTAAACAATTTAAATGTTGTCTTAGCGCAAGAGCATTTATGAGAGACTGAGTCAGCTAGCGCGTTACTCTCCAGTTAAGCGAGAATGCAATATGTCAACACAGCAGCACTCTGGTTGGCGCCCGTCCCATTTGAAAGACAGTTTAGTGTATTCCCTTATTTATCTGCTGCTTGGATATAATGGACTAACAAAAGTAATAAGGAAATTTTTGCTAATTTTATTTCGACTGGTATAGAATTTCATAGAAGAATAATCTTCTGTCACAATACTTAGCAGGGCAGTCATGTGAATAGAACACTGTATCTGGCAACATCAACAGCAAAGTTAATGTCATTTCCGTAATACATATAAACTTCTAGCAACAATGGAAAAACAGTGCGCTTTCTATTATGAGATGGACATGACCTTACCTGTCTAGTTGGAATTTCCCACTCATCAACATGTGTTTGTTGTGGTATGTTTGCTCGGATGGAATAATTGCATGTGGATTGCCAGCTTGAATTTATACTGACATTTCCTGCTGCACCCCTTCGAAACAAATGCTAGAAATATTTAAGCAGACTGACTCCGCGTTTAACTAAAAGAAACAGATATGTGCCAATTCAGGAATAGGAGTATGAATAGGTTCAGAAATTGATTTACTCTCCTTTATTCCATTGTTGGCTTCCAAAAAAAAAAAATAAATAAATAAATAAATATATATATATATATATATTTTCCACAGAAGCTTCATTAAATTATTTTTACTTTCTCTACACGTACTATGTACATAGTGTATAGAGACGGTATTGCATTCCACCTAAAAATTCGATACCGAAATTTCAGCGGCAGTAGACGTTTTAGGGTCATCTGTATCAAAAAAAAAAGTATTTTTAGAAAAAGATTCATATGTGTGCCCATGTGTCAGTATGTCCGTGAACACGATAGCTCAAAAACGAAAAATCAGTAAAATACAAAACTTGGTATTTAAGTTTAGTATTTAAGTTTAATATCTTCCAAGGACAGAACACGAAGCTTTTCAAGAAAATCCCCCCATCCCCAACTATCCTTTATATAAAAAATATTTTGAAAAATTTTAACTGCTCAAAAATGGTTCTAACGATTTTGATTAAAAGCTCTTATCTTTAAGATATTTACATGACAAATAAAATGTATATCTTGAATTTTCTGGGAATATGCATCTGAAGATCTCTGTATTCTGGATCACTTTTATTGAATTTTGCATAATTGGTAAACCGTAAGAGATAGACAAAAACTTATTACACAAAAGTCGAGATCTCGATTAAACACACAATTTCTGTCGTATGCATTTTTTTCCTAGAGTTGACCGTTTTTAAAATATTCCTTGTTATTGACTTCAGTTTTAAAATGCTTAATAATTCTTGTCAACACTTGACCACGCAAAGAATCGCATTTCTATACCATTGCAACCACACTTTAAAGAATTTTACTATCGGTTTAGCCTAGTGTATTCCCTTATTTCCCTTGTATCTATGAGTAATTAAGTAATAAAACCGTTTCTGCTAATGCTTATCTCAATTAACATGAAATACATAGAAGAATAATCTTATTAACAATAATTTGTTACAGAAGGTATAGAAAGTCATGTGATGGAGCACATTAGCTTTTTTTATAATTCAAGCCACTGCATCATCAACTTTATAATTCTTAATACTATTAAAAACTAACCTTTATGGAATGTTTTCCTTAGCCGAGAAAACGTTTACGAAATAACGGGCTGTCATGGAAAGAAGTCCAAAATCAGTGTCTCCTCACATTACAATGTTTTTGATGTCTGTGGGGAATGCTCCAAGTTTAACTAGCAAGTCTCCTTATGCTCGAGAACAAGCGAGGTGGCGCTGTGGCAGTGAATGCTATTTGCATTCGGGAAGTAGTGGGTTCGAATCCACGGGTTTCTCAGGGTGATCAGGCGAATGCCTTAGTACATCCCCCAAATTTCTGTGCATTATTTCCTGTTCCCATCACTTCTTTATCATCAGGGTTGAAGGACGGTGTTCGGCGGGTTGCGAGTGGGCAGTGGATTGCACACTAGAGGCATATTCCTGGCATAGTTTTAGGGAACACGGAACACTCTAACGGGAACCGTCCTTAACTTTTGTGAACTAATTACTGAAGTTGGGATTCAAATTTGTTGTAATATTACAAACTAAGTAGTTCAGCGAAGTAAGCTGAAATATCTTTTTCAGATGTAGATACTGAACATTTGTGCACAAATAAGAATAATATTTTCTTTCTATTGCAAATCCTTTTTTATCGCTACATCACAAAAGCCATCCACTCATTTGTTCGCCATTGCGTCCCTTATCTCTCTTGAAAAACGTTGTATTCCATTTACATAGCTCTCTCTGTGCCTATTCTTCCTTAATCAACTATACTAACAAAAGCTTATTCTTCTACAACATGCTAATCAAAAAACACAGTAGCAGAAATGATTTTAGTTAAGTAGAAGGGAAATATGGGAATACACTAGACTAAAGCGATAGCCAAATCTTTTAAAAACGGCCACAGTGTGATTGAATTTCAGTTCTCTTTGCAAGGCCAGGAATATTGAAGTCAATAATGAGTATCTCGAAAATGCCATATATTATGTGTCCTTTTTGTGCAGTAACTTTTTGTCAACCTCTTACGATTAACTAGTTATACATAAGTCATATACCTAGAGAGAATGAAGAGGTCTTCAGAGACCACTGTTGGCAAATGCAAGATACAATCTTATTACTTTCTCCATACGCACTATGTACATAGTGTATAGAGAAAGTATTGCACTCCACCAAAAATTCGATACCGAGATTTCACCGGAATTATATGTTTTAGGGTCCCCAATATCCAAAAAAAGCATTTTCACAAAAAGGTCCGTGTGTGTGTGTGTGTCCGTGTGTCTGTGTGTCTGTGAACACGATAACTCAAAAACGAAAAGTCGGTAAAATACCAAACTTGGTATTTAAGTTCAGTATCTTCCAGGGATGCGACACGAAGATTTTGAGAAGAATCCCCCCACCCCCAACTACCCTTTACATGGAACTTTTTTAGAAAATTTTGATTTTCTCAAAAATGGCTCTAACGATTTTGATTAAAATTTCGGATATTAAACATATTTACCTGACAAATGAAATGTATATCTTGAATTTTCTGGGAATAGCCTCTGAAGAGTAGTTTATTCTGGATGAATTTTACTAAATTTTGAATAACTGCTAAACCGTAAGAGATGGACAAAAACTTACTGCACAAAAAATGTAGAGCACATTAAAACACACAATTTATGTTATATACATTTTTTTCGTGGAGTTCGTCGTTTTTGTGACATTCTTTATTTTTGGTTTCTGCTATGAAAAACGTTTACTTTTCTCATACTGGAACTTGTCAACTCCTATCCATATAAACAAAGGAGCTTCAGTGACATAGCAACCAGCTTTTGACTATCACTTTAACCTACGGTTGTCCGTTATTTCGCTTCTACTTACAAGGTTGCGAGTAATAAGACTATTTCTGCTAATTTTTTCTGATTAGCATAAAGTAAATAGAAGAATAAGCTTTTTAAGAATGATTTGTTGCAGGGATATGGAGAAAGTCATGTGAATGGTACACATCAGATTTTTTTTCATATCAAGGAATTTAATAAACGATATTTTAATCAAATACGCACCACCATTTTTGAAAAAATCAAAATGTTCGAAAAGCTTTCCATGTAAAAGATAGTTGTGGTGGGGGACTTTCTTGAAAATCTTCATATTGCATCCTTGAAAGATGCTGAACTTAATAATCAAGTTCGGTATTTAATACACTTTTTGAGTTACGTTGTTCACAAACGCACAGAAACATATACACACACACACTGACCTTTATCTAAAACCACTTTTTTTTAGTTTACAGTGTCCCTAAAATGTACATATATTGCTGGTGAAATCTCGGTATCGAATTTTTGAGGTGAAATACAATACTTCTCTACTTATGTACTAAACAGAGATAGTAAAAATAATTGGTATATAAAGGAATTCCCAGAATTCAACCGCATAAATTGGCAGCATTATAGAAGGTATTAGACGAACAGTTTGAGATAGAGAACCTATTGACTCTTTTATCAAATGTCAAAGTTATGGCATATTTTCTGGAACGCATATCAGTGTTTGTAAACTAAAAGAATGTGGACGGCATGACCTATTTTCATTCTGAATGCCTCATTTGTATGGCAATAGTCGAAGGAATGCAGGATTGGCGCACAATCAATACGACATTTAAAATTATTGGACTTGCAACTTTGGCAAAATTGCTGTTGAGGGTGTGCACGCCACTGATAACAGTCGGTTGATTCTAGATAATATGTAGTTAGCTAGTGGAGTAAGCTGTAAAATATCGATGGGTGAGTCGGTATAAATCATATTCAGTACGGCAAGCAAAATGAACGACTCATAACATGCAAACAAAGGAGACAACATAAAAATAAGGGTGTTTATGGAGGCTTGTTAAATCTTCAACTCCCTCAACTTCTTAGCCCGATGCTCATACGCTAATCAAAGCGCTAAATAATGCTTCTATAGCGGGTGGAAGGGAGGCCATTACATTAATTTCAACCAGTGACAAATCTCGCTATTTGGAACACATTTTGTATCATACGTTTATGTCTGACCATTTCCTACGGAGACTATTTAGATTTTTTCGAAAACAAGAGACAGATAAGCTAGCAACGCTGGAGGTTGTGTGGGTATCACGGCAGTGTATGTAGACCAACCAGAATGCCAGTTGCACTCGTTTTCCCCACCCTGTGTCGTGTTTGCAAGCGACCGTGTGTTTACATCCAGAAGCCGGTCCATATCCCTGACCAACCTCAACGCAGCGTTGCCAAGTTACTTCACATCTGAAAAAGCTGCTCAGAATATTTCTTTAATTCTTTTAAGTGATTAATTATTTCGAAACTCCGTGTGATGTCCCATAATTCCTACCGAAACTGATGTCAGATATGCGTTTCTACGCATCTTACAAGTAACAAACCATTATCTTCGTACATTCTTGTGGAATTACGTATCCAATTAGGAACAAAGACCGAAATCGGCTGATCAAAGAACGAAAAGCTATTACACTTTTATGTTTGTAATGCTTCTTTGAAGCACATATTAGAAGGAAGGTAATAGGTTCCCCTCCTCCCGGTAGGTACGCTCTCCGATATCCGGGTGTTCACATTACGGTCCATTACACTTTGATCAGTGGCGTGCTAACTCTTAATAAATTTTATGTTGTAACAGAAAATTTAGAACCCGTTGCCCATAGGTTACCTATCTCAAAGTATTTACCTTGAACCTACCAATTTGCGAGTAGAATTCTTGGCGCCCTGTATATATATACCTAAAGCTACTTTCAGTGGTTACTAAAGGGAAATTAAAAACTTAAATAAAATTAAAAAAAAAATCATTCCACTGCGTCAATACATGATAATGGCAAGTTTTTAAGTTCACCTCACTCAAGCCTAATAGTTTTGTAGTTAAGCCATTCCTCAACTTTAAATCTGAAAAAAGACACATTCAAGTAACTCGAATGTGCAGAAGTCTTGCTAAGGCAGGGCTTTTCTTTGTAGGGCTTTTTGATTGAAAATTGCACAACACCCACAGTCATTAATCAACGTGAAGCCTGTTAACGTCTTCCCACTCGCGTTTGAACTGACGTGGCGTGGCGACCTTGTACTCAGAGCAGCGCGCTGGCGAAAATTAACAGGCCTTCGCCTCTCTTTGTCGACCTTCAGGTGTCTGTCCGGCGCGGCGTGGTGTGCTGTGCCAAAGACAACTGGAATACTTCAAAGGATATACATATACTTGTCAGCTAAACCCGACTAGTCGGCGATACACTATTAGGTGATGAATAAACAGTATTTAAAATTTTTCTGGCATTTTAAAGTTTAAAAGTAGAAATTTGATGATTTGGAAAAAATTGCAAATATTTATTATAATTGCATGTTTTTGCTTTCTCTAACACTTACCTATAATAGCTAGAGAAAGAATTGTATTGCACCCAACATGTCGATACCAAGATTACACGTTTTGATACTCCCCGAATCAAAAGAAAGTATATATAACAAGTTGTGTGTTTGTGTTCAAACAGCATTAACTCAAAACAGAGCGCTAAATACCAAACTTGAAATTTTAATTAAAAGTCTTCCAAGAATTTGTCATGTCCCAAATTAACATTTACAAGTACTTTTTCTTAAAAATGTCTCTAATGATTTTGATTAAAATGCCATATGTTTAAAATAGTTTTATGACAAATGAAATGTATATATTGCTTTTTATGGGAATAGCTCTGGATGAGACATTCTGGATGACTTTTGTGTAACGCTAAACCGGAGAGAAAAAAGTCTTCCTCGAAGTGAATTTCGTTAAAGCACACAATTTACATCAAATCATTGCTTTAGTAATACATTTCCTAGATATTTCTTGTTATTTTTTTAACGCTCGCATTGTTGTTGATTGGCATTTTCAAATACTTTTCTCAGATCGAGTTTTCTTCTTTTTTCGCTTTCTTCATTATTTCTTTTCTTCTTTTCTTTCTTTCTTTATCGTGGTGATGCAAATAACATATAAAAGTGGCAGGCTCTTCAATAATCTGACCAATGCTTTATTTACTGTATCGTAAAACGAAATTTGTAATAATAAATTGAATTTGTCTGGATTGACAAGTAGCTAAAATAATACGATTTTGTAAGAATTGTTTGTTGAAGAGTCAGTAGAAAAGCTACATGAATATAACAAAGCCTATTTTTACTTTTTCCCAAAAATTCAATACCGAGATTTCACTGAAAATACATGTTTTGAGCCCCTCTAAATCCATAAAAGACCATTTTTAGAAAAACGTCTGCGTGTGTGTGACTCTGTACCACGCGGGATAGCTCAGGAGCTAACGCGGATTCTCGAGGTTCTGGGTTCGATCCCCGGCTACCGCACACTCTGATTATACTCGGCTAAAGCGATAGTCAAATCTTTTATGAATCATTTGATATGTAAAGCAATTGAAATTCGCATTTCGCTTGCATGGCTAGGAGTAAAACAAAAGAGAGGCGTAACGAAACATGACATTTCGTTTCAGAAAAGTTTTAAGTAGCTCAAAATTGAAACCAATAACAAGGAAAATCTCGGAAATGGCTAACTCTACAAAAAAGGATATGACATAAATGGTGTGTTTTGACGAGATCTACAGTTTTGTGTAGTAAGTTTTGTCTATCTCTTAGGGTTCATGCAAAATTCATCCAGAATGAAGAGGTCTTCAGAGGCTATTCTCGAAAATTTTATTTGTAATCTAAATATCTTTAATATATAGTATTTTGATTAAAAATTTTACAGCACTTTTTGAGAAAAACAAAAATTTTCAAAAAAAATGCCATGTAAAGGGTAGTTTCGGGTGGGGGAGCTTCTTAAAAATCTTCATGTCGCATCCTAGAAGAATAAAAACTTAAATACCAAGTTTGGTGTTTAAAGGTATATTCGTTTTTGAGCTGTCCCGTCCACAGACATACACAAGTAACTATTTTAATTTTTTTTATTTCGGGGACCTCAAAACGTATATTTGCAGTTAAGTCAAATTTAGGGGTGGAATACAATATTTCCCTACCTTCCATACACATAGTACGTGCAGAGAAAGTAAAAAATCATGTGAATAGAACACATGATATTTTTTAGTCTTGACGATCGCTTCAGACCCCGGTATTCCTTTTGTATGAAAGGTGTAACGAAACCATTTCTGCAAATGCTTGTCGGATTAAACGTATTAGAAAAATACGTTGTAAAAATAGTTTTTTTTTAACGTCCGTTAACCTGGTTGGTCACATCGGACGATGAATGAAGTTGGTGAAATGATGCTCAAATGATCTCGGAGTACATTGAGCTTAAAGTCTCGACATTCGTCTTCTCAGGATAAGGGAAAACTCCGAGAAAAAAAACTTATCCGGGTAACTCACCCTGAGCGAGATTCAAACTCACGATCTTTTGAATGTGAGGCAGACACGCTACCACCACACTACCTAGGTGGGCTAACATTAGTTTGTAGAGCCATACGAAAATAAATTGTATCAAAATATTATGTGCATGGTCTCGAACGTACCTGTACCTAATCTCCTACTTTAGCAGCATTATTCAGTTTTATAGTTGGCTGCTACAGTTAATGGAAGTTGCAGTTTCAGACTCCGATTACGTAAGGTAATGGTGCGTGTTTAATTATGCCTGCCTGAAAACATTTCGATTAGCTCCAGCATGGCAAGAAAGTGGCTTGTATGATACGTAACCATAGAGATTAGGTCAATTTCCGTAACAGCAGTCGAGGTAAAATCCCACATGTTAGGAAATGTAATTTCGAATAATGAATGCAGCTTTTCTTATTCTTACATACATAGGTAGATAATACGCCAAAATTATAAGTTAAAATTAACAGTTAGCATTTGTCTACCACGTATACAGTAGAGAGCGGAAGTAGGAGATTTCGCACCTCAGCCAGTGATTGGGCATTTTTACGACAGATTCCGGGAAGAGAGAAAAAGATGAGAACAATGCAGAGGGCAGCCAGAACCAGACTGCGACAGGGTGTCTTCGCCTCTCACCTAGACGGCCCGGGTTCGATTCCATGCGCCCGCATGCAAGATTTGTGGTGGACAAAGCGGCGCAGGGGCGGGTTTTCTCCGGATTCTACGGTTTCCCCAGAGGTGCTCCATCTTCATTTCATGTATCATCAGTATCATCGCCTGCGGTGCCATAAATAGTAAAAGCGGGCGCTAAATATTACAATGTATGCAAGCATGTATGGAGAGTCCCTAACAGATCCCAAGTTCATTTCGACGCGATAAGCACTAGGAAGGTGCACTTCATGTTGAATAAATGCCCCTGAGTATACCGACGACCCCCAACGCCATTCTGCCGCCGAGAGCTGAGTTACCAAAACGAAATCACCTCCACGAGAGAGCACCTTCACCGGAGTCCTCGCCGAAACTTAAAACGCTGAAAGAAAGACCGGACGGAGGAAATGGAGGGATAAGAAATTCGGAGGAATGAAGAATCCTCCCCAGCATTCGCCTAGTGACCTGGAAAAACACGAGAAAAAGCCCATGGTTCAGAGAGGTTGATCGCGAAGAACCGATCACACGACCACCCGAATGCCAGTCCCAGACAAAACAGCTGAGCCATCTGGCTCGGAAAGTAGGTAACTGTTGTATTCCGCTAAAAATGCATATCGAGATTTTCTAAAAATACATGTTTTGAGGCTCTCTAATTTAAAAAAATTCAAATATACCACTAGCGCGTGTGGACAGCATAAGTTATCTAACTTTAAATATTGTATATATAGCAAACTTAATATTACGTTCAGCTTCTTTCAAACGCACCCATAACTAATGTAAACAGGACAAAATGTTCCGTTATACCTTTATTTTCTTAAAATATTATTCTAATTTTTTTTTTCTAACTTGAGGTTGTTTAATATGAGGGATGCTTGTTAGCAGAAGAATAATGTACTCGTATATCTCTTAAAACACAGGATTTCTGCAAAACATTTCTGAAAATTTGCTACTATTGTTTTTAATATTCCAATACTTCCATGTTTTTTAAAGTGCTAAGGTACCATTCATAGGCTTACAGAGTGTCACAGAAAGTACATGATATTTCAAAGCTAGCTAAAAATACGTTTGTAAAAAAATTGTGACATCTACATCTCTGTAACAAATTATTATTAGAAGCTTATTCTTCTATTTCACGATAATCGAGATAAATATTAGCTGAAATTGTCCTTATTACTTGGTCCCTTGTAAGTAGAAGGGAAAAAATCTAATGTGTTCCATTCACATGGTCTTCTAGCTGTTCGGCAAACAAACCTTTTATTCAGAAGATTAATCTGTACCTACATCATGCTAACCAAGATAAACATTAGCAGAAATGGTCTTATTACTAGCTTCCTTGTAAGTAGAAGGGAAATAAGAAAAAACACAGGCGACAGTACCGTCCTTTAAAAGAAGGTCGATATATGAAACAGAAATTCTAATCTCTTCGATTGCAAGGAAGTAAACAAACGAGAAAGGAGAAGAAAAATGTCTTCCCGTTTGAGAAAAGTTTAAATGGCTGAAATTGAAACCAATAATCCGGAATATCTCAAAAACGGTAACTCTTAAAAAAAAAAAGGTGTAGGACATAAATTGTGTGATTTAATGAAATCTACATTTTTTGTGTAGTAAGTTTCTGTATATCTCTTACGGTTCGCCAGTTATTCAAAAGTCATCCAGAAATGAGAACTTCAGAGGCTATTTCCAGAATATTCAAGATATGTATTTTGCTTGTCTTAAAATCATCTTTAACATAAAGTATTTTAATCAAAGTCGTTGGAACCATTTTTGAGAAAATAAAAAAATTCGAAAAATGTTCCATTTTAAAGGTAGTTTGGGTAGGAGGATTTTCTTGAAAATCTTCGTGTCACATCTTTGGAAGATATCAAACTTAAATACCAAGTTCGGTATTTAACGGTCTTTTCGTTTTTGAACTATGCTGTCCACAGACACACACGGGACTCAGGGGTCCTCAAAACATGTATTTCCGGTGAAAATTTAGACATCGATTTTTAGGGTGAAATACAATACCTTTTCAATATATTATGTACATAGTACGTGTAGAGAAAGTAAATTTTCTATAAAAAAGATATACAAATAAATGTTGCTGTAGAAAATCACGTGATTTATGCAGTTTTTTTCGCACCCTTATATCACCTTATCTTCATGTGGAATTTTGTGGCGAAACTGAAAAGTGTGGGTTAGTATTTTTATTCTAGTGCCCGGAATTTATGTGAATTTTTCTCAGAGCATACAAGGTCTTGAATGTAACTGGAAAATAATAGAAAGTGCTCTGTCATTTATTTCATGGCTGCTGCCGTTATGCAGGTATTATCTCCATAGCCAGGGGGACACAGTGTCCAACCTTCAAGACAAAACCACTTTCAATTTCGCTGGCAAGGTCAATAGGTTACCCCACCCTTCCGGTCGGCTCGTGAGCACAAGAAACTGAGCTAATAAGAGCAGGATAACCCGGGGCCAGAGGTCATGCTGTTGTTGGCTTTAAGCCAAATGTCTGTACGCAACGCTCTCGATATCCAAATTTTATTTTCTTATATTTGGCAACTCGCCCTCTTGCAAATGGATGAAGTGTTGCTTCACTGGGAAACACTGCAGGTAAAACAAATCCAACTCTCTTAAAGTGCTGTCTGGTTAAATTCCTTTTTTGGAGGATGTAATAAATCTCTAATACTTACCAGCATTGTTTTTACTTTCTCTAGAAATTGTATTCGATGTCGAGATGTACATCTTTTGAGGTCCGTTAAGACCGAAAAAAAGCATTTTTAGAAAAAGGTCCGTGCGTGTGTATCTGTGGAGAACATAGCTCAAAAACGAAAAGACAAGTAAATTCCAAACTTAATATTTAAGTTAAATATCTTCCAAGGATGCCATACGAAGATTTTCAAAAAAATCTCCTCACCAAAAACTGTTATTTATATGGAAATATGTTTGAATTTTTTTTTCAAAAATGGGTGTAACGAATTTGATTAAAATGCCGCATATTAAAGATATTTACATCATAAATAAAATATATATCTTGGACTTTCTGGGAAAATTTTCTGAGAACCTGTTCATTTTGGACGAGTTTTGCTGAATTTAGGTAAGCCGTAAGAAATAGACAAACACTACTGAAAACGTAGATCTCGTTAAAACACACAATTTATGTCATTTTTGTTGTAGAGTTGGCCGTTTCCGAGATATTCCTTGTTTTTGATTCCAGTTTTTATCTCTACCTTTCTCAAACAAGGTCACTTTTCGTCTCATTTTTGTTTTACTGGCAATGCAAAGCGAGTCGAACTTCAATTGTTCATATATCAACCAGCTTTTAAAAGATTTGACTAGGTATCGCTTTATCCTAGTGTATACCCTTATTTCCCTTCTGCTTATAAAGAAGTAAAGAAGCAATAAAATCGACTCTGCTAATTTTTATCTCGATAAGCATGTTGTAGATAGAAGAATAATGTTTTGTAAGAATAGTTTGTTTGCAGAACAGGTAGAGAAAGGCATGTGAATGGAACACAAAGAAAACATGGCTGTTTTATTTAACTAAATGGGGTGAGGTGTATTCGCGCTTATCGCCCGTGAAAAATAGCAATTTCAAAGCACGGTGCAACACTTTCAATCTTGAGGTTTCTGCTACACATGATGGTGAATACAATTTGAAATAAGCTCCCACAATCTATTATAACAATGCTCTGTAGTCTTCTTCTAAGGAGAATATAACAAATTTCTTTGTGAGCACGAACAGTATGGAAGAACAGTGACTGCAGTGATAAATAAAATGTTTTTACTGTAGCTTTAAGTCCTTTAACCTGGTTGGTGATATCGGTCGATGAATGAAATTGGTGAAATGATGCTTACATGATCTCAGGGTCCTTGGAGTTCAAAGTTACTCGACATTCACCTTCTCATGTTAAGGGAAACACCGAAAAAAACTTTATCCGAGCAACTCACCCTAAGCAAGATTCGAACTCACGATCTTTTGAATGTGAAGCAGACACGCTACCACCACACTACACAGGCAGGCTCTGGATGACTTGTATATCCGGTAAACCGTAAGATGATGATGATGATGATGATGATGATGATGATGGTGGTGGTGGTGGTGGTGGTGGTGGTGGTTGGAGTTTAAGAGCGCTCAACTGCCCCTAAAAATAAAAATGAAACAGTCTAGGCAAAGCAGATAAAAAAACAATCAAAATTAAAACAGTTTAAACTAGAGACAAAAAGCCAGTGTAGTGACAAAATCTAAAACATCAGTCGAAAACTACAGGAAGCTATGGAACGAAAATAGGGTACGTAAAACTAAAAATGCAGGACTAAAGTCACCTGTGATAAAAAGTAAAATAAACCTACGTACCGTTCCATTAACATCTGTCAGGAGAAACTAAAAGCAAAATAAAACCATATCTTGATTAACAAAGGCAGTTTGGATATAAATTTAAAAACCTAGACACCGCTCCATTATCATCTGCTGCCAGCACGTCCGAAATGTTAACCGGCAGTTGTAGAGTGGCTCGCAATTGAGCTAAAATTGTAAGAGATACACAAAAACTCTAGATATCGTTAAACCACAATATTTATATCATATATATTTTTTTCTGGAGTTCACCTTTTCCGAGATATTTCGTATTATTGGTATCAGTTTCAAAATACATTAATTTTTCTCATACAAGAATTTGTCTTTTTTTTGTTTTTTTTTTTTTGTTTTACTCCTGAGCATGCAAAACTGAAAATCAGTCACATAGCAACCAGTTTTTCAAAGATTTAACGGTCGCTTTAGGCTAGTGTATTCCATTATTCCTTTTATTTATAAAGAACTAAGTAATAACACGATTTCTACCAATGCTGGATTAGCATAATGTAGATAGAAGAATAAAGTTTTGTAAGAATAGTTTGTACAGAATAACTAGAGAAAGTCGTGTGATGGAACAGATCAGAGTTTTTAAAGAATATCTTTAATACTTCATACTATTTATTCAGGTGATTTTACTTTTATACTGTTTTATTTTAACCTTGCATATAATGTAGATAGAAGAATAAGGTTTTGTAAGAATAGTTTGTACAGAATAACTAGAGAAAGTCGTGTGATGGAACAGATCAGAGTTTTTAAAGAATATCTTTAATACTTCATACTATTTATTCAAGTGATTTTACTTTTATACTGTTTTATTTTAACCTTGCATATTTTGCCCACCGTAGTAACGGCCAGCACCGTTAAGATGGATAGAGGAGACTGATTTTTCCTTTTTACTTTCTCTACATGTACTATATACATAGTGTATAGAGAAGGAATTGTATTTCACCAAAAAATTCAATACCGATATTTCACCGGAAATACATGTTTTGGGACCCCCAGAATCCCAAAAAAGCTCCGTGTGTGAGTGAGTGTACATGTGTGTGCGTGTGTGTATGTGTGTAATTGCGTTTGTGCGCATGTGTGTGTCTGTGGAAAGCATAGCTCAAAAATAATAAGATTGTTAAATATCAAACTTGGTATTTAAGATCAGTAGGTATCTTCCAAGGATGCGACCCCAAGATTTTCAAGAAAATTCCCCCATCCCCAACTACTCTTTACATGGAAAATTGTTCGAAAATTTTAATTTTCTCAAAAATGGCTCTAACGATTTTGATTAAAATGTCGTATATTAAATATATTTACGTGGCAAATAAAATGTATATCTTGAATTTCCTGGGAATAGCCTCTGAAAACATCTTTATTCTGAGTGAACTTTGCATAAATGATAAACCGTAAGAGATAGGCAAAACCTTACTCACAAAAATCTGATGTGTTACACTCACATGACTTTCTCTAGCCGTTCTGCAAACTCCTTACATAAGATTATTCTTCTTTCTGCACCTCGTTAATAGAAGTATTCAACACAATGTTCTTATTACTTAGTTCCTTATAAGTAGGAAGAAAATAAGGGAATACAATAGGCTAAATCGATAGTCAAATGTTTTAAAAGCTGTCGTTACGCGATTGTCATTACAAATCACTTCTTTTCTTGGCCAGGAGTACAACTAAAGAAAAACGGAACTCCCGTCTGAGAAAAGTATAAGTACTTCACAACTGAAACTAATAACAATGAATACCTCGAAAACGGTAAGCTCCACGAAAAAAAATGTATATGACGCAAATTGTGTATTTTAACAAGGTCTACATTTTTTGTAAAGTAAGTTTTTGTCTATCTCCTACGGTTTATTAGTTATGCCAAATCAAGCAAAATTCACCCAGAATAAACGGGTCTTGAGAAGCTATTCCCAGAAAATTCAAGATATACATTTTATTTGTCAGGTAAATATTTTTAATATACGATATTTTAATCAAAATCGTTAGAGCCATTTTTAAGAAAATCAAAATTTTCGAAAAAAGTTCCATGTAAAGGGTGGTTGGGGTGGGGGGATTTTTCTCAAAATCTTCGTGTCGCATCTCTGGAAGATACTGAACTTAAATACCAAGTTTGGTATTTTTGCTACTTTTAGTTTTTGAGTTATCGTGTTCACGGACACACACACATACACACGGACCTTTTTCTGGAAATGCTTTTTTTGGATTCAGGGGGTCCTAAAACATATATTTCCGGTGAAATCTCGACTTAGAATTTTTTGGTGGAATGCAATACTTCTCTATCCCTATGTACATTGTGCATACGGGGCTAGAGAAAGTAAAAAGTAATGCTCATTAAAGCATACAATTTATGTTATACGCATTTTTTCCCTGGAGTTGGCCGTTTTTAATATATCCCTTGTTATTGATTTCAGTTTTAAATTATTTATTCTCTATACGGGAACTTGTCAACAGCTGGTCACGCAAAGAATCGGATTTTTATACCATAGCAATCTCATTTTAAAAGCATTTGACTGTCCGTTTAGCCTAGTGTATCCCCTTATTTCCCTTCTACCTATAAGGAAGTAAGTAATAAAACCGTTTCTGCTAATGTTTATTTCGATTAGTATGAAGGAGATAGAAGAATAAGCTTATCAACAATAATTTGTTACAGAGATGTAGAGAAAGCCATGTGAATGGATTTCTCCTGAAGTCTCTACAGACACAGGACAAAGAGCTGGTCGCTGACATAGATACAGAAGGAAGTAAAACCATGCTACTGGACTACTGAGATCAGGGCCATCGGTTTTAGGTTATCGACAGTTATTGTCCTTATCTCTTCGCATATATGTCAGCACCTAATTGATAAACAGCCAAGCGCATAATAATATAGTGAAATTTAGATCTTAAGACGTCATACAATATAATGCCAACAAGATTATTAATTACGGAAATACAAAAAAAAAAAAAGACACGTACGGATGTTCGATGTCATCGATAACATATCATGAACTAACGCTTTGGGTGAATCTACACAGAAAAAAAAAAAAAACAGAATGTGTTCCATTCACACGACTTTCTTAATCTGTTCTGCAAACAAACTTTTTTTGTAAAAGATAAAACTTCCTTATACGTAAATACACTAGGATAAAGCGATAGCCAAATGTTTTAAACGGTGTCTACATACGATTGTTACTGAAATTCTCCTTCATAATCAGCATTAAAACAAAACAGATATGAAACAGATGAAGACTTCCCATATGAGAAAAGTTTAAGCTGTTCTAAATTGAATCGAATAACAGAAAATATCTAGGAAATGATTAGTTCTATTAAATAATAAAAAAAACAATATATGTCATAAATTGTGTTTTAAGAAGTTCTACATTTTTGTGCAGTAATTTTTTTGTGTCTATCTCTGATGGTTTACGAGTTAGTGAGTCATTCAGAATGAAGAAGGCCTCAGGGGATATTACCAAAAAATATGTGATATAAATTTTATTTGTCATGTAAATATCCTTAGTACCTAAACGGCATTTTTATCAAAATGTTAAAGCCATTTTTGAGAAAATCGAAAATTTGGAGGAAAAAATGTTCCATTCAAAGAATAGTTTAGGGTGAAGTTTTTCTGAAAATCTTCGTGTCGTATCCTTGGAAGATACAATCTTAAATTCCAATTTTAGTACTTGCATTTTTGTTTTTGAGCTATGCTGCCCACAGACACGGTCGGGCATGTTTCTAAAAAGGCTTTTTTTATCAGGGTCTCAAAACATGTATTTCTGGTGAAGTCTCGGTATCGAATTGTTGGGTGCATAGTACACATAGAGAAAATAAGCATTGTTTTGGGGAGGGCTTTGGGGAGCTCAAAACATATTTCCAGTGAATCTGGGATCGACATTTTTGGGTCGGAATGCAATACTTCCTCTGCCTACTATAGATAAGTGGTGTAATAATACTTTTTTGTAAGAATAGTCTTTAGAAGTGTGGATAGAGAAAATTATACGAAATGAATGTATAAGATATTTAATAAATCTCGGTTACAAATCCCTAGCTCCATTTAAGTGTGCGCTTGCCTTTCAATTGTTCCAACTCTGAAGCACATTTCCTCCTTTAGTGTTCAGCTGACTCACAAGATCTGCATTCTTGAGGCTTGTGGTCTCTCTCGAATTTGCTGCTTGTTATCGCCGCATGAATGATAGAATAGCCGTGTATAGTACAACAGTTTGGAGTTCAGGACAAAGTTTCACAATTTGCTCACCTGACCGACTCCCTTGTTCTAGTTCTATAATGTCGAGAGTTTGATCTTTAGCTAGTGGTTTGGCATTTCAGAACAACTTGGCAGGGTTAGCGACCTGATAATGCCGCTCTATGTCGCGCCATTTCTCATTGTTAAGCGTCCAGCGCCTGCAAATGCCTGTACTAGCTTGCTCATAAGTAAACTCCATAACTCTTGAATAATATTTCAAATAATTTATTTCACCTCCCTTCGTATTATTTATGAAACTGCTGTGCAGTAACAATAAAAACTATTAAATATATCCTCTCCCATATACTGCCTATACTTCCCCATTTTAATTCTGTAGGTTATGCAACGGAGGGGGACACCTCGCACACTCAGACCTACTAAGACCGTATACCACAGAGTCCCTAACATTTCCAGGATCGAAGACTCGTCCCACAACTGCTGGAGCTGCATAGAGAGGGTGATGAACGACCTGCAAATCAAGGAGCCAGCTAAATACCCTCTAGAGTACTGTTTCCTTTGAGTAAGCATCCGCGCCAACTGTCCGACATCACTATAGGCCACGAAAAATAGAACCCTACGTGAAATATGAATGAAAAGGAAATGATGGAAAGAAAATCATGGTACATAAGAACCACCCCAGTAATCTCACAGAACACTACGAACTTCCCAAGATCGACGGGAATGTACCCCAGACTTCTCGAATGCGAGCCTGACACGTTACTTCAGAGCCACTTCGCTTGGTATGACATTCCTTAAAATGGATGAAAAATATTCTGATTTCCACAGAAACGTGGATGTACGAAACACTTTTATCTACTACAGATCAGTGGCAAAGACAAACAAGCGTATTTCCAGTGCAATCTCATACACTTTTTTTTGGAACACAATAACTCTATCTACCATAGTTACAGAATAGGTAGAGAAAGTCATGTGAATGGAACATCAGACATATATTTTTTTTCAAGAAAGAGTGCAAAACCTGAACAGCAATACTAAAGCTACAAAATATGATTCACATAACTTACTCTAGCTGTTCGAAATACAAAATATTCTTAAAAATATCATTCTTGTATTGATATCATACTAATTGAGATAAACATTAGCAGAATTGATCTTATTGATTCTTTGTAAGTAGAAGGGAAATAAGGGATTACACTAGCTAAAGCGATAGTCAAAACTTTTAAAAGCTGGTCGTTATGTGAAACAACTGAAGTTCGCTTTGAATGGTGTCATTGGAGAAAACTTCAAAGCTGAAATCAACAAAAGCAATATCTCGAAAATGGTCAATTCTACAAGAAAAACGAATATGACATAAAGTATGTGGTATTTAACCGCCTTTTCGTTTTTGAGCTATGCTGTCCACAGACATACATACGCGGACCTTTTTCTAAAAATACTTTTTTTTGAATCATGGTACCTCAAAGCATATATTTGCGTGAAATCTCGGTATCGAATTTTTTTGTACCATACTATGTACATTGTACATATAGGCTAGGACTCAGAGGACCTCAAATAATATATTTACGATGAAATCTTGACATCGAATTTTAGAGTGGAATACAATACCTTCTATATCCACTATGAACATTGTACATACGGGCTAGAGAAAGTAAAAAGAATTGGACTAGTGGATTTACAGTGACATGGGTACGTGTCGTTGGCAGAAAACCATGATTGATAGACCTTTACTGCATTGTAGATATAAAACTTCGATATACAACTGTATAATTACTGCAGATCATAATTCGACAATCCATTAAGAAAATGGCTAAAGCGAAGTTGATAGCCATCAGTGCAGCCAACCGATTTGCGTGTCTTATACTGCAGTGACCTCCCGGGGTCGCCATGTTCTATGGGCTTCTTAAGCACTAGAAATAATTGCTCAGCTATAAACCATTATACCACACGAGTCATGCGCCCTTTTAAGTCTGTACTGAACTTGATACAAAGCTGTAATAACATATTTTGCTGCAATTCTCGGCAGTTTAAAAAAAAAAAACATGTTTTGTTACTTCAATACATTTTCACTTTCTTTAGAGCCTAGGTAGAGAAAGTGCCCATTTCAACCAAAAATTCATAACGATATTTTACAGAAAATATACGTTTTGGAATTCCTGAGTCCAAAAAACTAAATATATTTTATAAAATGTTGTGCATGCGTATGGCTTGAGTACAGCTTAACTAAAATGATTTGATGTGTCTATTCACATGACTTTCTCTACATATCTGTAACAAATTACAATTGAAAAACTTATTCTTCTATCTACTTAATGCTAATGATGTATTCAGAAAAAACATTAACATTCGAGAGAAAAAAAAACAAAAAAACAAAAACGGAATAGCGGATATACTGGAAATCGGTGTTGTTACAAAATATGTATTACTGAAAATAAGCTGTAAGTTTTATAGACATATACTTTTTTGCAGTATATTTTTGTCTATCTCCTACGTTTACTAGTTTTATAAAAGTATATAAAATTCTTTCCTAGAAGAAGAGATATTATTAGAAAATTCAATATACACCTATCTATGTTTTATTTGTCAAATATGCATCTTAAGTATGCTGAATTTATCAAAATAGTAAGAACCATTTTCAGGAAAATACAATAAATAATTCGAAAAAAATATGATGCGTTCCATTCACATTACTTTCTCTACATCTCTGCAACAAATTGTAGTTACAAAGCTTATGCTTCTATTTACTTCATGCTAATTAGCAGAAATAGTCTTATTACTTGCTTCCTTGTAAGTAGAAGCATAATGAGGGAGTTCCATAGGTTAAAGTGATAGCCAAAAGCTGGTTGCTATGTAACTGAAGTTCCTTTGTGTGTATGGGCAGGAGTTAAGAAATTCCTGTATGAGAAATGTGTAACTTTTTCAAAGCTAAAACGAAAAACCTGGAATATCTTAAAAAGGATCAACTCCAAGAAAAAAATGTATATGACATAAATTGTGTGTTATATCGTGAGCTACATTTTCTGTGTAGTAAGTTTTCCCCCATTCTCTTACGGTTTAGCAGTAAATACAGTAGTTCAACATGATGCCTTTGAAATTCCGTATGAAGTATTTGAACATTTAAACTAATGGGAAATAATATCTCGAAAATGATAACGCCAAAATAAGAACATTAATAAACAAATAAAACGTTTAGCACAAATGGTATGCTTTAAAGAGAGCTAGTTTTGCTGCAATAAGATTTTTATCTATATCTTACAGTTTACCAGTTATACTAAATAAAGATGATTTTATAGGTTATTCGACTGTGAAATCAACTTTTTATTTCCTGTCGTAAACATTAGGCATTTAAATAAGAATCGATTGCACCTCTTTTGAAAATTATAAACTTAGAAAGAAATAATTGCTAAAAATAAAGGGTAGTCTGTGGTGGAGGAATTTTCTTACACATTTTCGTGTCATATCCTTGGAAGATATAAAACTTAAATACCAACTACCGAAAGACACACACACGCGCGGACCATTTTTTCAAAATTACTTTTACTTTCTCTTCACGTACTGTGTACATAGTGTATAGAGAAGGTATTGTAATACATCCAAAAATTCGGTTCCGAGTACTCACCGGAAATACATGTTTTGGGACCCCCTGAATCCTAAAAAAGCATTTTTAGAAAAATGTCCGTGTGTGCGTGTCTGTGGGCAGCACAGTTCAAAAACGAAAAGTCGGTTAAAAACCAAACTTGGTATTCAGGTTTGGTATTTTCCAAGGATGCGACTCGAAGATTAACAAGAAAATCCCCCCCCACCCAACTACCCTTTACATGTAACTTTTTACGAAAATTTTGATTTTCTAAAAAATGGCTCTAATGATTTTGATTAAAATATCGTATATTAAAGATATTTACCTGACAAATAAAAAGTAGATCTTGAATTTTCTGGGAATAGGCTCTGAAGGCTACTTTATTCTGCATGAATTTTACGGAATTTTGCATAACTGCTAAATCGCAAGAGATGGACAAAAACTTACCACACATGTAGAACATGTAAACACACACAATTTATGCAATGTACTTTTTTTCGTGGAGTTTACCGCTTTTGAGATATTCCTTGTTATTATTTTCAGCTTTGAAAAACTCATACAGGAATTTGTCAACTCCTGTGCATACACACAAAGGGACTTCAGTCACATAGCCAGCTTTTGTCTATCACTTTAACCTATGGTACTCCCTTATTTCGCTTCTACTTTTAAGGAAGCAAGTAATAAGACTATTTCTGCTAACTTTTTCTGGATTTGCATGAAGTGAATGGAAGCAAGAGCTTTTTAACAATAATGTAGGAAAGTCATGTGAATGGAACACATCAGGTTGTTTTTGTTCTTTTTTTCGGGAGCCTCAATGTGTAAATTTCCAGTGCAATTTCGATTTCAAATTTTTGTGTGGAATGCAAATTACTATAATATAGGCAAGTAATATAGAAAATAATAAGCATGAGTGACTGAGAAAGTACGTGAATAAATACCAAATTTAGAACCATTCTGAGGACAGGTACGATAACCATATGATAAACGCAGGTTTCTGAACCCCCAAGCGATACAATGGAATATTACGTATTCCTCAGAAGTGGACGCCGTGTCATTGTACTCTGATTGACCACGTGACTTGAGGTTCCGTTGAACCGCAACGCTGCTGCAGAGATCTGCCAGCTGTTGGAGATGAGGCAATTGACATGCTGACGTTAGAACCAGGGACGAGTCATGAGCAAATCTCTACTAATGTGCGTTGTTTACAAAGTTCAAGGGTTGCAGCTGATGTTAACTGAATGTCATGTTATTTGCATTTGCAAAAAGATAGGGCAGGAAGTTATTCTTATTTAATACTGTAGCCAGAGTTGCCATTTAACCGGAGAGTCCATTGTTTGGTTCAAATATCCTGGAAGTTTTGGTCTCATTATAACAGTTTCATTACTTATAATAAGTAAAGGAAGTATTGTATTTCAACCAAAAATTCGATGTCATGTTTGCATGTTTGAGTTGCCCTGAATCCAAAACTATTTTTATCAGAAAAGGTAAACAGTACTTCAGCATCTTCCAAAAATGCAATACAAAGATTTTAAAAATATATGTTTATATATTTATTTTCTTTACTTCGTGCAAGTACTGCATTCCACCCAAAAACTCGATACCGAGAACTTTATATTTAAGCACAGTTTTTCGAAAGATGTAACACGAAGATTTTCAAGAAAATCTTTCAACTCCAAACTACCCTTTATATGGAAAAAATTCAAACATTTTGATTTTCTCAAAAATGGCTCTGATGATTTTGATTAAAAATGACTCCATGTTTCTTGAATTTTCTGGGAATAATCTCTGAAGTCCTCTTTATTTCGAAGATGTTTGCATAACTGGTACTAATCGTTTGATCCCGTTAAAACACACAATCTATGTCAGACACAGTTTTTTTTAAACTAACCAATTCCGAGATATTCCCGTTATTGGATTCGATTTTAAAACATTTTCTCAAAAGGAAAGCCCTCCCCTGTTTCATCTCTCTTTTGTTTTACTCCTAACCATGAAAAGAGAGCCGGATTTCAGTGTCAATCGCCTTTTTAATATTTACAAAAGACTGAATGCCACTTAGCCTACTGTATTCACTTTATTTCTTTCTACTTAGAAGAAAGTGAGCAATAAAACAATTTCTGCAAATGTTTATCTGGACTAGCATGATGCAGATAAAAGAATAAGATTTTGTAAGAATAATTTGTTTGCAGAACAGATAAGATGATTTGTTTTTACTTTCTCTACTCTGTACACAGACATGGGTAGAGAAGGTATTTCATTCCACCCAAAAATTCGATACCAGATTTCACTGGAAATACACGTTTTATGGCCCCCTGTGTCCAAAAGAGTACTTTTAGTAAAAGGTTCGTGTGGGTGTGTGTGGGTGTGTGTGGTTTGCAGGTGTCCTTGTCTGAACAGACACTTTTCTATAGTTAACCATTTCCAAGATATCGATTGTTACTGTTTTCAATTTCAAAATACTTAAACTTTCCTCAAACGGAAATTTGTCACTCCTTTTCCTTTCGTTTTACTCCTGGCCCTGCAAGTGAACCGAATTTCAACTCAAATAACGATAGCTTTTAAAATATTTGACTGTCGCTTTAGCCTAGTGTATTGACTTAGTTTCCTTCTAGTTATAAGCAACTAAGTAATAAGACTATTTCTGCTAATGTTGATCTTGATCACCATGAAGTAGAGAGAAGAATAAGCTTTTGCAAGAATACTTTGTTGCAGAAGAAGAGAAATTCATATAATAAAACACAATAGATGCTTTAAATTTAGGTCACTTTAAAATGCGCATTTCCGGTGAAATATCGTTATCGAATTTTTGGTTAAAATGCAATACTTTCTATTTATGATATACGCTTTTTTCTTTCTTTGTATTACAACTCCCAAACCGCATTATTGTTTGGAGTTTCTTTTCACTCTCTTGATATACAAGTTGCTCAGTTTAAAGGTGTCCCTAGTGGGGCTGGCTGACCCCAGATGTGAGGAAGGTTGCCTGTCTGCAGTGTACTAACCTGCGCAACACTGCGGCACGTGTTGACCCCGGGTCACCACACTCTCTTCCTACGACTGCAGCAAACTTCAAGGGGTTAGACACTCTTGTCATTCCAATCTAAGACGCGAGATGGTCTGTCTCCTTCGCTGCAACGGCAGGAGCCCAACGACCTGTGTTTAACCGCTTCTACCTGATGACAAACTCTGTATTGATTTCTATAATGAAGAAGAAAACCAGTGCGATTAATTTCTGTTTTGGGTTCTTGCCCTTAAGTGTCGCCCTCCGTGGTGTAATGGTTACCATGCTAACTTCATATACCCAAGGTCGTGGGTTCAAACCCGGCGGAGAACGATGGATTTTTTTGTGTGTAAAAATCCTTAGCATGGCTTCCTTCGGAGGGCAAGTAAAGTCGTTGGTCCCGTGTCGTAGATTTACGGCACGTAAAAGAACCTCAAGCCTGATAGAGAGGCCTCTGAGCAAAATTAAGCGGTCTTTCACGCCCAATTTAGAATGGGACGCTGAGAATCACAGTAGTTAAAGAGCGTCCATAAATAACACGTCATTTACATTTTTTTGCTTTTAAGCAGCAGCATTTGAATCTTCCGGCATCATAAGATTCGATCAATGATCGCACAAGAACTAAGATCAACAACTAATTGCAGTCCGTAGCTAACAAGATAGACAAGCTGCGGCGTGAACTGAAATCACGTGATTCTTCCAGTCCAGTCATGGTCCCATGAAGTAAAATTACAGTCGCCAATACTTCTATATTCTACACAGAGAAATAAATTGGCTTGTAAATTCGTAGTAAAAGTACGGGTAATTCGTGGAGCTATTCAATGTTAGTCATGTTTAAGACTACCATTACTACGTTAAGGTTATTCGCGCCATAGCCTATCTCGTTAGCCATGTTGCAGTCCGTCTGACATGTTGAATATGGGAATTAGAGAGAGAGAGACACACACACACAGAGAGAGAAAGAGTACTGTTGCTCGTTCCGATGTAGATGACCCTTGGCTATCCAAGGCCTACACTATCAACTCTCTGGTATGCTACTACCAAGCTCTGGGCTAGCTTTTGTTACTTTCTCTAGCCCCATATGTACAACGTACATAGGGATAGAGAAGTATTGTATTCCACCCAAAAATTTTATGTTGAGATTTCACCGGAAATACATGTTTTAGGACCCCCCTGAATCCAAAAAAAGCATTTTCAGAAACAGGTCCATGCGCGCGCATATGTGTGTGTGTGTTGTGTGTGTGTGTCTATCTGTCTGTCTGTGTGTCTGTGGACAGCACAATTCAAAAATGAAAAGACCGTTAAATACCAAACTTGGTATTTAAGTTTGGCATCTTCCAAGGGTGCGACACGAAGATTTTGAAGAAAATCCCCCACCCCCAACTACTCTTTAAATGAAACTTTTATCGAACATTTTGACTTTCTCAAAAATGGTTCTAACGATTTTGATTAAAATATAGTATATTAAAGATATTTCCAAGGCCAGGAGTAAAACAAAAGAGATAAAAACGAAAGGTATCTTACAGTTTGAAATTTAAACGAATAACAAATAATGTCTAAGAAACGGTTATCTATACAAAAACGTATCTATATGACCTAAATTATGTGTTTTAATGAGTCCTGCATTTTTGTGTAAGTTTTTGTCTGTCCCTTACAGTTTACCAGTTATAAATTTTTGGGTGAAATACTATACCTCCTCTATCTTTCTATATACATACGTTATAGAGAAAGCAAAAATAACTACCTCCATCTATTTTTGAAATGGAAAAGGTTCTGATTTTTATTCATTAGACAAATCAATAATATTAATTAACAAGGACTCATTTTCAGTAATAAAAATCACTAGACTGTCTATAGGGAACTGCTTCTGCAGTCTCGAGACTCGTCGGCTACGCATGCCAAGAGAGAAGACCTTTGACGTTTGATGTGGTGACTTCCCCCTTTGCGCCGCGTCCCGCGAATATCGCCATTAAACCATGTTGGTCAGTCACAGTATTCCGGTGAGAAGACAGGCTACAATACATTGCGAACGTAATAGAGTTTTATTGCAAGAGTCCATTTTATGCCGTAACAACAGGCTAGAATACAGTCAATAGATTAGGAATACTTTCTTCATTGTTTATGCATTTAATAGAAATTCTTTTTTCACAAATGTTCCGTGCTTCGGAGCTGGCCCAAAGACTACGCCTCTGCTATCAGAAGTGTCATCACATAGTTATGATAAAACCTTTACAGAGTAATATAGCAGCTGTGATCACATCTATGATAAAAGTTATGCTCACCATCACTCATTTCATCACATCTGCGATTAAAAAATAGCAAAAAGTACACATACTCAGTGTCTACAGCCAAACTGCACATTTTTTTTTTTTTTTTTTTTTTTTTTTTTTTTTTTTTTTTTTATGATTTACATGAAATGCTGTGCATTTCAAAACATAACGATTATAAAAACAGAAACAAAATATTGGAAATATATTCAAACACAACAGAAGCCATTGGTGAAATAAGATAAACTGTGAATGAGGGAGGAAAAATTAAATGGATAGAGAAGCCAATATTTAGGAGAAAAAAATTAAAAGTTATTAAAACCATTGATTATTCTTTTGTAGTACTAATTAACATTCTTTAAGAAATTATATTTTGAGGTTATGTTTTAGGTTAGGTTATATGAACATTCTGCAATAAAAACTTAAAAATGAGTTTATAAATATTCAATATAACAATATATT
Source organism: Hymenopus coronatus (assembly GCA_030762935.1). Classification (NCBI taxonomy): domain Eukaryota; kingdom Metazoa; phylum Arthropoda; class Insecta; order Mantodea; family Hymenopodidae; genus Hymenopus; species Hymenopus coronatus. The sequence goes on from CM060896.1 coordinate 143,388,441, forward strand.
TTCTAAACAGAGCGGGATAAGAATCATTATTGTTAACTGTTGGGTATCCTTTTTAAAAGTGTGATAAAAGGTTCGACGTAGTGTAATATATTCGACCGAAGGGTTTTTCGTATTCTGTGATAGTGTAATAAAAGCCTAATTACAAGCCGCACTACGTTCCATGCAACTTTCTCATGACTCCCAGTGTTAATACTTTAACTGTATTTTGTTTTTCTTTTTTTAAATTAGAAGCTATTTATTAATTAATTCTGTTATTATAAAATGAGAATATTACTTTTATATTTACAAGAAAAATGAAAGCATAAATCCTATAGAACCGCAAACAATAGTCAATTCATCACACTCAAATAAATTTAATATATATATATATTCTTGCTACAATTCTTTCAAACGCTGTGCTTTGCACACGCTGGTAGAGGGCGGTGATATATGCCGTCCATTAGCGGTTTCTTGAAGTTTAAAGTTGAGATACACCGGTGGCTGCGGCAGTCCTTCTATTAGCTGTGTAACAGATATTGTTAGCTTTCTAGATTTTAACGCTTACATTGTCAGCGAAAACTTAATATCAAACACACAATTTCCCTTGAATCAGATTGCAGAAGTTTTCTTCGTCTTTCAACACCAACTTGGAAAAATACGAAAGCTAATAAAATAAATGGGGCCAACATATTGTAACTTTTCCATATTTCCTTGTTAGTAAAAAACACTCAAATCTATATCAGTAGACCTAGCTATTGGTCACAACAGTTTTTTATGTCTGACTGAGACTAGGCAGTAGTGGATAGCTGCGCATGACCTTTGCCCCCGCCCCTCTTACATATCGAAGTATACGGAAGTAGGTCATTTTTTAAGACAATCAATGCGTTTTATACATGAGGGAGTGATGGATTCACTTCAACTGACAACATTGGAAGGATTGATTTGACAGCTATATCTGCTAATGGTAAAAACGAATATATAACTGATGTCAGATTTGATGTGCATGAAAAAGTAAAGGTGGAGAAGAAAAATATATGATTCCACAATATCAATTTTCTTTGATAAATGTGGACTCAAAGAAATAGAGATAATGAACTTGGTGGTGGGTGTCTACATGACGACCACCAAATTCTTCCATGGCTGGAATATGTCCCGCCTGATGCAGAACAAAATATATTGTAAATATATTAGAAGATCAATAAATTTCTTTCGTTATTATCTGTATATCAATTAATTTGTGTGATTCATAATCTAATTGACGGCTTTGTTCTTTTTCTTATTAATTATTAACTGATTAAAATTTGTTATGTCTCGTGTTCTACATTGTTGTATTGTACCTATATTGTTCTGTCTTATCGAATAAAGACAACTTTTCAGTGTACTTGCATGATAAACTATAGGTTTTATTTTCCATGCTAAGATTTTATACATTTAATCAACATCGTTAAGCGGCATTTTGGAGGCGAAAGATTTTGTTGAAAATCTTCGTATTGAAATTTTCTATTTTGTTGGTCGAAAGTAGTACGAGGTAGTGCACTAAGTGAAGTAGTCATATCAATAAACATTCCAACAAATCTTATGTGTTACATTCACATGACTTTCTCTAGCTACTCTACAAATAAACTTCTTACAAAAGATTCTTCTTCTTTCTACACCATGCTAATCGAGATAAACCTTAGCAGGATGTTCTTATTACTTAGTTCCTTATAAGTAGAAGGGAACTAATGGAATGTGTTATGCTAAAGTGATAGCTAAATGTTTCAAAAGCTGTCGTTATGCGATTGACATTGCAAATTGCTTCTTTGCCCGGCCAGGAGTAGAACAAAAGAAAAACGGAGTTTCCTGCCTGAGAGAACTAAACGTACTTTACAATTTAAACTAATAATAAGGTATATCTAGGAAACGGTTACCTCCACAAAAAAAAACGTAAAGGATATGAATTGTGTGTTTTAACGTAATCTACATATTTTGTGTAGTTAAGTTTTGTCTATCTTACGGTTTACCAGTTACGCAGTATTCAGTAAATTCATACAAAATAAAGAGGTCTTTACAGGCTATTCCCAACAAATTCAACATAATACACATTTTATTTGCCAAATAAATATCTTTAATATACGGAATTTTAATAAAAATCGTTAGAGGCATGTTGAGAAAATCAAAATTTTTGAAATTTTTTCCATGTAAAGGGTAGTTTGAGCTGGGGGATTTTTCTCAAGATCTTCGTGTCGCATCCCTGGAAGATACTAAACATAAATACAAAGTTTGGTATTTTACCGACTTTTCGTTTTTGAGTTATCGTGTTCACAGACACACGGACACACACTTTTTTTTTTTTTTTTTTTTTTTGATAGTGTCCGTACAACGTCTATTTCTGGTGAAATCTCGGTATCGAATTTTTGGGTGGAGTGCAATATCTTCTGTATACACTATGTACATAGTATGTGAGAGAAAGTAAAAATTAAATATTAATTGTAAGAAACCAACTTATTTAAATCAACAATTGCCATGGGGAATAATGAGATTTATTGTTTCAGAAGCTTTATCTTTGTGTCATTATTTTGAACCTTATATCATTATATTACTAAAATATAATTTGAAGGTGAATTTAATTGCAATTTTATAAATACTATTAAATGAATTGTAGCTCTACAATAAACACACATTGCCACCTTTAAATTTACTAATTTTGAAAAGACATTTTGTTTTAATTTGATTTTAAATTCAATTAGTTTAAAATAACAATAATAATAATAATAATAATAATATTTGATTTAAACAATTTTTTAAACCATTGGTTTACTTATTAAATATTCGTTAAGCTCAGATAATTTCTGGAAAGCTGGGGACGCTTCCCAGTACGCTTGGGATTTTATGTGTTGCATTCTTGTTTTTAATATTGTACAGAGCCAGGCTCCGCGAGCAAATTTTCACTTCCATGTTATGAATGAGATGAAGTGAGCGTGTATATTAGACATGCCAGAAGGCAGCAATAGCTGTGGGCGTCCCTGGGTTCAAGTTGTCTCCCTCTTACGTCTTTCATGATGCAACAAAGGACCTATTTTCGACCATCCTCCAGACATGAAAACTTGGTATCAGCTGGCCAAAATGAAAACTAAGCTAAAGGTTACGTCCATACAAGGAAACTTGACATTTTCTAAGTGAAATGTCAGCTCTCTTCAGACGAACAATGAGAATGGGGGTTGTATCTTGCTCAGTTTTTGGCGCTATTAGAATGTATGTAGCGTTTTGATGCTATGAACAAACCTTATTACTACTGTGTAGCAATAAGGTACTGAGGAAAATTATTGACAAATATGTTAAAACAATATTTAAGTTTTGAACAAGTTCTGTTTCTCTCTCTCTCTCTCTCTACTGCGTACATAGTAATTGGGAAAGGTACATAATTTTCCATCCAAAAATTACATACCGAGATTTCAACAGAAATACACATTTAACATACCTTATTTCTATTGTGTTATTAAGACATACAGTATTGAGGAAAATTCTTGAGAAACATGTTAACGTAATATTTAATTTTTGAAGAGATTCTTCTCTCTCTCTCTATCTCTCTCCCTCTCTCTCTCTGTACTACATACATAGAAATTGGGAATGGTACAGCATTTTCTACCCAAAAATTAGATACCAAAATTTCAACATAAATACATATTTTCAGGTCGTCTGAAGTAAAAGCGTATTTAAAAAAACCATCATGCATGTATTCTGACTCTTGGAAGATACTTAAATACCAAGTTTGATATTTACCCTGTTTTTCGTGTTTTAGACACATTATTCGGAGGAACCCGAAACATGTATTTCCGGTGAAATATCGATATCGAATTTTTGGAGGAATACAATACCTTCTCTATCTACTAAGTGCATTGTTCACGCGTGCTAGATAAAGTAAAAATGTTTTCGCCCACTCGCTTAAGCGGTAGCAAGAATCCTTGTGATCCCTTGCGTAATGTTATCAGCAAGTTCATCTAGTGTACAAGGGTTAGAATATAACTTTGTCTTTTAGAGAATCTCATGAATAAAAATCTGATGGGTTCCATTCACATAGCGTTCTCTACATCTCTGCAAAAAATTATTGTTAAAAAGAAAGCTTCAATTTACTTCATGCTAAAACATGTATTTCCGGTGAAATCTCGGTATCGAATTTTTGGGTGGTGTGTAATATCTTCTCTATACACTATGTACATAGTACGTGTAGAGAAAGTAAAAATCATAAAGAGAAAGCCACGTGAATAGAGCACATAAGATTTTTGGTTATGCTGTTGACAGAAACAGATACACACAAGACCTTTTTACTATTACTTATTCTGAATGAATTTTGCTGAATTTTGCATAACTAGTAAACCGCAAGAGATAGACGGAAACTTACTATACAAAAAATGTAGATCATGTTAAAACACACAGTTTATGTCATATGCATTTTTTCGTGGATTTGACCATTTCTGAGATATTTCTCGTTATTTGTTTCAGATTTAAACAAACTTTGCTCATACGAAAAGTTGTAAATTGCTGACCCTACATAGAAACGGATTTCAACCAATTGGCAACCGGCTTTTAAAAGATTTGACATTCGTTTTAGCCTAGTGTATTCGCTTATTTCCCTTCTACTTACAAGGAAGCAAGTAATTAAGACAATTTCTGCTAATGTTTATCTCGATTATCATAAAGTAAATAGAAGAATATGTTTTTTAACAATAACTTGTTACAGCGATAAATGTAAATTGTAAATGGCGTGCTATTTATGGACGCTCTTTAACTGCTGTGTTTCTCAGCGCCCCGTTCTAAACTGGGCGTGAAAGACCGCTTAATTTTGCTCAGAGGACTCTCTATCAGGCTTGAGGTTCTTTTACGTGCCGTAAATCTACGACACGGGACCCACGGCTTTACTTCCCTTCCGAAGGAAACCATGCTAAGGATTTTTACACCCGAAAATATCCATCGTTCTCCGCCGGGTTTGAATCCGCGACCTTGGGTATATGAAGTCAGCATGGTAACCATTACACCACGTTACAGCGATGTAGAGAAAATCATGTGAATGGAACATGTCGGATTTTAAGGGATGCAAGTGTAATCTGTTGGCTCGAAACGATACAGGTAACATAATACGCCTCAGGCTGAAGTGCGTCCGGAAAAGTTACCAGAATCTGTATAGTAAATGAAGCAGAAATAGAAGAAGAAACGTACGTAATAGAATTTAAACTGATTATACGTTGAGATGTTTGTGTGCCCAAACCCTCGGTTTGAAGGAGGGAGGAGTGCTTTTGGTGGTGGATGGAGGACCAAGTTGGCTTTCATGCCATTAAAGTACAAAGTTCTCTGGCGCTAGTTCACCTCCCACATCAAACAGTTTAATCTGATAAGCGAAAACTAGAGAGCACGTTCTTTTTGTGCGCTGTTGCGTTACTCTTCCGTGTTCCCATGTTGCAACACTCAGGTCCACAAGCGAGACAAATGAGTTAAAGTGCCCGCTGTAGCTTTCCCCCAAGTGACATCTAGTTGACAGGAAACTAAACTCTCCACCAAAAACATTCAAATGCGAGGTGAAAGTTTTCAACGCTGGTCTACAATAAGCTGGTAACTGGAATTATTCTTGTGGTAAGCAAGAGGTCGATAATTCTTATAGGGGTGGTTTTTAGAAATTGCGAGTAAGGTTTTGCCCAGAGTGCTCAAGCGGTGTAAAGTTATGCATACGGATTGAAAAAATATCTGATCTTTACATTTACATGACTTTCTCTAGCTGTTCCGTGAATAAACCTTTTTATTCAAAATTACTCTTGTATCTTCATCAGGCTAATCAAGATAAACACAGGCAGAATTAACCTTATTGCTTGGTTCCCTGTAAGTAGAAGGGATATAAGGGAATGCGCAAGCTAAAGCGATAGTCCAGTCCTTTAAAAACCGGTTGCTATGTGAAACAATTGAAATTCTTTCCTCTTTGCTTGTGAGGAGTAAATAAATGAGAATCGAGAAGCAAGATGTCTTACTTTTGAGAAGAGTTTAAGTACCTTAAAATTGAAACCAATAATCGTAATATCTCAAAAACGGTTAACTCTGCAAAAAATTATATATAGCATTACTCTGTGTTTTAATAAGGTCTAAATTTTTTGTGTAGTAAGTTCGAGTTAACAACTATAAAAAAGTCATCCAGAATGAAAAAGTCTTCAGAGGCTATTCCAAGAAAATTGAAGTATATATATCGTTTGTCATGAGCCATTTTTGAGAAAATCAAAACTTTCGAAAAATATTTCATGTAAACGTTAGTTGGGGGTGAGGGTATTTTCTTGAAAAGCTTCATGTTGCATCCTCTCGAAGTTTGGTATTTAATGCTGGCCCCCCCTACACATACACACATAAACATGTTTCTAATTTTTTTTTTTTTTTTTTGGAATCAGGGTGTCTCAAAATATGTATTTGCGGTGAAATCTCGACATCGAATTTTTGGGTGGAACACCATACCTTCTCTATACACTATGCACATAGAACGTGTAGAGAAAGTAAAAATAAGTAGGGCTAGGTTTTTGAAGTTGTAAAGAACCTATAATTTATGCCAAATCCTATATCTCAAGGGGACAAATGTTCCTTGGTATTTGTGTTTGCAAGCACGCACACGCTTGTACGTGAGTGAGTGAACAATTTAACTCAAGCATTAAAATTCGATTAAACACGAACTTTTTCCAGAAAATCTTCCCTCCAAACTACACTTACATGTAAAATTGTTCGTTATTTTTTATTTTCTCAAAAATATCATTAACGATTTTGATTAAACTACATACATATATTCGAATAGTTTCATGACAAACGGAGAGTACGTACATAGATTTTGAATTTGCTTGGAATGGCTGTGAAGTCCCCTTCATTCTGAATGACATACCTATAATTGAAAAATTTTACGTGACCCGAGTGGTTAGCTCGCTCGCCTTTCACCTAAGCGACCCGCATTCGACCCCAAGAGACTGCATTTGGGATATTTGGTGGACAAAGAAGTGTCCAGGTGGGTTTTCTCCGGTTTCCCCATTATTCATTCCACCAACTGAATATCTTTCAATTTTATATCATTCATTCCTCACTTTCATACCACAAATCGGGCTGATCACCCATCCTGGTTTCTCTCTGATCCAGAGCATCTACTCAACAGGCATTTGAATCAGACTTGTAAGCCCTATTTGAAGAAAGAAAAACAGTAAGAGATAAGAGAGAAAATCTTACTACACAAAAAAGTAGATGTTCTTAAACCACGCCATTTTCGACATATTCTTTGTTTTGAATCTTCAAATGCTAATACACTTTTAAGTTGCTATTCGCCCTCCGTGGTGTGGCGTTACCATGCTAGTATATAGAACCCAAGATCGTGGCTTCAATCCCGGTAGAAGATGACTGAGTGTTTTGGGATATTAGAATCCTTAGCATGGTTTCCTACGGATGGGAAGAAAAACTGTTAGCCTCGTGTAATATTTATTAGCAGGTAAAAACAAATCTTGAAACGGAAGGTCCCTGCGTATAATGTCATCATTTTCACGTCCGCAAAGCCCTGATTTCGATCTATGATACTATCTAGAAGCGACAAACTGACTCCTAGTCACTATGTGCGCATAGTGGTGGCATCGAGAGCTATAAATTCTACCCGATCTAGGAATATACCATTAGGTATCCCAAAATACGACAACAGCGTAGTGGTATTTGAAGTTGCTATTCTTTTTCCTCATGGAATTTGAAATTCTTCACATAACGCTTCGCTATTTGAAAATCTGACTATGGATTTAGCTTTCTCTGTCCTTATACCAATAACGAAGTGTGTAATTAAACTTTATTTCGATTAACTAGAAGTAGATAGAAGAAAAATCTACAGTAAGGAATAGTTTGTAGATGAGAGTATAAAAGAAAAATATTTATTATTATTCAGGTAGTAACAAAACGTGTGTTTCCTGTGAAATTTTGATATCGAATTGTGGGACGAGTACAATACATCCTCTACCTGTAGAGGTAAATAAGATAAATAGTAGGGAGAAAGTAAAATATCTGATGTGTTCCATTCACATGACTTTCTCTATATCTCTGTAACAAATTATCGTTAATAAGCTTATGTTTTATTTATTTCATGCTAATCGAGAAAAATTAGCAGAAATAGTCTTATTTCTTGCTTTATTGTAAGTAGAAGCGAAATAAGGGTGTACCATAGGTTAAAGTGAAAGCCAAAAGCTGGTTGCTATGTGACTGGTGTTCCTTTGTTTGTATGGACAGGAGTTGACAAATTCCTGTATGAGAAAAGTGTAAGTTTTTCAAACCTGAAACAAAGAAAAAGGAATATCTCAAAAACGATCAACTCCACGAAAAAAAATGTACATAACTTAAATTGTGTGTTTTATCGTGTTTTCCTTTTCTTGTTGTTAAGTTTTTGTCCATCTCTTACGGTTTAGTAGTTATGCAAAATATATCCAGAATAAAGTAGTCTTCAGAGGCTATTCCCAGAAAATTCAAGATATACATTTTATTTGTCAGGTAAATATCTTTAATATATGATATTTTAATCAAAATCGTTAGAGCCATTTTTTAGAAAATGAAAATTTTCGAACAAAGTTCCATGTAAAGGGTAGTTTGGGGTGGGGGGATTTTTTCGCAAAATCTTCGTGTCGCATCCCTGGAAGACACTAAACTTAAACACCAAGTTTGGTATTTTACCGACTTTCCGTTTTTGAGTTATCTGTTCACAGACACACGGACACACACACACACACACGGACCTTTTTCTGAAAATATTTTTTTTTGGATATAGGGGACCCTAAAACACATATTTCCGGTGAAATCTCGGTATCGAATTTTTTGTGCAGTGCAATACCTTCTCTATACACTATGTGCATATTACGTATAGAGAAATTAAAGAGGGAACAGTAAGCCCACTGCATTTACTGCTGATGAACTCGTAGTTGAGTGGTAAAAGTAAAAGGAATAGTTACTGGCTTGCGCTTTGTTTATATTTATTAAGAATAAAAAAAAGTTCAACAATCTTGTTGGAAACCAATCACTTTCTACTGCACGTTACTTAAGCGAGTCACGGATCATTTCCTGCGTCTGTACTAAAGGATACTGCAAAAAGTGAAAGTGACCATAGAAGTGACGTAACCTGGAGCACATGGCGACCTTCTCCCATAAAAGGGAAATCTGTAGGGACACGATAACTTGGCTCACAAATCATATCTGCTGCATAGACTGGAGTGTTTGTTTGTTACAGCTGGAGGTAGAAGCTATATATAATGAGTGATTGATAAGTATGGCCCAGATTTTTGGGTTTTAAGCTATTTTACCCTTGCTATTTAATATAATACAAAAACACTGTTCTCTGTATACTACTCTTTTGTTTTTACACATCTTAGTTCTGCTGTGCTTCTATGGGACAATTTTGCTAACGTATATAGGATATTTATCGTACAGAAAAGAATTCAACACAGCATCTTTAAGTTAAAGACTCCTGTAAACATTATTTTATGCAATTCTATGAATCATTTTTAAGTTAAAGACTCCTGTAAACGTTATTTTATGCAATATAACATTTTAACGTTTCCTTCCATTATTTTTAAGAGCTTACTCTTTTTCAAATCAAATGAGAAATGATTTTACAAAACTCAGATTTTCATAATTTCAATATACGAAATGCACATTTGTTGCCCACTGAAAATCATACTCACAAAATATAAAAAAATCACCAGCATATTCTGGCGTTGTGCTTTTTAGTAAGTTACCGTTGCATACACAAAAATTGCCGTATAAAAGGTTTAAACAAAATGTAAAACAAATTTCAATGGATCAATGTTTCTATTCAGTGAAAGAGTTTTTAAGCTATAAGTTTTAAAATGTTATTAGTTATGCATTTTACCATGTTAATATTTATGCAGTTTCTCTTTTTATACTGATATGTAAATCCATGAACTATTGGCATGTTACAAATAAAATTCAATCAATCAATATATGACACCAATATTTTGCGAGATTTATTTAGAAACCTTTTACTTTCTCTACATAGTACATAGTTAGAGAAGGTATATATAACGTGTATTTCCGCGTGAAACCTCAGTATAACATTTTTGGGTGGAATGCAATACCTTCTCTACCTATATACTATGTATAGAAAGTGAAATAAATCTCGCAAAATTAGAACGGAAACTATTGGTGTCCGCACAGATCCAGGAATCAAAACCCATCAAAAAACTTACACAAAAAACATAAAATGAAAGTTTATGTCACCTAAAATTCCGGCTCCTGATGAGTCAGTTTAGTTGTTATAAATATACATTTCTGGAAATACGCCTTTTAAATATTCCGTACAAAATATGCATAACTCAGGGATATGAACTTTCCCTCGAATTTAATTTTATCAAGCAGCCACAACAAGATCATAGCATAGCCGACTATTATGGTCAATTAGTATTGATTTAATTGTTTTTCTCACACAAGCTGTGTGTAGGATAGGAGTTAGATAGGTGAATCCAATTATGAATCCTCGGACTTGCAGTACTTCAACATTGTAAGTCGCCATTGAGTTATGTCACCTCAAAATAATTTGAGATCATCTTGTAGTTTACCGAGAAACATGCGAGTCAGTTGAGAAATTCTGCTGGCATGCATGGCAGAGCAACCGGCTAGAGACCTGGAGATCCGTGATGAATTTTTCAGTTTGACTGAATTTTTCAGTTTGACAATCCAGGTCAAAACGTTTTAGCGGCAAAAAAACAGCCTGGGAATTTAAAATTATAAAACTGATCCACTCTACTTGAATCGCCTAGTTTCTTAAGTCTTGAAAAACGATTTCATTATTTTCATTCAACTCTCTCCCTCTCGCGCTCTAATGACGTTTTGAACAAAACGTATTTTGTTCACAAGTAGCCAAAACTGCACTCGTGAACCGTGTCGCTTTGTTATTTTGGCAGAAAAGTCGAGCACGCTGTGAGATTTGTTAGAATATCAACCCTTGCCACGTGGCACAGCCGCACGTCCCTGAAGAGGGCCACTTGTGTTCATCACAATGTATAGTCTGACGAGAGGGTAACACAAGAGCCAACTTCACAAAGAGACAAAGGCGGATCAAGCAGCGCCCTCACAAAACAATCGATAAGAGAAAAAGAAACAATTCTTCTACACCAGACAAAGTAATGTTAAAACAAAGGGCGGAGAGCATCTTCAAAAAGTCTCTGAACCACCTTTCATATCTAAAAGGTATGCAGACCTCTGCAGAAAACAAGAAAAAAGGCGATAAGGCTAGGTAAAGGGAATAGTGAGATAAAAGAAATCTGCTGTAACATTTTTTCCACCCATTACAACCTCGGATGGACCCTTAAAATTAGGGTTCAAACCTTTATACGCCGATCACGGAAGGAGGTAAAGGTAAGGTACCTGCGACGTGTGCATAGTGTGGCGTCAGTGCACGAGTATAGTCACAGCAATTCACAACTGGGCTCAATGCATAATGCAAATGTTGAATATTCTATGTAAAAGTTTAAACAACTTAAACTTTTATCAAACGGAAGTGAACAGATAACCGAATTTCAATTGTTTCACATACCAAACACCTTTTAAAAAAATCTGATAATCAATTTAGCTTAGGGTATTTCCATATTTCTCTTCTGCTTGTAAGGAACTAAGGAATAAGACAATGCCTGCTGACGTTTATCTTATTAAAACGATGCGCATAAAAGAATATTCTTTTGTAAAAATAATTTGTTTGCAGAATAAATAGAGTAAGTCATCTGAATGGAATTATTTGTATAGGTGTACGTGCTTCATTGTATTATTTACTTCTGGGCCTTCGTTTCAAATTTTAACACACATGAACGTACACGTTGTTTAAAGGTTTTTAGACAGTAGACAGTTGACACAAGTAGGTCTTTTACCGGATGTCAGTAGTGTTAAAAGTAGAAAATTCTGTCACTCTGTGTTGTAAATGTATAACACTCCAATGTAGCCAACTTTGGTTTATGCGTCCACGGACTCATTAGGCTATGACTCTGAAAGCTTGTACCGGTCCATAAAATGGCGGATGATTTCAATGTCATGAACATGAAATCTGCTGAACCAAACGAAATTACGCAAGCAGCGGAGATAGCAAAATTAATACTGCTATACTGCCTCCCTTGAAATGAATATTTTCGTTCTGTACGAGTAAGTCAGCACAGATGCTAAGCAAGGCAACAACTGAATATCGCAGACCATTAAACATGTACTCCGTGAAATAGGTAAAGCAATCTATTTATAATTATATCACACATATAAATATTGAGAACTGTCTAAACATAATTTATGACACAGTGAGTGGGATGTTTATTACATGAGCGCGTAATATACGTTTTATCCTATCCTAATGTTAACTGAAGTATACTTATATTTATTAATATTAATATTATTAGAGCCGTCCTTACGAGGAATTGAATTTTAGTCGTAACGTAGGTAATGCTTTGTTTGTTCGTTGCTGTGCAACCCCGCTGTGGACCAAATAAATCAACAAATGAAAGAAAATGGATATTCCCGAAGAAAATTTAGATTATGCTAAAAAAAGCTGTACTTAGTTTATTACCCGGCAAGTCGAAGGACTTATATGACAAGAATTTTCATTATTTAAAGATTGTTGCCAAAGAGTTAAAATAATTTAATGAAATAATGTGCTTACTTTATTTCACGATGAAATAAAGAATCATTTTTGTTGTTTCTTAGGATACATAAAATGTATAAATAAAGTTGTAGGATAAGATAAATTACTTTATTTTACCCTGACCATCAAAAGCGAGAGGAGGGACAATCTTTATCTCTTATCGTCGTTCTAATAATCCGGCAAATTTATTGTAGACTAACGCAAGACTGGAGGGTGAAGTTGTAGCATGCCTCTTTATAAACAATAAGTTCAGTCCGATTGTTCCTATCGCGTGTTTGTTTCACAAAGCAGAGCTTATTGTTAAGTATTCTTTATTTCTCTGCAATTTTGGTTTTGTTCACTGTAATTTCAGAGCATGCGGATTATTATTCCATTGAAATGCGGGCCACAAAGTTCACATTGGAGCAAAGGGTTTCCATGCAACACGCATAAGTCAAAGCCGACTTATATGAGAGGTCTGTAGGCAATTTTCACAGAAAATGTTTCCCGTTTGGCAAACTTTTTTATCTGCCTGCCATTGGAATGATAAAGACAGTAATAAGATAATTTATAATAGCGCATTAAAATAATTCACTTTGTTATATTGGATTTCGTTAATTTGTTAGTTAAAACACTCATTTTTATTTTATTTATTTTCGGTGATATTGCATCCTGATAGTTTTGTATGATCGAGCGGGAAGATTGAGGCGGGTTCGTCTGTGGCCCCATTCAGGAGGCGGGAGGTCGCAGGTTCAATCCCCTCGACCGCCCACTCTGGTTTGGATTTTTCTAGGTTTTCTCTTGTCATCTGACGAATGCAGGGTTGAATTTTCTAATAAATATCACGAATTTGACTGGTCACTCATTTCGTTTATTGCAATTGTTATCAACTCTCCCGGCCTTCAGGTGTAAACTATTTGGCCATCAGGAGAGAGAAGGAAAATTAATGCTGCAGTGAAGGAGGCTATATGTATAAATTACAGTCATTAGGGAACATTATTAATGCATAGTAAACTGGTCTTTGGCAAGGCTGTAAAACAGTACTGGTGCTGGAGAGAAAAAGGACTGAAAAGTGAAAAAGACTGAGAAACGTTGGGAATTGTAGCGAAAACAGCGGAAAAGGATATGATTCAGGTCGGCACTTTCCCCTGGATCGGAGGACATGCTGGGGTGTCGATGGGCTGAAGGCGATGAAGGTGTTGAAGGTAACATCCATGACCAAGTCGCATCCGGATCAATGTGCTGAGATGTCGGCGTGCTGTGGTTTTGGGTAGTGTTTAACACCCGCTTTTACTGCTCTGTCACCGCAGGCGATGACACTGATGATACATGAATATGGAGTCCCGATGGAATGTAATGACGGAGGAAACCGGAGAACCCGGAGAAAACCCGCCCCTGCGCCGCTTTGTGCACTACAAATCTCAAATGCGGTCGCTTGTGTTGTGGTGTAGCTAGAGAACCATGGAATCTTGGGAACTTCTTCCTGGATGGTGGCGTAATGATTTCCTTTTGATATTTTGGAAAACATCCCGGCATTATTCCAGCGGCAGTGGGCATTGTTATTCAGAGCTATTTTTTTTACAGTGTTTAGCGCCTGTTTTAATGCATGACACCGTAGGCGATGACATTGATGATACATGGAATGAAGATGGAGCACCGGAGAACCCGGAGAAAACCCGTCCCTGCACCGCTTTGTCCACCACAAATCCGAATGCGGTCACCTAGGAGCGAACAGAGATTTTGACAAGTTTAAACACTCGGCAACAAACCTGAGAAAGAGGCCTCTGAACAAAATTAAACGTCTTTCACGCCCAGTATAGAATGAGACGCTGAGAACCAAAGTAGTCAAAGAGCGTTCATGAATAAAACTCCATTTCCAGTTTTACCTAACAGGTATATGACAAGAGGTAACGGAAATGGGCTTTAATAATGCCGAAATATGGCTTTTATCTCACCGAATTTATGCACTGTAATAAAACAAACGGTACAAAGTGAAATATCCTATAGAACATGGTATAGAAAGGTCAACTGTTGATGCAAAGGCAAAGTATCCTTGGAAGAGTACGCGCTGATGCAATTTATGAAGGTAGAAAGTCCCTCGTACACCGTTACTTGGCCAGTCGATATCCGTTATTGGTCAGGTCGAGCGTGAACTCGCCTTCCGGCGTATGTATGTGTGAATGTCTCCAGAAAATCCTTAAGTGTTCCATTCACATGACTTTCTCTATACCTCTGTAACAACTTATTGTTAAAAAGCTTAATCTTCTAACATTAATCTGTTATCTACATCATGCTAATCAAGATAAACATGAACAGAATAATTAGTCTTATTACTAGTTTCCCTATAAATAGAAAGCAAATAAAAAATGCACAGGCTAAAAGCGATAGACTCACCCTTTAAACAATGGTCATTATGTGAAACAATTGAAATTCCAATCTCTTTGCTTGCCAGGAGTAAAGAAATGAGAAGAAAGATGTCTCCCCGTTTGAGAAAAGTTTAAATGGCTAAAATAATCCGGAATATCTCGAAAACGGTTAACTCTAAAAAATGTATATAACATAATTGCGTGTTTAAATGAGATCTACATTTTTTGTATAGTAAGTTTTTGTATATCTCTTACGGTTAGCTAGTTATACAAAATTCATTCAAAAAGAAGAGGTATTCAGAGGTTATTCCCAGAAAAGCCAATATATGCATTTCGTTTGTCATAAAATTATCTTAAACATAGGTACATATTTTAATAAACATCGTTAGAGTCATTTATGAAAAAATCAAAATTTTCTAGATGTGACGTCGGTCTGTGTGTGTGTGTGTGTGTGTGTGTGTGTGTGTGTGTGTGTGTGTGTGTGTGTGTGTGTGTGTGTGGTCTGCGGACAGCATAGCTCAAAAACGAAAAGTCCGTTAAATACCAAAGTTGGTATTTAAGTGCAGTTTCTTTCTAGGATGCAACACGAAGATTTGCAAGAAAATTCCCCCGCCCCTAACTACCCTTTATATGAATTTTTTTTTGAAAATTTTGATTTTCTCAAGAATGGCTAACGATTTTGATTAAAACACCATATATTAAAGATATTTACCCGAAAAATAAAATGTATATCTTGAATTTTCTGGGAATAGCCTCTGAAGACTACTTTATTCTGGACGAATTTTACGAAATTTTGCATAACTGGTAAACCATGACAGATAGACAAAAACTTACTAAATAGAAAATGTAAAGATTGTTAAAACACACAATTTATGTTATATGCATTTTTTTCGTGGAGTGAATCGTTTTTTAGATATTCCTTGTTATTGGTTTTTACTTTAAAAAACTTTTCTCATACATAACAACCAGCTGTTGACAAATACTTTAGCCTATGCTACTCCCTTATTTCACTTCTACTCACAAGGAAGCAAGTAAGAAAGACTAATTCCATTATTTTTTCTCGATTAGCATGAAGTAAAAAGCAGCTCTTCAACAATAATTTGTTGCAGAGAAGTAGAGTTTTATTCAGGGGTCTCAAAGCGTATATTTTCGGTGAAATCTCGGAATCGAATTTTTATTTTTAGTGAAATACAATAACTTCGCTGCCTAATATGTACGCTGTGCATGCATGCTAGAGGAAGTAAAACTGAAGCAGTTATGCAAGGCTTGTTAATATAATGCAACTGCCAAGTGATTTATATTTTGTGCAGGTCTGTACTACGTCAATTCTCCCAGATGCAGCCACTGTGTTCTATTTTGGCTGCTGAGAATGGGATTGTGTTCATTCATACTCATTAGCCCTTCACAGCAGGGGGCTCAAGCATGTCAAAATAACACTTTCAAGAATAGGATCTCTCCTAGTGTGTGTGTTCTCTGAAGATTACAAAGATGTTTGTGTTTCAAAATCGTCTTATGTCGCCTGCTTCTAGTTCTCAACCCCTCACGATGGTTTATTTTAAGCGCCCCAGCTTTTAAAGGAACTGGATCGCGAGGGCTTTAAAATGCCTATGTTATAAATGGTGTTACGGACTTCAACCACAAACTTTTACCTAATTATTTTTATTTTTACTTTCTCTGCACATACTATGTACAAAGTGTATAGAGGTGATATTGCATTCCACGCAAAAATTCAATTCACCAGAAATATACGTTCCCTGCATCCAAAAAAAAAAATTAGAAAAAGATACGTGTGTGTCCTTGTGACTGTGAACAAAATAACTCAAAAACAAAAATTCGGTAAAATACCAACTTTGGTATCTAAGTTTAGTATCTTCCAGGGATGCGACACGAAGATTTCCACCCCAAACTACCCTTTACATGGAAACATTTTCGAAAATTTTGTTTTTCTCAAAAATGGCTCTAATGATTTTTATTAAAATACCGTATGTTAAACATATTTATATGGCAAATAAAATGTATATCTGGAATTTTCTGAGAATAGCCATTGAAGACATCTTTATTGTAGATGCATTTTACGGAATTTCGTATAACTGATACACCATGAGCGATAGACAGAAACTTACTAAACAAAAAGCATATATTTCGTTAAAATACACAATTTGTGTTACATACATTTTTTCATAGAGTTGACCGTTTTTGAGATATTCCTTGTTATTGGTTTTAATTAAAAAAAATAGTTTTCTTATACGGGAATTTTTCAACTCCTGGCCACGCAAAGAAACGGGTTTCAGTTCCATAGCAACCACATTTTAAAACCATTTGTCTTTCGATTTAGTCTAGAGTATTGCCTTATTTTCCTTTTATCAAGTTTTAAGTAAAAGAGATGAATATTAGCAGGAAGTAAGTAGAAGAATAAGCTTATTAACAATAATTGTTACAGAGACAGAGAAAATAATGTGAATGGAACACTTCAGATTTTTGGAAATATTCAAACTGATGAATGCAAATAAGTAAGACAATCTTCTTCTCCCGTAGCACTACAGCCCAACTTGAGCCTTGGCTTCTCTTAGACATTGCTTCCATTCTTCTCCATTTGTTGTTCAAAATTCCTGCTATTTAAAATGTCTCTTGCATCTTTTCTAACCTCATCTAAACCACCTCTCCCTTGGTGTTCCATACATTTTATCTTTAGTCGTTCATTCTCAATACATGATTGGAGCCTTCTTCATTTAACTATTTTCGTTATATCTGGCTCTTTATATGTCATATATTTCATTATTAAATCTAAGTCTCCATAACCTATTTTCTTTCGTCGTCGTAATCGGCTTACCCTCTCCGTATTTGTAGGACTGACACCCCCCCCTAGGGCTTACAAGCCGATGCCTAGGGGTCAGAAGCCTGTTGGGGAGCCTACGGCACGAAACCACAGAATGGAGAACCTGTTACGAGGAGTCGGCCGATAGGCGTGCACGAACATGAGGAAATGGATAATTGATGATTGATGATTTGATGATTTGAATATATTGAAGCACCTTTCACCAATGCAGATTCAGTATTTGGTTCATCTTTCTTTGTAGCAACCGGATTTCATGGTCTTCATGTAATTATTGGAACTACCTTTCTAATTACATGTAATTATTAAAATTTGAGATAATATTCTTTATCAATAATATTTAGTTATAAACTTAATGATGATGGAGCAATTGGTTAAAAATCCTTAGCATGACTTCCTTCGGAAGGGAAGTAAAGCCGTTGGTCCCGTGTCGTAGATTTACGGCACGTAAAAGAACCTCAAGCCTGATTGAGAGCCTCTGAGCAAAATTAATAATTTCACGCCCAATTTAGAATGGGACGCTTAGAACCACAGCAGTTAAACAGCGTCCATAAATAAAAAAAGAGAAAAAAAGCAATTGGTGCAATGAGTGGCGGGGGAAACCGGAGGACCCTGAGAAAACCCGCTCAGACGCCGCTTCGCCCACCACGAATCCCACATGCGGGCGCTTGGGATCAAATTCAGGCTGCCAAGATGGGAGGTGAGCGGTCTAACTACTCAACCTCAGCACCGCCTCCATTTTCTTTCACTGAACCAAAATTCTTCTCAGAATATTTCTAAAGCACTTAGTATATTCTCTATTTTCTTTGTCATTACCCATCCTTCACAACCATTCGTTAAACTTGCTCTTATTACTGTTTTATACAATCCTATTTTTGTTTGCCAATGCATATCTTTAGACTTAAATAAACGACTTAATACGAATGCGATACTAATTCTCATTTTACAATAGTTTATTTCTGCTTCTCAAGCTACTATTACGGTACAGCAAGTTATTAATTTCCCGTAGCACCGAAGTGGAGTAAAGGCATCCTTACGATGTTTCCTCGACTGTATTTGAATTTCTAGTTGGCGAGTTCGCCGCTATTTGCCATAGATGGCACTGTAGGACGAAATCACGACTTGCGGACCCGAAATGGCTGAATTTTGCCCATAAACCTTCTTCTTTAATGGTCTGGGGTTCTTTTACGAGTAGAAAACACTACACGGGACCACCGGCTCTACTTACCTTCGAAAGTTTTTTGCGTCCGAAAAATCACCCTCCGCCAGGTTTGAACATGCAATCCTGGGTTTTAGAGTCAAGCATGTTAACCACTAGGAGGGTAAATATTATGGTGCAGTAGAGCCCCAATAATTCGAGTTGGGGTTGAGGCCACCTCGAATTACAGAAAACTCGGATTATATGAAATATCACTAAATCAACGGGTTAATCACGAGTAAATGTTAATGAACACAATAATGGTTAAAATGAATAAAAAACCAATGTACAACATCCGTATGTTATATGGCGGGCTACTGCAGTATAGCATGTACATCTACAAAAATAGTCTCTTACTGCTGTAAAATGTGCATTTTTATAACCATGTCGCAGAAATTAAATTGAGTGTTATTTATGGACGCTCTCTAACTACTGTGGTCTCAGCGTCCCTTTCTTTCAAAGACCGTTTAATTTTGCACAGAGGCCTCTTTATCCAGCTTGAGGTTTGTGCCATAAATCTACGACATGGGACCAACTTCATTTCTGAAGGAAGCCATGCTAAGGATTTTACTACCGAAAAAAATCAACCACTCTCCACATTGCCGCTAAATAGGGATTACTGTACTTTTTTTTCTGAAAGGTGGTATGCATTGCAGAATTGATTGACCGGCGATGTCAATTAGTGAAGGGTCGACAAAAAAAAGAGCAAGCGTCTTCCTCTAAACGTAACGGCACCTGCCAATCTTGAGCCAAAGTTATTTAGAAGTGCATTACGAACGAAAACCCAAGTGGGACAATTGTGCCTCTACTTTACAGCGAAAATTAAAAGAAATTAAAAATGTAACAAATTCGGAAATGCATAA
Source organism: Hymenopus coronatus (assembly GCA_030762935.1). Classification (NCBI taxonomy): domain Eukaryota; kingdom Metazoa; phylum Arthropoda; class Insecta; order Mantodea; family Hymenopodidae; genus Hymenopus; species Hymenopus coronatus. Next base: position 143,408,305 of record CM060896.1, read on the forward strand.
GACGTAAATGCGGACAGCCCACAAAACGAGATTTAACGCTTGTTTTACGTCACATTCCAAATTTCTTAACTACACGGAACCCCGAAATTTCGCGGCTCGAATTACTGGTGCTCTATAATAATGGTGATATCGTCAAGCCACTAATACTTCTACTTTCGCACAGTATCAGAGTATCAGCAGTAGTAATAGAACTACTATGCAAGTACAAGATGCAAGAAATCACAAGGATTCCTGCTACTAAGTTTAGGCGAGTGAGCGAGAATATATTTACAAGATACGCTGCCTCTTTGGGAGCCGGTCACCATTTCCAGCATTACTTAAGGCAAAGAATTGAGCGCGTCTCTGCCGCACCACTTTCCCGGCGACTCTTGGCTCTCTCGGACAGTGGTGAGAGGCAATGAGAGCGGTTACCTCACAATTTAACGACCTTGTATTTTACTAACTTATGAGATGAAATTGCGTGTTTTATAGTCCATGTCCGCCACAAAAAAAAAAGGGGGGGAGATTTTCAATGTTGAAACAATTATCAACCACATTTTCAGTGACGGTTAGCTGAACGTTTCTGAAATTAATGACTTTTGTTTCTGGGTAATTGTGCCAATTTTAACAGTGGTGAAAACAAGTATGTGGTAAGTAATTTATTAAGTTTTTCTTCTAAACCCATGATCTGTTATAAGTAAAACCTCTTTATGCATTCATGTGTTTTGAACAATATTATTTTAAAAATTATTATTATTTTCTAAAATACTGTCTAGGGTATGTAGAGGAGGTATTGCTTTCTACCCATAAATTCGACGAATTTTTATTCTAAAGTACCTATTTATACTTATATATACACGCACATTTAGAGGTACTCTGAACACATTAAACACAATTTTAACTTGGATTTTACATCTAAAACTATTTTTAAGTTTGTGAAATGTTTTTTTTTCGATAATTACTCACCTTTGGTTCGTTGACTGGCAGAAACCCTGAAAAACACAAAGAGTGTGTGTTAGGTCAAATGTCTCTTAAAATATAACCAGCAAGTGGAAAAAATAAACTAAATAATAAACAACAATGTGGATAAAACTGAGGCATCCTTACTAAAATGCATATTTACATTCTCTACCTTTTAGGTATTGTATTCCATCCAAAAATGTACATCAAGCTTTCCCAAAATGACATTTTTTGAGATCTTTTGACATCAAAACGTGTAATTTTTGCAAAAAGTCCGGGAGTACACAAATGTGAACATCATTTCCGAAACGAAAACTCTGATATACTACATTCAATTGACTTTCTATCTATTATTGTTTATTCCTACCTAACTTCTACAGACTATTTTTCTTTGTTATTCGAAATAATCCCTTTTACTTTCTCTATACGTGCTATGTATATAGTGTATAGAGAAGGTATTGCACTCCACCAAAAAATTCGATACCGAGATTTCACCGGAAATATATGTTTTAGGGCCTCCTGTATCCAAAAAAAGTATTTTCAGAAACATCCGTGTGTATGTGTGTGTCCATGTGTCTGTGAACACGATAACTCAAAAACGAAAAGTCGGTAAAATACCAAACTTGGTATTTAAATTTAATATCTTCCAGGGATCCGACACGAAGATTTTGAGAAAAATCCCCCACCCCAAACTACCCTTTACATGGAACTTTTTTCAAAAATTTTGATTTTCTAAAAAATGGCTCTAACGATTTTGATTAAAATATCGTAAACTAAAGATATTTACATGACAAATAAATGTATATTTTGAATTTTCTGGGAATAGCCTCTGAAGACTACTTTATTCTCGGTCAATTTTACGGAATTTGGCATAACTGCTAAACCGTAAGAGATGGACAAAATCTTGCCATACAACAAATGTAGAGCACGTTAAAACACACAATTTATGTTACATACATTTTTTCGTGGAGTTGATTGTTTTTGAGATATTCCTTGTTTTTTTTTTTCAGCTATAAAGACTTATACTTTTCTCATACAGGACTTTGTGAACTCGTGTCCATACAAAGGAACTTCAGTCGCAGAGCAACCAGCTTTTGACTATCATTTTAACCTATGGTATTCCCTTATTTCGCTTCTACTAACAAGGAAGCAAGTAATAAGACTATTTCTGCTAATTTTTGCTCCATTAGATGAAGTAAATAGAATAATTTGTTGCAGTGATATAGAGAAAGTCATGAATGGAACACATCAGATTTTTATGTTTTATAATGCCTTTTGTTGTAACTACAGAAGAGTGTAAGAGCAGAGGGAAGCAATAGTCAAATGTTTTAACAACCGGGTCGCTATATGCTGGGCTTAAAATTAAATGTTTTCCCTCAACATGAGGCAAGACTGAAGAATGACAGCACATTAAAATTACAATATTGAAAGATTGAAACAAATAATAATGTCTATCTAAAAATGGCAGTTGTCGCAATAAAGGTGATTTTAAATAAATTATATACGTTTGCAAGAAATATACATTTTTGGTTTTTTGCATTTTTTCTGTCAGGTTTGGTTACTAGTTTCTACACAATTATTCCAAGAGAAGATGAGATGACTTTTAGGTCTATTCACAGAAGACTTAAGAGTTACTTTCCCCTTTTTTTAATTTGTGCTTTAACCTAGTTGGTCATATTGGACGATGAATGAAATCGGTAACTGATGCTCAAAATGATCTCGGGGTCCATAAATCTTTAAGTTACTTGACATGCGTCTTTTCAGATTAAGAGAAACCCCCGAAAAATTCCTATGCGGGTAACTCACCCAATTATGCAAAGATCATCCAGAATGAAGAGGTATTCAGAAACTATTCTAAAAAAATTTAAGATATACATTTTATTTTGTGATATAACAATCTTTGTATGTGTGTATTTTAATCAAAATCATTTAAGCCATTTTTGACAAAGACATTAAATAAAATTAAAACAATTGTCCATGCAAAGGGTGGTTTGGGACGTTGGATTTTCTTAAATCTTCGTGTCGCATTCTTGAAAGACACTAAACTTAAATATCAAGTTTGGAATTTAACGGTGCTTCTGTTTTGAGCTATGCTGTCCACACACACACACACACACACACACACACACATTCGGATCTTTTTCTAAAAATATATTTTTGAACTCGGGGGACCTCAAAAGGTACTTTTTTTTTGGTAATGTGTTTCCCACTGTTGGTGTGTTTGTTTCTACGACTAAAGGACTCTGAATACTGTTCTCGGTTTGTAAACAGATGGTTATGCAGAATGATATGCACAATCTCATCTTTTTACGCAGAATAACCATGCAAAGAGAACAATAAACGCATTTTAAATTGGCTGTGGAACGTGTAATAAGTACAAATGATGGGAAACATTTTCCTGAACGCCTAGCTTGTTTCCGGCGTGACTCAAGTTCATGCTAAAACAACTGCTGCCAAGTGGACGTCTGCCAGAAACACTGTGCCATCCACCAATTGTTCAGAGTTTAGTGGGCACTCTGCCCCTTTGTGACAATATGGTAGTTTCTCTAACATTGTTGCAGACGCATTCCTTTCCAAGAATGTTACCGTCCGCACCTCCTTGACCCCAGTACTGGGAAATGTTCCTTCATCATTGTCAAGGGTAAATCCTCATCAGGCTTCTGTGAAAGCGTTATTCATCTGTCTTCCGATTTAAAGATGTTTATTTTTCTGTACTGTCTAACCACGAGGAAAAAGGCGAACAAGAGGTATCTGCTGCATAAACATGTTCTATTCTGGTACTAAGCTCTCGTATCCTCTATGACCACTCGCCTCTCACCTAGAAAGCCCGGGTTCGGTCCTAAGCGACCGCATGCGGGTTTAGTGGTGGGCAAAGCGGCGGAGGGGCGGGTTTTTTCGGGGTTCTCCCGTTTCCTCCGCCATCACATTCAAACAGTGCTCCATCTTCATTCCAAGTGTCATCAGTGTCATCGCCTGCGATCCCATTTGTAATAAAAGCGGATGTTAAAAAAAATATAAACATCCTCTACCATATACATGAACATCGTCAGGTAGCTCGCGCGCTAGCAATGAGAACCTGGAAATGCATAGTTATACCTATCGCAGTTAGATGTAGCAGCATGGATAATGGAAAGGAATTTGAGTTTTACGCTTATTGGCCTTCGGGCCTAACCAAATTGGCCGTCAGAGCAAAGCGAATGACTCACATAGAACAGACACAACACTAAACAGCCATGCCTATTGCGGGATTCAAACCCGCGGCCCATTCGCAGCAGAGCGTCAACGCCAAACGCGCCAACGACCGCTCGTGCTTCTCCGCCTCATATTCTTTGTTGGGCATGAAATACCTCTTAATTTTGCTCAGAGGCCTCTTTATCAGGCTAGAGATTCTTTTACGTGTCGTAAGTATACGATACGGGAGCGACGACTTTACTTCCCTCCCGAAGAAAGCTATGCCAAGGATTTTTAGGCCCGAAAAAAATCCATCGCCCTCTGCCGGATTTGAACCCTCGACCGTGGGCACAAGAGGTTAGCACAATAACCACTACACCACGGAGGGCAACGCAACATTGGTGCCTCACATTCATACTTATGGATCATACGTCATAGTAAACAAATCAGCTACATGAGCAATCAAGTACCTTCTTCCTACTTAGGATCCCAGTCACCTCTTCGTGGTTAGACGGTATATACGGGAAGAATTGCATCGACGCAAAATTTCGATACCGAGGTTTTACCGAGAATACACGTTTTAATACTTGCCAAACTTGATATTTAAGTTCTGTGTCTTGCAATCATGAGACACGAAGATTATCAAGAAAATTCCTCCTACACTTAACTACCCTTTGCATGGAACAATTTAAAAAAAAAATCACTTCCTTAAAAAAAAGCCTCTAACGATTTTATATGTTTAAGATATTTTCAAGTAAATGCATATCTTGAATTTTCTTAGAAATATGTTTTTATTGAGGGGATCTTAAAACATATATTCCCGGTGAAATCTCGACATCGAATTTTTGGGTGGAATACAATACTTTCTCTACCTACTAATGCATACTGAGTGCAGAGAAAGCATTAAATGATACTAGCTGAGAAAGATATTTTTACAAAATATTTAGAGAATTCAGTTTTAGCAAAGGATGCAAATCTTCTCTGAAATGTATACTAACTTCCTGGAGTAAGAAGTCGGTTATAATGAAACTTGACGCCACGTAGAAATGTGTTCTCTCGGGAGCTATGAACTGCTGCTTCTTTCTGAAAGGAGACGTTAAACCTCAGAGTAGCTGCTGAAGCCCACGCAAAAACCACCAAGATTGGAGACTGCCATGTTTGGCTGCCCACCTCAACAGCTAAACGCATGACCTACCTTGGGCCACCCGAACGGACGTCAACTTCGTGAAAAGAGAGGCGTTATATGATATGCGTTGGCAACATATTGTGCCTTGTGGTCTGTTATGTAGTAGAATGTTTAGAAACAACATTTTAAAAAAATCTTATATATTTCATTTACTGATATTTTCTACAAATTATTGTTTCAAAAGACCAGAAAAGGCTAAAGCGATAGTCAAATTTTTTAAATGCTTCTCCCATGTGAGCAACTAACTGATAGCTGAAGTTCGGCTCTCTGCCTTAGCCCGGAATGAAACAAAAGCAGATTTTCCATTAGAGAAAAATGTAAGCAGGTAGTTTAAAATTGAAACCAATAACAAGGAATATCTCGAAAACTGACAAGAAAGACTGGTAAACCGTAAGAGTCAGACAAAACTTGTTAAATAATAATAATAATAATAATAATAATAATAATAACCACAACAACAATATAAAACTCGATAAAGCACAAAATTTACGTCGTTTTATACATTTCGGCCAATTCATAATTCCTTGTTATAGGGATACATTTTCAATACCTTTTCTGAAATGGAGATTTGGAGGGATAAGAGTTTCGGATGCTAATGTAGGGGTAGACTACTTTATAAGTAACTGCTTGGTGTACTCGTACTATGCACATAGTGCATAGATAAAGTATTGTATTACACAAAATAATTCGATACCGAGATTTCATCGAAAATACATATTTTGAAGTCTCCTGAGCCAGAAAAAGCACTTTAGAAAAAAAAGTGTGTGTGTGTGTGTGTGTTTGTGTGAGAAAGAGACTATGAACAGCATATATCAAAAGCGAAAAGAACAACAAATACCAAACTCGGTAAAGTTGCGACATAAATTACCCTTTACATGGAAACATTTTAGAAAATTTTATTTTTCTCGTAATTGACTCTAACGTATTTGATTAAAATACCGTATATTAAACATATTTACATAATGACTAAAATGAATATCTCAATCTTTTAAGGAATAGCCTCTGAAGAACTCTTCATTCCGGGTGAATTTTACATAACTGGTAAACGTAAGAGATAGACAAACATTTACTACACCAAAAAAGTTCATCTCGTTAAAACACACAATTTATGCCATATGTTTTTTCTTATGGAGCTGGACGTTTGTGATATATTCCTTGTTATTGGAATCAATTTTGAACTACGATACTTTAACAAACGGGAAATCAGCTTTTGTTTCCTCTCAGTTTTGTTTTACTTCTGGCCGCGCAAGGTGAACCGAACTGCATTTGTTCCATTCCCTTATTTCCCTTCTACTTCCAAGGAAACAAGTAATAAGAACATTTCTGCTAATGTTTATCTCGATTAGTATGATATAAATAAAATAACCTTTTATAAGAAGAGTTTGTTTGCAGAACAGGTAGAGAAAGTCATGTGAATGGAACACATCTGATTTTAGAGGATTTTCGAATATGTACAATGCACATCAAATGTTAAAAGTAAGTTAATCTAGAAGTGAAATATTTTTTGTTTATTACTTTCTGTACACGTACTATGTACATAGTGTATAGAGAAGGTATTGTAATGCACCCAAAAATTCGATACCGAGATTTCACCGGAAATACATGTTTTAGGACCCCCTGAATCCAGAAAAGGGCATTTTTAGAAAAATGTGTGTCTGTGTGCACCTATCTGTCTCAGTATGTCTGTGGCAGCATAGCTAAAAAACTGAAAAGTCCATTAAATACCAAACTTGGTATTTAAGCTTGGATCTTCCAAGGATGCGACACGAACATTTTCAAGAAAATCCCCCCACCCCAAACTACCCTTTACGTGGAACTTTTTTTTTAAATTTTTGATTTTCTCAAAAATGGCTCTAACGATTTTGATTAAAATATCGTATATTAAAGATATTTACCTTACAAATAAAATTAATATCTTGAATTATCTGGGAATAGCCTCTGAAGACTACTTTATTCTGGATGGATTTTACGGACTTTTGCATAACTGCTGAACCGTAAGAGATGGACAAAAACTTAACGCTCAAAAATCGTAGAGCACGTTAAAACACACAATTTATGTTATACACATTTTTTTCGTGGAGTTGATCGTTTTTTAGATATTCCTTGTTTTTTGTTCCAGCTTTAAAAAACTTATATTTTTCTCATACAGGAATTTGTCAACTTCAGTCACATAGCAAACAGCTTTTGACTGTCACTTTAACCTATGGTACTTCATTTCGCTTCGACTTGCAAGCAAGTAATAAGACTATTTCTGCTATTTTTTTCTCAATTAGCATGAAGTAAATAGAAGTATAAGTTTTTTAACAATAATTTGTTGCAGAGATGTAGAGAAAGTCATCAGATATTTTGTTTATTTCTTGTTGGCAACTCCCATAGCGACTGCTTTCGTACCCTACACTTTTTCGAATTGAAAAGTAAACCGATTACAATTATTCGGTGATTCAGAGACATACTCCGTGACATAAGTAGCCGACCGTTGACGAAGTGACGGTGATTTAGTTAGTGTCAGTCAATTGGAAAAAGAGAAATGACCTTGAAGTTTGTGATGGATCAACTGTGATCAGCTTTGCAGTACAGTCACGAGGAGATCGAGACGAAACATTTGATAAATTATACTCACATGACTTTCTCTACAAACCAACTTCTTACAAAAGATTATTCTTCTTTCTACACAACGCTAATCGAGATAAACATTAGCGGAATGTTCTTATTACTAAGGTAATGTACTAGGCTGAAGTGATAAGTCAAATGCTTTAAAAACTGTCGTTATGTGATTGTCATTACAAATTAATCCTTTGCTTGGCCAGGAGTAGAACACTTCCTGTCTGACAAAAGTATAAGTACTTTACCATTGAAACCAATAACAAGGGATATCTGGAAACAGCTACCTCAACAACAAAAATATAAAAGGACATAAATTGTGTATTTTGACGAGATCTACATTTTTGTGCAGTAAGTTTTTGTCTATATCTTACAGTTTAGCAGTTAAGCAAAATTCGGTAAAATTCATCCAGAGTAAAGAGCTCTTCAGAGGTTATTCCCAGAAAATTCAAGATTTACATTTTATTTAGGATGTAAATATCTGTTATTTACGGTATTTTAATCAAAATCGTTACAGTCAATTTTGAAAAAATAAACATTTTCGAAATTTTTTCCATAACAAGGATAGTTTGTGGTGGGGTGATTTACTTGAAAGTGTTTGTGTCGTTTCCTTGGAAGATACTAAACCTAAATACCAAGTTTTTCGTTTTTGAGCTATACTGTCCACAAACACGCACACACAGATACACACGCGGACCTTTTTTCTAAAAATGCCTTTTCGGACTCAGGGGACCCCAAAACATTTATTTCCTGTGAAATCTTGTCATCAAATTTTAGAATGGAATACAATACCTTCTCTATTAACTATGTTTACAGTAAATACGGGGCTATAGAAAGTAAAAGTGTATTTATATGAAATTGAGTAACTGTTTAAATTAGGCAGATATGAACCTATGCTTACTTTTATTATAGTACCCATTACTCTACTTCTTTGGAGCGAGAGCATTTTCTGTACAAAGAATTTAGCTCAACTACTCCCGCGGAAAAGTTGCTTTGAATATTGAACTGCAAAATCTGGTAGAGGGATCTTACTTAGATCTATACTACACTACCACATTTCTGTGTCACAGAATGTGATAAAACCTTTGATCACATTAAAGCTGGCGAATATATTACACCACATTAAACCTTTTATCTCACATTTTACTACACATTTATAAAGCATATTCCACGGTTAACACCATCCGTTTAATAATGGTTCCTATTTTGTTCTGTTTAGAATGTTAGTTGTGTCCTTACATTGAACATTTATAAATAAGTTTACTTTAATTTTCTATTACATTCATCTGTAACATTTTCGTATAGCCTAACCGAAAACTTAACCACAATAAGTCAATTTCTTAAAAAAAAGCAATTAATACTTCATTTATGAGTATGAATAACAAAGCCAGAAGTAAAATTTTAATAAATAGCTGTCATAACAAACTTCCATTTTGTTCATCTAAACAATGGCTTCCCAACGCATTTAAGTTTTTCCTTACAACATTATCCGTACATCCTTCATAATAGCTTCTGCTATGCTTTTATATATTTCCAGTCTTTTGTTTATGTTTATATAATAATTATGTAATGAATTGCGAAGCATTTTATGTGATTCATGGTAAGGAATGACTAGTTTGGGTGTAGCACACTAAACATGTGTAAAGTCTGCAATTTTATTTTTTAATCACAGATGTAATCAAAGGTGTGATGGTTGGTATAACTTATAAAAGTAATATGTCAAAGTTAGACGTGGCCAAAGATACTATATTACACAAAATGCTATCGTAGTGTAATATAGGCCTTTATGTAACGTTTGTAAGTGTATGGGCAATATACCACAAACACAGTGGAAGACGCCTATCAACACTACGAAACTATTAGCACAAATCTTATGCAAACGCACCTCTATAATAAATTCAGCACTCAGGCAAATAGTCACATTTTCTGAAAGGATTGCCGAAAAAAATATTGAGAGATTTTTAAATAGTCCTGGAACCTCCCCCAAAAGAATACTCACACACAAACTTAAAAAGTTATATATTTAATTTGAATAATTATTTTGAAAAATGATTAAGGATTTTATTGCCCAATTTAGGGGATTTCAGATGTGATACCAGTGGTCCAACGTCGAATTTGACGTTTGGAGATATCCCTTCGAACGTGAAAATAGTTACAGAATTTAAGGGGCTATTTCAAGTTAAAACCCGTCAGTAGAGAACTGGAGAGAGAGATCTTTGTTTTGCTCCTCTCAGTGAGCGCAGCCCGGTCACTGTCTACACTGATAAGCAAGAGAGGTTGTTCGGCAGTTACCCACTTACCGGCTTTAACGTGAATATCCCCTTTGAGTCCTGCAAATCGTTTAAAGTACGAAAGGATAATTGTATACCCAAATTACGGGGCAATTAAAGAAATTACTATTTTGTTTGTTAATGACCCTGTCAAATGTTACGGCCATATCAGCGCCGCCGGTATGTCTGTATTTCGTCTCGTAGGAGTTCTTTAACATCCAAGTAGATCTAAAGTATTTTTCAGAACATGGTGACCGTGCCCCACTCTTCTTCCAAAGTTTGCGGTTAGAGGGTCTACGGTTGGAAACTTACCCTCACTGTTGCCGAGTCTTCCACTTACTGGTCCCTTAACTGAGGCGAGATTCTCGGCTTGCACGCAATGTCTCCAGGGAACAGATTTTATTACGTTGCCTCTCGCCCCCAGTACAGGTTTCTCTTTTGTTTGCTAATGGTTATTGCCCAATGGCAGCAGGGAGCGGTCCCGTTTGAGGGTCAATGTTTTGGAGAAAACTATATTAACATTGGGCTGTCGCTTTCAAGCAAACTTAAAAACCATCGGATTGAACTTGCGACCAGGAGTTTAGAAGGCTGAGCTACCCACATCAACAAATACGGGGCAGTCGGGCCACTTGGTTGCTAAATATTTGGCAACACTGCTTGAAGCGCTGTGTATAGCATAGTTTACCATGAGAAGAGTACAGATGTTTGACATCGAATACAAGCTGACGGGATGCCTCACAAGAGTGATGTAAGAACACCCAACAACAGAAACCATATGGCTAGTGTTCAATGGTTACAGCACGTGTACATCATCCCCTCTTTACACCCTGTCCCAGCAAGGCTCCTTAATGTGCCACCTGATGCAAAACAGGATGGTAAATGTGCGTATAAAAGTAAACCTCAGGTACGTTTTTAGCGGCTGAAATAATTTGTTCGTGCTGTTCTTTCAGGAAGCAAAAAGTATGTGTTTTTTTCACGTTGGTGCTATATGAAATGATAAACTGCGATGATGGTCTCAGGGCTCTCAGGGTGTATGTGCTCTAGATCGAGGCTATTGGTGTTGGTCGATAACTTCTCAAGTAATCCATTACTCAAATTCTCTTTAATTTATTTTCAATAGAGTGCCAGAGGGAGCTAGCCCACACATTGTGAAAAAACGAGATATTTTTCTTTTTAGACAGCTTCTGCCGTCTCTCATGTCTGTAGAAATCTTGGTAATATTAACTGTTTTAGAGTGCCATCTACAGTAACTTACAGAAACTGTGTCATTTTCCAAAGTGAGAAAGTTTGTGCCAGATGGGGATATCCCACTATGAAGTTGCCTGCTATTTAAAGAACAATGCCACCAAACTTACAGAACTTTAACTATTTTAATAGTATTGTTTATTGTTTAAATTATATGCCAAGAAATAATGATTTTAGCCTTAATACGTGAAACAGAATAATATGTAAGATTATTATTAAACATTAAGAATATTGTGTAAATAGTTGAAATTTTAGGCATTATACTATGCTGCAGATTATTCTGTTTTTCAAAATGGAGGTAAATAGTATAGCTAGTGAAGGAAAGAAACGAATATGCAAGCAAAACATATGGAAAAAGTTGTTGCTAAACCAAAAAGAAACAATGGTGAGGAATATGAATAATATCATGTTTAGTTTCTCTCTCTGCATAAGTACATTTTAGTAAATAATACGGTTTGCAGTGCTAAATAAATAAAAAAGTGTTAAATATCACTTTTTTGTATTTTCTAGGACATTTCAAAATGTGGATCAAATACTGGATTTAAAAAAGTTGTACCTTAATATTACATTTTTCACCAAATCAACAACTCTAATAAAACTGCTTTTTTCTCAAATGTAGCTATTTGTGGGATAGCTCCCTCTGGCGCTGAGCCCCTCAATTAGATTTTACAATCTATACACGAAATCGCAATCACTAGCGCAATTCAGTGCTTCTATTTGACGGAAAAATTTCTCTCTCGCGCTTACTCTAATTTAACAATTCAGTCGGAGAACTTATTTACTTCCACGGAACAAAATATATGATCACTTTCCAATTCAATAAGCGGAACTCAATTGGTATTTCCTATTTACGCGTTTCTCAGTTAACTGAGAGTGCAGCAGTCTAGAATCCACTACCTAAGAAATACATCCTAATCGACCTCTCGACTACGAATAGTCTCAGTGTGTCCTTTCCTCGCTTATAAACATCCTCTTTTATCATTTCTGGCTTCAAAACTAAGAAAATCGACACGTTACTCCCATACTTGTTTACAACGAACAAAATCGAAAAGAGAAAATAACACATATCTAACGAAAGCACTCGAAATAATTATATTGCACCCAGTGATTTCGACCGCGTTATGCAACAAGAAAACATATGAACAACAAATACACAAAATGGAATATGCTTTATAAAATGTCGGCAACATGTGGTTACGAACATAACCATTGCCTAAAAGTGAAGTTTTACTATTTACACCATCTACCTGTTGTTGAAAAGTTTATAGCACACTAGGCTAAAGAGATAGTCAAATCTTTGAAATTCGTTTCTTTATGACTGAGAGTTGACAAGTTCCCGTATGAGAAAAATGTAAGTATTTTAAAACTGAAGCCAGTAACAAGTAATATCTAAAAAATGGTCAACTCCACGAAAAAATGTATAGACATAAATTGTGCGTTTTAAAATATTTACATTTTTTGTATAGTATTTTTTTTTCTATCTCTTGCGCTTTACCAGGCGTGCAAAAGTCATCCGGAAAGAAGATGTCTTCAAAGGCTATTCCCAGCAAATTCAAAATACACATTTTATTTGGCATGTAAATATCTTTAATATATGGTATCTTAAACAGAATAGTTAGAGCCATATTTGAGAAAATAAAAATTTTTGATATTTTGTTCCTGTAAAAAGGTAGCTTGGGGTGGGATAATTTTCCTCAAAGTCTTTGTGTCGCATCCTTGGAAGTTACTTAACTTAAATACCAACTTTTCGTTTTTGAGTTATTGTGTTAACACACACACATACATACACAGGGATCTTTGCTAAAATTTTATTTTTGGGGGTTACAGGGGACCCTAAAACGTGAATTACCGATGAAATCTCGATATCGAATTTTTGGGTGGATTACAGTACTATGTTCGAGATATTCCTTGATATTGGTTTCAATTTTGAAATACTGTACAAATTTCTCAAACGGAAAGTTTCATATGTCTCTTATTTTATCTTGGCCATGCAAAGAAAACGAATTTCAATTTTATCACACCACTTTCAAAAGATTTGACTATCACTTTAGTCTAGTATATGCCCTTATTTCCCTTCTACTTACAATAAAGCAACTACAAAATTTTTCTGATAATGTTTATGATGATTAGCATGTTATAGACGAAAGATAATCTCCTCAAAGAATAGTTTGTTTGCTAAACAGGTAAAGAAATGGCACAAATCAGATTGTTTCTTAAATTCTGTCTATAAAAGTAATTAAACACAAGTGGTCAGAGTTTATTTATCAAAACTTAAATCTGAACATCATCAAAAATAATGTTATTTAAATGAAAATTAATACAGTGTCAAAGTGTCCCAATCATAGGTAACTTGGACAGCTTAGCTTACATATGTATTCAAAGAAAACCACAAAGTATACCAGGTTTGTTAGTGTGCAAAAAATATTATATTTTTAGTTTCTCTACCCGTACTAAGTACATAGTGTATAGAGAAATATTGTATTCCACCCACAAATCCGATACCGATATTTCACCGGAAATAGACGTTTTAGGATCCCCTGTATCCAAAAAAAAAAGTTTTTTTAGAAAAAGGTCCGCGTGTGTGTCAGTGTGTCTGTGAACACGATAACTCAAAAACGAGAAGTCGGTAAAATACCAAACTTGGTAAATAAGTTAAGTATCTTCCAAGGATGCGACACGAATATTTTGAAAACATCCCCCCACCCCAAACTACCCTTCACATGGAAAAACTTTCTAAAATATTGATTTTCTAAAAATGGCTCTAACGATTTTGATTAATATGCTGTATATTAAATATATTTACAATACAAATAAAATGTATATCTTGAATAACCTATGAAAACCTATTTATTCTGGATCAATTTTGCTGGATTTTGCATAACTAGTAAACTGTAAGAGATAAATAAAAACTTAATACATAAAATATGCATATCTCGTGTACATACACAATTTATGTCATATACATTTTTTTCCCAGAAAATTCAAAATATACATTTTATTTGTCAGGTAAATATCTTTATATACGAAATTTTAATCTAAATAGTTAGAGCCATTTTTGAGAAAATCAAAATTTTCGAAAAAAAGTTCCATGTAAAGGGTAGTTTGGGGTGGGGGGATTTTTCTCAAAATCTTCGTGTGGCATCCCTGGAAGACATTAAAATTAAATACCAAGTTTGGTATTTTACCGACTTTTCGTTTTTGAGTTATCGTGTTCACAGACACACGAACACACACGGACCTTTTTCTAAAAATACTCTTTTTTTGGGTACAGGGTACCCTAAAACATATATTTCCGGAGAAATCTCGGTATCGAATTTTTTGGTGGAGTGCAATACCTTCTCTATACACTATGTACCATAATACGTATAGAGGAAGTAAAAATATGGTTTTTTAATAATTTGTTACTGTGAGTTAGAGAAAGACATGTGAATGGAACACATCAGATTTTTAGGTTTAATAATAACCCGTCGTTATGCTACTTACTGACAGCAAACATTATGAGTTCAGCCAAATCTGCACCAAGTATGGAACTGTACAATGCAACACGTAGCATTGTTTTATAGTCACTGAATAAATAAAAAGATGTTATTGTAACATCATTTACATTGTGTAATATACAACTCATCTGTTGACCCAATTACTTGAACCTCACCATAAATTTACATTGCACGTGTCACAGCAGACTTACACGGCGGTTATCAGCGGTAATAAATGCTAGCATAACGTGAACCAATTCAACAGATGTTCAGATAATATCAATCACGTGAATCTATGGGATTGTGTAAGGAAAATACTAGAAAGCAATACATGTCCATTATCCAACACACGTGTGATTACAATACCTGACCGTAATCCAGAGTGGAGGTGACAGTGCGACAGATGCCGGTTGTGTACACAGGTAATTGAGGTGACGGCGTGGCCTAGTGATTCCGTGTTCAAACTGCTTGTTCGTCACACGCCAGTCCATCACACAAAGCAATGGGACGCTCCACTGTAATGTAGCAAACAACTCTGCCCACAAATAAACTTACTGTATTTTTACTTTCTCCATACGTACTGTGTACATAGTGTATAGAGAAGGTATTGCACTCCACCAAACAATTCAATACCGAGATTTCACCGGAAATATATGTTTTAGGGTCTCCTGTATCCAAAAAAAAGTATTTTCAGAAAAAGGTCCGTGTGTCTGTGAACACGATAACTCAAAAACGAAAAGTCGTTAAAATACCAAACTTGGTATATAAGTTTAGTATCTTCCAGGGATGCGACGTGAAGATTTTGAGAAAAATCCCCCCATCCCCAACTACCCTATCATGGAACTTTTTTCGAAAATTTTGATTTCCTAAAAAATGGCTCTTAACAATTTTGATTAAAATATCGTATATTAAAGATATTTACCTGACAAATAAAATGTATATTTTGAATTTTCTGGGAATAGCCTCTGAAGACTACTTTATTCTGGGTCAATTTTACGGAATTTTTCATAACTGCTAACCGTAAGAGATGGACAAAAACTTACCACACAACAAATGTAGAGCACCTTAAAACACACAATATATGTTAAATACATTTTTTTCGTGGAGTTGATTGTTTTTGAGATATTCCTTGTTTTTGGTTTCAGCTATAAAAACTTCTACTTTTCTCATATAGGACTTTGTGAACTCGTGTCCACACAAACAAAGGAACTTCAGTTACATAGCAACCAGCTTTTGACTATCACTTTAACCTATGGTACCTCCTTATTTCGCTTCTACTAACAAGGAAGCAAGTAATAAGACTATTTCTGCTATTTTTTTTTTTTTTCGATTAGATGAAGCAAATAGAATAATTTGTTTCAGAGATGTAGAGAAAGTCATGAGAATGGAACACATCAGATTTTTATTTTCTCTAGTCCGCATGTACAATGTACAGAGTGGATAGAGATGGCATTGTATTCTATCCAAAAATTCGATGTCAAGATATGTTTTAGAGTCCCCTGAGTCCGAAAAAAGCATTTTTAGAAAAAGGTCCCCGTGTGAGTGTGTCTGTGAATTAATTACCAAGTTTTAGTATCTTCCAAAGATACGACACGAAGATTTTGAAGAAAATCCCCCCACCCGAACTACCCTTTACATGGAAAAAATTTCTAGAACTTTTATTTTCCCAAAATGGCTCTAAGGTTTTTGGTTAAAATCCCGTATGTTAAATATATTTACATCACAAATAAAATATATATCTTAAATTTTCTGGGAATAGCCTCTAAAGACCTCTTTATTCTGGATGATGTTATTGAATTTTGTATAACTGGCAAACTGTAAGAGATGGACAAAAAGTTACTACACAAAAAATGTAGATCACGATAAACACACAATTCGTCATATACGTTTTTTTCGCGGAGTTGGCCTTTTTTCAAGATATTACTTGTTATTGATTTCAGTTTTAAAATACAATTTTATTTTACAAAATTCAGCAAAATTCATCCAGAATGGAGAGGTCTTCAGAATGGAATTTGTATGAACCAATGCCTCATCAATGTGCAAATAAATACAAACAAAAAATATATTGGTGTTGCATTTGCATAGAGCGTTCGTAAAACTACTCATTATCCGATAGTATTATTGTAGTATTATTCCCTAATGAGGTTATTAAGACATAATGTTTATTCAAGATATACATTTTATTTGTGATGTAAATATATTTAATATATGGTGTTTTGATCAATATCTTTAGAGCCACTTTTGACTAATAAATACTATTAAAAATGCTTCCACGTAAAGAGTAGTTTGGGTTGCATTTTTTTTTTTTTTTTTTTTTAAATCTTCGTATCGCATCCTTGTTATTTAACGGTCTTTTCGTTGTTGAGTTATGCTTTCTATAAATACACACACACGCGACGTTTTTCTTAAAATGTTTTCTTTTCGGACTCAGTGGATCTCAAAACATATCTTTCTGGTGAAATCTCAACTTCGAAATTTCGGATTACAATACCTTCTTTGCGTATAGTACGTGTAGATAGAAATACTACCACCACTAAACGTCTTACCTCTTTGGGTTCTGCCGGCGACATGGCTTGGCCACGTGATTCTGTGACGTGACATCCCATTATGTGATAATATAGGAAATGAATTTTACCTTCTCAAATATAATATGGGGCATCTAGCAAATGTATCCACAAATATAGGAGCATACAAAACTAATTAAAACATTAAATCGCTATAAGTATTATAGTATATAAGAGAGGAAAAAGGACAAAAACATCACAGTGTTGGACAAAAAATGAGGTTTACGAAACACTGGATAGATGTCCGCCGTTATGTTGATCAATGGATAGCATCCTATCTGAGGTACCATGCACATCTATTTTCAAATAATCTATTGGAATATTGGCCATATGCGAGATGGCATTTCTCAGTTACAGTGGGAAACTCATTCTTTAGGTAACCCACAACCGAAAATTGGCTGGATTGAGATCTGGAAATCGCAGCGTCCACATGTGGGGAAGTGAACTAATGACACGATCGCCAACATCTACGTAATTGTTTTATAGGGTGTAGATGTGGGGGAGCGTCATCTTGCATGAAGATTATGTTATCCATACGGAATTCCTCGGTCTTGAGATGATGAAGTTCTGTAATGCGTTGTAATAGCGCTGCCCATTTACTGTAACAGTCTGTCTTATTCTATATTGTCCTCTTTGAAGAAATATAAGACAATGGTGAACTGTAAAATGAAGCCAATCCATACAGCAACTTTAAACCATGAAGATCTTGCTGAATTAGTCTGAGAGACACTTTCAGACCAAAGTCTGCCATTATGCGTACTAACTCGACTATATCCATCAATGAAGTGTGAAAAATGCAACGAGGTTTATCTGTATTAACAAAAAGCATATATACAGTCCGTCCGTTTGCCTGCCTCTGACAAGGGGGACCCGGGTTTGAATCCCAGTACTAGCGTGGGGATTTTTCATCCCTGCTATGAGACCTGGATGTGTGTCTTTCATCATTACTAACATGCGAAGGTTGGTCTCTCCCACAATTCCGTCCCAGCCATAGACCGACCTTCTGGTGAATACTCCTTGCCACCATTATTAGAAAAAAGAATAAACTTTTGTAGGAATAGTTTGTAGAAGAGCGAGTAAGATGCTTTTAAATGTTATAAAGGACCTTAACCGTGTCTCGTGAAGGCACAAGTCGGGAAGTTTGAGTTAAATCTTATCAGAAGTTGGCACTCGTGTGTTCCAGCCTAATTGGGACGGAACAGAATGAAACTAGAGAAATAATTACGTGAAGTTGTGTAATTTAGATTTTAATGACTTACTGCCAACAGCACTCCCGTCTCAAGGGTGTTACTAGAGAGAGAGAGAGCTGTCGATATTGTTTCGGGCACACAGGGTGGCGACTGTTATACATCCAGCAAAAGAAGATATTGTGACACCAGAATTGTCTTCAAACGCCGAGTTGAGTACAGCAAGGGTACACTGAAAAGCAAGGGCTTCTCCAGGAATATTTGAAAATATTACCGAAAGCACTATATTCAAAAGTTTCCTGTAAATTTAATAAGTTCGTCTTACATAAACGTGAAAGCCTGCAAATTTCATTTCGAGGCAAAGCAGCCCACAAAACCTGTACATTATCCAACCTGAAGAAAATTCAAAATATACATTTTATTTGTCATATAAATATCTTTAATAAACGATATTTTAATCAAAAGCATTAGAGCCATTTTTTAGAAAGTAAAAATTTTCGAAAAAAGTTCTATGTAAAGGGTGGTTTGGGGTGGGGGGATTTTTCTCAAAATCTTCGTGTCGCATCCTTGGGAGATACTAAACCTAAATACCAAGTTTGGTATTTTACCGACTTTTCGAATTATCGTGTTCACAGACATACGGCCACACACGCACGGATCTTTTTCTGAAAATACTTTTTTTGGATACAGGGGACCCTAAAACATATATTTCCGGTGAAATCTCGGTATCGAATTTTTTGGTGGAGTGCTATACCTTCTCTAACACTATGTACATAGTACATATAGAGAAAGTGAACATTGAACACTTAATGCTTAGTAAAATTAACATCAGTGCTCAATTTGACAGAGTACACAGGGTAATAGATTGCATAAAATATTTACATTGATTAACTTTTTAACTGGAATATATGGAGGAACAGGACATTTCACAAGAAGAAATACTGCAATTTTTCTGCTCCAGAGATTTGGCGAGTGCTAATACATAAATTAGTAATATTAATATTTGGCTGACGAAAGAATGCAGATGCAGAGAAGCGAAAGATTATACAATACTCCGTTCTTGCCCTAAGCTGTACTTAATTATGTACAAAACAATACAATTTTACAAAAAGAAATATGTTTTTGTCAGACATGTATCTATTATTAACATTATTATTGTTGTTGTTTGCTGTTGAGAACAACTAATATTGTGGCAATTCTTTGTAACCATAAATATCATTCAGTAAAATATCATATTTCACATTTTCAGGGCATCGGAATATAACATCTTATGAACACCCAAAATGTGCATATACTCACAAGCCTCCAATGTTCAAATGTATTCCCATAAAATTTAAGACATACATTTTATTTGTGGTGTAAATATTGTTAGTATACAGTATTTTAATCAAAATCGTTATAGCCATTTTTGAAAAAAAAAACCACACTTATATAATTTGGGGTGGGGATTTTCTTGAAAAATTTCCATCCTTGGAAGATCCAAGAAGTGTCGCATCCTTCAGATACTAAACTTAAATACCAGGTTTGGTATTTAACGGGTTTTTCGTAACTGAATTATGCTGTCCATACACACACACACACCTTTTTTTTTTTTTTTCTAAAAATGCTTCTTTTTTTGGATTCAGAGTTCTCAAGACATGTGTATCCGGTGAAATCTCGATATCTAATTTTTGTGCGGAATACAATACCTTCTCTACATACGATATATGCTGTACATACGTGCTAGAGAAAGTAAAAACTAAGAGAAGAACAGCCAGAAAATATTCGACAGGAAGCAATTTTGAAGCTTTTCAGCACAAAGGAAATTTATTTTCCCAATATTTATATGATTTAAAACTGTAAATCATTCTCTCTCTCTCTCTCTCTCTCTCTCTCTCTCTCTCTCTCTCTCTTCAAGGATGGTACAGTAAAACCAACCCCGAATGGGAAACAGGTTGTAAAATGTTTGGCAGGAGCAAATTTTTAGGTTATTCAAATGAATCACTTCATCTTTTCCTAAAGATAAAATATTTCTTGATTCATTCTTTTAGAGTTGGGAATGTGACTGACTGAGATGGGGTTAAAAGTGTTGTATAGTAAGATATAGGGAAATTGTCACAATGAAGGTGAGGTCATCACATTAAAACAATTGAATATAAACAATAGTGCAGTTGTACTTATTTATTTATTTAAAAAAAAACGTTTGAAAGTTTGAAACTTTACTACAGCTCCGGGCAACGACGAGTATTTCTGCTAGTCACTAAATAAAAGAACAACATGGCACAAGCAAAATTATGAAACAGTAAAATACAAACTTGCTGAAACCTTATCTTCCACTCAGCATTTTATCAATAATTAATTTACTTTTCCTGCTGTTTTGAAGCAGCCTTTAAAAGGAAAGTCAACGTCAATATTTCGACTGCTGTCTCTTGTTTACCATGCGAATGGAGAGGGAGGGAGGGAGAGAGAGACATTAATTATTTATGAGAATCTTTTGCTACGTTCAAAATTCATGATGGCCTTAATGAAACTAATTTACTCGTTATTCCTCCTATAGGACGCTTGCCTGATTTTTCAAAAAAACGATTTTATGTGCGTTGCCTTGATATGGCAGAAGTGACATATTTTTATTTTATTTTATTTAATGTCGCTTTAACAACAAGGTCAAATCGCGACTACAATAAATTTTACAATTTGTTACATAAATGTGTTTCATTTAGAAAGTTCAGTACATTCTTCGAGAAGGCTGGATCACTAAGAGATATTTGCTGGAATACTGCATCTAGTTCTTGCATCATCGTAGAAACGGCAGCTGGTGAGAATGTGAGTGCAGAGTGACAATAGATAAGACAGAAGATACGAATGAGTGAAAGCAGTGTGTCCGAGACGTAAGCGAGATAGAAGAACTTGATGACGACGTTTGTAATGTGTGAGAGGATAAACAAAAGTGTACCTACTTCTGAAGGTTTATTTACATGACTTCGATTTTTTCTAAACACTTTTTCTTTTTTTACTTTTCTTTTAGGGAATATCAAAACAGGCATTTTCGATGAGTTTAGAATATAGAATTCTTGGTTGGAATACAATACCTCCTCAATATAAAACATAGCAGAGGAAGTACAGTCATGGAAAAAATGATTGAGCGCTGTAACCTTTCAGTGTCGCTTCGGCCTCACGGAAGCACACGAAGTTACACAAGTTGGGTTTACACGTGCACATGCACTGTGCTACAAAGCATGCTTTTATACAGCGAGATAAGACGTAGTTTATTGCCTTATAGCAAAAAATAGCAACCAGAGAACAATCAAAATAAGTGTGTTTCGCTAATATGCATAGAAACACTAAAAAAATAAGCTAAACCTTGATAGTTGAGCTGTCCGTTGTTGAAAATCAGTATGCTACGTAGCGTATGTTCGAACCCACTATCTAGCATGTATTTTTTTTTATTTCGTGTTTTAGTTCATACTAGTATTCTTGACAACCGATGTAGATTAAGCTATATAAATCATTCGCTCTGTGAAAATTTTTATTTGCTGCTCTCGCAAACTAAAAAAAAAAGGAAAAACGCTGCAACCTGATCTCTTATTGCTTTTAAATGCAACAAAAGGCTAATAAAAAAAAGGAAATCAAATTCTAAAACTTTGTGTGGTCCCCATTATAGCATTTAAAATGCCAAGTGTCTGTCATGTCACACCAGAATTGCGTAGCACTGTTCAATCTGGGAGCTCTCGAGAAAGCCTCTGCTTTACTTTCACCCACCTGTGTTCAATTGCGTTGAGATCTGCTGACTTTGGATAATATCTGCTCTAAGATATTCGAACTTTGGCCGACTTGTGGACCAAATAATTACCCTGTTGGAATTTAATAATACCTTCAGGATAACGCTCTTGGGCAGATGGAAGGAAAACATGTTCTAGAATTTCAGAATAGGTTTACCCATTCAGCTTTCCAAGAACACGTTCTAGCATACCTGCCCCTTCTCAAGATACCCATGCTCAAGCAGTAACGCTCGTTACACGAGCGGCCAAATAGCGCATATCATATCGAGTACCACTAGGCCGATAAACAAACGCAGTCGAATTTGCATCTGCAGTACAGAACATAGCTCCGTCGGAGAAAACCACTGCACTCCAATCGAAGTTCTGTACTGTACAGCAAATGCCTACCTGTCTATTTTGTGGTCTTCTGTTAGTACTTCCTTTACTGCCGCACGTCTACGCGGAATTCCGGCATCTTTACAGCGGTTGCACTACCTGGGAATAAAGATAAAGCCGGCCGTCAGTAAAGGATCTCTCGTGGCGTGTAACAAGAACGCCCGATATTGCTTCCCCCCGCTACAGAGACAGCTCCAGGCCATAGGCAGATGGAGTGAACAGTGGCGGATGGCCATCAGCCCGCAGAAGAGCTCAGCTCTACTGCTGGCCAAAGTCCGTGGCTGGCGACCGGAGAGGTCGCTGAGGCTGCGGCGGAGGCGGATCCCCTGGGTCCGCTCCGCCAAATACCTCGGAGTCCTCCTCGACCGCGGCCTTACTTTCACTCCACATGTCAGGGAGAAGGTCGGCTTGGGACACGCTGCCCTGCGGCAGCTGTTTCCCATCTTCCGCTCCACCATGCCTACACACCTAAAACTACGGCTGTACCGCGCAGTCATCCCGCCCCTGATGCTGTACGGCTGTGAGGTCTGGGGTTCGGTGGCTCGTTCCACCATCCGCAGGCTGCAGGCCGTGCAGAACAGGGCATTGAGGATGATATACGGCACAGACCGCAGATTCCCGTCCCACATTCTCCATTCCCACTCCGGAATCCCTTACATAGTGGACGTTGTGCGAGAAAGAGCTCGCACAATATACACTAAACTTGCTCCCCACCCAAATCCCCAGGTGAACACTCTCGGTCTTTACGACCACACGCTACCAAGGAGACGCGTAAGCTACCGCCTTCCCAAGGACGCCTTGGGATGGTAGTTTTCCGGCCGCCTCTCCCTTTATTGTTCTACCCGCCAAGTTAAGCAGCATCGGGCATGGTCACGACTCGGACGGGTGACCATCCAGTCGTACCCCGACCAGATCTGCAACACTGGCTTCCCCCACCCCGTACCTATATCCCTTCATGTCTCCCCGCTAGTCGGCACTGCTTTCCTTGACAGCCCGCAAGCGGCTGGCCAAGGTAAGCAGCATCGGGCCTGGTCCCACTCTGGGTGGGTGGCCACTCAGATAGGTAAGCCAGCCCGCGCCGGCTGCACAGAGGGAACACCCTGCCCAACTACTTTGACATTGACAAAAACGCTTGCATAAGACTACATCTACTATATCACACGGGTAAATCCGCAAGAAAAGCGGATAGGTACCGTGGTGATTTGCCCCCGCCCGAGTACACTCGGGCGACTAGTTCCTGCTCCTGGCTCCTGGATCTCTTTCGTCCTCTGCTATAAGAGGCCTGCCTTCATTCTCGGTAGATACACGCGAGCGACCTTGCAGCAACCTGCCTTCTTCACGATATAACGTTGTCCACCTCCTCGCAGTGGAGAGACCATCACAAATGCTACCCGCTCTGGGGGCCGTATAAGATTGTGAAACCTGGGTGAGAACAGCAGAACGTTTATCAACGGCCATTGCTAAAGTATGAAAGAATGCGTCGTTGAAGTAGTGATTGAAGACCTCTTTCGGTGACTAACGGAACCAAGCACAAACATTTGACCAAAATGATATAACATCATAAATGCGGGAGAAAAAATCTGATGTGTTACACTCACATGACTTTCTCTAGCTGTTCTACAAACTTCTTACACAAAATTATTCTTCTTTGCGCACCTTGCTAATCGAGGTACTCATTAGTACAATGTTCTTATTAATTAGTTCTTTATAAGTAGGAAGAAAATAAGGGAATACACTTGGCTAGCTGTCGTTATGCGATCGTCATTACAAATCGCTTCTTTTCTTGGCCAGGAGTAGAGCAAAAGAAAAACGGACACTGCCGTCTGAGAAAAGTATAAGTACTTCACAACTGAAACTAATAACAATGAATACCTCGAAAACGGTAAGCTCCACGAAAAAAATGTATATGACGTAAGTTGTGTATTTTAACAAAACCTACATTTTTTGTATAGTAAGTTTTGTCTATCTCTTACGGTTTACTAGTTACGCCAAATTAAGCAAAATTCATCCAGAATAAACAGGTCTTCAGAAGCTATTCCCAGAAAATTCAAGATACATTTTATTTGTCAGGTAGATATCTTTAATATACGATATATTAATCAAAATCGTTAGAGCCATTTTTAAGAAAATCAACATTTTCGAAAAAAGTTCCATGTAAAGGGTAGTTTGGGGTTGGAGGATTTTTCTAAAAATCTTCGTGTCGCATCCCTGGAAGATACTAAACTTAAATACCAAGTTTGGTATTTTAGCTACTTTTCGTTTTTGAGTTATCGTGTTCACAGACACACGGACATACACACACGGACCTTTTTCTCAAAATGCTTTTTTTGGATACAGGGGGTCCTAAAACATGTGTTTCCGCTGAAATCTCGGTATCGAATTTTTGGGTGGAATACAATACTTCTCTATCCCTATGTACATTGTACATACGGAGCTAGAGAAAGTAAAAATTATGCTTTTGTAGAGGTTTGAACCCAAGTTCGGTAATTTTCAAAGCGGTTGCGTAACCTCTGAGCTATATTTATTTGGGACAAGAAAGCGTCTGCTGCCACATTCATATAAGCGCTGTAATATCAGTCATGGTTCTTATGGTAACGTGATTCATTTATCGTATTCAGGGTACTTCATGGCTTCTGAACCAGCTCATTAGTTCATTCAGTTGATTGGGAATTGGTTGATCCACCTATATGTGTAAATATCAATGTGAATAGTATCAGGTACAAACACTTTTGCGTTTGTTTACTAATT
This sequence comes from Hymenopus coronatus, assembly GCA_030762935.1. NCBI lineage: Eukaryota > Metazoa > Arthropoda > Insecta > Mantodea > Hymenopodidae > Hymenopus > Hymenopus coronatus. Next base: position 143,433,825 of record CM060896.1, read on the forward strand.
GGCTAACGAAGAATATTGTTTGAGATACCGTATATTAAAGATATTTATATGGCAAAAAAAAAAAAAAAATGCATATCTTAAATTTTCTGGGAATAGGGTCTAAATACCTGTTTATTGTGAATGAATTTGCGTAACTGGTAAACCGTAATAGACAGAAACTTACTACACAAAAAATGTAGATCATGTTAAAACACACAATATAGGTCATATACGTTTTTTTCTCGTGGAATTGTTATTTTTGAGATATTCCTTGTTATTTGTTTCAGGTTTAAAATGCTTACACTTTTCTCACACGGAAAGTTGTAAACTCCTGGCCCTGCATAGAAACGGATAACAACCAAATGCAACCAGCTTTTAAAAGAGTTGACATTCGTTTTAGCCTAGTATATTCCCTTATTTTCCTTCTACTTACAAGGAAGCAAATAATTAAGACAATTTTTGCTTATACTTATCTCGATTATTATAAAGTAGATAGAAAAATATGCTGTTAAACAATAATTTGTTACACCAATGTGGAGATAATTATGTGAATGGATTTTTAAAGACTTGTTGATAGTTTTTAATTTGGGGGTGAAAGGTGCCAGTATTATCATAAGTAATACCACTAGTATTTTCATCTTGTCGATAATTCACGACCGGAGCAAAGCGACGGGAGTCAATTGTCCTAAGAGATGAAAACACGAGTCGAATTTGATAAGACTATTCAGCGAAATAGACTATTAATAATCTATGATATATAGGAAGGTAGATTTTATCAGGTTATGATTGTAATACTAAATATTAGTTCTCAAACTAATGACGCATTCGACCATGTTTACTTACCGAATCCTTTTTTTTTTCTTTTTATTTCACTGCCTCCTGAATTGTGATATGGCCGACCTTGTTTACACAAACGTTATTTTATTTGTGGCTATTGCATTCATCTCATAAGAAATACAAATAATGATTATTTTCACTCCTTGTTTGAACTAAATACATTATGAACTGAGCAAATTTTAAATACACGTTGTAACTGAATTAATTGAAAGTATAATTGTGGAACTAACAGTCTGGATTGTCACATTGTTACCAATAACCAAGACAGGAGATTAAACATCCGAACGTCAGGTGTGACAAGCTTTCAAAGAAATGAACATCAGATGACCGCGATTGGTTGAGATTTTATTGGCGTTTTAACAGTTGAGCTGAATTGTTAAGGAAATCAGCATCAAAAACAGCACGAGCAATTCTGCATGCGTCACTCTGACGGATATCCGCAACACTTCACTTTCATACAATAATGATGTGAAGTGATTCCGTAATGGGTTACAAGCGCATTCTGTATTCCGTGAGCTTTCTAGGCCAATAGGCAAACGTGACGATGTTCCAAATCTTTAACGAGCGAGGAGCTTCCGAAATGCTCTCTCACCAATATAACGCAAGAGGGAATTAAAGAAAACGGGCGATGAAAAAGCATACAGTGAAAACAACCCTTACATGCAAGGGCGTTTCAGTAAGTACCCATATTTCAAAGTAGAGGGCATTGCTAAGGCAAGTTGGGATTACCTTTGTGCATTCATATCTTACACGTCACCAAAACAAATTTGGTAAGCATTCATAGCGTTTCAGTTAGTCAATGTGTTTTCGTAAAATGGAAAAATTACAGTATCCCTTAGTAATCAGTTTTTGCTTTCAGACGGGAAATTTGCGAGGAGATAAAAGCGAAATTAGATGTTCCTTGTGAAAACAACTGGATCGACAACTTTAGATATGTTCGAACCTCCGTTTTTGATGAGGACCGCCTAAGACGGCAGGCAGGTGTGGTTACCGAGGAAATCGATGAAAAAGTTTACGATATGATTTTTGCTGATCATCGAACAAAAAGTACGCGAAGCGATTTAAGCCACAGTGTGTCGATCGGAACGGCAATTCACATTTTGCTTAAGTTAGAGATTAAACAATTGTCGGCCCGAGAGTGTCGCATTTTCTCAAAAGAATAACAAGCGGGTGCAGTTTTCAGCTTAGAAGCTGTGTTTCGAGCTATTGGACCGAAATTTGAAGGGCTTTTTAAGTCGAATTGTCACAGTCGTTGACACTTGGTTTTATATTATACCTATGTCAAAAACCAAGCAACAATCAAACCAATGGGGTGCTTGAAGTGAATCTGCTCCGCAGAAGGCAAAGACCTGTAATGCGACGCGATTTGGGATGCAAAGGGTAGCATACGCATTGACTTTCTAAAAAAGGTAAACGATTACTGGACAATACTGTGACGGTGCCCTCGTCTTCAGCAGTGATTCTCACGTTCGCCTTAGTATGTGATTCATCGCATCAGAGGCGTAAAAAAATAGGAACAGCAGCCTGACTTAACAGGAACCTTCGGAGATGGTTCTTCTCGAGTTTCAAAATGTCTCACCAAGCTTTGGCTTCCAGAAGCTTCCAGGAAGTTCTATGACGTAATATGCTGACTATAAAAGGAGGACGGATTGTAGTGCAGTACTGTTGTGAATTGTACTGAGTGACTGGAGTGACAGCGTGCAATAGTGCGCGAGTCTTGGATAGCGTGCAGCCGTAAATTATTTTCGTGTCGAAACGTGGATTGAATTACTTACAGCAGTGATAAAAACTTTATTTGTAAACAACTTTAGTTAACAAAGACATTTGTTACAATACTAGAGTGAATTATTGGCCCGAATCGTCAAGGAGTTGAAGGAGACGCGGCCCCAGCCGCGGTGCTGTTTCACTAAGACAACGCACCAGCAATTCTCGCCGCCAAACTGCTTCAATTGAGTTATGAATTACTGCCAGATTCCCCACATTCACCCGACCTGGCTCCCTGCGATTTCTCTTTCTTCTCAAACACGAAGAAATGGTTCGAAGGGACAACATTTAGATCAAATGAGGAGATTATCGTCGAGACAAAAATATATCTTGCAGAATATGACCATTCTTATTTTTGGGAATGGAGACATGTATTATTAAAAATGTCAGGAGACATATATTATTAAAAAAAATTGCCTGTGAGAATTTCTGAGATACTTAAACTTTTATCAAATGGGAAGTGACGTTTCAACTTTCTTGTTTTACTGCAGACCGCGCAAAGCGAACCGAACTTCAATTGTTTCACACAGAACCAGCTTTTAAAAGATTTGCCTATCGATTTAGGCTTCCGTCTCTTATGTCCCTTCTACATACAAGGAAGCAAGTAATAAGACAATTTATGCTAATATTTACCTTGATTAGCATATCGTAGATAAAACAATAGTCTTTTGTAAGGAAAGTGATTTGTGTAACAGCTAGAGAAAGTCACGTGAATGGAACACATCAGTATCTTTTAAAAATATTTGTATTGTTACAACCCTGTTAGAAAAGCTTTTATCAATTCTGAAACGAAATAGACCACAAACAATTATTTTAATATTGAATCAATCTAAGAGTAGATCTATTTGTGTTATTTTCTCCAGCCTGCTTTTGACATACTTTCCCTGTTCTCACTTCTTTAATGGCATGTTCAAAATCTTCATTTTGATATTTTAGTACGCACAACTTCTAGGTTTCTTTTTAAAATGTCTAACCATTGTAGTGAAATGGAAATGAAATGGGACACTCTTTTAACTACAGTGGTTCTAAGCGTCCCATTCTAGATTGGGCGTTTTCACCGCTTGTAGTAACGTGCAGCTCGTTTGCAAACAAAAAACTGGCTGAAGAATTTGGCATTTAATCATAGTTGTACATATAACACTCATTGTTGTTAAAGTACAATCAAAAGTTTTTCTAATGATTAATATGTCCTTATAAAATAACATAATTACAAGCGCGTAATTAGGTATTCAATTACAGTTGGAAATATAACATTTATTGTTGTTAAAACACAACCTAATATATAACAACCGCATTTTAAAACAATTTATGTGTTCCATTCACGTGTCTTTCTCTACATTTCCGTAACAAATTATTTTAATAAGCTTATTGTTCTATTTCATGCTAATCGAGAAGGGAAATAAGGAAATACACTAGACTAAACTGAGAGTCAAACGTTTCAAAACATGGTTGCTATGGGATTGAAATCCGTTTCTTTACGTGGCCAAGTGTTGATAAGTTCCCGTATGAGAAAAGTATTTTAAAATGAAACCAATAACAAGGAATATCTCGTAAACGATCAACTCCACGAAAAAATGTATAGACATAAATTGTGTATTTTAACGAGATCTACATCTTTTGTGTGGTAAATTTTTGTCTATCTTTTATGGTTTGCCAGTTGTGCAAAATTCAGCAAAATTCATCCAGAATGAACAGATCTTCAGAAGCTATTCCCAGAAAATTAGAGATATACATTTTATTTGTGATACAAATAGCTTCAATATGCGGTATTTTAATCAAAATCGCTAAAGCCATTTTTGAGAAAATCAAAATTTTAAAAAGAAATTCTGCATGTAAAGAGTAGTTTGAGGTGTGGGGCTTTTCTTAAAAATCTTCGTTTCGCATCCTTGGAAGATACTGACCTTAAATACCAACTTTGGTATTTAACCGACTTTACGTTTTTAAGCTAAGCTGTCCACAGACACACAGACAGACACATGGATCTTCTTCTACTTTTTTTTTGGACTCAGGGGACCTCAAAACATCTATGTCCAGTGAAATATCGGTATCGAACTTTTGGGTGCAATACAACACATTCTCTATAGACTATGTACATAGTGCGTGCAGAGAAAAAATAATAACTTAATAAACACAAGTGCATCGTTGTGTTGTTAAAATAGCGCGAAACATTATTCAGGAAACTTAAGATGTTAATGTTACTTCTGTACTTAAGTCAACGTTTGCGATATCTAACAAATCACTGAAGATCCGTAGTGCACTATCGACTCTGCAGTATACACATCCATCTGAGAGTATCGATTGCAGACAGTGCGGCAGCATTACAATGTTCACAACTCTAAACCTGCTGGGACTTTGCCAACCATGACCTGGATATCCTCAAAAGAGATTCTCAAGTACACTCAGGTAGGCAGGGTAAGGGCTTTGCCATACAGGCTCCAAAAACTCTGAAGCATGCTCCTAAGGTTATTAACGATTGACGCCTCCAGCGTTAGAACTCCGCAGATGAGATCGGCATGGATTACGCGAGATAGATGCCAGTGGCAGAAGCTGATATGAAAATCTGACCTACCTCAAATCAGTAAAAACATTTCTTCGATCCATACCCGCATTATAATACCTGCTGATGTATAATTACGTACCTTCTCTACTCCTTATCTATGATAGAGAAGGTATTCTAACTACGCAAACCTGTTTTTTTTTTTTTCCAAAAAGCATCTTAGTAAATGTGTGTGCGTGTTTTTACTTTCTCTAGCACATATGTGTAATGTACATAGTAGATAGAGAAGGTATTGTATTCCACTCAAAAATTCGATACCGAGATTACACTGGAAATACATGTTTTAAGACTCCCTGAAATTAAAAAAACACTTTAGAAATATGTCCATATGTGTGGGTAGCATAGCTCAAAAACGGAAAGTCCGTTAAATACAACATTTGCTATTTAAATTCAGTACTTTCTAAGAATGCGATACGAAGATTTTCAAGAAAACCTCCCAGCACCAACTACCCTTTACATGAAACATTTTTAGAAAATGTTGATTTTATCAAAAAAATGGCTTGAAAGATTTTGATTAAAACACCGTATGCTTAAGAGATTATCATGAAAAATCAAATATATATTTTAAAATTTTCAAGAATAGCCACTGAAACCCTCTTCATTCTGGATGACTATTGTGAACCAGTAAACCTAATACACAAAAATATAGATCTCGTTAAAATACACAATTTATGCCGTAGCCATTTTTCTTTTGTAGAGTTAACGGTTTCTAAGATAGTTCTTGTTATTGGTTTAAATGTTAAACTACTTAATACTAACAGAATCATCTTTAGTTTCATACCTCTTTTGTTTAATTCTTAGTCACGCAAAGCGAATCAAATTTCAACTGTTTCACATCGATAGCTTTTCCAAGGTCTGACTATCGCGTTAACCTAGTGTATTTCCTCATTTCCCTTCTATTTATAAAGAACGAAGTAATAAGACCATTTCTGCTAATGTTTATCTCGATTATCACGATGTAGATAAAATAATAAATCTTTTGCAAGAATAGTTTGTTTGCAGAACAGTTAAAGCGAGTCATGTGAATGGAACACATAAGAGTTTCTACTTTAATAACAATATAAAAAGTATGAACAAATATGATACAAAGAAAAAAAACTTCTGAACGATAAATGTATCAACTCGGTCTATCCATTCTACAAAACAAAAACAAAAAACTACTCCTAAAAAAGCTCATTCTTCTACCTATTTTGGTGAATAGAGGTAAACGTTTGCAGAAATACTTTTAATACATATTTCCCTGTAGGTATATCGGAAAAGGGGAATACACCAGGCTAAAAGCGGAGGTTAAATGGTAACTATGTAATTTTTACTTTCTCCATACGCACTATGTACATAGTGTATAGATAAAGTATTGCACTCCACCCAAAAATTCGATACCCAGATTTCACCGGAAATATATGTTTTAGGGTCCCCAATATCCAAAAAAAAGCATTTCCACAAAAAGGTCCGTGTGTGTGTGTGTGTGTGTGTGTCCGTGTGTCTGTGAACACGATACTCAAAAACGAAACGTCGGTAAAATACCAAAATTGGTATTTAAGTTTAGTATCTTCCAGGAATGCGACACGAAGATTTTGAGAAAAATTCCCCCACCCAAAACCACTCTTCACATGAAACTTTTTTCGAAAATTTTGATTTTCTTAAAAATGGCTCTAACGATTTTGATTAAAATACTGTTTATTCTGGATGAATTTTGCTTAATTTGGCATAACTAGTAAACCGTAAGAGATAGCCAAAAACTTCCTATACAAAATATGTAGGTCTTGTTAAAATACACAAGTTATGTCATACACATTTTTTTCGTGGAGCTTACCATTTTCGTGGTGTTCATTGTTGTTAGTTTCAGTTGTTCTTTTCTCAGACGGGAGTGTCCGTTTTTCTTTTGTTCTACACCTGGCCAAGAAAAGAAGCGATTTGTAATGACAATCGCATAACGACAGCTTTTAAAACATCTGACTACCGGATTAGCCTAGTATATTCCTTATTTTCTTCCTACTTATAAGGAACTAAGTAATAATAACATTGTGCTAATGTGTACCTCGATTAGCAAGGTGCAGAAAGAAGAATAATCTTATGTAAGAAGTTTGTAGAACAGATAGAGAAAGTTATGTGAGTGTAACACATCAGATTTTTCATTCATTATCATCAGATTGAAATTGATGGCACAACACTGTTCAGAGGAAATCCATATGGGAGTTTATTACTTTTCCTAATTTTAGATTTAAATATTCATTTACATGCTTCTTAGCATCATGCAATTTACATATTCTATAACGGTAAATAGTCTGATAAGAATACTTCAGTTCAATACAGTTACTTGTATAAGAATCAATGTTTTAAGAATAGTTAAAATTAAATACCTACGATTTTATACTTATTAAATACACTGATATTTAGTGAAAATACTTAATTAAAATAAATAATGCGTAACTAAAAGTAATGTTTTTTCGCTTAACCCCTATGAGAATTCCAGTCCTCAATTGTAGAAAGTAGCTGAAGAGGTCATATCTGCTTGGCAAACGCTGTGGTTTATGTATAAAATTCTCTGGAAGATCGTTATCTGTTTTACTGTCGGATCAGAAAATGAAACAAAAAGCTTGTTGGATTTCAACTGCTAATGGAAAATGTATGTCCTGCTGAATCGCTAATTCCAAATCCAGTAGCTATCCAATTTATAAGCAAATGCAGTGATTTGGTCAAGTTAAATACGCAATTCGCTATATATATATATATATATAAACCTTAGGCTACTATCCATTTCTTTTAATCGATATAAACTTTCATTACACACTACATTCATCATCACAGTGATGGCTAATGTTTTAAGTAGGATATCGCTATATGATGAGAGAAATTCTACGTTCTCTGCATTATCACGTGAATATTGAATTCCAACTTGCATCTCGGAAATGGTTAACGCCACAGAAAAGTATTTGACGTATAAATTACATGATCTATATGGTAAGGTTCTGTCTTCTCTTGCGGTTTACTGATATAAAATCAGAAAGAAAAGGACATCAGAAGCAGTTCTTAGAAAAGTTTAGTTATACGTTTCTTCTGCTGAATTTTGTATAGCTGCTAAACCGTAAGAGATGGACAAAAACTTGATACACAAAAAACGTAGATCTCGTTAAAACACAATTAAGTCACATACATTTTTTTTTCGTGGAGTTGGCCATTTTTAGATATTCCTTGTTATTAGTTTGAGTTTTAAAATACTTAAAAGCTTTCTCATACGAGAATTTTTCAACTCCTGGCCCTGCATAGAAAAGGATTTCAAACACATGGTAACCAGCTATTAAAAGATTTGACTATCAGTTCAGCCTAGTGTTCTCCCTTATTTTCCTTCTGTTAAAGGAAGCAAGTAATAAACACACCGAAAGTGCGAAACTTTTTAAATGATGCTCAAATGGGTCCGGGGGTCCCTAGAGCTTAGATCCTGACATTCATCTCCTTATACTAAGATAAAAACCCGAAATATAAAAAAGAAAATACTCATCCTAACCGAGGTTCGCAGCCGGAACTTGTTGAATGTAAAGCAGACAAGCTACCCATATCTAGCTCTGGGCCAAAAATAGATTCAGGGAGTACCAAAACGTGCATTTCCGGTATCGAATTTTTGAGTGGAATGCAATATTTTACTTATTGGAACTATTCGAAGGGGATTCGGCACCGATCCAAAAAGGATATTGTAATTATGCGCCTCGAAGGGGCGAAAGCGGAAGGGATGAAGTGAGGTGACACCAGGAGGCTGGTCTAGGAGTGACGGCACAAAAATGACAAGGTCACTACTGTTTGCAGAGTGAGATACCCCGATGAGCGGAGACCCTCGCCCACAAAGAGGATTCGCAACCTGAAGAAGACCAAGGGAAATTCTTTTTACCCTACCATTCCGCACCGAAACACCATCTCAAAAACTTCCAAACCTTAAAGAGATCTAAAAGGGGAACGGTGAATGAAATGAGTAATGGAACTATGGAGAGGCGGGAAATTTGGGGATGAGAAAAGTATATTAATGGATTAATTATATATATATATATATATATATATATATATAAATCCATTGCCGGTATGTTGCCATGGTAGCTCAGTGGTAGGGCAATAGGCTAGAGGCCGGGAGATCTGTGGATCAGCTCCCGACTATAGCATTGCATTTTTCAGTCTGACTTTACCTATCCAACTCCTGTTCTACACACGGCTTGGGTGAAAAACAATTAAATAACACGAACTGACCTAATAGATGGCTAAACTATGAAGCCGGGGATTTAAAGTACTTACTACATTGCAAGTCGCCATTGGGATGTCATCTCAAGATAATTTGAGATCACCTTGTAGTTAAGCGGGAAACTTGCCAGTCAGTTGAGGAATTTAATGCTGTGTCGGCATGTTGCCATAGTAGTATAATAGTAGTGCAACCGGCTAGAGACCGGGAGATCCGTAGTACCAATCCCAGCTATGGCATTGCATTTTTCAATCTGACTCTACTTATCCAACTCCTACCCTATGCATGGCTTATGAACAAAAAAACAATTAAATAGAAGATTTAAAGTTAATCAGTTATTGAAATAAAAGTTATGTAAAATACTCCAACAATTAATATTATTATTTCAGCATTCGCCTGACGACCCGGGAAACCCCGAAAAAACCCATGGGTCAAATTGAGCAGTGGCCGGAAATAGAGCCCGGGGCCTCCCTAATGCGAGGCGTATGTGTTACCGCGGCACCACCTTGTTCAGTTTAGTCTGCTAAAAATAGGTAAACAATAGAGAAAGTAAAAACGAAAACTTTTTTGATTCATATTTAGTTGATCGGTCTAACAAGGAGTAATTAGCAGTAATTTTATTTTTACTTTCTCTACATTTACTATGTGCATAGTGTATAGAGAAGGTATTGTAATGCACCCAAAAATTCGATACCGAGATTTCACCGGACCCCCTGAATAAAAAAAAAAAACATTTTTAGAAAAATGTCCGTGTGTATGTCTGTCTACTTTTTTGTGTGTGTATGAGTGTGTGTGTGTGTGGGAGGGAAGCATAGCTCAAAAACGAAAAGTCGGTTAAATTCCAAACGTGGTATATAAGTTGACTATCTTCCAAGGATGCGATACGAAAATTTTCAAGAAAATCCACCCACATCCAATTACGCGCTACATGAACATTTTTCGAAACTTTTGTTTTTTTTGAAAAATGACTAACGATTTTGATTAAAATACCTTATGTATAACATATTTTTATCACAAACGAAATGCATATCTTGAATTTTCTGGGAATAACTTCTGAAGACATATTTTCTGGATGAATTTTGCGGAATTTTGCATAACTGGTAAACCGTTAAGAGATAGACAAAATCTTAGCTCGTTAAAATACATAATTTAAATTATATACACTTTTTTTCGTGGAATTGGCCGTTTTTAAGATATTCCTTTAACCATTAACCTGGTTGGTTATGTCGGACGATGAATGAAATTGGTGAAATGATGCTCAAATGATCTCGGGGTCCATGGAGCTTAAAGTTACTCGACATTCGTCTTTTCAGGATAAGGAAAAAACCCGAAAAAAAAACCTTATCCGGGTAACTCATCCTAAGCGAGATTCGAACTCACGACCTTTTGGAATGTGAGGCAGACCCGTTACTACCACACTACCCAGGCGGGCTTAGCAAGTATCAAGACCCTTTCTGCTAAATTTGTCTCGATTGCAGAGCTGAATTGAACACATCAGCTTTTTTGGCGTGCATTCTTATATTTCTTGTAGCGAATCGTCAGGCAAAAGCTGTGCTGATGAATTTGCACGGTAGACCAGTTCTCTCACAATAGCTGATGTAAGCGTGTCCTGGTTATACAAGTAGAACGGCAATACCCACCCACTTGCATCCGTCATACTACTTCAAGGTATGTGTTGGCAAACTTTTCCATTTGCATGGTCTATTAGAATACCTCCTGGCCCTATTCAAAATTATACGGGCCTTGTCAAATGGAGTTCTGGGCCAATTATCGCCGTTTAGAATGTTTCCATGCATAATTGGAAGGGTAAGTGAGCTTTGATAAACAGAGATGTAACATCTGTCCTGCTTGGCAACAAACTGTCAGGCAGACGTGCTGGTAGCATCACCTCCCCGGGGTTTTTATAATCCAGCCATACCCAACACATTATGTCCTAACTTGATTGACCCAACACGATTTTAAACAAAGGATGCATAATCACCACTGACCATGCATGTATGTATGTATGTATGTATGTATGTATGTATGTATGTATGTATGTATGTATGTATGTATGTATGTATGTATGTATGTATGTATGTATGTATGTATGTATGTATGTATGTATGTATGTATGTATGTATGTATGTATGTATGTATGTATGTATGTATGTATGTATGTATGTATGTATGTATGTATGTATGTATGTATGTATGTATGTATGTATGTATGTATGTATGTATGTATGTATGTATGTATGTATGTATGTATGTATGTATGTATGTATGTATGTATGTATGTATGTATGTATGTATGTATGTATGTATGTATGTATGTACGAGGTACGTCCAGAAAGTAAGTTACGTTTGGTAATAAAATTAAATTGTATACAGATACAGAATAATTATTTATTGCACAAAACTCTACAACTCTTAAACTACTTTTCCACATAACTGCCGAAATTTTGCAGGCATTTGTCATAGCGTGGCACAAGTCTTTGTATACCTTCTTCATAGAAGTTTGCCGCATGTGTCTTCAAAAAGTTGGAAACAATTTCTTTCAGCTCTTCGACATTGTTGAAGTGTTGACCGCCAAGGAAAGACTTGAGATGTAAGAACAGATGAAAGTCGCTAGGAGCGAGGTCAGGGCTGTACGGAGGATGGTCAAACACGTCCCAGCCAAATCCCTGTAGGAGGTTTTTCGTCACATTTACAGTGTGTGGTCGTGCGTTGTCGTGAAGAAAAACAACACCTTTTGACAGCACTCCTCGGCGCTTATTCTGTATTGCGCGGCGCAATTTCCTAAGTGCCTCGCAATAAACATCTGCTTTGATTGTTTGACCACGCGGTAAGAAATCAATGAGTAAGATGCGGCGGGATTTTTAATCAACACCGACATTGTAAACAAGCACAACAAAGCGTATGTGGCTGACAGCGATCTCAAAATGGCGCACGTTTCTTCTCCTTGATACAGAGCGTCTACCGCGCATGTGCGGAACTGCCATCGCAGGAACTTACTTTCTGGACGTACCTCGCATGTATGTGAAATGAAATGGCGTTTTATTTATGAACACTTTAACTACTGTGTTTCTCAGCGTCCCCTTCTATACTGGTCGTGAAAGAGGCCTATCTATCAGGCTTGAGGTTCTTTTACGTGTCGTAAATCTACGACACGGGACCCACGGCTTTACTTCCCTTCCGAAGGAAGCCATGCTAAGGATTTTTACGCCCGAAAAAATCCATCGTCCTCCGCCGGGTTTGAACTCGCTAACTTCGGTATATGAAGTTAGCATGGTAACCATTACACCACAGAAATGAGTTTTCTAAGACACATAACAGGATATACACTAAAAGACAGAAGGAATGAAGTCATTCGTAAAGAATTAAAGATATTCAATCAAAGAAAGCATCAAAGAAAATCAAAACAACTAGAAACAAAGTCTGGATAGAATGGATGGACACCGTTTAACAAAGTTGTTTTAAAATATACGCCAAAAGTCAACGAAATATCGACAGACATAAAAGATGGACAAAACAAATGATGAGACCAGAACGAGCCAAAAGGCTTAAACCATTATTTCTTACTGTGGATTTTCCATATTTCACATATGCATTGCATTAAGTAGCCAGAAAAAAAAACACTAATGTTACAATCACATGATTCTTTCCACTAACTGCTGTTTATTTTCTCTCTATGTACTCTGTACATAGTGTATAGAGAAGGTATAGCACTCCACCCAAAAATTCGATACCGAGATTTCACCGGAAATATGTTTTAGGGTCACCTGTATCCAAAAAAAAGCATTTTCAGAAAAAGGTCCGTGTGTCTGTGAACACGATAACTCAAAAACAAAAAGTCGGTAAAATACCAAAGTTGGTATTTAAGTTTAGTATCTTCCAGGGATGTGACACGAAGATTTTGAAAAAAAATATCCCCACCCCAAAATACCCTTTACATGGAACAGTTTTCGAAATTTTTGATTTTTTCAAAAATGGCTCTAACAATGTTGATTAAAATTTCGTATATTAAAGATATTTACCTGACAAATAAAATGTATATTATGAATTTTCTGGGAATAGCCTCTGAAGACTACTTTATTTTGGAGGAATTTTACGGAATTTCACATAACTGCTAAACCGTAAGAGATGGACAAAAACTTACAACACAAAAAATGTAGATCACCTTAAAACACACAATTTATCTTATATACATTTTTTTTCGTGGAGTTGATCGATTTTTAGATACTCGTTGTTTTTGGTTTCAGCTTTAAAAAACATACTTTTCTTTTACAGGAATTTGTCAACTCCTGTCCATACAAACTTAAGTCACATAGCAACCAACTTTTGACTATCACTTTAACCAATAATACTCCCTTATTTCGCTCCTACTTACAAGGAAGCAAGTAATACGATTATTTCTGCTACCTTTTTTTCGATTAGCAGAAAGTCAATAGAAGCACAAGTTTTTTAAAAAAAAAATTGTAGAGATATAGAGAAAGTCGTGTGAATGGAACACATCAGATTTTTGTATTTAACAACTGACCAATAGTACTGAATATTTATATTAAAACAATATTTACTTTCATTGTCAAAGCTTCATAGTCTAAATAAACACTTATTTCAGTTTAGTTTAATTTAAACAAAAAACACGTCAATGAAGGGGAAATTTGAAACTAGTTTTAATTGCGTTTTACGTTTCACCCCCACAACTTCAGTCACCGCCAAATTGAAATGCCAAATGACACCGCTATATTCTTATTCATAAATATGAAAGAGTATTCAATGGTTTATACATCTCATTCATTTATTTTATATTTTTCGATTTAAATCGCTGCCTAGCAAACTGGATTCTTTTTATTGTGGAAGACGATTTTGAAAACGTTTCTTAATTAATGTTTTCAAGAGAGAACAGAATCATGTGTATTTATGGAGATAAAAGCCGTTGTGCCTGCACAACTTTTTTGTTTTTAATTAGAGACTTCTTGAGAGAAGTCTATGTCATAGATCTATTACGTAAACTTTAATAAACTAGATTTGTGTGCATCAAAATAAACAGCCTAGAAAGTTCGATTATATTTCGTAGATTTAAATATTACGTCATTTCAGTTTTGAACACACTAGGTCCATATCTGCTGTAACAAACAACGAAAAATTTTAGCCCTACAAAATACAAACTCACCAACAGCTCAGCAAGACGATCGATAATCGAGATTTTACCGGAAATACATGTTCTGAAGACATCTCAATACACAAAGAAAAAGTTCCGTTTGAGTTTGAAAATATACTTAAAACATTCAGCTATCGTTTACACACTCACAATTTACACTTTTTTTTTTTTTAGTTAACCACTCCCGAGATGTTCTTCGTTATTGATTTAAAATTTCTAACAGTTACATTTTTCTCAAATGGGAAATCGTCACAATTTGTTTTCTCTCATGTGCATGTATGAAAACAGAATTTCACACAGTAGCTTAAGAGATTTGACTATCACTTATTTGCTTATTTTCTTTGCATCATTTCTGTTAACTTTTGTAAGAATAACTTGTTGCAGAATAGTTACAAAAAGTAATGTGAATTGAACACAATAGATTCATTTACTCAGTTATGAAGATTTGCAAAGATTTGTGTGTTAAATATTGCTTAATTAATTCAAGCGAACTGGATGATTATATATATATATATATATATATATATATATATATATATATATAAAATATAGGCGCGTGTGTATATATACATACACGCGCCTACATTATAATTTTATATCACTACTATCAGCCAATTGAGTACAGTATTTAAACATAAGTGCATGAATGGAGTATTTAGAACTGTGTCCAGATCGTGCGAATTGTTCCTTAAGAAACGGTATTCTGATATAGTTTTATACAAACCCAGTTTTAATTAAAAACTTAAAAGAGTATCTCAGTTGCCCCACGGAATGCTCCCAAGCAAAATATTCTTTCATCTAAGGGCTAAGATGAAAAATAATAAAAACCAGACGTGGGTTACAACTCCTTCCCGTTTCATCTAACTTCACGGTAGTAGAGAACTATTAAATAAAAAAACAAAACAAAAATAACAAAAGTTCTGGCAGTAATCATTGTTTGTTTCATTTTAACAGAGTAAACGTCATAAAGTGCTAAAAACAGCACCAAGAAATACTTCTTTGGTTACAGTATTCGGTAACAGGTGGCACAGCTATGAAATTGATCATCCAATTAAATTAAGTGAACAACATTTCTTCGCTGGTTGCAAAAATATAACACACAAAGCTATGACCAATGTTCAGAAATAAAACTCAAAGAAAAATTAAAATCGTATACGCTATTTCTCAAAATTTACTCTATAATCTACTTTCTGTTAATGTATGGATCTCAATGTTGGATCTGAAGTGGGCTAATGCGAATCAGATTTTCATAAATCAAAAGTGTTCCATTCACATAATATCTCTATGTCACTGTAGCACATTATTGTTAAAAATATTCTTCTTCTACTTACTTCAAGCGAAACAGATAAAAATCATTAGAAATTGTCTTATTCCTTGCTTCCTTTTAAGTAGAAGGGAAATAAGGGAATACACTATAAAGTCTCCTTCATTTGGAACAAATTTTATACGTTTGTTTTTAACTGGTCTATAAGAGACAGGAAAAAAAAAAAAAAAACTTTCCACACTAGATCTTAAACAACATCATTTGTATAAATTTTTGTGGCACCGTTCTTTTCGAGTTATTCTGCCTTTGTCATTTGTTTGTTTCTTGTGGTCACGGAAAGAGTGGAATTTTAAAGTTAGCTATAAACTTGAACTACTTTAACTATTTTTAATTGTTTCATTTATATCGCCCCCTTTAACATCTAAGATCATTTTGGGGGCTTGACTTTAGAAACAACTCGTTGACTTAGGTTCTTTAACGTTGGAGTTTTATTCAAACACATGCACATTCACTCTCACATACATTCCACCAGACTCTGGGGGATAGGGAATAATTGGCGGGGAATCAAACCTGGGATATTCGGGTGAGAAGTCAGCACGCTGACCACTGGATCACGGAGGCAATCTACCTCAGCATTTTGAGATTATCATGGAGTAGATACGAAAATTCACATTTTATAGTTTTTAGAAGAGAAACAACAAACTATAGTTATGAAAACTCCAATTTATGCCGGCATCGGGGATCGAAGTGAGTCCTCTTGCACCGCATTCCTTTGGTGGTTAACAAATTCATTCTCATTACTGATGAGCAAATATATTTGAAGAATAATTAATTCTTTTTCAGATTTTCTGAGATAAATCCGATTTAGCGCTTAAGTCACGCAGGTAATATAAATATTTATGCTCATATATCATAAAATAAACACAATAATAATTTCACTTCTCCCCGTGATTCAAGTCTCGTATCATTTCTGTTATGGCCCATTTCTGCCACGACACGGCGATTTACCGTCACGAATGGAACATTGCGGAATGATTTAGCCAAGCCTCGGTACAGAATAGATCAACCTTAATGACTCATTATGTAACTGCTGTTCACTCCTTGAGACTGAAAGTGCTGCAACCGTAATTCGAGCTTTGTGGCATTCATCATCATCAACACGATCTTCCCGTCCCTCAAAATCTTACTTTATGAACCATCAACACTGAGAAAGTAGATTATGCATTCCACACAAAATTTTAATACTGATATTTCATCAGAAATACACGTTTTGCGGAGAAAAAATATAAATGTATGTACAGCGTGTGTATTTGACAGCAAGGAAGCTTATTTGAAATTTTCGGTTTTCTCAAAAATAACTTTAAACGATTTTGATTAAAATATCAGATATTAACATATTTACTTGAAAAATGAAATGTATATCTTGAATTTTCTGTGATTAATCTGTGAAATCATCTTCATTCGGAATTAATTTTGTATAGCCTTACACAACTGGGAAATATTAATCGACAATTGAAAACGCTTACACAAAAAATCTGATGTATTCCATTCACAAGACTTTCTCTACATCTCTGCAACAAATTATTGTTAAAAGTTTATGCTTATTTTTACTTAACGCTAATTGAGGAAAAAAATTAGCAGAAATAGTCTTATTACATGCTTCCATGCAAGTAGAAGGGAAATAAGTGAATAGCGTAGGCTAAAGTATTAGTCAAAAGCTGGTTGCTATGTCACTGAAGTTTCTTTGTTTGTATGGACAGAGTTGATTAATTCCCGGATGAGAAAAGTGTAACTTTTTTAAAGCTGAAACAAATAACAAGGAATCAGACTGAAAATTCAATGCCATAGCCAGGATTTGAACCACGGGTCTCCCGGTCTCTAGCCGGTTGCTCTTCCACTGAACTATCATGGCAACATGCCGGCTCTGGCATTGCATTTTTTCATTCTGATTACCTATCCAACTCCTGTCCTACACACGGCTTGCGCGAAAAAAATAATTAAACCAATAACAATAAATATCTCAAAAACAATTCACTCCACGAAAAAATGTATATAACAAAAATTGTGTGTTTTAACGAGCTCTACATTTTCTGTTAAATAAGCTTTTGCCTATCTTTTACGGTTTGCCAGCTATGCAACATTCCGTAAAATTCATCCAGGATGAAGTAGTCTTCAGAGGCTATTCCCAGAAAATTCAAGAAGTACATTTTATTTGTCTGGTAAATATCTTTAATATACGATATCGTAATCAAAATCATTTCATCCATTTTTGAGAAAATCGTCATTTTCGAAAAAAGTTCCATGTAAGGGGTAGTTGTGAGTGGGAGGATTTTCTTTAAAATATTCGTGTCGCATCCTTGGAAGATACTGAACTTAAATACCAAGTTTGGTACTTAACGAACTTTTAGTTTTGAGCTATACTATCCATATACACACACGGACATTTTTCCAAAAATGCTTTTTTTTTTTTTGGATTCAGGGGGACACAAAAGTATTTCCGCTGAAATCTCGGCATTGAATTTTTGTGTGCATTACAATATCTTCCCTATACACTATGTACATAGTACGTTAAGAGAAAGTAAAAATGTTGTTCTTTTTAAAACAAGTTATTTCAAATATTTTTATATCACACACACACTTCATCTTTCAGACTCTAGGCAAGATAGGAAATAATCTAGGCTAGAGCAAAATCCGGAATCGAACCCGAGACCGCACACACAGCAGGCAGGTACTCCACCGACTGAGCTAGGGGGCCAGCCTATGGTCTGAATTGTTCGATATTTTGTCATTATTTCAAAGTCTTTTCGATATCTGTTGCCCTTTGCGATGTAATGGAATCTTTGAATATTTAAGACTAGTACATAGCGTCCAATTCTTAAATATTTGAGTGTGGCTATTCTCTTTATATCCATAGTGAGATTTGTAACGAAGGGCAATCTAGAAAGTGACAGACGATTTGGCATATCTAAATAATAACGAAAGATATCAGCAGAAAACTTTTTGTTACAAAATTACAATACCTTACTGTATTTCCCAACGTAATCTCCATATTTGTCACGTGGTATCAGTTTTTCAACTTGAGTTGAAAGTAAATGTTGATAAGCCGGTGTTACACTTTGGACACCATACATTAATTTTTGGGTGAAAAACGTTCTCAACTTCAAAGTGGCAGTACATATGGATGTTTGACGGTAGAAGAGTGTAACATCTGCATTGAAATCCACTGCCACGTGACAGTAAATACCTTGATAGAAATGGCGATTAGGTTGAGAAAAATAGAATCAGGTTCTGCAACTTTGTAAATAAGTTTTGTGTTGATATCTTTCGTTATTATTTAGTTACATGAATTCGTGTGATACTTTCTGGGTTGCCCTCGTATTTTTTTTTTTTAAATGTATCTGAATTAAAGTGAAGTAAACGGAAAAATAAACTACGTAAAGAATCTGAGTAGAGAAAGTCATATGTCGTTAGTTCTATCGATTAACCTGTAGTTAATGCATATACTATAGGTAAATACTGTAGGGTGCAGAGCATACAAGCGAAGGGGTTGCATCTCGCGCACTGCGATCAACGGGAGATCTACTGTGGAAGGGATGAAGTGAAAGAATCACTTCCGCAGACGGACAGACCAAAGAGATACGTCAAAGTCCCAAACATTTCCTTGTGCAACTCATCACTGAAGCTGCCCAAAGAGACCAATAAACAACCCGCTCAAGCAGGCAGCTCTTTCCACAGAGATGCTCTTTCTTTGGAGCAAGCAACCGCATCATCTATCCTACACTATGAATCACACCTGAAACATCGGAATGAAACGGAAATTGTGGAAAATGAACAAACCACCCCTGCACTCGTCTACCCACCAGGAAAAAACATGAAAATCCGAAGGTTAGAGTCGGCGGTCAACGGGAATCGAACCCCAGACCTCCCGCGGCTCTCCCGGGAGGTACGAGTAGATTGAGTCCTTTAAAACTTCTGGGAATTGTATAGTAGCATACATCACGGATGTCAAAACAATATAATTCGAAATATCATATGACTTCCTCTACCCATTCTGATAGAGAATACCATCAACTTTTTCTTCTATCTACCTCATTGTAATGAAGATAAACATTAACAGAAATAGACTTATTACATATTTCCTTGTAGGTGCATGGCGATTAAAAAATGCGATAGGCTACAGCGATAATAAAATCTTCTAAGAGCTGGTCGCTGTGTGGCGGCTTTCTCTTTCCATGGAGGAAAAGAATGACTTTTTATTTGAGAAGACTACGAGTATTGAAAGTCTAATACAACGAATATCTCAAAAATTGTTAACTACATAAACCATTTATATTTAAATTGCATACTTTAACAAGATATGCCCAGGTGTGGTAGACTAAGGGATAAAAATAAGGGCGGTTCGCCAGGTGAAGTGACTGGAACCCTTTATCTCAAGTTTTAATCGAAATTTAAAATTACATATCTGTATCTTGTACTATAATTCACACAGTATCCTATCCAAAATCACCCATTGTCTTACATAAGAACTACCACGAAGAGCAAATACTTCTGTTCAGAACGCCCGTATATTCACCTTCCTTCCAAAGCTTTTTATAGACGCCGTTGACATGGTAAAGCAGTGTTTTCAATTCCCATTTCCCGTTTGGGTTGTTATTCTATATATCTGCCACGGTATTTCCTTTCAGAATTTAACATTTCAGTGTTATTTCTCCCTTGGTGAGAACAGTACGTATACCTTTATATTTTTTAGTTGTGTGGAGGGATTTTTTTTTGTTTGTTAAGTTTTTTCATTTCATTAAACCAAAAATGTCGGTGAATTATTCAAATAATTCCAATAAAATAACGCGGTTTTCACGGTGTACTACAGACAACATTCTTACAATGGCGGGAAGAAGATAAAAAGGCTATCTTAATATTTAATCGTTAACAAATATAAGATAACACTGAAATACATACATGCATATATATTTGTTTATTTAAGTTAAAGGTCCTTTAACTTAAAGGTACATCAAACGATGAACGAAATTGGTGAAATGACGATCAAATGATCTTGGGGTCATGCAGCTTAAAGTTACTCGACATTCGTCTTCTTAAGATAAGGGACAACCCCAATAAAAACCTTATACGGGTAACTCATCCTAACCGCGATTCGAACTCGGGATGTCTAGAATGTGAGGCCGACACGCTAACTTCTCACTATAGAGTTCTTTTTTCGAAGTCCGATCTTTTGTTCACGCTTTTGTTTCGGAAGTAAAGCATTAGATACTATTTTAGGTTCCATATCACCTTATAATCGTTTTGTAGTGTAATACGATGCTACAAGTTATTGTATTGCATCACTTAAGCTTTATAAGTGTTTATAAGCCGACGACGTAAACCTTTGAGATTTAGAAAAAATAACTTTTCAATGTAGAAAGTTTTTCCTAGCACTTCACCTATTTTCAAGTCGCGAGTCGCCCCTGGATAAACACTGATCAACGTCAAGTGACGTTTAAAAGCCTGGTGGTTTGGTAATGTGATGTTAGGATCCAACGCAGAAAGGAACGAGCGCGCATTGTTTGATACAGTGCAGGGAAATCAGGTTCAGTAGTAACCGGATCCCAGCCGGTTTGATCTGGACCAAAACCACCACGTGTTCGGCAAGACTTTCAGGAGATGCGGATAAATCCAAACTTATCTCGGAACAAGCCAAGATTTAATGAATTGGGAAGGCACTTTCCTAAGTCTCCTCTTTGCTTTCTCTATACGTGCTATGTACATAGTGTATACTGAAGGTACCGGTCCCCATGGCCGCGCTCGCTAAAGCGTCTCGCTTTGGTGCTTCGTGGGCAGGGCATCGTGGGTTCGAGTCCCGCCTTGGGCATGGGTGTGATATGTTTATATGTTTGTAAAAGAAACAGTTAAACCAGTAATCAGTAAAAACCTACGGGGGAAAATGTAAATAGGGATACAGTGCCGGAGTCCTGATCAGACTCCGTTACTTTACAAACAAAAAAAAGTACTGTATTGCACCCAAAAATTCGATACCGAGATTTCACCGGAAATAGAAGTTTTAGATTCGCCTGTATAAAAAAAAAAAAGTATTTGCAGAAAAATGTCCGTGTGTGTGTGTGTGGGGGGGGGGGGCAGCATACCTCAAGAACGAAAAGACCGTTACCAAACTTAGTACTTCAGTTTGGTATCTTCCAAGGATACGGCACAAACATTTTTCGAAAATTTTGATTTTCTCAAAAATGCCTATAACGATTTTGATTAAAATACCTTATGTATAAGATTTGTTTATGACAAATGAAATTTATATCTTCAATTTTCTGAGAATAGCCTCAGAAGACCTCTTCATTCTGATGACTTGTGTATATCTAGCAAACGATAAAAGAACTTACTACACAAAAAATGTAGGGTTCATTAAAACACACAACAATTTTTTTTTTTTGTTTTTTTTTTTTTTTTTGTTAGTTAACCGCTTTCGAAATATTCCAAATTATTGGTTTGAAGCCATTTTAACTTTTGTTGAACGGGAAGACGTCTTTCCTCTCGTTTCTTATTTGTTTACTCCTGGCAATCAAAGAGATTGAATTTCAATTGTTTCAGCTAGCGACCGGCTTTTAAAGGACTTAACTATGTTTTAGCCTGTTTGTTTTATTTCCCTTCTGCTTACAAGAAGCTAGTAATAAGGCTAATTAATTCTCCTTATGTTTATCTTGATTAGCATGATGTAGATAACAGATTAATGTTTTGAATAAAAGGTTTGTTTGCCGTACAGCTAGAGGATATCATGTGAATGGGACGCATTCATCTTTACTTTCTCCATACGCAGTATGTACATAGTGTATAGAGAAAGTATTGCACTCCACCAAAAAATTCGATACCGAGATATGTTTTAGGGTCCCCAATATCCAAAAAAAGCATTTTCACAAAAAGGTCCGTGCGTGTGTGTGTGTGTGTGTGTGTGTGTGTCCGTGAACTCGATAACTCAAAAACGAAAAGTCGGTAAAATACCAAACTTGGTATTTAAGTTTAGCATCTTCCAGGGATGCGATACGAAGATTTTGAGAAAAATCCCCCCCACTCCCAACTACCCTTTACATGGAACTTTTTTCGAAAATTTTGATTTTCTCAAAAATGGCTCTAACGATTTTGATTAAAATTTCGTATATTAAACATATTTACCTGACAAATAACATGTATATCTTGAATTTTCTGGGAATAGTCTCTGAAGAGTAGTTTAATCTGAATGAATTTTACTAAATTTTGAATAACTGCTAAACCGTAAGAGATGTACAAAAACTTACTACACAAAAAATGTAGAGCACATTAAAACACACAATTTATGTTATATACATTTTTTTCGTGGAGTTCGACGTTTTTGTGACATTCCTTATTTTTGGTTTCTGCTATGAAAAACGTATACTTTTCTCATACAGGAACTTGTCAGCTCCTATCCATATAGACAAAGGAACTTCATTGACATAGCAACCAGCTTTTGACTATCACTTTAACCTACAGTTGTCCCTTATTTCGCTTCTACTTACAAGGAAGCGAGTAATTAGACTATTTCTGCTATTTTTTTCTGATTAGCATAAAGTAAATAGAAGTATAAGCTTTTTAAAAATAATTTGTTGCAGGGATATGGAGAAAGACATGTGAATGGTACACATCAGATTTTTTTACCTTCCATTTATATGGAAGCAAGTATTAAGAACAATTTCTGCTAATGTTTATCCCGATTAGCATGATGTAGATAGAAGAATAAGGTTTTTAACAATAATTTGTTACGAGATGTAGAGCAAGTCATATGAATGGAACACATCAGATTTTTTGTTTTATTATTTTCTTTAATTCGGGGCACCTCTAAACATATAGCTTGATTTAATGTGAAATCTCGCCATTGAACTTTTGAATGGGATGTCTCTGTTTACTAGGCACGTGGATGAAAAAGTAAAAAGACATTTCGATACGGCTACAAGACCCTCATGGGTTGAATGTAGCTTTTCCTAGATAATTATTAAAATTCTTACTAGTAATTTTTGTTTTAACAATATTTATATTAGGATTGGGAGATAATTTTGAATATGATTTTAATAAAATTATTGTTTGATCTACATTAAGGCAATCAAAACATTGCTTAATGCCTAGCTGCTTGGAAAGAAAAAAAGCTTATAAGGCAAAAAAGAATCTAATCAACTGATTTTTAAACACATGCACAATAGAATTAAAAGTAAATTCACCAATTGCATATCAATATACACAGATGGGTCCAAAACAGCTGAAGGTAGCGGATGTGTATTAGTGATCAATGATGAAGTTCTGTCGCTTCAGCTACCTGTTCCATTTTCACCTGTGAACTTTATTCAATCAAACAGGCAATGCTCAATATTAAAAATATAGAACACCAACATGTAATTAGTGATTCATGGACATTCAGATCCTGAGCCATTCATTGACATCATAAATAAAAAGATTTAAAACCTTTGGACCACACACTATAATTAAAGTCACAAATACATGTCAGACATATATAAGCAACAGAGAACAGATAAAGTTTTAATGACAAGATTAACATGTGGACACACCGAGTTAACACACACCTGTCTAATATCCAAAGAAGAGCCGCCAGAGCGCAGCACCTGTAAACACCCCTAACAGTATATCCTTATAGAGTGTATACCATATACAGCACATTTAGACAGAAACAAAAGATCAGGAATTAACATAGCTCTGAATATCCGAAGTTCTTTCATAATACTGTCTGCTGTTTTAAAGATATCTCTTTGTATAAATAAACTTGAACTTCTCACATGACTTTGTATTCCTTAGTGATTTGTAATGATAATGTTAATTACCTGTGTAATGTTCTATGAAGCTCAAGAAATAGTTTTTGTTGTTCCGTTATTGCTCTCATACAATGTTTGTATTTTGTTTCTGTGACGTTGTAGTCGCAAAAACAATAAGTTCTGCGACCTTAAGTAAACAATATAATGCTACAAACTTCTCCTTGTAGGGCTCTGAATCTTTCTAAGTCATTTAAATTCATGGGTTCATTTGAATTGCACGATATACAAATGAACGAATTAAATATTCCGATCCTGTGCGGATCGTCCGCCAAACAGCCACTTCCAATGTTAGCTGAAAGATTGCAACATCGGCTTTTCATGGTAACTGGGGGACTATTCCTTGTTAGATATAAGAACTATTTCTTTTTAGAAACACATGGCGGAAATGAACCTCATTAAAATGGAAGTGGAGTGTTATTTATGGACGCTCTTTAACTGTCTTGGTTCTCAGCGTCCCATTCTAAGCTGGGCGTGAAACACCGCTTAATTTTGCTCAGAGGGCTCTTTATTAGGCTTATTTACTTTTACTTGCCGTAAATCTACAACACGGAACGGGTTTATTTCTTTTCCGAAGGAAGCCATGCTAAGAACTTTTACGCCCGAAAAAAAATATCGCCCTCCGCCACAAATGTTACTACAAGATAAATCTGTACGTTTATCGTAAATTACTGAGAAGCATTATCAATTGCTTGCCTTCCCACAGCTTAATGTACATCATGGAGGCAATTTGTGTGAATGTAAAACACCAGTTTATATTAAGTATGGTACTTCTTATATGATGAGCAAAATCAGACCGGCTTTCAGATACAGAATAATGTTGCGATTAATTATTTAAGAACAAAAAGAGCAGGCTAAATTCGTTTATTTGAACCAGAAAGCGACAGTCATATTATTGTTGTCCCTGAGCGCACCTATAGAATCCATGTAAATGTGAACCAAACCAATAAGCGTGCGGAGGTGGAATTCAGTGCTGAGAGCGGAGGAATACATTACTTTCAGCTTATGTTAAAACAAATATGTCTCGTTTGTTTTTTGCTTTATTTGTGCAATTTCACTATCTCTTGATAAGCAATCTTATTGAAAATATGATAACTTTTATTCCATTTTAACTTTCTCTATACGCACTATGTACATAGTGTATAGAGAAGGTATTGTACACCACCCAAAAATTCGAAACCGAGATTTCACCGGAAATATATGTTTTAGGGTCCCCTTTATCTAAAAAAAAACATTTTCAGAAAAAGGTCCGTGTGTCTGTGAACACGATAACTCAAAAACGAAAAGTCGGTAAAATACCAAACTTGGTATTTAACTTTAGTATCTTCTGGGGATGCGACACGAAGATTTTGATAAAAATCCTCCCACCCCCAACTACAATTTACATGGAACTTTTTTAAAAATTTTGATTTTCTCAAAAATGGCTCTAACGATTTTGATTCAAATATCGTATATTCAAGAAATTTACCTGACAAATAAAATGTATATCTTGAATTTTCTGGGAATAGCCTCTGAAGACTACTTTATTCTGGATGAATTTTACGGAATTCTGCATAACTGCTAAACCATAAGAGATGGACAAAAACTTACAACACAAAAAATGTGGAGCACATTAAAATACATAATTTATCTTGTAAACATATTTTTCGTGGAGTTGATTGTTTTTTAGATATACCTTGAATTTGGTTTCAGCTTTGAAAAACTTATACTTTTCTCATACAGGAATTTGTCAACTGCTGTCCATACAAACAAAGGAACTCCAGTGCCATAGCAACCAGCTTTTGATTATCACTTTAACTTATGATACTCTCTTATTTCGCTTCTACTTAAAAGGAAGCAAGTAATAAGACTATTTCTGCTATTTATTTTCTGATTAGCATGAAGTAAATAGCAATATAAGTTTTTTAAGAATAATTTGTTGCAGAGGTGTAGAGAAAGTCATGTGAATGGTACACATCAGATTTTTGGGTGTATTTCCAGTGAAATTTCGGCATCAAATTATTGAGTGAAATTCAATATTTTCCCTGTTAGTGTGAGGTAAAAAAAGTAGAAACATGTTTTATACAGTGGCCTCAAAACACATATTTCTGGTGAAATCCCCGCATAAAATTTTTGGGTGAAATAACAGTTTTTCTGCCTACTCAATATGCGGTAGAGACATTTAAAAATATGATGTTACGCCCAAATTACTTTTTGCACCCATTTTGCAACAAACTATTCTTACAGAAGTTTACATTTTATTTGTCAGCTAAATGTCTTTAATATACGATATTTTAAATAAAATTGTTAGAGCCATTTTTTAGAAAATCAAAATTTTCGAAAAAAGTTCCATGTAAAGGGTAGTTTGGAGTGGGGGAATTTTTCTCAAAATCTATGTGTCGCATCCCTGGAAGATACTAAACTTAAATGCCAAGTTTAGTATCTTACCGACTTTTCGTTTTTGAGTTATTGTGTTCACAGATACACGGACACACTGACACACGGACCTTTTTCTGAAAATACTTTTTTTGGAAACAGGGGACTCTAAAACCTATATTTCCGGTGAAATCTCGGTATCGAATTTTTTTGTGGAGTGCAATACCTTGTCTATACACTATGTACATAGTAGGTATAGAGAAAGTAAAAATAGCCTGTTGCAGAACACAAAGAAATGTGAATGAAACAGCAGCTTTTTATTTATTTATTTCCACTGAAGTCTCATCAAACTTTTGGGTGGAATGCAATATTTTCTCAGTCCATTCGGTATTGGTAAAAAAAATTAAAAAATTATGTTTTTACTTTTTCTAGCACTATGAACTATGTACTTAGTAGATACAGAAGGTATTGTACGATACCAAAATTCCACTGCAAATATGTGCTTTGAGACCCCCTAAATAAAAAGCAAAATAAAAACATTTTTTTAGAAAAATATTTTATCAAAGATCATTTTTAGTTAAAACACTATATATTTAAGACATTTTCATGGCAAGCTAAATGTATAACTTGATTTTTATGGGAATAGCCTCTGAAAACAACTTCATTCTGATGAATTTAATATAAATCGTAAGAGATAGACAAAAACTTGTTGCACCAAAAAGTATAGACATCATTAAGATACACACCTCATGTCATATACATAGTAGAGTTAACCGTTTCCGAGATATTCCTTGTTATTGGTTTCAATTTTCAACTATTTAAACTTTTCTCAAGCGGGAAGTGAACTGCTTTACTCGCGGGAATGCAAACGAAAAACGAATTTAAATTGTTTCACATAGCGAAGGGCTTTTAAAATATCTGATTATCGCTTTAGCCTAGTGTATTCCCTTGTTTCCGTTCTACGTACTTACAAGGAAGCAAGTAATAAAGCCAATTCTGATAACGTTTATCTCGGTTTGGCATTGTATAAATAAAAGAATAATCTTTTATAAGGAAAGTTTGTTTGTGGTACTGCTAGAGATTTCTTATACAAAAGCCTTAAGTAGGTATGTATTTCCGGTGAAATTTGAGCTTCAATTTTTTATTTCTGCGTGACTTACAATATAGTTTCTTCTTTCGAAGGTATGTAGAGGAAACGCTTTACGAGCCGAAACTTTCCCATATGAGGAGGTTCTCCAGACACGTGACAGCAGCAGGAAGTTCAGATATATAATCATCTTATTCAGTACTCTCATCAGGCGCTGCGTGACCTTGAGTATCAACAGACACACGAGGTAGACGACCACGGCAGTCACTGACATCACCTTCTGGAAACAGTTAACTGCAGTCGACTGGAAAAGGAGACAAACCGAATATCCCGGCCATGGTGGAGCTCTGCAACAACTTGCCTCAGATTAGCCAAGAGAAAACAACACCTCATTAAATGGTGTCATAGACGTAACTTTAGAGGACTAACTCAATTTATCCAAATTAAGGGAGCAGTTAAGTGTAATTCTTAAATTCCATATTTTTAAAGCAGAACTTTCAAATTTTGCTTACTTATTTTATGACAGCAAAGTTTCAGCCATGCATTCCAAATAGATTTCACTTTACTAATTTTAATTGATAATTTCATTGTTTGTTAAAGGCGATCTTTGCGGAATAATTTTCATTCATCGTGTACATTATTTGTAAGAATGTTCTTCCTGTACAAGCAAATGCAGTTTGACCAGGATTTTGCTGTATAATGAAAGCAAATATACAGGAAAGTTTTGTATCTGCTATTTCTAATTTTGTAAACTCATTACACATACACACAGGTGGGAGGTGAATAAGCGCAAATAATTTATCAGCGTTTAAGGATGATGTGAATATCTATTATTTGCAGTTTTTCTAAAAAAAAAAAAAAAAAAAAAAAAAAAAAAACAAACAAACAATTTTAAATACAGCATAATAATCCCGTTGTTTTCAACATTTTTAAGTTGAGCAAGAATACATTGTGAATCCCAATCTGGTAATGTGTGAAAGCATAAACGTTAAAGTTTAAAGTTTCAGTGCGATCGATATTCTTCCCTCATGTCACTCAATCTATAGTCGGGCATGACAAAAGGGCGGGTAAAACGTGTGACCTGTTACCTCACTCACCAAGCATCTAAGATAGGGAATAATAGCCATCCTAAAAACATCGTGAAACTGTCCTCATGAGCATAGCTTTAGAAAACAGCGAAAAGAACTGCAAATACTAGATCATCACATCCTCCTCAAACGCTCATACAAACATTTGCATTTATTTAGCTCCCATCCTAAGAATACAGGCAAAATTGGTACAACCATGTCAACACAATGAAATGTGATAGAATTCCCCAAAGAGCACTAACATTATAAATCAAGAGAACATCATAGTACAGGAAGACCTGTTAGAAGATGGATGGAGTAACTTTATTTGGAGTCGGGACAGGCCACCAGTGACCTAATTTTTGTTTGTATCATTATGACTGTATAGCGTATCTGTCCCACATTCAATAGGCCATGAGTTCGAATCTCGTTTAGGGTGAAATAATCGGATATTTTTTCGGGGTTTCCCCTTATCCTGAGAAGGCGAATGTCGAGTAACTTTAAGCTCCCTCATCATTGCGCATCATTTCACCGATTTCATTAATTGTCCGATATGTGCAACCAGGTTAAAGGATTTTGGGAATAGAGATTTGATTAAGTCTGCCAAAAGCTCCAATGAAAGCGGGGGGAATAACTATAAACTGAATGGAGTAATTATTCATTAATATATAGGAAATTTAATACTAGTGGGGAAAATTTTGGGTTGATAGAATAACAAGCAATTTAATCACCAGATCTAGGAAATTCGTGCCAATTTCCTTATGCAGATTAAGCGCGGCCAGGTTTAGTCATACTACGCAGCGCTACTTGTGCAAGCAAAGGTCAACGTAGAGTGCAACCCATTACTGCAAGACCGATGTCACTGCACAACACAGAACCATGTTGGTAGGAAGGTGTTGGAATAGCATCTTGCTCTGCTCAAATGTAAGCAAAATTAATTTGTTTTACAACTATAATAAGTTTTCTAGCTATGTACTTCATGTACTGATTTAGAAACTGATGGCAGTCCTAGATTACAAACTGTTACACGTCTAATAATAGATCAACTTCACAGAAATATATTATTGATTGAAAATTTGTTCAGAAAGTTACCCACAACTATCACACTGTTATAGTCCAGAGGTATGGAGTGAACTGAACTTGTGCGGCATGTGGAAGAACTGCCAAGATGGATCTACCTATCCACGAGCATCCTAACTGAAATAAAGACGAAAATGTAAAGTGTAATTGAAAAGAATGTAGGGTTCAGTGTGATGTATCGCATACAAGCTGCTCTTTTAGATCCCAACAAATGTCATTTGCTAGGTGGTATTGAAACGGAACTGATAGAATATTTCAATATACCCCGATTAAATCATGCAAAGTGGAATCAACTTTTTCGCATTATAAATGTTGTTTGTTGGAACATAGAATGAGGTTTTCATTTGAAGGGTTTCAGAAGTACATATAGTTTCCAGTAATACAAGTGCAGATGAGTAAAGATTTAGTTGAATTCCTGCTTTTGGTTTTACTTACTAAGATATTTAAGAAATGAATGTTATTATTTGGATATTATTTAACATTTAATCAGTAAATATTTCAATCCATGTTTTAATTCCTTGGGTGTTTTCATAATGTACATATATAGAAATCAGTTAAAGTCACCATTTGATGTATAATAATTTGTATGTTGTACATAATTAATGATGTAAATAGGAGTACTTATACGAATGTTGCATACCTCATGTTTGTCTAGAAAAAGTACTGTTTACTTGAAAACAGGTTTGTTTACCTTTCCCCCTCTGCGTTCTTATCAATGGCTTGTTTTGATGCGGCAAAATGGTCGGTCGCAAACTATATAAGGAGCGGCGAATGGTACCAACTTCCTAGCTCTGGCATTCTCTGTGTCAAGTTAGTTCCGTCCTGATGTCAACAACAAGGCGGAGCTGGCTCAACTCGCCGCGTGTTAACGGTACATGTGCGCATATAAGTTTTGCAACATTAGCGATATATATACCTGTGGAGAGTACCTTGAGAAATGTGGCAATTCTGTGTCAGAATGTACTGAATGCAAGATTTTATTTAGAGTCGATGGTTCATTTCTGAAGAAACAATCATAAACTTTACCGCGAATAGCACTTTTCGCAAAATCATCGTATTTCTCCAAACGTTTTTTATATTTACGTGATTTTCCCGGTGTTCTTAGGCTTCCGGATTCTTGCTGTTCTATTCTAACACTATGCACACTAAATGCTGAAACGCCAAGGAGATCACCCGTTTCTTTTTCGATATTCTTTCTTTAAGCACCGCGAAACAATGCGCGACCATTCGCCTCTCGACACTTTTTAAAGGCCTGCCTCGGTTGTATTTTATTACGGCTAATCATCCATGATCAAAAGCTTATTGCTTATTGCTTTTGAACTGCATATATCAAGTCCCCGGGGCTTGTGAGGTATGCGAGATGTACAGGAAATACAGTCTTAAATAACACATTATCAGAGGCGACCCTGCACTATAAACAATAACAGCTTAATCAGCATTCACCTCGAGAATTACCGGTTGTTTAAGAGAGCTGTTTGGTACAGGCTTGTAACTTATTGTGTATATAATACCAATGCTCTTTAGTAATATAAGTTAGCTGCATTTTAAGTTAATAAAGTCGATATATAATTTCGCCGGTCTTCTGTCTAATCTATATGTTTTTTTATAGAATGCGTACGTCTGTTGTAAATGTTCCTTTCAGAATTCACGAATTCATCTGCTTGGTATGTGTCGGATATGGATAAAATGTCGGACTATTACCTTTTATAAGAATCGAAGCATTTGCATACTTTTCTCTCCGAAACTAACTCGAGCAGAGCAGTGATCTGAAAACTATTACAGTACTGTACTTTTAGGAGGCTGTTACAATATGCATCCACGTAAAAGTTAATACCCATTACCTTCCCTGAGCCAATCAACAGCCTAACGCTCTTTTGCTTCAATATCTCTCTCTCTCTCTCTCTCTCTCTCTCTCTTCCCTCCCATGTGTTGACATCAGGACTGAACTAACTTGACTCTAAATAAATAAAACTACATGTACAAATATTTATCTCGATTTCATGGAACATTTCTAAAGAGCAAATACGAATGAACATTGCTTTCTTCATCCACTGAGGATATTGTTATTTTTGATAAATTGAGAGTTGAAGGTAGCCAACTAGATTTGCTGGAAAATCTTGCTCATGTATCCGCAACAAGAAACATCGGTAACAAGGCAGGGTATGTATCAGCACGTGTTCTGCCTGGCTAGTCGCTCTAACAAAGCATAATAAAAACATCTCCAATTCCAATGCGAGAGTGTATGCAAACAGACAATCTTAACGTGGCACTCAAAATCTGACATGCCTCGCTTCTTCTGCAAGGTGTGCAAACATTTGTATTTTCCACTTCACTTGTTTCTGAATATTTCATAATTATGTGTACAAAAAATTCCTCATTGCTCAAATCTAGATGTCTGAATTATTTACAGCTATTTCATTGGTGCAAAAGGAAAGATTTAATTTTCTATATCAACTATATTACGCAGGAAATTAAATGTATTCCGTGGAAAATTCGATATCAAGATTTCGACGGAAATATACGTGATGCGAACCACTGAATCTAAACCCAAATATCAGATTGATATGCTTCTATCCAAGATCCTGTATTACTTTCCCTACCATATATAATATACAGGTAGAAAAGGTATTGTATTCCTACCCAAATTTTGATACGTAGACTTCACTTAAATGTACCATTTGAGGTCTCCTGGATCAAATAAAAAAAAAAAAAAAAAAAAAAAGGTATTAAAACATGTGACGTGTGCTATTCACGTGGATTTCTTTACATCATTACAGCAAATTATTCTTAAAAAGATTATCCTATTTACTTCGTGCTAATCGAGATAAATATTAGCATAAATGGTTTTATTACTTACCTTGTAAGCAAAAGGGAAGTAGAGAGTACACTAGGCAAAAGCGATAATCAAATCTTTTAAAAGCAGGTTGCTAAGCAATTGAAATGTTTTCCTTTGCATGGCCAGAAGTTGACAAATGTTCGTATGAGAAAAGGTTAAACATTATAAAATTGATTATAATAACACGGCATACCTCGGGAATGGTTAATTCCACCCACCCACACACACACACATATATATATATATATATATATATATATATATATATATAGGCACATATTACATAAACTGTGTTTTAACGAGATATTATATAATTTTGCTCCTTTGTTTGTATGGAAAGAAGTTCACAAATTCCTGTATGAGAAAAGTATGTTTTTTAAAGCTGAAACCAAAAACAAGGAATATCTCAAAAACGATCAATTTCCACGAAAAAAATGTATTTAACATAAAATGTATGCTTTGAGATGCTCTACTTTTTTGAATGGTAAGTTGTTCTTCTGCCTCTTACGGTTTAACAGTTATGCAAAATTCCGTAAAATTCATCCAGAATAAAGAAGTCTTAGAGGCTTTTCACAGAAAATTCAAGATATAAATTTTATTTGTCAGATAAATATCTTAAATATACGAGATTTTAATCAAAAATGTCAAAAAAAAAAAAAAAAAAAAAAGCTCCATGTAAAGGGTAGTTTGGTGTGGCTGATTTTTCTCAAAATCTTCGTGTCGCATCCCTGGAAGATACTAAACTTAAATACCAAGTTTGGTATTTTACCGACTTTTCGTTTTTGAGTTACCGTGTTCACAGACACACGGACCTTTTTGTGAAAATGCTTTTTTTTCGATACAGGGGACTCTAAAACATATATTTACGGTAAAATCTCGGTATCGAATTTTTGGGTGGAATGCGATACCTTCTTATGCACATATACGTGTAGAGAAAGTAAAATTAACCCCGAAAAGACTCAATAGTTAAATTGTACAAAATCAACTCTGATATTCGGATCAGAAATATGGACATTAACAAAAATATATAGCACTAGAATACAGGCATCAGAAATTAAATTCGTTAGAGTAATAGCTGTATACACTAAAATAGATAGAAAACGCAGTCAAGATATCAGGAAAAAATTAAAAGTAAAATAAATAAATAACTGTAAATAGCCAACGATGGGAAAACATGTTCAAAAGATGCATAATAATAGATAATAATAATAATAATAATAATAATGGTGATGATAATAATAATAATAATAATAATAATAATAATAATAATAATAGAATGCCTAAAATAACCATAAATCTAAAGGTAAAACAAACCAGGCAAGACCGAAGAAAAGATGGACGGACCAATTTGGAGCCGGAACGGATTCAAAAGTCAAAAACTATGTAGCAGAAGAAGAAGGTTCTTTTACGTGCCGTTAAATCTACGACACGGGACCAACGGTTTAACCTCCCTTCCAAAGGAATCCATGCTAAGGATTTTTACGCCCGAAAAAAATCCATCGTCCTCCGCCGGGTTTGAACCCGCGACCTTGGGTATATGTACAAGGTCTAATGGTATTTAGTGTGGAGATTAAATAATTTCCTGTAAAACACATATGAAATATAGTCTTGCTTAAAAACCGGCATTTACTTATTAGACATCATATATAAAAAAATCTTATGTGTACCATTCACATGACTTTCTCCATATCCCTGCAGCAAATAATTCTTAAAAAGCTTATACTTCTATTTACTTTATGCTAATCAGAAAAAAATAGCAGAAATAGTCTAATTACTCGCTTCCTTATCAGTAGAAGCGAAATAAGGGACAACTGTAGGTTAAAGAGATATCAATGAAGTTCCTTTGTCTATATGGATAGGAGTTGACTAGTTCCTGTATGAGAAAAGTATACGTTTTTCATAGCAGAAACCAAAAATAAGGAATGTCACAAAAACGACGAACTCCACGAAAAAAATGTATATAATATAAATTGTGTGTTTTAATGTGCTCTACATTTTTTGTGAAGTAAGTGTTTGTCCATCTCTTACGGTTTAGTAGTTATTCAAAATTTAGTAAAATTCATTCAGAATAAACTACTCTTCAGAGGCTATTCCCAGAAAATTCAAGATATACATTATATTTGTCAGGTAAACATGTTTAATATACGAAATTTTAATCAAAATCGTTAGAGCCATTTTTGAGAAAATCAAAATTTTCGAAAAAAGTTCCATGTAAAGGGTAGTTTGGGGTGGGGGGATTTTTCTCAAAATCTTCGTGTCGGATCCCTGGAAGATACTAAACTTAAATACCAAGTTTGGTACTTTACCGACTTTTCGTTTTTGAGTTATCGTGTTCACAGACACACGGACACACACACACACGGAGCTTTTTGTGAAAATGCTTTTTTTGGATATTGGGGACCCTAAAACATATATTTCCGGTGAAATCTTGGTATCGAATTTTTTGGTGGAGTGCAATACTTTCTCTATACACTATGTACATAGTGCGCATGGAGAAAGTAAAAACCTATTTCTGCACGTTATCTATTATTATGAAGTAGAAGAAGAATAAGCTTTTACAACAATAGTCGCTTCAAGAATGGTTAGAAAAAGTAATGTGATTAGACTTTTTTATCGTTTATTTATTTATTTTTGTTAAGAGAGCGCACTGTTTTCGGTGAAAGCCCGATATCGGATTCCTGAATGTAATATAATACTTCCTCTTCCTTGAACGTTGGCGGTAGAGAAAGTAAGTTATACCTACCAGCCCAAATTCATTTCTAAAATTTTGCTGCAATTTTTATCTGATTAGAGAAGTTTTCAATTAAAGTAGTAGTGATATCACGGCAATAACTGAAGATAACGGGAATTAAATATTTTACAGCCGATAATTTTAATGGATATTTACCGCTCAAACCGAGTAAGGTAATCTACCGTATCGCTGTTTTCTCTATCAGTGTTTTACGGCCAGCATGGCCATTTCCCACTCTGCTGCTGGTTTTAGAGGCCATTTCAAAAAGATGTAATTATCGTATATTGTTCTCTGAAGCTCCGCGTGATGGAGATTCCAAAGAGGGAGAGGGAGAGACGAGGAGGAGAGATATCACTGCACAATGATATAAAACGCTGACAATAAAAACGATCATCAGCGTAGTTTTGTAGAAAAAATATCTATCGTTTACATCAGCGTGGAACCTGTAAATACAAACTCGATATATGTGTCTGAGTTTTCCATTTTCATTTCAATGTAAATGGATGTGTTCATCAGTGCGTTCCAATATGTAAACATTCAAATGAAACAACATATAGGTAATTAACTGAAATATGACTCAAAACTCAGTTATAAGTGTTGACGCAATGGTAGCATATTAAACAGGTAGTTATGCTGTTAAAATACAGTATATTTAAAGAAAAACAGTACACATTTCTTTCGCGCTTGGAATTGAGTGTAATTCACACCGATACTTGTGCTAGGTAAACGGCAAATGGCGCGATAGCGTACTTCTAGGGTTGGGAGAAAGTAGCCAAAGTAAAAACATTAGCTGTGTCAAGAAATATGTCCTATACACAATGAAAATGCATCGTAAAAATTTGATGTGCCCCATTCACGTGACTTTCTCTGCATCTCTGTAACTAATTATTATTAAAAAGCTTATTTTTCTATCTAACGTAACTCCATGGCTCGACAGTCCACAAAGGACCATGGCCTACCATTGCATCCCCCATCTCGACCCGAAGGCCGAGGGTGACTAGGGTGCAGTGCTGGAGGGTGAAACGTTGAGTCCCTCCCGGCCGGTTGATGGGGTCGTCTCGATCTGTAGCCGCTACTTCTCAATCAAGTAGCTCCTCAATTGGCATCAAAGGGACCTCACGAGGCTGAGTGCACGCCGGATCAGGTCTCCCAGTGGGGGAAAATTCCCCACGCTGGTCCAGGGAATCAAATCCAGGTCTCCGCTTGGGAAGCAGCCAAGGAGACTAAGGAGACGGCCTCTTTTATTTTCTACTTATGTAAATCGAGATAAACATCAGAAAGGACCTTATTACTTGCCTCCTTGCAAATAGAAGGGAAGGGAGTACACCAGGCTAGAGCGATAGTCAGATATTTTTAAAGATGGTTACTATAGGATTGAAATTAGTTTCTTTGCGTGGTTAGGAGTTAACAAGTTAATATAAGAGAAACATTTAAGTATTTCAAAAATTAAATAAAAACAAGGAATATCTCGGATATGGTCAACTCCACGAAAATATTGTATCATATTATAAACACACAAATCGTGTGTTTTCGTGAGATCTACATTTTTTGTGTAGTAAGAATTTGTCTATCTCTTACGGTTTACCAGTTATGTAAAAGTCATCCAAAATGAAGAGATCTTTAGAGGATATTTCCAGAAAATTCAAGAAATACCTTTTATTTGTCATGTAAATATCTATAATACACGATTAATCAAAATCGAGAGAAAATAAAATAAACATTTTCGAAATTTTTACATGTAAAGTGTAGTTTGGGGAGGGGAAATTTTCTTAAAAATCTTGGTGTCGTTTCCTTGGAAGATACAAACTTAAATACCACATTTGGTGTTTAACGGGCTGTTCGTTTTCAGCTATGCTGCCACAGACACACATACAAACACACATGGACATTTTTTAAATATGCTTTTTACTTTCTCCATACGCACTATGTACATAGTGTATAGAGAAAGTATTGCACTCCAGCAAATAATTCGATACCAAGATTTCACCGGAAATATATGTTTTAGGGTCCCCAATATCCAAAAAAAGCATTTTCACAAAAAGCTCCGTGTGTGTGTCCGTGAACACGATAACTCAAAAACGAAAAGTCGGTAAAATACCAAACTTGGTATTTAAGTTTAGTATCTTCCAGGGATGCGACACGAAGATTTTGAGAAAAATCCCCCCACCCCCAACTACCCTTTACATGGAACTTTTTTCGAAAATTTTGATTTTCTCAAAAATGGCTCTAACGATTTTGATTAAAATTTCGTATATTAAACATATTTACCTGACAAAATGTATATCTTGAATTTTCTGGGAATAGCCTCTGAAGAGTAGTTTATTCTGAATGAATTTTACTAAATTTTGAATAACTGCTAAACCGTAAGAGATGGACAAAAACTTACTACACAAAAAATGTAGAGCACATTAAAACACACAATTTATGTTATATACATTTTTTCGTGGAGTTCGTCGTTTTTGTGACATTTCTTATTTTTGGTTTCTGCTATGAAAAACGTATACTTTTCTCATACAGGAACTTGTCAACTCCTATCCATATAGACAAAGGAACTTCACTGACATAGCAACCAGCTTTTGACTATCACTTTAACCTACAGTTGTCCCTTATTTTGCTTCTACTTACAAGGAAGCGAGTAATTAGACTATTTCTGCTATTTTTTTTTTCTGATTAGCATAAAGTAAATAAAAGTATAAACTTTTTAAGAATAATTTGTTGCAGGGATATGGAGAAAGTCATGTGAATGGTACACATCAGATTTTTTTTATTCGGGGTGTCTCAAAACATGTAAACTGAGAAATCTCAGTATAGAAATTTTGGGTGGAATACAATACTAATTCTATACACTATGTATATAATACATGTAGAGAAAGTAAATATATTTCAAACTTAGAAGTTAGATCCTATACATTACAATAGAACCTTTCAGAGTGAATAGCTAAACATTATACAAATCTAATACGTTACACTCACATGCTCTAGCTGTTTTATAAACAAACTTCTTATAAAAGATTACTCTTCTTTCTATACCATGCTAATCGAGATAAATATTAGCAGAATGTTCCTATTACTTGTTTTTTCATAAGTAGAAGGAAATAAGAGAATGCACCAAGTTAAAGCGGTGGAGAAATGTTTTAAAAGTTTTGTGATTGTCATTGAAATTCACCTCTGCCTGGCAAGGGGCACAACAAAAGAAATATGAGCGACCTCTTGGCTGAGAAAAGTGTAAGAATTTTAAAATATAAAACAATAACAAGGAATATTTCGAAAAGGTTACCTCCACAACAACAATCTAAAGGATATAAACTGTATTTTCATGAGATCTATATTTTTGTATAGTAGGTTTTTGTCTATCTTTTACAGTTTACCAGTTACACAAAAGCCACCCAGAGTAAAGAAGTCTTCAGAGACTATTCCCAGAAAATTCAAGATATACATTTCGTTTGTCATGAAAATATCTCAAACATATGGTATTTTAATCAAAATCTATTAGTCATTTTTGAGAAAATCAAAATTTTCGAAAAAGTTTAATGTATATGGTAGTTGGGTGATTTACTTGAAAATCGTGTCGCAACCTTGGAAGACACTGAACTTAAATACCAAGTTTAATATTTAACGGACTTTTGGTTTTTTAGCTATGCTGCTCGCCCCCCCCCCCCTCACAGACACAAGCAATGTTTTCAATTTCTTTTTAATTCAAGGGTCTAAAACATGTATTTCCAGTGAAATCTCGACATCGAATTTTTGGTGGAATACAGTACCTACCTTCTCTATCTACTATGTACGTTGCACATATGTGCAAGAAAAGTAAAAACCAGCAAAATAAATGTTAATGGTAGTTGGTGCTTTATTTGCGTGTTTTCCTTTAACAGGACAGCCAGCTTTTGTTCATTTTGAAATGCCCACATTGCTGTTCTGTTTAAAATATACGAAATTCGCCTAATATATTACTGAAATCCCTCTGGTCAACTTTCTTTGACTTAGGGGAAGAATCTACCATCGTCTTCGTCAAGAGGGTCGACTTTAATTATACTACTCCAAGTAAATTGGCTTCTGCAGTTTGCAAGTGTAGAAATACGATTGTTGCGTGTTCAGAAGTAGCAATTTTAATTCAGCTGTGAGTTATCTTCGCTCGTTTCTCTCTATTCGATTGGTTATTGCTTATATTAAGTCTTTCATTGTGAATACATACTACTAAGTTTACATGTTAAGTCTTGAGCAGGTATGCTTATGTTTATGTTTCCATTGTGGCTGGCACCATACAATGAGAAATTACAACACATCTATACCCGGAGACGTCATTCTTTGACCAAGGTAGGGTGGTTTTTCCCTTCCTAGATTTTTCCATTAGGTAAAACACCTGATTTCTTAAAAAGCGCTCTCCCTTCCCGCTCACGTAGAGACGAAGTGGATGCGCCACTTAAGTGCCTCAGGCCCAAGGGGAAGACTACCGAGAACGTCGATATGGCCGACAGTGCTCCATTTCCCAACTCTCCAGACTGGTATTGGAGGATACTCAGACGTCTCAAAAGCCCACCCAGAAGGAATAACGAACCATTGTTTCGCCGAGACCAACCCAATCCGAAAACCTCCTTGATGGTGTACATATAGTAAGTGTGTGAACCAAACATTTCAGCGGAGATTTATATTAATTTGGATGTTGCTTTTTAATTAATTATGGCTAAATTTTTATTATTATTATTTAACTCTTTGTTTTTGGTTGGTCTGATATATCGCCTCTTTGTGCAAGCTTTTATTATTAAACATACATAGCTTCAAATGAATCACTAGCTTCGTAACCAAAACATGACAAAGAAGTGTCTTATCTCCAGTAGAATAGAAGACAGAATGCGTTTCTGGGAAGAAAATCTTATCATGCAGAAGTTATTAAGACGGTTTGGAAATTCCGAGAACACACACCTTAATACATCCTTAATGTCTGGGTCATTAAGCAGCGTTGCTATGGATAATAATCAGACATAAACCCTGAGAGACACTTCAGTGTATGTCGCAACGCACAACTGCTAGCCAGCAAAGAGTGAGTGCTTTTTACTTTCTCTTGTCCCGTACACAGGGATAGAGAAGTATTCCATTCCATTCAAAAATTCGATGTCCAGATTTCACAGGAAATACATGTTTTAGGACCCCCTGAATCCAAAAAAAGCATTTCCAGAAAAAGGTCCGTGTGTGAGTGTGTCCGTGTGTCTGTGAACACGATAACTAAAAAACGAAAAGTAGCTAAAATACCAAACTTGGTATTTCAGTTCAGTATCTTCCAGGGATGCAACACGAAGATTTTGAGAAAAATCCCTCCACCCCAAACTACCCTTTACATGAAACTTTTTTCGAAAATTTTGATTTTCTTAAAAATGGCTCTAGCGATTTTGATTAAAATATCGTATATTAAAGATATTTACCTGACAAATAAAATGTATATCTTGAATTTTCTGGGGATAGCTTCTAAAGACATGTTTATTCTGGATGAATTTTGCTTAATTTGGCATAACCAATAAACCGAAAGAGATAGACAAAAACTTACTATACAAAAAGTGTAGGCCTTGTTAAAATACACAATTTACATCATATACATTTTTTTCGTGGAGCTTACCGTTTTCGAGATATTCATTACTATTAGTTTCAGTTGTGAAGTACTTACAATTTTCTCAGACGGGAGTGTCCGTTTTTCTTTTGTTCCACTCCTGGCCAAGAAAAGAAGCGATTTGTAATGACAATCGCATAACGACAGCTTTTAAAACATTTGACTATCGATTTAGCCTAGTGTATGCCCTTATTTTCTTCCTACTTCTACGGAACTAAGTAATAAGAACATTGTGCTGAATACCTCGATTAACAAGGTGCAGAAAGAAGAATAATCTTATGTAAGAAGTTTGTAGAACGGCTTGAGAAAGTCATGTGAGTGTATCACATCAGATTTTTACAGTTCTTTTCCGCTCACCAATGCTAGGCAGAGAAAGTACTGCATTTCACCCAAAACTTCTATAACGTGATTTCACTGGAGCTTGCGTAAAGAATAAGTTATGTTGCTTCAATATGACTTTCTGTGCTCCCTCTTCTACAAACTGTTGTTACAAACAGTATTTTATTATTGCTACTATTTCTTACTAAGCCAAATAAACGTCCAATTAAAATTAACACATTTCGTTATAGGAATCGATAGGTAAATCGATTATTAGAAATGGCTCTGAATTTTCATACCAAGGGATAAAAACGAATAAATACTTTCCATATGAGAGAAGTATAAGAACTTGAGAATTCAAACCAATAAAAAGAAATAACTTGGAAATGGTTAACTCTACCAGATAAAACAATGCATGATATCTCTGTTTTAATGAGATATTACATTTTTATGTAGCATGCAAGATTTTATCTATCATTTACGGTTTATAAATGATAACGAAACCATAAAAAGGATTAAAATTTCATTGGCTAGTCCCAGAAATTCAAGATATACGCTTCATTTGTCATGCGAACATCTTAGAGATATACAATTGTAATAAAACTCATTAAATGAAATAGAAATGTTCCAAACATTTTCAATATAATGGGTAGCCTTACGCGGGCAATTTTCTTGAAAATAGTCGTGTTGCGTTCTTGAAAGACGCTTAACTTATATATCAAGTTTGACTTGTAACTATCCTGTCTACGGACACACATACCTACCAACGATTTTTCTTCTTCTTCTTCCTAAACATGTGTTTTTAATTTTATTTCTTCGAAACAGGGGACCCTAAAGCGCGTCTTCCAGTGACATCTTGGTATCTAATTTTGGGTGGAAAGCAATATCTGATATGCGAAATAGCGAAAGTAAACATCAGATAAATACCAAACCTTGATACTTACCTTCAACACCTGTATCCTAATTTTCAATACAATATGCACCCACTAACTACCCTTGCATGCATAATGTTACTTTATTTACATAACTAAGGGAACGCAGGTCTTGAATTTTCTACGAATAGCCTGCGAAGTCTTTTTCAAACTTAGACGAAAGAGATACATAAACATTCAACAGAAGAAAAGTGATGAATGATTCCGGACAGCATCTGTTTGCTCTGTTAGGGGACCCAGGCTCGATTTCCAGCTGGGGGATGGACATTTTTCTCTACCTAGTATTATTCCCTATTCTCCCTAGGGCCAGGAAGCATGAGTGAGTGATGTGGTGTATAAAACCCAAAGAAAACCAGAAATACTACCACAACGCCAGTTAAAAGCATTTCAAAGGTAAAAGTTTCCATTAAGATGATAATACTTTTAGATGGAGTATAAATGGAACAGTATAATAAAATAATAATGATAACAATAATCTGTCGGTTTGTTAAACTTGCGTGGTTAATGGCGCTATTAAACATTTCAGAGATAAAATACCAAGACACAATTCTTTTGGTTTTTCCAGATA
Organism: Hymenopus coronatus; assembly: GCA_030762935.1. NCBI lineage: Eukaryota > Metazoa > Arthropoda > Insecta > Mantodea > Hymenopodidae > Hymenopus > Hymenopus coronatus. The sequence goes on from CM060896.1 coordinate 143,476,998, forward strand.
TGCAAACGTTTGCTATTGAGTCAGTATATAGCGACCCGCTTTTTGCTTACTATACTGCCTGATGGTAGGTAGAGGAAATTGAATACCAAGATTTCACAAAATATTTAAAAACCATTTTTACTTTCTCTGTACTCACTATGTACATAGTGTATAGAGAATGTATTTCACTCCACCAAAAAATTCGATACCGAGATTTCACTGGAAATATGTTTTAGGGTCCCCTGTATCCAAAAAAAGTATTTTCCGAAAAAGGTCCGTGTGTGTGTGTCCGTGTGTCTGTGAACACGATAACTCAAAAACGAAAAGTCGGTAAAATACCAAACTTGGTATTTATGTTTAGTATCTTCCAGGGATGCGACACGAAGATTTTGAGAAAAATCCCCCCACCCCAAACTACCCTTTACATGGAACTTTTTTCGAAAATTTCGATTTTCTCAAAAATGGCTCTAATGATTTTGATTAAAATATCGTATATTAAAGTTATTTACCTGACAAATAAAATGTATATTCTGAATTTTCTGGGAATAGCCTTTGAAGATTACTTTATTCTGGAGAATTTTTCATAACTACTAAACCGTAAGAGATGGACAAAAACTTAACACACAAAAAATGTAGAACACATTAAAACACATAATTTATGTTATATACGTTATTTTCGTGGAGTTGATCGTTTTTGAGATATTCCTTTTTCTTGGTTTCAGCTTTGAAAAACATACTTTTCTCATACAGGAATTTGTCAACTCCTGTCCATACAAACAAAGGAACATCAGTCACATAGCAACCAGCTTTTGGCTTTCACTTTAACCTATGGTACTCCCTTATTTCGCTTCTACTTATAATAAAGCAAGAAATAAGACTATTTCTGCTAATTGTTCTCGATTAGCATGAAATAAATAAAAGATAAGCTTATTAACAATAATAATTTACAGAGATATAGAGAAAGTCATGTGAATGGAACACATCAGATTTTTTTTAGAGAATTGTCCGTATGGGTGTGTTTCGGCAGCATAATTTAAATATGAAGGGTCGAATAAAAATGAATCATGGTATTTAAGATTCTTCCAAAGATGCGAAACGGAAAATCTAAAAAATTTTCCCACTCCAACTTTAGGGGCGAGACTACCCAGAAAGACACTATCACCGTACTATCGGTGCACTCAGGGGAATTCACCGTGCATCAACAGAGACATGAACTAGTTGCGTACAGCAAAGAAATCAATAACACTACCTCCACAAGGACTCTAATGCAGTCAAATGGTGACTGAACTGCGGTACTTTCCATTCAAATGCATGTGGCGAGTCGAATTCTCAACCAGGTAAGCATTTCATTTCATCACAATAATTGGAATCCACCACCGCTAAGAGCGCTACGTTGTAATGCCGAATCTGCATACAATATATATTTTTTGCACAGCATGGTCTGAATTACCGTAAACGTTAACTCCACGTGATCGTTGCTCTGCGCATGCTTAACACGACAATTTGAGCGATTTAGCATTAAGGTTTACGTTAAAAAGGGAGTTTTCGCACATATAACGTTAACTATATCTTACCCCTGAGGAATGCCGTAATTAAAGTTAACGTGAGACCCCAAAAACCGCGTTCGCCTTGCTATTTCATTCGAAAATTTTGGAAGTATTTATTTTTCTTAGCTTTCATTGTTACAGTTTGCTGTCAGTTTTTTACTTTCTTTCTCTTCACCTACTATGCACATATTGTAATGCACCCAATACCGAGATTTCAACGGAAATATATGTTTTGGGTCTCCCTGAATAAAAAAAAAAGCATTTTTGGAAACAGATCCGTGTGTGTATGGACAGCATAGCTCAAAAACGAAAAGTCCGTTAAATATCAAACTTGGTATTTAAGTTCAGTATCTTCCAAGGATGCGACACGAAGCTTTTCAAGAAACTTCCCCCCCCCCACCCTCAACTGCCCTTTACATGGAAAAATTGTCGAAAATTTTGACTTATTCAAAAATGGCTAACGGTTTTGATTAAAATATCGTATATTAAAGATATAATTTAAATAAAACGTATATCTTGAATTTTCTGAGAATAGCTTGAATACTTTATTCTGGATAAATTTTATGGAATTTTGAATAACTGGAAAACCGCCAGAGTTAGACAAAAGCTTACGTAACAGAAAATGTAGGGTTCGTTAAAACACACACTTTATGTTATATACATTTTTTTTCCTGGAGTGGGTCGTTTTTGAGATATTCCTTGTTATTGGTTTCAGCTTTAAAAAACATATTTTTCTCCTACGGTAATTTGTCAACTCATGTCCATAGAAACTAAGACACTTCAGTCATATAGCAACCAGCTTTTTGACTAATATTTTAGCCTACGGTTATTCCCTTCTACTTGTATGGAAGCATGTAATAAGACTATTTCTACTATTTTTTTTTTCTCGATTAGCATGGAATAAAAGAAAGCATAAGCTTTTTAACATTAACTATAGCAGAAATGTAGAGAAAGCCATGTGAATGGAACACATCAGATTGTTTTTTTACATTTTCATGTTTTAATTGCACATAAATATTTTGAATCTGCCGCTCTTTTAGTATAACTTTCACCTCTATACCTCTTTCCTCCGAGGGGTTTGAATCCGCGACCTTGGTATCTGAAGTTAGCATGGTAACCATTACACCACGGAGGACGACTTTACAGAACAGATATAATGAAAAAGGAGTAGGTACAGAAATTCATATTATTACAAAACAAAACTTTTTATAAAGTTATCAGAGATCCCAAATGCAGCATAACAACTGACAAGAATGTGGGCTCTACCAGTTTCCCACACCTTCATCTTCTCATGCTCTGCCATTTGGAAATTCGCCAAAAGCTTTATGGCCACTTTGAAGCACTAAGGAGAGCTTTACCAAGAAATATTCCAATGTAGCCAACCTTTCAAGGTTACAAGAAAATCTTGTTCTATGTGCGGTGCCTACTCAAGGCACTCAAGTTCCGTTTATTGACAAGGTTGGTCATAAGAGGATTAACAACCACGCGGTTGTTCTCCAATCCAGTTATCCATACAAAAGATTTTTTTTTACTTTCTCTACAGTACTATGTACATAGCGTATAGAGTAGATATTGTGCTGCATCCAAAAATTCCATACCGAAATTTCATCGGAAATATATGTTTTAGGGTCACCTGAATCCCAAAAAAACATTTCTAGAAAAAGGTCAGTGTGTGTTTGTGGACAGCATAGCTCAAAAACGAAAATTCCATTAAATACCAAACTTGGTATTTGAATTCAGCATCTTCCAAGGGTGCGACACGATTTTCAAGAAAATCTCCCACCCCCAACTACCTTTTACATGGAAAATTTTGATTTTCTCAAAAATGGCGCTAACGATTTTGATTAAAATGTCGTGTATTAAAGATATTTACATGACAAATAAAATGAATTTTCTGGGAATAGCACCTGAAGACATCTTTATCATGAATGAATTTGGCATAACTGGTAAACCGTAAGAGATAGACAATAACTTGCTACACAAAAATGTAGAGCTTCTTAAAACACACAATTTATGTCAAATGCATTTTTTCCTGAAATTGACCGTTTTTAAGATATTCCTTGTTATTAACATGAGTTTTAAAATACTTAAAACTTTTCTCATACGGGAACTTGTCTACACCTGACCACGCAAAGAATCGGATTTCTATACCAAAGCAGTCGCCCTCCGTGATGTAATGGCTCCCATGCTAGCTTCATGTACCCAAGGTCGCGGGTTCAAACCGGCGGAGGACGATGGATTTTTTCGGGCGTAAAAATCCTTAGCATGGCTTCCTTCGGAAGGGAAGTAAAGCCATTGGACCCGTGTCGTAGAATTACGGCACGTAAAAGAGCCTCAAGTCTGATAGAGAGGACTCTGACCAAAATTAAGCGATCTTTCACGCCCAGTATAGAACGGGACGCTGAGAACCATAGTAGTTAAAGAGCGTCCATAAATAATATATATATAGCATAGCAACCACATTTTAAATCATTTAACTGTCGGTTTTTCCAATTTCCATTCTACCTATAAGAAACTAAGTAATAAAGCCGTTTCTGGTAATGTTTATCTCGATTAGCATGAAGTAGATAGAAGAATACGCTTATTAACAATAATTTGTTACAGAGATGTAGAGAAAGCCATGTGAATGGAGCACATCAGCTTTTGTATTAATCAGAGACACTTAAATATACAATTCACTGGCCAAGAACAACAGAGCGAGCAGATAAAACAAACACTAACAATAAAATAATGAAATACACATGTGCAGTGTAATATAGATATTATTTGGTGGTAGTTGAAGCATCATCTCTCTGGCCTCCCAACAGCGATCGGTGATCTTAGTTGATGACGGGGCAGTACACAGTGGTTAAGGTCAGAGTCCATATCTGCATTCGACTTATATAGTAGGCAGAAAGGGTTGTTAAATTCCCAATTCGATAGAGGTGGCTGTCCAAACAATCATTCCCCATAGCCACAGCTTCCTTCGCGGCCAGTCTGTTAATTTGGCTTTTATTTTATCCTTCCATTGATGGTTCTTTATTCGTTCAGCAAGCACAACTTCTTGCCTGCTTTTAATTTTAGAGTGAATAATTAATTTCATTGTGGTGTAGTAGACATCTTTCCTTGGTGGTATTAAGATTTGGGATCCTCTTTTTTGCAAGTTGATCTGCTGCCTCGTTTCCAGCAATACCACAATGAGCTGGTATCCACTGAATGACAACTGTTTTTTGATGATTCAAAAGGATTTTGACATGTTTTCTGCATTCTATAATTCATACAAAAGATAATTCTAAACCTTCACATTTCGTTGTAGATTTAAGATGGTTGCAGACAAATAAAGTAATAGTAGGATTCTTAAAGAGCCTGTCGCTCTTGGTAGTTTTGAAATTCTAAGATCTTTGTATGGCCACGTGAAAACAATGACTAGAGATTTCAAATAGTATAAAGCTACTATGCGTGCACCTTTTCTTGGGTGCTAGATTTACAGGGAAGAAGAGAGAGCTCGCCCGTTACATTTCCGCATTGTAGTCAACCAAAGAAAGTTTCTTTCTATGAAACTCTCAGCCATTATAGTGAGTAAGTTATCTAATTTACCGCTAAATATTTGAGTTATCCGTGAACTCGCGGATCTAAAGACGGGAGGAAACCTTGGCATTGAAGCCACTAGATGTCTGGGTGGCTCAGATATTAGATGCTAACAAAATAATCCAAAGGTCATGAATCCAAAACCCGGCCCACACAGATGGTTTATAAGTGTGCTTAAAAGTGACAGCCCTATGTCAGTAGATTTACTGGCATGTAAAACACTCTTGCGGGATGAAATTCCAGCAATCTGCGGCGCCGATATGATCCTGGCAGCGTGGTCAACAAACAACATATTCACTAAAGGTCAGGGTGTATAGCGTACTTCATGTTCTCAATGCTGTCGCTCTGCTTCCGAGATTCCACGAAACCTACCGAATGAAGACCAGGGAGTCAGGAGCCCAAGAAAAGGTGCGCACATAGTACCTGAACTTTAAAATAATAACAAAGAATATCTCGAAATGGTCTACTCCAGAAACATTTTATTTCACTGAATCTGAGTTTATACTAAGATTTTGACTATTTGTTGTGCCATAACGCATACTAAAGTCATTCAGAAAGAAGAGGACTTCACAAGTATTCCCAAAAAATTCAAGATATGTATGTTACTGACCGAGCAAATATCTTAATTGTAAAGAGTGGACCATTTAAGTTGACTGTACAATATCTCATTGCGCTCTCCGTTCAAGCCATTCGGAGTTTTCGTAGTTATTTACGTTGGTGAAAGAGTTATTACAAATGTCCTTTAGTTTTGTTTTTTTAAATGCGGTGTGAGAAAACAACATAAAATCTGACGTGTTCGATTCAACAACTTTCTCTATACCTCTGTAAAAAGTTATTCTTAAAAAGTTGATCTTTTATCTACTTCATGCTAATCGGGATAAACATTAGCAGAAATAATCTTATTCCTGGCTTCCTTGTAAGTCGAAGGGAAATGAGGAAGAGGCTAAAGAGATAGCTAGTCAAATATTTTAAAAGCTCTTCCTATATGACTGAAATTCGTTTCTTTGCATGGCCAGAAGTTGAAAAATTCCCGTATGAGAAACGCAAGTATTTTAAAACTGAAACAAATAACAAATCTCGGAAATGGTCAACTCCACGAAAAAATGTATATGATACAAATTACATTTTAAAGAGATCTATGTGTTATGTGTAGCAAGTTTTTGTCTTATCTCTTAATGGCTTATCAGTTATGTAAAGTAATCCAGAATGAAGAGATCTTTAGAGCAATTTCCAGAAAATTCAAGAGAGGGTAGTTTGGGATGGGGGATTTTCTTGAAAATCTTCGTTTCGCAACACTGGAAGATACTAAACTTAAATACCTCGTTTTGCATTTAACCAACTTTTCGCTTTGGAGTTATCGTATACATAGACACACACGGACCGTTTCAAATTTAACACATCAGCCTTTTTATTTTTGCAGTTTAACGTTCTTTAACCCAATAGGTCATATCGGACGATGGATGAATAAACGACACTCAAATGAGCCCGGGGTCCACAGAGATTAGAGTTATCCAACATTGTCTTCTCAGGGTAAGTAAAAACTCCGGATTATCCAGTTAACTCACCCTAACCCAGGATCGAACTCGAGTTCATTGTGGATCAGACACGCTACAGAGGGAGGTACATTGGATTTGTTTTAAATCACAAATATAAAATATTTTATAAATATATAATTTCATATTTAAGTAATGTCAAACGAAGATTTTCAAGCAAATCCTTTTATCCAAGCTACCCTTTAAACGAAAAATTATGATAGTAATCTTCTTAAAAGCAGTTCCAAAGATTTTTATTCCAATACTATAAATTTTGCATGATTAAAAATGTATACCTATCTAATATTTTTATGAAATCTTAATTTTAATAAGTTTTGTGCAAATGGAACATTATTTCAGATAAAATAAAAAACTCATGACATGTACAATGTATTTTTAATAAGTTATTTTTAGCATTAGTCACTTTCAAAATATTAATTGTTATATGTTTAATTTCTCCAGCTTGAAATTAGGCGATTCTCCTTTCTTCGCTGCAGAGTCTATTGATACACTAGTATTGACTTAGGTACTTTTGCGAAGTGTTTAGTTTTCGTATATTACAGGCAAACAAATCTATATTATTTAAATTAAGAATACTGCATGGGGGTTTGTGTGAAATTGGAATGGTAGAGAAAGTGTTGAAAGGACGAAGTAGTGAGCAACCTCCCTTAATACCACATCCCCTTTCTTCCCAGAATATTTCCCAAAACAGTAAATATGAAACCGTTAATGATATGTAAGTTCGTTTGAGCAATAAATGTATGTTTAATTCTCAGACCAGGTGACATCCCCCTTGCTAGAAATAATTAAGAAGCAACAGCAAAATCAAAATTTAATTTCAATTGCTGCACTTCTTTATGAATAACAAATATATTGTATTTAATAGTCAACTCAAGGTTAATTCATATTTATTATTTCATCTTATTCAAATTGTTTAAAAATTATTCATAGCCCCTTAATATTTCACCTAACTACAATGAAACTACAAAGAATGGGAATCTGAAGAATTTGCAGTATGTATACATCTACTAGAGCCACATATATTCATTTCTCTAGGGGTGAAGCTACGAACCAAAATAAATAAATAATATATTATGCGCATTTAGAAAGAGCTGTTGGTTTTAAAATAAGTGCTTAATGGCAACAAAACTCAAAAACCACCACAAGCAAAATAACAGAAAGAATGTTTGAAAATCAGTTCATTTTCATTTTACTAAAGTATTCAAAGACACATCTGAGCGAAGATGTTCTTGTATTTAGAAATCTATGAGCTCTTCGTTTTGAAAGCTTTCTATACTCAGATGTCCTTAACCTCAAAGGAAGAGAATGCTATAAACCTTTCTCTCACATACTCTCAGAAATTAGGCAGAAAATAACTCATTCTTTCTCTATTCTGGATTAAAATGTAGTTTTAATAAACATGCTTATGGAGGTTTCTTTCTCTTTTGTAGTTTAAAGCCAATTTAAATGCCAACTTCATGTTTATTACTTGTTTTAAATTAGCTAAAAATTCCTCTTATTCCTATTTATATAAACACATGAGTATTTACTGTATATCTGTGCTGCAACACAAATATTTACTCTTAATGTATTCAGGTGAATCCCATAAATAAAATTAGGGGTTCACTGGACTTTAAAACAGCTGCAACTATAAACAAGACCATTTTGTCCTCAGTTTGTGTTCTGTAAAAACTTTCATTGTATTCATTATCTGGCATTTATTGTAGAGGCTACTGACCCAGCTTTTAAATGCTTAAAATGAGGATAAATAATATTAATAAATAAAATATGTAGAAACAAGAAACTTCACTATATGTAAGCAGGTTATGTTACATGCAAAAATAACCTCCAAAAATCAACGCAAGCATAAAATTATGGACAACAGAGGTGTAAGCAACACATTCACGAGTACCATTATTGTGTCTGCTCCTAGAATACTTACAGCACTTTGTTAGGAGGTCAATGTCTTGCTTCCAGTCGCTGACCAGCTGTATGGTAGATGCACACAATATTCTTCCAAGCTACACTCACACAAACACAAAACACAAATGCCTCACCTCACACACACTATGTTTCATACATTTATGCACCAAAAGCTTCAGGTTGGCCCATCGAATTTTTACAAACCAAAACACAAAAAATAAAAATAAACAAAACGTGAAAATGTGTTCCAAGCACAGACGTCTCCCTCTATTCAGCGTACTGCAGTTGTTCGCACTAGCCAGCCAAACGCTGTCAAGACAGCTGTTTTCCTTTGTGTTGAACGGCGCATGCGCACTGAGCGACTACGGCAGCACTGGCGGCATCTTGGTCTGCAGTGGATTGGTTGCATCGAATGATGCAAAACAGCTGTTTGGCACCGGGAGGTTTAACTCCCACCCTCTTAAACGTCAACACGATAAACACCTTAGCAGCAGCACATGCTTGCTTTCCTCCACCCCCGCAACAACCCTTTCTGGCTATGACATTCTGAGCCCTGCTTCCCGGGACAGTCCTGCCGTAGAGATGTCGATGAATGCATACCAACTTCTTTATATAAATCTTGTTTTTTTCTCTCCTTTTTTAAATAGAATAATTTCAACACAAGGATATATATATATATATATATATATATATATATATATTTATATTTCTACATGTTAATATTCTTTATATGATAATTAGCGGTGCATAGAATTTTCAACCGATGAAAAATATTATTTAATTTCTAAAATCAAACTACAATGCACGTAATCAATGCAAATTCTTTACAAAACTTGTATAAATGGACTATTGAAAAGCCCACTAGAGGAATAGCACCATGCACTGAAATTAATAACCTCATAAGCGGTTGAAGCAAAACATGCACTTTGAATGAAAAATAACTTATATAAAGTAAACTTTTAGATAGAAGTAGGTTGGGTTACTATTCTGTGAAAACAAGTGAATTTTAGCATGTAATTTTTCAAACATGCTTAAATATGCAGACACAGTACATCGTGTACCTTTATTTCGTGAGAATTTGAGCTCATTCTTTCCTCTTTTTAATAAGTCAATACTAATGGATAGTTAAAGATATTTATCTTCCTTTCATTAGTTTTAAATTTCATGACGAACAAAACAATTATAAAAGAGTATGCATGAATAAACGCACGCATTAAACCTCGGCCCAAAAGTCTGAACATTGAAATTAATATAGGATAGATCTATTCAACTTATGAAATACGCTCAAGTTTGGGCAACTTTGAAAGGTATTATAAATTAAAATCAGAGGAGCTATATTAAAATGAAGGGTTTGGGAATCCACGACGGTTTGATATAAATTCATTGCCTAAAGAGAATCAAATAATGCAACGAAGCTTCCAAATGAAAAACGCATATCTATTTTTATTCGGAATTGAAGCTTTTGGTTTCTGAGCCTTAAACTGCCTTTATCACGCAACACAGCGACCTAGAGAGAAATTTCTTTTGAACACGGCAGTTTTACAGGTTATCGACATGAGCCCCATAAATCATTTGTAGCTCTGAGTTACACGAGCGATATGTCATAATCAATCGATGCACGCGTCCTTGAACTAAGAAGCACTGTTAAAACGTTTCTGGAGTAGAACAATCGATTCAAAGAATCTGTAACATTAGAGATGACAATACAAATGCACTCTTATTGCACTCCATTCATCGTAGACCAATTGTTTCATAATTATCAGAAAATGATTAAAGATCCTGCTTCTCAAAATCTTACATATACTCGATTCTGTAATTTATGGAATAGAATCTACAAATTTCACTATGGTATCTTCTGAAACAAAACAAATGCTCAGTAAAACATCGTAACACATTGAAAAATTGATTAGTTCATTGATTACTATTGGTTTCAATTTGCCAATACTTAATCGCACTTTTTTAGCTCCTCTACTACGTATAGCTAAGTAGGGGAGGTATTGTTTCCACTTAAAAATTCGAGATTTCACCGGAAATATGTTTTGCGGCTCCAAAAATGCATTTCTAGAAAAATGCCTATGTGGTGTGTGTGTGTGTGTGTGTGTGTGTGTGTGTGTGTGTGTGAGTGCTAATGGCACAACTAAGAAACGAAAAGCCCGTTAAATACCAAACTTAATATTTAAGTTCTGCTTCTCCCAATGACGCAACACAACTTTCAAGAAAATCACTTCACCAATTTTTATTTTTTCAAAATGGATCTAACGGTTTTGATAAAATATTCTGATTACAAATGAAATGTGCACCTATCTTAAATTTTTTGCATAGCTTGTAAACCAATAAAATGTAGGTAAATGTTACTGCACAAAAAAATGTAGATCCCATTAAACATAAATTTATGTCAGATACTTTCTTTGTTAATTATTTCCAAGAATTTACAAATCATTTCCAAGTTGTTATTGGTCTAAACTCTTCAACACTACTCCTCTTAAAAGGAAAGTCGTCATTCGTTTTTTTTTTATTTATACTTTTACTCCTGGCCATAGCACCATCTGATGAAAGGGAAATAGCAATACCACAGTATCATCCTTGCATGATACTGAGATCATCATCATCATTATCATCGTCAACCTGACCATGCATAGAGAATGGTATTTTTATGTCATCAGCAACCAGCTTTTAAAATATTTGACTACTGTTTTAGCCTAGTAGATTCCCTTATTTCTCTTGAACTTAAAAGTAAATAATTAATAAGACGATTTCTCTTAATGTTTATCTTGATTAGCATGGAGTAAATAGAATATTAAGCTTCTGTAAAAATAGTTTATTGCAAAATAGGTAGAAAAACATGTGAATGAAACATATAATATTTTTGAAAATGTAGTATTTGTATTTCTCCTGACATCTTGCAAAGAGTATGGAATTTTGAAGTCAGCAATAACACCCAGTTTTTAAAGATTTGAATACTGCTTCAGCCTCCTGATCCTTTTTATACACTCAACAGAGCATATAATGAAATCATTTCTGCAGGTAAGTGATAGTGAGTACAGATTTCATTTGTTTAACTTTTTTTTTTCTTCAGATTTAATCATTTCTCCAATTCTACCTCTTTTAAATGTTTTTCTCCTTGATAATCCTTCTGTTCTTTATCAATTTCATTTCCAAAGCCATCTTATTTGCATGTATCTTCTAATATAAAGGCATGCTCTATACAGCAGTTTTCTTTACTCTAAACATTTATAATTTTAATCTTTGATTTATTTAAATAATCTTGCTCCATAGAACTGAATCTAACATGCCATCATTTTCCTTCCTTCAATTTTTTATTCTTTTCTCAGTTCAGATCAGTTTCTTCCATTGGATTCTAAAAAAAGGAACCCAGGTATTTAAGGGGAATCATTATTATTTTTTCTTGTTTAATCTCAAGATAAGATAATTTCCCTACTACTTCCTGGGAAAGTAGAGAAAGTAGTGCAATCTACCTAAAAATTCAATTTCAAGATTTTACTAGAAATATAGCTTTAGAGGTTTCCTGAATAAAATAAAAAAAAAATAATAAAAAACAGGAAAAAGGTCCATGTATGTGCTCAGTTCACTCAAAACCAAAAATCAATTAAATATCAAACTTGATAATTAAGTTCAGCATTTTTCAATGATGTTTTTCAAGAAAATACTGTCACTTAAAATTTCCCTTTACATGGAAAATATTTTTTATTTTCTCAAAAATGACTTCACCAATTTTGGTTTAAATACTATATGTCTGAGAGGCAGCAACTGGAAACTGGATGAAAAATGTTTCTAATGTGTCTCTTGTTGATTGCCAAAAAATTCTACTCCCTCCATTACACATAAAACTTGGCACGATGAAACAATTCGTGAAAACACTTGACAAAAGCTGCCTTTGCTTCCAGTATTTCTGCACAAAGTTTCCATCATTATTACTGGCTAAAATCAGAGGAGTATTTGATGGTCCACAAATAAGGAAATTGATGAAAAATATTAATTTTAGCAACTTTATGAATGAAATTGAAAAAGATACATGAAATGGATTCAGAGAGGTTGTTAAGAAATTCTGGACAAGGTGAAAGACCCTCAATACAAGGAAATTGTCAGAAATATGCTGGAAAATTTCAGGCTGCTTGGCTGTAATATGAGCTTGAAAGTCACATTTGACATTTTTCCATTAAATTTGGAGCTATCAGTGAACATCAAGGTGAAAGGTTTCATCAGGACTTGTAAGATGTTGCACAATGCTGTCAGGGATGTTGGGACGTATATATGATGGTCAGTTACTGCTGGGTCTTGCACACTACAAACCTACCAGAGTAGGTACATTGAAGTACTATTGGCACAGAAAAAGAGATATACAAGATAACTTAGATTCTCATATTCAGGTGCACTTTCATGTTATTATTCTTCAATTTCTTTAAAAGCTGTACATGAGTGTGTAATATTTTTGCAAATTTTACAATTATATTTTCACGAACATTTCATACTGCCAAACTGCTGATACGTAGGTTTCCACAGCATGTCATAGTAGGCATTCTTAGCTTCTGGAGAAGACCATGTCCTCTCATGGCCTGTTGCTGACATGAGCCCTGAGGAAGGCCACAACAAGATGAGTGAAACATCAATAACAAGCCACAAGAGGACACAACCTTCTCCAGAAGCTAAGAACACCTAGAATATTGACATATCTCTTAATGGCCACATGAACCACCATCTCTCATTGGCTGCTGTTGTGCAATAAGGTGTTCTGCAGTATGAATTAGTTCCTTTTTTAATATGATCACTTATTTTAATGGTTGTCTCCTTAGTGTGGTGGTTGCGAAGCTACTTGTCAATCAGAAGTCCCAGGTTGAATTCCCAGTACCAGTGTGGGGATTTTTTTCCAATGGGAGACCTGGTCCAGGGTGCACTCAGTCTTGTGAGGTCCTGTGGGACCAATTGAGGAACTACTAGTGGACAAAGCGGCACAGGGGTGGGTTTTCTCCTCCGGGCTCCCCCGCCATTGCATTCCACTGGTGCTCCATCTTCATTTCATGTATCACCAGTGTCATCACCTGTGGTGCCATAAGTAGTAAAAGTGGGGGTTAAACACCGCCGGAAAAATAGCATCTCAAGGTTGCAAAGACTACATTAACTGGCTGGGAGAGATTCAGGGTGTAACCGCATCCCAATCTGCACCGTGGTATCTATGAAGGGTGGAGATGGAAGATGCAGCGGTTGGATGGCTTGGTCTTGGCCCAACTTCCAGCAGTAGGTCTTGGACACAGAGTTTAATTTAGCTTTAATGTACCTTAACAGATTCAAGAGAGTGTTGTCAAATTTATGTTCTCATAACTGTATGAATTCTCATATTCAAATGTATTACATAAGAGAGTTAATGCATCAGGAATGCATGTAAATTTTTATAATGAAATAGATAAGAGATCCTCTGTTTCAAACTTGTCTCTCAGAATGAGGATAGCATGTCCATCATGACAGAGTGTTTATATAATTTGTATCACTTATACTTGCATGGCATAGCACATGGCTTGTTTGTCGCCATTCAAAAGTGTACATTAGCCAATCAGTATACCTCATGAAATGTTATTTCATCAATAGGATATCTAGTTTTTTAATAAATGAATTTAATCAGGAAATATACATTATTTTTTGTTTAATTATGAAAATATTTAATATTTCTAGTTTTAAAGGAGGGGAAAAAGGAAAGGTAAAGCAGCGCAAGAAGAATGCTTCTCTGATTGGCAAGGTTGTAAAAAACAAGGTTAGGCTGAAGCAATTATCAAATCTTTAAAAAATAGCCCACTATATGCTGTCTTTATAATGCCACACTCTTTCCATGACATTACAAGAAACATAAGAATACCAATGAGCCAATTTAAAAGATATGAAATATTGAAAATCCAAACCTGAATCAACAGATATATTGAAAACAGCTGATACTACAAAATGGTTATTTCAAAGAAATTATAGGTGTGCTTTAAGGATGTCTACACTTTTTGTGTAGTAAGTTTTTGTTTATGTTTTGTGATTTATCAGTTATACAAAATTAATTCTGAATGGGTGCCTTTTGCAGGCTATTTGCAGAAAATTTAAGATACTATGTATACAAATAGTCATGTAAATGTCTTAAATACCTAGTATTTTAAACCAAATGGTATTATTTCCGGAAAAAAAAAAAAGTAATTTTCCTGGGTTTGCGGGTATTTCTTCAGGTTCTTGTGCCACATCTTGGCAGGATGCTGAATTTAAATGTCAAGTATGAATTGATCTGACTTTTCTTTTTGTAGTTATACTGCTCACTGAGAGACAGGTGTAAGCTTGAACATCTTATTTTAAAAATCATTGTTTTGAGTTTGAGGACCTCAAAATACATATATCAGAACAAATATCAATATTAAATGTTGGACGCAATGTAATGCTTCCTCTTTCTACTTAAGTAGATTGTAGAAGAAGTTTTGAGTAACCATTAGAAAATATCAGTTAAGTATATTTGTGAGTACTTACTATTAAACATAAATGCTTGTTGTATATTAAATTTAAAGCATCCTATTGGAATTTGGAAAATTTAAAGCAAAGATAATTCCAAGATCTCACATTATATTATTTATATATATATATATATATATATATATATATATATATATATATATATATATATATATCAGTGGTGTATGCTGGGATTATGACTTGGGCTGTTACTAGACCTAGCAGACAATATAAAGGATTCTTTATTAAATGTTATTTTATGTGCTTTGTTGATCTCATATGTTTATCCAGAGCTGTGATCAAATATGCTAAATTTGCAAAACCTGTCGTATTCCAGAGAGTTTTCTCTGTTGCAAACAGCAAGCATGGCCAGCAATAAAGCTGACTAATTGATGTTTGGAGGAATTTAGTAACAGTGTCGGTCAAATTATACATTTTAGTAATTTGAGGAGTTGGTTTATTAACACTACGTCACTTACATTGTTATTATGAGGGACTAGTTTCAAAAGCCTATGCATTCATTTTCAACCTCACGGGTTCAACTACCATTGCTGGCTGCATTTGCTTGTACTCTCTTCTCTGGTGGCGAAATGATGAACTTCTCAACTAAGCTGTCTACTGGCGGGATTTCAAAATTTATTAGCCGATCTTTGTTTTTCCATATGAGGATGTTTTCCCAGGTTGTGAGTTCATTGTGGCCTGACATGGTTTTAAGCAATTTTGGATTTGGATCTAGATTGTTGTTTTCTTTCCAAAAGTGAAATGCTACTGCCGATTTGTCTTCTTGTTTCAATTTTAGGTTTCTAAAGTGCTCTTTGGATCTGATTTTTAAACTTCTTTTGGTTTGTCCTATGTAGAACTTTTCACAATTTGTGCATTTAATTTGATATATTCCTGACCTATTTTCTGGTGGAATTTCATCTTTTATTTTTGAATTCAGTAATTTTATGACAGAAAATCTGTTTATTGGAGCCAGGGTGATGTCTTGTTCTTTGAAGATTTTTTTGAATTTTCTAAATGCTCGGGGGTGGTAAGTGAATTTTTTGAATGTGTTGATATTGTTTTTTCCTACTGTTAGGCTAGTTATTTCTTTTATGGTTTTTTTCTGCTTTGCTTTGTTTAGTTTCTTGTACACAAGGTTCTTGCTGTATCCATTTTGTTCTGCTGTTTGGATTATGGTTTTTAACTCTTTGTTGAATTCGGTTGTGCTCATAGGTACATTTACTAATCTATGTGTGAGGCTGTTTATTATTGCATGTTTGTGTGGTAATGGGTTGTAGCTTTCATTTTTAATGTAATTTTCTGATTGAGTTGGTTTTCTGTAGATTCCAAAGTTTACTTTTGTGTCGTTTCTGATGATTCTTAGGTCTAAGAATGGGAGTTCTCCATTGGTTTCTGTTTCCATTGTGAATTTTATTGTTTTTTCCTGTATGTTTAATAATTTTATGGCATCATCTAAATGTCTACTTGGTACTATTGCAAATATGTCGTCAACATAGCGGTACCACACATTGAAAATCCATGGGAATGCTTTCTTCATGTGCGTTTCGAATTTACTCATAAATAAATTTGCCAAAAATGGAGATAGAGGGTTGCCCATAGAGAGTCCTGATTATTGCCTGTAATATTTACTATTGAAGGTGAAGTAGTTTTGTTTAATGCACAAACATGTTAGCTGTATGTAATCTTCTACTTCTGCAGGTTCTATTTCTGCTGTATTTAGCCAGTTTTTTAATAGGTCTTGCAGTTTTTGTGTTGGGATGCTAGGGTATAGTGCTGTAACATCAAATGAAACTAAGGTGTCTTCTGTGTCTATTTTTTGATCTTTGATTTTTTCAACTAATTCCAAAGAGTTTGCTAGATTGGAACTTTCAAATTTTGGAAATGAATCAAATTTATTCAATAACCATTTTGCTAATTTATATGTTGGAGAATCAATACTACTGGTGATTGGTCGCATTGTTTTTCCTGTTTTGTGAATTTTTGGTAGGCCATAAATTCTGGATAATGTTGGATTGTCTACTTTTATTTTATATGATTTTGCTTTTTTGATGATTTTACTTTCTTTTACTGCTTTGTTTAATGTCTGGATGCAAGAGTTTAGTGGGTTGGTTTCCACTGTGATGTATTGGTCATCCTGTAATAAATTTTCCATTCTGTTTATGTATTCTGTTTTATCCAAAATTACCATGTTGTTCCCTTTATCTGCTTTAGTGTATATGACTGGTTTGTCTTTTAGTGATTTTAATATTTGGCTATTGCATATGGATTTCTTTTCATTTTTAATCTGATCAACTATTTTTGAACATTTACTTTTTATTATAATTTTATCTTCTTCCTTTAAGTTTTTTGTGGCGATTTGAATGTCTGCAATATAATCCTCTACTTGATTTGAGCAGTCCACACACGTTTTTAACCCTTGGTTCAGAAAGTTTAACTCTTTTTTGGTGAAATTTTGATTTGATAAGTTTACTACATTATCTGTGATTTTACTTTGTTGTGCTTTTAGATTATGTTTTGGTTTAGTTGGTGGTTTTTCTTTCTTTGTTTTCAAACATAATTTATCTAGTTTCCTTTTTAGTTTTATTGTTTTGTTTTTCATTTTTCTGTTCAAAATTACTGAATTACTGAATTCAAAAATAAAAGATGAAATTCCACCAGAAAATAGGCCAGGAATATATCAAATTAAATGCACAAATTGTGAAAAGTTCTACATAGGACAAACCAAAAGAAGTTTAAAAATCAGATCCAAAGAGCACTTTAGAAACCTAAAATTGAAACAAGAAGACAAATCGGCAGTAGCATTTCACTTTTGGAAAGAAAACAACAAATTTCCAAATCCAAAATTGCTTAAAACCATGTCAGGCCACAATAAACTCACAACCTGGGAAAACATCCTCATATGGAAAAACAAAGATCGGCTAATAAACTTTGAAATCCCGCCAGTAGACAGCTTAGTTAAGAAGTTCATCATTTCGCCACCAGAGAAGAGAGTATAAGCAAATGCAGCCAGCAATGGTAGTTGGACCCGTGAGGTTGAAAATGAATGCATAGGCTTTCGAAACTAGTCCCTCATAATAACAATGTAAGTGACGTAGTGTTAAAAAACCAACTCAACAAATTAATAAAACATATAAAAGTTGACTAAGTTTACATGAACCACACAGCTACACATATTTATCGTAATTGTTTAGGTTTAAATACTTTTTGTAAGGGTTCTTATTTTTTTTCCTTCTGCTCATACTGTAAGTCTGGAAGAACTAGTGTAGGCCTCTCCTGTTTGACGATTGCCAGCTTATCCCCATACTTCAACTGTTAGAATGATCTGTTCACCAATTCTTTAATTACAAAATGTTCGTCTATTTTGAAGATTAAGCACTGGCAACCATCTTAGTACACCTTACATTATGAACTGAATAATACTAACATTAACACTCTATTAAAGATTGTAACAATAGTTAATCATACAATAACTACAATTAAAAACAAACAATTTGTCTCTGTGTGCTCTGCAGAATTTCAAACTAGAAAACAAGCCAATCGTGTCTGTGCAACATTATTTGGGGATTTTATGTGTGGTGTGGCCTTCGCTTGCTGATTCCTGCTTTCCTTCTCCTGAACCCCTCTCTTACATATCATAGTGTAGGATTGCAGCTTCAAGCATCCAAAGCACTGTTCTCTCATTGGTTCGATAGTATAGAGAACAAGGCATATTCCACCCGAAACACACTAATTTTGCTTAAGGGAAACTGGCTGATATTCAATTATTATGAATATTACTTATCAATTTCTAATTTTCCTTAGAAATGGGCTTTGATGATGGCTTTGAGAGACCACAGTATACATCACATAACTAATATATCATAATGTAGAGTTTTATAACCAGTTATAAAAAAATTAAAATTATTACATTACTGGTACAAAACTAGAGGATTGTTGCTTAGATGTATGGTTATTTTTTCTCTGCTTGAGAAAGAGAGCCTTGAAGTTGAGGACATGGTTTTAGGCAGCAGCTGCTGTGGCTTATAACAAAGCCAACACAAAATGCAATTTTTTGAGCAGATGTGCCAAGCGATGAAACTTAATAAAATTATTAATGAGCTTAAATATATCTGCAGTCATAGATAAACTGAAATATTTATACATAAAATGCAAAATGAGTGTGTTTACATTTGAATTGCTTCACTGAGTAACAAATTACTTGAAGCAATCAAGCGTAAACTCGACTCATTTTGAATTTTATGTATAATTTGCACTTCATTATATACCACTTCCAGTTTTTTTATTTTGATCAATGAAAGATTTATGTTTAATTTGACCAATATCATGAATTTATCCGACAATTTTTTGTGAATTATAACCAGATTTTTGGAATAGGATATACAGTGGTTGCTGTAAGGATACTGCCCTCATTCTGAATCACCAGTTAAATAAAACAAAATAGAACTGCATGTTGAATATCAGTACAACATCATATATTTCCCAATGAGGAAAGCAATGACAAGCATGATAGAGTGCATACAGAACATATGAAATAGTCACAATACAACATGCCCATTATTAACACCGGGTAGCAGTGCTGCTTTTGAGATATGTGCAGAATTAAGGAATCTAACAAGTTCTATTAAAATATATGTTTGACATTTTGGTATGAGGAATAAAATATAATGTATTTGAATTTTATTTGAATATGCTATAAGGTCCACTCTGATTCACTTATATATAATTATGAGAGCATAAGAGACACAAAAAATTCAGAAAAAGATATAATTAAATAAAAATAAACATAGTTTTTAAAAAATATGACATTTTATTAGATTGTTTTTTTGTAGGTTTAGATGATTATGGGATATTTCCTGTTGTTTACTTGTACTTCTATTATTTCAGGCTACATACTTCCAATATGTTATGGGCAGCCTCTCATCAGGTCATGCAAAGAGTATTCAAAATAACAAGTGCTGCATTATATAGCAAGCTTTGATCAAAATATGTGTCCTCTGTACTTCTATGTAGCTACTACAAATATGTACTGAAACCATTTCGAAAACATTTTATATTATTATTAACAAGAAGTAGAAAAACAAGCTTTTTATGAACAATTTGCAAAATAGATATGAACATAAATTATGATGGGTAGAGAAAGTTGTCTGATTGTAACACTTTAGGTTTTCAAACTGTTGGAATCAGGTTCCACAATCTAGAGCTTCATAATTTTCATAACACCAAATTTCTGCATTTCAATAAAAGTGGATTTTTATTGTTTGCCTTTGTACTCCTCAATTTATATTATCTATAGGTACAATTAATGAACATATTTTAGAAAGGAGTTGAGAATGAGATAATGAAGCATTCTGTACATTCTAGATTTTGGATTAGTGTCAAATAAAACTTGCCTAGAGTTTTATGATTAAATTTAAGCAGCTTCAAAGCTGCTCTAAGTATACAATAATACTTGCATGAGTACAGAGTTAGCACTGGATTATTCTTGAAAACAAAATCTATCGACTTAATAATTAGATTAGAATTACGATTTGGAGAGAGGGAACTTGGCATCAAACCTTTTGTGGTTATTGTACCAATACTCCAAGAGGGGGACATCCTCAGGAGGGAGAATATGAGACAAGGACACACTGGGCAACCGGAACCAGGAGTAATAGCACAACAATGCCAGGGATCCTACAGTTTCCAGATTGAAGCAGCCTGACAGTAGTACAGGCAGACCAGGACCTCTGCCCCACATAGGGTCCAATGCCCTTACCAGGAGTGGTTCTCATCCTGGCAACAAGCCGAAGTAGGGGACAGAAAGAGTCACATTGAGCATCCCTGCCACACTGCACAGAGCATCATCACCAACATTTCCAACTCTGAAGGAAACCAATGGAAAGAAGGATGAATGAAATGAAATGGAAACAACATAGAGGTACAAGAATTTTGCAGGATGGAAGAGACCTACCCAGGGAATCACCCAAAAGATCCCATGAAAAAAAAATGAAACTGGAGTTTTATTTATGGACACTCTTTAACTGCTGTGGTTCTCAGCGTCCCATTCTATACTGGGCATGAAAGACTGCTTGATTTTGCTCAGAAGCCTCTCTATCAAGCTTGAGGTTCTTTTAAATCTACAACACGGGACCCATGGCTTTACTTCCCTTCTGAAGGAAGCCATGCTAAGGATTTTTACACCTGAAAAAATCCTCCACCAGGTTTGAACCCACAACCTTGGGTATATGAAGTTAGCATGGTGACCATTACACCACAGAGGGCGACCAAAAACCACCGAATATGATGAAACTCACTTGCTAGGAGAATGAACTCAGTAGAAAGATCCTACTTGATATGGACTCAGGTAGAAAGATCTTACTCTCTAAAAGGTTAACAGTATCTATTATTAGTAATTGAAAAACTCTAAAACAGACTTAAAACAGTGAAATTCACAACTACTACATAAGAAATAGAAATAGGTTCATAAGATATCAACCTCCACCCCCCAGCCTACCTGCCACAAAAGTATATTTCTTCTAAATTATTGGGTTATCAAATTACTCACAACAATAAAATTAAAGAAACTACTAAAGAAAGATTTAATGCTTGTTGACACACGTTAAATGAATTGATCATTCTCTTATAATATAAAAAAAATTAGATATGATATTTAAAACTGTAGGTATTTGTATATTTAGTTTTCCTTAGCATTTGTTTATAAAAGAAAAGGGTAAAGAAGTATGCCATGTTTGTAAATATTATCATAATGTGTGTGTTTTTTTTCACAATATGCCCCATTACATGGATGTTATTCTACTTGCAAGCATTTACATAATCTTTTTGGTGTGTATGTGTGAAGGGTGGGGGTTTCTGTGCCTGTACGTGTGCATGCAACCATTGATCATTCTTCCTACAGCCCAGATCTAACATTGAGTGATGAAACAACGATTAAAGAGATAGTATTTCTACTCCAAAGACTTGACTCATGTAGCAACTGTTTTTCATAGAAGATGTATAGCCGTTATAGAGGATCAACAAATGTTTGAATGCTTAGCATGATTATGTTGAAACGTAACTTGCACTTGGATAATTTTTATCAATCAAATTGTTTTGCTATTCATGTATACAGAAGGTTAAAAGAAAAATAGCCTCAAAAATGCAAAAACATAATTTTTCTGTTACATTTAGAGGGTGTTATACTATGTGTGCACGTTTTCTTGGGCACTTGGCTTCCTAGTCTTCATTTGAAGCTTTTGCACAATTTCAGAAGCAGAGCAAAAATATTGAATTACAAAATATTTTATACACCCTGATATCCAGAGGTTTCAATGCATTGAGCTGTGTTTCGTTTAATTATTCAGCTAGTTAGTGGCAAATTAGATAACCTATTCATCACAACAGCTGAGGGTCTCAATGAAAGAAACTTTCTTTGGTTGACAGCAGTGTGGAAAGATTCTTGTGTACTGCTTTTTAAGAATATACTCTTAGGTAATTTTTCAGATATGAAATTAATTAACACTTTTACTTCAAATTGAAGTGCACTTATATAAAAGTTGAATTATGGATTTCAATTAAGTTTAGGCAGACTAGCTCTCTCTTCTTTCTCTCCCCTACCCTAGTCCTCACTGTAAAACTATGCTCAAGAAAAGGAGCCTGTATAGAAAAAGCAATAATAACACATTCCAAAACAAGGGGGGAAAAAATAAAGAAATCCATTAGATAATGCAACAAATTACTAAACTAGAAAGAAGAGGTTACATTAGTGGATGAGTGGATGATAATGATAATGAAAAGGCTAATTTATTATGCTTTAATTGAATACAGAATGCACAATCTAAGAATAATAATTTGAATGGTTCCTATAAAACAAAGTTAAATGCTTCAATCTTATTAAAGAAAGTCTTACATCCTTTCCGAATTTGGCTAATCCCAAGCAAATATGCGTAATGATAGAAAGATTATTATTTTATGAATTTTATGGAAAACATGCTATTTTATTTTGTTATTGTACAATTAGACTCACTTGGCACTTTTCTCGCAAGGCTGCATAGATGCTGAGACTGTGTAAATTGGTTGCTTTATTCCTGTGTATATGTGAATCTATAGGAATTCTTAAGCAATTGGCTTCAAGTTATCTACACTAAACCACATATCAGCTGAAAGAATGTAAACAAAACTGGCCAGAAGAATAAACTTCACTGACTCCTTGAGTGTGTTACAGACTACCCTAAATAATGACCAAACTTACCTATCAAACAGAAGGTTTAAGGGCATTCAGCTACTTGGTCATTAGCAACCTATTAAACAGGACATTCTCTTTGTTTATATAAACTTTGAAAGTTTAGAAAGCAAGTCATCTTAACACAGGGGGGGGTTTAATACTCACATTAGCTGACAGACTGCTAAAGAAACCCCCAGATATCCTCCTAAGTGACCTTACAACATCGTCACCATGTCAAGACATCTTAAAATTTCACTAAAAGACAGAGGTGGCTCCTCGGGATAGGCAGGGTAAACATACCCTAATAGTTTCAAAAATATTTTTAAAAACAAAATTTATGAGTATTGAAGCTAAAATGAAATGTTTCCACTTAACAAAACAAAATCTACATGTAATATTACATTCCATATAGTTCTTGAAAATTTGGCAAGCGTGTTTTCTCCTGGAAGGAAAGAGCAATCTTTTAAAAGAGAATACACTACATAATGGAACGACGCAAAGGCAATTGTCACTTGTCTGCAAAGGGCAGGCAAATCCTGAGCTAGTCTGTGTTCTGCTCTCATGATCACAGTTTCAAATATTTGGTCCCTGGTAGTAAACAATATGGAAAATACTGTTACAAATGCTGGAGTGGCAAATGCGTTGTATATCAAAATAGGCAGACAGTAAATTTGCCTGCCCTGTTAATTGTTGATGGGCTCTTCTGAAGCCAACTAGAATGCATCACAAAGTTTATTGTGTGCACTAATAATCATGTTTTTTGAAGAAACAAAGAATTAGAAGTGAAATTCCTTTTATAAGTATCAATGCACATTTTTAGGTCCTAATAATTACTGCATTAAATTGTGAAGTAATATTCAAGCTGCCTTTAGAAAATGTTTTCCCATCAAGCAGCTAGTTTCATTACAAAATTATTATATCATACATTTTGACTTTTCAAGATAGAGAGACATGCTCCAGTTTATCTACTCCAACAACCTGTTGTTGTCTTAAAGTGTAATTGAAGTTATAAAACTGCTTGTGGAAAGTGACTTTCAAAGTGTGCTACTGGAAGCTTACAGACTATTTACCTTAGCTGCAACAGTTGCAGTGTCGAGAGAAGTTTCCCTGCTTGAACAGAGTGAAGTCTTACTTAAGGAGCACAGTGGGACAAGACAAAGTTACAGCTTTAGTGGCAGTGTCTATTGAACACAAACTTCTTCATTCACCAGAAAAACAGGGGACGTGGTACGAATGATGTCACCAAGTGATATGCCGGCATGAAGGATCACTATATTGATCTTTTTACAGTTAAGAAAGCAAAACCTTTCTGCTATATCTGTAATTCACATATTGCAGATATTTGCCTATCCTGAAAATATTACTGCAAGCCGCCACTACTAAAAGACAGCTTTTAGAAAAACCGAAAGACAGGATAGCTAGCATTAAACACCAAACTCCACTTCTGCTGAGGTTCACAAGTACCTACAATCCTCTCTGGAAGCTCTGATAACAAAACAAGGTAGTTCTTTCTTAACTTAGAATTGGAACTGTAAGCTGACACACTCCTATCTGCTTTCTCATGGCCTGCGTTTAATCTGTACCAACTGTATCATGCCACTGCCAATGAAACATATACTTTGTATTCCAAATGGAGAATTAATGATCTTCTGGCATCTTAATCCTTTCAAGGATACCCAATAATGGAGGAAAGTGTTAAAAATAAAAATTAAAAACATGTATGTATAGCATGT
The DNA here is from genome assembly GCA_030762935.1 of Hymenopus coronatus. Taxonomy (NCBI): domain Eukaryota; kingdom Metazoa; phylum Arthropoda; class Insecta; order Mantodea; family Hymenopodidae; genus Hymenopus; species Hymenopus coronatus. The sequence goes on from CM060896.1 coordinate 143,501,971, forward strand.
GGCCCAAAAGTAATTTGAAAAAGGAGGAAATTTTAAAATATTCAATTTTATTAATTGATTGATTGAAAAATAAGTTTTACGGGTAAAATAGAATACATGAACTATTTTCATACATGTCATGTTCATGGTACCCGTTTAAGAACAGTGTAGCCACAAGTCGATTGATAAATCCAATATTTTTCTGTAATTTTACTTATTTAAAAGGGATGTTATGTTTTAGACCCATGCCAAAGACCAGATCTGTTGATTATGAAAACATTAATTTCAACAATGAAACAAAGAAATACTTATTACAATGAATAACAAATGATAAATGTTAATTCAAAATCTTCTCGGGCTTCTAGCCAGGTCATATCTGATAGTTTTTACCTGGCTAGAAGCCCGAGAAGATTTTGAATTAATACGTCGCCAGGAAAGCTTCAGTTCTTATTTTAAATGATAAATGTGTTACTAAGAGACAATTTATTGCTTATCATTTGCTAGGAACTCTCTTGAAAGCATGAAGTTTAGATCATTAGCGAGAAAATTAAAATCAATCATGCTCACAATAGAAGATAGAGTTGAACTAGTACAAGTGGTAGTACAACTATGTGGTGACAATCACAGAACTGTGAGACAGGCTGCAGAGGAGTTTCAGAGGCAGCATCCTCAAATTCCAAAATCTCCATTTCAAGCAGTAAGTAATCTTTTGAATAAACTTAAGGAGAATTTTTCTGTATTGCACGCAAAATGAAGTGGTAGTAGGCCAAGGACTGCAACTGATGAAGGTAACACAATTAATGTTATTGCAAAGATGACTGCAAGCTCCGTGAGATCAATTTGCTATGTGTCTAGAGAGAGTGGAGTAAGCAAAAAATCTGTTGGGCAAATTTTAAAATCAGCACATTTTCGTTCATACAAGATCCAACATATTCACACAATGCACAACAGTAATCCTCTACACAGGCATCTGTTTTATCTACCACGTGGACAGTGATAATGAATTTATTAAAAACATTCTTTTCATTAATGAGTATTACGCATACCCAAAACTCACGCTACTGGTCTGTGGAAAATCCAGCATGGTTGCATCCAGGTACTCCAAGAGTGATGATGTGGTGTGGTATTTTAGGTGATGCCATGATTGGTCCACATTTCTTTGAAAGTAACATGAAATAGTATTCTTTCAATGAAGTGCTAGATTTGATTTTATTGGACTTTCTACATGTTCTGCCAATACACAGACGACAGAATTTGTGATTTCAACAAGACAGAACTACTTTAATGATTTGAAACAAGTTGAAGTTGTTTGAACATCAATGGATTGGACGTGAAGGTCCAAGGTCTTGACCTGACCTGACACCCCTCAATTTCTTTCTTTGGGGATATGTAAAACAATATGTTTTCCAGACTCAACCCGAAACTCTGGAAGACCTGAAAGATCGAATCAGCCATGTCATTCGGCATATTTCACCAGCTATTCCTTTCAATGTGAGTGCTGACTTCTAGGATCGAGTGAGGCATTGTCTTTGTGTTGATGGACATCAGTTTGAACATCTGCTATATTTTTTTTTGTCCTTTGGGACACGAACCTTCGACCATACTAGTATGATCAACTCTCACATACCATGCCTTACAACGCATCATATGCATGATAACTGCAGCATTATCTGATCTTACAATCTTATAAAACTGCATAGTGATTTTTTTTTTTTTTTTTTTTTTACATAATAAAACGATAAAGTATTCAAACTTGTCATCAGACTCATTGCTTTAGTTGGGCCCTCCCCATCATTTACCACAGTTGTCTTGAATGTAGAACATACATTTTCACTGGATTTGATCCCGCAATTCTCGGTTTGATAGATTAGTCACTCCTATCATGCTTTAGACCATATGGCCATTAATCCAGGTATCATGATTTGTATTAGTTCATGGTGTTATCCGGTTTTATCTATTGATAAAATAGGTCATTTAACAGGATGTCATATCATGTCCATATCGCAGAAAGGGTTAATGACCCTCATCTTTTAAAAACACTTTATGTTATTTTAGGAAAATAAATTTGCATAGTAAAATAAAATAAGAACTCCAGATTTTTGTATATAATGTTATGTATCCAATTGTGTTATGTTTATATTTTGCATTAATGTTGTAAACACAGTACTGCCTTAAGCTCTGTCAGTAAAACTTAAATGCGCTGTAGAATAGAAATTGTGAATGAAGAAACATGGCAATGCTGTATATTGTCGTCTACAAGGTCACCTTTACTACTCTGCGAGGAACAGGCTTGCAGTGTGCTAGTAACCGGCAAGAGAGAAAGATGGAGTGGGGAGTGTACAAAAATTGTATTGCTGTATTGGCATTATTTCGTTGAGAAAAGCGAGATAAGGACATTTTTTGACACTGAAATCTCTTGGTATCAATGAAAAATTTGTGTTGGACAATAGCACAGTATAAAGAAATGGGTGCAACTATTGATATGTCAGATCTGGCCATACTAGATGTGTATGCACAAAAGAAGCTGTGAATACTGTTCGTGCAAGGACAACGTAAAATACAATCTTTGCATAGACAAACAATTTTGTCTAGTGAAATCAACATCTTTTCATTAAAAATGTTACCTATTTTGAATGATGATTTACATATTATTGGATATAAAAGATAATAGATATACAAGTCATTTGCTAACTGAAAAATTAAAGGAGATGTGCCAAATTCAATCACAACCTTTGTTAATGATGTATAGGGAGAGGAGCAGTGGTTGGCAACCAATGTCCCACAGTTCATCGCTGCTACTGACTGGCCTAGTGGAAGTCTGGACCTCAATCCATTGGATTATTCTCTGTGGCAGAAGCATGTCAAAAAGGCACTCAATATTGAGATGCTAAAAAATCAGTAATGTCAGATATCAAGAAAATTCCACGGATACGATTTATGCAGCTATTGATGAATGGCCTCAACATCTTTGCCACTGTGTTGCTGCAAATGGTGATCATTTCCAATGCCAGTATGTTCATTTTGTTACATGTTTGTGTTCTTTCAGATATATGTATATTAATGGATTTGCATAGTTTTATTAGTAGTATATAGATTGAAAGTACTGATAGAACTTATGGCAGTACTGTGTATTTATGATGTAACACACCATTGTTACTGTGGCTTGTAACTAGACGATTATGGAGTTTGGGGATTAGCAAAGGTGAATCAGCTCATATCTAAAAAACCTGATGTGTTGCATTCACTGACTTTCTCTACAAACTATTGTTGCTAAAGAGTATTCCTTTATATACACCATTCTAATCAAGATAAACATTAGCAGAAATTGTTTTGTTATTTACTTTCATTAAGTAGAAGGGAAATGTGGAAATACAGTATGCAAAAGTGATAGTCAAATATTTTAAAAGCTCATTGTTATTGAAACAATTACAATTTAGTTCTCTTTTGCATCCAGGGAGTAAAACAAAAGAGATTTGAGATGAATGTTGACTTTCTGATTGAGAAAAGTTTTAAGTAGTTTAAAATTGAAACTAATAACAAGGAATATCTTAGGAACGATTAGCTCTACAAAAAGAAAAATAAATGTATATAAAATTAATTGTGTGTTTTAATGTCATTTATATTTTTTGTGTAGCAAGTTTTGTCTATCTGTTACTGCTTACGAGTTATACAAAAGTCATCTAGAATGAAGAGTTCTTCAGAGGCTATCCCAGAAAATTCAAAACATACATTTCATTTGTCCTGTCTTAAATACATGTGTTTTAATCAAAATCATTAGAGCCATTTTTGAAAAAATAAACATTTTTAAAATGTTGCATGCAAAGGGTAGTTGGAATGGGGGAATTTTCCCGAAAATCTTAGTGAAATATCCACACATGCATGCACACATACACACTAGTTGGTAAATGTTAACACTACATCACTGAAAATTCACTTTCTTGGACACGTTTCGGGAACAATTCACTGAAAATTCACTTACTTGGACATGTTCCCGAAACACGTCCACGTAAGTGAATTTTCAGTGATGTAGTGTTACCAAGTACCAACTCACTTATTATACTACTATGCATCACAGCTACCAGCTTCTTGCTAATTCAAACTTTGAGGTGGTATGCTTGTTTAGCTCATTCTTATTATATGAAATTTCCAGTTGCTTTTATATTTTTGGATGTAATCTGTGATTGGTTCAGTTTGTAATTCTTTCATGATGTCCAAATTCCTATTTAGATCTGTTCTTGAGTATTGTGCTATACGTCTCATAAATTTCATTTCTGGTACAGTTAATCTTTGTACATCTACGCTGTGGATTGTCCAGGCTTCTCTACTGTAATATAGGTTAGTCTAGCTAACATCTTGTAAACTCTAGTCCATGTATGCTTCTACACTATGATTGGTTTAAAAATGTTATTAACAATGCCTGTTGCTCTATTGAATTAAATTTTTTTTTTCACTGAAGTTTTTTTTCTCTTTATATGAGATTTGGTATATAAGATAATTATATTGGTTCATTTGGTCTAATATGTTTTTATTGATTACACTTTTATTGTGAAGTGGGTCTTTTTCTACAAATGCCATAACTTTAGACTTTACTATTGACAGTTTCATGTTGTAATTTTGTGTTGTTTATTTTTGCTTTGAATTTTCCTACACTTTATACCTTTTTTAACTGCTAAGTCACTGCTTTTTTAATTTTTTTTGTTTGTTTTTGTTTATCAAGTGATCCTACTAAGAGAATGGAGTTCCAAAGGCATCATTAGGTGACGTGCTTTTAAAAGATTTGACTATAGTTTCAACATATGTACCTAAATTGAAATGTGCAATAAAAGCACTTCCTCAAACGTTTTTCTCAATTAGAAAATAACAGACAGAAGAATATTCTATAGAAAAATGGGTAGAGGAAATCATGTGAATGTAATGAAACCATTCTGCCAATGTATATTCCAATTAATAACATGTGCATAGAAGGACAAACTTTTCTAAGAATAGCTTGCAGATGAGTGAGTAGACAAAATTATGTGAATGTAACACATCAGATTTTTTACATCATGTAAGTGGAACACATAAGATTTTTATGCTTTTATTTTCAAGGTACCAAGTAATAAGGTTAATTTCTGCTAATGTTTATCTTGATTATAATGAAGCAGAAAAGAATCTTGCTAACAATAATTTGTTACAGAGATGTAGAGAAAGTCATGTGAATGGAACACATCAGATTTGTTTGTAGTAAGTCTGTGTGTCACTATAGTTTGGTCGGAGTCTTTTGATACAGCAAAGAGGAGATAAGGATGCCACAGGTTGTATGGTGGCTGTAACAAAGTGCTGACTGGTGTCTGAGTTGAATAATTTGTTTCTTATCTTTGCCAGTTCTACTGTCTGATCAAGAATATCTTGGAGTTGTACTTTGGAGTTAAAACCAAGTTCTTTATGTCATTGTTGTTTATGTGCTTTTTCTATACATTCCAAAATGTGGTTATGGTGAGCTAGCAACAACACCACTGAAGGGATAATTTCCATTTTTACTAATATAGTTATAGTACTGTAACTGCACTATGTATTGTATATTGTATTCTGCTAGGTGGCTTAGTCTAAAAACAAGCTATGGCAATGTAACTTGCTAAAATTGAATGCTTCCTTTAAAAGTTTTATCAAGTTGTATCAGAAATACCTAATTTGGGGTAATATACTCCTATTGCAAAACAGCAAAAATGAAACATCTAAAAATGTTTCGTCAAGATAATCAAAGACATAAGAAAATACTAAAGTTAAAAATTTGCTGATATGTTTAATTATTCATGTATAAATCAAATGCGTTTTTACTGAACTTGACTCAAAAGGCATATCATATCATATCCCTCACTCTCATGCCTGCACCTAGTCACATTATGAAAGCAAAAGTCAAACTCTCATCTTCTGTCAGAAGTTATGCTGACCAAGTTCCATTACTAACAGAAGCAATAATCTAAAGATTTATTTAGATTGCACTCTATTTTAATAAATGATATGTGTCTATATTATGCAAAGTGAAGTTTTTTTTTTGTTTTTTTTTTTTTTTTGATAGTTTAACATCCTTTATCCTGGTTTGGTTGTATCGAACAATGAATGAAATTGGTGAATTGATGCTCAAATGATCTTGGGGTCCATGGAGCTTAAAGTTACTCGACATTCGTCTTCTCAGGATAAGGGAAAACCCTGAAAAAAAACCTTATCTAGGTAACTCACTCTAAACGAGATTCAAACTCACGATCTTTTGAATGTGAGGCAGACACGCTACCACCACACTACCTAGGTGGGCTCTGAAGTTTTGTTTTGATTAAATCTGAGTGCAACTTTCTGCAGGGTTTGATGACTTTGTGAGCCGTATATGTAGCTTCATTCCAAATAATAAAGGATTCAGAAAATAAAATAAAAGCGATAATTTTATTTAAATCCTACGTATGTTTCCACTCAACTTGCTAAATTAACAAAAAATCATTATTGGCCATCACATTCTGCTCTTGAACTACTGACCTTTTTCTCATTCTCAATAATGTGGTTTGCCAACACAAATAAGATTGCAAATGCATCTGTGGTAATATAATTCAGGTTCAATGGTTACATTTTGTCATCTTTCATTCTAGCATTTGGTGAAATTTTTGGAAACACATTTAAAAATTGTATATTTTTTAGGGTATATCTTATATATTTTGTGCTAACTTGTCATTTTCTGATTACTGTACTTTGCCAGAAGGCTCTCCATCTAAACTAGTTTTGATATTATACTGTTTTCAAACACATTAAATGCATCTGTAAAAATCAGGGGCCTATTCTGTGGACTAGCTAGGCTAGCTATGGTAAATATATGAAGAAAGAATTTCTATTAAATGTACAAATAACAAAGATTTTATTCCTAATCTGTTGGCTGCCTGCATTCTAGTCTCTTGTTACAGCATAAACTGGGTTCCTTGTGGTAAAATTCAATTCTATTCTTCTGAGGTGAGAATAGAGTGACTGACTGATGTATAATTGGTGTAATAGTGGTATGAAACAAGATTTCAGGTCTTCTGTTTTACCAGGCAAAGCAGTTCTGTTATAACCAGTCAAGTGATTTTTATTAATTCTTAATTTGCCTAATGGACATAAAATTAGAAGAAATGCTTTTCCAAAACAGATGGAGGTAGTTATTTTTCATTGTGCTTTTAATTTAATGTTCTAATTAATGAGTAATTATAATTATCTTCTTCATACTTCATCATCACTGCCGCCACCGCCATCACCACCTGTTTGTGTTAAATTATTTACGTTGTTAAGGATAACTTTCCTTAAAATATCCTGAACAAAAATTCATAAACAATTTGCCAAAGAAAAGTCAGCCAGAACTTGTTTTCAGCATACACCTCTGATAAAAATATTTTGGTTTTTTACTTTTAGCAGTTGAGCTATTTCATGCAGACAGAAGGCAAGCTGATGCTAACAGTGCTTTGCAGCAGTGATCACACCTACTTTTCTCATGAGACAATTTTAGAAGCTTATAAATTATGTAAATGACTTACTTTTCAAATGATGTACTTTATATCATGACATTGGTTCATGTATCTCAACCAAGGAAAACAGAACATGCAGGATTAGTGAATACATAAAAATAAATAATAAAAGAATCCACAAAAGAATGCTTTGCGTCCATAGAGCATTTATTCAAAGGCGTGTAAATAATTAAGCATTTACAAATATCTCTGATCATTATTTGATTTTGTTCATAGCACTGTCTGGCAAGAGTAATACAAACTACAGATTCATGACATCACACATTAAAATCTTTGCTCAAAGTGAGTTCCTCTGTTAATCTAGTCCTCTTGGCTAGCAACCAGCTTCACAGAGAGCTAGCTCTAGTCCTTTTGGGAACCAGATCTCAGTCCTGACAGTATATGAAAGATAGGGAACAAATGAAATGTGTCATTGCATATTGCATTATGTCCACCCCTAGACAAAATCAAGTTTTACATGAATTCAATTGTTTCTGGCATGCTTTTTCTTGCTGTGAACTCTGTTCACATGAAATATATTTTGTCCCTATGTAATTGTGAAAAGTAGCTGTTACTGCAAACCATATAATGTCCATTTTTCACAGGATGGTTAGCCTGAGAGCCATTAGATGGTTAAACTGGTGTCTTGATTAGTGTTAAGTGTAAAAAGCATTCTGTTAGTTAGTATATGTATTCTGGTTTTCCTGCTTTTTGCAATGGATGAAACAAATTGTGGGGCAAAGACCAGAGGAAGCTGAAGGAAACAAAGCAGCAAAAGTAGGCAAGGCAAATGCAACGTGAGAAAATGTACGTGTTGAATAACATACCAATATTGTAATATTTTTGCTATGTAATTGTAATGCACATCACTACTAGTGTATTACAATCTTAAATTGCATCTTTTTCCTGGAAATAAATCTAAGCAGCTGTAGCAAATAGCAATATGCATAAGGTGAAACTAAAGACTTGTTCAGAATTTATACATCTATGATAGAATAGTATATAGTTTCAGTTATTCATTGCAATATTGTTTTTACTATGCTGACACAAAGTGCTGAGTGAATAGTTATTTCATACATGGTGATAAAGACTTCGGACTTGACTAAATTTAAAGCTCCATGCCAGCACAGAGAGGGTTGCTTCCATTGTTGCAGTATATCTGCATCTTTTCTTCTCAAGGCCAAAAAGAAAGTGTTTGAAATAGCAAACAAAGCAGAAAAGAACCCACACATCAATAGTAATAAAGCAGGTTGTTGTTGTTGTTCTTCTTCTTCTTCTTCAGGTTTTTTTATTATTATTATTATTATTATTATTATTATTATTATTATTCATTTCTTTTAAATATCTTTCAAATATTAGAAGGTTATTATTGAGCAAATCCTGAGTTACTGCAAGAAACTAAACCTTTTTAAAAAAAACATTATATTTTTATATCTGCAATAAAATATGCTATTAGTCATAAAGATAAACTTGAATGTAACTTATTTTATCTATTCATGAGTAAATGTACCTTGTTTTATATAATATCTACTAATTATATCAAATTTTCCAGTTTGAAGTTATTGCTTTCTTATTTCCAATCTTAAATGACAGTAACAATCTGTATTAGGCTCAATATTAATCCTCTAACTTCGAAGGCTTGAATTTTGAAAAAATATTTATTTTGTAATGCAGTTCCATTTGGTACATATAAATATAAGATCTGTGACCGTTAGTTTTAAAATGCCTCTCATAATTTAAGTGTAATTCATTTTTGGCTTTTCCTGTGAAATTTTCCTTTTTAGACATAACCTGGCTAGGATCGATACTCTTCAAATGATTTATGCAGCAGCCCTGAAAATTAGTTTAACCAAAGAAGGAGTGTAATTTACTGGACTAGACACAACAATTTAATTACAGCATGATAAATTAATAATCAATCCAAACTTCACAATGCTAGAAATACTTGCTCCAATAACTATTTTCTATGAACATTTACTCTCAGAATTCATGAAAAAGGTCTTATAACCACACATTATTACTTTTTAAATAATACAAAGAAAAGATTTTGCATTCCATTAAAAATGTTGATACTGAGATTTCACTGAAAATACATGTTTTTAGACATCTGTATAACAAAATCTGATGTGTTCCATTTACATGACTTTTTTCACATCTCTGCAACAAATTATTGTTAAAAAGCTTATGCTTCTTTTTACTTCATGCTAATCGAGAAAAAACTAGCAGAAATAGTCTTATTACTTGCTTCCATGCAAGTAGAAGGGAAATAAGGGAGTAACATAGGCTGAAGTATTAGTCAAAAGCTGGTTGCTATGTGACTGAAGTTCCTTTGTTTCTAAAGGCAGGAGTTGACAAATTCCTGAATGAGAAAAGTATAAGTTTTTTAAACCTTAAACCAATAACAAGTAATATCTCAAAAACGATGTATTCCAAAAAAAAAAGTGTATAACATAAATTGTGTGTTTTAAAGAGCTCTACATTTTCAGTTATGTAAGTTTTCTCTATCTCTTACAGTTTGCCAATTATACAAAGTTCCATAACATTCATCCAGAATAAAGTAGTATTCAGAGGCTATTCCCGGAAAATTCAAAATATACATTTTATTTTTTAGGTAAATATCTATAATATACACTATTTTAATGAAAATCATCACAGCCATTTTTGAGAAAATCAAAATTTTCGAACACTTTTCCATATAGGGTAGTTTGGAATGGAGGGATTTTCTTGAAAATGTTTTTGTTGCATCCTTGGATGATATCAAACTTAAATACCAAGTTTGTATTCAATGGTCTTTTCGTTTTTGAGCTATGCTGTCCACAGACATAGACACACACATGGACATTTTTCTAAAAATGCTTTTTTTTATTCAGGGGGGTCCCAAAACTGTATTTCCGGTGAAATCTCGGTATCAAATTTTTGGGTGCATTAAAATACCTTCTCTATACACTATGTACATAGTACGTGTACAGAAAGTAAAAAATAAAGGGAAAAAAAAGTATTTTTAGAAGAAGGTCCATGTGTGTATGTGTGTCCATAAACATGATAACTCAAAAACGAAAAGTCAGATAAATACCAAATTTGATATTTAAGTTCAGCATCTTCTAAGGATGTGATACAAAGACCAAGAAAATCACCCTACCCAAACTTACCCTTCATGTGAAAAAATTCCAAATTTTTTATTTTCTCAAAATGTCCCTAATGGTTTTTATTGAAATGCAGTATATTAAAGATAATTACTCAACAAATAAAATGTATATCTTGAATTTTCTGGGTATAGGCTCTGAGATCCTCTTCATTTTGAAAGATTTTTGCATAACTGATAAACTGTAAGAGATAGACAAAAAATGTAGATCTCATTAAAACACAATTTGTCATATTTATTCTATTTTGTAGAGTTAACAATTTCAGAGATATTCTGTGTTACTGGTTTCAATTTTAAAATAAACTTTTCTTAAATAGGAAGTCCTCCTCCATTTCATCCCTCTTTTGTTGCACTCCTGACCATGGAAAAAGGACCAAATTTCAATGTCAATCAAATAGCAACAGCTTAAAAGATTTTGCTATCACTTTAGCCCAGCATGACAAGGAAGCAAGTAATAAGACAATTTCTGCTAATGTACATCTCGAAACCATGTACATAAAAGAATAATCTTTTGTAAGAATTTGTTTGCAGAACAAATACAGAAAATCATGTAAATGGAATACATCAGATTTTTGTATAATGATTTAGAAAACATTCTTATATATTTTGTCCTGCAGAACTGAATGTTTGTAATGCTCTATGACATTTGCAATTATAAGAAAAAAATGCCCTGATATTCATGGATGTGGGAATGATACATTGGCAGATCTTGAAGATCTGAACTTCTTAACCTCCACTCAAAACAGTATTCCAAATTTGGAAATGTTGTATAACTTGAATTGTGAAAGATTTATTCCAATGTTTGAACAACTAAGAATAACCAAGTTGTATTCTGTGCTAAAGTGCATTGATTAAAATTCTAATGTGATGCAATCATAGGACTTTTGTTTGCTCTTCTGTAAACTATTCTTACAAAAGCAAATATGTGTCTCTTCTACTAGATAATTGAGAGACACTTTCATTACACAGTTACACATTTTATTGTAGGAAAAGGATACACAAGGCTAAAGCAATAGTCAAAATTTTGAAATAGGGATTTGCTATGTGATGGTTTTGAATTGTTATGCTCTTTGCATGGCTATGTGAAAAATAAATAGTGTAAGAACTGCTAACTTCATTTGGGCACTATAAATATGCAAATCTGGACTTTCAAATTATTAGTTTACCCCGAAGAACGAAGATGATGTACATCTTCGAAATTTTCGGAGTCAATCCATAAATTACCTAGTTAGAAGTCTGAGAACACTTAAAGTAAATAAATAGTGACTTACTGCTTGAAATTATATAAATTACTTGAGAATTCAAACTAAAAAGATCTTCCAAATATTTAATATCATAAAATCCTTATTTAACATAAATTGGGCCTCTAAATTTTTAATGTGGTGTTATTTTTTCCTCTTACAATTTACTAATTACACAAAAATCATACAGAATGAAGAGGACTTCACTGACTGTTCCCATGAAAATTCAGATAAATATTTTATTTCCCATGTAAGTACCTTTGACATAAGACATTTAAATCAAAATTGTTAAAACCAATTTTGAGAAGAAATAAATGAATACAAAAAAAAAAGATTCCATGTAAATAGTAGTTTGCAATGGGGGAATTTTTCTCAAAGTTATCCTTGGAAGATGCTAGGCTTAAAATAGCAAAATAGTATATTTAACCAATTTTTTACTATCTCTAGCACACACACACGTGTGTGTATATATATACATACACATACAATATACATAGTAGCTAGAGAAGGTATTATATATAACCCAAAATTTGATGTCAAGATAGCACTGGAAATATGTTTTGAGGCCCCCTGATTCCATAAAAAAAAAATTAGAAAAAGGTCCAAGTGTGCATGTTTGTCTGTGGACAGCCTATCTCAAAAACAAAAAGTTCACAAAATACCAAACTTGGTTTTTAACTTTAGCATCTCTCAAGGTTGCAAGACACAAAGATTCTCAAGAAACTTCTTCCTACCCCCAACTACCCTTTACATGGAAAAATTTTTGAATAAAATTTCGATTTTCTCAAAAAAGGTTTTAATGATTTTGATTAAAATGTTGTACATTAAAGTTATTTACATGACAAATAAAATGTATATCTTGAATTTTCTGTGAATAGTCTCTGAAGACCTCTTTTTATTCTCAATGAGTTTTGCAAAATTTTGCATAATGGTTAAACCATAAGAGGTAGATAAAAAATTACTGCACAAAGTGTAGATCTTGTTAAAGCAACCAATGTATATCATGTACGTTTTTCGAGATATTTCTTGTTATTGGTTTCAACTTTAAACTACCCAATTTTTTCAAAAAAAGGACCTTGCAAGTGAGCAATTTGTGACCAATAGTCAGCCTCGCTATTATTATTACTATTATTCTTATTAATTATTGATTATTATTGTGCTTAAATGTGTAGAATGCTAGCTTAAAGCAAGCACAGCTCAAGCTGTCTTCCAAACTAGGTCGCTGCATAAAGGAAAATTCTTTGTGAGGGAGATTGCTATTGTAAGTCACGTACTCTTTTGTGCATGTGCGCGCAACAGAGAAATAAATGAATAGTGATTTCGGGGGAGTGTTGAATTTTGAGAAGTAAGTTTTTTTCCATTGTATTGAGGCAGTCACGTGGTGTTTATGATGCATTTTGGGTAAGGAGAAATGCATTATGGGACACATAGATGCCAAGTTCGCTGTCTTTCTAATCAATGAAAATGAAGCAGCCATGACACCAGATTTTACTATACAAGTAACAGATTGGAGGCTGTTGGGGCTGTCACTATCAAGTTTGGGGTCACCTACGCGCAATCATGTCAAGTCCAGGGAACACTCACTGTCAAGTTCGAGAGGCACGCATACTCATTGTCAAGTTGCTATACAATGTGAAGGTCGGTTGTTATATATATCATAGGCAAGTAACGTGATAAAAGTTATTAATTCTATGAAACAAGTAATGTTAAATCGTCAAAGATTGAAAGTTGTAAGATGTTATAGAAACTAGAGTAAAGTAGCATGTAATGCAAAGTGCTTGTCTGAATAAGTAACAGGGTCTAGTCACGAATAAATTCATATACTAAAGTGAAAGTGTGTTAAATATTTCAACAGACAACTCCTAACTACTCTCATTGTTTCTCCACCCCGAGAGAGTCAAATTCCATGCAGATTGAGTGATGCTGAGGCAGCCATCATAGCAGACGTCAAAAACAGGTACATGGAGTGATCTGCTGGGAGTATGCCCAGACACACTTAATACACAGTGGGGAACGACCCGACATGTAGCAAGACAAAAACGAGCATACTACTACATACTTGTCACCCACAATGCGGACAAATAAAGCTACAAATTGTTTCGCATAGTGACCAGCTTTTCAAAAGATTTGGCTGTTGCTTTATCAAACTGATTTTTTTTTTTTTTTTTTCTGAAATTGCTTTATTTCTGGATTCAGGAGTCTCAAAACCTCTATTTCCCATAGAATTATGGTATCAAAATTTTTGATGATATGCAACTTACTATAGGTAAGTAATAGAGAAATTAAAAATGTAATGTGTTCCATCCACATGACTTTCTCTGCCTGTTCTGCGGCAAACTATTCCTAAAAAAATCTTATTCCCTACTTAATACTAATCATATTAAAATTTGCAAAAATGGTTTTGTTGTTTGTTATTCTCTTGTACAATGAGAATAAGGAAATACTATAAACTAAAGCAATAATAAAATCTCTGAAAAGCTAGTCATCCTGTTTGACCAGGATGAAAAACTGTGATTGCTGACTTCCCATTTGAGAAAAATTGGAAAATTTAACCACTAACAAGGAATATTTAGGTAAAAATTAAACTTAAAAAAAATCACAACCAGTATATAACATAAATTGTGTTTTTTAAGGAAACCTACATTTTTTGTGCAAAAATATTTAGTCTATCTCTTACAGTTTACCAATTATACAAAGGTCATCTAATATAAAAGGGCTTCAGAGGCTATTTCCAGAAAATTCAAGATACCTACATATTTTATTTGCCAGTCAATATCTTTTAATAAATGACATTTTAATCCAAATCATTAGAGCCATTTTTAAGTAAATTGAAAGTTTTAAGAAATATTCCATGTAAAGAATAGTTTTGAGGGGAGGGGGGAGTTCCTGTACATTTTGTTGTTGCAACCCTTGGAAGTCATTGAACCGCAATACCAAGTTTGGCACTTAACAGACTTTTCATGTTTAATTTATGCGTTCATATTCATGCACAGACCTCTTTCTAAAATTGTATTCAGGGATTCTCAAAACATGTATTTCTGGTGAAACCTCTGTACCTACTATGTAGATTGTAAGTGGTAGAGAGAGTAAAAATGGGAAAGGGTTTCCATTACTATATCTGGAACTTGTGTTGACAAGGTGTCTACTAAGGCACATATTGAATTGTTCAATAGATAAGCAGGACAGCCTAAATGGCATCATTTAATATACATTTAAGGCATTTTTGAATTAAATTATATATTGTTGCTCTATGATTGCCAAAATTAATATTGCCATTATCTCTGCAGTGTATATATATGCTTTTTAGTATAAAAACCACCAGACTGATCTGACAATGCTATTACTATGTGTGCTTAAATCACATATAGATACCTACTTGGGCACCTGCAAGCACAGATATTCTGCGAAAGCAAGGTTGGAGTGAAATCTATACCCTTCTAATGTAAAATAGCTAACTGTAACTTTTTAAAATAATCAAGCTTGGGCTCTTAGGGCTGTTCTCTTTTTGCTGTATTTCTTTATTGCGGAGAACTGTGTTGGGAAGATCAAGGATTGTAAAATGGTGACATGCATACAACTGGTACTAAAGAATGCAATATAATTTAAGGTACTATAAAATTTAAATGAAGATACATTGCTCTGTACAGTTTAATTAGGTACAACTACTTCTGTAAGCAAACTTTTTACCAGACAGTTTACCATACATTGCAACTGAAGTTACTGACTTCTGCCATATAATTCTACTTCACTAATTTATTTACACCACAGAAGTTTTAATGTACAAGTTTGCATACATTACATGCTTACCTATGCAGTAGTACATAATTTTTTTATGCAATTTTGTAGTTGACACATTTGGTGTTGCACCTTACATTTTGTTGCTGTTTATATATTTAGTGAATGCAATTTACTATACTCCTCCAAAATTACAGCTTATATAATTTAAAATACTTTCATCCAATTACTAAACCTTTAACAACACCTTAAACAACATCCATGACTTTACAACACTACATACAATTTTTTAACACAAAATATAAATGGAATGCTTTATTTTAAACTTTAGGAAACAAACATGTATTTTGTAAATATTAAGTAATCTGAGTAAAACATATAAAAAGCATTAACTAAAATATGTAGTTAAATGGGCAAGACATCTAAAGAGATCAAAGAGAAAAAAGATTATGTTTAAATATCTTTTGCTTACGTTACACAAAAAACATTCAAAACCGAAATGCTTTAATCATTGCTAATACCGCCACTTACTTAAAATATTTTGCAAATGTTCACCAAAATCATTGCTTTGCATCATAACCTTACATCATAATTTAAGAGGTTATGAAAGACCATTTATACAAATATATTTTTACTTTCTATCTCTCACCTAAGAAAGAGGAAGTAATGCATCCATCGTTTTGTACTTCACCAAAAATGCACATCTTTAGGCTGTTTAAAAACTTTTATGGTTTGGTTAGGTTAGGTTAGGTTAGGTTAGGTTAGGTTAGGTTAGGTTAGGTTAGGTTAGGTTAGGTTAGGTTAGGTTAGGTAGGATAAAGGTAAATTATAAAAGTCAGCCTCCATGTGGTAGAGAAAACTACATTATGCTGCTGATGCTATTTACTGGCACTGGATAGAAGTTATTCAGGGGTAGTAATGGGCCAATGGGATTTTCTCTGTTGAAACTCAACACAAACTGTAAAATAATCAATGTTTTTTTTTTAAAGTGACGTTTAGAGAATGTTGTTACTATTCGTTTGGCAATAGAGTTTTATTTGATGTACCTAATATTTTGTTTCTTTTATTGCATTATGACTGTTGTGTAACCACCACTACTCTAATATGGGTTGGTTAAAACTGTATGATTTAGTAATGTTGTAGGTCCCTGATATTGGAAAACTATTTTTGAACAATAGGTGAATATTTAACAGCCAATTTTAATTCATAAGGTAACTTGAAGTTAGAATGCAATTCCTTATCAAGTTTTCTAATGCAGTTTTTCCAATGTAGATACCTGTAAGTTTCCTAGTACTAAAAATTCCTGAAGTATAATATAGGTAGCAATTAACTAATGAGTCTTTTTTTTCCACAAGTTTCATGAAGATGGATACTTAAGTAGATCATATGATACTGATTTTGTGTAACAGTTTTGATGAAACTTTGTGTAAAAAAGACTAAGTTTATTACTATATTAACTTGAACTTCACAGTGTATCACTTCCATATTTATTACTAATACTCCTAAAATATACTTCCTAAAGTATTGTTCCTAATAGTTCTTCCTAATACAAGTGGGGGGAAAGAAATAAGTGGCAACATATAAATCTTTTGTGAACCATTTATTTTACAATCATGAGACTCTAAAGGCCTTCAATATAATTCTCTGCAGCATGTGGTGAAGTTGCAATGTACCAGCAGCAACATTGTTGATGCCAGCAAGAGAGTGCCATATAGTTGGAAGCATGGCATCTCTGATGCAAAATGCATCCATCGGAGTGGTTCTTTCAACTTGGGGAACAGATGAGTCACATGGAATAGGGTGGGCACTCCAGAACATCCTATTCCCATTGTGCAAACAGGTTTTGCACAGAAACTACATTTTAACAATGAGCGTTGTTTGCTGCAAAACAATGGGTGGATTCTTGACACAAAAGTTGGATTGTTTCCTGTGCAGTGCAGGATGAAGATGAAGTTCCAGAAACCTGCAGTAGTACACTATATTTATGGTCTGGTTTGGAGGAATTGCATGCTGTATAATGACACCATGTTTGTTGTATCCCAATATGAGCATCACCTTGACTTTCTCCAGTTTCTGACATGGCTTCTTGAGTCAGGGAGATAATGAGTGGTGCCATTCAATTGATTGGTGCAGAAGTTTTGGTTTATAAGAGCACATCCATGTTTCATAAAGTGCAATGACCCTATCAAGGATGCACAACCAACCTTCCTTCGTGTCTATAACATGCCACAAATGAGAGCATATCTGTGCCATTTTTGAACATTTGTAAGGTGGTATGATGCACTTTTTTGGTAACAAAGGACAATGTACAACACATCAACATGGTAGTGTAGATTATTCTTACCTCATTAGCCAATTTCTTAGAAGTCCACCTCCTGTCCACATACAGCAAAGATTGAATAAATTCTTGGCTCTACCTGATTACTGATGCACACTTATCACATCCTGCATGAAAAGCTGCAACCCAACGAGCCAGGCGATGGCAATGCGTCATTTCTATATTATTCATATAGCCCAGAGTAAGATTCCCCAGTATTTTTTTCACAAGCTATTTGCATCTTCATCCATGCAAGTTGCTCTAACTTGGAAAGCATCCCTTTAGGGTGATGTGATTTGACAACCTATATTTAGCCAACGCCACTCCTATCACTGCAGCACTTACACCAGAGTTGAATAGCTCCACCCATCCTCTACATGTGCTGCCAACATTCCTGCACAGGAATAAAACAGTGTTGCCACTTATTTCTTTCCAACTCTGATAGATTGCATTATAAATCACCATTCCTAACACTGGGGCATATCATGTGGGCTAGCTAATTAGCCCAGCTGCAAAACCCAGTAAGTCTGTAAAGAAAGAATAACTATTAAATTTATAAATAAAGAATAATATGTTCCTAATCTGTTGGCTGTTTGCATTCTAGCCTATTGTTACTGCATATACTGGGCTCCTTGCAATAAAACTCAAGTCTGTTTGCAGTGGCGGCTCGTGGATTAAAAATTTAGGTGTTCACAAAATCAGCAATTTACCACCACCACAGCCGCTGCCGCTACTGCTACCGCCGTCGCCGCCACATAAAATCCAGTAATATTAGAAACAATGATAGTGCCTAATAACAAGAATTATAAATTTGTTACACAAATCATCACCCATCCAGCATTGTAAATATGTTGAATATCTCCGAGAGTTAACAGCAAGATGAGGTGATGAAGGGGTGAAGTCCTTTGATGCAGTTCATGTGAAGAATGGTATTTCCAGTGAATAATATTTACATTGTTTGAATTACGTAATTAACACCAAATTTATTAGTACAGAAATTCCACGCGCCGGTTTTTCAAATGTGCAAACTTTTCTAACACTCGGTGATTAAAGTCTTTTATGCTGTTGACCAGTTTGTTCTCAATATCAAGCATTGCCAGTGCTGAAAGTCAATTCTTTTTATTGTGGAAAAGCATATTTCTGGTTCTGATGTAATCAAGGTCGTAGTGCTAATAATCTTCAGTAGCTCGGATAATTGCAGAAAAGTTTCTTCGTTGAAGTTGTTTTCTGTTTTGAACTGCTTAACTCTCTCTTAAGCTTAACTCTCGCATAAAATGCAAATTACTAAGAAAAATAGTGCGTCTCACAGACTGCAGTTGCACTTCCGGATAGTTTCAACTAAATCTCAAAGATAGCAGCACCTCTCGCTGATAAACAGAACCCTTGAGGTGTTCATGTGCACGGTCGCACTGTGCTCATTTTTGGCTGTAAAATTCCAAGCTGTTTTGTTGGCCGTGCAAGCGCAGAGCTGCTAAACGTTAGTTATACGCTAGCACACAAGGCCTGTGCTACAAGCGTCGTTGCCACATACTCGGGTTCTCGGCTGTGTTCAATCTGAAGAGCAGAGTGCGGCATATTTAAACAAGTGGCACCGGAGAGCGCATTTTATTAAATGCTTCCTGAAAGAGAAAAAGAAGATCCATTAAGAAATATTGGAGGTTCAAGTGCTCTTGTGCTCCTATACAGCAGCCGCCGCTGTCTGTTTGCAATGTAATATAGTAAGTCTTCTCATATGGGAGTCGATTACTGACCAATGTGGTATAATGGGATATCTGCAGGATGAGATATATAGGGAGAAGTCACTACAACAAATACCTCTCCTGTCATGTGAAGCATAACCGATGAGAATCGAGGACAGCTGAAGCAGTTCCTCATATGTTTTGTATAGTCAGTCTAGTGTTTTTTATTATTAAAGATGGATTTCTTAATTTGCCTAATGGATGCAAAATCAAAAGTTATCTATTTCAAAAATAGAAAGGTTTGTTTTTCAATTTAAAGGCGTGTTTTTTTATAATATATTATTATTATTATTATTATTATTATTATTATTATTATTATTATTATTATTATTAACTGCATGTATTAAATTCATTGACAGTATTTACTTTGTCATAGATAGCCTTCATTAAATCCATAACAAAATGCAAACATAATTTGGCAGTAAAAATCTTCAGTTGGAAGAACATGGTTGATAAAAATATGCTATGAGCTGTCATGATTAAAAACATGCACTTATATCAGTATTGCACTAACTCAGAATAGGTACAGCTGGTCTGATGTTACAAATCATACATTGCTCATTTTGGTTTCATGGAGTGGACCAGTGGATCATTTATTTTTCAATGACAAGCATTGACAAAGTTAATATAATTGACTGGGGAGTCAGGCTTACTAGATTTTCTTGTAGATTAACTCCACATGGCATACAAAAAATATCTAGCAACACAATGCTGTCATCCCCGTAGTTTAGGGGTAACGTGTTAACCTCTAGTTCCCAAAATTGTAGGTTCAAACCTGGCAAAGGATGATAGATTTTATCTATTAGGTGTCTTTTACACCCAATATAGAATGGGATGCTGAGAACCACAGCAGTTGAAGAGTGTCCATAAATAATACTCAATATTGTTTACCCTGCTGCTAAAATGTTTTTAGTAAATAGCTTTGGATTCATTACATTTTCAGAGTGAACAATCAAAGAATGAATGAACAAACTTGTACGCATATATTCTGATGCTGGACTGATGCAGTTTATGAACAAACATGTCTCTTACATTTAGTCCTAATATGAATCCAGGAATTGAACTCGCAACACAAAATAAAACAAAAACTAATGCACCTTGTAATCCACAATTCCATGCTGTGCAGGAAAATTCTAATGACATGACTTGGAGGTGAGCAGTTGCCTGCTAGCAAGCCCCTTTCTTAAACTGGCATGCACAAATCTGGTGTTATCCAGACTCCTACGTTTAAGGCTGGTTTAAATCGCTACAGGACTAATTTTTGATAACTTAATTTCTTGTTTTCTTGGTATTTATATCAAACATATAACATAAAATTTATGTGCATTTAGTTTGGGTAACCTGGGACTCCCAGATACCTCTTCAGCTTCACCACTAATGACAAGCAAACAACAAAAATGTTACACAACAAGAGAATTGTGATTAAAATAATTCCTGCAAAACCAATGAGATTTGTTCAACCTCCAGATGTTAATTTTTAGGTAGTACAAAATTGCAATTTGAGAGTGAAAGAATTTTTTTTATAGTGTTTAACACCCGCTTATTACTACTTGTGACACTGCAGGCAATGACACTGATAATACATGGAATGAAGATGGAGCAATAGGGGAATGTGATGGTGGGGGAAACCAGAGAATCTGGAGACACCTCCCACCCCTGCTGTGCTGCTTTGTCCATCACAAATCTCAAATGCAGTCGCTTGGAATCGAACCCAGGCCATAAGAGTGAAAGAATGATGAGGAATAAAATATGTCACAGAAGCAATGCAAAATCCACACGAAAGGGGTTTTATATAATATATAAAAAATATATATATGACGATATATGCATGGTAAAAGTGTGGATACATGTTGAAAAACGGGGGCAGAATTTTCAAACGTTCTTTAAACAAAGTCCAATGTTGCACATTTTAGTGTGGTAAAGATGAACATGAAAATACAGCATCGTGAAATGTTTGTATAATGTTTCACTTTTGTGATAAAATTCAGAATAAATACAAGGGCAGAACCAGAATTTCTGTAAGGGGGCACACTGCGTGATTTCGTGGTCCTCCCAGAAAATTTTAAAAAAATGTTTCCTCAAATACTTAAAATCTGAGCATTTGTACTTTACATTTAAAAAAAAAGCACTTGTATTATGCAAAAAATAGCACCTATGTAAGGACTGAAGATGCCAACTCCCTTTCTACTTACATTTTTACTTAGTTGATAAAACTTATCTTTCAGTGTTTTTAACTATTAAATCTGTTTTGAGGACGATACCAATGACAGTGAGATAACCTCAATTTGAGTAAGCTCTTATACTGAATTTGAAGATGCTTCATTGTCCCGCTTTTGGTAAAAACTTGGTTCATTTTCCTCTTCTTAATTATGAAACAATCAACTTTGTAAGACACAAACCACACAAAATCTTTGTAAACATAATGGCAGACTAGCACAACCATCAGAAACACAACACTGTTTTAACATGTGTCATTTCCTCCCATCTTCTTGGCTGTTTTCAGAGAAATGTTTAAAGTCTTTAATCACTGTACCTGAATAAATTTAACTTAAGTTTATGTTTATTTTAGTAATATTGGTTCCAGTTGATTAACTTTAATTTGAGATTTATTATGTTGCAGCCTGTCATTTTTTTTTTCTTTCTTATTAATGTTTTGCTTGTGAGGAGGGGCACACATCCCTGTGCTGTCACTCTGGATCCACCCTTACATACAGTTACAAAAAGTTATTCTGTTAGCATGACAACATGAATGTTAGATATAGCTTATAGCCAGAATAAGAATGCATATATAGCTTTAAACTTAGAATTGTGATAATTTAGACAGAAGGAAAGTTAGCAAAATTATTTTTTCAGAGTTTTTATAAAACCAAAATTGATCTATATACCAATGTAGAAAAAAAAAATTGTACTGTCCAGTAATTAGCAAAATTGATGATTACTAAACCCACTTAGGAATTTCATACATTAGAAGCGATGAAAATTAGGACAAATTTCTAGGTAAATAAAGTATTGTAGAACTTTTACCTAGCTATTTAGTCAGTATGAAGAGGACCTCCAAGAGAATTAAAGAACACTTTTTATTAGTTGAGCAAATATCTTAAATATATGGCTTAATCGAAATGGTTCAAGTTATTTTAAAATAAATAACAAATCATTTTCTATGTAAAAGATAGTTTAGGATGGGGGCAATATTTTCTTGAAAATGTTTGTCTCTCATCCTTAGAACATTGCGTGCAACTATGTCCTGCACCGTAATCACTGAAGTGTGTGTACAGCTTACTTTGTAAGTCATGGAAGATTATTGGCATCCACCATTACATATGTGTTGTAGATGCCTGTTGTAATGGCAAGTTCTTTTGATATTGAATATGTTAGAAAGTTCTTTGACATCAAAGCCTGCATAGTTACAATGGAGTAAGTTTGAGAACACCTGTGGTGTATTGCATGTGAATGACCTCTGGAAATTTCCAGTCATGTGACCAACTTTTAGTGCCAGCTGTATAACAGAATGCTGTTTGAAAAGTGCCAAGCAATTTTAGAGCACAATGCAGGGTTTTAAATTATTATTAATTAAATGAGTACCAAATGATATAGGGAGCTGAATTTTTTTTTTTTTTTATGTTTATTAAACCCATTTGTCTACTGTATAATATGTATTACATGTATGAGAAGTTTCTTAAATATTTTAAAAAAAATCTTGCTTAGGGTGATTTGCTCGGATAAGGTTTTTTTTTTTTTTTTTCGGGGTTTTCCCTTATCTTGAAAAGACAAATATTGAGATTGAGTAACTTTAAGCTCCATGGACCCAAGACCATTTGAACATCATTTCATTCACTGTCCGACATGACCAACCCGGTTAAAGGACGTTAAGCAAAAAAAAAAAAAAAATACCAAAATGATCAATGATTAGGCATATAAAACCTTACTAAAAAGAAAGTTCAGGCTAAATAAATGAAAGTATAAATATTTGTTCAATTGGTCTGGTATTTTATTTTTTAAAATACAAAAAAATGAATTCATGTAACCTGCAACTGAAAAAAAAATTACCAAAAAAAGTCGTGCACACGCACACGCACATGCACACACAGGCATAATACACCTGATGATGAAAATGGCATAAAACAAAAGGATACAGTTTTAACATAGCAATTTAGCAGTTGTGTTGTTGCATAGTTAAATGGTTGATTCACATTGTATGCATCATCTAGTTACACCTCTGTAATCCATTTTGATAAGTAGTACACTGATTATTTGCATGTGTACAAGGACCGCCGTTATCAAATGCACATTCATCACTGAAGCTTGAATATATACCTATCCTCTCTAACATAGATGATAGAAACATTTCATCAAGGTCTGAAAACTATGATTGGCAATTCTCATAGAATTTTTGGATCATGATTAGATCATGATTGGTACTAAAAGGGTTAAAAGAGCAGTGAAGCCCTGCACAGTGTTCAACTTTCACTGGGAATGCATTGCATGCAAGAGTTGAGTTCAACAGGAATTTCATAGCAAGCTGTATTGTCGCTGCAGCAAACATCTAAAAGAACTTGCTACTGGCACAGATGTCCACTAATATGTGTTACAATGAATGTCAAAATCGCCTATGACTTGCAAAGTAAGCTGTACACATGCACATTTGGTGATTATGGCTGCAGTGAATAGTCTCAATACTGAATTAAATACAAAGTTTGATATTTATCCACAACTTCTTTTTGAGTTGTGCTGTTCACAGATAAACAGTATGAATCATTTTGTTTTCTTTCTAAAAATACACATTTTCTGTAACATTTTGATATTGAATTTTTGGGTAGAATACAAATATTTCCTCAATCTTTTACAAGTAGGTGACAGAGATAGTAAAAATTGATATGCAAACAATATTATCACACATTCTTATCTTAGACCCAACTTCTGTTTTTACGTGTTCCAGAATGACACAGACAAAATATGGCAACTTAGATGCTAAGAATACAAATACATTTTACAAATCATAAATAAATTCATAAAACACTTTTAACATTACTGCCCACACATTAAGTTTAAGCCATGTAGTTATTAGGTACATTTCTTATTTTTATCCATATGATTCTATTCCTTAATAAATAATAAATCTTTAATAACATTTATTTCACAATGGTGATGTTATGCATTAGAGCACTTTTGCCTCTGAATACAGTTTTCTAAAATAATTTCAAATTTAAAGAATCTCTTTAAATTTAAGTAAGCGAACTTTATTATAATATGTTTACGAATGCTTTTTATTTTAAATATAGCTACATTAAAGCTTAGAAAATGATGTAATGGCAGATAATTTTTTAATACAACAGCTGTCTTATGTCAGTGTTAAAAAACACGGTATAAAATGATATGTAAGCGGAGGAAGTCATTTGTTTTGTTACCTGAGCAACGTAAGGACAGAGCTGCTATGGTGCTCAAACGCTTTTCTAACTCCAATCCATTCACATCAATTGTACATACATATAAAACATGAACAGTGCATTGCATCAACAAATAGGTTTTCAAACACCTTAAAACATTCATTCCATTTATACTACATTCAAACATACTTTTAAAAAACTGGGAGGGAACGTCAACTGTTCTTTGGTTTCACGTGCAAGGCAGGAGAATTATTACACCTTAGCTGTTGTCCTCTGTCGTTCGTGCATGGTTTGTGTGACCGTTCATGATTATTGATGGAGTTTGGATCCCGCCATCTTCTGTAATATCAGGTGAGGTTGGTGTTGCTGCCTGAAGTGCCTCTTTGAAACCTATTGGAGGAATGTAGAACCACCATGCCAGGAAGAAAAACAATAATGAAGCTGCTTTGCCAAGAAATGCCAGCGCAAGCATATATCTATAACAGTCATGAAATTAGAATTAATGATTAGATTAGAAAGCATTCTGTAGGGTCGTTTAGGCCAGAAAGCCACTGAACATAGAACTTGTCAAGGCATATACATGTATACATATGTTTATGTACTATATACTATGAAAAAAAAAAAAAAAAAAAAAAGTATAAAGCCCTAGTGCTAAAAGCATAGGTTACAAAAACAACAGAATACTTTTTTTTTTTTTTTTTTGCATGCACATAAAAACAAAGAGTATCAAAATATAGTGTTAAAATGTATAAATAAATATAATTTCATTATATGTAAAACTAATGTTATGTCAGATGATAGTTTTCAAATTATCCATATAATAGTTACCAGTAGTAATTATATAAACTAAAACATGATTATTGTATTATGTACTCTTCATAAATGTCAACAAAGTACAATACATATTTACAAATATGTTATAGAATTTCCAATGCAAAGATTTACAATTATGTACTAGAGTGTAAAATATCAAAACATCAGGCTTTACAGACTTTGTGTCATTGCTAAATACTCAACAAAAAAAATTCATTTGACACATTCGCGCAAGTCAAAGTATAAATCAGTTTAATTTTAATATAAAACACACACACTAATATACACAAAATGCAATACATTGTAATATGTATTAATACAATGATTATTAACGGTATTGTCAGACAGATTTGTCACTTAAATATTCATCTACAGAGTAAAATGATTTATTGCAAAGGTATTCCTTAAGAGAGGCCTTAAAAGCCCTGAAATTCCCAACATTTTCTTTGAGATTACTGGGGAGAGCATTAAATATCTTGATTGTTTCATAATATACACCTTTCTGAAAGCAACAAAGATTGGCATTGGGACGATGAATCAATCCCTTTTGTCTAATATTAATGTTATGAATTTCCATGTTTGTTATAAAACTATTACCCCAGAATATTATTCCATACTCGATGATGAAGTTAAAGTAGGCAAAATACACCAACTTAAGTGTATCGATTGAGTGAAATTTAACCAGTGCACAGAGAGCATAACATGCTGAGCTAAGTTTAGGTGTGATGTGATGTGCGACTTCCAGTCCAAATGCTTATCTACCTGAAGGCCAAGAAATTTGACTTCATTTAGCTCTTCTAACAATGTATCATTAATTCCTATTTCTATGTGCGTTTGTGGTGAGCAAGTAGTTATAAATTTAATTGTTTTTGTTTTTTCAAGGTTTACTGAGAGTTTGTTTGCTTTGAACCAATGTGATATACAATTTAGAACATAGTTTAATTTAACTACACATTCATTGAAATCTTTATTTGTTACTAGAACACTAGTGTCATCTGTGAATAAATACTTGCAAAACTGTTAATGTATAATGGGAGGTCATTTATGTAAACCAAGAACAAAAGAAGCCCTAAGATTGATCCCTGGGGAACACAATGTTTTAATGATTTCCATTCTGAGGCACTATTTTGATACCCATTGGAGTTATTAATTTCGACCCTTTGTTTTCTCTTCTCTAGGTATGAAATGAACCAATCTAATATGTTATTCTTTATTCCATAGAAATTTAGTTTAGCTATCAGAATCTCATGATTCACACAGTCAAAAGCCTTTGCTAGGTCACAAAAGATTCCACCGACATGTTCCTTTTCAATTAGTGCTGTTAACACTTTATGTGCGAGCTTGTAGGTTGCATTATCTGTCGCTACTCCTTTTCTAAAGCCAAACTGTTCTTTGGCAAATAAGTTGTTCTTTTCCAAGTAATTATAGAGCCTATTGAACATTACTTTCTCAAATACTTTTGAGAAAACAGACAAGAGAGATATAGGTCTATAATTTGATATATTATCTTGTTTTCCTTTTTTAAAAAGTGGTTTGACAATACAGTACTTCATTCTGTCAGGAAATCTTCCACTCTTTAGTGATTCGTTACATAAATAGCTAAGGGGAATGCATATTAGGTCAGAACATGTTTTTAGGATTTTATTTGATATTTCTATCATATCCAGAGGAATTTTTGGTCTTGAGCAAATTTATTATATTTTTTATTTCAAATGGTGTAGTCATTTTTACTTTAAATTCAGGGACTTTGTTTACAAAAGAAGTTTTCAAAAAATGTATTGCTGATTCTTTACATCCATAGTTTATTTTTAATTTGTCTGTTACATTCAAAAAGAAATTGTTGAAAACATCTGCGACATTTTGAGGATCATCAATTTTTTGATTACTGAGAATTATGGGGGAAATACACAGAGATACAATTGGTAAACACATGAGAACAGATTAAAAGAACACACGAGAAATGTAAAACATCTTGTGTGTTACATTCACATTACTTTCTATAGCTATTCTTGAATGAATTATTCTTGCAAAAACTTATTATTCTATCTGTTTCATGTTAATAGAGATACATTTGCAGAAATGTATTTATTACGCATTTAGGTACAGGTTAGTTAAGGCACTTTTAAAAGCTGGCACTATGTAATAATTTTGAAATTCTTTTCTCTGTAGTTATGATAAAAAAGTTAGTACAATTCAAACAAATAACACAAATATGTTGGAAATGGTTAATTCCATTGAAAAATTGTGTTCGACATAAACTGTTTGGTTTACTCAGATTTTTAGCTTTTGTGAGAAATTGTATCTCTCTTTCAATATACCCATTATACTAAAGCCATTCAGAACGAAGAGATCATAGGTTATTTGCTACAAATTTAAAATATCTTAAACATTGGTAAAAACAATCTTAATGAAAGGGTGTTTTGGATCAGTGATACATATGAATAGAATATTTTTGAGTTGGGTTTGTAACACTTACATACATAAGAAATACTTAAGTGTTACAAACCTAACTCAAAAATATTCTTTTAAACATGAGTATTTGGTATTTTAATCAAAATCGTTAAGAACCATTTTTGAGAATCTCAAACACATATAAAAAAAAATATCCATGTAAAGGGTAATTTTGAGGTGGAGAAATTTTACTTAAAATATTCATATACATCCTTGGAAGGTGCTGAACTTTAATACCAAGTTTCCAAATTACACAAATTTTGTTTCCGAGTTATGCTGTTATGCACCCATGCACATGTGCACACCTTTTACTAAAAATACTTTCCTTCAGATTCAGAAAGCCTCAAAATGCATATTTCTGGTAAAATTTTTATATCAAAATTTTGGGAGGAATACAATACTTCATCTATTTGAAAAATAGGTAAGTACAGAGCAATTGTTCTGTCTCTAGGCTATGACGCCTGTATGCATGATTTGCTTGCACTGGAATGACTACTAATGGTGAATGATCTACTCATGACTACATTTTGTCGGCCATGTGGTCAAATTTAGTGCTATCTCTATTCTACTGTAAAGACTAGAGTTTGTCATTGTGAATATCAAACATCTGAGAACTACTTTAGGAAATTATTATTATTGTTGCTGTTCTTATCCTATTATTAGTTCGCTTTAATGCCTATTGATAAATTGCTGCTTGAACAAATTAAATTAAATTTTATTTAGGAATGCTCTAATTGCTGCAGTTCTCATCCAATTGTATATTATGCATGAAAGGCTGCTTAAATTTGCTATCAGGACTATTTCTCAGGCTTGAGGTTCTTTTACATGCCATAACCAGTTTTATTTCACTTCCAAAGGAAGCAATGCTGAAGATTTTTACACCAAAATAATTCATAGCCCTCTGCTATGTTTGAATCTGTGGCCTTGGGAACCAAAGGCTAGTATGGATTCCTAGAACACAGAGGAAAATATGCTTGAATAAAACAATTTTTTATGTATTATATATATGCTAAACCAAAACTATGTAAACAGGTTTCAGAAATTTCAGGGGACATTTTCTATTATTCCAGTTCCAAATATAAATACAGCCAGATGTTTGGTTAATAAGTTTAGGACAATGGAATCACTAAATGCTAACCTAAGAAGGAAAAGAGCCATGTTCTAATAGAGAAAGGAACTAACAAAATTGGTGCATCATTTGAATGGTTTCCAAGAAAGTCTCCAAGATATGTTGCATTGCAAATAGGTGTTTCAAAAACTTCCATTCATAAAGTTGCTAAAATGTTAAAATTAAAACTCTACAGAAAACTTTAGTTCATGACTTACAACTGTGTAACAAGAAATGCCAGAAATATCCCAATGCAGATGGACACCACTTATAACAAGGTTAGTACTCTTGTAGTGCAAGCTACTGTTACTCATAAGTGTGCAATGTGAAAGTTATTGGGGGAAAAAAAAACATGTATATGCACACACAGACCTTTTTCTAAAAATGTCTTTTTTTATTCAGGGGGTGCCAAAATGTGTATCTGGTGAAATTTTCAATTGATGCATCTGAAGGTGGAGTGATCGAAATGTCTATTATTGATGCAAACATTGAAGAGATGAAGATTTCACAGCCAGCGCAATTTTTTATGGCTTCAATAACTTAAGAAATTGTATTTATTGTATAAACTTATTGGAAACATACCCAATGTTGCCATTCATCTGCTTATAGAACAATTATGCAATATTCAAATGATGGAAAAATGGAATGAAGAGTGGATTACCAGTAGGTGGCTGTTCCTTAATACTGTTCAATATAGACTTGAATGTAGAGAGTTTATAATCAACCATATTTTCATCGTATCTTTCTGGACATGGTAAATTCAGAGATTTGTTTTGAACAATTTAAAATAGTTGTTATAAAAGCCTTTGTCTGTATAGAGTAGTTTCATCTGTGGAACACATTTTCACAAGTAGATTTTATTTCATTATAATTTAAATAGTTACATCAAGGATTATAAGCTTCCTCTACATCATATTTTAAAATATAAATGCTGTTTAAAAGAGTTTGAAAAGTTTATTAATGTTACTTTTTCTAAAGTTAAAAGTTTATATTAGATGTTATATTGTTGAATCAAATATTATGATAGTTATCTTTTTTGTATGTTATCATACTACATATTATGTTATTGTGTGTTATTGTCTATTATGTTATGGTATGTTGTTATATATTTAAAATTATAGCCCTAAGATACTTTTTACTTTCTCTACCCGCACTATGTACTTAGTGTATAGAGAAGGTACCTATTGTACTGCACCCAAATCTCAATACCAAGATTTCACTGGAAGTACATGTTTTGAGACCCCTGAATCCAACCATTTTTTTTTAGAAAAATGTGTGTGTGTGTGCGTGCATGTGTGAGTGCACGTGTGTATGCACGCAAAAAGACTGCTAAATACCAAACTGGATATTTAAGTACAGTATCTTTCAAGGATGCGACATGAAGATTTTCAGGAAAATCCCCACCCCCCCACCCCCAACTAACTTTTACATGGAAAAAATTTGAAAATGTTGGTTTTCTTAAAAATGGCTATAGCAATTTTGATTAAAATCTCTTTCTTATATTTAAGATATTTACATGCTAAAGAAAACGTTTATCTTAAATTTTCTGGGAATAACCTCTAAAGACTTCTTCATTCTGGATGAATTTTTTTGAATTTTGCATCACTAGAAAACCATAAGAGATAGACAAAAACTTACTACACTGAAATAAGATCTCCTTAAAACATACAATTTATGTCTCATACATTTTTTTCCTGGATATTCCTTGTTATTGGTTTCAGTTTTAAAATACTCGATACTTTTCTCATACAGTAACTTGTCAACAGCTGGTCATGCAAAGAATCTGATTTCAGTCCCATAGCAACCAAATTTTAAAACATTTGAATGTCGGTTTAGTCTAATGTATTTCCTTATTTCCCTTCAACTTATAAGGAACTAAGCAATAAGACCATTCTGATAATGTTTATCTTGATTAGAATGAAGCAAATAAAAGAATAAGCTTTTTAACTATAATTTTTTATAGAGATGTTGAGAAAGTCATGTGAATGCAACACATCAGATTTTTTAAAAAAGGTTAATAAATGGAGATTCAACAATGACGATGACAATGATGATGATGATGCCATCAAGCAAACAGTTTAGCAATATGAGTCAGTTTTAATGATGGTTCTGATTGAAAGACAATTCTAAGGTTATTGGAGAAGCTTGAACAAACCAGTTTAACAATTAGTGAATACGTGAAGTGTAATTTCCAGTCTTTAGTACCACAATGCTCTGTAGATATTCATGAGCTCCCCCTAAAAACTGCTCGATACTGTTGTGCCAAAGAGCAGAAAAGCCTTGCAGGATGATTATAATATTCAAGCTGAAAGAATCCAACAATTAAAGCGTGTGAGGTATTGCAATTGGTTCTTCAACTTTTGGAAAGATACCTGGATGTACTGAAAATGAAATGATTTACTGATGAGGCTCGGTTTCATGTCTACATGAATACTCAAAACACAAGAATATGGACATTTGAAAATTATAGTGTATACTTTGAGTCATTACATCATGCAACAAATTTGAAATCTTTTGTGTAACTTTTGGTCAGATGATCATTAGGCCAATTATGTTTGATAAAACTGTGTTTACTGATGTGTATGAAATTATTTTCATGGACTTCATGGATCAGAGTTGTGATACTATACTATACAAGAATATTTTCAATAGGATGACACCACAACCTAGAGTACAACCATAACCTCTAACAAATTCATGACACACTCAGCACTTTATGGAGGACTATATTATCACCAGCACCTGGATTCTGATGAAATGTAATCTTTAACTGTTCATCACAGTCATCGCTAATGTGTACATAAATCCTTTTTATAGGTTTCAGATTATTAAAATTAATATTTATTAACCCATTTTCTGTTAACAGGGCTTTTTTACTTTCTCTAACATGTACACAGTAGGTAGATAAGGTATTGCATTCCAGTCAACATTTCAACATAAAGGTTTCAAGGTTACAAAGGTATAATAGACAATGTTCTGAAGTATCTAGTAATATTTACCTGCTCATGTACAGATTGTCATAGACCAGACAAGCTCCATTGTCTTTGCCATCTGTTGCTTGCCACAGAATGCAAGTCTCATCAATAAGAGCACCAAACACCATAGGAGCAGGAATGGTGCCTATTAATCTCACTTTAATCCACTGGATGCCCAGAGCAAAACTTCGCTGTTCGTCCTGTACACATCTGCAACAAAAATAAATTCATTGGGTATATTCAAATTATTTCTGTTATTATATCTGCAGTATATTGCTGATCCTAAAGACATTCACATTTATTCTGTAGCATCTAATTAAAGCTTAACAATTTGTTAAAAGTATTAACCAGTTTCTGTGTGCTATTTGATATTCTGTAACATAGTACCACAACGTTATCTGTTGAGAGGAACAAAATTATGGTTAACAAGACCAAAAACTGAAATCATGTTGTTAGCGGTAGCAATACTACTTTCACTGGCTAAAAATGGGTGCACTTTTAGTGTTTCTTGATTTGAAATAGTAAGGGTAATTCTGCTTAATCAAAAACTTATATAATAATCCTGAACATCACTAATGATGTATACTATTGCAATAAAAATACCTTATTTTAATGCACATAATATTCTCATCTACAAATTGTTCTTATAAATGTTTATTTTCCTGTCCACTTAGGATCTAAGTAATAGTCATTTCTGCTACAGTTTATCTCGATTATCATGAAGTAGAGTGAAGAAGATGCTGTTTTAGAATAGACAGAAAAAGCCATATGAATGGAACACATAAGATGTTTTTGTATAGTAAGCATCTATTTATCTTTTATGGCTTATCAGTTATAAAATTCATTCAAAATGAAAAAGGACCTCACAGCTTTTTGCTGAAAACTTGAGATGTTTTTTTTATTCGTGATTCAAATGTACTAAACCTATCGTATCTTAATCAAAATCATTAGTCATTTTTGAGAAAATAGCAAAAATATGGGTATTCTTTCTCTTTTCTTTCCTACCTACTGCCCATCCACATTTTTTATTTTGGATTTGAGCAACCTCAATGTGTATTTCTGGTGAAATCTAAATTTAGAATTTTTAGATGTAATACAATACCTCCTTTACCTACCATAGGTCAGTGCTAGTTGTAACATGACTAGAAAACCATTCAGTGTGGGCATGTAGAGGGATCTATTTTTTTAAACAATCAAAATCAAATATTAATAGGAATTCATTCTGAGTTGAAATATTTAAAAAATACATTAATATTATATTCAGAGATTAAGTGCAGCAATTTCAATTACAATTAGATTTTGAAATTAACTATTACATATTTTGTTTAGCAAGGAGTTGTGGGCTGAATTTCCAATCCCTAACCCTGCTGGCAACCCAATGGGGCTAATGGTAATAAAAATTAATCTAAGGAGCAATGTTTAGTATGAATATATCATAAGCAGCTGATTCTGAAATTATAAATTGATCTTGCTTTCTGGCTGCTGTCAATTTTTTATTCCCTACATTATATCTATGATATGTAGAAAGAATGCAAGATGCTCCAAAAATTCAATAATAAGACTTCATAGAAAATACACATTATTAATTCCATTGAAACCAACACCCACCCACCCCAAATAAAATTGTTGGAAATTTAATAAAGTTTTTCTAATGTGGCTACATTGAAATACCATCATAAGTGTTGAAATGCAAAAGGAGGCAAAAAAGATGGCAAAAATTTAACAAGTCACATATGTAACAGTGAAAGTTGTAAAGTGTTATTGTTAAGTTGTACAATAAATATGTTGAATCTCAAAGGATGTGTGTGAAATAGTATTTTGAAGATGATTTTGTATGTATAGATGTTTCAAATGCTGCTAACCAACAAGTTCCCAGGATTCATGAACTAACCTCTGATGTTCTAACATGGTAGCAATGCTGTGGTTTGGATTTAAAGCAAAATGTATTTATCTAATGGTATTTGATGGCACAGGATATGATAAGTAGAGATATTGTCCACAATTATATCTGGAAATGAAAGAATGTGGCAAAGTGGTGAAAACAGAATTAAAACCAGAGAATGTCATGGACGCTGAATGGAGGAAAATGGATGTTATGCAACAAATTACATAGTAGTGTCAGCAATGAGCAATTGCAGATTGAGCAATTCAATTTCTTGCATTATAGAAAGTACTGCAAGAGAAATGCTACAAAAGTTTGATGCCATTTATTCAGCCAAGTCAAGTACAAATAAACTGTTGTGTAAGAGAAAATTGCTATGCTTAAAGATGGACAACAGTCAACAACTATGGTTGCTATAGGATTGTTCCTATATGAGCTACCATTAACCAATTCCAATGTCAATGCAGTGAATGATGTCATTCAGACTTGGTGTCTATTAACTAGATAACTAATAGTTTCTAGACTTGTCTGATATCCGGTATTATATGGGTTTTCCCATATTTGAGAAGGAAAAATTATGTCCTATATTACAGGATGTCAGGCACCGTTAGGTTTGGAGGAGAGAACTCTTGCTCTTTCTTTCATAGATTGCATTTTAAAATATGTAAATGTTCATTTTGTGTACTGGTATTGGTAACTACTGGTCATAGGATCATTACTGTGGTCCTGAGCAGTCTCTGTGCATGGTCACATCACAGGATCATGTCAAATCATGAGAAAAGGGAAATGTTTACTGGGCTTGTGGTGGTTTATAATTTTTGTTGTTTGCCATTTATAAAAAAAATGGAAATTCCTTCCTAAAGAAAAGGTTTATTTAATGGGATCAAAAAAAGAAAACGCATGATAATTGCTAATCACCCAAGAAAAAGAACAGTTTCAAGGCTCAATGTAATACTGAAACTTACAAATGATTTGGCAGTAAAATTTAAAACATATGAGCAGAAAATAACAATTCTTTTAGTGAATAATAATAATAATAATAATAATAATAATAATAATAATAATAATAATAATAATAATGACAATGATTATGAACAATGAGTTACAATAAAAAAAACCATAGTGATCTACTATGATGCAAAACAAGCAAAGTTGTAATGGTTTTGACTGTACTGTGCAACTCTTTTGTTAAGTGTGTGATGAAAACTCCAGCAGAATAAGAAAATTGGCCTATGGCAGAATCAGAATAGATCTTTGGTACTGAAAAGTGAAAGCAATTTTCTTTTGCAAAGAATTTTTTTGTACTTCTATGTTAAGGTCATTGAATAGTCTAAAACAGAGCTCCGGTAATTTGAGCCCCAGATTTCAAGGTGCTGTACACTTGGAGCTGGTCTTAAGAAAATTGAAATTTCACATAAAACTAGAGTAAAATCCCATTTGTATATGTTTTCTGCATGTATGACTTACGTGCTTCTGAATGTGTTACATTTTGAACTTTCTTTCAATTTTCCATTACAGATAAAACGCCCCACTTAAGATTTTTTTCATAATGCACAGAAATAACTTTGACATCTGATTGTTAACGCATTTCTATTACAGATTGACAGGTGCTGTTAGGTTTGGAGGAGCATGCTTGCTCTTTCTTTGTAAACCCTTCACTAATTGGGACCACATGTCAAATCAATTGCACCGTACAAAGTACTGAAAAAATACTCTATTGGTACAGTAATCCCTAATTAGTGACAGTGGTCATTGATATTCGCTTAAGTAAACAAACATTTTACAGCTGTAACAGACTGACTGTTCTTGTAGATGATATGTGCCTGTACATACTGTACTGTAGTGAGTGTACCATATAATACATTATGTTATTATATTGTTTATTTATTTTTAACCATTACTGAATCCATTGATTTAGTGAGATTTCCATATTATCAGAGTTTTTTTTTTTTTTTTTTTTTTTTTCCTAATTTGAGGTGAGCTCAGCCCCAATTAGCTTGAATTAACGGGGCTTTACTGTAATTTCAAAAGCATACTGACATTTTTCTATTATATCATGTAATTGTATATCCATATAAGTATGTTAGTGTCATATTTGTTAAGTGTTCCTGGCACAAATTATTATGTGGAGAGAACATTTACAATGTTTAATTAAACATGGATCATTGAAAGGATTTCAAAGTGTGAATTTGGTAAAGTGTAAAGTTTAAATTACATTAAATTATAGTGTGGCTAGTCAATGTTTTTTGACCACTGCAAGGAAAAGTTAAGTATGAATACTGTCCATCACAGTGTACAAATGACTAATTTTATTTTATATTAGAGGTTATCAAAATAAATATGTAAAAATGTTTATCTCAAAGTGTGTATTTCAGTATAAAATTACTCTGAGCTTTACATTGAATGTGGAACACAATGCAAGTTTAATTGATGGCATTTTTATAGGTATTTAGGTGTCATAGTATCATTTGCAAGTCAGTATTAACAGTTAGTATTAAAAATTGCATATATCCTGTACACTTATTAACAAAAACAACAGAATTAACACAGTGGTGTTTTCTTTCATTTTTTATTGAGCTCAACTTAATTTACTCTGGAGACTTAACTTACAAGAAAAATAAAAGTTGAAGATCATGATCTTAAATGCTTTTTTAAATATAAATTATTACTTGTTCAGCTTGGCTCAAGTTAAAAAATGAGAAAGAAAGGAAGAAAAAATGTTTTTGGAAATGAAAGTGAAGTTAAAATTGAGAGAAAGAAATAAAAAAAAGTATCTTCAATTATTTTTTAGATGTATGTGAAATTTCAAGACTATGTATTAAGAAACTCAGTTCAAGTTACAAATATGAGAAAGAAAGAAAAAAGATCAATTTCTTTTAAAATATAAGTGAAGTGTCAAGAGTATGTATTAAGCTTGGCTCAAGTTTTGAATGAAAGAAAACTTCACTGTGTTAATTCCTATTTTTATTAATAGTGATTGTCTGCCTCTGTTACTTCTGTAACCATTATGTTACTTACTGATCATCCCTAAAACTCTTATGATAAAAATATATGCTAACAGAAAAATGGAAGTCAACATGTAAACGGCTCAGGTCAAAAAACTTTTGTGTATGCATTACATCTGTTTTAGGATGCACAACTCACGAAAACAGAAATGACCTTGTATCTCACCTGAGAGTAGCTGACAGAGCTGGCATAGTGCTGAGGAATGTGAAGAACATAGTGAGGAACGCCAGCACTACAAATGGCCAGAGGTAGGTGCACTGTGAATCGCACATTCTGTTTACTGCCTGATAGGAACCACCCCATTCTGTAGTCGTCAGGTTAGCAGCATTCGGAACACATGCACATTCTGAGTAAACCTGCACAACAATTTATAGGAACACATTACAGCAACATTTTACACATTAACAACCTGACAGCTAAATCAGATTGTGTATTCATTTAAGTAATAAATTTACCAAAATGTACTGAAACTAAGGAATGCTTCAAAACAAATAAACTTATAAATGTAAAAAGAAGCTAGTAACAGTGAAGAATAACACAAACATTAATATAAAAATAATAGTTGCAACAAATCTTCACTTATCTTTTGGAATCCTTGCTTTGGACTAGTTTCACAATAATGTTATTGCATTATCAACATAATATCCTTTTGGTCTCAGTTTTGGTCTGGTTTTTGATGTTATTTATTTACACTGTTATGGTTACTGCTACTAGGTGGATTGTGTACTAATGCATTGCTAACTACTGGAATCAAAACAAATTTGGTAAGAGAGTCAATTGGGGGTATATCAAAATTCATGATTTCTATACTTTAGTATAAATATTTTCTCCCAAACCATTAAATCTATGGGCCCATTTAAGTGTTTTAATAATTTAACATCTGGATTTATTTCATGATTAAATTTCCAAAAATGTTCTGCTACAGCTGATTTATCAATTTGTTTGTATTTAATATTCCTAAAGTGTTCTTTTACTCTGGTTTCCAAATGACTTTAGTCTTACCAATATAAACAAGGTCACAATTTAAACAATTTAATTGATAAATGCCAGATTTTTTATTATTTGAAACTTCATCCTTTTTAGAAAAGCCTAACACATTTTTTATACTGTATTTATTTTGAGGAAGCAATATTATGCCATGATATTATGTTGATAATGCAATAAAATTATTGCGAAACTAGTCCAAAGCAAGGATTCCAAAAGATAAGTGAAGATTTGTTGCAACTATTATTTTTATATTAATATTTGTGTTATTCTTCACTGTTACTAGCTTCTTTTTACATTTATAAGTTTATTTGTTTTGAAGCATTCCTTAGTTTCAGTACATTTTAGGTTATTGCTTATGATGGATGTGATGGAATATAATAAATTTACCATTTTTTTTTTCTTTCTTTCTTCTTTATTTATTTAAATAGGCACAGGTTTTGCCTTGCCATTATATTTAAACTAAACAACAAACAAACTGGTGGTTTTATAGCATCTAATTTCAGATCGTAAGTAAGAATACATTGTAGTTGATGGTTACAAGATGACTTTGATTTTTCAATAAGAATGTGCATAACAAATAACTAAACCAATCTATAGATTTAATCCAAATTAACACTAAATTTTCTTAGATTTCTAGCCAGATAAATACATGGATTAACTCTAATGTTTTGACAATGTGCATCTTCTTCATCCTCAGGGTAAACTGATTAAATGAAAGTCCAGAATTGTATATTTATAGTAGCAGAAGGAAGCGATTCTGGCATTTTGTGGGCCAGCTAGATTGTTTCTGGATTTTTTTTTTCTGGTGAGGAAGATATATCAAAGTTGGGGTTTATAAAACAGAATCTGAAAATCCAGTAAATGTTAAAAGAAAGGATAAGCCATATGGTGCTTCAATATCAACAAACATTTTAAGACATACCCATGCTGATGCTGAGAATTATGTCACTAGATCCACGAAAGACGAACATATATTTGAACTTGTTTGTTATGAATTATTCATTAATAGAATATGATTTAATTAGGGCCTAGTTTTAAAGGAGCATGAATACACACAAACTATGTACCACCAATTGCTTGCAGATTAGCTGCAACGTAATAATTACTGACAACATGTGTGGTCAGGGTTTTGCCCAAAACTATGGTTTATGACAAATTGGTTATTAAATAACTTAACACCATACACACACTCATTAGCTCACAATACTGTCATACTGTGAAACGTCCTTGTTTAAGGAAAACTTTCTTGAGCCCAAGCGGAATGGAACCCGGTACCCTGGCACAGCAGAAGATGCTTTACTGGCTGAGCTAAGGCACCATTTATAGCAGTAAGTGATTTTTCCAACCAGTGGTCTTTCATTTAGCAAGGTACCCTCTCCATCGATATTGGAGCAAATCATCTGACATCTGCTCTATCCAGGATCAACCAACCTCAATGAAGAACAGCTTGTGTGGGCCATTTGGTATACCTTGAATTTTCTGTGAATAGCTTCTGAATTCCACTTCTTCCGGGAGAAATTTTATATAATCTTATATATTATATGGTATACATTAAGCAATTGAAAATAAATTATGATGCATTTCATTTACCTAACTCTCTCTAGCTGTTCCAAATACACACTATTCTTACAAAAGATTATTCTTTTATCAACATCATGAAATGAAATGGCCTGTTATTTATGGACGCTCTTTAACTGCTTTGGTTCTCAGCATCCCATTCTATATTAGGCATGAAAGACTGCTTAATTTTGCTCAGAGGCCTCTCTTATCAGGCTTGAGGTTCCTTTACGTACCGTAAATCTACGACACGGGACCCACAACTGTACTTCCCTTCCGAAGGAAGCCATGCTAAGGATTTTTACCCGCGACCTTGGGTATATGAAGTTAGCATGGTAACCATTACACCATGGAGGGCGACCTATCAATATCATGCTCATCAAAGTAAACATTAGCAGAATTGGTCTTATTACTTGCTTCATTGTAAGTAGAAGGGAAATAAGGGAGTACATTAAGCTAAAGCGGTAGTCAAATCTTTTAAAAGCTGGTCGCTATGTGAAACAATTGAGATTTGGTCCGCTTTGCATGGTCCTGTTTGAGAAAAGTTAGGTAATTTAAAACTGAAAACATTAACAAGGAATATCTAAAAAAATCTGATGTGTTAAATTCACATGACTTTCTCTACATCTCTGCAAAAATTATTGTTAAAAAGCTGATGCTTTTATTTACTTCATGTTAATCGGGGAAAAAAAAAAAAAAAAAAAAAAAAAAAAAAAAAAAAAAAAACTAGCAGAAATAGTCTTATTATATGCTTCCTTGTAAGAAGAAGCGAAATAAGGTAGTACCATAGGTTAAAGTGATAGTCAAAAGCTGGTTGCTATGTGACTGAAGCTCCTTTGTTTGTATGTATGGACAGGAGTTAACAAATTCCTGTATGAGAAAAGTATGTTTTTTATAGCTGAAACCAAGAAAAAGGAATATCTCAAAAACGATCAACACCACGAAAAAAATGTATATGGCATAAATTGCGTGTTTTAAAGTGCTCTACATTTGTTATGTGGTAAGTTTTTGTCCATCTCTTACGGTTATCTGAAATTAGGTAAAATTGATCCAAAATAAAGTAGGCTTCAGAGCCTATTCCTAGAAAATTCAAAATATACATTTTATTTGCCAGTTAAATATCTTTAATTTATGATATTTTGATCAAAATCGTTAGAGCCATTTTTTAGAAAAATCAAAATTTTCGAAAAAAGTTCCATGTAAAGGGTAGTTTGGGGTGGGGTGATTTTTCTCAAAATCTTCGTGTTGCATCCCTGGAAGATACTGAACTTAAATACCAAGTTTGGTATTTTACCGACTTTTCGTTTTTGAGTTATCGTGTTCACAAGCACACGGACACACTGGCACACGGACCTTTCTCTGAAAATACTTTTTTTGGATACAGAGGACATATATTTCCGGCGAAATCTCGGTATCGAATTTTTGGGTGGAGTGCAATACCTTCTCTATATACTATGTACATAGTACGTATAGAGAAAGTTAAAATCTGACTGTACAATTCACATGACTTTCTCTACATCTCTGCAACAAATTATTCTTAAAAAAGCTTATACTTCTATTTATTTCATGCTAATCGAGAAAAAAATTATCAGAAATAATCTTATTACTTGCTTCCTTGTAAGAAGAAGCGAAATAAGGGAATACACTTAGCTAAAGCGATAGTCAAAAGCTGGTTGCTATGTCACTGAAGTTCCTTTGTTTGTATGGACAGCAGTTGACAAATTCCTGTATGAGAAAAGTATAAGTTTTTCAAAGGAGAAACCGAAAACAAGAAATATCTCAAAAACGATGAACTCCACGAAAAAAATGTATATAACATAAATTGTGTGTTTTAACGTGCTCTACATTTTTTGTACAATAAGTTTTTGTCCATCTCTTACGGTTTAGAAGTTAATCAAAATTCCCTTAAATTCATCCAGAATAAAATACTCTTCAGAGGCTATTCCCAGAAAATTCAAGATATACATTTTATTTGTCACGTAAATATCTTTAATATACGAAATTTTAGTCAAATTCGTTATAGTCATTTTTGAGAAAATAAAAATTTTCGAAAAAAGTTCCATGTAAAGGGTAGTTGGGTGTGGGGGGATTTTTCTCATAATCTTCGTGTCGCATTCCTGGAAGATACTAAACTTAAATACCGAGTTTGGTATTTTACCGAATTTTCGTTTTTGAGCTATCGTGTTCACAGACACATGGACACACAAACACACACGGACGTTTTTCAGAAAAATGCTTTTTTTTTTTTTTTTTTTTTTTTTTTTAGATAAAGCGGACCCTAAAATATATATTTCCGGTGAAATCTCGGTATCAAATTTTTGGGTGGAGTGCAATACCTTTTCTATACACTATGTAAATAGTGCATAGAGAATG
This sequence comes from Hymenopus coronatus, assembly GCA_030762935.1. NCBI lineage: Eukaryota > Metazoa > Arthropoda > Insecta > Mantodea > Hymenopodidae > Hymenopus > Hymenopus coronatus. Next base: position 143,544,159 of record CM060896.1, read on the forward strand.
TAAAATGTATGACATACATTGTATGTTTTAACGATATCTACATATTTTGTGCAGTAAAATTATGCAAAATTCCTCAAAACTCATCCAAAATAAAGAGGTCTTCAGAGGATATTCCCAGAAAATTCAATTATACATTTTATTTGTGATGTAAATATTTTAATGTAGGATACTTAATCAAAATCGTTAGAGCCACTTTTGAAAAAAAAAAAACAAAACAAAAAAAAACATACATATAAAAAATTGTTCAATGTAAAAGATAGTTCGTGTGGAGGGAGAGCGGATTATTTTTTTTTTAAATATTCCTGTGGCATCCTTTGCAAATACTAAACATGAATACCAACGCTCTTTTCGTTTTTGAGCTATGCTGTCTACAGATACACACACGGAACTTTTTCTAAAATTTTTTTCTTTAAGAATCGGGGACCTCAAAACACGTATTTTCGTTTAAATCTCGACAAGGAATTTTTTGATGTAATACAATACTTTCACTAGCTACTAAGTATATTGTATGTATATATGTGCTAGAGAAAGTAAAGAATATAATGTGTTCCATTCACAAAACTTTCTCTGGCTGTTCCACAAACAAAATTTTCTTGCAAAAGAGTATTCTTTTATCTCGTCATACTAATCTAGATAAGCATTAGCAGAATTGGTCTTATTACTTGCTTCCTTATAAGTAGGAGAGAAATAAAGGAACACATTGGCTGTAGCGATAGTCAAATCTTTTAAAACCTGGTCGCTAGGTTAAACAGTTGAGTTTCAGTTCACTAGCATTTGAGAAAAGTTAGTTTAAAATTGAAACCAATAACAATGAATACCTCGCAAACAGACAAAATTACAAGAGAAACCTGTATGACATAAATTATGTGTTTTAATGAGATCTACATTTTTCTGTAGTAAGTTTTGTCTATCTCTTACGTTTAAACCGTTATGCAAAATTCTGCAAAACTCAACCAGAATAAAGAGCTCTTCTAGGCTATTTCCAGAAACTTCAAAATATACGTTTTGTTTACGATGTGAATATTTTTAATATACAGTATTTGAATAAAAATCTTTACAATTATTTTTGAGAACATCAACATTTTCGAAAATGATACATGTAGAGGAAATTTTCTTGAAAATCTTCGTGTCACATCTTTGGAAGATATTGCACTTGAATATCAAGTTTGGAATTTAACCGACTTTTCGTTTTTGAGCTATGTTGTCCTCAAACGAACAACAGAGAGACAGACACATGGATCTTTTTCTAAAAATGTTTTTTGCGGACTCAGGGACCTCAAAATATATATTTCCGGTGAAATTTTGGTATCGAATTTTTGGGTGTAATACAATACCTATCTTCTCTATCCACTATGTACATTGTACATACGGGCTAGAGAAATTAAAAAGTAGAACTCTTTGAAACACAAAAATGGATTCCAAATAACCTTTTCTATGACATAAGTTATTTTAGAAATAGCGTTATTAACTGTTAGAATTGTCCAGTTCTTAAACATTTGACTATGATCATTTTCCTTTTATATATATTCTTAAGAAATGCACATTTCTGCAAAGCCGTATTTCATATAAATAGTTTGAATAGTTACTAATAAAGGTCAGTTATGTGAATGTATCCTGCGTTTGCCCTTATCGTAAAAAGAAGATTGCCGTTTAACTCATCTGAGCATCATTTCACCCATTTGGTGCATTTTCGATATGATTTAGCCGCTTAGAGAACATCAAGCTTAAAAAAATCTGATTTGAACCAATCATATGACTTTCTGCGCCTGTTCTGCAGCAAACTATTCATACAAAACATTCTTTTTATCTATATAATACTATTCGAGATAAACATTAGCAGGGATTGTCTTGCTGTGCTTACTTCTAAGTAGAAGGAAAATATGGAGATACACTAGACTAAAGCGGCAGTAAAATCTTTTAAAAGCTGGTCAATGCGAGTAATTGAAGTTCGGTTCGTTTACACTGCCAGTAAAACCAAAGAGGGATGTAACGAATTTATTGTTTTGACTTTATTTATCATTTTATATAATTATGATAAATAGAGAATTGTTATAACAATATTTTTTGTTGTTGTCTTTTGCAGTTTGTGAAGGGGTTTTAGGTTTATCTATTTTAGTAACTCCGTTTGAGAAAAGTTACGTAGTTTAAAATTGAAATAAATAACAAGGAATATCTCGGAAACGGCTAACTCCACAACTAAAATGTATGACATAAATTGTGTGTTTAACGAGATTTACATTTTTTGTTTAGTAACTTTCTGTCTATTTCTTATGGTTTACCAGTTATAAAAAATTCAGCAAAATTCATCCAGAATGAATAGGTCTTCAAAAGCTATTCCCAGAAATGTTAAGATATAGATTTTATTTATGATTTAAATATCTTTAGGTTACGGTATTTTAATCAAAATTGTTACAGCAATTTTTGAGGAAAGCAACATGTAATGGGTAGTTTGGGGTAGGGGGATTATTATTTCGCATCCTTGAAAGACACTCAACTTAAATACCAAGTTTGGAATTTTTCTTAAAATGCATTCTTTTGGAACCAGAGAACTTCAAAACATATATTTCCTACAAAATCTCAACTTCGAATTTTTGGGTGGAAGTATATAGTACGTATAGAAAAGTGTAAAAAGCTTTTTAGACATTACATATTTACACTTTGTAAATGAGGAGAGAGACTTCTTCGAAAACATGTGTAGCGGAGTTCAGGTTATATAAGACATCTCCTAAAAACAGAAAAGAAATAGAAGTATTTGAAACATGGTGCTACAGGAAAATTTTAAGAATTTGGTGTACTGATAAAATTACCTAGCAAAACACAGTAGTATTTTTAAAGTTATAATCGAAGGAATCTAGTTCCTGGTCACGAAATGCGCCCGGGTTCCATCCCAGCCATATGAGCACGGATGTTTAGTAGGTATCGATTATAGGACCGGTGCCCACTCAGTATCGTGAGGAAAGTGAGGAGCTGTGATAGGTAGCGAAGGCGGCCACGATGACCAATATTTCGGCTGGAGGATGCGTGTTGCTGGCCACATCACCTTCCCGTATCGGTTGGATAGTCGTCCACCTCTGTCGTACATAAGTGGGCGTGAGGACGGCAGTCGGGTTAGTAGCCCAGACTCGTGAGAGGTGTAGCGTCACGGGATCTTTATTTATTATTATAACTGAAGGCAAGAATAGAAAAGGAACAGCAAGTATATGGAACAAATTTAGAAAGACATGAACTGCAGAAGTTATGAATAATTAATAAGGAACGCACAGAGAAGATCTGTTAGTTAATACCTGTAGCTCCTAAGAGGAGTATAAGACATCTTTACGATGTTTCCGTGATCCAATTTGTATTTCTAGTTCGTGAGGTTGCCGCCATGGTGACGAGGGTTCGACTCGTCGCCCACGGATGACACTGCAGGACGAAACCACGAATTACGGACGTTGAATGGCGGAATTTTGCCCAGGAATCTTTTCTTTTACGTGCAAATAAACATTACACGGGACCACCGGATTTACTTCTCTTCCGAAGGAAGCCATGTTTAGGATTATTGCGTCCGAAAAAATCCATTACCTCCGCCGGGCTTGAATCTGCAGTCTTGATTTTTAGAGGCTAGTATGGTAACCATTACAATACGGAGGGCGCTAAAGAAGAAGATAAAAGACAAATGTGCGAACATGAGAGCCTTCCTCTCTTCTTCCTCTTTTTCTCTTTCTTTATATTTATTTTTCATTCGCTCTGTTTCTTTCTATTTCTCTTTTAACTATATTTTCTTTTTCTTTCTTTGATTCTTCCATTCTATCTTTTGATTTCTCATTCTCTCTTTCTTTCTCTCTTTTTTCCTCTCTTTTCTCTCTCATTCTCTTTCTTTCTATTTCTCTTTTTCTCCATTTTCTTTCTCTCTTTAGCTCTCTCATTCTCTTTCTTTTTTCCTCTCTTTCTCTTTCTTATTTTGCACGGCATAGGTCGTAAATGCATTAAATAACTCACAATTTGTTCTCTTGAGTATCCATTTCTAATAGTACAGAGATGATCAGCATTTGTTTCCAACAACTTGAGATGAAAGGTTTCCTTATGATGACCTGTGCTGCCAGTTTCTCAGATGTTGCGTGTTCCTTATTCTGAAGGAAGTGTGGTTGGGTGAGCCAAGTGTTCGGAGTAACGCAGAGGTTTCTTTCATCTTGAGAACTTTATTCATGAGCACTTACGCTGGAGTGCTGCACCTGAGGAAAAGTGACTCACAACCTTGATGGTCGTGACAAGGGGCTATGACGTCACACACCATCATCGATGTGTTCGTTACTTGCTCTAACACAACTTTTGTATGAACTCGTTTCAGCCGAGGTGAAACGAAATGCAACAACATCACTGAAAGCTTTTAGCGCCTTGTGAATCGAGTTTTGCTTTTAAGACGAAGGAACACTGGCAAGTTAATCATAAAGACACGTTTATTATCGAGCACTCAGTTACAGACTGCAACACTCATAGATAGTCCAAAAATATTCGTAATTATTAAAACACAAACCTTAATAATACTGATCCCTATGATAAATAATCATAACCAAATATATATCTTAAGCCTCCTCCTTAAAAACAAAAAAACCAGCTTTACAGTTAAAGATTTCAGTGCCCAAATAAACCTTAGGAAAATTCACATGTTTAATGTGAATTCCGAAACAACACAATAATTTAAATTTTCTGTCATTTTTCTGACTATTATATTTGATTTAATATAGTTCATATCGTTTTACTTTCTCTACACGTACTATGTAAATAACGTATAGTAGGTTTATTTAAGTAACTGCTCAAAAAATCATAATAATATGCTTTTCATGCGCTTAAATACATATTATTTATAGCTTTACGTCAAATATTTTATTTGGCAATTACTTAAATTTAATCTTGAAATAGTCTTATTGAATTGCACACATCACTCATGCAATTACTGCAGATAACTCAAATTTAAAGACACATAAAATTTCATGTATTCAATTCACGTGACTTTCTCTACATCGCTGTAACAAATTGTTGTTAAAAATAACATCTTCTATCTACTTTACATAAACATTAGCAGAAGTATTCTTAATTCTTGCTTCCTTGTAAGTAAAAGGAACATAAGAGAATACACTAGGCTAAAACGATAGTCAAATATTTTAAAAATTGGTTGTCATGTGGTTGAAATCCGTTTCTATGCAGGGCTAGGCGTTTGCAACTTTCCGTGTGATAAACAAATAACAAGGAATATCTCAGAAATGTTCAGTTCCATGAAAACAAACAAAAAAACAAATTGTGTGTTTTAACGTGATATACAGTTTTTGTGTAGTAAGTTTCTGTCTAACTCTTACGATTTACTAGTTACGCAAAATTAAGCAAAATTAATTCGGAAAAGGAAGTCTTTAGAGGCTATTCCCAGAAAATTCAAGATATACATTTTATTTGCCTTATAAATATCATACCTACTGTATTTTAATCAAAATACTTTTCGTTTACGAGTTATCGTGTTCACGGACACACACACGGACCTTTTTCCAAAAATGGTTTTTTATATAGGGGATCTTAAAACGTGTATTTCCGGTGAAATTTCTGTATCGAATTTTTGAGAGTATTTCGTTATCTTCTCCATACACTATGTCCATAGTACGTGTATAGAACGTAAAGAAGCTAGTATTCATTCCACACGTTACTAATATTCGTGAGTAAGTAACATGCAAGTTGCGGATCGAAAAACCCCGCAGTGTAGTAGACTGTGCGCGATTTAAATTTGTTGTATACATTTTATTTACTGTCAGTTATTTTCACCGTTAGTTCATAACCGCTTCGTTCAGCATACTACAGGGAAGTCACGTATTCTGTTTGCTGGCTTTGAATGGTATTTTTTTTTTGCAAGGTGTCGCTTCTACTGCCATTTTTATCTATCTAATAATTTGCTACATTCAGTGTGCTGCGAGGAACTAAAACAGAATTTATCTTGAGGAGTTATAAGTTTTTATGAGCACATTCCAGCCCTACACCTGTTGAGGAAACACCCCACACCCCGTCTCTCCCATATGGGGCCACGGAAAAAGCCTTCCGCTATATATTCTCAGGGTAGCAGTTTTATGAGGGCATTCCAAGTTTTCTCGTGATGCATGGCCAGCAGATTCGCGCCTTCTTTCTTTCCATCATCGTAATGGCAACACGCCTGGCTTCAATTACTTCTGAAACATTCTATGTTGGCAAGCATGCAGTGCAGCATTTGGTCAGCGATTTATGTGCTGGACTGCATCATTGTACAAGCACAAGCAATGCTGCAGTGTTTTTTACTTTCTCTATGTTTACTTATAGTAGAGCAAGTATTATTCCATGCAAAAATTCCTTATAGAAATTACACCATAAATACACGTTTTGAGTCTCACAGGATAGAAAACCTCTTTTTTACTCTCTCTACCGACTAATTATAGAAAGTAGAGGAAGTATTGATTGCAGGCAAATAAATATTCCATGTATAAATCACATAGTAAATACACGTTTTGAGATAGTTGGATAAAAAACCCATTTTTACTTACTCCACCGCCTAGCTATAAAAGATAGAGGAAATATTGATTGCAGGCATATATTTCATTTAGAGATCCCATCGTAAATACACGTTTTGAGACTCATTGGATAAAAAGACTCATTTTTACTTTCTCTACAACCTAACTATAGAAGGTAGAGGACGTATTGCATTCCAGGCAAATATTTCATATAAAGATCATATCGCAAATACAGCTCCGAGATCATTGGACAGAAAACTTCATTTTTATTTTTTCTACCGCCTAACTAAAGAAGGTACAGAGGAAGTATTACACTCCAGGCAAATATTCCATCTAGAGATCAGATCGTAAATACACTCCCTGGATAAAAAAACGCGTCTTTATTTTCTTTACTGCTTAACTGTAGTTGCTAGAAGGAGTAGTTTATTATACGCAAAAATTCAATTTAGAGATGTTATAGTAAATAAACTTTTGAGACTCCCTTATTTCCTTTACTGCCTAACTGTAGTAAGTAGAGGAGTATTGTATTCCACACCAAAATGATATATTCATCATAAATCTTACATGTTTTGAGGTTACCTGTACCCCAGAAAAACAATGCTATTTTTATATCTTTTATTGTATTAGATGGAGATACATTTGATCCAATGATTTCATAATAAATACATATAAATAAAAAACGCATTTTTAACCTTCTCTTCTAATTCGTATATTGTACCGAGGCAGAGAAGGTATGTCATTACACCCACAATTCGATACCGGAATTTCACTGGAAATACGTATTTTAGGGTCCCCTGTATCCTCCCAAAATTTAGAAAAAGGCCCACGTATGTGTATGTCTGTGAAGCCGATAACTGAAAAACGAGGTCAGCTAAATACCAAACTTGATATTTTAAGTTTGGCATCTCCCAAGGATGTGACACGCATATTTTCTAAAAAAATACCCACCCCAAATTACCCTTTACATGTAATACATTTCGAAAATTTTGATTAAAATACCGTATATTACCTTCATGAAAAGCGTATGCCTTGAATATTATTGGGAAGTCTCTGAATCCTTTTCATTCTGTACAACTTTAGCATAATTGGTAAACTATAATACAAATTGTAATACTACAGACAAATATAGATCTCGTTAAAACACACAAAATATGTTACAAGCATATTGTTTGTAGAATTAACCATTTCCATAATATTCATCGTTGGTCTTTCTAAAATCTTAAACTTTCCTCACACGGGTATTTGCCATTCACGTTTCTTTTGTTTTATAGCCTATTTGATTTTATAGCCTCGACCAGCAGCTGAGGTAAGGGAAGTAAGGATAGATTTGTGCAACAAAGTAAAACCTTTTCCCCCCTCCTTCAAGCCCTAGCCAAAAAGAACACGAATGGACTGCACTCCTGGTAATTTGCAGAGAACTTAATTTTAATCACATAGTTACCAGCTTTGAAAAGTTTTGACTTTTGCTGTATTAGTGTATTCCCTTATTTCCCTTCTATTTATAAGGGAACAAGTAATAAGACTATTTCTGCTAATGTTTATCTCGATTAGCATAATATAGATAAACGAATAATCTTTTGTACGAATTGTCTGTTTGCAGAAGAGGTAGAGAAATCATAATTTTTTTAACACAAACTATAGTAGCTAGAGGAAGTGTCGTATTCCATCCAAAAGTTCGACATCCCGATTTCACCGGAAATGTAAGTTTTGGGTTCCCTGAATCTCAAAAACCCCGTTAATTTATCACGTATTACACAATAAGTACTGCATTTTACTCAAAATTTGATATAGAGATTTAATTGGAAATATAGGGTTTAATTTAAAAGCTTTCTTTTTCTACCAACTACCTATTATAGGCGGAGGCATTATTTTATTCCATGCAACATTTCTACATCAAAGTTCAATCGGAAACGTTTTAAGAATCATTAAATCTCTTTTAAAGAAAATGTCTCTGTTTTGGCCTGTGAACAGCACAATTTTAAAAGAAAAATTTGCGGAAAAAGACAAAGTTTTGCAAATAAAAGTGAATTTTAATTATTTTCCTAAATCTATACGAAGATTTAGGAAATATATTAACAGTAATTCTTTTACCTAATAGTTTCCTATTAAAACATATAATCAACTCAGATATTGTTTAAGGATGCCAACGAGGATTAAAAGATCCCTCATCTCAAACTAGTATTGCGCGGAACCTTTGTAGTTATTTATTTTCTTAGAAATTACTTTGAATGGTTTTTATTAAATGCTATGATATTGTTTTGAATGCTAAAAAGTGAACCGTTACTATTCTGTGAATAACCTGTTAAACTTTTAAATTTTGTATATTGTATTCTTTAATATGAAAACCAGCAAAAAACAAAAATAGTTGCTTTAGAAAACATTATGGCTCATTAAAACCAAGCTTACGTCATAATATATTATGCAACGAGAGTATAATGGTAGTAATTAAGGTGGGAGTATGTTCATGAAACGAGCGGAGTGAATTACATAATTTTTATACGAGCATCTTAAATGCCATTGGTCGTCTCCTTAGCGCGGTGGTAGCGCAGCTGCTTGCCAAGCGGGAGACCTGGGTTCGATCCCTAGAACCGGCGTGAGGATTTTTCCCCCGCTGGGAGACCTGACCCGGTTAGGTCCCTGGGGGGTCAATTGAGGAGCTACTTGATGGAGAAGTAGCGGCTCCAGGTCATGAGGACCGCATTAACCGGCCGTGGGGGCTCGAGGCGCTGACCACGTCTCACCCTCCAATACTGCATCCCATCCATGACGTCTGTAGTGGACCGAGATGGGGGACGCAGCGGCCGGGCGGTAGGCCAAGGTTCCCCTTGAGCTGTCTTGCCATGGATTTATTGTCATTAATTGCCATTATAGCCTAACTTCATGTGACTGTTTGATCATATGTCTCATTTCAATACATTAGCTTATGCATTTTTATTTTCGTCATGTACATGTTTCGTACATGTTTCTTGATTCTTGAGGCAATAAGCTATGAGTCACATCTAGCGCTGTAAGTTTTTTCTCACTACCACTCGTGCCCGTCATTTTTATTTTTTACTTTCTCTACAGTACTATATAGGTCCTATAGTGTGTATATATATTTTTGTAGCTTAACGTCCTTTAACCTGGTTGGTCATTTTGGAAGATGAATGAAATTGGTGAAATGATGCTCAAATGATCTCGGGGTCCATGGAGCTTTAAGTTACTAGACATTGTCTTCTCAGGATAAGGGAAAACCCCGAAAAAAACCTTATCCGGGTAACTCACCCTAAGCGAGATTCGAACTCACGACCTGTTGAATGTGAAGTAGACACGCTACTACCACACTACCCAGGCGGACAGAGAAGGTATTGTATTGCACCCAAAATTTTGATACCAAGATTTCACCGGAAAGATATGTTTTCAGACCCCCTGAATCCAAAAAAAGCATTTTTATAAAAACTTGGTAGGTATTTGATTTCAGTATCTTTCAAGGATGTGACACGAATATTTCAAGAATATTTCCCTTTACATGGAAAAAAATTTGAAATTTTTGATTTTCTCAAAAGTGGCTCTAATAACTTCGATTACAATATCGTATTTTTAAGATATTTACATGATAAATAACATGTATATCTAGAATTTTCTGGGAATAGCTCCTGAAGATATCTTTATTCAGGATGAATTTTGCATAACTGGTAAAGTGTAAGAGGTATGCAAAAACTTGTTTAAACGAAATGTGAAGCTCGTTAAAAAACACACTCTATGTTATATGCATTTTTTTCTTAGAGTTGGCCGTTTCGAGATATTTCTTGTTATTGGTTTCAGTTTTAGAATACTTTAACATTTCTCATATGGGAATTTGTCAACGCCTAGCCATGGCGATGGCACTGATGATGCATGAATGAAGATGGAGCACCGGTGGAATCCGATGGCGGGGGAAACCGGAGAAAACCCGACCCTGCGCTGCTTTGTCCACCACAAGTCTCACATGAGTCGCTTAGGATGGAACCCGGGCCGTCTAGGTGAGAGGCGAATGGTCGGCCACGGCACGGGCCCAAATGAGCTGATGCTAGTCTTGTGCGTCTGCTGATATAAACGCGTCAAGTGACAGAGATATTTGAAAGTAAATGCATTTTTTATTTTCTTTACTACGTATAGTAAGTAGGGAAGCATTTTATTGTACCCAAAATTTTGATGTCAATATCTCATCGGAAATATATTTTGAGGCCCCCTGAATATTATTATTATTATTATTAATAATAATAATAATAATAATAATAATAATAATGATAATAATAATACAAAAAAGAAAATGTGTGTGAACAGCAGAGCTCAAAATTCTGCATTTCTGCATCTTGTAAGGATGCGACACAAAGGTTTACAAGAAATTCCCCCCCCCACTCCAAACTATCCTTTATATAGAACATTTTCGATTAAAATATCAATACTTAATAACACAAAAAATGTAAGATATCTTTAAAACATACAGCTCACATCAAGCACTTATTAACCATTTCCGATATATTCCTTGTTATTGGTTTCAATTTGAAAAAACTTATACGTAATTTATAAATAGGAAGTAGTTATTTTTATTCCTCATGGCCAAGTAAAAATAAAAAACAACAACAAAGAACAACAACAAACAAAACAAAAACGTAATTTTAAACCATCATACAACGACCAGCTGTTAAAGTATTCGACTGTTGCTAGCCCAGGGTATTTCCTTATTTCCATATAACTTCAAAGAAGGCATAATTAAAGTAATTCTGCATATATTAAAAAGAATGTTTAGGATATAATTAATGGGATATAACTTAAGAGTTATGCAAGTGTTACTCGGAATGCACAGCACTTCAGCGACTATTCCCAGGATAACCAAAATATATATTTTATTTGTCATGAAAATATCTTAATCATATGGGATTTTTATAAAAATAATTAGCGCCATTTTTGAGAAATTCAAAATATTCAAACTATTTTCCATGTTAAAGATAGTTTGGAGAGAAGGAATTTTCTTGAAATCTTCCTGTCCTGTCCTTGGAAGATGCTGAAGTTTATGTATATGAACCTTGGTATTTAATTGGCTTTTCAATTTTGAGTGGTGTTCTTCACTCACGCAAGCATGGACCTTTTACTATAAATACCATTTTTTTTGTTGATACATGGAGCCCTTCAACGTGCATTTCCGGTGAAATCTCGGTACCGAGTTTTTGGGTGGAAAATCGCATTTATGTATAAATATTATCAAATAAAAAGGAAGTAAAACTTAGACACTATCTAAATCAGACTTTTCCAACTAGAAATTATATGACGTCAGAGCTTTGTTTCGCCTTCAGAGAAGTCTTATGGAGCGAGAAAAAGAGTCAAGGTCAGAACAGCGGCGGAGTGTGTCTATGTTACATACTAGTATTGCAGTGTATTGTCATGGCTTCAAAGAGTGGTATAACTCGAAGACACTCTACTCCAACAAATTTTCTTCATATTTGGAAAGAGTTGTTCATGTTTGTGGATACTGGAACAGTGGTAAAATGTTTAGTGACTTCCAAAGAAATGCAGTATGTCACACAATTTAATTTGCAAATACACTACTCGTGCCATGCTGCTGAATACGACAAATACCAAGGAGAAGAACGTGCTAACACAATAATGAAACTTAAATAAACATTATTACATAATGCTGAAACAGAATCTCTCTTGCAAGGATTATAGACATTTTTGTACATAGAAAATGCCTATTAGATTTGGAATACATGATGCATTTTAGTAATATTTTTAGTTTCTCTATACGTACTATGTACATAGTGTATAAAGAATATATTGCATTCCACCCAAAACTTCGATACTGAGATTTCACCGGAAATGCATGTTTTAGGTGCCTCTGAATAAAAAAAATATTTTCAGAAAAAGGTCGGTGTGTGTCCGTGTGTGTCTCTGGACAGCATAGCTCAAAAACGAAAATACATTAAATACCAAACTTAGTATTTAAATTTGATTATCTTCCAAGGATGCGACACAAAGATTTTTAAAAAAAAAAAAATCCCCCCCACCTCCAACCCTTTACATGGAAAAAAGTTTCGAAGAGTTTGACTTTCTCAAAAAAGGCTAACGATTTTGATTAAAACGCTTATATTTAAGATATTTACCTACAAATAGAATGTATATCTTGAATCTTCTGGAAAAAGCCTCTGAAGACTACTTTATTTTGGATGAATTTTACGGAATTTTTCATAACTGTTAAACCGTAAGGGATGGACAAAAACTTACCACATACCACACAAAAAACGAGAAACGCGTTAAAACACACAATTTATGTTATATACCTTTTTTCGTGGAGTTTATATATATATATATATATATATATATATTCCTTGTTTTTGACTTCAACTTAGAAAAACTTATACTTTTCTCATACAGGAATTTGTCAGCTTCTGTCCCTTCAAACAAAAGAACTTCAGTTACATAGCAACCAGCTTTTGACTATCACTTTAACCTATGGTACTCCCTTATTTCTGTTCTACTTACAAGGAAGCAAGTAATAAGACTATTTCTACTAATTTTTTCTCGATTAGCATGAAGTAAAAGGAAGCATAAGCTTTTTTAACAATAATTTGTTGCAGAGATGTGTAGAAAGCACGTGAATGGAACACATCAGATTTTTATTTTTTGCGGTCGATATGTAATTAGAGTAACATTTATCCCAGTCCCTAAAAGGATAGTGAAAATTAGTCCTTGTGTTGCTCGATTATAATTTATACATGGTGCTAACGCAGTGGCGGCTCGTAGTGATATTTTCAGGGCAGGCAAATATCTGTAGTACGCAAACTATATATCTAGCAGAAACGTTAGGTTCATTTACTTGTAAAGTAGATCAATACGTCGACCCTTCATGTTGGTATATGCTTGATGACATCATGGTACCATGTCTCCTGTTTTTCCAAAGAATGAAAAAGTTCGCGTTCAATAGAGGCCATCGCCAAAGTTGTAACGCTGTCCTGTCACATTGTGCTTCTTAAGTGCGACTTCACTCTGTTGAAGCGAGAGAAGCTTCTCTTGACTCTGCATCTTGTGGAAGGAATTGTTGCAGCTATGGCAAACGGTCTGTAAGCTTCTGGCCACATATATGAATACCATTTTCCACCATCAGTTTTATAATTACAGTTACACTTCGAGACAAGAACTGACAAACTCGAGCTCTTTTCTCAATCTTGAAAAGTCAAAATACATGGTGTAATAATTTCTTTCTCTATACGCACTATGTACATACATAGTGTATAGAGAAGGTATTATAATGCACCCACAAATTCGATACCGAGATTTCACCGGAAATACATGATTTGAGACCCCCTGAATCCAAAAAAAGTCTTTTTAGAAAAATGTCCGTGTGTGTCTGTTCTGTCTGTCTACCTGTGTGTGTGTGTTTCTGTGGGCAGCATAGCTCAAAAACGAAAAGAGCGTTAAATACCAAACTTGATATTTGAGCTTGGTATCTTCCAAGTATGTTACACGAAGATTTTCAAGAAAATCCCCCCACTCCAAACTACCCTTTATATGGATTTTTTTTCGAATATTTTGATTTTGTAATAAATGGCTCTAACGATTTTGATTAAAATATCGTATATTAAAGATACTCACCCGACAAATAAAATGTATATCTTGAATTTTATGGGAATAGCCTCTTAAGACTTCTTTATTCTGGATGAGTTTTACAGAATTTTGCATGAATGGTGAACCATAAGAGATGGACAAAAACTTACCACACAACAAATGTAGAGCACTTTAAAACGCACAGTTTATGTTATACACATTTTTCTTGTAGTTGATAGTTTTTGAGGTATTTGTTGTTTTTAATTTCTGCTTTGAAAAACTTATACTTTTCTCATACAGGAATTGGTCAACTCCTGTCCACGCAAATAAAGGAACTTCAGTCACATAGCAACCAGCTTTTGCCTATTACTTAACCTATGCTACTCTATTATTTCGCTTATACTTACAAGGAAGCTATTTGTGCTAATTTTTTCTCGATTAGCACGACGTAAATAGAATAAGCTTTTTAACAATAATTTGATGCAGAGAGGTAGAGAAAGTCACGTGAATGGAACACATCAGATTTTTTGTTGTAATGAAACTAGCTATTTGCTGGGAAAAAGGTTGGAGTATTATTTCACAATGTAATGCTATAATTATTAGTACCTAAAAACGTGCATTTTTATTTAATAGTTGCTTACAAAATTCACTCACTTCTGATTCTCTAGTTCTTCAAAACACACCATTGTTAGTGTAGAAATACATTTTTCGCACACATGTTCTAGTTTGATTGTAAGAGCCCGTTAACAATCCGCAGGACAGGATTTGATGTACAATGCATGCCGCACTCCAGTATTTGTAACAGCATTTTCCCTAAAGCTTACTACCGGGCGCCAAATATTTGGAACTGTGATTAGAAGGCAGACTAGCTCAGAATTTGCCTGCCCTTCGCAGACGAGCGACAATCGCCTTTGCATCGTTCCAGTATCTAGCGTATTCTCGTTTAAAATATAGCTCTTTCCTTCCAAAAGAAAACGGACCTGGCGAATTTTCAAGAATCCTATCATTTAAATACTTATAAATATATACAATGCAATATTACATGTGGACTTTGTTTTGTTAGGTGGAAACATTTCATTTTAGCTTCAAAATTCATACAGTTTTTACTTCATTTTTATAGCCCCCTTTAATATCTAAGGTTATATCGGGGGCTTTGCATTAGAAACAACCCGTTGATTATAGGCTCTCTACATTGGGTTTAAATCATTTTATTTTCCTCCAACATACACGCACATTCACTCTCACATACGTGCTTCCAATACCTTCTCTAATTACTATGTACATATTACCTGTAGAGAAAGTAAAATCAGGGTGAACGCCGCAACTAGTAGTTTAGATAACCAATACTGAATGCAGAAAATTCAACTTTCCACTGTAACAGAATGAATGTGTGGATAAAGATAGTGTCGACGAAAAAACTCGTTTGAAAGCTATTGAAGAATAGAACAAAAGAGTCAAAGTTTCCCGTGTAATAACATCGGTCGCACATTAACGATAAAATTTCGAACGCAGCTGTTTCAATACATGTTAAGTACTAATTACAAAATGTCGTTTATGGTTTGTTATTGATTTATTGGATACTGTTTTAATGATCCGGTGAACGGCGTTGGTTTTAGGCCATCAGTTATGCAAGACATGTGCTAATTTTGCTCCCAGTTTCCATATGTAAAATTATTATTATATATTCCAGCGCGACAGAGAAAGTTAGATAATATGGAAAGCGATGAGAGAACAGTTGAATATCGTAGCATTTAAACGCCATTCATGGTGTAAATGAATTCGTTATTACCAGAAGACCTGTTATAATAAAATGTGCAGTGACTAAAACTTTACAATCGAGATGAAATTAAATTAACAACGCTGGCTTAACAATTTATGAGCTACATTCACATAACTTTCTCTACCTATGCTGCAATAAACTATTATAACAAAAGTTTATTCTTCTTTCTAATACACACCGATTAAGTAATATAACGAGAGCTCCAACTTTTATCTAGAGAAAAGTTGTAGCTCGAGTTGTATTTAATTGGGCTATTTCGTGAATAAAATAACAGTGATTAGCCTATTTGGACAGAAGAATAATATTGCTAAAACTCCATTTATCTTGACGTATATTTGTATCGAAATCACTGCATCTTGATGTCCGTAGCATAAATTTGAGATCTCTTTGTATTGCTGCATTATATTATTGTGGCGTAAAATAAACTCATATCTCTTTGTATTGTTACATTCTATTATTTTAGCTTAGTAAAGCATGATTGAAATTAATAGGTCCATTGGAACTTCTGCCATTATACACGGATATATCACTGCACACTGATATTCAGAGAGAAAACAAATTCACATAGGTGCGATAAATTAAAAAAACAAAAAACAAAAAAACAATTGCACGTGGGCGTGATAAAAAAAAAGATATTAAAATGCAGAGATAATGGGTTCCGATTGATTGGAATTTTACGCGCCAATGTACTGGATTGGTCACCTCCTACGATAACGTGTCATGAACGAAATAGTCAAGATAAAAATTAAACAGAATGATTTTATTGCATATTATTTCCTTTTACTAGAGGAATATGGAAATACAATAGCTAACACCATTGTCAAATCTTTTAAAATCCGGTCGCTGTATGAAGATACTGATTTTCCGTTTTTTCTACTTAACCAGAATAAAATATGAATAACGACTTTCCATTTGAGGAAAGTTCAAGTGTTGGAAAACTGAAATCAATAACGAGGAATATCCTGGAAATGGTTAACTTCTCAACAAAAATGTATATGACAAATTGTGTGTTTTGACGGGAGCTACATTTTTGTGTGCTAAGGTTTTACCAGTTATGCAACAGTTATTCAGAATGAAAGATTATTCATTCAGAAGCTATAGGGTAGTTTGAGGTGGGGGATATTTTTGAAAACCTTCGTGTCGCATCCTTGGAAGATACTAAACTTAAATAACACATTCTTTTAGAGCTATGCTGTCCACAGACACGTACGGACTTTTTTCTAAAAATTATTTTTTCGGTCTGAGGGCACTTCAAAATATATATTGCCGGTGAAATATCGACGTGGAATTTTTGGGTGGAATACAATACCTTCTCTACCCACTATGTATATTGTACATCGAAGCTAAAGAAAATAAAACGTGTCTAAAAGATGTGAGGAAGGTAAATATGTGCTGCTATTTCTCTGTTGTTAAATGTTGCCGGTTCCAATGTACATTAGTGATGGAGGTGTAGCTTATTTATGATCAAATGTTTACTCTCAAACGGGTTGACTAGTAGTTCACGACATTTGGCTTTTATGTCGCTGGAATATTTTACAAAAACCTATACATCTAGCAAATACAACTAAACTGTTATTATGCATCTGTTTTAAGAAAAAATAAGTCTAAAATATCTTGATATGCTTACCTTTGAGTCATGGAGGGAAATTTCACGCGTGCAGCCTGCATAGCAAGGGGAATAGTACATGACGTCATCAAGACCACAGATGGGGTCGAACTGTGATCTGCTGCAATCGCAATCTGCGTTACATGAACTCTCCAAGGACCTGGCACCGACCCTGTAACGAGAGAATTAAAATACCTAATTAAATCTTTTAAATTCGAGATAACAATATTTATAATGCAGGCCTTTTTGTTCCTTAAAATACAACTACATACTGTCCTACACACGGTTTCTGTGAGAAAATAATTAAAATTATCAGAATTGACCATAATAGTTGGCTATACTATGAATCTTGGGACTTAAAGTACTTACAACATTGTAAGTGGCCATTGGGGTTGTCATCTCAAAATAATTTGAGAACACCTTGTGGTTTACCGGGAAACATACGAGTCAGTTGAGAAATTCAATGCTATGCCGAATGTTGCCATGGTAGCTCAGTGTTAGAGCAACCGGCTAGATCCGTGTTTCAAATCACGGAGCTATGGCATTGAATTTTTCAGTCTGACTCTACCTATCCAACTACCTACTTATTCATCCACTCCAATTTCAAAAGTTGAGCGACAGTCACTAAAAGGTGTCTAAAATTATGTTAAATAAAAAAGAAAATGTTCTCTCTCTTAATTTGACTATTACAATTCTCTAACTATTAGTATGCACATGCATAGTGGTACGGAAGGTATTGTATTTCAATCAAAAATTGGTGCCGAGATTTCATCGGAAATATGTATTTTGAGGACTTCTGATAAAAAAAAAACATTTTTAGAAAAAAAAGTCCGTGTGTTTGTTTCTTTCTCTGAATGTGTGTGTATTGAGTAGAGCATAATTAATTAATTAAAAAAAAAACAAAAAGCCTGTTATCTTTCTTACTTGATATTTAAGTTTAGTATCTTACAAAGATGTGATACGATTTTCACGAAAATAATCCCACTCCATAATACCCTTTGCATGGAAGATTTTCCGAAATTTTCAATTTTCTCAAAAAAATCAACGATTTCAATTAAAATAATGCATATTAAAGGTATTTACATGTCAAATAAAAGTAATTCTGACTTTCTGGGGAGTACACTCTGAAAGCCTCTTAATTCTGAATAACTCTCTCATAACTAGTAAACGGGAAGAGAGAGACAAACAAATTACTACACGAAAGTGTAGATCTCAGTAAAACACACAATTTGTATTATGAACAATTTTGTACAGCCCGCCTGGGTAGCGTGGTGGTAGCGTATCTGCCTCACGTTCAACAGGTCGTGAGTTCGAATCTTGCTTAAGGTGAGTTACCCGGATTAGTTTTTTTTCGGGGTTTTCCGTTATCCTGAGAAGACGAATGTCGAGTAACTTTAAGCTCCATGAACCTCGAGATCATTTGAGCATCATTTCACCAATTTCATTCATCATCCGATAATTGATTTCAAAATTTCTAGTAGAGAATTTTCTCAAGTAGCGAGTCGGTGTTCTCTTTTTTCATCCTGGCTACTCAAAGAGAAAGGAATTTCAATACCATTACATAACGACCGATCTTTAAAAGCCTCGACTGTCGCTTTAGCCTAGTGTATCCCCCGATTTCCCTTCTGCTTATAAAGAATTATACCATTTCTGTTAATATTTATCTCGATTAGCATGAAGTAGAGAGAAGAGTAACCTTTTAAACGACACTGGAAATAACATTTCAACTATAATCAGTATAAAAAAAATAGATACTTTTTTTTATAACATATAGTTGATGGAACATTTGGATATCTATAGAGAATAAACATTTAGCTGTCCTCCCTTTATTTCAGGCTCCACAGGCATTTAAAGATCTTACAATATTCTTGTTTCCTAGCATACTATTTCGTTAAACAGCGTTTTTCTCAAAATATATTTTCATACTTTCAAAATGTTCCACGCGTCTCAGAGTGCGTTTAAATACAACTAAAGCTTCCCAGAATTGTCAGAAGTGTGTACTGTAAAATTATAAAACACAACATTATCCTAATTCTAATAATACATTTTAAAAAAGAATCTGATGTCTTCCATTCACATGACTTTATATACATCTCTGCAACAAACTATTGTTAAAAAGCTTATGCTTCTATTTACTCATGATAATCGAGAAAAATTAGCAGAAACACTCTTATTACTTGCTTCCTTGTAAGTAGAAAATTGTTGTTGACGTACGACAATTGTGTTTTAACGAGATTTACATTTTTTGTACAGTTAACTTTATGTCTTTTTGCTATGTTGACTAGTTATAAAATGTCGTTCAGAATTAGGAAGTTTTCAGTGGATATTTCCAGAAAATTCAAGATATACATTTTGTTTGTCACAATATATATTAAGCATAGGGTATTTTAATCAAAATCATTAGAGGCATTTTTGAGAAAAGCAAAATGTCTGAAAAATATTTCATGTAAAGCGTAGTTGGAGTAGGGGCTTTTCTGAAAAGCTTACTGTCGCATCCTTGGAAGATACTAAACTTAAATACCTAGTTTGGTATAAGCGGTACTTCGTTTTTTATCATGTTATCCATAGACAAGACATACAGACCATATATACACACGGACCATTTTCAAGAATTTTTGTTTCTTTTTGGGGGGATTCAGAGGACCCTAAAACATGTAATTCCAATGAAATCTTGGTGTCGAATTTTCGGATGGAATACAATACCTTCTCTATCCACTATGTACATTATATACGTGTTAGAGAAAGTAAAATACAGTTTTTGAGTAAGTGACTTTACAAATAGATATGCCATATTTTATTCTTTATATTAGCGTTAATTTGTGGAGAACAATTATTACATTTAGTACTCTCCAAAATTTTAAATTTAATAATTTATTTCCCAGAATAGGAGTATTAATTCCAAAATGTGTATGTCTATTTTCTTTAAGGCTTTTGGAGAGGCAGTATATCATGTACGTGAGAAATTGAATATTGTGGAAGATTTTGAGTATGAAACAATTTTGGAAAAAGTTTGCGAGAAAATAAGTTTTTAAGTTGGAAGTGCTTATTAATAAGCATGCGTCTACTTATGTATAGCTTCGGTTAATTAGCAATTAAAGTTGGGAAAACGATATATTTTCTTACAGTTTAGAATTCATATAATTTTATTACGTAAAAATAATAATTTTTCACAATTTTGATGAAATATTACAGAAGGATCCCCTTAATATAACAGCATATAAGTAATACCACGAGAGCTTTCATTTTGTAAATAATTCATATTAATAATTTATAATGTATAGGAAGAGGTATTTTATTAGGTTATGATTGTAATGCATTAGTTCTCAAATGGTAGATGACACATTCGACCATGTTTAATTACCGAATGTTTTTCTCTCTTTCTTTCTTTCTTTCTTTCTTCACAGCCATTTGAATTATGATATGACTGATATCGTACCTACACGCAATATACGAATATTGATAGCAACAATAGAAATAGGGAACAATTATTTTATTTCAGCTTTTAATAGCACATGAAATGGAAACAAATGTTATTTTACTTGAGGTTATTGCACTCATCTCGTACATAAGAAATACAAATAATGATTATTTTCACTCCTTTTTTTGAACTAAATACATTATGAACTGAATAAGACTTTAGATAAACATTGCAACTGAATTAATTGAAAGCACAATTGTGTAACTGACAGTTATTAAAAGTGAAGGTTGGCTGACTGGATTGTCACCTTATTACCAATAACCAAAACAGGAGATTAAACAAACGAATGTCAGGTGCGACAGGATTTCAAAGAAATGAACATCAGCTGCGATAAGATGTTTCGATAATATCGCTACAGATGACCGCGATTGACTGAAATTGACTAAGCTCAGCCATTGCATTGCATCGCTTTAATAGTTGAGCTGAATTGTCAGAAAAATCTATACAGATATATACGAGGGTCATTTCAGAAGTCATGGAATTTTTTTTATCAATAAATAAAGCTACAGGAAACAGCTTAGGACATACGATTGCAAGTTGCTAGAATGTTCTTCACAATGCTGGTGCTAAATGGGGATCGGGGTACAAGGGGCTATGGGTACGGGACATTGAAATATGCATAAATAGTGATCATTGTTTTTTTTTGCATTACATATGCACAAAAAAGTATGCATACTTACCATAATACTCTTACGAGCTAACGATATTCAAAATAATCCCCCAAGGCTTCCACACATCGTGCAATTCTTACTTATGCTCGCTGTTCAACTTTAGTGACATCCATCTTGGAATACAGCCTCTAGGATAATAATGTTTGTATGTGTCTATAGCACTTACCAATACAGACAGGCGTCATCTGGTTGTGGCATCCTGTACTATGTACAACATGTTTTAAAATGTATATATTGCAATAATTGCATATTAGGTAATTCGGAGTATATATAAAATAGTTGCCATGACTTTTTAAACGACCCACGTAAAAATTTGAGGTTTCACCCGTGTCTTTTAAAACTAATTCATTCCGTGTTGTCGCTCAGCTGCAAGACCATCACGACTGGTAGACACTTCAGATTCTAAAGCCATAAATTATTTACTTACTAATTAAGTATTAATGTTCCATACTTACGTGGAGTTGGTATAGGACGCGGTGACACCGGCAAACGCGAGGTTAGGACAGGATAGGAAGAAGCAGCTTGTGAAAGTGACGCCGATGAGAGTGGCAAAGACACAGAACTTGATGATACCTGCACAGTGCAGACTGAGTCGTTTCACCAGGTAACCTCCAAGGAATGTACCACCTCCTCCTGCTGGTACCGTCACCAGGCCTGCAGCAACACACAGCATTACCATTAATAGAGTTTTCCAAAAGTAGCTTCAAACTTTAAACATCCAGAAAGTAAGTTCCGTTTCAATTTATCTCCGCTGCAGCGCGCTGCGATCGCAGTTCCGCACATGCGCGGTGTATCAAGGAGACGAAACGTGCGCCATTTTGAGATCGCTGTCAGCCACATACGCTTTGTTGTGCTTGTTTACAATGTCGGTGTTGATTGAAAATCCTGCCGCTTGTGAAATCAGATCTGTGATTCGTTTTCTGAATGCTAGGAAAGTGACACCAATTCAAATTTATAGGCAAATTTGCTAAGTTTACGACAAAATGCGATGAGTGATTCAATGGTGAGAAGATGGGTCCGACAGTTCAATGAAGGACGTAGTGAAGTGCACGATGAAGAACGAAGTGGGCGTCCATCTTTGGTTACAGAAGAACTGGTTCACGCGATTGATGACAAGATCCAGGAAAACCGCAAGTTCACAATTAGTGCTCCCGCTATGGAATTTCCCCAAAGCTCACGATCACTAATTCATGAAACTGTTACCGAAAAACTGAAATGTCGTAAACTTTGCTCACGTTGGGTACCAAAGATTCTTACTGAGCAACAGGCGGCAAACTTCTATGAAGAAGGTATACAAAAATTTGTGCCACGCTATTACAAATGCCTGCAAAATTTCGGCAGTTATGTGGAAAAGTAGTTTAAGAGTTGTAGAATGTTGCGCAATAAATAATTATTCTGTATCTGTACACAATTTAATTGTATTACCAAACGGAACTTACTTTCTGGACGTACCTCGTATTATAATATTTGAGATAGATAAAACAACAAAAACAAACGTCACATACTGGGCAAACAACTGTGTTTTATACAACATTGGGAAGATGATCTTGATCCAATACTTCCGCTGCAAAATACTTTGCCAAACTTTATCCTTAAGACGCGGCCTACATCGGAAGTATTGGACCAAGATAATCTTAACTTGGGCGCCCCAACCTCTGCTCTTATGAGCTAATTACGTCACCTATTCGTGTTACCCCGCCGCCTTCGCTTTGGGCCTGGTCAGGCAGGAAGCATTTCCCCTTCAGTGGTGTTTAACTGGGTTCAAAACTCGACACGATGGCATGTTTCAAGTGAACCAAACATATCGTATTCCAGAAAGAGTGGGACGAAGAATATGTTTTGTTAGTTGTGAAATGTCTTATTTGTTTGCATCGTTTATCTTGGGGCTCCGATGCAGTATTAAACGGTCCTTTGAAAAAATATAATCATACTGGTTATGGTTACATTTTATCAGGTATGCAATCGGTAACATCACTTAAATTTGAATCACTTTTGCTTGCAAAGATGCTCTCCACGATCTTCAAATGGAACTAGTTGCTTTGCAAAATTCAGCAGCCATTAAATATTCTCAGAAAAAAGATTGTTCCCAATGAAAATTTTCCCAAATTGCGAAATTTTGCTGGAAAGTATGTATCAATATTTGGTTCTACATATATTTATGAATAGATGCCGCTACCAAACAAATGAGTGAAGGCAAATCTGCCCTCCCCTCTCCGGCTGTAGGCTGGGCACCTCTGATCTTAACATTAACCTTGGAAGCTTTCGAAAACATTATCCGTTCTCTTCTTTAACGTACGCCATTCTTTCCCTGACTCCAATCCAGCATTTTGCAGATGATGAAATGGAGTATTAGCAATTTCAGGTGCTGTCTGTTTGTTGGATGTAAAACTCTAAAGTCGGTCGGATTCAGATCTGGAGATCGCGGCGGTCACTTTGTTGGAAATTCTTGAATGGAACATAGACCTGCTCTTAAATTGTTAAGATTTCTATATTTTCTCAGACCTCCAGAAAACTCCTCTTACTTTCCATTGAATCAGCTGTATTCTGACATTTATGGATAGAGCCAAGATTTGTAACTTACAAATTCTTATTGTAATATGAATAGAATTACTAATATTTTTATTCAACAAAACTGTACCCATGGCAACAGTAAACTAAAATAAAACAAACAAACCCCATTGTTTGCCCATTATATGACTTTTGCTTTTATTCTTAAAGTGTGATATACACATATAATCACAGCTGGAGATTTAAGGTTTTCACAGTAGCTTGGAACGGCAACTAGAACGGGAACGATTTTGTAACGATAGTGCGACTACGCCTTGCAGTCATCGCCGCACACCTGTGTGCGCGGCTTGCTGCGAAAGTCATAGCTAATTGTTGCCGTGCATTGTTACACCTGCACGAGTGGACACGTGTGTCGTAGGCGAATACTTTACAGTGAAGCTCCGATTGTTACACCTGAGACAATAAGCAGTACTTCTGGAAATTCCTGTTGAGAGGCGAGTGGTCTAACCACACGGCCACGATGCGGCCAAGTTTAGGAGCGCTTTACCTATCTTCTAAGAAGAGAAAGTACAGCATTCCACCCCAAAAATTGACACAGAATATCACTGGAAATAAAAGTTTTGAGACTTCCTGAATATAAAAAAAGCTTGCGTGTGTACCCATAACTCGAATACCAAAAGCTGTATCTACATACTTAATCTCAATAGCTTCAAAACGATACACGCTATCTAGAAAATCTCCTTGAAACTACTCTTTACATAGACATATTTAGATTGTTTTCTAAAAATATTTTGATTAAAATAACAGATATTTACATGTCAACTGAAATGTACATCTTAAAATTTTGGAAATACCATCAACTCCTATTCATTTTTATGTAATTTTATGTAATCTCAAAACTATAATAAAAATTATTAAGGACAACGATAGAAAATGAAAGCATAAAAACATTTTTTTTTTGGCATATACAAGTAATTAACTATTTCTGAAATACTCCTTATTACACCCTTTTCCCCATGTGATGCAAATATACATTTCTGCTTTTGCGCAGATTTCATTAATGACAAAAATTAACTTGTGATGTAAACATTGTTTTGTTTTTGTATCATTCATGTAGTTGTTTCGTAATATCTCTTTTAAGGTGTCACTGAGCGAGATGGCTCAGCAGTAACGTGTGAGGTTCGTAATCGGGAGGACCTGTGTTAATTTATGTGCGATATTAGTTGGCTAAAGCAAATGCTAGGGTGGTTTCTACCGCTAATTTTCTTTCCCTCATTCCCTATTGTTTCGCTTCCCCTTCCATGTTTCCCGAAGGCCTAGGGACGGTATAGTTCTATCGGTGTGGAACAAGTGGCGGAGATCGTTGGAATGTACTTCTCGATCTTGCCGGATCAGCCTTCTCTAAGCCGCCTCAGATGGATCGAGTTCTTCTCGGTTCTGCTAGCGGATAGCCTCTCTGAGCAGCCCGTAAGGTGACCGTTATCAAGGTTGGAATCATTAGACTATGCGTGCCTGCAGTCTATTGCCTCCTGCGGTTCATCAACCCTATCTGTTCTACCACGGAGAGCGACAGGTCAATATGCGCAGTTCCTTCCAGGGTATTCATATTTGAAAACGCTTCTAGGATAACATTTATTAGTTATTTTAGTAGTAGTGTATAATCTACTGTGACATAAGTATATATTTAGCGCGTGAGTGTAAGCGAACAACGTGTTAAAGTTAGATTATGCAATTTTAGCTTTAAAATGCGTAAACAAAATTAACACATTTACTAAATTAAAAATTATAATGTATCAGATATCACAGATATATGACGCATTATGGTTACTAAGCAGACGCTCCATAGAGGAAAATGGAAGGTTATCATAAAACTATTGAAAATATGAATTGTATTCCGCTTCACATTTTGAACGAGTGCTGAGAGTTTATTAATTCTAGAAAAATCAAAAGATGTTTACAAAAAGGAATATGACAAGTTTTGTGGATGGAGAAACGAAAAATGGTTAGTTTGATTAATGAAACTACATTACTGGCATACTTTTCAAACCTGGCAATTATGCAAACGTTCATTACTTCGTAATATTGTAAGTAATTTAAATTATATCGCAAAAGCTGTTTTCTTTTTTCATCGAAGTTTTTTATGCCTTCGACTCTCTGGTGTGTATATTCAAAAGTGAAATATATACTGAAATTGGAAAAAAATGTCAGCATTTCATCCTTTGTTAAGGTTTCTTGAAGTTCTCAGTAGAATATAAGCAAAAAAAGTAAATTGTGCTCCTCAGATCTGAAATTAATAAATTCCTTGTTAAAGCTCTCGATGATTCGCATTTACGCAAGATTGACGATTTCAGGTTTTCTTACAGGTATATTAGAGAAAATTGTGCTGTGGCGGTAATTTTTTTTTTGGTAGTGTTTTTAACGCCCACTTTAACTACTTATACCACCGCAGGCGGTGACACTTGATGATACAGGAATGATGATGGAGCACCGGTGGAATGCGATGGCGGGGAAAACCGGAGTACCCGGAGAAAACCCGCCCACCACAAATCTCACGTGCAGTCGCTTTGGATCGAACCCCGGCCGTCTAGGTGAGAGGCGAGTGGTCTAACCACTCGGCCACGGCGCGGCCATGTGGCGGTGATGACGTCATTACTGTAGTTATGCATGTAATTACGTCATTCATTTTCTGGTACCGGTGCCAGAAATGGAGTAATTTCGCTCGATTTATCTCGTCATAATATGCTGCTTTAATGATAAGATTGCATAAAAGAAATATATTCATAAGGGCAACCACTGAATTTGTAATGGGTAGAAAAAGCCATATTATGAGCATATACAGATGAACTTTTTTTACTTCTTTTGCTAGCATGATTTACTTTCTCGTGTGTTGTTTTTATTCGAAATAGCCGTAAAGGAAATACTTTGTTTCTTTCTTCTAGCTAGGAAAAACTTTTCTGATGATCGTATTTTCAACTGATGGCAGCAAATAAAGTCGTAAAGGAGAAAACGACGTATCCAATAACACGCCTTGAGGAAGGAAACCAGAAATAGCTACATATAAACTCTTCACTGTAACACATCCAGAGGACAGTAACCTCGTTAGCTCGAATCTTTGGAAATGTTTTTGTAGACGAAACAGAGAAAAGGGCCCATAACCCTTGTAGCGTTTGGAAATTACAGAAATACACGTTTCTTCCATTTGTCCAATTTCTGCAATTACTTACCTTTTCTGCTTCGAGTTTGTGTGTTGACCACTTTTCTTATTTTCTCTCCTACATAATGGTAGATAGAGAAAAAATCTGATGTGTTCCATTCACATGACTTTCTCTACCTCTCTGCAAGAAAGTATTATTGTTAAAAAGTTTATACTTCTGTTTACTTCATGCTAATCCAGAAAAGAATTAACACAACCTTATTACTTACTTCCTTGTTAGCAGAAGGGAAACAAGGCAATACTATAGGCTAAACTAATAATCAAAAGCTGGTTGCTATGTGACTGAAGTTTCTTTGTTTATATGGACAGGAGTTGACAAATTCCTGTATTAGAAAAGTAAAAGTTTTTCATAGCTGAAAACAAAAACAAGGAATATGTAAACAACGATCAATTCCACGAAAAAATGTATATGAGATAAATTGTGCATTTTAAGGTGCTCTACATTTTTTGTGCTGTATGTTTTTCTCCATCTCTTGCGGTTTAGCAGTTATGCAAAAATTCATCCAGAATAAAGTAATCTTCAGAGGTTATTCCCAGAAAATTCAAGATATACATTTAATTTGTCGTGTAAATATCTTTAATATACGAAATTTTAATCAAAATCATCAGAGCCATTTTTGAGAAAATAAAAATTTTAGAAAAAAGTTCCATGTAAAGGGTAGTTGGGGGTGGGGTTTTTTTCTCAAAATCTTCGTGTCGCATCCCTGGAAGATACTAAACTTAAATACCAAGTTTGGTATTTTACCGACTTTCCGTTTTTGAGTTATCGTGTTCACGGACACACGGACACACACACACAAACACACACACGGACCTTTTTCCGAAAATGCTTTTTTTTAGATAAAGGGGACCCTAAAACATATATTTCCGGTGAAATCTTGGTATCGAATTTTTGGGTGGAGTGCAATACCTTCTCTGTACACTATGTACATAGTGCGGTTAGAGAAAGTAAAACGAAACGTCGGTTTAAATACCAAACTCGGCAAGCTCAGCATCTTCCAAGGATGCGATACGAAATTTTTCAAGAAAATTCCTGCACTCTAAATTACCTTTTAATTGTAAAAAAAAAAAAAAAAAAAAAAAAAAAAAAAAAAAAAAAAAAAAAAAATCTAAACTTTTGATTCTCTCAAAAATGACCCTAACAATTTTTATATTTTCATGACAAATATATATATTCAAAATCTTCTCGGGCTTCTAGCCAGGTAAAAACTTGGCTTGACACCAACGTTTCGAAGAAGTGCATCTTCCTCGTCTTCAGGTTTCCACAACTTTCGTTGTCATCCTCTTGCAGGTTTGCAGATGTCTGAGGAAGTTGGACAACATCGGCGTCTGACCGACAGTAATGGCTTCTGGTGGCCTATATTAGGTGCCGATGTTGACATCTGCAAACTTACAAGAGGATGACAACGAAAGTTGTGGAAACCGCGTCCAGGGTACTCCATCTACACCATGACCAAGTGAAGCACGTGTTGATAATAGGTGTCCAGATTTTAATAAAATTGACAGCTTCACTGTATGTGATGGCTTTTCTAACATTTACAAAAAAAAAAAAAAAATGTAGATCTCATTAATTACCTTGAATAAACTTTTTGTGAAGTTAATTTCCAAAAGAAGTCTTTTGTCAAAGTGAAGTTTTGTTCTTGATTTTTCGGTTTTTATTCCTGGCCATCAAAGAGGGATACTGGAAGCCTAAATTAACCGTCAGACGTTTATAAGCGGATCGCTATATGTTTGTTTTGTAATTCCATTGTCTTTACGATGATATCACGTGAAACAACTGAATGAAGACAAGTCTTATGATTTGCTACTTATTATCATCATCCAATTTTCTTAAAAATAAGATGTAACATAAATTGTTTTGGTAGAAAAAAATTATGTAGTACATTCACATAGCTTTCTCTACCTAGCATGTAGCAACAAACATTGCTAGAAAAGCTTAATCCTTATCTACTGCACGCTTATTAAGATACACACTAACAAACGGTTCTATTGCTATATTACTTCTTTGTGCCATGAAATAAACTAAAACGATAGTTAACTTTTAAAAGCCGGTCGCTATGTGATGGCTCTTTGCTTGACCAAGATAAAGAATATAAACAACGATTTTCCATTTGTGAGAAGTGGGTATAAGTATTGGAAAATGTAAACCTATAACAAGCAATATCTTGTAAATGATTAGATCCACAACAAAAATGTATTTGACATAAATTGTGCGTTTTTACAATATCTGCAGTTTTTGTGGGGATAAGCTTTTATCCATCTCTTATAGGTTAGTTATTATATTATACACATTGCATTCAGAATGCAAAATATAGGACTTCAGAATTTATTCTAGTAAATAAAAGACATTATATTTTGTTATGTAAACATCTGTTATACACGACATTTTAATGAACATCATTAGAACCATTTTTAGATAAAAGAATTTCCAAAAAATTTTCCATGTGAGGGGCAGTTTGAATGGGGATTTTCTTAAAAATCTTCGTGTTTATGCTGAACTGAAATAAAACTTTTAGTATTAACCGACTTTAGCTATCCTGTCCACACGCATGCGTGTGGATTTTTTGTGTTTTGGATTAAAGGGACTCTATAATGTGTATTTCCAGTGAAATCTCTGTATCAAAATTTTTAGGTGAAATGCAATAACTTTTATACTTAAGTACAATGTATGAACACGTTTCAATTAAAGGGTAGTTTGGGAAATGGTTTTTTTCTTGAAAACATTTATGTCACAGGTTTTGTAAAATGTCGAACTTAAACATAAAGTGTAATATAGCTCAGAATTTTCGGCTAAAATGCTTTTTTTTGATTTCAGAAAAAAAGTACTTAATAATACCGCTTTTAGGTACAATATACTACTTTCTCTGCAAGAGAAAGTAAAAGTAAACTGGCACATTCTTAGAACAATAGTTGGGGGAATCTCTCGTCCTTCAGCTATTTTTTTTTTTTTTGAATTGCAATGTTTACCAAGCTGAGTCAGTAAATCCTGCAGAGACGAGCTTATCGAAACCAGTACTGAATATGTTTAAGGAAGACCGCCTTACGATCTCCCCAGAGAGACCCTAGATCCCTTATCTCGTCAACTGCCTAAGCCCTTACGAAGAGGTACTTCAAAAGAATTGTTTCCGGGATAAACAATATTCCAAGCACGAAACCATTTCATATCGAAACAGTCTTCTTTTTGTTTTGCTCGGCGCGTGGCTGGATGTAATTCATAGAGTGTGGCGAAGAACCCCATACAATGGCAAGAGATTTGCTGCCGCTGAAATATGGATGGGCTCGGGGACGTCGCGTAGTGGCGGTTTCCCGCGAAATGGGCGTTCCATTATGAGGAGAATTTCGAGTGGGCAATTTTGTAAACCTCAAAGAAGGTCTCATTCTAACAATTTATCTGATGTATAGCGTTCTTCCCTTTTTTGCATTCTTAATGGTGCGGGGTACCAGGGTTATCTCCAGCTAAGAACTGGGCATCCCCGCCACCCTTGACATAAACGATGACTCAAATCACAAAGAGTCTCGATTAACGGGAAATACTGAAATATCAACATACTTCTACGTGTATGTATTTATTCCTCTGCAGATGAACAAAATAGAATAATGCAATAAACAATAAACAGGCATATGAACAAAACAGTCCAATTACGAATCTCCTTACATTAAATTTATGAAAAATCTTATGTGTTACACTCACATGACTTTCTCTATCTGTTCTACAAAGTTCTTACATAAGATTATTCTTCTTTCTGCACCTTGCTAATAGAGGTACTCATTAGCAGAATGTTTTTATTACTTAGTTCCGTATAAGCAGGAAGAAAATAAGGGAATACACTAGACTAAACCAATTGTCAAATGTTTTTAAAGCTGTCGTTATGCGATTGTCATTACAAATCGTTTTTTTTTTCCTTGGCCAGGAGTGGAACAAAAGAAAAACGGACCCTCCCGTCTGAGAAAAGTATAAGTACTTCACAACTGAAACTAATAACAATGAATACCTCGAAAACGGTAATTTATATGAGATAACTTATGTATTTTAACAAGACTTACATTTTTTGTATAGTAAGTTTTTTTCTATCTCTTACGGTTTACTAGTTATGCCAAATTAAGCAAAATTCATCCAGAATAAACAGGTCTTCAGAAGTTATTCCCAGAAAGTTCAAGATATACATTTTATTTGTCAGGTAAATAACTTTAATATATGATATTTTAATCAAAATCGTTAGTCATTTTTAAGAAAATCAAAATTTAAAAATGTTCCATGTAAAGGGTAGTTTGGGGTGGGAGGATTTTTCTCAAAATCTTCGTGTTGCATCCCTGAGAGATACTTAACTTAAATACCAAGTTTGGTATCTTAGTTACTTTTCGTTTTTGAGTTATCGTGTTCACAGACACACGGACATTTTTCTGAAAATGCTTTTTTTTGGATACAGGGGGTCCTAAAACATGCATTTCCGGTAAAATCTCGGTATCGAATTTTTGGGTGGAATACAATACTTCTCTATCCCTATGTACATTTTACATACGGGGCTAGAGAAAGTAAAAATTAATAAAAATCTTATGTGTTCAATTCACCTGACTATCTATTCTGCAAATAAACTATTCCTGCAAAAGATTATTCTTTTATTTACATCATGCTAATCGAGATAAACACTAGCAAAAATTGCCTTATTATTTGTTTCCTTCTAAGTAGAAGGTAAACTCTAGGTTAAAGCGATAGTCCAATTGTTCAATTAGCAACCTGTTTTTAAAATATTGAAGTCCCATTTCCTTTGCATTGCCAGAAAATAAAAAGCAATGAAACGAAAAGTTACATAGTTTAACATTAAAACCAATAACAATGAATATTTTGGAAACGGTCAAATCTACAACAAAACTGTATATGGTATACATTGTGTGTTTTAAAGAGATTTACAATTTTTTGCATTAAGTTTTTTTTTCTTTTCCTATGGTTTAACAGTTATGCAAAATTCAGCCAGAATGACAGGTCTTCAGAAGCTATTCGCAGAAAATTTAAGGTATACATTTTATTTGTGATGTAAATTAATATACGATATTTTAATCAAATCGTTAGAGCCATTTATGAGAAGTACAAAATTTCAATTATTTGCCATGTAAAGGATAATTTGGGTTGTGAGAATTTTCTTGAAACTCTTCGTGTAGCATCTATGGAATGTCCTTTGAGCTCAGGGAACCTCAAAACACACAATTATTTACGTCAAAGTATCGACATCGAAATTCGGGGCGGAACACAAACCTTCTCTATAAACTATGTACATAGTATATGTAGAGAAAGTAGAAAGTATGTGAACAGTTTTGAAACATGTTATTACAGCTACCAGTTTATGGCTTTGTACAGTATATACTATAGTTAATTACAGACAATTATGAAGTCAATTGTCTTATTATTTCTACTATTAATTATCTAATCAAAATCACCAATAAGATTACATTGGTATTCACAACAATATTAACAACTAACATATCATTTAAAATATATTTTTGCAATGCTTGATATGTAAATTAATCATTCTGAGCACATATTTGTGTAACCTAAATTTGCAGTTCATTTATTAATTACCATGCCAACAAGCAGTAGGTATTTACAGTAAGAGTTTTAGAGGTCCAGTTAGGAGATGACGTAACACTCAAGATATGTGCTACTTCAAGTAAAGAATCTTTTGCAAGATTCATTAACAAAAGAGTGTATAAGAAGGCTTTGTCCATATAATTTAGATGTAGCCTTTTATTTGAACACATATAGAATACATGTTTTCTTAATGTTCAATAACATATTGAATAGACATTCTGATTTATTCTTTTTTTATTACAGTTTGTCTTAAGTATTTCAAAAAGTAATTGGCTAATCACGAACTGTTAAGTTACTTATCAGATCTCGAATGCTTGGGAAAACTCGGCTTGCGGGCCTCGTGTTCCCAAAATGTATTCTCGATCTGATAAGTATAACTTACAGTTCTTAGTACTGAATATACTATATCTAACATTTATCGTATTGACATTTTTCGCAATTTTTTTCAAAGAGTAGAAGATAAGCTCGAAAGACTGCAACTCATTCTATACTTTAAAACTTCTATTAACAAATAGTATATTGCGTACTAAGAACTGTAAGTTATACTTATGAGATAGAGAAAAGACTGTAAAAACAATAATAAATCAAAATTGCTTTTCAATATTTTATTGAACACTAAGAAAAAAAAATCTGATGTGTACCATTCACATGACTTTCTCTATATCCCTGCAAAAAATGTTTCTTAAAAAGCTTATATTTATATTTACTTTATGCTAATCAGAAACAATTAGCAGAAATAGTCTTATTACTTGCTTCCTTGTAAGTAGAGGCGAAATAATGGACTACCATAGGTTAAAGTGATAGTCAAAAGCTGGTTGCTATGTCAATGAAGTTCCTTTTGTTTATATGGATAGGAGTTGACAAGTTCCTGTATGAGAAAATTATAAGTTTTTCATAGCAGAAACCAAAAATAAGGAATGTCACAAAAACGACGAACTCCACGAAAAAATGTGTGTAACATAAATTGTGTGTTTTAACGTGCTCTACATTTTTGTGCAGTAAGTTTCTGTCCATCTCTTACGGTTTAGCAGTTATTCAAAATTCAGTAAAATTCATCCAGATTAAACTACTCTTCAGAGGCTGTTCCCAGAAAATTCAAGATATACATTTTATTTGTCGTGTAAATATCTTTAATATACGAAATTTTAATCAACATTTTTAGAGCCATTTTTGAGAAAATTAAAATTTTCGAAAAAGTTCCATGTAAAGGGTAGTTGGGGTTGGGGGGATTTTTCTCAAAAGCTTCGTGTCGCATCCCTGTGAAGATACTAAACTTAAATACTAAAATTGGTATTTTACCGACTTTTCTTTTTTGAGTTATTGTGTTCACAGACACACACACACACACACACACACACACACACACACACACACACACACGGACCTTTTTGTGAAAATGCTTTTTTTGGATATTGGGGACCCTAAAACATATATTTCAGGTGAAATCTCGGTATCGAATTTTTGGGTGGAGTGCAATACCTTCTCTATACACTATGTACATAGTGCATATAGAGAAAGTAATACATTCTCGAGGTGAACAAATGAGAGGCTACATGGACAAAGCCTTCTTATACACTCTTTTGTTAATGAATTTTGCATTAGATTCTATACTTGAAGTAGCACATGTCTTGATTGTTACGTCATTTCCTAATTTATTTAAGTATTAATGACCTCTGAAACTCTTACTGCAAGTACTTACAGGGCTTGTTGGCATGGCGGTTAATAAATGAATTATAAATTTAGCTTATATTACCAAATAAGTGTTCAGAATGATAACTTGCATATCAAGTATTTCAAAAAGAGGATTTTCTTACGCAAATTTTGTGCCTTCTATTCTTAATTTTGAAGAAAATACATTTCATGCGTAATATGTTGGGTTCCCGAACCTTCAGTAGCGTCTATACATACGTTTAAACCAGTATAAAATTTAAGTCAAGTGCAGAACCTCTGTTTCTTACGCCTAACTTTAAACGGTTCACTAATCTCCTCACCTTTTGTAGACCTAAAATATTTATTCCTTTTTGTGAATTTTATTGTAGTTCTCTGAATCACTCCTAACAACTAAATTTGATTAAAAAAATTGTTGATAAAATAAAGCGATTGTGAAATGTTTTAAGAGCTATAGATAGGAAATTCAAAATGTAGACATGTAAAATACAAAATACACAAAAGATCTCGTTAAAACATACAATTATATGGGATTAATTTTTTATGTGGAGATATTCCTCGTTATTGAAATAGTTAATTTTGCTCAAATGGGACACTATGTAAAGAAAACTGAATTTTAAAGACAATCGCATAGCTGGAGTTTTTAAAAGATTTGACTACCGCTTTACCCTAGTGTATTTCTAATTCCCCTCCACTTACAAGGAAGCAAATAATAAGACCATGTTTGTCATATTTATCTCGATTAACATGAAGTTCATAGAAGATTAAGCTTTTGTAAGAATATTTTTTTTTTCGTAGAACAGCTAGAGAAAGTCATAAATGAAAGCCATCAGCTCTTTCAGTGGCCATTCAAAGAGAACAAAATTTCAAAGCCATCACATAGAGATGCGAATTTGACTGTCAACCAAATCTACTGTGTCGTGTAATGACATTTCCTCAAATATTTACCTGGATAATAAGAAACAGAAAGAAAAACAAACTTTGGTAAGCTTAATTTCTAAAACAGCGTATGCAGAATGTCATATGAGTTCCTTTAATTAGATGTTTTGGATTTTGGGCGCCTCGAAACATGTATTTCCAGAGCAATACCGGTAGAATTTTTAAGTGGAAAACGTTCTCTATTTATTATAGGAAGTGGAAGAGAAAAGGCTGTTCCAAATCGACTCGTCTAAGTAAAACTATATGCGCGTACTCGACCACAAAACTTTGAGCAGAAGTGGAGGGAGGGGGCGTGGTAACAAACACTTCATACCACTTCATTTCTAACATTTGATTAAGCCACATTGATAACTTCCCCTCAATGCTGCGCTGTATTGCTTGTTGCAGGTACACCCTGTAAGTCGTAGTTACTCGCTGCTCTTTTGGTGCGCACCTAAACTGAAACAGTCTAGTATAGGGTCTAGTATAGGGTATAAAAACGAAGGGATACCTCCCCACGGGAGATCTATTTCTCCCCATAAAGAAGCATATAGTGACCCTTGCAAACTCAGGGGTCTCTGGTGTCTATGGATCTTCTTCGTCTTTCTCTGGTTACTTTCTTCGTAAGCAGGATTTACAAACCAGCGTCTGGGATCTGCACCTTTTGTGGACAGAGGCTCTTTTTCTTCATTTATTTATAGACGCTCTTTAACTTCTATGGTTCTCAACGTCATGTTTTATATTAGGCGTGAAAGACCACTTAAATGTTCTCAGAGACTTCTTTATCTGACTTGAGGCTCCTTTTCGTAACGTAAATCTATAACACGGGACCAATGGCCCTACTTCCCTTCCGAAGAGAGCATTGCTAAGGTTTTTTTACGCCTGAAAAAAATCCATCACCCCTCGCTGGGTTTGAACCCGTGACCTCTAGACCACGGAGAAGCAGAGGCTCTGGATCAGAGTCAGGATGTGAATTGAGCCTGATGCCTGGTAAGAAGGCGAGGAAGTGGATTGACTGTGAAATAAATGGTAGGAAAAATGATATGGAGCATTTGGTGGAATGGTTGGCGGGGGAAACTGGGGAATCCGGAGAAAACAGATGCTTCATCCCCACAAATCTCATATGCCGACCACTGAGATCGAATTCGAGTCACTTAGGTGAGAGGTGAGTAGTCCATTCGACAATGGCACGCCGAACACCCTTCCCTTGGAACAATGCACGCCATCTGTTCGGCATCACCTCACGTCAGGAAATCTAAAACCACAAGTAAAAACGGAATGGAAGGGAAATTAGTTAAAGCAAATTGTCACAGAAGAGAAACCATCCCAGAATTGACTTAACAACCAGGGAAAAGCACGAAAAATCCAATATTAGAATGGGCTGTTGATGGGAATCGAACCCGGAATGCAAAGCTTGCATGCTAATGGAGATTCAAAACGCTTGGTATAAGAGGGTAGAAAAATCAGTTGCGAACGCAACTAACAAATGACAGTTGTTGGTTATATTTATTAGTTTCCTGAGGTTGATCACTTGCTTTCTTTGTTATCAGGTTTCCACGTGCCCTGTGTTGTGTAGACCTAAATGAAGAGAGGTGATACCATCAACACAAATAAAGACGACAGAGGGGAGAATTTTCTCTCAGGAATATGAGAGGGACGAGAGGGGATGGGAATGGATTCGCTATCTTCCCTCCTTGGCCTTAAGGGCAGAGCAAGGTCGGATTATCTGAGAGCGCTTCTTCAGCGACAGCCCCAGGCCCGCCACTGCAACGAAATCATTTTAAACTTTATCACCTGAAAAACACTTCCCACAAAATTTTATTATGTTTACGGAAGACATAACTTCGTTTCAAAAGGATTTACGCACAGCTATTTTTGATTTAATTTCAAGCTACGTGCGTTACCCAGAGGACTGCCTTATATAAGGTGTTGGGTTTGAGTGAGCAGATTTCAACACTTCCTGACGTTAAGCTATGGTACATACATAAAAATCTGATGTGTTCTATTCACATGACTTTCTCTGCATCTCTGCAACAAATTATTGTTAAAAAGCTTATTGTTCTATTTACTTAATGCTAATCGAAAAAAAAAAAAATTGCAGAAATAGTCTCATTACTTGCTCCATTGACAGTAGAAGCGAAATAAGGGAGTACCATAGGTCAAAGTAATAGTCAAAAGTTGGTTGCTATGTGACTGAAGGTCTTTTGTTTGTACGGACAGGAGTTGACAAAATTCCGAAGTGAGAAAAATATAATTTTTTAAAGCTGAAAAAAAAAAAGAAAAAAAAAGGAATATCTCAAAAAACAATGGACTCTATGAAAAAAATGCATATAACATAAATCGTGTGCTTTAACCTGCTCTACATTTTTGTGTGGCAAGTTTTTGTCCATCTCTTACGGTTTAGCAGTTATGCTAAATTCCGTAAAATTCATCCAGAATCTCTAAAGTAGTATTCAGAGGCTATTCCCAGAAAATTCAAGATATACATTTGTCAGGTAAATATCTTTAATATACGGTATTTTAATCAAAATCGTTAGAGCCGATTTTGAAAAAATCAAAATTTTTCTAAAAAAGTTCCATGTAGTTTGGGGTGGGGGTTTTCTCAAAATCTTTGTATCGAATGCAGTTAAATATCAAGTTTGGTATTTTACCGATTTTTCGTTTTTGAGTTATCGTATTTACAGACACACATGGACCTTTGGCTAAAAATGTTTTTTTTTTTTTTTTTAAACAGAGGACCCTAAAACATATATTTCCGGTATCGTATTGTTGGGTGAACAATTATTCTCTATACACTATATACATAGTACGTATAGAGCAAGCAAAAAAATATAGAGTAGTTGGCAGAACAATTATAGTTATTTATGTAGCTGATGCGTAATATAACTGGTTGTGTTCGCTCACTCGCTAATTTTTACGATTGCTACAAAGAGATAATACACGTGTTACATAGAACGTTTTATTCAATTTTGGCATTAAAACAGATAAACATAATTAATATATTTGCTTAATGAAAAATCTTGTGTAACACTCACATGACTTTCTCTAGCCGTTCTACAAACTTCTTACATAAGATTATTCTTCTTTCTGCACCTTGTTAATCGAGGTATTCAGCACAATGTTCTGATTACTTAGTTCCTTATAAGTAGGAAGAAAATAAAGGAATACACTAGGCTAAATCGATGGACAAATGTTTTAAAAGCTGCCGTTATGCGATTGTCATTACATATCGCTCCGTTTCTTGGGCAGGAGTAGAACAAAAGAAAAACGGACACTCCCGTCTGAGAAAAGTATAAGTACTTCACAACTGAAACTAATAACAATGAATACCTCGTAAACGGTAAGCTCCACGAAAAAAATGTATATTACGTAAATTGTGTATTTTAACAAGGCCTACATTTTTTGTATAGTAAGTTTTTGTCTATCTCTTACGGTTTATTAGTTATGCCAAATTAAGCAAAATTCATCCAGAATAAATAGGTCTTTAGAAGCTATTCCCAGAAAATTCAAGATATACATTTT
This sequence comes from Hymenopus coronatus, assembly GCA_030762935.1. Classification (NCBI taxonomy): domain Eukaryota; kingdom Metazoa; phylum Arthropoda; class Insecta; order Mantodea; family Hymenopodidae; genus Hymenopus; species Hymenopus coronatus. The sequence continues at coordinate 143,583,174 of CM060896.1, forward strand.
ATTTGTCAGGTAAATATCTTTAATATACGTTATTTTAATCAAAATCGTGAGAGCCATGTTTAAGAAAATCAAAATTTTCGAAAAAAGTTCCATGTAAAGGGTAGTTTGGGGTAAGGGGATTTTTCTCAAAATCTCGTGTCGCATCCCTGGAAGATACTGAACTTAAATACCAAGTTTGGTATTTTTTTACTTTTCGTTTTTGAGTTATCGTGTTCACAGACACACGGACACATATACACACACATACGGACCTTTTCCTAGAAATGCTTTTTTTGGATTCAGGGGGTCCTAACACATATTTCCGGTGAAATCTTGACATCGAATTTTTGGGTGGATTGCAATACTTCTCTATCTATATGTACATTGTACATACGGGGCAAGAGAAAGTAAAAATTAGCTCAAAAACGAAAAGTTTGTTGAATACTAAACTTGGTATTTAAGTTTAGCGTCTTACAAGGATGCGACACGAAGATTTTCAATAAAATCTCCTCACCCCCAACTAACTACCCTTTACATGGATACATTTTTGAAAATTTTGATTTCATACATGACTGTTTTGATTAAAATATCTTATATTAATGATATTTAAATGACAAATAAAATGTAATCTTGAATTTTCTGGGAATAGCCTCTGAAGACATCTTTATTCTGAAGGAATTTGGTGGAATTTTGCATAACTACTAAACCGTAAGAAATAGACAAAAACTTACTTCACAAAACATGTAGTGCTGGTTAAAAAAACACAATTTATGTTGTATGCATTTTTTTCGTGGAGTTAACCGTTTTTTGAGATACTCCTTGTTATTAATTTCAGTTTTAAAATACTTATACTTTTCTCATAGGGGAATTTATCAACACCTGGTTCATGCAGAGAATCGTATTTATATATCACAGCAACCACATTTTGAAGCATTTGACTGTTGGTTTAGCCTAGTGTATTACATTATTTCCCTTCTACTTATAAGGAAATAAGTAACAAAACCGTTTCTGCTAATGTTTATCTCTTTTAGCTTGAAGTAGGTAGAAAAATAAGCTCATTAACAATAATTTGTTACAGAGATGTAGAGAAAGTCATGTGAATGGAACACATCAGATTTTTAATATTTGATGTGCCATACCCTTAAAACTTCTCAGAAAGAAAGTTGTACTTAAGATTCCAAATCCCCCTAGGACAGCTGATTCTCCCTAAATTTAGGAGGGACACCTCCAAGTTGGTAACACTGCTTACTGCCTCAATCGTAATAAAATTGAGGAAGACATTTAGCACTTACCCATGAGCAGAGCCGCCCAGCTGGCATTCACACTGAACTGGTTCTCTATTAGCTTGGGCAGGAATGCTGCAAACCCAGCGATGAGCAGACCCTCGCTGGCTCCCGCCAGGTTCAGGAAGAAGAACGTGGGGTTGGCAATCAGCTGTCGGAGAGCTCGTGGCATCTCACGGATCTTGCTGAACGCCTCAGTGCGCGAGTTGCCGTGCGCTTCTGATACCTTCTTGGCTTGGAGAGCTGCAGCTCCTGCAAAGACGGCGAACAGTGGTGCATCTCATGATAGAATGCAGATGATGTCGCTTCAGAAACATTAACTTTGTACTTAAATAACACTTCTATAGTGATTTTTCCTTGTAAGGCCACCACATGCTAGTTCTGATTTCTGCTGAAAGAGTTATTCCAGTATTTGGTGTGTGCAGATATTCCTTTATGCGTTGAAAGAGTTGCTGACCTCAACTATATGAAGTTAAAACTGGCCAATGGGAAACTAGCTCGTGTTATCCGCCTCATTGTCCCTGCGAAATGCGAAAAGGATAAAGCGAAGGTTGCTGAGCCACTTTCCCCACTTACCGTTGAGTTCTGCAACTCTTAACGCACCCACAAATATCTGCACACGCGAGGCAGTTGGCTAACTGGTAATATTCCTGCAACCCCTATACTTTTCATAGCTACAATTATAATTTAAACGATAATAAATATATACCTCATCATAAGAAATGCTGTCCTACTCTATCTGCAAGTTAGATAATCGTTTTCATTCATTGCAACATTTACATTCACACTCGAGGTTCCATTACCCGAAATTGAGGAATTTCTGGCCTGACGTTTTCTTTTAGTTCTTATAATGACAATGCTTTTGTGCATTACCTTTATTACTTTCTCATCTTAGTACACAGATAGAGAAGGTATAGCATTTCACCCAAAAATTCAACTCTGAGACTTCACTGAAAATACACGTTTTAAGGTCCCTGTTTTCAAATATAATTTTCAATGAAAGTAGTGTGTGTGTGTGTGTGAGAACAGCATAACTCAATAACGAAAAGGCGGTTAAATATCAAACTTCATAAGTAAATTCAGAATCATTCCAAAATATGACATGAAGGTTTTCAAGAAAATCCTCCTCCAAACTACCCTTTAATTAGAAAGATTTTCGAAAATCTTAATTCTCAAAAAATGACTTGACGAATTTTATTAAAACACTATGTTGAAGATATTTAAATGACTAATAAAATGTAAATCTTGAATTTTCTAGGAAGAGCTTTTGAAGATCTTTTCATTCTGGATGGCTTTTACCCAACTGATCAAATTAAAGGATAGACAAAAGCTTAATGCACAAACTTGTAGCTCGCGTTAAACACACACAATTTATGTCATATACAATTTTACTTTATCTAGCACGTATCTACAAGGTACACAAGTTTCTCAAAAATGGCTCTAACGATTTTGATTAAAATATCGTATATTAAAGATATTTACCTAACAAATAATACGTATATCTTGAATTTTCTGGGAATAGCCTCAAAAGACTACTTTATTCTGGATGAATTTTGCATAACTGATAAACCGTAAGAAATGGACAAACATTTACCACACAAAAAATGTAGAGTACATTAGAACACACAATTTATGTTATATACATTTTTTCGAGGAGTTGATGGTTTTTGTAATATTCCTTGTTTTTGGTTTCAGCTTTGAAAAACTTGTGCTTTTCTCATATAGGAATTTGTCAACTCGTGTCCATACAAAGGAACTTCAGTCACATAGCAACCAGCTTTTGACTTCACTTTAACCTATGATACTCCCTTATTTCGCTTCTACTTACAAGGAAGCAAGTAATAAGACTATTTCTGCTAATTTTTTCTCGATTAGCATGAAGTAAATAGAAGAATAAGCTTATTAACAATAATTTGTTACACAGAAGTAGAAAAAGTCATGTGAATTGAACAAATCAGATTTTTTGTGGAGTTAATCATTACAGATTCCTTGTAATTGGTTTCAATTGTAAACAGTTGATGTAATCTGAATTTTACCAACTAAACTTTGCTGTTTGGCATATAGCTGATGAGTCAAAAAATTTAATTCCGAAATGTGTTAAGATGGTAAAATTATGACGCTTACGATTTTCTGATTTAACTATATTTGATTTTATGTTCTTGAAAAAGAGGTATGTGCAACAGACACCATACATTAGAAGAACTAAAAGAAAACATCACAGGTTAATAATTCACTCAATTCGAATATTTAAATCTTGGATGTGAATAAACATTTCCTGAGAAGATGCCCTATATCCACACATTTATGGCATGTCTTATGATTAGGTACGTACTTATTATAATTAAACTTGTAACTATCAGAAAAAGTAATGTTAAAATAAGAACTGAAGCTTTCCTGGCGACGTGTTAATTCAAAATCTTCTCGGGCTTCTAGCCAGGTAAAAATATCTCGCGAACCAATCAGATGTTAGCTTCATCCCAGCTCTTATAAATACCAGTCTCCGCAAGCTCAAACCACCAGTTCACCCTGAAGACGAGGAAGATGCACTTCTTCGAAACGTTGGTGTCAAGCCAAGTTTTTACCTGGCTAGAAGCCCGAGAAGATTTTGAATTAAAGTAATGTTAATTACCAGCTATTGGTGCAACGCTATTATCGAAAGTTTTCTTTTAGAGAACAATTTTATTTTATTTTTCCCTGCTTACGTATAATAAGTAGAGGAAGTACTGCACTCCACTAAAGATTTGATAACAATGTTTCATTGGAAATACATCCTTTGAGGTTTTATGAATCCAATAAAGGATATTTCTAAAAATTCTTTGTGTGTGTGTGTGTGTGTGTGTAAATAGCATAACTCAAAACTTTAAAGCCAGTTAAATACAGAAATTTCTACTCAAGTTCAGTATCTTACAAGGATACGACACGAAGATCTACCATTTTAATGGGAAAAGATTTGGTAATTTTTGTTTTCCCCAAAAATGGCTCTACAATTTTGATTAAATTGTCACATGTTTAAGATACCTGTTTGCATGACAAAATAAATGTATATCTTGACGCCTCTGAGAATAGCTTTTGAAGTGCTCTTCACTCTCGTTTACTTTGTGTAGCTTATAAAACAGAAAAAGTAGATTTCAAAAAAGAACAGAGATTACGTAAAAGAAAAGTAATGTTACGTTAACCTTCTGTCAAAAAGTTGTCATTTATTGGTTCAAGTTTAGAAGTGCTAAAAGGTTATTCATTTTTCTGGTATTCTTACAGGGTGGAATTTCAATCCCAGAATATGATGATCCGCTTTTTAAGTTTCGATTATTGGTTTGGTCTGCTGTATCTTCCTTGTATCTAGAAGTAAATTTGTAAGGAAGGTATTTCTACCAGGGTTGGCCTCGATTGACAAACAGAAAAAAATGAAGTTTTTGGAAGATAGAATAGAGAGTCGTGTGTAAATGTAACATCTCAAGTTAGTTTGGATTATTTGTAGGTTCTGTCCTTTATAAGACAACCATTTTACCTACGTTGTAGTTCTACAAATTATTAATAAAATAATAAATTGAAGTAGACAAAATATTAAACAAAATTAACTATTCGTAAGGGCCCCTAAGTCAAGAGCAAAATGATTGCCTCTACAATAAACTTATATTGTAAGTGAAAAAATAACATGTTTTTAATTGTAATATTGGTTTTTAAATGTTCATTCTCTCAGGTTCTAATTAAGTACACCGATGCCAAATTTAGGCAATCTTACTAGAAACATTATGACATTTTTTGTTGTAGTTTTACGTTCTTTAACCTGGTTGGTCATATGGGACGATCAATGAATTTGGTGAAATGATGCTCAAATGATCTCGGGGTCCATTGTAGCGTAAAGTTACTCGACATTCGTCTTCTCAGGTTAAGGGAAAACCCCGAAAAAAAAGGTATCAGGGTAACTCACCCTAAGCGAGATTCGAACTCGGGATCTTTTGAATGTGAGGCAGACAGGCTACCACCATACTACCCAGGCAGGCTATTATGACATTGTATCTGTCGAATTAAGTCATTTTCTTGTTTACACATGAATGATACAATAGCAAACACAAATAGTATGTTCATTAAACATCGTGTTGCTATGTAATAACTTTGAAATGCGATGCTCTGTTGTTATGAGAAAAAAAAATAAAGAAAGAATAATGTCTTCACATTTGAAAACTCGAACCACCAGCACGGAGCCTTGGAAACGGTAATGCTAGCAAAAGCTTTGACAAATTGTGTGCTTTAACAAGATTTAAATTTTAAAAACTCCCTTATGTTTACCAATTATGCAAAATACATTGAGAATGGTAAAATTCAGTGGATACCAAAAATTCAAGAAATAAGATATATTTGTCATGCAAGGTCTTCAAAATATTAGCATTTTAATCAAACTCGTTACATAGCTTCTAAGGCTATTCTCCGTTCCTTTACTTTCTAGTCACAGAAACATGTTATCCATAGAGTTACAGAAAATATAGGAAATACGTTTTATTTGTCAAGCTAAAGTGTTACAAATATTGGTATTTTAATCAGAATCGTTACACATATTGAAATCAAAAGTACCTAATGAAAATGTTTGCCTAGCGGGATTGTTTTGAAAATCTTCGTGTCGCTGAAGTTAAATACGAAGTTTGACAGAATTTTTGAGTAATGCCCTTCACTATCTTTCCCTCTGTCTTTCTGTCACACACATACCTTTCTCTAAAAGTCCTTCTTGCCTTGGGGTTCTCAAAATATGTATGCTCGGTGAAAAAATCGAGCTTTTAGATGGAATGAATTATTTTCTCCACTTAAAGTAGCAGTGGATGAAATTAAAACTCTAGCGAAGTTTATTAATATAGAGATAAAATGTTGTGAAGGTATAAATGACTCACCTGGTAGAGCCGGAGGGAAAGCCAATAGAGGTACAGCCAACACCACGCACATCGCCGCGGCAAGCAGGAACCCTATCCACCAGGCACCCACCCAAACATTGCTGTTTGGCGCTAGGCCTAGCCTGCAGGCAAATAAACATGATATGTTTTAAAATAAGAACTACAGCTTTCCTGGCGACGTGTTAATTCAAGATCTTCTCGGGCTTCTAGCCAGGTAAAAACTTGGCTTGACACCAACGTTTCGAAGAAGTGCATCTTCCTCGTCTTCAGGGTCATCAGTTCACCCTGAAGACGAGGAAGATGCACTTCTTCGAAACGTTGGTGTCAAGCCAAGTTTTTACCTGGCTAGAAGCCCGAGAAGATCTTGAATTAATGATATGTTTTATTTTTAAAATATTTAGTTTATCCAATTAAATCAACGCCTCATGATATAAAATAAAATATCTTAAGTTTTGAAAACAAATTTGGTTTTTCACTAATAAATCAGGTAATTTACATAGAAGACGAACTTTTAAGGACATTTAAGGGATAATTTCAAAGTGTGGGTTTAGAATATATATAACACAATATATAGTTGTGGTTGCTATGAAAACAAACCTGATGTGTACCATTCACATGACTTTCTCCATATCCCTGTAACAAATTATTCTTAAAAAGCTTATACTTTTATTTTCTGTCTGCTAATCAGAAACAAATAGCAGAAATAGTCTAATTACTCGCTTCCTTGTAAGTAGAAGCGAAATAAGGGACAACTGTAGGTTAAAGTGATAGTCAAAAGCTGGTTGCTATGTCAATGAAGTTCCTTTGTCTATATGGATAGGAGTTGACAAGTTCCTGTATGAGAAAAGTATACGTTTTTCATAACAGAAACCAAAAATAAGGAATGTCACAAAAACAACTCCACGAAAAAAATGTATATAACATAAATTGTGTGTTTTAATGTGCTCTACATTTATTGTGTAGTAAGTTTTTGTCCATCTCTTACGGTTTAGCAGTTATTCAAAATTTAGTAAAATTCATTCAGAATAAACTACTCTTCAGAGGCTATTCCCAGAAAATTCAAGATATACATTTTATTTGTCAGGTAAATGTCTTTGTTATACGAAATTTTAATCAAAATCGTTAGAGCCATTTTTGAGAAAATCAAAATTTTCGAAAAAAGTTCCATGTAAAGGGTAGTTGGGGGTGGGGGAAGTTTTCACAAAATCTTCGTGTCGCATCCCTGAAAGATACTAAACTTAAAATACCAAGTTTGGTATTTTACTGACTTTTCGTTTTTGAGTTATCGTGTTCACAGACACACGGACCTTTTTGTGAAAATGCTTTTTACTTTCTCCATACGCACTATGTACATAGTGTATAGAGAAAATATTGCACTCCACCAAAAATTCGATACCGAGATTTCACCGGAAATATATGTTTTAGGGTCCCCAATATCTAAAAAAGCATTTTCACAAAAAGGTCCGTGTGTGTCCGTGTGTCTTTGAACACGATAACTCAAAAACGAAAAGTCGGTAAAATACCAAACTTGACATTTAAGTTTAGTATCTTCCAGGGATGCGACACGAAGATTTTGAGAAAAATCCCCGCACCCCCAACTACCCTTTACATGGAATTTTTTCGAAAATTTTTATTTTCTCAAAAATGACTAACGATTTTGATTAAAATTTCGGATATTAAACATATTTACCTGACAAATGAAATGTATATCTTGAATTTTCTGGGAATAGCCTCTGAAGAGTAGTTTATTCTGGATGCATTTTACTAAATTTTGAATGACTGCTAAACCGTAAGAGATGGACAAAACTTAGTGCACAAAAAGGTAGAGCACTTTAAAACACACAGTTTATGTTATGTACATTTTTTTCGTGGAGTTCGTCGTTTTTGTGACATTCCTTATTTTTGGTTTCTGCTATGAAAAACGTATACTTTTCTCATACAGGAACTTGTCACCTCCTATCCATATAAACAAAGGAACTTCATTGACATAGCAACCAGCTTTTGACTATCACTTTAACCTACGGTAGTCCCTTATTTCGCTTCTACTTACAAGGAAGCGAGTAATAAGACTATTTCTGCTAATTTTTTCTGATTAGCATAAAGTAAATAGAAGTATAAGCTTATTAAGAATTATTTGTTGCAGGGATATGGAGAAAGTCATGTGAATGGTACACATCAGATTTTTTTGGATATTGGGTACCCTAAAGCATATATTTCCGGTGAAATCTCGGTATCGGAATTTTGTGGTGGAGTGCAATACTTTCTCTATACACTATGTACATAGTGCGTTTGGAGAACACTATGTACATAGTGCGTATGGAGAAAGTAATAGCTTATTTATAGTAAATGAAATAAACGAATGTGGTTTCTATACAAAATATAGTTTATTTATACATTTCTTCTATGACATATTCTTACAAAAGTTGTTTTTCCATTCACTTCACGTTAATTGAAGTTTACTCGTTTTGTTGAAGGTACAAGAGTTAAATGATTATCAAACTAAAACGTCTGAAGAGTTTTGATTATATTTTTGCACGGCTTATGCGATAAAAATAAATATTGGAAACTTCAAAGTACTGCAATGAACATATCTAAAATGGTTAATATAATAGTAAGCATGTCTGTATTTAGTCTATTTTTACTTTCTCTATACTCACCATGTACATAGTGTATAGAGAATGTATTGCACTCCACCAAAAAGTTCGATACCGAGATTTCACCGGAATTATATTTTTAGGGTCCCCTGTATCCAAAAAAAAAAAGTATTTTCAGAAAAAGGTCCGTGTGTGTCGTGTGTCAGTGTGTACATGTGTCTTTGAACACGATAACTCAAAAACGAAAAGCCGGTAAAATACCAAACTTGGTATTGAAGTTTAGTATCATCCAGGGATACGACAGGAATATTTTGAGAAAAATCCCCCCACCCCAAACTACCCTTTACATGGAACTTTTTTCAAAATTTTTATTTTCTAAAAAATGGCTAACGATTTTGATTAAAATATCATATATTAAAGTTATTTACCTGACAAATAAAATGTATATTTTGAATTTTCTGGGAATAGCCTCTGAAGACTACTTTATTCTGGATGAATTTTTCATAACTACTTAACCGTAAGAGATGGACAAAAACTTAACCCATGAAAAATGTAAAGCACGTTAAAACACACAATTTATGTTATATAAAATTTTTTCGTGGAGTTGATCGTTTGTGAGATATTCCTTTTTCCTGGTTTCAGCTTTGAAAAACATACTTTTCTCATACAGGAATTTGTCAACTCCTGTCCATACAGTTAAAGGAACATCATTCACATAGCAACCAGCTTTTGGCTTTCACTTTAACCTATGGTACTCCCTTATTTCGCTTCTACTTACAAGAAAGCAAGAAATAAGACTATTTCTGCTAATTTTTCTCGATTAGTATGAAATAAATAAAAGATAAGCTTATTAACAATAATAATTTACAGAGATATAGAGAAAGTCATGTGAATGGAACACATCAAATTTTTCAAGTAACGAACTAAATGTGTTCATTCAGATGGAACAGAGTTTCACTGGTTTTTTGTAGAACATTTAAGACATATATTTGCCATATAAATACTTACAAATTTGGAGTTATTAAAAATAGTTAATCAGTTTTGATTACGTATATAAAAATAAGAAACCTACTATGAATACTCCAAACTGCCCATGAAAAAGGTAGTTTGGAGTGGAGGTGAACATGAAAATATGTTGTACTTCATATCAAATCAAGGAGGTTTAAATACTGTTTTATTTATGGGAGCTCAAAATCTGCATTTTAATGGATTTGGTTCTCAAATTTTCGTTAACCATGGCATTATAGATTCGTAGTTCCCTGAGTATTCTACTCAAGCTTTCATTAGTCTATGGCAGGCATAGGCAAACCCGAATCACTTGACACGGAACCCAGGAAATGGCCTACACCACATTCGTTTGAGAAGAGCCGATAGATGGTGAAGCAGATGAGTAAGTGACCTTTGCTGACTCTTAGATCAATCGTACTGATTTCTTTTGTTTTCAGTTTGTACTTAAGAAAATAATAAAAACAATATTGAATTTTAATTACAATCTTTTACGTTTTCAATAACTGTTCTTACTTTCTCTTCAAGTACTATGTAGATAGTGCATAGAGAAGGTATTCCATTCCACCCAAAAATTCGATACCGAGATTTCACCGGAAATACATGTTTGGGTCCCCGTGAATAAAAAAGCAAAAATCATTTTCAGAAAAAGGTCCTAGAGTGTGCGTGTCTGTGTGTGTGTCTGTGGACAGCATAGCTCAAAAACAAAAATACCGTTAAATACCAAACTTGGTATTTAAGATTGGTATCTTCCAAGGATGTGACACGAAGATTTTCAAGAAAATCCCCCAACCCCAAACTACCCTTCACATGGAACTTTTTTCGAAAATTTTGGTTTTCTTAAAAATGGCTGCAACGATTTTGATTAAAATATCGTATATTGAAGATATTTACCTGACAAATAAAAGGTATATCTGGACTTTTCTGGCAATAGCCTCTGAAGACTACTTTATTCTGGATCAATTTACGGAATTTTGCATAACTGCTAAACCGTAAGAAAAGGACAAAACTTACCACACAAAACATGTAGAGAACTTTAAAACACACGATTTATGTTATATACATTTTTTTCGCGGAGTTGATCGTTTTTTAGATATTGCTTATTTTTGGTTTCAGCTTTGAAAAACTTATTTTCTCATACAGGAATTTGTCAACTCGTGTCCATACAAACAAAAGAACTTCACTCACATAACAACCAGCTTTTGACTATCACTTGAACCTATGGTACTCCCTTATTTCGCTTCTACTTACTAGGAAGCAAGTAATGACTATTCGTGCTATTTTTTTTTTCTCAATTAGCATGAAGTAAATAGAAGCATAAGCTTTTTAACAATAATTTGTTGCAGAAATGCAGAGAATGGAATGGAACGCACAAGATTTTTTTTTAAAACCGTTGTTCCCTCTAACGTTGTCCCAACAGATGTTCGGCAATCAAACGAGATCTTATTTTAACTTCCGTCATAAATGTGGGAAAACAATTTCGACAGCTATATAAAATGAAACATGAGCAACATTTTAGCCACAAATGAATATAATTGATTTTCTTGCAACTGAAAACTTTTTAAATGGATAAACACCATGTTTACCTTGGCAGAAATATTTTTAAAAATCTGATGTGCTACACTCACATGACTTTCTCTAGCTGTTCTACAAACTTCATACACAAAATTCTTCTTCTTTCTGCACCTTGCTAATCGTGATATTCATTAGCACAATGTTCTTATTATTTAGTTCCGTATAAGTAGGAAGAAAATAAGGGAATACACTAGGCTAAACCAATAGTCAAATGTTTTAAAAACTGCCGTTATGCGATTGTCATTACAAATTGCTTCTTTTCTTGGCCAGGAGTAGAACAAAAGAAAAACGGACACTCCCGTCTGAGAAAAGTATAAGTACTTCACAACTGAAACTAATAACAATGAATACCTCTAAAACGGCAAGCTTCACGAGAAAAATGTATATGACATAACTTGTGTATTTGAACAAGAACTTAATTTTTTGTATAGTAAGTTTTTGTCTATCTCTTACGGTTTACTAGTTATGCCAAATTAAGCAAAATTCATCCAGAATAATTAGGTCTTCAGAAGCTATTCCCATCAAATTCAAGATATACATTTTATTTGTTAGGTAAATATCTTTAATATATGATATTTTAATCAAAATCGTTACAGCCATTTTTAAGAAAATCAAAATTTCGAAAAAAGTTCCACGTAAAGGGTAGTTTGGGGTGGGGGATTTTTCTCAAAATCTTCGTGTCGCATCCCTGGAAGATACTAAACTTGAATACCAAGTTTGGTATTTTACCGACTTTTCGTTTTTGAGTTATCGTGTTCATAGACACACGGACACACACACACGGACCTTTTGCTGAAAATGCTTTTTTTGGATACAGGGGGTCCTAAAACATGTATTTCCGGTGAAATCTTGGTATCGAATTTTTGGTTGGAATACAATACTTCTCTATCCCTATGTACATTGTACATATGGGGCTAGAGAAAGTAAAAGTATGTGTTACATTCACATGACTTTCTCTAACTATTCTGTAACAAATTATTCTAATAAAAGTTCTTCTTCTATCTACCTCATGCTAACCAAGATAAACATTAACAAAAATGGCTTTACTAGTTAGCTTCTTAAAAGTAAGGGCAATTAGAGTATACATTAGCTAAAGCCAAGTCAAATCCTCAAGTACTGTCGGTATGAGAAACAATTTAAATTCGGTTCGCTATGCAAAGGTCAGATGTAAAACAGTAGAGAGCCAAAACATGTTTGAGAAAAATAAGTAGGTAGTTTAAAACCGAAACAACAATATGTCGCAAACCTTTAGCTTTATCAGAAAAAGTATATGGCATAAATGTTGCGTTTTAACGAGTTCTAAATTTTTATGTAGTAATTTGTAGTTTATCTCTTACGGTTTACCAGTTATATAAAACTCGTCCAATATAAAAATGTCTTCAGAGGTGTTTCTATAAATTTCAAGATTCATTTTATTTGTCATGTGAATATTGTAATATACGGTATTTTAATCAAAATCATTAGCCCATTTTTTAGAATCGAAAATTTCGAAAAATCTTCCATGTATAGTGTAATTTGGGATGGCGGAATTTTTCTGCAAATCTTCGTGTCGCAACTTCGGAAGATGCTTAACTTAAATACCAAGTTTGGTACTTATTCGACCAAGTTTGGTGTTTATTCGACTTTGTTTTTAAGTTATGCGATCTATATATACACACACACACCTTTTTATAAAACATTTTATTTTATTCAGGAGACCCTAAAACGCAAACCTCCATTGAAATCTAGTTGTCGATCTTTTTGGCGAAATGCAATACCTTCTCTACCTATGTATAAGTAGAGAAAATAAAGTAGCATCAAGTTACTTATTGTTTTAGTTAATGTATTAACGATTCTTACCAATTATTTTATAGCTTAATTTACTATTTTAACTTTTCAATATTTTTTGATAAATTTTCAGAATTATAAAATATACCTATTAAGTTTTCTTTTTCACGGATACTACTTGCAGATTCGACATACATAGGAATTACTTCTTTTTCTTGTTCTTCTTCTCCAACTGCTTACCCTTCTCATATGGAGGACTTACACCCCCCAAAAATGACAATTTAGGGTGAGATGCTTGTTGAGGAGCATATGGGCTTATGGATAAGATGGGGCATATGACTGGGAGATAAGCCCAATGCCTGGTATAAACGTAAGGAAGTGGGTTATTTTCAATGTAGACGAAATTAATATAGGAAAGGAGATATCAGAACTGGTATACTGAGTGGCGGGTAAACCCGGAGAACATCCGCCCAAACAACGCTTCGTCCACCATATTTCCCTCTTGCGGCACCCTGGGATTGAACGCGGGCTACCTAGGTGAGAGGCGAGTGGTCTCATCACTCCGTCAGCATAGGAATTACGAAGGGTTAAAATTTCCCGCCAAGTCGTTTATTAGATTTTCTACTAAACGAACATACACGATAAATTCCTTGTTCTAAATGTATTACTTTCTCTAACACGTATGTACAATGTATGTAGTAGTTAGAAAAGACATTGTATTCCACCCAAAAATACGATACTGAGATTTCAATGGATTTGAGACACTTTGGATAAAAAAAAATAATTCAAAAACAGGTCCCTGTGTGCAGCGTAACTTTAAAACAAGAAGTTGGTTAAATACCAAACTTGTTACTTAAGTTCAGTATCTTTCAAGCATGTGACACGAAGATTTTCAAGAAAATTCCACAATCCAACTACCCTATATATTGAACATTCTTCGAAAATTTTGATTTTCTCAAAAATGGCTCTAAGGGTTTTGATCAATATGTTTAGGATTTTTTCATGATAAATTAAATGTATATCTTGAAATTTTATGGGAACAGCCTCTATAGACTTCTTCACTCTGGATGATTTTTGTGTAACTCCTAAACTATAAGAGATAGACAAAAACTTACTACAAACATTTTTTTCACACAATTTATGTCACGTACACTTTTTCTATACAGTTAACCGTTCAACTCCAGAACAAAAATGAAACAAATGACACAAATTGTGTGTTTTAATGATATCTACATTTTTTGTACTTAACGTTTTTGTCTATTTCTTACAGTTTACTACTTATGCAAAATACAGCAAAAATCACCCCAAATAAATAGGTCTTCAGAAGCTATTCCCTGAAAATTCAAGATATACATTTTATTTGTAAAGTAAATATCTTTAACATACTCTACTTTAATCAAAATGTTATAACCAGTTTTGAGAAAAACCTTTAAAGAGCTTCCATGCAAAGGAAATGGTGGTTGGGGGAGGATTTTGTTGAAAATCTTCTTGACACATCTTTGGAAGATACTAAACTTTCATACAAAGTTTGGTATTAAACCGATATTTCACTTTTGAGTTATGCTGTCCAAGAGACACCCACTCACACACCGACTGACGTTTTCTAAAGTAAAAATGAACTTTCTTGACTTCAGGAGGTCTCAAAGTATGTATTTCCGGTGAAATCTTGGAATCGAATATTTAGGTGGAATGCAACACATTCTCTATACACTATGCACACAGTGCATGTAGGGAAGGTAAAAATAGTTTTTACAAGAGTATAGAGTATGCCATGTGAGTGTAAAACATCAGAGGCTTTAAAGTGGAGAAGAAAACACTATTCAGTTACAAAAAAGTTTATGTTCGAGTTATGGAGAGTTGTTTCAAGCGATTCAAATTTACATTTGGACGAGGTTTTTGCACGTGTCTTAGTACTTGACTCATTTAGCGCCCTCTTTGTGCTGTTCCACGAAAATCAGAACTGCAGACTAATCAAAGTTTTATCCCGTAAAACGCTTCGGTTAACTTTATTAAGCAAGGTATGAGGCTCATCCTGGGAGAACAATATCCTATTGGTGATTGGGGTAGAGAAGTTGTTTGCTGGGGTAGGCAGGCGGGCTTAAACAAACAGATTGCTGGAGATAGGGCGGCTAAATGAGAATATGATGGGAAAAGGGAGGGAAACGAGATTTTCCAACTTCTTCCGCGCGATGCGCTTGCTATCAGAATCTCTATGGCACGCTTCGTATTAGGCACAAGTTTCACTTACGTAATCGCGATTATAAAATATTTCTAACTTGCGCCTCTTCTGCTCAGCACAATCTGCACCAGAGACTGACCCTTATTAGAGACTAAACACACTATTGGAAATAGCATATAGGCATGGCATTTCCTACTGAAAACAATAGGTACAATGGGTCAATTCAATAAAAATCTGAGGTGTTCCATTCACATGACTTTCTCTACATCTCTGCAATAATTTATTATTAAATAGCTTATGCTTCTATTGACTTCATGTAAATCGAGAAAAAATTAATAGAAATAGCCTTATTACTTGCTTCCTTGTAAGTAGAAGCGAAATAAGGGAGTATCATTGGTTAAAGTGATAGTCAAAATCTGGCTGCCATGTGACTGAAGTTCCTTTGTTTGTATGGACAGGCGTTGACAAATACCTGTATGAGAAAAGATTTTCAAAGCTGAGGCCAAAAACAAGGAATATTTAAAAAACGATCAACTCCACGAAAAAATGTATATAACATAAATTGTGTGTTTTAATGTGATCTACATTTCTTTTTGGTTAGTTTTAGTCTATCTCTTACGGTTATGCAAAATTCCGTAAAATTGATCCAGAATAAAGTAATCTTTAGAGGCTATTCCCAGAAAATTAAAGATATACATTTTATTTGGCATGTAAATATCTTTAATATACGATATTTTAGTCAGAATCATTAGAACCATTTTTTAAGAAAGTCAAAATTTTCGAAAAAAGGTCCATGTAAAATGTAGTTGAGGGTGGGGGTATTTTCTTGAAAATCTTCGTGTCGCATTTTTGGTATTCAACGGTCCATTTCTTACGGTGTACTAGTTATATAAAATTCATCCATAACAAAGAATCTTCAGAGGCCATTCCCAAAAAATCTGATGTGTTCCATTCACATGACTTTCTCTATATCTCTGTAAATTATTATTGTTAATAAGCTTATCTTTTATTTATTTCATGCTAATCGAGAAAATTAGCATAAATAGTCTTATTTCTTGCTTTATTGTAAGTAGAAACGAAATAGGGGAGTACCATAGGTTAAAGTGAAAGACAAAAGCTGGTTGCTATGTCACTGATGTTCCTTTGTTTGTATGGACAGGAGTTGACAAATTCCTGTATGAGAAACGTTATGTTTTTCAAAGCTAAAACCAAGAAGAAGTTATATCTCAAAAACGATCAACTCCACGAAAAAAATGTATATAGCATAAATTGTGTGTTTTAACGTGCTCTACATTTGTTGTGGGTTGTCCATCTCTTACGGTTTAGTAGTTATGAAAAATTCATCCAGAATAAAGTAAACTTCAGAGGCTATTCCCAGAAAATTCAAAATATACATTTTATTTGTCAGGAAAATAACTTTAATATACGATATTTTAATCAAAATCTTTAGAGCCATTTTTTAGAAAATCAAAATTTTCGAAAACAGTTCCATGTAAAGGGTAGTTTGGGGTGGGGGGATTTTTCTCAAAATCTTGGTGTCGCATCCCTGGAAGATACTTAACTTAAATACCAAGTTTGCAACACATTCTCTATACACTATGTACATAGTGAGTATAGAGAAAGTAAATATATGATGTGCTCCATTCACGTGACTTTATCTACATCTCTGCAGCAAATTATTGTTAAAAAGCTAATGCCTCTTTTTACTTCATGCTAATCGAAAAAAAGAATTATCAGTAAGTCTTATTACTTGCTTCCATGCAAGTAGACGAGAAATAAGGAAGTAGTATACGCTAAAGTATTAGTCAAAATCTGGTTGCTATGTGACTGAAGTTTCTATGTTTGTATGGGCAGGAGTTGACAACTTCCCTAATGAGAAAATATGTTTTTTAAAACTGAAACCAAAAACAAGGAACATCTCAAAAACGATCAACTCCACGAAAAAAAATGTATATGGCATAAATTGTGTATTTTAACGTGCTCTACATTTTTTTGCTTGGTAAGTTTTTGTTCATCTCTTACGGTTTAGGAGTTATGCAAAATTCCGTAAAAGTCATCCAGAATAAAGTAGTCTTCAGAGGCTATTCCCAGAAAATTGAAGATACACATTTTATTTGTCACGTTAACATCTTTAATATACGATATTTTAATCAAAATCGTTAGAGCAATTTTTTAGAAAATCAAAATTTTCGAAAAATTTTCCATGTAAAGGGTAGTTGGGGTGGGGGGAGTTTCTTGAAAATCTTCGTGCCGCATTTTGGAAGATACTGAACTTAAATACCACGGCTTTTCGGCTTGAGCTATGCTGCCCACAGACACACACACGCACACATGGAACTTTTTCTAATTT
Source organism: Hymenopus coronatus (assembly GCA_030762935.1). NCBI lineage: Eukaryota > Metazoa > Arthropoda > Insecta > Mantodea > Hymenopodidae > Hymenopus > Hymenopus coronatus. The sequence goes on from CM060896.1 coordinate 143,600,786, forward strand.
TTTTTTTTTGATTCAGGATTCGAATTTTAGGGTGCAATACATCTTCTCTATACACTATGTACATAGTACGAGTAGAGAAAGTAAAAACAAAGGCAGAGCTTAGGAATACAATTCTCTTATATTTTATCCGTTGAAAGCGGAATACTTCTAGTGGCGGAAAATGGGACCCTAGGCTCGAACTGAAGACAGAATGATTCCCCAGGGAAGGGCCCTTTAGGGCCTGTCAGCGGCCCTGTCTTACATTTCGTTTAAGGTTCCACCTGCGACTCCGGAGCACTCTACCGTTAATATGGTAAACCGTCTCATTAATTCAGAATCACAGGGGATGCAACCCTCTCCGACTACAGCTAATATTTCCTCCCTCCCTCTCCCTCACAATATCCCACTCCCTTCCTACTTTTTCTCTTCTCCAAGGGAAAGGTAATCAACAAAAACCGCCGCCCGACTTAAAGTGAAGTATATCTCATTTACAGACGCGCCTTGATTAGCTTGAAATTACTACCAGGCTGTTTCATGTTTTTGTCTGTTATCGCGCGAAGTAACCAATTATTTCCACCACTCCGCTAATTATAGCACTGAGAACTTGCTACTGTTGCAAAATATAAACGGGATTATATCTGAGCTGAGGTTTAATATATACTCGGAAATATTGCATACAGAAGTTTCTGGCTGAAAGTATTTCAACGTGACACGTGTCACAATATGAGAAACAGCTGTTTAAGTTGATATCACCATTCCTCTACCAATTCAAACCTGTGTCAGCTATAGCAAGACAACATTGGTAATATGCGCTTGCCCTTTTTACCGCGATGGCGGAGCCAAACTAGAGGTCCAGACAGTTTTAGATGCATTGAAACATATAATTTAGAATGAGTTATCTTAATTTGATTATATTATCAGCAGTTGTTGCGGAAAAGATCTCAAGTCAGAGTGCCAATCCCTTAAGAGTAATACACATCTGATGTGTTTCATTCACATGAATTTCTCTACATCTCTGTAACAAAATGTTAAAACATTTATTCTTCCAACTACTTCCTGCAAATCGTTTAGTAGAAATTGTCTTAATACATGCTTCCATGCAAGTAAGAAGAAAATAAGGCTAAAGCGATAGTTAAGTCTTTTAAATCCTGGTTGCATATGATTGAAATCCGTTTCTTTGCACGACCAGCAGTTGACAAATTCCCGTATGAGAAATGTATTTTAAAGCTGAAATCAATAACAAGAAATGTCTCAAAAAAAAAAAAAAAAGTACATGACATAAATGGTTTGTTTTAACAAGATTTAAAATGTTTGTGTAGTAAGTAATTCTTAGATTTAACCGTTATGAAAAATTATGCAAAACTCATTTAGAATAAAGAGGTTATTTTCAGAAACTTCAATAGCTAGATACATTTTGTCTTGTAAATATATTTAATATATGGTATATTGATCAAAATCGTTATAGCCATTTTTGGGAGATTAAAATTTTTCGACATTTATTCCATGAAGGGTATTTTTCTTCAAAAATCTACGTGTCGCATTCTTGAAGGATACTAAACTTAAAATACCAAGTTTGGTATCATGCCGACCTTTCATATACAAGTTATCGTGTTCACAGGCACACGCACACACACACACACACACACACACACACACACACACACACACACACTCACGGATCTTTTTATAAAAAAATCTGTCATGTTCCATTCATATGATTTTCTCTAAATCTGGTAAAGTTATTTTTAAAAGCTTATTCTTCTAAGTCATTCTAATCGAAATAAACATTAGCAAAAGTGGTCTTATTACTTGCTTCCTTATAGGTAAGAAGGAAATAAGGTAATGCACTAGGCTACAACGATAATAAAATCTTTTAAAAGCTGCTTGTCATGTGGTTAAAATCTGTTTCTATACATTGCATTAGCGGAGTTGACAAATTCCCGCATGAGAAAATTTTTAAGTATTTTAAAATTTAAACCAATAACAAGGAATGTCTCAAAAATGGCCTACTCAACGAAATAATTTATATGGCATAAATTATATATTTTAACCAGATCTACATTTTTTTGTACAACATTTTTGTTTATCCCCTACGGTTTACCAGTTATACAAAATTCAATAAAATTAATTCTGAGTGAAGAGATCTTCAAGAGATACATTTTATTTGTCACGTAAATATATTTAATATACGATACTTTAATCAGAAGTGTTGTCATTTTTCCACGAAAAGGGTAGTTTGGCGTGTGGGATTTTCTTAAAAATCTTCGTATTGCATTCTTGGAAGATACTAAACTTATGATATGATATCTTTCCGACTTTTCGTGTTCGAGTTATTTGTTCACAGACACATGGACACACGGACCTTTTTCTAAAAAATGTTTTTTTGTTTATAGGGTACTCTAAAACGCGTATTTCTGGTAAAATTTGGATATCGAATTTTTGGGTGGAGTGCAATACCTTCTCTACCTGCGTACCACGAGAAAGTAAAAATGCTAACCTTTGTGTATTTTTAGGAGGAAGGGATGAAGAAAATGTTTCTATTTTATCATAAGTGTGCTAAGTTAAACTCTCTATATTATAGGTATACATTTATTTTAAATCATTTCATTACAAAATAAATTGCTGTAAATTAAAGCACAATATACACAAAGTATACCGAATATACAAAAGCATTCCTAAATCATGCTTTCGATAAGCAGACAAACATTAGGGGGCAATCATAAACGATCATGGAATTATAATACTTAAGCTAATGCTCCAGCAATTAATCCACGAACTCACGTTCCTTGAAACTGCATTCATTTGTCAGGAGGTGTTGTTGACGATCGTCCTACTGGAGTTAAATTGTTTCTTTACCTCTCTCTTTGCACTACTCACCTTGGTCACTTCCTTTGTTCATGGACCATTGTTTGTGTGTCGGACATGAATACAGCCAATAGGATATTTACAAACTCAAAATTACTGTGGAACAAAAATGGTGAAAAATTCCACCAACATTAAAGAAACATACCAAAAGACTAACAGCATCCGCACATTTCCATGCTTCGGATAGTACAATATATTCTTAAGAAAGTTTATGTGTGTAAGTGCGTGTATGTGTGTGCTTGTGTACAGCATGACTCAAATACAGTGAGTCCGTTAAGTATTTAAGTTTAGTGTATTCTAAGAATGCGGAATGATTTTCCGAAAACTCCCCCCCCCAAACTACTCTTAGCAAGAAAAAAATTTCTAACTTTTAAAAAGTGGCGTTAATAATTTTGATTAAAATGCCGTGTGCTAAACATATTTACATGGCAAATAAAATACACATCCTTAATTTATTTATTCCTGGAAATCCTCTTCATTCTGCACGACTTTTAGAACTACTACACCATAAGAAATAGACAAAAGGTACTACGCAAAAAAAGTAGATCTCTTAAAGCACACACTTTATAAGTTACATTTTTACTTTCTCTACACTTACTGTGTACATAGTGTATAGAGAAGATGTTGCACTCCACCCAAAAACTATGTACCGAGATTTCACCGGAAATATTTGTTTTAGGGTCCCCTATATCCAAAAAAAGCATTTTCACAAAAAGGTCCGTGTGTGTGTCCGTGAACACCAACTCAAAAACGAAAAGTCGGTAAAATATCAAACCTGGTATTTAACTTTAGTACCTTCCAGGGATGCGACACGAAGATTTTGAGAAAAACCCCCCACCCCAAACTACCCTTTCCATGGACCTTTTTCGAAAATTTTGATTTTCTCAAAAATGGCTCTAACGATTTTGATTAAAATATCATTTATTAAAGACATTTACCTGATAAATAAAATGTATATCTTGAATTTTCTGGGAATAGCCTCTGAAGAGTAGTTGATTCTGTATGAATTTTACGGAATTTTAAATAACTGCTAAACCGTAAGAGATGGACAAAAACTTATTGCCCAAAAAATGTAGAGCACGTTAAAACACACAATTTATGTAATATACCTTTTTCTCTTGGAGTTCATCGTTTTTGAAACATTCCTTGTTTTTGGTTTCTGCTATGAAAAACATACTTTTCTCATACAGTAATTTGCCAACTGCTGTCCATACAAACAAAGGAACTTCAGTGACTTAGCAACCAGCTTTTGATTATCATTTTAGCCTGTAGTACTCCCTTATTTCGCTTCTAATTGCAAGGAAGTAAGTAATAAGTCTACTTCTGCTATTTTTTCTCGATTAACATGAAGTAAATAGAAGTATAAGCTTTTTAACAATAATTTGTTGCAGAGATGTAAAGAAAGTCATGTGAATGGTACACATCAGATTTTTTTGTAGAACTAACTATTGCCGAGATTGTTATTTGTTTCAATTTTAAAATACTTTTCTCAAATATGTAGGAAGCCCTCATCCGTTTCACCCCTCTTTTATTTTACTCATGGCTTTGGAATAGGAAAGGCATTTCAACGACGGTCGCATAGTTTTAAAAGATTTGGCTATCTCTTCAGTAAAGTATATTCCGTTAGTTCTCTTCGATTTATTAAGGAACTAATTAATAAGATCATTTCTAGTAACTTATCTTGATTAGCATAATGTAGATAAAATAATAATCTTTTGCAAGAATAGTTGGTTTGCAGAACAGATAGAGAAAGCCATGTATATGGAACACATCAGATTTTTATGTACAGGTTTACAGGAGTTTAGATTTAAGAAGCACAAGCTGAGGATACGGCCGAATGCAGCATGAACGCACCCCGTGTGACGGTGAGGTTTTGTACGAAGATCCAGTATTTCCAATGCAATTTTTGTTGACTTTTTCAGTGGGAGTATACAAGGTTCGGCTGAAAGTCCCGGGCCTCTCAATGAAAACATCATTTAAAAATTTTTATTTTGCTTTATCTCTCAACATAATCTCCAGAAATGCTAATTCATTTGTCATATCGGTGTTCTAATTTAATTAAGTAGTACGATTTATTAATGTCCTCAAAATAGCTGTTTACCGCATCAATGACCTCCTCGTTGCTGTGAAATCTTCGTTCTCCAAGAAATTTGTTGAGGTTTGGGAACAATGGATGCTAAATCTGGCGAATAGGGTGGTTGTTCAAGCAATCAGAACTTTAATTCGCCATTTTTCCCATTGCAATGACTGAACGATGGGCTGGAGCATTATCGTGGTGAAACAAGATTTTTTTTTTGTCAAATGAGGTATTTTTCTTTTCACCTCATCACTTAAACGTTGCAGTAAGCTTGCATAGTAGTCAGCAGTGATGCTTTTACCCTTTTCGAAGTAATAAATACAAATAATTCCTTGTGCATCCCAGAAAACACTCCCCATAACCTTGTCAGCTGACAAATTTGACTTTGCCTTTTTGGAGTTGGTTCACCTGGCGCAATCCACTGTTTTGACCGTGGTTTACTTTCTAGAGTGTAGTGATATATCCAAGTTTCATCCATGATAATAAGCCGTCTCAAAAATGTACTGGGATTTCTATGGTAGAGCTCCACATTCATAACAGGGACAGTTTTTCTTTGCAACTTTTGATCAGGCGTCAACAATCGCGGCACCCATCTTGCACAGACCTTGTGAAAGCCCAAAACATTACTTAAAATATTACCTGTAGGTCCTTTTGATGTGTTTATAGCCTCTGGTATCACAACTTTAATATGCGGTCTTCCAGTATTAAACGATGAATTTTTTCAATAATCTCTAGAGTTGCCACTTCTACAGGGCGTCCAGAGCGGGGCTCATCGCTAGTGCTCGTACGTCCCTTTTTAAACTCTGCAACTCATCTTTTAATAATTGAATATGAAGGGGCAGAGTCTTTCAATGTACTGTCCATTTCCTCCTTGATTTCTTTAGGCATTAAGACTTTCAAATGGAAGTATTTAATCACTGTTTGTTTTTCCAAATCCTCCATTTTCGTGAAAACTCTAAAGTTGTTTTGTTTAAAATGTTGTCATTCAAAAACTTAACATGCTATTGACCTGTAACTATGGATACAAGCTGGTCTAGAGGGAAAGTATACGATGCTACCGTCTAACTGGCCTAGTGGCGCCATATCTGTGTGAGGCCTGGGGTTTATCAGCAGACCCTAGTAATTAGACGCTAGAGAAAATATAATTTTTGCTAAAATGTATCGTTTTTTATTGCTTTTAAATATTTTATAATTACACTTTTCCTAGTGTGTGTAAACTTAAATATAGGTGCTGAAGTGGGGAGTTCCATTTTATGTGCTATTTTTATTTTGAGATGCATTTCGTGACGCTGTAGGATAAATTTGTTTATCTCTTGCAGTGAAAGTAATAAGAAACAGTGCTCTAAATATAAGAGTTTACTTTCTTCAGCACATATGTACAATGTATATATTAGATAGAGAAGGTATTGTGTTCCACCCTAGAATACGATACCGAGATTCCATCCAAGTCCTCAAAAAACATTTTTAGAAATAGATCAGTGTGTCTGTATTTGTGTATGCGAATGTATGTGGACAGCATCACTCAAAAAACATGGTATTTACATTTAGTATGTCCCAAGGATGCAACACGAAGATTTTCAAGAAAATCATCCACTTCAAATTACCCTTTGCAAGGAAAATTTTTCGAAAACTTGGATTCTCTCAAAAAGGCTCTAACGATTTTGATTAAAATGTCGTATATTAAAGCTATTTACGTGACAAATAAAATATATATTTTGTATTTCCTAGGAGTAGCCTCTGAAGTCTCTTATTTCTGAATTACTTTTGCATAAATGGTGAACCGTAAGAGTTAGATAAAAAACTTGTAACACAAAAAATGTATATCTCCATCAACATACACAATTTATACCCTGTACATTTTTGTTGTAGACCTAACGGTTTCCGAGATATTCCTTATACTTTTTACTTTCTCTACACGTACTATGTACAGTGTATAGAGAAGGTATTGCACCCAAAATTTGATACCAAGATTTCAGCGGAAATACATGTTTTGAGACCCCCTGAATCCAAAAAGAATAGTTTCTATAAAAAAAGTCCGTGTGTGTGTTTAAGTGGACATCATAGCCAAAAACTAAAGTACCGCTAAATACCAAACTTGATATTAAAGTTCAGTATCTTTCAAGGATGCGACACGAGGATTTTCAAGAAATATCCCCCAACTACATGGAAAAATATTAGAAAATTATGATCTTCTTAAAAAATGGCTATGATTTTGATTTAAATATCGTATATTAAAGATATTTACATGAAAAATAAAATGTATATTTTGAATTTTCTGGGAATAGTATCATAAGACACCTTTATTCTGAATGAATTTAGCGGAATTTTGCATAACTGATAAATCGTAACGATAGATAAAAACTTACCACAGTAAAAATGCAGAGCTTGTTAAAACACACAATTTATGTTATATGCATTTTTGCTTTCTCTTGCCTCATATGTACAATGTACATAGCGATAGAGTAGTATTGTATTCCACCCAAAAATTCTATACCAAGGTTTCATCGGAAATAGATGTTTTAGGACCCCCTGCATAAAAAAAAGCATTTTTAGAAAAAGGTCAGTGTATGTGTCCGTGTGTCGGTGAACACGATAACTAAAAAACGAAAAGTAGATAAAATACAAAACTTGGTATTTAAGTTTAGTATCTGTCAGGGATGCGACACGAAAATTTTGAAAAAAATTCCCCCACCCCAAATTAACCTTTACATGGGACTTTTTTTAGAAAATTTTGATTTCCTTAAAATGGCTCTAACGATTTTTATTAAAATATCATATATTAAAGATATTTACCTAAAAAATAAAATATATATCTTGCATTTTCTGGGAATAGCTTCTGAACACCTTTTTATTCTGAATGAATTTTGCTTAATTTGGCATAACTAGTAAACCGTAAGAGATGGACAAAAACTTACCATACAAAAAATGTAGGTCTTATTAAAATACAAAAGTTATGTCATATACATTTTTCTCGTGGAGCTTATCGTTTTCGAGGTATTCATTGTTATTAGTTTCAGTTGTGAAGTACTTATACTTTTCTCAGACGGGAGTGTCCGTTTTTCTTTTGTTCTACTCCTGGCCAAGAAAAGAAGCGATTTGTAATGACAATCGCATAACGACAGCTTTTAAAACATTTTACTATTGGTTTAACCTAGTGTTTTCCCTTATTTTCTTCCTACTTATACGGAACTAAATAATAAGAACATTGTGCTAATGAGTACCACGATTAGCAAGGTGCAGAAAGAAGAATCTTATTTATGAATTTTGTGGAACAGCTAGAGAAAGTCATGTGAGTGTAACAAATCAGATGTTTTTCCTAGAGTTGATCGTTTTGAAAACTTTCCTTGTTATTGATTCAGTTTTAAAATACTTAAACATTTTCTCATACGGGAACTTGTCAACTTCTGGCCACGCAAGGAAACGGATTTCAATCCCATAGCAACTACATTTTAAAACATTTGACTGTGGATTTAATCTAGTGTAGTTTATTTGGTTCGATAAGCATGAATTAGATAGAAGAATAAGCTTTTAAACAATGTGATACAGAGATGTAGAGAAAGTCAAGTGGATGGAACACATTTTGTTGCTGTTGTTGAATTTTTGAGTTGGAGAATGATTAGTTTCTAGAGGAAATACAATGTTTGCAGTAATTTATTGTTTGTTATTGTTTTGAAATATTGTATTATATTTTTTACTTTATCTATACGCACTGTGTATAGTGTATAGAGAAGGTATTGCACTCCACCCAAAAATTCGATACCGAGATTTCATCGGAAATATATGTTTTAAAAAAGCATTTTCAGAAAAAGGTCCAAGGTCCATGTGTGTGTCCGTGTGTCTGTGAACATAACTCAAAAACGAAAAGTCGGTAAAATACCTAACTTGGTATTTAAGTTTAGTATCTTCCAGGGATGCGACACGAAGATTTTGAGAAAAATCCCCCCACCCCAACTATCCTTTACATGAAACTTTTTTTGAAAATTTTGATTTTTTCAAAAATGGCTAACGATTTTGTTTAAAACATCGTATATTAAAGATATTTTGAATTTTCTGGGAATAGCCTCTGAAGACTACTTTATTCTGGGTCAATTTTATGGAATTTTGCATAAATACTAAACCGTAAGAGATGACAAAAACTTACCATACAACAAATGTAGAGCACTTTAAAACACACAATTTATGTTACATACATTTTTTTCGTGGAGTTGATTGTTTTTGAGATATTCCTTGTTATTGGTTTCAGCTTTGAAAAAATTATACTTTTCTCATACAAATTCCTCTCCATACAAATTATGGAGCTTCAGTCACATAGAAACCACCTTATAGTTACCGGTTTAGCCTATAGTACTCCCTTATTTCCCTCCTACTTACAAGGAAGCAAGTAATAAGACTATTTCTGCTATTTCTTTCTCAATTAGTATGAAGCAAATATAAGTATAAGTTTTAACAATAATTTGTTGCAGAGATGTAGAGAAAGTCATGTGAATGAACACATAAGATTTTTATAGTGTGTGTTGGAAATCATAAATGTAGGTACTGAATGTTTATTTTTAATTTTAAATGCATTTTGTAAGGCTATAAGATTAAATTTGTTTAACGCTTGCTGCGAAGCTAATAAGAAACAATGCCTTAAATATGTTCAACTTTTTTATATTCTCATGTGAAGTATTATATTAGATGATATTTATCCCTAAGTTTACTTACTTACCTCTGATGCACTTAATATGTCTCTGCTTGTGCGTAGGGAATGTGTTAGCGAAAAGTTACTCCTAGCGGTAAAGCAGGTTGTACATCGCAAGTGGGTAATAAATTTCAAACTTAGTAAAAGATTCAGGAAGAAAGAGCACATCTAGGCAATTTCTCACGTTGTGGGCATAAACCTTCACTGTTAGTTACAGCTCGAGTATTGCCAAGTCTTCTGTAGGTAGTCTGGAAGTATTTCCTAAACACTAAATCTAAAGTCATGAAGTTTCAGCTAATACACTAAACCCTAATTTTAAAGAGTATACTTATGAATCAGCCTAGAATTAGGGATGTTTATTAGTCTGACTTATACATGAATTTTCTTAGCAACAAAGTATAAAATATAAATTAAGAGGTTAAACAAAAATGTTATAATTGAGTAAAATATTTTACCATCTCTGTAAAAACTTATTCTTAAAAATCTGATGTGTACCATTCACATGACTTTCTCTATATCCCTGCAACACATTATTCTTAAAAAGCTTATACTTCTATTTTCTTCATACTAATCAGTAAAACATTAGCAGAAATAGCCATATTACTTGCTTCCTTGTAAGTAGAAGTGAAATAAGGGAGTACCATAGGTTAAAATGATAATCAAAAGCAAGTGCTATGTCACTGAAGTTCCTTTGTTTGTATGGACAGCAGTTGAGAAATTCCTGTAGGAGAAATATAAGTTATTCATAGCAGAAACCAAAAATAAGGAATGTCTCAAACAATGAACTCCACGAAAAAAATGTATACAACATAAATTGCGTGTTTTAACGTGCTCTGCATTTTTTGTGTAGTAAGTTTTTGTCCATCTGTTACGGTTTAGCAGTTATTCAAAATTCAGTAAAATTCATTCAGAATAAAGTAGTCTTCAGAGTCTATTCCCAGAAAATTCAAGATATACATTTAATTTGTCAGATAAATATCTTTAATATACGAAATTTTAATCAAAATCGTTAGAGCCATTTTTGAGAAAATCAAAATTTTCGAAAAAAGTTCCATGTAAAGGGTAGTTGGTGGTGGGGGGATTTTTTTCAAAATCTTCGTGTCGCATCCCTGGAAGATACTAAACTTAAATACTAAGTTTGGTATTTTACCTACTTTTCGTTTTTGAGTTATCGTGTTCACAGTCACACGGACCCACAGACACACACACACACACACACACACACACACACGGACCTTTTTCCGAAAATGCTTTTTTTAGATAAAGGGGACCCTGAAACATATATTTCCGGTGAAATCTCGGTATCGAATTTTTGGGTGGAGTGTAATTCATTCTCTATACACTATGTACATAGTGATTATAGAGAAAGTAAAAAGCTTATTCTTCTTAGTAGCACATAGCATGTCCGGGGTTGTAGGCTTTGGTCGAATAATGAAATTATTAAGATTTGACATTTCGTCCTTAGTTGTGGAGGACGAAACGCTAAATTTTAATAACTGTATTACTCGACCTGGGCAACAAACCCGGGCATGTTTATTTTACTAATAAACCGACCGTGTTTATTTGTCTATTCTCTTCATGCTAAGCGAAATAAACATTAGCAGAAATGGTCTTATTACTTGCTTCCTTGTATGTAGAAGGGAATATACTAGGCTAAAGCGAGAGTAAAATCTTTTAAAGGCTGCCATGTGGTGGAAATCAGTTTCTTTATATGGCCAGGAATTTACACATTCCGTGTGAGAAAAGTTTAGGTATTTTAAAATTGAAACCAATGAAAGAATTTATCGGAAATGGCTAACTCCACAAAAAATAGTATGACATAAATTATGCGTTTTAATGGGCTCTACATTTTTTGTAGAGTAACTTCTCTTATAACTCTTACGGTTTTAGTTATCAAAAATTATTGAGAATAAAAAGGATCTGAAGAGGTTATTCCCAGAGAATTCAAAATATTAATTTTTATTTGTGACGCAAGTATCTTTAATATATTTTAATTAAAATCGTAAGAGCCATTTTTGGAAATACAACTTTTCGGAATTTTTTCCATGTAAAGGGTAGTTCGGGTGTGGGTTATTGTGTTCACAGGTACGTATATCCGCACGCACGCACGCGCGCAAACAAACACAAAGACCGTTTTCTTAAAATGCATTTTGTTTTGGATTCAGGGAACCCTAACACGTTTACTTTCAGTGAAATTTCCGTATCGTAATTTTGGGTGGAATACGATGCCTTTTGTAACTATGTACTAAGTAGAAAAGGTTATAAACCAAAACTGCACATGAATTCGAAAGATGTCTATGGAATGTTTTATGATGTTCCGAGTGACTGCATTAGTAGGATGAGAAAAACAAAAGAATTAGCTTCGTTTGTGAGAATCTCTAATATTATAGAGTAAAACGTGTTGAAGACGAAAGTGACATAACAAGGAATCCGTATTGGTCAAATACGCCGGATTTTATATTTTTTCTACTATTCACCTATACTGAGTGAGATGGCGCCGTTTAATAGAACCTGGGTGAAGACCACGAACATTTTGATTTTTAAATTATTCTTATATTGTTATAGATACCTGTGATCCTTTTTGGCCAATCATTATTCACGATTCGCCATTTTTAAAAGTCCAGAAACACGTTTCAATTACAAACATTATCTTTTAACCCTATTTCTGTTTTCTGTATGCGGATTTTGTTTTATAGAATAAGAATATAGTGGAGAAAACTTGTTGAAATATAATAATTAAAAATCTGATGTGCTACACTCACATGACTTTCTCTAGCTGCTCTACAAAACTCCTACAAAAGATTATTCTTCTTTGTACACAATGCTAATCGAGATAAATATTAGCAGAATGTTATTACTTAGTTCCTTATAAGTAGAAGGGAATAAGAGGATGCACTATGCTAAAGTGATTGTCAAATGTTTTAAAAGCTATCGTTATGCGATTGTCATTGCTAATCACTTCTTTGCTTGGCCAGGAGTAGAACAAAAGAAAAAGACACTTCCTGTGTGAGAAAAGTTTAAGTACTTCACAATTGAAACCAATAAAAAGGAATATCTCAAAAACAGTTACCTCCACATCAAAAACGTAACGGACAAAAATTGTGTGTTTTGTCATGAGGCACATTTTTTGTGTAGTACGTTTTTTTCTATCTCTTATGGCTTAGCAGTTAAGCAAAATTCACCCAGAATAAAGAGGTCTTTAGAGGCTATTCCCAAACAATTCAAGATATACATTTTATTTCGGACATAAATAGCTTTAATATACGGATTTTAATCAAAATCGTTAGAGCCATTTTTAAGAAAATGAAAATGTTCGAAATTTGTTCCATGTAAAAGGTAGTTTGTGGTGGGGGGATTATTTTTGAAAATTTTCGTGTCGCATCCTTGGAAGATACTAAATCTAAATACCAAGTTTGGTATTTAACTGTATTTTTGTTTTGGGGTTATGCTGTCCACAGACACACACACACACACACACAGTCAGACAGACAGACAGACAGACAGACAGACAGACAGACAGACAGACAGACACACACACACACACACACGGACCTTTTTTTAAAAAAAAATTTCGGACTCAGGGGACCCCAAAACGTATTTCCGGTGAAATCTCGGTATCGAATTTTTGGGTGCATTACAATACCTTCTCTATCCCTATGTACATTGTACATATGGGGCTAGAGAAAGTAAAAAAAACTCTGAGGTGTTCCATTCGCAAGACTTTCCCTACATCTCTGCAACATACTCTTAAAAAGTTAATGCTTCTATTTACTTCATGCTAATCGAGAACAAAATAGCAGAAATAGTGTTATTATTTGTTTCTTTGTAAGTATAAGCGAAATAAGGGAGTACCATAGGTTAAAGTCATAGTCAAAAGCTGGTTGCTATGTGACTGATGTTTGTTTGTATGGGCAGCAGTTGACAAATTCCTGTATGAGGAAAGTATAGGTATTTTAAAGCTGAAACCAATAACAAGGAATATCTCGAAAACGTCAATTTCACGGAAAAAATGTATATAATATAAATTGTGTGTTTCAACGAACTCTTCATTTTTTGTTTTGTAAGCTTTTGTTTATCTCTTACAGTTTACAAGTTATGCAAGTTCATCCAGAATGAAGATCCCTTCAAAGACTATTTCTAGAAAATTCAAGATATACATTTTATTTGTCATAAAACATCTTTAGTATACATTATTTTAATAAAAATCGATAGAGGCATTTTTTAGAAAATCAAAATTTTCGAAAATTTTTCCATGTAAAAGGAAATTTTCTTGAAAATCTTGGTGTCGCATTCTTGGAAGATACTAACCTTAAAACCAACTTTGGTATTTAACGGACTATTCGTTGTTGAGTATGTTACCCATGGACACTCACAAAAAACAACAAAAACACACATACACACACATGGACATTTTTCTAAATTTTTGTTTTGTTTCAGGGGGTCTTAAAACATGTATTTCCAGTGAAATCTCGTTATTGAATTTTTGGATGCAAAACAACATCTTCTCTATTCACTATGTACATAGTGCGTGTGGAGAAAGTAATAAACACTTAGTCACGGAACTTAAATGACATTGGAATTTAAGTTGTGCTTACACACACATCCGCATACGTTTGTTCGAAAATGCAATGTATTTTTATAAAATTTCTACATAAAATCTTTAGGTGGAGTATAACAGTTCCTCTACCATCTAAATATGTGGTAAAGAAAGTAAAGAGTTTAACATAAGACATTTTTGTTCAGTTAACAGAATATCGCCCTGGAAAGAAGAATTCTCGAAACCTTCCACTTAGAATTGTATTATTGCAGACATAAGAATAACGATTCAGGAATATTTTATACTTATAAAAGCTTACTGACTCTGTTTCAATTTAAAGTAAGGAAAGGGGAAGTATCTGCATGCACAGATAACACCATTGCGAGTGGATTTTGGACTGGAATGGAATGAAGAAACAAGCAAAGCACAAATCCGATTTCCCTAAAAGGTTGTTGTGCAATTGATTTACTGAGGACAGTCAATTGCTGGCAGGGAAAACTATTACCTCGGTCCGTCAACCTTTCCATAATACGAAATTGGATTCAAGAGATTTATACCTTAGACCACATTCTCTCTTCAACTTCATCGACCAGCTCTTGAATTAGCCCGAGCACAACTTGTTTTCTGTTACTTGGGTTAAAGGACTCGTAAACTGCTTAAGAGTAAATAACAAAGGTTAACTCATTGCCCTTCGTGATTCTGGAGTATCTGTAACATTGTTACTTTCTCTAGCCCGCATGTACAATGCACATAGTGGATAAAGAAGGTATTTTATTCCACCCAAAAATTGGATACCGAGTTTTCATTGGAAATATATGTTTTGAGACCCCCTGAGTGCAAACAGCTTTTTAGAAAAAGGTCCGCGTATTTAGGAAACGACACGAAGATTTTAAAGAAAATCCCCCACCTCAAACTACCCTTTACATGGACAAATGGCTCTAGCGGTTTTGATTAAAATCCCGTATAGTACACATATTTACATCTCAAATAACGTGCTTATCTTTAATTTTCTGGGAGTAGCCTCTGAATTTCTCTTTATTCTGGATGCATTTTGCCGAATTTTGCTTAACAGCTGAACCGTAAGAGATAAACAAAAACGTACTACATAAAACACGTAGATCTCGTCAAAATACACAATTTAAGTTCTTTAATTTTTTGTTGTGGAGATAACCGTTTCCGAGATATTCCTTGTTATTGGTTTCAATTGTGAAGTACTGGACAAGTAAAGAAGCGATTTGCAATGACAATCGCATAACGACAGTTTTTAAATCATTTGACTATCACTTTAGCCCAGTGCATTCCTTTAGAGCCCTTCTACTTATAAGGAACTAAGTAATAAGAATATTTTGCTAATGTTTACCTCGATTAACATTGAGTAGAAAATAAAATACTATTTTATAAGAAGTTTGTAGAGCAGCTAGAGAAAGTCATTTGAGCGTACATCAGATTTTTTGTATTAAAAGTAATTTAACATTTCCTAAGTACTCCATTCATATTACTCTCTGCTCATTGTTGTAAAACTGTTATTCCAAAGGCTTTATAATCTTATTGAGCATTTTACTAATTATTTTTCTCTTTTTTCTTTTTAGGTAAATTTTTATTCATTGGAATACATAAAGGGTTTTGGATATTAATTATTAAATTAAGTAGATTTAAGTAAAACTGCACTCGTTAAATGCACAACTTAATTAGATATATACATTATTTATATTATTCTCTGTTGTAGATATAATGAGGCTACAATATGCTAAAGCCACAGTCATATTTTTAAGAGGCGGGTCGCTATGTGATGATTTTGAAATTGCATCCTCTATGACGCGCTCCACTCACCTGACTATCTATACATCTCTGTAACAAATTATTGTTAAACAGTCTATTTGTATCTACTATTGAGATAAACATTGGCAGACATTGTCCTATTACTTGTTTTCTCGTAAGTAGAGGGGAAATAAGGCTAGGCTAAAGCGATAGTCAAATATTTTAAAAGCTGATTGCTATGCTGTTGTAATCTATTTCTTTGCATGGATTTGAAAAATTCCACATGAGAGAAGTATTTTAATACTGGAACCAAAAACAAAAATATCTCGGAGATGGTCAACTCCACCAAAAACAATGAATATGGCATAAATTGCGTGTTTTAACGAGATCTGTATTTTTGTGTAGTAAGTTTATGTCTGTCTCTTACAGTTTACATATTATGCAAAATTCAGCAAAATTCATCCAGAATAAAAGAGTTTTTTTTTGGGTAGTGTTTAACGCCAGTTTTAACTACTAACGGCACCGCAGGCGGCGACACTGATGATACATGAATGATGATGGAATACCGGTGGAATGTGATGGCGGGGGAAACCGGAGTACCCGGAGAAAACCCGCCTCAGCGCCGCTTTGTCCATCACAAATCTCACATGCGGTCGAAGAGGCCTTCAGAGACTATTTCAAGAAAATTCATATATGCATTTTATTTGTCTTATAAATATCTTAATATGCGATATTTTATTCATTTTTGAGAAAATCAAAGTTCTTAAAATATTTTCTATGTAGTTTGGGTTGGAGGGATTTTCTTAAAAATCTTCATATTGCATCCTTAGCGTATACTTAAATACCAAGTTTGGTATTTTACCGACTTTTCGTTTTCAGTTATGTTCACGGACATACATAGATATCTTTATAAAAATGCATTTTTTTTTGGACACAGGGGATCTTAAAGATTATTTTCGGTGAAATCTCGGTATCGAATATTTGTGTCGATTGCAATACCTTCTCAACCAACGTACCACACACTACGTAGAGAAAGTAAAAACTACTTGCAGTTGAAAGAAAGCAATAACAAAGGATATCTTGGAAATGGTTAACAATTCAAAATACTAATTTGACATAAATTGTGTGCTTATCGAGATCTACTCATACCTTTTGCGCATAGTAACATTTTATCCATCTCAAACCGCTTACAAATTATACAGAACTCATTCAGAATGAAGGACCTCACAGTGTATTCCCTGAAATTTTTGTTACATATTTTAACTGTCCTCCAAGTATATTTATCAAAATAATTGTGGTTTAGATTTTGTTCATAACAAAATTCATTTCTAGTGGAAAAGATTTTACAGATTATTCACAATATAATTCAGAACATATATTTCATTAGCATCCTAACATTTTAAACATATGATGTATTAATAACAATTTTCAAAACAACTTTTTTTTTTATTTTAGATAATAGAGAAGAACACGTTTCATTTTAAAGTGTAGTTTGGGCTAGGGGATTTTCTTTAGAATATTTGTATCGTATCTTTGGAAGATGAACTTAAATACGAAGTTTAGCATTTATATAATTTCTCTCTCTTTTTGTTCTCTTACTCGCAATGCAAGGGCGCTTAGAGAATTTTTCTAAACATGCCTTCATTTGGATAAAATATAACTCAATTTTAACAAACACCTCTCCCAATCCTTGAAAACAAGAAGAATAAGACCTTATTGTTAGACTCTCCATCTGTGACTGTAATGGTCTTTAAATACAAATTGAACAACAATTTCTCATGTAAAGATTAGTTTTAAATTACTTTTTATGGTAAGCTAAACTAGTACAAATTTTAATAAAATATTCCAGCTTCAGACTGGCAAGACTATGGTAATCTAATGCTCTCTAATATACTATTGAAGCAAGCTTTTAGGTATAACCCAAATGAAAAAATGTCGCGGGTTGAAACCCGGCGGAGGACGATGGATTTTTTCAGGCGTAAAAATCCTTAGCATGGCTTCCTTCGGAGGGGAAGTAAAGTCGTTGGTCCCGTGTCATAGATTTAGGCACGTAAAAGAGCCTCAAGCCTGATAAAAGAGGCTTCTGAGCAAAATTAAGAGGTGTTTCACGCCAAGTATAGAATGGGACGCAGAGAACCACAACAGTTAAACAGCGTCCATAAATAAAACTCCATTTCCACTTCCAAATGGAATATGAGATACAAGATAGCCAAGACATGGTAAAAAAATCTGATGTGTTACACTCACATGACTTTCTCTAGCCGTTCTACAAACTTCTTACACAAGATTCTTCTTCTTTCTGCACCTTGCTAATCGTGATATTCATTAGCACAATGTTCTTATTATTTAGTTCCTTATAAGTAGGAAGAAAATAAGGGAATACACTAGGCTATATCGATAGTCAAATGTTTTAAAAGCTGTCGTTATGCGATTGTCATTACAAATCGCTTCTTTTCTTGGCCAGGAGAAGAACAAAAGAAAAACGGACACTCCCGTCTGAGAAAAGTATAAGTACTTCACAACTGAAACTAATAACAATGAATACCTCGAAAACGGTAAGCTCCACGAAAAAAATGTATATGACGGAAGTTGTGTATTTTAACAAGGCCTACATTTTTTGTAGAGTAAGTTTTTGTCTATCTCTTACGGTTTACTAGTTATGCCAAATTAAGCAAAATTCATCCAGAATAAACAGGTCTTTAGAAGCTATTCTCAGAAAATTTAAGATATGCATTTTATTTGTCAGGTCTTTAATATACGAGATTTTAATCAAAAGCACTAGAGCCATCTTTAAGAAAATCAAAATTTTCGAAAAAAGTTCCATGTAAAGGATAGTTTGGGGTGGGGGAATTTATCAAAATCTTCGCGTCTCATCCCTGGAAGATACTGAACTTAAATACCAAGTTTGGTATTTTAGCTACTTTTCGTTTTCACAAACACAGGGATACACGGACACACACACACACACACACACACACACACACACACACACACACACACACACATACATACGGCACTTTTCTGGAAATGCTTTTTTTGGATTCAAGGGGTCCTACAACATGTATTTCCGGTGAAATCTTGACACCGAATTTTTGGGTGGATTACAATACTTCTCTATCCCTATGTACATTGTACATACGGGGCTAGAGAAAGTAAAACTCAATTTAAATGAACACATTTGGAGCGGTACAAAACCCCCAATCAAAGACCTTTTTGTTAATTCCGGCATCTGTAATTCTCATCTATATTTGTATTGACAGAAGGGTCTTTAAATACCTATGTATCACACATTGAAGTTACTTTTTATAATAAGCTCAAACCCTGTACACATTTTAATAAAAAATTCCGGTTCGAGTCGAAAGCGTCCCTTGTTTTTATCCTTATGGGTACAGTACATCATATCACCCTAGAGGACTGTATTGTGCGAGAGTGAAGCAGATGTGAATAATTCAGTAGGGGGCTATTACCACGGCCTGCCCGAGCCGAGATATTAAAGTTTTGGGCGCCAGATATAGAGTCGCCGGGCGACGCAATTGAAAGACTTTCATAGCGTCGTGACGTCCATCCTGCGGCTGGGGATTACCTCACCGAGATTGCCTTGCAAGTTTTGTGTTATGCGGAGTTTACTTTCTCTAGAGAAAGTGCTACATTCGACCTCAAAAATTAGTGTCAAGATTCCCCAAGATATTACGTTTTATATCCTTTATTGAAACAATAGGAAACAACAGAATCTATTTTACACAGCGGAGTTCCCTCCCTCGTCTAACCATAGTTGTGAACTTAATTTTCCGTATGTATATGTACTTTTGTATGCTTGGAGATATCTGTAGATGTCCATTTAAAATGTTTCAGGATTAACCTGTAGGGAATATAGTGCCTACGTTTCCTTTCGCATACCTTATATAGAGGCTCCATTACAGCCCAAAATTCAAAATCCAAGATATCACCAAAATATTTATTTTGAGGTGAACTTAGATAGGCTGAGTCTATATATGAACAACTTCACCAAAACATAAAAAGTCTGGTTGATTCCAAATTTGATGAGTCTAGCTTTAAGATATGACACCAATATTTCAAACCACCCAGAAGTCCCGGGTTCAATTCTCGACTGAGGAGAGGAATGTTTCTTTAACCAAAGTTATTACCTCCACAGAGTCTGGAAGTTTGTATGTGAATGTGTGTGTGTGTGTGTGTGTGTGTGTGTGTTTTGAAGAAAATAAATAAAAAAAAACGACTTAAACCCAACGAAAAGAACCCACAGAAAACGAGTTGTTTCTAATGCAAAGCTCCCGATATGTCCTCAGATGTTAAATGAAAAAAAAAATCTGATGTGTTCCATACACATGACTTTCTCTACATATCTGCAACAAATTATTCTTTTTACTTCATCTAATCGAGAAAAAATTAACAGAAATAGTCTTATTACTTGCTTCCTTATTAGTAGAAGCAAAATAAGGGAGTGCCATAGGTTAATTTCCAAGAAAATATCCCCACACTACACCACCCTTTACTTATAAACAATTTCGTCAGTTTAGATTTTATAAAAATCATTATGTATTGCATTCATACAAGTTTATCTAACCATTATCATGTTTTATATATCATATACACTCTATTCTCAAAGGCACCTGATCCATGCAAATTGAAATAAATTTCTGCAGAAACAATTGTAGAAATGAGTAGAATCACTAGTCAAGATGTTGATAAGCGCGTTACTATAATGCTCTGGCCTTCAATACTCTTTCCTACTTAGAAGCAACTTGCTAGAAACAACTAAATAGCGACAGCAATTCAAAACTACAAATGTGTTATTCAAACCAATAATAACGAATATCTAGGTAATAGCTGAGGTTCCAAAACCACGCTTAGAATACACTGTTTATTTTAAGCTACATTATTAGTAAAATGTTGCGTTTCTTTTATGATTTATCCACTAACAAAAATTATGCAACGTTTATTTTTTTAAAACAGTTACATGTTGTTCTCCGAAAATTCAAGATACGCATTGTTATTTGCCATGTAAACATAGATTAAATCGTACTTTTAAGAAAATCACAAATATTGAAACTGTATGCGGATCTTAAAATTGTATGTGTAATACAATCGTAAGAAACAGCAAATCGACAGATAAGCTATTGAAAAAAATCTAACCATAAGTGATATTCAGGGAAATGGCTTATGGCACAAAAAAGTAAATAGTGTATTTTAAAGAAATATATTTTTTGTAGGGTGTTTATAATGGTTTAACGTACTGGTAATTCCTTTCAAATAAACTGGACTTCACAGGCTATTCCCAGAAAATTCAAGTTATACATTTTATTTGTCATGTAAATATATATGGGTGTTTTTATCAGAATTTTTACCTATTTTTGGAAAAATAGTTCGGAAGATGTTTCATATCAGTGTAGAAGAATTTCCTTGAATAAATTTGTATCCCATCTTTGGAAGGTATCAGGCTTGAATATCACGTTTGGCGATTATCCGACTTACCGCGTTTGAATATAACTGTACACCCAACCACCCACATACCCTCTCTCTCTCTCTCTCTGAAAATGGATTTTTTGTGGACATGTAACCTCGAAACATATATTTTCGGTAACATCTTGGTACCGAATTTTTGGATGAGATATAGTCTTCCCGTACTTACTATAAGTAGTAGAGAAGGCAGTACGCTTTCGTAAAAATAGTTTGCAAAAGAAAATCATAGAAATAAAGGAGACTGAATAGAGACCTCTATGAAAAGGATATAGAATAGAAAACGGAGGAGGACATCTCGCGACCTGTGACCAATGCAGATCTATTGTGGCTATTGCACTTCATGGCGTTGCAGATCACAGCCATGTAGGCACCAGAGACGCGCGGATGTCACTAATGCTTACATGTCCCACTGTCACCAACAAAGAGGGTATGCAAGCAACTTGTCGTACACGGGGTGTTATCTTTCCAAGGAGCATGCAACCGCGCTATCTACCCGCATTGTCATACACCCAGAATCTAGAAACACATCTGTAAGATGAGAGGGAAACAGAATGAAGGCGAAATTATAAAAAGGAAACCGTGGTCCATATATTCTATATCGCTGTAATTACTTGGTCTGTTACATACTCGATGATCGGTTGAAAGTGGCCTTTGTGGTCTCCTTCCTGTACTATACCGCTATCGCTTCGCGTAAAACACAGAAGTCTAGCTGTTTTTTTTTTATCATCAGGCCGTTTAATAACCTGGTATTTAAGATTAGCGTCTTTTAAGGTAGCGACGCGAAGATTTTCAACAAAATCTCACCATCCCAAACTGTCCTTTACATGGAACAATTTTCGAAAATGTAGATTTTCTCAAAAAAGTTTGACAGTTTTGATTAACATGCCCTATATTATAAACCTTACACGATAAATAAAATATATATCTGAGAATAGTCTCTGAATACCTTTTCATTCCTGATGAATTCTGTAGAACTGGTAAACCTTAAGAGATAGACAAATAGTTAATACACAAAAATATACAGTATTTGTAGAGTTAAACATTACCTAGATATTCCCTGCTGTTTATTTCAGTTTTAAAATACTTAAACTTTTCTCACAAGAGAAGTCTTCATCCGTTTCATATCAACATTGTCTATGGGTAACATGCTAGTCTCTGGTTCCCAAGAGGAGCGCGAATTCTGGCATGGCTTCCTTCGGAAGGGAAGTAAATTCGTTGGTGTCGTGTCTCAGATTCGTTTCGTTTCGTAATCGGCTCACCCTCCCCGTAATTGTAGGACTGACACCCTCCGAAGACTTACAAGCCACTGCCTAGGGGTCAGAAGCCTGTCGGTGCGCCTACGACACGAAACCACAGAATGGGAATGGAGAACCTGCTATGGGGGGTCTCCCGTAGCCAGGCATGAAAATGAAGTGGATGATATGAAATGTAAGTGAAATTGATGATTGGAAAGGTGGTGATAGAGCAATTGGTGGCATGCATGGCAGGGAAACCGGTGGACCTAGAGAAAACCCACTCAGACGTCGCTTCTTCCACCAGAAATCCCACATGCGAGCGTTTGCGATCGAACCCGGGCCACCTAAATGGGAGGCGAGCGGTGTAACTACTCACCCACAGCGCCGCCGGCATAGATTAACGGTACCTAATTTTTTTTTTGGTAGTGTTTAACGCCCGCTTTAACTACTTATGGCACCGCAGGCGGCGACACTGATGATACATGAATGAAGATGGAGCACCGGTGGAATGCGATGGCGGGGGAAACCGGAGAACCCGGAGAAAACCCGCCCCAGCGCCACTTTGTCCACCACAAATCTCACATGCGGTCACATGGGATCGAACCCGGGCCTTCTAGGTGAGAGGCGAGTGGTCTAACCACTTTCCATGTAGAATGGGAACCGCAGCAGTTAAAGAGCGTCCATATAAATAAAACTCTTATTTAATTTCTTGGCTATTGAATAGAAATATTTGGCTATCGCTTTAGCCTAGTGTATTTCCTTATTTCCCTCCTACTTACGAGAAGCAAGTAATAAGACAATTTCTGATAATATTTATCTCGATGTATGAAGTATATAAAAGAATATTTTGTATGAATATTTTATTTGCAGAACAGGTAGAGAAAGTCATGTGAATGGAGCACAGCTGATTTTTAGCATTGTTTTAGACTGAAGGTGGAACTATGGGTATTAAATATCGTAATACACTATTTACCTTAGCGACTAAGGGTACATAAAACACCCGATGGTCGGCCGACGATTTAAAACCAAGTTCTCCCGAATTCGGGCCACCAACATTACCGGCCTACAAACCTAGTGGATATTTAAAATAAGAACTGAAGCTTTCCTGGCGACGTGTTAATTCAAAATCTTCTCGGGCTTTTAGCCAGGTAAAAACTTGGCTTGACACCAACGTTTCGAAGAAGTGCAGGGTGAAGACGAGGAAGATGCACTTCTTCGAAACGTTGGTGTCAAGCCAAGTTTTTACCTGGCTAGAAGCCCGAGAAGATTTTGAATTAACTAGTGGATATTTGTTATGTTTTATAGCTCGTTATTTTGGACTTTGTTCAGAATCATTCACAATAAATGCAAGTTGCCACTCGGAACCTTTAGCTATAATTTGTTTTCACTTATTACTCTGAGAAGCTTGTTATTCTTGACGTAAGCATGTCAAAATGGCGGAACGACTCCACCTGAGGTGAATTATTGCCGTCAAGCTTTCAACTGAAAATGAAATACTGAGGGTAAAGAAGGGGAAAAAACGGAGAAACGAGCGGAGGGAAGCAACAAACTGGAAAAGAAAACTGTTTGGGAAGCTGCACCTCTGTACTTGCGTTTACACAATCCATATACGGTTATAACTGCAGTAGTGAAATAAGCTACGCTTCAAAAGTTATATCATTTAAAATTCTCTAAAATACAAGAAAATGTTAACTTGAGAGTTTATATGACTTCCCCTACACGTGCTATGTACATAGTGTATAAAGGAAGTACTGTATTCCACCCAAACATTTCAAGGTTTCACCGGAAATTAAGTTTTGAGGTACCCTGAGTCCGAAACAGATCCCATGTGTGTGTGTGTGTGTGTGTGTGTGTGTGTGTGTGTGTGAGTGTAACTAAATAACCGTTAAATAACAAACTTGGCATTTAAGTTTAGTGCCTTCCAAAGATGGACGATTTCCAAAAAAATCCCCCCACCGCATACTACCCTTTACATGGTAAATGAGTTCATTTCCCCCCTTAAAAATGGCTAACAATTTTGATTAAAATACCCCATATTAAAGCTACATCACAAATAAAATGTGTATCTTGAATTTTTTGAGAAGAGCTTCTAATGATCTGTTTGTTCTCGATGAATTTTGTTGAATTTTGTAAGCCGCAAGAGATAGACAAAAACTAACTACACAAAAAAATGTAGCTTTCGTTGAAACATACAATTTATGTCCTATACATTTTTGTTGCAGAATACCGTTTTCGAGATATTTCTTGTTATTGGTTTCAATTTTAAACTACCCATCAAATGAGGCTAGTTTTCGTTTCATTTCTCTTTTTACTTTCTCTATACGTGCTATGTACATAGTGTATAGAGAAGGTGTTCTAATGCACCCAAAAATTCGATACCGAGATTTCACCATAATTACAGGTTTTGAGACCTCCTGAATCCAAAAAAAAGCATTTTTAGAAACATTTCTCTCTGTGTGTGTGTGTGTGTGTCTGTCTGTAGGTATATGTGTGTGTGTGTGTGTGTGTGTGTGTGTGTGTGTGTGTGTGTGGACAGCATAGCTCAAAAACGAAAAGACCGTTTAAACACTAAACATGGTATTTAGGTTTGGTATCTTCCAAGGAAGCGACACGAAGATTTTCAAGAAAATCCCCCCAACCCCAACTACCCTTTACATGGAAAAAATTTCGAAAATTTTGATTTTCTAAAAAATGGCTCTAACGATTTTGATTAAAATCCCATATATTAAAGATATTTACATACCAAATAAAATGTATATCTTAAATTTTCTGGGAATAGCCTCTGAAGAGCTCTTTATTCTGGATGAATTTTGCTAGATTTTGCTTAACTGCTGTAAGAGAGACAAAAACTTACTACACAGAAAATGACCTGATGAAAACACACAATTTATATCCTTTAGATTAAAAAACGATTAACTCCACGAAAAAAATGTATATAACATAAATTGTGTGTTTTAACGTGCTCTTCATTTTTTTGTGTTACAAGTTTTTGTCCATCTCTTACGGTTTAGCAGTTATGCAAAATTCCGTAAAATTTATCCAGAATAAAGTAGTCTTCAGAGACTATTCCCAGAAAAATCAAGATATGCATTTTATTTGTCAGATAAATATCTTTAATATACGAAATTTTAATCAAAATCGTTAGAACCATTTCTGAGAAATTAAAAAATTTCGGAATTTTTTCCATGTAAAGGGTAGTTTGGGGTGGGGGGATTTTTCTCAAAATCTTCCTGTCGCATCCGTGGAAGATACTAAACTTAAATACCAACTTTGGTATTTTACCGACTTTTCGTTTTTGAGCTATCGTGTTCACAGACACACAAACACGGACCTTTTTCTAAAAATGCTTTTTTTGGATACAGGGGGCCCTAAAACATATACTTCCGGTGAAATCTCGGTATCGAATATTTGGGTGAAGTGCAATACCTTCTCTATACACGATGTACATAGTATGTATAGAGAAAGTAAAAAAAAATCGCCGAACGCGTGAGCACGGCTTGCTTAGTAAGTCATAGCTGATTGTTGGCATCCATTGTTTCACGTGCGTTAGTGGACTGCTTTGCCGCCGGCAGGTTCTTTTGACATCACAGCTGTGATTGTTAGACCTCTTGTGGGTGGACACATTCTGTCGGAAGGCTCTATGACGTCGAAGCCCGCATTGTTACCTGAGTGACGGCTTCCGAAATTTCCAACATATGATCAACAGGTATAAAATTCTGACACGTTTCACTCACACAACTTTCTCTAGCTATTCCGCACACAAACTCTTCTTATAAAGGAGTATTATTTTTATCTACGTCAATCTAATCGATATAAACATTAACGGAATTGGTCTTATTATTTGCTTCATTGTAAGTAGAGGGAAAATAAGGGCATGCACTAGGCTAAAGCGATAATTAGATATCTTAAAAGCTGGTCGCTAAGTTAAACCATTGAGGTTGTTTTTTGCAGGAAGCCGTTTGAGTAAAGTTATGTAGTTTAAAATTGAAACCAATAACAAGAATATCTCGAAAACGGTAACTTTACAAGAAAAACACACAACATTTGGTTTAAGAAGTTATTGTCTATCTCTTACCGATTATCAGTTATACAAAATTCTTCAAAACTCGTCCAGATTAAAGAGCTTTTCAGAGATTATTCCCAGAAAATTAAAAATATACATTTTATTTTTGGTGTAAATAACACTAATATACGGTATTTTAATCAAAGTTAGAGCCATTTTTGAGAAAATCAGAATTTTCAAAAAAAGTTCCTTGTAAAGCGTAGTTGAGGGTGGGAGATTTTCTTGAAACTGTTCGTGTCCTTGGAACATACTAAACTTAAATATCAAGTATGGTATTTAACCAACTTTTCATTTTTTGAATTATGCTGTCCAAAAAAGCACACAGACACACATGGATCCGTTTTTAAAAAACCTTTTTTCGGTCTCAGGGGACCTCAAAACATATTTCCAGTGTAATATCGGTAAAGAATTTATGGCCTTGTCCTGATTCAGCTTTTTGCTAGAAATGCATCGCCGCCGCCGCCCCGAAAACGTCAAAAAGAAAGCAATTTTTTCTCCAAAACATGAAAGCCCTCAAACCGGACCGCTCTCCCCTTCCACTGCGCAATTTTACTTTCTCTAGCCCCGAATGTACAATGTACATGGTGGATAGAAAAGGTATTGTATTCCACCCAAAAATTCAATACGAGATTTCTGGAAATACATGTTTTAGGGCCCCCTGCTACAAAAAAAAAAAACATTCAGAAAAAAGTCCGTGTGTGTGTCTTTGGACAGGATAGCTCAAAAAGGAAAAGATGGTTAAATACCAAACTTGGTATTTAAGTTTTGTGTCTTCCCAGGATGAGACACAAATATTTTCAAGAAAATCCCCCCACCCCTAACTATCCTTTACATGGAACCATTTTGGAAAATTTTGTTTTTGTTAAAAAATAGTTCTAACGATTTTGATTAAAATTCCCCATATTAAACCCATTTCCATCACAAACAAAATGTATATAGTGAATTTTCCGGATGCGGCTGCTGAAGACATTTTATTTGGGACGAATTTTGCCAAATTTTGCATAACTAGTATATCGTAACAGATAGAAAAGAACTTACGGTACAAAAATGTACATCTCGTTAAAATACACAATTTATATCATATAATTTTTTTTTCGTGGAGTTTACCGTTTTTGAGATATTCCTTGTTATTAGTTTCATTGTAAAACACTTATAGCTTTCTAAGACAGTAGGTGTCCGTTTTTCTTTTGTTCTACTCCTGGCCAAGCAAAGAAGCGCTTTGCAATGACAATTGCATAACGACAGCTTTTAAAACATTTGACTATCGATTTAGCATAGCTCATTCCTTTAGTTGCCTTCTACTTATAAGGAACTAAGTAATAAGAACATTCTGCTAATGTTTATCTCGATTAGCATTGTGTAGAAAGAAGAATAATCTTTTGTAAGAAGTCTGTTTACAGAGCAGCTAGAGAAAGTCATTGAACAAATGCAGCAATTTAAATGGGTTTTCCATCTCGAACCATGCTTTATATTTAAATTCATTATTTTGCATTTTCTAAAACTCTTAATATGAAAACAGAATTGGGTTGTTAAGCATGAGGTACTCACTCTGAAGGGTCCACTGACAGGAAATCTGTGTAGATTTTGAGCAGCTGACCTCCCAGAACATAGCCCAGAGCAGGGCCTACTATGGCAGTGGTGTAGTAAATACCTGAAACAATGTAAACTCTCATCAAAATATACGTAGGGTCTTACGAGATTCATGATTTTGTAAAATGATCGTTTTGGTAAACATTTTGGGTGTTTAAATGTTGCTATTTTCTGGTTTCTTGTTCTTTCTGCTGTACAAAATTATATATTTTATATATGGTATCTTCTTTTAATTGGTTATTATTTTAATTTTTCCAACTGAAAGAGTAGAGACTTCAACCGGAATCCAAAAGCTTTCCCTCGTCTTCTCATTTATTGTTTTATACGCACTTTTTTAGCTTAAAAATATTAACGTCTTATATGGCTGCATCTTATATTAATTAAAGGAAATTAAATACTCTATGTTCTGAAGAAAAAATATTTGTAATTAGCAAAACACAAAAATTTGTACAATAAATCGAAACGTATAAAAAACATCCTCGCTAAAAGGAAAACATGTTTGAAACTTCAATGTGTATATTGCTAAGATTTCTGGGGTTCAGAGCATTCTACACATATTTAAAAACCTGATGTGTTCCATTCACATGACTTTCTCTATATCATTGCAATAAATTATTCTATTTACTTCATCTAATGGAGCAAACATTAGCAGAAATAGTCTTATTACTTGCTTCCTTTTTAGTAGAAGCGAAATAAGGTGGTATCATAGGTTAAACTGACTTATTACTTGCTTCCTTTTTAGTAGAAGCGAAATAAGGTGGTATCATAGGTTAAACTGACAGCCAAAAGCTGGTTGCTCTGCGACTGAAGTTCCTTTGTTTGTATGGACACGAGTTCACAAAGTCCTGTATGAGAAAAATGTATATAACATAAATTGTGTGTTCTCGGGCTTCTAGCCTGGCTAGAAGCCCGAGAAGATCTTGAATTAACACGTCGCCAGGAAAGCTATAGTTCTTATTATAAATTGTGTGCTTTAAGGTGCTCTACATTTGTTGTGTGGTAAGGTTTTGTCCATCTCTTACGGTTTAGCAGTTATTTAAAATTCAGTAAAATTCATTCAGAATAAACTACTCTTCAGAGGCTATTCCCAGAAAATTCAAAATATACATTTTATTTGTCATGTAAATATCTTTAATATACGAAATTTTAATCAAAATCGTTAGAGCCATTTTTGAGAAAATCAAAATTTTCTTCAGAGGCTATTTTAAGCAAATTTAAGATACACTTTTATTTTTCATGTAAATAAGCTTAATGTACAAAGATTTTTATCAAAATCGTAGGTTACAGTTCTGAGAAAGGCACAAATTTCGAAAATTTTCCCATGTGAAGAGTAGTTTGGAGTAGGGGAGTTTACTCAAAATCTTCATATAGCATCCTTGCAACATACTAAACAAATACCAAGTTTGGTACTTTATCAACTTTTTGGGTTATTGTGTTCATACACAGTTATCTTTTTCTAAAAGTGATTTTTTGATACAGAGGACTTTAGAGTGTGGGTTTCTGGTGAAATCTCGGTATCGAATTTTTGGGGGAGTACAATACCTTCTTTACCTATGTACTATGCACTAAGTAGAATAAGTAAAAATCTGATGTGTTCCGTTCACATGACTTTCTCAATATCGATGCAACAAATTGTTGTTAAAAAGCTTATGCTTCCATTTATTTTATGCTAATTAGCAGAAATATTCTCATTACTTGCTTCCTTGTAAGTAGAAATGAATAAAGGGTCTTTTATAGGTTAAACTGATAGTCAAAAGCTGGTTGCCTTGTGACTGAAGTTCCTTTGTTTGTATGGACACGAGTTCACAAAGCCCTGTATGAGAAAAGTAGTTTCTTATAGCTGAAACCAAAAACAAGAAGTATCTAAAAAACAACCAACTCCACGAAAAAAAGTATATAACATAAATTGTGTGTTTTTAGAGGCTATTCCCAGAAAATTCAAAATATACATTTTATTTGTCAGGCAAATATCTTTAATATACAATATTTTAATCAAAATCGTTAGAGCCATTTATTAGAAAATAAAAATGTTCGAAAAAAGTTCCATGTAAAGGGTAGTTTGGGGTGGGAGGATTTTTCTCAAAATCTTCGTGTTGCATCCCTGGAAGATACTAAACTTAAATACCAGGTTTGGTATTTTACCGACTTTTCGTTTTTGAGTTATCGTGTTCACAGACACACGGACACACACACGGACCTTCTGAAAATACTTTTTTTGGATACAGGAGACCTTAAAAATATATATTTCCAGTGGAATCTCGGTATAGAATTTTTTGGTGGAGTGCAATACCTTCTCTATACGCTATGTACATAGTATATATAGAGAAAGTAAAAATGATACAGGCCTATAGATAGCTTGTTTAAATAACGATATTACTGAATTATCTTTTATTCCCCCTATACTGGAAGCTTTGTGTAGGTCCGAGGCTCCCCAGTGTACGACCTTGTTATTGGTGTAATTGTAATCCATGGCCCACGTGAGACACAATCGAAACATTCTGCTGGATAAATGATGAGCTGTAAACGCTAATGGGTTCGTAATCAGAGCGTTATATGCTCTCTGACTGTCATATACTCCATGCTGCATCGCTAAACACGAAAAGCTCGTTTCATATCGTGGGAAACAGGTCTGCCAACCAGATGTATTGTGTGGGCTTTTATGCTGTGTCTTTTGTAAGTAATGTACAGTGGCTGTCCCAGAAGTACCCCACCTGACGTATAGATAGCGGTTGTAGCTTAAGTTTGTAGTTTGACATTTTACATTGTTTAGCATTTGTTTGACAGCCATCATTAGTGAATGCGCTCAGCGAATTTGTAAACATTGTGCGACAGTATTTTAGTACAACACATATAATATTAGTTTAATTATTAATTTATCATATTTAACATAGGAAATATACGCTCAGTTGGAAGGCCTCACCATGAAGGGCAGCTTTTGTTTTCTCCAAGGTTGCACATGTGGCTGAAAGTCACAAACGTTTTAATGCATTAAGGACATAAGTACATGAAAGCTAGGGACTAGCTTTTAATCCAGAGAAGGGGACTTTTGCTTTGTAAAACATAGTCACGTTGGTGTAATATAAAGAAAAATCTGATGTGTTACACTCACATGACTTTCTCTAGCTGTTCTACAAACTTCTTACAAAAGATTAGTCTTCTCTCTGCATTTTGCTAATTGAGGTACTCATTAGCACAATGTTCTTATTACTTAGTTCCTTATAAATAGGAAAAAATAAGGGAATACACTAGGCTAAAGCCATAGTCAAGTATTTTAAAAGCTGTCGTTATGCGATTGTCATTACAAATCCTTTCTTTTCTTGGCCAGAAATTGAACAGAAGAAAACCGCACACTCCCGTCTGAAAAAAGTGTAAGTACTTCACTACTGAAACTAATAACACTGAATACCTCGAAAACTGCAAGCTCCACGAGAAAAATGTATATGACATAACTTGTGTATTTTAGCAAGACCTACATTTTTTGTATAGTAAGTTTTTGTCTCTCTCTTACGGTTTACTAGTTATGCCAAATTAAGCAAAATTCATCCGGAATAAACAGGTCTTTAGAAGTTATTCCTAGAAAATTCAAGATATACATATTATTTGTCAGCTAAATCTCTTTAATATACGACATTTTAATCAAAATCGTTAGAGCCATTTTTAAGAAAATCAACATTTTCGAAAAAAGTTCCATGTAAAGGGTAGTTTGGGGTGGGGGATTTTTGTCAAAATCTTCGTGTCGCATCCCTGGAAGATACTAAACTTAAATACCAAGTTTGGTGCTTTACGGACTTTTTTGAGTTATCGTGTTCACTGACACACGGACCTTTTTGTGAAAATGCTTTTTTTGGATACAGGTGATCCTAAAACATATATTTCCGGTGGAATCTCGGTATCGAATTTTTGGGTGGAATACAATACTTTTCTATCCCTATATGTACATTGTACATACGGGGCTAGAGAAAGTAAAAATACCCGATAACCACGTGTTGACGCCACTTTTCGCGCTCTTCCTCAACCAATCAAAGAGGAGGGCTGTGAAGTTTTTGTATATAAGTGATGTGCGGAAGAGAAATCGGGGGAGTAACAACACTTAACAGTGAGTAACGAGGAGAAATCGAGGCTGACAGTTAAGAGTAACCATGAGAAGTCGAGGTCATTACGTACAGAATCGGGCGTAGACAGATACATCGCAGGAGACGCAACGCGTAATGCCTCAGGATCATAAAGTACATATATTGCCGAAAGTCATTGTCTACAAAGCAGATGGGTAATTATCATAGTGAATATTGTACAAACTTATAAACTTCGGGCCACAGTTACTAAGGTCAATCCAAGTGGAAGTAGTGCTTAATAGATACGATTTCATCAAGTTCGCGATTACTTATGTCGGGAGTTGCTTGTCGGGTTTGTGCCTCAAAGAACTGGTAATTCACGAATAAATGAAGTATCCAGTGAATGAAGTGAACCTTCTCTTTAATTGAGTCTACCAACAGTGTGACATACCCTGTCATTCTCCCCTCCAACCTGAATAAGAGATTCATCTACCAAAAGGAGCTCAGCCGGTGCCATCACGGGAACTTGCAGATATGTCCACTAACTATAGAGAAATGCACCAGCATTAACCCGCGACCAACTCCAGGTGGACTCACCTGACAGCGACATCTAACGTGCACATCGCCAAACAATACCGCGGCAATTGTTTAGCATTTGTTTGACAGCCAACATTAGTGAATGCGCTCGGCGAATTTGTAAACATGGATTAAACTGGTCATTGTTATGTGATGCAATACCTTCATTAGAAAGGTCTTAGTCCAACTAATATTGAAGCTGAGATAGATTCTACTTTGGGGCAGTGTGCTCCTTCGTTTACAACAGTGAAATATTGGGTGGCAGAGTTTAAACGCGGCCTTACGAGCCGCCAAGAACATCGCAGTGGTCGACAAAATGAGGTTACCAGTCCAAAAATTATAAAGAAAATCCATAAAATGGTTTTGGATGACCGTCGACTGAAAGTGCGCGAGCTAGCAGACATTGCAGGCATTTCAAAAAGTTCTGTACATCGCATACTGACTGAAAATTTGGACATGAGAAAGTTGTGTGCAAAGTGGGTGCCTCACATTTAAAGGTCTCGAGTTCGAATCTCACTTAGAGTGTGTCGCCCTCCGTGGTGTAATGGCTACTACAATAACTTCATATACCCAAGTCGCGGGTTACCTAGCGGAGGACGATGGATTTTTTCGGGCATAAAATCCTTAGCATGGCTTCCTTCGGAAGGGAAGTAAAGCCGTTAGTCCCGTATCATAGAATTACGGTACGTAAAAGAACCTCAAGCCTGATTAAAGAAACCTATGAGCAAAATTAAGCGGTCTTTCACAACCAGTATAGAACGTGACGCTGAGAACCAAAGTAGTTAAAAATAAAACTCAATTTTCATTTTACTTAGAGTGAGTTACCCGGATAAGATTTCCTTCCAGGGGTTTCCCTTATCCTAAGAACACGATTGTCTAGAAGCTCCATTGATATGTTATTCACGATATATGTACATTTCTTAATACAATGTTTTGTTTAAAAGTAACATATGTTATGGTTGGTCATGAGCTGTTGGTTCAAACAAATCAACATCGCGTTCATATTTATGTATAATTGGAAATTTAAAAAAGAAAGGAGAAAGAAAACAAATGAATCAACACTTTCAACACAGAATATCTTAAAATCGGCAAACTCAGCGAAAACGTTTGATACAAATTGTATATTTTAATGGCATATAAGTATTTTCTGTAGTAATTTTGTATATATCTTATCCTTTACCAATTTCGCAAAACCATTGAGAGCGCGGTAGGACTAAGCAAGCTATTTACAGAAAATTCAAGATATGCATTTTATTTGTCATGCAAATATATTTAAAATGCGGTATTTTAATAAAATCTTTGAAGAAAATTAAAATTTTAGAATTTTTTTCTATATAAAGATAGTGGGAGTCTATCCTCAAAATCTTCGTGTCGTATCTTTGTAACATTCTTAACTTAAATACCAAGATCGGCATTTCACAGACTTTTCGTTTGCGAGTTTCGTCTTCACAGACACACACACACACACACACACACACACACACACACACACACACACACACACGGAAAACGCTTTTTTATTTTTCTTTCTTTCTTTTTATTTACTTTTTAATTTATGGGGGCCTAAAGCTTCCAGTGAAATTTTGGTATCGAATTTTTGGGTGCAATGCAATACTTTATCTACCTATGTACCATGCACTAAGTAGAGATAGTAAAAATATATGAATCTGTGCGTTTTAACCATATATACATTTTTTGTGTAGTATGTTTTTATCTATCTCAAAGTGGAGAACAATTTTGTAACAATTTATTTTCCAACAAACGTTCTTTAAAATCAGAAATTCTTATCATTAATGTTAATAGTACTTCCTGTATCTACTAAGTGGACCAAAGTTGGCACTGTAGGACGAAATTACGACTTGCGGACGCAAAATGGTGGAAAATGTTGCCCGGGAACTTTTTTCAAGGTTGTTTTACGCGCGAATAAGCATTACACTGGACCACCGGCTTTGCCTTACCTTTTGAAGGAAGCCATGATAAGGATATTTGCGTCCGAAAAAAAAAATCCATCACCCTCCGCTGGGTTTGAATCTGCTATCTTGGTATTTAGAGGCTGGCATGTTAACCACAATACCGCGGGTTATTAATAAAATCTTATGTTTAGAACACAACACTCAAGTTAATTTGAATTATGAAATATTATCATAATCGAGCCTTCCAATGATTAATTTTTGAGTGAATTGAAAAAAACTGATTTTCTACAGTAGATTCTTTAAGCAAATTTTACCTAAACAGACTCCTTAAACTTAGGAATGAACTGCGGTGAGCATGAATCAGAACCAAATCTAATTAAAATAATAACAAAATGAATGAACAGGAGTATCAACAGCAAACGATATTAACCTGTCATTCCCCCTCTTTTGTGTACGCAATTTTAAAGATTAAAACGAAAATGAGGGCGTAACTATATTCTAAATCGTTTGATGTGGTCTTTCTAAAGGATTAAAATATACTGCCGACAGCTTTCGTTTTTACTTAGCAAACAAATGAACCCTACCAATGGTTTATCAGAAACATGTGACTGTTGTCGACCCTTCGCTTACGTCTTCAGCAAATATATCAAAGCCTCCTGCATCCCTTTTCCGTTTCAGGTAATAGAGTGAGCCTTACAAAGCTATAATTCTCTTTGATCGCCAGCTCTAAACTGTTGCTGGGGGAGGGAGGAGACAAAAATATTGGTGCATTTAAATACCAGTAAAGCCTATTTAACAACAGGGGGAGTGGCTAGACATTCGCCATCATAAATCTCAAACTGCGTGCCTCTAAGCCGGGATACGCATATTTCATTTAATGCAATTCTCACCCCTGATTTATGCAGCAGGGAAAAAAGAGATCATGTACTGAATTAGACGTTTAAAGTCGGTTTGTTTTGTAAAACTGCCATTGTTCATGGTTTGAAGTTACTGCCGAGGCCGGGATTAAAAAACGCAATGTTGTATACGGAAGAACAAAAACATTTTATCAAAGCGTTCAGTATACATGTTCACAAAATCACGCTTAATTTATATGAATAAATTATATGAATAATTTTACCCTTTATTTCTTTCTGTTGCACGTACGTAAAATGTACATAGTAGATGGAGAGAGTAAATTCGATACCGAAATTTTACTGGAAATACAGGTTTTAAGGCCCCCTGAATCCATAAAAAATATTTTAAGAAGAAAGGTATGTCTGTGAACACGATAACTTAAGAACAAAATGGCGGTTAAATAACAAACTTAACGTTTGAGTTCAGCATCTTCCATAGATGCGACACAAAAATTTTCAAGAAAATTTCCCAATTCCGAACTATATTTTCCAAATAAAAAATTAGACAGCTTTGGTTTCTCAAAAATCTGATGTCTCTTTTCACATGACTTTCTCTGCATCTCAGTAATATATTATT
The DNA here is from genome assembly GCA_030762935.1 of Hymenopus coronatus. Lineage (NCBI taxonomy): Eukaryota > Metazoa > Arthropoda > Insecta > Mantodea > Hymenopodidae > Hymenopus > Hymenopus coronatus. The sequence continues at coordinate 143,637,063 of CM060896.1, forward strand.
GTTAATAAGCTAATTCTTCTATCTACTTCTTGCTAATCGAGATGAACATTAGCAGAAATGGCTTTATAACCTAGTTCCTTTATAAGTAGAAGGGAAATAAGGGAACATACCAAGCTAAACTGACAGTCAAATGTTTTAAAATTACTATGGGATTGAAATCCGTTTCTTTGCGTGGCCAAACGTTGACAAAGTTTAAGTATTTTAAAACTGAAACCAATTACTAGCAATATTTCGAAAACTACCAACTTGTGTGTTTTATCGTAATCTACATTTTTTGTGTAGTATGTTTTTGTCTATCTCTTACGGTTTACCAGTTATGTAAAATTCAATAAAAATCGTCCAGAATAGAGGCTATTCAAAAACTTCGTTTTATTTGTCATATAAATATTTTTCATGTAAGAGATTTTAATCAAAATAGTTAGAGCCATTTTGGAGAAAAGAAACATTTTTGAAAAAATTTCCATGTAAAGGGTAGTTTGTGGTAGGGGAATTTTCTTGATAACCGTTTCGCGTCCTTGGATGATACCAAACTTAAATACCAAGTTTGGTATTTAACGATCTTTTCGTTTTTGAGATATGCTGCCCACAGACACACACACGAACCTTTTTCTATTTTTTTTTTTTTTTTGGATTCAGGGGGACCTAAAACATTTCATTTCAGGTGAAATCACGGTATTAAATTTTTGGGTGCAATACAATATCCTGTCTATACACTGTTTATAGTACGTGTAGAGAAAGTAAAATGCATCCAGGAGTTTGATTAAAATACCTAATATTAAAGATAATACTATGAAAATGAAAATATACGTTTAATTTTCTGGGAATAATCTCTGCATAAATGTGATGGCAGTATATTTTAACTGTGTGAGGTAGAAAAAAAGTTAATACACAAAATTGTAAAGCTCATTAAAATATCAATTTATGTCATATACAAGTTTTTGTAGAATTAAGATATTCCTAGTTAGGATTTCAATTTTAGAATACCTTCTCATACAGGAATTTCTCAATACGTGGCATTCAAAGAACGAATTTCAATCACATACCAACTACCTTTTAAAAGATTTGACTATTGCCTATTTCCCTTCTACTTTTATATTTCGTTGCGTGCGCGCGCGCGCGCACGGGTGTGTATGTGTGTGTGTGCGCAGCATACCTCAAAATAAAGAGACGAAACTTAGTATTTAAGTTTTATATGTTCCAAGGATCCGACACGAATATTTTCAAGAAAATAACCCCCTCTAATCTACCCTTTACGTGGAAAAATGTTCTAAAATTTGATTTTTGTCAAAAAATGCCTCTAACAATTATGATTAAAATACCGCATATTAAAGATCGACTAAAATGCATATATTTACTGAATTGCTTCTGAAGACCTGTTCAATCTGGATGAATTTTGCTGAATTGTGCATAACTGATAAACCATAAGAAATAGACAAACACTTACTACACAAAACTGTAGGTCGCGTAATTTATGTTATATATATATTTTTACTTTCTCTAGCCCCATATGTACAATGTACATAGGGATAGAGGAGGTATGTAATGCACCCAAAAATTCGATACCGAGATTTCACCGGAAATATGTTTTGGGGTCCCCCGAGTCCGAAAAAAACATTTTTAAAAAAAAAAGGTCCGTGTGTGTGTGTGTGTGTGTGTCTGTGAACAGCATAACCCCAAAACGAGAAGACCGTTAAATACCAAACTTGGTATTTGGGTTTAGTATCTTCCAAGGATGCGACACGAAGATTTAAAAAACAATAATAATACCCCCCAACACAAACTACCCTTCATAAGGAAAAAATTTCGAAATTTTGATTTTCTTAAAAATGACTAAACGATTTTGATTAAAATCCCATATATTAAATATCTGCTAATATTTATCTCGATTAGCTATGTGTCAAAGAAGAATAATCTTTTGTAGGAGGTTTGTAGACCAGCTAGAGAAAGTCATGTGAGTGTAACACATAAGATTTTTTGACTTCAGCTTTAAGTAACTTTTCTTAAACGGAAGGTCATATTTCTAATGTTTACTCCAAGCTGTGCAAAGCGAAGCGTTCAATTGTTTCACATAGCGATCGTCTTTTAAAAAGATTTGACAATCACTTTAGACTAGTGTTATTACACTATTTCCCTTCTACCTAGAAGGAACTAATAAAGCATTTCTGTTAATGTTTATCATTAGAGCTCGGTTTTTTATTCCAAAGCGCACACATTTACGAACTCACAGAGCAGTAAGCGGTAAAAGGAAATGGTAATGGGGAGGGGTTTGTAGCTTAAACATGCACACAATGAGGTATATTTTATTCAAAAAGTAGAGCATTACATCGTTATATATCATAAAGTAACACAATAAAACAATTATTTCATAATATAATTAGTAAATAAAATCACCTGGTACTTCTAAAATAGAAGTATTAAACTTGATGAAAAAATTCAGGATAATAATAGTGTCGCACTCCGTGGTGTAGTGGTTACCATGCTAACTTAATATACCCAAGGTCGCGGGTTCAAACCCGGCGGAGGACGATGGATTTTTTTCGGGCGTAAAAATCCTTAGCATGGCTTCCTTCGGAAGGGAAGTAAATCCGTTGGTTCCGTGTCGTAGATTTACGGCACCTAAAAATACCTCAAGCCTGAGCAAAATTACGCGGTCTTTCAGCCCAGTATAGAATAGGACGCTGAGAACCAGAGCAGTTAAAGAGCGTCCGTAAATAAAATTGCATATAATGGACATAAATCAACCAAAATCACTCTGAATTCACTGCAGCGAGTTAAAGATGTATCTTTACTGTGTCGAAAGAAAAGATTCTCCTCCTGTCACTGAAAATGTGTTTGAATCATCCACAAGTTTTTTCAGTGTTGAAGCCTACCTTTTCGTATTTTAATTTTTTTTTTTTTTCAATCTGGACTCTCTTTCAATGTTCACTGGTTTATGCAATAGCAGGAACTGAACAAGGCAAGGCAGTGAGCAATGCTAGGTAATGCAACACGTGTCCAACCGGCCTGTAAAGACCACGCTTACTCCATCAGTGTGCACCGAACCTCAATCCAGCAATTTCGTGAACCCGGACCGAGCTCTAGTTATTACAATTAGCACAATGTAGATAAAGGAATAATCTGTTGTAACAATAGTTTTTACATAAATTCATGTGAATGAAGCACATCAGATTTTTACTATTGCCTGAAACTTTGGGTTTTGATATTGAACATATAACACTGTATGCATCTATGCAGTTGTGGTTGCTATGAAATTGAGTGTGGCTATTGATAGCTTCTTATATGAGGAAAGTATTTATTTTAAAACTGAAACCAATGGTAAACTTACAAAAAAATGTATATAACATAAATTGTATCTTTAACAGATCTACTACATCTTTTGTGTTGCAAGATGTTGTCTCTCTCTTACCGTTGACCAGTTATTAAAATTCAGAAAAAATCATCCAAATAAAGAGGTTTTCAGAGGCTATTCCCGGAGAGTTTAAGATATACATTTTATATGTCATTTAAATATCTTAAATACAAGACATTTTAATCAATATCGCTTAAGCCATTTTTGAGAAAATCAAAATGTTTGAGATATTTTCCATGTAAAGGGTAGTTGGGGATGGGGAGGATTTCTTGAAAAGCTTTGTGTCACATCCTTGGAGGATCCTGAACTTATATACCAAGTTTGGTATTTGACGGACTTTTCGTTTTTGAGCTATGCTGCCCACAGGCACATGCAAGACTCGCATGGACGTTTTTCTAAAAATGCTTTTTCTTGGATTTAGGGGGTCCCAAAACATTTATTTCCGGTGAAATATCGGTATCGAATTTTTGGGTGCATTACAATATTATGCGTAGAGAAAGTAAAATAATTCTGATGTGTTACATTCTCATTACTTTCTCTAGCTGCTCTACAATCCAACTTCTTACAAAAGATTATTCATTTTTCTACACAACACTAATCGATATGCTCTTATTACTTAGTTCCTTATAAGAAGAAGGAAACTAAAGGAATGCGATATACCAAAGTGATAGACCAACGTTTTTTGGCTGTCGTTATGCGATTGCTAAAGCATAAGTACTTTACACTTGAAACCAATAACAAAAAATATCCCGGTAACGGGTTACCTGCACAACAAAAACGTAAAGGACATAAATTGTGTGTTTTGACGAGATCTACATTTTTTATGAAGTAAATTTTTGTCTTTCTCTTACAGTTTAGCAGTTAAGCAAAATTCGTCCAGAATAAAGATACTATTCCCAGATATGCATTTTATTTGTCATGTAAATACCTTAAATAAAAGCGATTTTAATCAAAATCGTTAGAGCCATTTTTGAGAAAATAGAATTTTTCCATGTAAAGGATAGCTGGGCGTGAATTTTCTTGAAAATCTTCGGGTGTTTGTAAGATACTAAACTTAAATATGAAGTTTGATAAATAACGGACTTTTCGTTTTGGAACTATACTGTCCACAGACACACACGGACCTTTTTCTAAAAATGCTTTTCTTGGACTCAGGGGACCCCAAAACATATATTTCCGGCGAAATCTCGGTGAATGTTCGGGTGCATTACAATACCTTCTCTAAACACCACGTACATAGTACGTGTAGAGAAAGTAAACAATAAGGTTGGTTGACCTACGGGATTTGAACCTGCACCATAGACGTTACCACCTGAGACATGCATGCATATACCCTGTGTCGAGATCTCAAAACACTTATCTCCAGTGAAAACGCTAATTTGAAGTTTGGTTGAAATGAAATAGGACCTCTACCAACTATACTGAAGCGGTAGAGAAAGTAAACATGGACAATTATCTTGCTGGAACTCTGACCCTGTTACAGCTGTCCGCAGCATATAATTGGTTATAAATAAACGAGTGAAATGTGTTTCCCGTGGGTGTTAAGAGCGAAGGGGTGTGTTTTTATGTCTCCCTGTGGGCCAACAAACTTCTCCCACCCGTCTTCTTCCAAACCTGGTCTCATTCTTTCACCAGTTTCCATGCTTTTATACTTGGCTAAATATTTAATGTGTCTTCTCTTGTCAGGTCAGTGCTCGCCATAAACAAACATTTCTTTCAAAGGAGTGATATTTTCTTCAACAAAAATTAAGACTGGCTGCCTAGCTTCACTTTCATCATTCTCTACTCAGATGAAAGACCGCGCGAAGTGAAAGCAAAGTACAGTGTAACAGAAGAGTAAGTCATAAGTAATACCACTAATATTTTCATCTTCTCGACCAGTCACGACCGGAGCGAAGCAACGGCAGTCAATTGTCCTAAGAGATGAAAAACACGTGTTGTATTTCATAAGACAATTCCGCGAAGTAGACTATTAATTTATAATGTATAGGAAGAGAGATTTTATCAGGTTATGTTTACAATACTTACATTATTTCTCAAATACTGGATGACGCATTGGGTTATATTTATTTACTGAAGGTTTTCTTTTTTCTCTTCTTCACTGCCTTCTGAATTACATGGCCGACCCTGTCTACACCCTGTGTACGAATATCGATAGCAACCATAGAAATAGGGAGCAATTATTTTACTTCAGCTTTTAATAAATTATAAATGAAATGGAAACAAAGGTTGTTTTATTTGAGTTTATTGCACTGTTCTCATACGTAAGAAATGCAAATAATGATTTTCCTTTTTTTTTTTTTTTAACTAAATACACCATTTAAATAAATAAATGCTGTAACTGAATTAATTGAAAGTCAATTGTGGGGCCGCGCCGTGGCCGAGTGGTTAGACCACTCGACTCTCATCTATACGGCCGGGGTTTGATCCCAAGCGACCGCATGTGAGATTTGTGGTGGATCAAAGCGGCGCTTGGGCGGGTTTTCTCCGGATACTCCGGTTTCCCCCGCCATCCCATTCCACCGGTGCTCCATCATCATTCATGTATCATCAGTGTCACCGCCTGCGGTGTCATAAGTAGTTAAAGTGGGTGTTAAACACTACCAAAAAAAGAAAAAAAAAAGTCAATTGTGGAACTGAAAATTATTAAAAGTTAATGTTGACTGCCTGAATTGCCACCTTGTGACTAATACTCAAGACCAGAGATTAAACAAACGCACGTCAGGTGCGACAAGATTTCAAAAAATAAACTCGGCTGCAATAAAATAATATCGCTCCAGTCAGATGACCGCGAGTGGTTGAAATTGCCTAATCTTAGCCATTCTATTGGCGCTTTAATAGTTGAGCTGAATTGTCAGAGTAATAAACCAGCAGCTTAAATCTCTTCTTATCAGAATAACTTTGTTTAGAGGTATTGTGCTGAAAATACGCTTTAAAAGAGGTGGTTAAATTGGTAGTAAGCTTTCAGGAATTTCGCACTTAAAAGTACAATTAAATTTAATAACACTGTAGAAAGTAGTAGACATTCAAAGAGGAGACAGAAAAGTAATAAAACCATTTCTGATGATGTTTATATTGACGTAGATAGAAGAATAGGCTTTTGTGAAAATAGTTTGTTACTAAGTAGAGAAAGTTTATGTGAATGAAGCATATTAGATTTTTGTGCAAGTTCTCTAATAAAGGTTGTATAAATAGATCGCATTCTGGAGAATTATTCTTAGCAGAACGTAGCGTGGTATTCCTAACTTATACAGGTGTAAAGTATTTACTGAAAGCTGGCAACTGCAATGGTTGGTCATTTTTACTTTCTCTAGCCCCGTATGTACAATGTACATAGGGATAGAGAAGTATTGTATTCCACCCAAAAATTCGATACCGAGATTTCACCGGAAATATATGTTTTAGGACCCCCCCTGTATCCGTAAAAAGCATTTTCAGAAAAAGGTGTGTGTCCGTGTGTCCGGAACACGATACCTCAAAAACGAAAAGTAGCTAAAATACCAAACTTGGTATTTAAGTTTAGTATCTTCCAGGGATGTGATACAAAGATTTTGAGAAAAATCCCCCCACCCCAAACTACCCTTTACATGGAACTTTTTTCGAAAATTTTGATTTTCTTAAAAATGGCTCTAACGAATTTCATTAAAATATCGTATATTAAAGATATTTACTTGAAAAATAAAATGTATATCTTGAATTTTCTGGGAATAGCTTCTGAAGACCTGTTTATTCTGGATGAATTTTGCTTAATTTGGCATAACTATTAAACCGTAAGAGATAGACAAAAACTTACTATACAAAAAATGTAGGCTTTTTTAAAGTACACAAGTTATGTCATATACATTTTTCTCGTGGAGCTTACTGTTTTCGAGGTACTCATTGTTATTAGTTTGTTGTGAAGTACTTATACTTTTCTCAGACGGGAATGTACGTTTATCTTTTGTTCTTCTCCTGGATAAGAAAAGAAACAATTCGTAATGACAATCGCATAACGACAGCTTTTAAAACATTTGACTATCGATTTAGCCTAGTGTATTCCCTTATTTTCTTCCTACTTATAAGGAACTAAGTAATAAGAACATTGTGCTAATGAGTACCTCGATTAGCAAGGAGCAGAAAGAAGAATAATCTTATGTAAGAAGTTTGTAGAACAGCTAGAGAAAGTCATGCGAGTGTAACACATCAGATTTTTACGTTCTCTAACACTTGTGTACACTGTACACAGATAAGAAATGAAATGGAGTTTTATTTAGGGGCACTCTTAACTCCTATGGTTCTCAGCGTACCATTTTATATTGAGCCTAAATGACTGCTTAATTTTTCTCAGAGCGTCTTTATCAGGCTTGAGGTTCTTTTACGTGCCGTAAATGTACATACAATACGGGACCAATGGTTTTACTTCCCTTCCCAAGGAAGCCATGCTAAGGATTTTTAAGCCTGAAAAAATATATCGCTCTCCGCCGGGTTTGAACCCGAGATCTTGGCCAAATGAGGCTATCATGGTAACTATTACACCACACAGAACGTAGAAAAGATGTTACATCCACCACATGTTTCACTGGAAATACTTGTTTTTAAGGCCTCATGAATCTACGTGTGTCTGTCTGTCTGCATGATGCGTCTCTGAGCAGTAAAACTGCAATCGAAAAGTATGTGAAATATCAATCTTGGTATTTAGGTCTAGTTTCTTACAAGGATGCAACACAAACATTTTCAGGAAAATCCACACACCCCCAACTACCCCTTACACGATTAAAATATCATATGTTTAAGATATTTAATTGCAATGAAATGTATATTTTGAATTTTCTAGGAAGAGTCTATGAAGACTTCTTCATTCTGGATTACTTCTGTGTAACTGGTAAACGGGAAGAGATAGATAAAAAGTTACTAAATAAAACGCGTAAATCTAGTTAAAATACACAATTTATGCCTTATATATTTTTGTATAATTAACCGTTACCAATTAATACACTTTTCTCAAATGTGAAGTTATCCTTCATTTCATATCTATTTTTGTTTTACTTTTGGTCTTGGAAAGAAAACCGAATTTTAATGACAGCCTTTAAAAGGTTTGACTCACACTTTACTATTTTCTCTTATTTCTCTTAATTAAAATAATGTAGATAAAGAATACTATTTTGAATGAATAGTTTGTTTGCAGAAGAGAAACAAGGCTTTGTGGATGGAACGCAGACTGTTTCTTTCCTTCTACCTCTCAGGCAAATTTATTTAAAGTTTTGTGATTGGGCTGACATTATTGGAAAAGCTGTTCGGAGACTAGCATTGTATTTTACTTTCTCTGCACGTACTATGCACATAGTGTATAGAGAAGATATTGTAATGCACCTAAGAATTCCTTACTGAGATTTCATCGGAAATACACGTTTTGAGACTCCCTGATTAAAAAAAAGTAGTTTTAGAAACATCTCCGTGTGTGTGTGTGTGTGTGTGTGTGTGTCTTTATGTGTGTGTGTCTGTGGGCAGCATAGTTCAAAAACGAAAAGGCGGTTAAATACCAAACTTGGTGTTTAAGTTGAGTATCTTCAAGGAAATGACACTTAGATTTTCAAGAAAATCCTCCACCCCAAACTACCCTTTGTATAAAATAATTTTTGAGAATTTTGATTTTCACAAAAATGGCTATAACGATTTTGATTAAAGTACATTATGTTTAAGGCATGTTTTATGACATATAAAATGTATATCTTGAATTTTCTGGGAATAGCCTCTGAAGACATCATCTTAATGGATGACTTTTGCATAAGTGACAACCCATAAGAGATATACAAACACTTAACAGCAAAAAATGTGTATCTCATTAAAACACACAGTTCATGTAATATACAATTTTTTGTAGAGTTAACCATTTTTGAGATATTCCGGGTTATTTGTATCAATTTTAAGACACTTTAAACTTTTCTCAAACGGGAAGACATCGTTTTTCTCGATTCTCTTTTATATACTCCTGGCATGAAGAGAATGAAATTTCAATTTACATAGTGACTGGCATTTAAAGGTCTTGACTATCACTTTAGCCTGTGCAATTTATTATTTCTGTTCTACTTACAAGGAACCAAGCAATATGGACAATTTATGCTAATGCGTATTTCGATTAGCATGAAGTAAATATAATCATAAGCTTTTTAACAATACTTTTTTTACAGATATGTAGAGAAACTCTTGCGAATGGAAAACACAAGATTTTCTTTATATATGAGAGCCACATGTCGTCAACTTTTAGTAGTGGGATTAATTTTTCTGTGCTTAAAATACATGTTGAGTTTTTAATGAACCTTTTGTCTATTAAAAGCCATGTTTAATTACTTAACACATTTGAGAATTCTATTCCTCAGGTATAACAAAACTTTTTTAAGAGTATTTTGTTGAATAGAGGATAAAGAAGGGAGAGATTCAAAAGTAGTTATCTTGTCAAATGCAAGGTTAGTAGCAACCAAATGCAGAACTTTTCCGAGCAACCTCGTATATTGGTATGCTAAATCGCTGCATGCAAGCTCGCAATTTACCAGTGGTATATTGGCACAGCTGGCCCACAATAGCCGCTATATTGACGTCCACAGGGGACAATAGGTAGTGAAATCCCGTGGTATTATCTGTCAGGCCATTCTTTCTTAACTGTCGACCCCTTTGTACACTTGGTATACAATCAACTTATGTGTGGGCTGTGGTTCATGTGCTCCTCTATTCCAGTAGAATCTGTCATCCAGGACACATCACAGAATTCATTGTGCTAACCAAAATGGAGCAAACAGACAACCCTTTTTACTTTATCTACACTTACTATGTACATAGTGTATAAAGAAGGTATTGCACTCCACCCAAAAATTCGATACCGAGATTTTAGATGAAAAATATGTTTTAGGGTCTCCTGTATGCAAAAAAAAAAAAAAGAAGCATTTTCAGAAAAAGGTTCGTGTGTCTATGAACACGATAACTCAAATAAATACCAAAGTTGGTATTTAAGTTTACTTCCAGCTATGCGACACGAAGATTTTGAGAAACATCCTCCCATCCCAAACTACCCTTTACATGGAACTTTTTTTCGAAAATGTTGACCTTCTTAAAAACTGACTGACGATTTTGATATTTACCTGATAAATAAAATGTATATCTTGAATTTTCTGGGAATCGTCTCTGAAGGCTACTTGATTCTGGATGAAATTTTACGGAATTTTGAATAACTGCTAAATCGTAAGGGAGGGACAAAAACTTACCACACAGACATTTAGAGCACGTTAAAACACGCAATTTATGTTATATACATTATTTTCCTGGAGTTGATGTTTTTGAGATATTCCTTGATTTTTTTTTTGCTTCATCTTTAAAAAGTTTAAACTTTTCTCATATAGGAATTTGTCAACTCCTCTCCATACAAACAAAGGAACTTCAGTCAATAGCAACCAGCTTTTGACTATCTCTTTAACCCATGGTACTCCCTTATTCGTTTCTACTTACAAGGAAGCAAGTAACTTATGCTGCTACTTTTTTCTCGATTGGCATGAAGTAAATAGAAGCATAAATATTTTTAACAATAATTTGTTGCAGAGACGTAGAGAAAGTCATGTGAATGGAACATATAAGATTTTTTCTTGATCTTGCACAACTGTACAACGTACCTACATAGACTCACGCGGCAATTACTGATATTTCACCGGAAATTTCATGTTTTGATGACCCGTGATTCCAAAAAACAAAAAAACGCATTTTTTAATGTCCGTGTGTGTGCGCGTATGTGTGTGTATGTGCACGCACGCGCGCGCGCGCCCGCGCGTGTGTCTTGACATCACAGCTAAAAACATAGTCCGTTAAATACCAACCTTGATATTTAACTTTAGTAGCTTCCAAGGATGCGACACTAAGATTTGGAAGAAAAAAATCTGATGTGTTACACTCACATGACTTTCTCTAGCTGCTCTACAAACAAACTTCTTAAAAAAATATTGTTCTTCCTTCTACACCATGCTAATTGAGATAAACATTAACAGAATGTTATAACTTAGTTCTTTATAAGTAGAAGGGAACTAAAGAAAACCAGTTTGGTATTTAACGGTCTTTTCGTTTTTGAGCTATGTTGTTCATAAACACACAGAGACAGACAGACACACACTGACGTTTTTCTAAAAATGCTTTTTTTGGGTTCAGGGGAAATGTGGAAATCGAAATTTTGGGTGGAATACAATAGCTTCTCTATCTACTGTGTACATTGTACATGCGGTCTAGAGAAAGTAAAACATCCCTGAACCTCAAACTATCCTCTACATGGAAAAATATATTGGAAAATATTGTTCTCTCCAAACATAGCTCTAATGATTTTCAACGAAACACGCGTATATTTAAGATATTTTCATAGTAAACGATATACAAATCTTGAATTTTCTGGGAATAGTTTCTGTAACTGTAAGAGATAGACAAAAAGTTATTACGCAAAAAGTGTTGGTCTCGTTAAAAACACAAATTTTTAGAGTTAACCATTTCCGAGATACTCTTTGTTATCGATTTCATTTTTAGAATATTTATAAATGACAAGTCAGCATTACTTTCAAATCCCTTGTTTTACTTCTGGTCATACAAAGAGAATCACATAGCGACAGCTTTTAAAATATTTGACTATCACTTTAGTGTATTCCCTTATTTCTCTTCCATTAACAAAGAAATGAGTAATATCATTATTTGCGTTAATTTTTTTCTCGTTTAGCATAAAACAGATAGAAAATGAGGTTTCGTAAGAATAATTTGCCACTAAATAGGAAGAGAAGTTCATGTGAGTGGAATACTCAAATTTTAATTAGTATTAAAATCTTGTGCAAAATACATTGGTAGAGAAGGTATTGCATTTAACTAAAAAAATTAACACCAAGATTTTAGTGGAAATACGCGTTTTGAGGACCACTGAATAAACATTTTTAGAAAAAGGCTCGTGTGTGTGCGTGTGGGTGAAAAGAAAAGTTGGTAAGTGTAAATCTTGGTATGTAGGTGCAGTATCTTCCAAGGATGGCACGCGAAGATATATTAAGTTTAAGAAAAAAATTCATAACAAATGAATTATACTTCTTAACTTTTCTGTGCTCTCTTAATTCTGAATGAGTTTTGCATAACTGATAAACAAAAGGTAAAGAAGCCTGCCTCGATTCAAGTGTCGCGATTTCGAATCCTGCTTAGGGTGAGTTACCCAGATAAGTTTTCGCTTATTCTGAGAAGACAAATGTCGAGTAACTTTAAGCTCCATGTGTCCTGAGATCATTTGAGCATCATTTCACCGATTTCAAGGACGTTAAGCTAAAAGAATCAAAGATCTCGAAAAAGCACACAGTAAACACACAATTAACAATCTCCGTGATATTTCTTGTGATTGGTTTCCAATACAAAAGCATTAGTTTTTCTTTTTTCTTACTGCTAGTCTTGAAAATAAAACGGAACTTGAAATCTATGATAGTGAAACGCTCTTAGAAGATTTGGATACTGCCAGGTTTACATCTGCGCCGCCGGTTTGCCTGAATTTCTTTCCGCAGGAGTTCTTTTACTTGCCAGCCTATCTAGTGACATCAGTTGTCACTTTTATGCTCAATTAAAATCCCTCGGTATAACCTTATTCCACAAATAACGGTTAATTGATTAGCTTGGATTAGAATAAAGAATGGGCTTTTAGAAGCGTACTATGTTGCAGAATACACAAATAAAGTCATTTGAAAATAATATTACATCAATTCTTTTGCTAAGATGTCTGCTTTTTTTACGGCCACTGGATCCACAGTGTCAGAAAAAGCAAAAATCTGATTGTACCATTCACATGACTTTCTCTATATCCCTGCTACAAATTATTCTTAAAAAGCTTATACTTCTATTTACTTTATGCTAATCAGAAAAAAATAGCAGAAATAGTCTTATTACTTGCTTCCTTGTAAGTAGAAGCGAAATAAGGGACTACCATAGGTTAAAGTGATAGTCGAAAGCTGGTCGCTATGTCAATGAAGTTCCTTTATTTATATGGATAGGAGTTGACAATTCCTGTATGAGAAAAGTATACGTTTTTCATAGCAGAAACCAAAAATAAGAAATGTCTCAAAAACGACGAACTCCACGAAAAAAATGTATGTAACATAAATTATGTGTTCTAATGTGGTCTACATTTTTTGTGGAGCAAGGTTTTGTCCATCTCTTACGGTTTAGCAGTTATTCAAAATTCAGTAAAATTCATCCAGAATAAAGTACTCTTCAGAGGCTATTCGCAGAAAATTCAAGATATACATTTTATTTTTCAGGTAAATATCTTTAATATACTAAATTTTAATCAAAATCGTTAGAGCAATTTTTTAGAAAATCAAAAAGTTCGATAAAAGTTCCATGTAAAGGGTAGTTGGGGGTGAGGGGCTTTTTCTCAAATCGCATCCCTGGAAGATACTAAACTTAAATACCAAGTTTGGTATTTTACCGACTTTTCGTTTTTGAGTTATCGTGTTCACAGACACACACACACACGGACCTTTTTGTGAAAATGCTTTTTTTGGATATTGGGGACCCTAAAACATATTTCCGGTGATATCTCGGTATCGAATTTTTGGGTGGAGTGCAATACCTTCTCTATACACTACGTACATAGTGCGCATAGAGAAAGTAAAAATGATTAAAACTACGATACGATGGAGGTAGTAAAAAAATTGTGCAGAACGCTCTGTGTGGAACGAGATAGGAGGATCTGAAAGGAATAAAAACCTGACTCAAGTATGTATCTACGTATAGCTGAAATGCTGTTTAATAATAATAATAAAAAAAAAAAAGCCAACGAACGTTTAAAGTTGGTAAATAAAGTTTGCGAATCTGTCGCCTAGATGGCGATATTCCTGCCTTCCCGACTTTGCATATGCCTACTTTAATATTAAACATGTGCTATATTTTACTGCGGAAGAAGGTTTTTCTTCCTTTTTTCTTATTAGCAGGAAAACGGGAATGTATTTTCCGCTCCGAGAAACTCCTCCGTGAGCCAATAAGAGTGTCTGTGGAATGGAGTGGGAAAAGATATGAACTTGTTACAAATTTACGAGCATCGCTTCCATCCCGCGCGAAATAAGAAAAGTAAACCTGTATAGATGGCGCGTTATCAGATTTTAAAGTATGAAACATAAAAAAAAAAAAAGATTCTTAGAACGGCCTGTTCCAAAAGCTACGAATTACCAGCTTTCTCGTGTCACCGATGGCAATAAGAATGAAAGAAATGCATTATTACAGGTCGAGCTTTCCTATAGGGCTATTTTTAAAAAATGACATTTGTTAAATTCACATTAATTTTTCTACCCAAGATCGTTTATTAATTATAATCTTGCACACGCTTATTACGAATTTGTATATTGTAGATAGGGAAGGTATTGTATTCCACAAAAAATTCGATGTCGAGTTTACACCGAAAACATATCTTTTGGGATCTCCCAAGTCCAAAAAAAGCATTTTTAGAAAAAGGTCCGTGTAATGTGTGTGTCTGTGAACACCATAGCTAAAAAACGAAAAGATCGTTAAATACCAAAATTGGTACTTAGATTTAACATCTTCTAAGAATACGACACGAAGATTTACAAGAAAATCTTCCCGCCACAAACTATTCTTTATTCTAACGATTTTGATTAAAATTCCGCATATTACAGCTATTTACATACCAAATAAAATGTATATCTCGAATTTTCTGGGAATAGTCTCCAAAGACCTCTTTAATTCTGGGTGAATTTTGCCTTAACATCTAAACCTAAGCGATAGACAAAAACTTACTGCACAAAAAATGTAAATCTCGTCAAACTCACAATTTACGTCATTTACGTTTTTGTTGTGGAGCTAACCGTTTCCGAGATATTCCTGGTTATCGGTTTCAACTTTATTGTGAAGTCCTTATACTTTTCTCAGACAGGAAGTGTCCGTTTTTCATTTGTTTTACTTCTGGCCAAGTAAAGAAGCGATTTTTAATAACAATCCCATAAGGGCATCTTTTAAAACATGTGACTGTCATTTTAGCCTAATGCATAAAGCAATGTGAGTGTAACATCAATTTTTATTTATTTATTTATTTTTTTTAAGTTTTGAGGTTTAATTTTAATTTCTCACCTTTATAAGAACAACGTAGGGGATTTTGTAGCTTAAAGAACGGAAGTGTAAATACTTACATGCTCAATTAAACCAAATTTAAATAAAGCAAATAATGTCATTGTGTTCAATATTTGAATTGAACTCTGATCACATTCTGGATCTTAATCAGATAATGTTATATGAACAGAAAATGTATGTTACATAGGTTGAAGTTTCAAAGAAATCGATATTCTTCCCTCTAATCACACCACCTATAGTCAGGCAGGGCAAAGGGCAAAGGAGGATCAACCGTGTGACCTGTTACGTAAACATCAAACGCCTGAGCTTAGAGGAATCCTAAAAACATCGCTAAATTTTCCTCATAAAGATAACTTTAGGAAATAACGAGAAAAAAACTTGCAAAACAGTGAAACATCACATCGTCCTCTGATACAAATATGCATTTATTCAGCTCCCAACCTTTAGGTATAATATCATTTATATTGTCTTTTTACTTTCTCTATATGTACTATGTACGTAGTATATAGAGAATGTATTACATTCTACCCAAATTCCGACACCGAGGTTTCAGCGGAAATAGACGTTTTAGGGTCTTTTATAAAAAAATCAGTTTTAGAAAAAGGTCTGTGTGTGTCCGTGAGCACGATAACTCAAAAACGAAAAGTCGGTAAAATTCCAAACTTGGCATATAAGGATGCGACACGAAGATTTTGAGGAAAATCCCCCACCCCAAACTATCCTTTACATAAAAAACTTTTCTAAATTTTTGATTTTGTCAAAAATGGCTCTAACGATTTTGATTAAAATACCATATATTAAAGATATTTACTCGAACAATAAAACTTATATGAATTTTCTGAGAATAACCTCTGAAGGATTCTTTATTCTGGATGACGTGCTGGATTTTGCATAACTAGTAAATCGCAAGAAATAGACAGAACCTTACTATACAAAACATGTAGAGATCCTTAAAACAAACAATTCATGTCGTATACATTTTTTCGGGACCATGCAAACCGAACCGAATCTCAATTGTTTTACATAGCGATCAGCTTTATACGCTTTAGCGTATTCCTTTATTTCCCTTCTACTTACAAGGAAGCAAGTAATAAAACAAGCAAGTAATTGCTAATATTCATCTCAAATAGCATGACGTAGATAGAAGACTAATCTTTCGTAAGAATAGTTTGTATATTTTTTGATAGTATTTAACGCCCGCTTTTACTGCTTGTGGCACCGCAGGCGATGACACTGATGACAGATGAAATGAAGATGGAGCACGGGTGGGATACGATGGCGGGGGAAACCGGAGAACTCGCTTCTGCGCCGCTTTGTCCACCTCACATGTTTGGGATCGAATCCGGGCTGTCTAGGTGAGAGGCGAGTGATCTAACCAATCAGCCACGGCACAGCCTTAGTTTGTATATGGAACAGCTAGAGAAAGTTATGCTAGTGGAGCTCAAGAGTTCCTTTCCTCATCAGATAATACATTTTTGAAGGGACATTTTTAATATTTTCTGAAGGGCAGCCCCAAATCAGCTGGAACCTGCGGTCAGGTTTAGGAAAATAAACGTAGCGTGCTAGTGTTGAATTTTGACAGATATGCCTGGCTGAGAAGATAATCGCTTTATATAACTTGGTCTAGTGAATAGAGTTTCCGAAAGTTAAGCAGTTCATATTTGGTTTGTGCGGAAGTGTAATATCCCACGTGGTGCTTGAATTAAAACGGTAAAGATCACACAGTACCTGCAACAACAATGTAGGGACGGATTTTCCCTGCCCCCGGGGATTAGCCCCCCCACGCAAGTGTGACGATGGGACAAAATCTTCGTGGGAACATCAAGGCCATACATTTAGCACGCGAATACGCGTAACATCTGCACTTTGTTGCCAGAATATATGTGAAGGGGGCGCATAATTTATTTCATCCCCTCAGCTAGCAGCGCCGTCATTAATTACGTCAGCGATAAGGAAGCACATGCCATATGTTCACCGAGTCTGGAGTTTTGTGGTTCGTTGCCTGACATCGTAATTGAGGGGTACTGTGCATCGAATATTTGTTACACCCTGGTTGGCAGTTACAGCGTTGTGCAGTTGTTGAAGCTACTGTCAGAAATAAAATAGTCCAAAGCTCTTCTGCTAGCCCAAGTATGCACAAGGGATGGCTATGCATAACCCGACCCATGCATACAATAAAATGCTAACAGTTTTTCTTCCTTTTCTGCCAGTTACACATAGAGGTAAGAAAAAGTACTGCATTCGAAGTAAAATTTGTACTTTCTCTAGAAGTACTGTGTACATAGTGTATAGAGAAGGTATTGTATTGCACACAAAAATTCCATACGGATATTTCACCGTAAATACATGTTTTAAGACCCCGAAAACGAAAAATCAAACTTGGTATTTAACTTCAGTATCTTCCAAGGATGCGACACGAAGATTTTCAAGAAAGTACACCCACTCCCAACTACCCTTTACATGACAAAACTGTCACCCTCTGTGGTGCAATGGTTACCATATACCCAAATTCGCGGGTTCAAACCCGGCGGAGGACGATGTATTTTTTCGGGCGTACAAATCCTTCGCATGGCTTCCTTCGGAAGGGAAGTAAAGCCGTTGGTCCCGTGTCGTAGATGTACTGCACGCAAAAGAACCAGATCGAGAGGCCTCTCAGCAAAATGCCATTTCATTTTCAAGGAAAAATTTTCGAACATTTCGATTTTCTCAAAAATGACCAATAATTTTGATTAAAATATAGTATATTAAGCTATTTACATAACAAATAAAATGTATATCTTTAATTTTCTGGGAATAGCCTCTGAAGACATGTTTATTCTAGATGAATTTTGCGGAATTTTGCATAACTGGTAAACTGTAAGAGATACACAAAAACTTACTGCAGAAAAAATGTAGAGCTCCTAAAAACACACAGTTTATGTTATATGCATTTTTACTTTCTCTTGCCCCGTATGTACAATGTACATAGGTATAGAGATGTATTGCATTCCACCCAAAAATTCGATGTCGAGATTTCACCGGAAATACATGTTTTAGGACCCCCTGAATCAAAAAAAAAACAAAAACATTTCCAGAAAAAGGTCCGCGTGTGTGTGTGTGTGTGTGTGTGTGTGTCCGTGTGTCTGTGAACACGATAACTCAAAAACGAAAAGTAAAAAAATACCAAACTTGGTATTTAAGTTCAGTATCTTTCAGGGATACGACACGAATATTTTGAGAAAAATCCTCCCACCCCAAACTACCCTTTACATGGAACTTTTTTCGAAAATTTTGATTTTCTTAAAAATGGCTGTAACGATTTTGATTAAAATATCGTATATTAAAGATATTTACCTGACAAATAAAATGAATATCTTGAATTTTCTGGGAATAGCTTCTAATGACCTGTTTATTCTGGATGAATTTTGCTAATAAACCGTAAGAGATATACAAAACCTTACTATACAAAAAATGTAGTTTATTTTTAAAATTCACAAGCTATATCATATACATTTTTCTCGTGGAGCTTACCATTTTCGAGGAATTCATTGTTATTAGTTTCAGTTGTGAAGTACTTATACTTTTCTCAGACGGGAGTGTCCGTTTTTCTTTTGTTCTACTCCTGGCCAAGAAAAGAAGCGATTTGTAATGACAATCGCATAACGATAGCTTTTAAAACATTTGACTATCGATTTAGCCTAGTGTATTCCCTTATTGTCTTCCTACTTAGGAACTAAGTAATATGAACATTGTGCTAATGAGTACCTTGATTAGCAAGGTGCAGAAAGAAGAATAATCTTATGTAAGAAGTTTGTAGAACGGCTAGAGAAAGTCATGTGATCGTAACATATTTTTTTCCCTGGAGTTGGTCGTTTTTAAGAGATTCCATGTTATTGAGTTCAGTTTTAAAATACTTTTCTCATACGGGAATTTATGAACACTTGGCCACGCAAAGCAACCACACTTCAAAGCAACTGACTGTCTCTTTACCATAGTGTAACCCTTTATCTCCGCTCTAAGGTACTAAGTAATCAAACCGTTTCTGATAATGTTAATCTCAATTAGTATTAAGTAGATAGAAGAATAAGTTTGCTAACAATAATTTGTTACAGAGATGTAACAAAAATCATGTGATTGGAGCAATTTTTTTTTTTTTAGCTTAACGTCCTTTAAACTGGTTGGTCATATCGGACGATGAATGAAATTGGTGAAATGAAGCTCAAATGATTTAGGGGTCCTTGGAGCAAAAACCTTATCCGGGTAACTCACCCTAAGCGAGATTCGAACTCACGACCTGTTGAA
This sequence comes from Hymenopus coronatus, assembly GCA_030762935.1. Lineage (NCBI taxonomy): Eukaryota > Metazoa > Arthropoda > Insecta > Mantodea > Hymenopodidae > Hymenopus > Hymenopus coronatus. Next base: position 143,656,798 of record CM060896.1, read on the forward strand.
TAAGACACGCTACCACCATACTACCCAGGCGGGCTAAGATTTTTCTTATTTTTATTCCACTTAAATATGGAAGTAAAAAAGTTACTGTATTTGAAGTAGCATTTTTCTTTCTCTATTTCGTAAACAGTTCCTACATATGTAGAGAAATATTGTATTACACCTAAAATTCGATACAGAGATTTCCCAGGAAATACAAGTTTTTGAAAAGAAGTTTTAAAGGTTTATCTGTGTCTGTGACAGCATAACTAAAAAATTTGACGAGTTCCATTCACATGACTTTTTCTACACCTCTGTAACAAATGATTGTTAAAAAGCTTATTCTTCTATGTACTTCTTGATAATTGAGATGAACATTAGCATTAATCTGTTATCTACACTATACTAATCGAGATAAAGATAAGCAGAATTGGTCTTATTGGTAGCTTCCTTGCAAGTAGAAGGGAGATAAGAAAATGCTCAGGCTGAAACGATAGTCTCGTCATTTAAAAGCCGGTCGCATGTGAAACAATTAAAATTCGAATCTCTTTGTTTGCCAGGAGTAAACAAAGGAGAAACGAGAAAAAAATATCTTCCCGTTTGAGAAAATGGCTTAAAATTTAAAACCAATAATAATAATAAAGTGTATATGACAAAAATTCCCATGAAAATTCAAGATATACATTTTATTTGTCATACAAAATGCCTTAAACATGTGTTGTAATTAAAAGTTAGCTTTTTTTGTTGTTGTTGAGAAAATCAATATGTTCAACAAATGTTCAATATAAAGGGTAGTTGGGGGGGTTTTCTTGATAATCTTCGTTTTCGCATCCTTGGATGATACTGAATTTAAATTCTTAAATTCCCAAAACTTTTCATTTTTGAACTATGCTGCCACAGACGGACACATACACGGACATGTTTCTAAAATGGTTTTATTAGAATCAGGGGGTCTCAAAACATATTTCCGGTGACTTTTCAGCACGTGTAGAGAAGTGAAAACGAAAGATCAGCTAAATAGCAAACTTGATATAATAACTTCAGCAAGTGTGTACATAACTAACTCCATGGCACGACAGCTCACGGGAAACCTTGGCCTACCGCCCGGCCGCTGCGTCCCCCATCTCGGTCCACTATAGACGTCATGGATGGGGTGCAGTATTGGAGGGTGAGACGTGGTCAGCGCCTCGAGTCCCTCCCGGCCGGTTAATGCGGTCCTCACGACCTGGAGCCGCTACTTCTCCATCAAGTAGCTCCTCAATTGGCCCCCCAGGGACCTTAGGAGGCTGAGTGCACCCCGGGCCAGGTCTCCCAGCGGGGGAAAAATCCCCACGCTGGTACTGGGGATCGAATCCAGGTCTCCCGCTTGGTAAGTAGCAACGCTAGTGTGTACATAAAGATTTTCAAAATATATTGTCAGCTGGAACTACCCTTTACATGGAACTTTTTTTATCTAATTTTTGATATTTTCAAAATAGATCTATTGATTTTGAATGAAATGCCGTACATTAGAGATACTTATATTACAAATAAAATGTGTATTGAACTTCCTAGGAATAGCCTCTGAATTCTTGATTATTCTAAATGATTTTTATCTAACTTGTAAACTACAGGACATTGAAATCAAGTTTTATATATGGACGCTGTTTTACTGCTGTGGTTCTAAGCGCCCCATCCTATATTGAAGGACCACTTAAATTACTCAGAGGCCTCTTTATCAGGCTTGACCTTATATGTTCCGTAAATCTAAAACACGGACCAACAGCTTTAATTCGCTTCCAACTCAGGGTTTTTACGCTCGAAAGAATCCATCGCCCTCCGCCGGATTTGAATCCGCAACCTTGAGAACCAGAAGCTAGTATGTTAAGCGCATACTATCTACTATACGAATATCCATATATACAAAAACTTAACTGTACAAACATGTGCATCTCGTAAAAAAAAACAAAAAAAAAAACAAAAAAAAAAAACACATGCATGTCTTTTCCTTTTTGTTGTTCCGAAATATTGCTTCTTATAAGTTTACATTTTCAGATAATTATACTTTTTCCAAATCTTATTTCATATTGTTTAATCCTGGTCATACAAAGGAAACTGAACTCCAATACTCACATAGCGACCAAAAATTTGGCTATCCCTTTAGCATATTGTCATTCCTTATTCTACTTTTACGGGGCAATAATATGAGTGTTAAAGGCATTTCTATTAATGAATATCTTCATAAGCGTAAAGTAGAATAAACCTTAGTTTGTTGCAGTATAAGATACCAGATTATTACTTTCTCTATACGTACTCTGTACATAGTGAATAGAGAAGGTATTGTAATGCACCCAAAAATTCGATACCGAGATTTCACCGGAAATACAAGTTTTGGATCCCCCTGAATCCAAAAAAAAGCATTTTTGGAAAAAAGGTCCGTGTGTGCGTGTGTGTATCTGTGTGTGTGTGTGTCTGTGTGTGTCTGTGGACAGCATAGCTCAAAAACGGAAAGACCGTTAAATACCAAACTTGGTATTTAAGTTTGGTATCTTCCAAGAATGCAACACGAAGATTTTCAAGAAAATCCCCCCACTCCCAACTACCCTTTATATGGAACTTTTTTAAAAGATTTTGATTTTTCAAAAATGGCTCTAACAATTTTGATTAAAATAGTGTATATTAAAGATATATACCTGACAAATAATAGGTATATCTTGAATTTTCTGGGAATGGCCTCTGAAGACTACTTTATTCTTGAGGAATTTTTCATATCTTCTAAACCGTAAGAAATGGACAAAAACTTACCAAATAAAAAACGTAGAGCACATTAAAACCCACAATTTATGTTATATCATTTTTTTTCAAGGAGTTGATCGGTTTTGAGATATTCATTGTTTTTGGTTTCAGGTTTAAAAAAACTTGTACTTTTCTCATGCAGGAATTTGTCAACTCGTGTCCATACAAACAAAGGAACTTCAGTCACCTAGTAACCAGCTTTTGACTTCACTTTACTGTATGATGCACCCCTATTTCGCTTCTACTTACAAGGAAGCGAGTAATGAGACTATTTCTGCTATTAGTTTCTCGATTAGCATGAAGTAAATAGAAGAATAAGCTTATTAACCATACTTTTTTACACAGAGCTAGAGAAAGTCATGTGAATGGAACACATCAGATTTTTTTTTTTTTTGCTTTTGCCACGGCATGTTTGTTTGTCTGTGGCTCTATGTAGTGCATAAATGTACAACGAAATGGTATTGATTTAATTGTTTGTTCACACAAGCCGTGCATAGGACAGGAGTTGGATAGGTAGAGTCAGACTGAAAAATTCAATGCTAGACACCGGGAGATCCGTGGTTCAAATCCCAGCTATGGCTTTGAATTTTTCAGCCTGACTCTACCTATCCAAAAGAACGAAATATTTGACGAATGCGTTTGGTTTCAGTTTCTTTCAAAGTTACTACATCACATTTTCAAGAACATTTTCCGCTTCAAACAACCGTTATAATGAAAAAGTGCGATATTTTTATTTCATAAATTACTATTAACATTTGGTGACGCAAACGTCAATCGAAAAACTTATCGCAAAAATATGCGTGTTCTAAAAAATTCAATAATGTGTTTTTGGTCCATCCTGTGAATACTTTTTAGCATACGTGGAAGCACCTATTATAATAAAAACAACAATGCATAGTCTGTGATATACGAGTTTTGAGAAGTTCAGAAAAAAATACTATTCACAGTGTTTTCACAATTATAACAATTTCCGAAGCATCTTCAGTAAATTTACCTTCTCTACAGCATTATTCCCAGCAAAAATGACCATTGACCACAGTATCCTTAGCAGAAACACCATTATTCACTATATTTTCAGCAATAGCAACCCCTGTGTATTGTATTTTCAGCAAAAACAATCTTGTTCACGGTATATTCAGCTAAAACGTCCTTGTTCACGGTATGTTCAGCTAAAACGTCTTTATTCACGGTATGCTCAGCAAAAACGTCCTTGTTCACGGTATGTTCAGCTAAAACGTCCTTGTTCACGGTATGTTCAGCTAAAACGTCCTTGTTCACGGTATGTTCAGCAAGAACGTATTTATTCACGGTGTGTTCAGCTAAAACGTTATTTATTCACGGTGTGTTCAGCTAAAACTTCTTTATTCACGGTGTGTTCAGCTAAAACTTCTTTATTCACGGTGTGTTCAGCTAAAACGTCTTTATTCACGGTATGTTCAGCAAAAACGTCCTTGTTCACGATGTGACCAGCAACAGCGTCCTTGTTCACGATATGTTCAGCTAAAACGTCGTTCACGGTTATGTTCAGCTAAAACGTCGTTGTTCACGGTATGTTCAGCTAAAACGTCTTTATTCAAGGTATGTTCAGCTAAAACCTCCTTGTTCACGGTTATGTTCAGCTAAAACGTCTTTATTCACGGTATGTTCAGCAAAAACGTCCTTGTTCACGGTTATGTTCAGCTAAAACGTCTTTATTCACGGTATGTTCAGCAAAAACGTCCTTGTTCACGGTTATGTTCAGCTAAAACGTCTTTATTCACAGTATGTTCAGCTAAAACGTCTTTATTCACGGTATGTTCAGCAAAAACGTCCTTGTTCACGGTTATGTTCAGCTAAAACGTCTTTATTCACGGTATGTTCAACAAAAACGTCCTTGTTCACGATGTGACCAGCAACAGCGTCCTTGTTCACGATGTGACCAGCAACAGCGTCCTTGTTCACGATATGTTCAGCTAAAACGTCTTTATTCACGGTATATTCAGCAAAAACGTCTTTATTCACGGTATATTCAGCAAAAACGTCTTTATTCACGGTATATTCAGCAAAAACGTCCTTGTTCACGATGTGACCAGCAACAGCGTCCTTGTTCACGGTTATGTTCAGCTAAAACGTCCTTGTTCACGGTATGTTCAGCAAAAACGACCTTGTTCACGGTATGTTCAGCAAAAACGTCCTTGTTCACGGTATGTTCAGCAAAAACGTCCTTGTTCACGGTATGTTCAGCAAAAACGTCCTTGTTCACGGTATGTTCAGCGAAAACGTCCTTGTTCACGGTATGTTCAGCGAAAACGTCCTTGTTCACGGTATGCTCAGCTAAAACGTCGTTGTTCACGATATGTTCAGCAAAAACATTCTTGTCCACAGTATATTCAGCAAAACTAACCATTGTCTTTTCCATTTTAAACAAAAGTAAGTTGTCTATAATATTTTCAGCAAAATAACCTGATACACAGCATTATTTTCGACATAAGTAACAATTATCTACTGAATCTACAGTATTTTACCAAATATAAAACAAAATTGTATTTTCAGGCAAAAACAATTGTCCACATTATATCCAAAGTTTTAAACAAAAATATCCATTGTGCATAGCATTATGACCAACACAACCGTTACCCGCAGCATTTTCACAAATAAAATACCCACTGTCCACAATATTTTCAGGTAAACAACCATTGCCCACAGCATTTTAAACAAAAATAACCAGTCCGGAGGATGGTATATTTTTAATTATTTTATTTATTTGACAGTAAAATATGAGGATATTTAGAATATCAGAAAAGCAGTTCTCAAAGAGTAAATGAATTTGTATATTACTTGGACTAAGATATATTTTAGAAACAAATAACCACAATGCTCCTATTTCACTAACCCATGAAAACTGAAACTTGTTTACAAACTTTCGGAATCTGCAAAACCACCAGAATAATTTTTTTACGAAAACCTAGGAAACATTGGTCGTGCAAGACGTGGCTAACGAGATAAGACAGGCTTATAGCGCGAAATAAAATCAACTAATCCTTCTACTCCAGTCTCCAGCTAGAGAAAGTCATGTGAGTGTAACACAATTTTGTTCTCCTACTTTCAGCCAAGAGCATCACAAGCACTTGTTTAATATAGTATGCCGCTTTTAATGAATGATGTATACGTGAAAATATAATTGATAGAGAAAGTCGTGTGACAGTACAAAGGTAGTTTGTTTTTTTTTTAAGAAAATATATATTTAGAAACTCTAGTACACATGTAGCACCACTAAACTTAATAGTTGAATGTCAAGGTCGCAGAAATTAAATTCCTTATTGGCAACAGTGCGGTTTTACGTCACGGGTATAAAGCAAATGTGGTTTCCAGACAAATGAGTTAATGCCATATCCGGAAAGTTTTGGCAGCAATAGTGAAACGCCATCAGCTTTTTCCCCCAAGGAAATGAGATACAGCGGTTGATTCTGCAGTTTTGTTAATTAGTACAATTTCCTGGTCTGATTGGTGCAATTGACTCCATGGCTGTAATACCTCCGGGGGGCTGTTCAACAGTGGTAAATCTGTTCTAGATTCTCTAGCAACTAATGTGATTTGTTTTTCACAGATGTTTTATGTACGATTGTATTTCATTACTCAGTCTTAAGATGGAGAGAGCGTATGCGAAATGGACATCTGAAAAAAAAAAAAAAAAAAAAAAAAGGTGTTCCATTCACATATCTTTCTCTATCTGTTCTACAAAAAAGGATTATTCTACTTACAAAAGATTGTTGTTTATTCTATTCCAATCTAATCTAGATAAGCTTTAGCAGAATTGTTCATTATTTAGTTCCTTATAAGTAGAAGCGAACCAAAATTGACGGTCCTCGTGGCAGCGCTTGCTAAAGTGCCTAGCTTAGGTGCTTGGGTATCGTGGGTTCGAGTTGACTGTTTGTTAATGTGTGTATGTATGTGAATTTGGAATCTAAAAGCAAACATCAAATAGGTAAAAAAAAAAAGTACCTAATACAGTAGGCTAAAGCGATAGTCAAAAGTTTTAGAAGCTAACGCTCGTACTTGACGACGTTTACGGAGAGCCATTCAAAACAAACGAAGAGGACTGACTTCAGGTTTTTTTTTCTTTTTTTTTTTAGCTTAACGTCCTTTAACCTGGTTTGGTCATATCGGACGATGAATGCAATTGATGATATGATGCTCAAATGATCTCGGGGTCCATGGAGCTTAAAGTTACTCGACATTAGTCTTCTCAGAATAAGGGAAAACCCCGAAAAAAACCTTACCCGGGTAACTCACCACAAGCGAGATTCGAACTCACGACCTTTTGAACGTGAGGCAGACATGCTACCACCACGTTACCCAGGCGGGCTCTTCAGGAATTGTGTTGATCCATGACAACATTTGTCCACACAACCCATCGGCTCCTTGAACAATTTCAATGGGGTCTTTTTCGATCTTCCGCCTTACAGTCCATACCTGGCACCAGCGACTTCTACCTTTTCCCTGAACTGAAGACGTGGCTAGGAGGGCAGAACTTTCAAACCAACGAAGTTCTTCAAAACAACGTCAATGCTCATTTGAAATCATTGGCGGTAACATTTTTTTGAAGCGGGTATTGCAAAGCTTGTGCACAGGTACGATAAATGTCTCAATCTTTTTGGTGATTATGTTGAAAAGTAACAATAAGTGTAGAAAATCTTTTAGTAATCAAATAATTGTTTTTTATGAACTTGTCTTTTATTTATAGCGTATCAGAAGTTGAAAAAAATATGACACTCACATGACTTTCTCTAGCTCTTCTACAAACTTCTTACATAAGATTATTCTTCTTTCTGCACCTTGCTAATCGAGATAATCATTAGCAGAATGTTCCTACTACTTAGTTCCTAATAAGTGGAAATAAAATAAGGGAATACACTAGGCTAAACCGATCGTCAAATGTTTTAAAATCTGTCTTTATTCGATTGTCATTGCAAATCGCTTCTTTGCTTGGCCAGGAGTAGAACAAAGGAAAAACAGACACTTTCCTGTTTGAGAAAAGTATAAGTGCTCACAACTGAAACCAAAAACAATATCTCGGAAACGGTTAACTCTACAGCAAAAATGTAAGGGAGATTGTGTGTTTTGATCAGATCAACATTTTCTGTATAGTAAGCTTTTGTCTATCTCTTACCGTTTAGCAGTTAAGCAACATTTAGCAAAATTCATCCAGAATAAAGAGCTCTTCAGAGGCTATTCCCAGAAAATTCAAGATATACATTTTATTTGGTATGTAAATATCTTTAATATACGGGATTTTAATCAAAATCGTTAGTAATTTTTTAGAAAATGAAAATCGTTAGAGCCATTTTTTAGAAAATGAAAATTTTCAAAAACTTTTCCATGTAAAGTGTAGTTGTCGCATCCTTGGAAGATACTAAACCTAAATATCAAGTTTAGTATTTAATTGTCTTTTCGTTTTTGAGCTATGCTGTCCACAGACACACACACACACACACACACACACACACACAAACACATGAACCTTTTTCTGAAAATGCTTTTTTGTTTTTGGATTCAGGGAGTTCTAAAACATGTATTTCCGGTGAAATCTCGGTATCGAATTTTTGGTTGGAATACAATACTTCCTCTATACACTATGTACATAGTACATATAGAGAAAGTAAAAAAAAACGGTCCTCGTATCTATGCTAAACTTGCATAAAATGGTTATTAAAACACCGAAATGCCTAGTCTCTTAGAGGCGGAGTATTCTCAATGTGCGCTCTCGATGTTTGTTTGTATAAATAAGAGCAGCAAACCCCCTCTTTGCCCCGTAGGAAGAAGCAACCTAACGGTTACTGTTATAGGTTGAGGGAATGTGTTTACAAAACCCATGTAACGTGCTAGTTTTAACACGTTGCCATGGTAACCAATGTGCTGGCTACAACTGAACTCTCAAAGATGCCGCAGTGAAGTGCCTGCTGCTGGAATTAAATGGAACTAAGGCGAATGGTGAAAGGAATTTAGATGCCACCAATTCAACGCTGAGCCTATTAAACGCAGTTGCTGAAAATCAAAAAGTCTCGCATGCACCGGAATTTTGTATCTCACGTTTCGTTACGACCATGGAGCGAATTTTTGCTTTCACTTATACTCGCTTATGGTAAATTCTGATGTCTACACTCGCCTGACTTTCTCTAGCTGCTCTGCGAACTTCTTACAAAATATTACTCTTCTTTCTACACAATGCTATTCGAGATAAACATTTTGAGAATGTCCTTATTACTTAGTTCCTTATAAGTAGAAGGGAACTAAAGGAATGAGCTATGCTAAAGTGATAGTCAAAGAATTTAAAAACTGTCGTTAGGCGATTGTTATTACAAATCACTTCTTTTCTTCCAAGGAATAGAACAAAGGAAAATCTGAAGTGTTCATTCACATGACTTTCTCTACGTCTCTGCAACAAATTATTGTTAGAGAGCTTATGCTTCTATTTACTTCATGCTAATTGAGAAACAAATTAGCAGAAATGGTCTTATTACTTGCTTCCTTGTAAGTAGAAGCGAAATAAGGGCGTACCATAGTTAACGTGATAGTCAAAAGCTGGTTGCATGTGACTGAAGTTCCTTTAAAGTTCGAAGGCTTTCACGGCCGGTGTTAGAATCACTTATAGAAAACAAAACCGGGCTTGTAGGCCGTGGTCCACTGGGCTTCTCCCTTCGTTCCCCAGACGTTTCGCCTGCGTCTGCGGCAGGCATCATCAGTGGCGTGTACATCTCCGTGGTCTCTCAGTAGCGACTACTCTCTGAGAGACCACGGAGAGACCACGGAGATGTACACGCCACTGATGATGCCTGCCGCAGACGCAGGCGAAACGTCTGGGGAACGAAGGGAGAAGCCCAGTGGACCACGGCCTACAAGCCCGGTTTTGTTTTCTATAAATGAAGTTCCTTTGTTTGTTTGTATGTGTGTGTATGGACAGGAGTTGACCAATTCCCGCATAAGAAATGTTTAAGTATTTTAAAACTGACACTAATAACAAGGAATATCTCGAAAACGGTAAACTCCAAAATAAAAACATGACATAATTGTGTATTTTAATGAGATCTACATATTTTATGTAGTAAGTTTTTGTCTATCTCTTACGGTTTACTTGCAAATTCAACAAAATTCATCCAGAATAAACAGATCTTCAGAAGCTACTCCCAGAAAATTCAAGATATACATTTTATTTGTGATGGAAAAAGTTTCAATATATGGTATTTTAATCAAAATCGTTTTTGAGAAAAACAAACTTTTCGACAATTTTTCCATGTAAAGGGTAGTTAGGGTGGAGGGAAGACTTCTTTATTCTGCATGAATATTGCCGCATTTTGTTTAACTGCTAAACCATAAGAGAGAGACAAAAACTTAGGTATTTCACAAAAAAATGTAGATCTCGTCAAAACGCACAATTTATGTCCTTTACGTTTTTGTTGTTGAGGTAACCGTTTCCGAGATATTCCTTGTGATTGGTTTCAATATAAAGTACTTACACTTCTCTCAGACAGAAAGTGTTCGTTTTTCTTTTATTCCACACCTGGCCAAGCAAAGAAGCGATTTGCATTGACAATCGCATAACGACAGCCTAAAAAAAATTGACTATCACTTTAGCATAGCGCATTCCTTCAGTTCCCTTCTACTTATAAGGAACTTAGTAATAAGAATATCCTGCTTATGCTTATCTGGATTAGCATTGTGTGGAAAGAAGAATAATCTTTTGTAAGAAGTTTGTATAGCAGTTAGAGAAACTAATGTGAGTGTAACGCATCAGATTTTTTTCCTCACTAATTCAACCTGATTTATTATTTTTCCACTCCTTATTTCACTATTGGCATGTCTAATCACCTGTTTCCCAAATTTCTCTCTCTTTTAAACTCTTTCCCCCATACAATTCTTTAAACTGTTCCATCCATTCTCCTGGTTGTATACTGGATTTCATTACATATTTACTACAAATTGATTTTATACCCTTCCATACCTAATTTACATTACAGTCTACAGTCTATAGGCGATGGATCTGTGAAATTTAGAAAATCGACAAATACAGCATATCTTGTTGAAATTTACACCAGTTGTTACAAATAATAAAAGTGATAATTTTGCCAAGTATCAACATTCTAGCTTGCATGCTTATTTAAATAATAAAGTTTATTTTCTGAATTAAATGTTCAAATAAAAGAAACACGTGATGTACTTTTACAGATATTCACGTTAAAAATCTAGTTTTACAGCAAATACCTTTGCAATTATATCTGTTATATTATTACTTTCTATACGCATACTATGCAAGTTCATACTAGTAGGTAGAGAAGTCACTGTATTCCGACCAAAAATCGATGTTGAGATTTCATCAGCAGTATACGTTTTAAGGTCCCCTGAGTCCAAAAAAAGTATCATTAGAAAAAGTGCCGTGTGTGTGTGTTTGTCTGCGTGTGTGCGAGTGTGTGTGTGTGAGAGGGAGAGAGAGAGAGAGAGATAGAAAGCATAACTCCGAAACGAAAAGTCGTTAAATACCTAACTTTTTATTAAGTTAAGCGTCTTCCAAGGTTACAACACGAACCTTTTTAGGTAATTGGGCCACCCATAACTACCCTTTACATGGAAGAGTTTTCTAAATGTTCTATATTTACTTTCTCTATACGTACTATGTACATAGTGTATAGAGGAAGTATTGTATTCCACCCAAAAATTCGATACCGAGATTTCACCGGAACTACACATTTTAGGACCCCTGAATCCAAAAAAAGCATTTTCAGAAAAAGGTTCGTGTGTATATGTGTGTATTTGTCTGTCTGTGTGTGTGTCTGTGGACAGTATAGCTCAAAAACGAAAAGACCGTTAAATACTAAACTTGGTATTTAGGTTTGATATCTTCCAAGGATGCGACGCGACGATTTTCAAGAAAATCCCCCCACCCCAAACTACCCTTGACATGGAAAATTTATCGAAAGTTTTCATTTTCTAAAAAAATTGCTCTAACAATTTTCATTAAAATCCCGTATAGTAAAGATATTTACATAACAAATAAAATGTATATCTTGAATTTTCTGGAAATAGTTTCTAAAGACCTGTTTATTCTGGATGAATTTTGCTTAATTTGGCATAACCAGCAAACCGTAAGAGATACACAAAAACCTACTAGACAAAAAATGTAGGTCTTGTTAAAAAACACAAGTTATGTCATACATTTTTTTCATGGAGCTTGTCATTTTCGTGGTATTCATTGTTATTAGCTTCAGTTGTGAAGTACTTATACTTTTCTCAGACGGGAGTGTCCGTTTTTCTTTTGTTCTACTGCTGGCCAAGAAAAGAAGCGATTTGTAATGACAATCGCCTAGCGACAGCTTTTAAAACATTTGACTATCGGTTTAACCTAGTGTATTTTCCTATTTTATTCCTATTTATAAGGAGCTAAGTAATAAGAACATTGTGCTAATAAGTACCTCGATTAGCAAGGTGCAGAAAGAATAATAATCTTAATTAAGAAGTTTGTAGAACAGCTAGAGAAAGTCATGTGAGTGTAACACATCAGATTTTTTCAATAAGTAGCTAATGCTTTTAAAATACGGTATATTATAGATATTTATATGGCAAATAAAATATAAATCTTCAAGTATCTGGGTGCAGCCTATGAAGTGCTTTTCATTTGGACTGACTATTGCATAATTGGCAAGCCGTCAGAGACAAATACTTACTGCAAAAAAATATAAATCTCGACAAAACACACCATTTATGTCCTGTACATTTTTGGTTTGGGGTTAACCGTTTCCGAGATATATTTGTTATTCGTTTCAGTTATAAAATATTTATACTTTTTCTCAAATAGAAATCACCATGTTCCTTTTGTTTTGCTCCTGGCTACGCAAAGAGCACGAAATTTCAATGGCAATTCCATAGCGACAGTTTTAGGCTCGCATATTCCCTTATTTCTCTTATAGTCATGAGGAACTAAGTATTAAGACTATTGTGTTAATTTTATGTCGATTAGCATGAAGCAGACAGAAGAATAATCTTTTGCAAGAAGTTTATTTGCAGAATAGATAGAAAAAGCCATATGAATGGAATACACCAGATATTTTTATATTAGCCCTAATTAATGTATAAAAATGATTACTTTTCATACCTTCCAAATTTAATATTTAATTTCTCAAAGCTGGAACATTTTTTCGAGAAAAATATATTTCTGTAATGTTCTTTTTGATATGCAGTATATAAATTTTTAAACAAATTAGTTAAAAATTACATCGTGTGAAGCATTTTGAGTATGGCAAGATGTTGGGGAAAGTTTGCAAGAAAACAAGATTTGAAGTTTGGAGTACCTATTTATAAGCACACACCTACCCATTTATAACTTCATTAATTGGTAGTTAAATTACGTCAAGTGAGAAAAGTGACAGTTTCTTATAGTCTAGAATTTATATAATTTTGTTATGAAAAAAAATTTAAGTTTTCACAGCTTTTGATTCAATTTTCACACCTGCATTGCCGTAATAAAATTGTTTGGTACTTCAAAAGCTTACTTTCTGAAACTCTGTTTCTTAATAATTCTAATTTATTTTGTTATTTATAATTCTTGTTTTAAATTAGACGACTAGTGCCTTTTTACGAGCAATAGAGAGACGTTTAATTCCAGAACCACATGTCATACAGAGACATGCTTTAATTTAAAATTACCTACACGTTTAATTGCTTTAAATTACCTCGGATGTGAATTTTTCAAAGCAGTTCTTTACCATGAGGCAGAAAATGTTGCAAACGACACCACTAAAACAAAAAAAGAGCTTAATATAACAATACATCAGCAGTATGCTATCACGGTAATTGCGAACCAACCTTTCTTTAAAGTCGGCTCCCCAAAATGCAATAAACTCAAAGCGTAGCGACCGTGTTTTGTTTCGCCTCTTTTAACAGAACGGTAGGCCGCGCGTAAAAACTGCAGAAGCACGTAATATTTCTGCCCCAAAAGGTTATGCCCCCCACACAGTTTTTTTTTTTTTTTTTTTTTGCTGAGTTAGCAAAACAAATGAACAGTATGTGGTGTTCACAGAGAAAATTTAGTTGGGGGGTTGCTGTCGTAATGGGTGCAGCTTTTGAAAACAACGGAGGTTGCATTTAAAACGCGCTGACGTGTTATACACTGGTCCTTTTTATATACATAATAATGCATCATCAATATTACTGCTGCTGTCGCTTCTCTGTTGTTTTAAAAGAGAACAGCTCCATAGAAGGATGCTGAATATTAAAATGGTGTCCACTTCAATCACTTCTATTTACTTCCTCTGCGGCTTCTGTACAGTCACTCCAAGCATTCGCCTGCAGTTTTAGAATATCTCATGTCTTGCATTCACATTACTTTCTCTATCCTATATAGTTTACTAGCGAGTATACAAACTATTCTTAACGAAAGTTTATTACTTTCCTTTCACGTGCTATGTACATAGTTATAGAGAAGGTATTTATTTAATTTATTTAATCTAATGCTCAGGATATTGAACAACTGCCATTAGTCTCCAGCCTTCCCAAAACAGTTTTAGGTCCATTTGATTTGGCCCTAAATTGCTGAAGAGCAAAGCATGTACTAAGATATTCCAAGTTTTGAATACTGTCTTCTTGACGCAGCATGCAGCTCGGCGAGTTAAGAATTCAGAGAAGATAGAGAAGGTATTGTGTCTATCCAAAATTCAATACCGAGATTTCTCCGGATATATGTTTTGAGGTTCCCGACTCCAAACATATTTTTTTAGAAAAAAGGCCAGTGTGTGTGTGTGTGGACAGCATATGTAGCTCAAAAATCTGATGTGTTCCATTCACATGACTTTCTCTACTACTCTGCAATAAATTATTGTTAAAATGCTTATGCTTCTATTTACTTCCTGCTAATCGAGAAAAAATTAGGAAAAATAGTCTTATTACTTGCTTCCTTGTAAGTGGAAGCGAAATAAGGGAGTACCATAGATTAAAGTGATGGTCAAAAGGTGGTTGATATGTGACTGATGTTCCTTTGTTTGTATGTATGGACACGAGTTGACAAAGTCCTGTATGAGAAAAGTATGTTTTTTATAGCTGAAACCAAAAACAAGGAATATTTCAAAAACAATCAACTCCACGAAAAAAATGTATATAACATAAGTTGTGTGTTTTAAAGTGCTCCACATTTGTTGTGTGGTAAGTCTTTGTCCAGCTCTTACGGTTTAGCAGTTATGCAAAATTCCGTAAAATTGACCCAGAATAAGTAGTCTTCAGAGGTTATTCCCAGAAAATTCAAAATATACATAATATTTGTCAGGTAAATATCTTTAACATACGATATTTTAATCAAAATCGTTAGCCATTTTTTAGAAAATCAAAATTTTCGAAAAAAGTTTCATATAAAGGGTAGTTTGGGGTGGGTTTTTTTCCCTCAAAATCTTCGTGTCGCATCCCTAGAAGATACTAAACTTAAATAAAAAGTTTAGTATTTTACCGACTTTTCGTTTTTGAGTTATCGTGTTCACTGACACACGGACACACACACATACACACACAGACCTTTTTCTGAAAATACCTTTTTTGGATACAGGGGACCCTAAAACACATATTTTCGGGAAATCTCTATACACTATGTATATAGTGCGTATAGAGAAAGTAAAAAGTAAAAATTAAAAGATCGCTAAATACTAAACTTCCAAGAATGCGACACAATGATTTCCCCCCATTTCAAACTACTATTTGCATGGAAACATTTTTGAATTTCTTTTCCTCAAAAATGGCTCCAACAATTGTTATTAAAATACTGTACATTATAGATATTGTGGTTGAGTGGTTAAACCACTCGCCTCCCATCTAGGCGGCCCGGAATCGATTCCAAGCGCCAGCATGTGGGACTTATGGTCCTGCGGGGCCCTCCAGTTTCCCCTCCGCTCATTCCAGTAATTGCTCCTTCATCACCTTTCATATCATCCACTTCCTCACGCTCACGCCTGGCTAAGGGCCGAACACTCGTTCCAGATTCTCCATCCTGTGGTTTCGTGCCGTTGGCTCCCCAACAGGCTTCTGACCCCTAGGCATCCGCTTGTAAGTCCTAGGGAGGTGTCAGTCCTAAATAAAGGGAGGGTAAGCCGACTACAGTATTATAGATATTTAGATCACAAATAAAATGTATATCTTGAATTTTCTAGGAATAGATTCTGAAGACTTGTTCGTTCTGGATGAATTTTGCCGTGTTTTGCATAACTATTGAACAGTAATAAATAGACAAACCCGTACTATACAAAAACTGTTGACCTCATAAAAGCACACATTTAAATGTCATTTGCATTTTTGTTGCAGAGTTGACCGTTTACAAGACATTGCTTGTGATTGGTTTTAAGTTTAACTATGCACCTTTTCTCAAAAGGGATTACCTTTCCTTTCATCTCGCTGCTGTTCCTCCTGGCCTTGCAAAGCGAACCGAACTTCAATTGTTCACATAGTGACCCCGCTTTTAAAAGATAGTTATGAATATCGCTTTATTTCCCTTCTGTTTATAAGGAACCAAGTAGCAGGATTATTTAGGCTAATGTTTATCTCGATTATCATGAGGATAAAACAATATCTTTTTTATGAATTGTTTGTTTTCAAAACGGGAAAAGAATGGGATGTGAATGGAACACATAAGATGCTTTCTATCTACTTTACTTAAATCGAAATAAACCTTTGCCGAAGTAGTTAGATTTAATGAGAGTTGCGACAGTCACATGTTTAAGTAAACCCAAATGTATGTTAGGCTTAAAATGTTATTCTCTTTCCTAATACGGGAAATGGGTAATCATTGAAAGTGCTGTGAAAGTTCCGCTCTTTCAGGTTCACCTTGGTATGCGAGTTGCGCAGTTGGAGACCTTGGAATGCGTCAACCTGCGAAGTAAGGAAGTGCGGTGCGACGGTAACCGGAGATTTTGGCACGCGACACGTCTGTCTCTTCCAGAAGCTTCGATTTCCACAATCTTCCAGAAAGGTCTGAGTTGCAATCTGGGATGTAGTTGATTATAATGAATCATGACCGAGGAGTAAGCGTGCAGTGGCGTGCAAGCTGTCAACTGTCTACGAGTCGAAACGTCGAGTGAATTATTTGCAGCAGTGAATTGAAGACTGTTTGTAACCTATGTTTCAGTCGATAAAGACACATATTACAGTATTTTGAAAGAGTGATCAAGTTAAACATTTCGGCCGATTAACAAGGTTATCTTCCGGTAAAAACTATTCAAAATGAACCGTGTTTTAAAGAGATCTAGATGTTTTATATAAGTTTTCGTGTAATCAATTATACAAGATCATGTAAAAATTCCGTCCGAATGAAGAGGACCTCACGGAATTTTCAGAGAAAATTACATTACATTGTAATTTTTATTATAAAACCTTTAATATATGATATTTAATACAAATCGCTTGTCACTTTTGAAACCACTGAAAAAAAATCTAAAAACCTTACAAGTAAGGTTAGCATGGAAAATACTGAACTTAAATGCCAAGTCAGTATTTAACAGATTTTTAAGTTTTTAAGTGTTCTTGGGCACTTGTTTTCCAAAATATTGATTTTCTTAAAAATAGCTTAGCGGTTTTTATTAAACTACGTATATTAAAGATATTTACCTGAGAAATAAAATGTATATCTTTAATTTTGTAGGAATATCCTCTGAAATTCTCCTCAGACTTTTCCACAGCTAGTAAGCAGTTATCAATGGATAGAAAACTTACTAAAAAAGTGTGGATCTCGATAAAACACGGTTTATATCACACACCTTTTGTAGAGATAAAACATTCCGAAATATTGCTTTTTGTAAGCTTCAAGTTTAAAGTACTTATATTTTTCTCAAACAGGTGATAGTCAGCCATACGTTTTTATTTTGTTTTGCTCCTAACGTTCTATCCATGTAAAGAGAATCGAATTTCAAAGTCATTCGTATAACTTTAACTTTTATGTTCCATTATTTCCATTCTACTTAGAAGGAACTAAATAATAGGGCCGTTTCTGATAATACTTATCTCGATTATCATGGACTAGATAGAAAACTGATCTTTTATAACAATACTTTGTTTTGTAGCTGCCAGAATTACGCCTGCGAAGCGACCTACGTTCCTGGTGGAACATTCAAAGAGTTACTAAGCAAAGTGGATAGAGCGAACTGCTCTTACTTCTCCAAGTAGCTTTGGTGGCTAATGGCTAAGCTCTCCCAGCAGGGTTTATAAGGACGTGTTCACAGACATTGTAAGAGTTCCAGTTGTTCATCGTCCGAAAGACGACATAGTGAGTGTATAGAGGGGAACACAAGGTTGGTACCATCTTGTATGAGAGATAACATTTCGGACAGCTAAATTTTGGTTGAAAATTACTTATTTTGGCCATTCTAAATTTGTTAAATTTTTGGTTAAATGGAACGAAGCGACATATATATTGTGATTTCTAATTAATAATTGTATTTAACGTAAGAGTCAGGCATGTATGCAAGTTAATTATAATAGTGAAATAAACAAAAGTGGAATGGAATAATTTAATTTTCTTTTAATGGAAATTTAGAAATCCTGAGTTATTAACGTCAAACGGTGCCAAATTTCTAGAACACCAAAAAGAACAAAACCCAGTTTGGTTTACAGAAGAGGTAGTAATGTGTATGGAACACAAGATTTTTTTTTCTCTCTTATTCTCCTTTTACAGCCGGAATCTCTCCAATTAGTAATTTCCCATCTAAATTCTTCAACTTATGCAGCCATGACTGTTCTCTTCATCCCTTATTTGATTGCTGTATAGTAAACAATGAAAATATGCGCTTTTCTGTACATTAAACATTTATCTAACTTCTCGGCTTTTCTCAGATTAAAATATATTTAAAGAAGCAGAAAGCTGCATGGAGTATATCCCAAGCAAAAACTTATTAGAGATTCTTCATTTGGAAGCAAACTCTTGGATTACATTAAAAAAGGAAATAAGAATTTTTCACTTTATTGCCTCTTAGAGTGCTAAACCCTACAGCTACGCTGTCATTTTATAATTTTTTTATGGCTTCTACCCTCCCTACGTTCATCAAATACTAATTGCTTATCTCTCACAAAAAACTTAATTTCCTTTGTGTTCCCTTTTACACCATATACGAACTTGCTACAGAGCCACAAAAATATTCATTAAAAACGGTAAGGGTAGATTGCTTATTTTCGTTTACGGCGAGAAAAATTCACTACTTCATTGCTTTTCCTGCATAAAAACAGTTCTTGATGCGTTAAACATTTAAAATATTACGCTTTGAGATGTATACTGTCCATTGCGTACACTTTCAAGATGTGTGAATTATTTATGACGCGAGTGGTAAAAAATGGTGTTAAATGCTAAACGAGGCCGTAGCGAACAATGCAAAACAATTTTAACACAGGTATCATACACTATTTTTAGACAGCTCTTAATATTTATAGACATATGTATTATAACTATAAATAGATTGTGTTACTTATTTCACAGAGCTCATGCTTAATGGTCTGCGATATTCAGTTGTTGCCTTGCTTAGCATCAGTGCTGACAACATGACTTACTCGTATAGAACGAAAACATTCTATACAACGGTGGCAGCGAAAATAATAAACCTATAAAATAATGTAACAAAATTCAGTTTTAATTTTTTTCTCTCCGCTGCTTGCATAATTTCGTCTGGTTCAGCAGATTCCATGTTCATGACATTCAAATCATCCGCCGTTTTATGGATCGATACGAGTTTTCAGTCATAGTACTATTGATATCCGACAAAAGATCTGTCTAAAAAATCTATTTTTTTACAACCTCATACGTTAGCTAACAGCTACATTCGCCAATGAGAAATGACCATTAGATGATCATATGTTGTAAATATATAAGTGGACTTTCAAGTTAAAAAAAGAACTCCGATTTATTCCAATTAAATGACTTCCTCTACCTATTCTGTAACAAACCTTCTTACAAAAGATTATGCGTCTATATTCTTCATGCTAACAAAGAAAAACATTAGCATAAATTGTTCCTTATAAGTAGAAGAGAAGTAAAGAAGTACCTTAGAATAAAGCGCCAGTCACTCTTTTAAAAACTGGTCGCTATGATATTAACTGAAATTCGGTTCTTTTTGCATAACCAGAAGTAAAAAAAACAGATGGAACTTCATATACCCGTTTGCGAAAAAGTTTATGGCACAAATTGTGTTTTTTACGATATCTATATTTTTTACGTAGTAGGTTATCTCTTACGTTTTACCGGTTAAGTAATTCAGAATGAAAAGGACTTCAAGAGGGTAAACACAGAAAATTCAAGTGATACGTTTTATTTGTCATGTAATTATCTTTACACGTAAGACATTTTAAACAAAACTGATAACGTCTTTTTGAGAAAATTAAAGATCCCGAAACATCTTCTATGTAAAAGGTAGTGTAGGGTAGGGGAATTTTTGTGATAATCTTAGTGTCGAATCCTTGCAAGATAATAAACTTAAATTGCCAAATTTGGTATTTAACTGACTATTCCTTTTGAGCTATGTTCCCCAGAGACAAACACATACACACAACATTTTACTTTCTCTACACGTACTATGTACATAATGTATAGAGAAGGTATTGTAATGCACCCAAAAATTCGATACAGAGATTTCACCGAAATATATGCTTTGGGTTTCCCTAAACCCCCCCCTAAAAAAAAAAAATTAGAAAAATGTCCGTGTGTGTGTCTTTGGGCAGCATAGCTCAAAAACGAAAAGACCGTTAAATACCAAACTTAGTATCTAAGTTTGGTATCTTCCAAGGATGCGTCACGAAGATTTTCAAGAAAATCCCCCCACCGCCAACTACCCTTTACATGGAACTTTTTTTTAGAAAATTTTCATTTTCCCAAAAATGGCTCTAACGATTTTGATTAAAATATCATATATTAAAGATATTTACCTGACAAATAAAATGCGAGTCTTGATTTTTTTGGAAATAGCCTCTGAAGACTACATTATTCTGGATGAATTTTACGGAATTTTGTATAACTGCTAAACCGTAAGAGATAGACCAAAACTTACCACACAAAAAACGTAAGGCACGTTAAAACACACAACTTATGTTATATTTTTTTTCGTGGAGTTTATCGTTTTTTGGATATTCTTTGTTTTGGTTTCATCTTTGAAAAATTTATACTTTGTTATTTATACTCATAAATGTAGTATTAATTAGCGTTCTTTAAGAAATACTTATTTGAGGTGAGGTTAAGGTTTAGATTAGCTTATACGAAAATGTTACAGATGAACGTAATGAAAACTTTAAATGTATTTATAACTATTCAATATGACACAACTAACATTCTAAACAGGACAAAATAGGAATCATTATTACAGCTGATGATGTTAACTGTTTGATATACTATTTAAATTTATAATAAAAGATGTGATCACAGGTTTGAATTAGTGTAATGCACTCGAAAACTTTAATGTGATCACCATATGTGATCAGAGGTTTTATCACCTTCTGTGAATATAGGCCTAAGAGTGGCAAGTCGAGAACAAATGAGCATACTATTATGCCATCGGAAAACACGTGGCATTAGCATAGAAACACTTTTATTTCGTTTCCAGAGAAAGTTTGCAAGGAATAAGTTCTGCTTTATGTTGTGTAAGATGACGTCACATGCTGGTTGGCACACGCAACGTTGATTCACGTCCACAACAGCTGACTCATCGTGTCGCTATGCATTTCCTCTGATAACCGGTACAATGAGCGGAAAAAGGTGACGAATTAGGGGCTTTTTACTTCTCCACACGTACTATGTATAGAGAAGGTATTGTATTGCACCCAACATTTCAATACCGGGATTTCACCGGAAATACCAAACTTGGTATTTAGGTTTAGTATCTTCTGGGGATGCGAAACGAAGATTTTGAGAAAAATCCCCCAATCCCAAACTACCCTTTACATGATTTCTCAAAAATGACTAACGATTTTGATCAAAATACTGTATATTAAAGATATTTATATGGAAAATAAAATGTATATTTCGAATTTTCTGGGAATAACCTCTAAAGACCTCTTTATTTTTGTTTTTTTTTTCTGAATTTTGCATAACTGTTAAACCGTAAGAGAGAGACAAAACTTCCTACACAACAAATGTATATCTTGTCAAAACACACAATTTATGTCATTTGCGTTTATGTTGAGGAGATATTCCTTGTTATTGTTTTCAATTGTGAAGTACTTATACTTTTCTCAGATAGGAAGTGTCCGTTTTTCTTTTCTTCTACTCCTGGCCAAGCAAAGAAGCGATTTGCAATGACAATCGTATAACGTCAGCTTTTAAAACAGTTGACTATCACTTTAGTATAGTGCATTCCTTTAGTTCCCTTCTACTTATATGGAACTAAGTAATAAGAACTTTCTGCTAATGTTTAACTCGATTAGATGGTGCAGAATGAAAAATAATCTACTGGCAGGCACGGAAGACGTGGACGGGCTAGATAAATTTATACTTGAGGCAAGACAGCTGAGATCTGAGAAGAGGGGGGGGGGGGTTACAGGGATACAAACAACTAAACAAAAGTGACTACAATGTTTTATATACATATATTTTATGTCATACTTATGTCATTGTTTGTTATGGTTTTATATATTGTGTGTATATATTTCCTTTTAGTGTATTTATCTGTTATAAGAGGGTACATTTAGGCTTCTGAATAAGGTGTGCTTCGTGCTGTAAATTTAAGTTGCAGTATTTGAATATCTTTGTCTTTTTATTTTTGTGTTCACTCTTTTAATTCTTTGTGTTGTTTTAATATTGCTTTAGTGTGTATTACAAAAGCACGTACGGTCTGTGGACCCGTGCGATTGTTGAAGTTCAATGTATAATATTGTTATGTCAATAAATACACTTATTCATTCATTCAAGAAAAATAATCTTTTGTAGGAAGTTTGTTTGTAGAGATGTAGAGAAAGTCATGTGACTGAAACATCAGATTTTTTACTTTATTTAACACGTATAGAACATAGATAAGGTATTCTATTCCAATTTGACACCGATGTTTCACTGAAAACAAATATGTTGATTCGACCAGATTAAGAATGATTTCTTCGTTATTTATAAATTCCTACTTCACAACCAGCTTAGTTAGCCCACAGAATACGCCCATGAAATGCATCACTTACCCAGGTAAACTGATGACATCTTCTTGGTGACGTTCTCGTCGATGAAGGTAACTCCGAGAGTATAAAGTGGGGAGGCTCCTGCCCCGTGCAGCAACTGACCCACAAGGAACAGCCACATGTAACCTGCTAGGTACTCGGTACCTCCTTCCATAGCTCCGGATTCGATCCCGGAACTCTGTAAAATAAACACACACATTTCTTTGTAAATGAAACACTCATTTACACTCTGGAGACTTTGGAAGGATGTGATTTTCTAAGATTTTCAGCCAATTTAGCTGAACATTTATTTTCTATGTCTTTTATATAGACATTCAACGGTTTTAAATTTCAATTTTATATCCATTTTTATTATTCCGAGTTATTGTATATCAAAACTGAATTTTACTCTCATGTGGCCAATGCTCCACGTGTCGAAATTTTAAAAACAAACAGTTTTAAATGCCTATGTAATTTATGTGATTATAGTGTATAGAACTGTCATAACTTTTTTTACTAGCGTTGCGTAAAATTATAATTTTTAGATGCTTGTCAATGTTAATTTCTAGCTTTTTGCTTTCTCTACAGTATTATTTACGTAGTATATAGGGAAGGCATTACAATGCACCTAAAAATTTGATACCGAGATTTCACCGGAAATACATATTTTGGATCCCCCTGAACCTAAAAGAAGCACAGAAAAAAATTATAAAGGTTTGATTTTCTCAAAAATACCTCTTAACAATTTTGATTAAAATACTGTATATTAAAGATATTTATGTGGCAAATAAAATATATATTTTGAATTTTGGGGGAATAGCGTCCAAAGACCTCTTTATTCTGAAAGAATTTTGCTGAATTTTTCGTAATTGGTAAACCGTAAGAGTTAGACAAAAACTTACTGCACAAAAAATGTAGATCACGTTAAAACACACATTTATATCATATACTGTTCTTTTTTTCGTTTAATTGGCCATTTCTGAAATATTCCTTGTTATTTGTTTCAGAACTAAAACACTTGAAATGTTGTTACAAGGGAAGTTGTAAACTCCTAGCCCTATATAGAAATGGATTTCATTCACATGACAATCGGCTTTTTAAAAGATTTGACAATGTTTTTAGTCTAGTGTATTTCCTATTTTCCTTCTACTTACAAGGAAGCAAGTAAGTAAGACAATTTCTACTAATGTTTATCTAAATTATCATAAAGTAGATAAATTATTGCATACTCTTCTGTTATAGCGATGTAGAGAAAGTCATGTGAATGGAACATCTCAGATCTATATATACACTAGAAATCTATATTATATATATATATATATATATATATATATATATATTATACTTCTGGTGAAATCTCGCATTTTGGGCGGACAAAAACACCTTCTTTATCTACTTATGTACACTATACATACGTGCTTGAGAAAGTAAAAATAAGATACTATGCATTCACGAGACTTTCTTCAACTATTCTGCAATAAACTATTCTTAAAAAAACGTATTCTTCTAATTCATGCCAATATAGGTAAAAACTACAACAAACTTGTTAAATTACAAATTTCCTTCCATTTAAAGAGAAAGGTAGAGAAAGTCATGTGAATGGAACACAGCAAATATATATTTGAGACCACCTGAATCCAAGAAAAGCTTTTTTAGACAAATATCCGTGTGTGTCTGTGTGTGTGCAGCATAGCTCAAAAACGAAAGGACCGCTACATACTAAACTTGGTATTTAAGTTCAGTATCTTTCAAGGATGCGACACGAAGATTTTCAAGAAAATCCCCCCATCCCTAACTACTCTTCACATGGAAAAAATTTCGAACATTTTGATTTTCTAAAAAATGGCTCTAACGATTTTGATTAAAATATCATATATTAAAGATATACTTGACAAATAATATGTATATCTTGAATTTTCTGGGAATAGCCTCTGAAGACTACTTTACTCTGGATGAATTTTACGGATTTTTGCATAACTGCTAAACTGTAAGAGATGGACAAATACTTACCACACAGAAAATGTAGAGCACATTAAAATACACAATTTATGTTATATACATTTTTTTCATGGAGTTGGTCGTTTTTAAGACATTCCTTGTTTTTAGTTTCAGCTTTGAAAAACATACTTTTCTCATACAGGTATTTGCCAACTCCTGTCCATACAAACAAAGGAACTTCAGTCACATAGCAACCAGCTTTTGACTTTAACCTATTTCGCTTCTGCTTACAAGGACGCAAGTAATAAGACTATTTTTGCTAATGTTTTCTCAATTAGCATGAAGTAAATAGAAGCCTAAGCTTTTTAATAATAATTTGATGCAGGGATGTAGAGAAAGTCATGTTGCTTTTAACTTTTTTGTTTATGTGTGAATACCTATGCTTAGAACTATTTTTGAAATGGCACAGTGCAGTTCCTAGTTAGAAATATAAAGGTACTGAGGAGGAGAAAGAGAGAGGGAGAGAACGCATCCGCTTTTACACGATTTCATAACATCTCTAGCAGGAGAAGCGCTGTGCGCCCTCATCAAGGCAAGCAAGTGATTTCAGGCCATACAATTTCTGGCGCTATTCAGCGTATTCCCAAGGCATCGTCGCTTCTACTGCAGATAAAATTGTAAAGTTTGTGCTAGCAGTCGAACCCAAGGGACATCTCAACTTGATGACGTTCAACATTATGGGTAGAAAATATGCTGTTTGTGCCTCACATGCTGCTTTATCATCGTTTTCTTTCTCCCATCTTCTCTGGTGGAGACTTAAGAGGTCTCAAGGAGTTGCTAACTTCAAATACAGGGTATTCACATAACTTTTTCTACTCAAAAATTTTCATCCCAGACTTTTACAAAGTAATCTTAAACATTATTATATTACTTTCTCAATACGTACTATGTACATAGTGTATAGAGAAGGTATAGCACTCCACCCAAAATTTGATACAGAGATTTCACCGGAAATATATGTTTTAGGGTCCCCGGTATTCAAGAAAAGCATTTTTAGTAAAAGGTCCGTGTGTACCCGTGTGTCCGTGTGTCTTTGAACACGATAGCTCAAAAAACGAAAAGTTGGTATTTAAGTTTAGTACCTTCCAGGGATGCGACACAAAGATTTTGAGAAAAATCCCCCACTCCCAACTACCCTTTACATGGAACTTTTTTTCGAAAATTTTGATTTTCCCAAAAATGGCTCTAACGATTTTGATTAAAATGTTGTATATTAAAGATATTTACCTGACAAATAAAACCTACATCTTGAACTTTCTGGGAATAGCCTCTGAGGGCCACTTTTTTCCGGATGAATTTTACGGAATTTTGCATAACTGCTAAACCGTAAGAGATGGACAAAAACTTACAGCACAACAAATGTAGAGCACGTTAAAACACACAATTTATCTCGTATACATTTTTTCGTGGAGTTGATCGTTCTTGAGATACTCTTAGGTTTTGGTTTCAGCTTTAAAAAACTTACTTTTCTCATACATGAATTTAACAATTCTTGTCCATACAAACAAAGGAACTTGTCACATAGCAACCAACTTTAGCCAATAGTACTCCCTTATTTCGCTTTTACTTACAAGAAAGCAAGTAATGGGACTATTTCTGCTATTTTTTCTCGATTAGCATGAAGTAAATAGAAGCATAAGCTTTTTAACAATAATTTGTTGCAGAGATATAGGGAAAATCATGTGACTGGAACACATCAGACTTTTTTTCTTTCACAGAAGCCGTGTGTAGGACGAGCTGGAAAGAGATTGAAACATTCAGTGCCATAGCCTGGATTTTAACCGGTTCTCCCGAGTTTCCACCCTGTTGATCTAACCAACTGAACTACAATAACTATATGCCGACACGAAATTAAATTCCTCAACTGACTCACCAGTTCCGCGGTAAACCACAAGAGAATTAAATTATTTTCAGATGACATATCCTAATAGGCTACATAAACATACATACACTGGTGTGCTAAACCTGGACGAAAGTAACATTCTCAAGCCAAATAATATATAGTCATTAAATTATGAGTCTCGCGGACTCTCTCCACTAAGTGAGAGATCCGAGAGTCGCCGCGAAAGTGGCAAAAGCGCACTGGAGTCCTTACCTTAAATAAATGCTGAAAGTATTGACCATGTGCACCTAAACAGGCAGAATAATAAGTTAAAGATATTTTCGCTCAGTCCCTAAGCTGTGTAATCTACAGACACTTTGAGATCTTGCAAGAAATCACAAGGATTCCTGCTGCTAAGCTTAGATGAGTGAGCAAGAGTATTTTCGCAAATTGTGTTGCCCGTATGTGAGCAGAAGGTCAGCATTTCCGTAATTTATCTTTAGATACGTATTTTAGTGTGCCTTTGCCGGCACCACTTTCCCGGCAACTCTCGTATCTCTCACGCAGTTGAGAAAGGCCGCGAATGGGGTTACCTTATAAATTAGCAACCCTATAGCTCAATGAAAATTGAATCATACATAGAACTGCTGCAATAGACAACTAAATGAAATATGCAATTAGACGAACAGAAACGAACTTTTATTCATAGAAAATAAGCTACACTAAAGCTATTAGTTTATGTTTATATACCTTAACATTTACAAAAATCTAGTGTGTTCCATTCGCATTGACTTTCTCTAGTTCTTCCACAAACAAATATTTTATTACAAAGATTAATCTTTTAAGTACATCATGCTAATTAAGATAAACAAAAGCAGAATTAATTTTATTATGTTTTCTTTGTAAGTAGAAGGGAAATATGGGAATGTACAGGCTAAACGATAGCCAAATCCTTTAAAAGCCGGTCGCTATGTGAAACAACTGAAACTCCATTCCCTTTACTTGCCAGGAGTAAACGAAATAGAATCGAGAAGAAAGATATCTTCCCGTTCGAGAAAAGTTAAGTGCCTTAAAATTGATGCCATTAATATCTCGAAAATGCTTAATTCTACAAAAAAAATGTATTTAACATCAATTGTGTGTTTTAATGAAGTCTACATTTTTGGGTAATAAGTCTTTGTCTATCTTTTGTTATACAGAAGTCATCCAGAATGAAGAGGTCTTCAGGGGCTATTCCCAGAAAATCCAAGATATACATTTCATTTACCATAAGAACAACTTTAACATAAGATATTTTAATCAAAATCGTTACAGCCATTGTTGAGAAAATCTAAATTGTCGAAAAATGTTTCATGTAAAGGTTATTTGGGGGTGGGGGATTTTCTTGAAAATCTTCGTGTCGCATCTTTGGAAGATATTCAACTTAAATACCAAGTCTGGTATTTAACAGACCTTTCCTTTTTGAACTATACCCTCCCACACGCGCGCGAGCACTTCTAAAAATGCTTTTTTTGCGATCAGGGTGTCTCAAAACATGTGCTTTCTGTGAATTCTCGGTATCGAATTTTTTAGATGCATTACAATACCTTCTCTATATACTATGTAGGTACATAGAACGTGTAGAGAAAGTAAAAATTGAGTATGTATTATCACCACAGGTATGCTCTACATCGTGCTCCCATGCGGACCACAAGATCGGTAAGGAATGTGTTGTAAAGATATCCTAATATCTAATTAGAACATATTTATTCTAAATGTATTTTTGTGCCATAAGTAACTTAGAAGATATTCGTTATTAATATTTCGTTTTAAAATCCTTTCGATATTAAGATGTTTCTCGTGATTGCATAGAAATAGTAGATAATTTTAAGGCCAGCATATACGGTCCACCAGTTCTAGAACATTTGGCTATGGATGTTCTATAACGAAATGTGTTATGTAGCATTTCTGAGAAGGTATATATTATTAAAATAAAGTAATTAGAATACTACATTTTTGTAACAATCGTTATATATCCACCGTACATAAGAGGCTAGAGAAACTGATGAATGCATCATACTTTATTTCTGTGTGAAATTCTTCCTCTACTTGTTATAGGAATGCGCAATGCACGGGGAAGGTTTCATTAGAAATACAGTCCAGGCTAAAATCGGAGCGGGGTATGGAGCAATACATCAAAACAGGTACCAAACTCATTAGAGAGAGGCTCGCGTGGATTATACTAGGAGCATGACGGAGCATAAAAATTGCTGACGAGAATGGTATGAGAATCTACCCCATTTGCGAATAGGAAGAGTCGTGGACCCATATCTTGGCAAGATGTAGGGGTACGGAGGAATGAAGGGAAAAATATTTACCGCGATTCCTTACCACAGCGAATGTGGAGCTAGAAGTATGTTGGACGCTACTGGCAGGCACGGAAGACGTGGACGGACTAGGTAAATTTATACTTAAGGCAAGACAGCCGAGATCTGAGAAGGCTGGCAATAGAGAAGTGGGAACAATAATAGCTAAACAAAAGTGATTACAATGTTTTATACATATCTTTTATGTCATAATTATTCATACTTATGTCATTGTGTTGTGGTTTTATACATTGTGTATATATTATGTGTATATATTTTTACTTTCTCTACACTTACTATGTACATAGTGTATAGAGAGGTATTGCACTCCACCCAAAATTCGATACCGAAATTTCACCGGAAATATATGTTTTAGGGCCCCCTATATCCAAAAAAAAAGCATTTTCACAAAAAGGTCCGTGTGTATGTGTGTCCGTGTGTCAGTGAACACGATAACTCGAAAACGAAAAGTCGGTAAAATACCAAACTTGGTATAAGTTTAGTATCTTCCAGGGATGCGACACGAAGATTTTGAGAAAAATACTTCCACCTCACACTACCCTTTACATGGAACGTTTTTCGCAAATTTCGATTTTCTCAAAAATGGCTCTTAACGATTTTGATTAAAATATCATATATTAAAGACATTTTACCTGACAAATAAAACGTATATCTTGAATTTTCTGGGAATAGCCCCTGAAGAGTAGTTTATTCTGAATGAATTTTACGGAATTTTGAATAACTGCTAAACCGTAAGAGATAGACAAAAACTTACTACACAAAAAATGTAGAGCACGTTAAAACACACCATTTATGTTATATACATTTTTTTCGTGCAGTTCATCGTTTTTTAAGACATTCCTGTTTTTGGTTTCTGTTATGGAAAACTTATACTTTTTCATATAGGAATTTGTCAACTCCTGTCCATATAAACAAAGGAATTTCAGTCACATAGCAACCAGATTTTAACTATCAGTTTAACCTATGGTACTCTCTTATTTCGCTTCTACTTAAAGGAAGCAAATAATAATTGCTAATTAGATTAGCAATGAAGTAATTAGAAGCATAAGTTTTTTAACAATAATTTGTTGCAGAAATGTAGAAAAAATCATGTGAATATTTATCTATTATAATAGGGTACATTAATGCATCTGAATAAGGTGTACTCTGTGTTGTAAATTTAAATTGCTGTATTTGAATATCTCTGCCTTTTTATTTTTGTGTTTACTCTTTTTTCGTTTTTGTTATTTTAATATTGCCTACTATTTTGTGTATAACAAAAGCACGCACGGTCTGGGGACCCGTAATATTGATGAAGCTCAATGTATAATACTGTTATGTCAATAAATACACTTATACATTCATTCATAGGAAAATGGTAGAGATATTAAAAATAGTCTGTACTGGCCACCGTTCTCCATTAACATACATGGTTGATCACAGTAACATCAACGGTTGCATACAACAGGATTTCCTCATATGCAGTGTCGTAATGAAGCCAAGGTTTATAAGATTCTTCCTACACGTCCCGAGAAGTTCATGTTACACCAGTATAATAATGTGTGCGTCTTCCCAACAGTTATCTACTGGAGAATTTACTTCAACTATTTGGATGTACAGCGTATGTCCAAGGGTAAACATTGTTGTAGGTCTTGAAAAATAATGTACTCTTTTTCAGGCTGAAATATTTGATACCCTGAGCAGTGCTCTAAGATAACTTGAATAACGTTACCATGGTAAATGAATTTTCATTGCCATAGACAAAGTGATTTATGGAGAGTCCAAATGTCATATCTTGCCAATGTTAAAGTTTGACCTATTATCTCAGCAACTATTTAAGATAATGAGGTAAAATTTTCAAGGTACATTCACCAACACGTTTACTATTTATTGATGAAAAATATAATACTTCTGTTCCTTAGAAGAAAAGGTATGATTTTTTAAATAAAGATCTTAAAACTTTTATTGAAAAAATGATAATTTTTAAATTGTTAAAAATAACTAATTCATATACATAAAAATTCTTTCATTAAAATATAGCCTATCTAGGTGCAAATCTGTGGTAAAATTTCAGCTCTTAGTGTCAATTAGTTTCAGAGATAATGGGGCATTTGTGTACAACATTTTACTTCTTCAGAAATTGCTTTCACATAAAATTTAAAAACAAAAGTGTAATCTAACTTTGCAAACACAACTTTGCACTACTTGAAACTCTCACATGAAGGAAATATGAGCGGGATGCCAAAGTTATTGATTTTTACCAAGAGAGTGTTCCAAAAGGTTCTAGAAAACTGCTACGCAGGATCATTTTCAACAATATTTTTAAACTATTTACAATTAGTATACATCTATGAAAGTTATACTAAAATGAGCGGAAGATTCGAAATATTCAAAACAGTTAAAACATGAAAATGGAATAAAATTATGAAAATCCCATTTTGACTCCCCTTAAAAGCACTATTCGATTAGTCAACATATTCCTCTAAATCTGTTATGCAATTGCTAATTCAATTACATCCACTAAATCTACACTAATTTAATGTCAATAAAATCATCCACTGGAGGCGGTGCGGTTGAATGGTTAGACCACTCGTCTCCCATATAAGCGGCCCGGGTTCGATCCCAAGCAGCCGCATGTGGGACTCGTGGAGGACGAAGCGATGTCTAGGCAGGATTTCTCCAGGTCCTCCGGTTTCCCCCGCCACTCATTCCACCAATTACTCCGTCATCACCTTTCCATTCGTTAATTTCGCTTCCATTTCAGATCATCCACTTCCTCATGTTCATGCCTAGCTACGAGCCGACCCCTCGTAACAGTTCTCCATTCTGTTGTTTCGTGCCGTTGGCTTCCCGACAGGCTTCTTAACCCTAGGCATTGGAGGGGTGCCAGTCCTACATATACGGGGAGGGTAAGCCGATTACGAAACGAAACGAATATCATCTGACATTCTTCTAAAAATCCAACATTTCTTTTAGAAACTTCAAAATTTATAAATTCCACGATCCTATTAATTCAGTCATTTATATTATAAGCTCATATTTTAAAAAACTGAGATAAATCAATAACTAAATAAGGAATGGCAGGTAAAATCAACAGTATCCTGTTCCCTTCACATCTCTTAATGTGGTGGGCGATGGGGTATCAGGGCTATTCCTGCCCTTCACATGGATTGTGTGAAAAAACAATTAAAACTAATTGACCTAATAATTAGCTAAACTATGAAGCCTGGGCCTTAAAGTACTTACGAAATTGTAAGTCGCCATTGGAGCATGTCATCTCAAAAAATATTTTGGGATCACCTTGTGGCTTACTGTGAAACATGCGAGTCAGTTGAGAGTTGTGCCGGCATGTTGCCGTGGTCACTCAGTGAGAGAGCAACCGGCTAGAGACCGCGAGATCCATGGTTCAAATCCCAGCAATAGTATTGCAGTTTTCAGTCTATCTATACAGTTGATAAATAATTCTCTAAAAGGCTGAAATACTCTGTGGCAGCTCTGAAGCCGAAATTGGAATCCGGACATGTACTGCCAAACCTCTGTAAAACATGAATTAGTGGAAAACACCAACACAGTCAGCTAACCTATCCTGGACAAAGTCAAACCAGGAAACTGGTCTTAGGCACAGTGGCTTCAATTGGAAACACCCCAATATTTTTACTTTCTCTATACGTGCTATGTATATAGTGTATAGAGAAGGTATTGCACTCCACCAAAAATTCGATACCGAGATTTCACCGGAAATATATGTTTTAGGATCCCCTGTATCCAAAAAGAGTATTTTCAGAAAAAAGTCCGTGTGCGTGTCCGTGTGTCCGTGAACACGATAACTCAAAAACGAAAAGTCTGTAAAATACCAAACTTGGTATTTAAGTTCAGTATCTTCCAGGGATGCGACACGAAGATTTTGAGAAAAATCCCCCACCCCAAACTACCCTATACATGAACTTTTTTCGAAAATTGTGATTTTCTAAAAAATGGCTCTAACGATTTTGATTAAAATATCGTATATTAAAGATATTTACATGACAAATAAAATGTGTATTTTGAATTTTCTGGGAATAGCCTCTGAAGACTACCTTATTCTCGGTCAATTTTACGGAATTTTGCAATACTGCTAAACCGTAAGAGATGGACAAAAACTTACCACACAACAAATGTAGAGCACATTAAAATACACAATTTATGTTATATACATTTTTTCATGGAAATATTCCTTGCTTTTTTTTTTCTTTTTTTCTTTTTTTATAAAACAGTAATGGAGTCTGTTCAGCACTCCGGTACTGTATCCCTATTTACATTTCCCCCCGTAGGTTTTACTGATTACTGGTTTACTGGTTTTACTGTTTCTTTTACAAACATATACACATTGCACAAACATATAACATCCATGCCCAAGGCGGGACTCGAACCCACGATCCCCTGCCCACGAAGCACCAAAGCGAGACGCTTTAGCGAGCGTGGCCATGGGGACGGCCTGGTTTCGGCTATAAAAAACATACTTTTCTCATACAGGACTTAGTGAACTCGTATCCATACAAACAAAGGAACTTCAGTCACATAGCTACCAGCTTTTTACCATCATTTTAACCTATGTTACTCCCTTATTTCGCTCCTACTTACAAGGAAGCAAGTAATAAGACTATTTCTGCTATTTTTTCTCAATTAGCAGGAAGTAAATAGAAGCATAAGTTTTTTTTAACAATAATTTATTGCAGAGTTGTAGAGAAAGTCATGTGAATGGAACACATCAGATTTTTTGATGGATAGTTTCTTGAAAAGGTGCCAAAATATATGAATAACGGTGGTGGCCAGTTTCGGCATCTCCGTTCATAAAGTTAGTAAGTAAAGCCTTTAAAAGTAGTTTTAAAATTGTAATATGTTTTCATCCGCGTCTTTCTATAATAGCGGCAAACAGCTACCAGCGCCGAGGACGCGGACAGGGAAATCACCGCGCTGCCGGTTCATACTTATTTTTTAACTCACTGGTTAGTTTAAATAACAGTACATGATTCTATAAATAATTGTAAATGTAACCCAAATAAAAAAAATCTGATGTGTTCCATTCACATGACTCTCTCTACATCTCTGCAACAAATTATTGTTAAAAAGCTTAGGCTTCTATTTACTTCATGCAAATTGAGAAAACATTGGCAGAAACAATCTTATTACTTGCTTCCTTATAACTAGAAGCGAAATAAGGGAGTACCATAGGTTAAAGTCGTAATCAAAGCTGGTTGCTATGTGTCTGAAGTTCCTTTGTTTGTATAGACATGAGTTGTCAAATTCCTATGTGAGAAAAACGTGTGTTTCAAAGCTGAAACTAAAATAAAGGAATACCTTAAAAA
The DNA here is from genome assembly GCA_030762935.1 of Hymenopus coronatus. NCBI lineage: Eukaryota > Metazoa > Arthropoda > Insecta > Mantodea > Hymenopodidae > Hymenopus > Hymenopus coronatus. The sequence goes on from CM060896.1 coordinate 143,691,171, forward strand.
CGACCAACTCCACAAAAAATATGTATATAACATAAATTGTGTGTTTTAATGTGCTCTACATTTTCTGTATGGTAAGTTTTTGTCCATCTCTTACAGCTTAGCAGTTATGCAAAAATCCGTAAAATACATCCAGAATAAAGTAGTCTTCAGAGGCTATTCCCCAAAAAAATCAAGATATACATTTTATTTGTCTTAAAAGGTCGCCTCCTTAGCGCGATAGTAGTGCAGCTGCTTACCAAGCGGGAGACCTGGGTTCGATCCCCAGGATCGGCGTGGGGAGACCTAGCCTGGGGTGCACTCAGCCTCGTAAGGTCCATGAGGAGCCAATTGAGGAGCTACTTGATGGTGAAGTAGCGGCGCCAGGTTATGAGGACCGCATTAACCGGCCGGGGGGCTCGAGGAGCTGACCACGTCTCACCCTCCACTACTGCACCCCATCCATGACGTCTGTAGTGGACCGAGATGGGGGACGCGCGGCCGGGCGGTAGACCAAGGTGCCCCGTGAGCTGTCGTGCCATGGAGCTATAGTTGTTAAATATCTAAAAAATACGATATTTTAATCAAAATCGTAAGGCCATTTTTAAGAAAATCAAAATTTTCGAATTTTTTCCCTTGTAAAGGGTTGTTTGGGGTGGGGGCTTTTCTTGAAAAGCTTCTTGTCGCATCCTTGGAAGATACCAAACTTAAATACCAAGTTTGGTTTTTAACAGTATTTTCATTTTTGAGCTACACACACACACACACACACACACACACACACACGGACATTTTTCGAAAAATATTCTTTTTTTATATTCAGGGGTCTCAGAACATATATTTCCGGTGAAATCTCGGTATCTAATATTAGGGTGCAATACGATACCTTCCTTCTCTATACTCTATGTACATAGTACGTATAGAGAAAGTAATGGACAGAAAATCTGCTGTGAGCGACTGAGGCAGCCTGCATCTCTCTGACACACAATACCGCGGCCAGATTTTATACCCAAGACTCACCTGGTAAGAAGCGCTGAAGTTGGCAGTGCAGGTACTGGTTCGATGTGAGGTCCCTCTGTACGGACCCACCAGGAAGTGTGGGAAGGAGAACACCAGAGATCCCAAACCCATAACCAGCACGCCCCATCCTAGCCATCTTGGTTTGCTTGCTCCTGGACGGCCTCCCAGATACGTGACGGGTATGAGACAAGCGAAGGAAGCGATGTCATAACCTCCTGCTACCAGGCCGGACTGCGAGGATCTCAGGCCAAACCGTCGTTCTATCGTCGTGATCACCACGTTCACGAAGCCGTTCACCACCATACCTGCAACAAATCATTGTTACCATATGAGATGCAGTTCATTTTGGGCTTTATTGGACAGTTTAGAAAAACATTTTGCAGATTCCCTATACAAACTGATTAAATTTACTCTAACAAATTCTGCCTACATAAGCTAACACTGATTATTTAGAAAATAAATAAGTAGAAAAAAAAATGAAATTCCACTCAAAATTTCGAAACCGAGATTTCAATAAATATACACTTCCTAAACAATATAAGCAGAATTTTTAAATAACGATTAATGTAGGAATGCGTGGATAACCCAACCCAACAATGAAAATCAAATTAAATCTAAATTTGGTATTTAAAGTTCTATGTCGCCCAATTTTCCAGAAAATCCATTCACTTAAAACAACCATTTGCATAAAAAAAAATTCTGATGTGTTTCATTCACGTTGACTTTCTCTAGGTGTTCCACACACAAACTATTCTTACAAAAGATTATTCTTGTATTATTGGCAAAATTGATCTTATCACTTGCTTCCTTGTAAGTAAATAAGATAATACACTAAAATAAAGAGATAGTTAAATCTTTTAAAAACTGGTCCCTATGTGAAACAATTGAAATTCGGTTCACTTTGTATGGCAGCAGTAAAAAAAAAAGTGATGAAACAAAAAGTGATTTACCATTTAAGAAAAGTTATTTAGTTTAAAATTGAAACCAATAATAAGGAATAACTCGGAAACGGTGAACTCTACAAAAAAAAAAAAAAAAAAAAAAAAAAAAATACGTTTACGACATATATTGTGTGCTCTAGCCACATCTACATTTGTTGTGTATTAAGTTTTTATCTCTATCTTGCGGTTTACCAGTTCTGCAACATTTAGCAAAATACATCAAGTATAAAGAAATCTTCAGAGGATGTTCCCAGAACATTTGAGATATGCATTTTATTTATGATGTAAATATCTGTAATATACAGAATTTTATTAAAAAGTCGTTAGAACAATTTGAGAAAAACAAATTTCTCAAAAAAAAAAAAAAAAAAAAATTCGATCGCGAGTATAGCTGGGAAGGTGCACATAAGTGTTATTTCCCTTGGGGCATCATTGTATTTTGAGGATACCTAGGACAATGCAAGAGGCTGATGCAAAACGTCCGTCCATATGTTCTCCACAATGATACTCATCGCGCAAACCTGCAACAATTCAAGGTGGCAAGGTAGAGGCGCGACTCAGACGTACATTAGGGCACGTAGTTACAGTATACTCACATGCATATGTGGCCTACAATGCAACGGAGTTGTTTATGTTGGTTAGTCCTACTGCTACCAGCGTGACCACTAATTTCCGAGTCATGGGATTGCAAGGGTGCTTCACCTCCCCTAAATTATGGCTGAATGCTAAAGGGTAGCATTGGAACTTAAACGTTATTCCATGCTACACTTTTTCTTAATATCGTTTTTCCTGTTGTCATTTAGCAGCGGCAATAACTTAAACCTTCGTCTCCATGTCGTCAAGATCCCATATAAATGTCTTAGCTGTTCAGTGCAATCCATATAAATCTGAACCATTTTAATGGACCATAATTTCTCTCTGAAGATTTGTAGAAATGTGAAATTTGTTTTAATGATCTCAGTGGCTCAAGGAGAATCCACAAAATCATTTCAACAATCGATCAATGCCATCTGTTGACTATTTCGATGGAAATTACGTACATTTTAATGACATTGCACACAGTCGTAGCTCTTTGACATGTACCATATGGATAACCTGATTCCTGGCTTAATCGACGCAACGATTTTTTTAGAGACTTCACTAGCCTTCTTCGAACATTTGTAAGTCTCTGCACTCAATGGTAGTCTATGTTTTCCACTCGCACTAACGAATGAAAACACACTCTCGAAGTGAGTATTGCATGTTGCTGTTACGACTGCAAACCAAAGACTGTCTACGGTGCCATGAATTGAAGGTTTTGTTTCCAAATTGACTTTTCTTCATGAAATCACATTTTTCACAAAAGACAAATTTCATATAATGCCTTGTCATATTATCGTAGAAGCCTAATCTTTGGCATGTTGAATACAGTAATACTTGCAAATGTATCTATGTGAAAAAAGTCACAGAGTGATAGGAATGGTGGAAATGGGATCACGTGACATGGAGTTAAGTCATTTTGGCAGTAAACTAAAGCTTTATATAGATGTCCACTGCAACATGAAGAAGTTGATATGTATTATTGATAAAATAAAAGTGCTATAGCTGTCAGTCTTATGTTTGTTATCATTTAAACACCATAACATCTAAATGGTAAACCTTCAAATGTTAGTTTAATACCATACCGGATGAGATAATTGATTAAATATTTAAACTTCACACACTATAAATATAGTCAATACCAAACATCTGTTTCAAATTGAAAATAATATTACTAGCTAAGAATTAATCGTAACCTGACTTTGTGTACTTAAATTATTCAATATTTCAGTTTATAAACCTTAAAAACAAACAAAATTAATATAACAGGCAATGTCAATCATTTTGCTATCACTGGAAATAATAGTATGGGCCTAAGCATCACTGTTATCATAACTGACTTCTACATGACTGCAAGAAAATACCTGCATATAAAATGACATTGCAGGATGATCACCAGAAATACATAGTTCTTTTTTTTATAAGTAACTTGAAGCGTTCCTATTGACTATGAGGATATGAAACGTTTTGGAAATAAACACAGCTGGGACATGCGTCACATTGGAAATAACATCAAATTTCAAAGGCTCCTGAGGCTGGCATTTATGTCATTTTGAGCATGAAATACAACTTGCAGCTTTGCAGAAGGCATTCTTAAAGATCTGGTATGCCCAGCTACAATTCTTTTAAAATTGGATATACGTCCCTTTAGAAATCAGCCCTTCAATTGCTCGTAATTTTCATCGAAATCATCAAAATGGTCAACGGCATTGATTGATTGCCGTCGATTCTCCCCGAGCTTCAGAGATCGTTAACAAATTTCACCTTTTGAGAACTTTCAGAGAGAAATGACGGCCTATTAAAATAGTCCAGGTTTATATGAATTGCACTGTACTTTCGTCCGCTGCTGCCCTTACCAACCTGTGGCTACCAACCTGACTGCCGGCTTCATCCCCCATCATCATCTGAAAATAATATACGAGATTTTTCTAACAAATTTAAAACATCCTGAATTTGCTGAATATAAATTTTCAGCTTTATTTGTAGTTACATGACGAGAGAGAGAGAGAGAGAGAGAGAGAGAGAGAGAGAGAGAGAGAGAGAGAGTGTGTGTGTGGGTGTGTGTCACTAAAACGAGGGCCGGTTTTCTTTTCTTCAACCTGCGATAGGCTACAAGTAAAAGACAGGTTCATATTTTTTTTTTGTAGTGTTTAACGCCCGTTTTAACTACTTATGGCACCGCAGGCGGTGACACTGGTGATACATGAATGATGGAGCACCGGTGGAATGCGATGGCGGGGGAAACCGGAGTACCCGGAGGAAACCCGCCCCAGCGCCGCTTTGTCCACCACAAATCTCGCATGCGGTCACTTGGGATCGAACCCCGGCCGTCTAGGTGAGAGGCAAGTGGTCTAACCACTCGGCCACGGCGCGGCCAGACAGGTTCATAGAAAACAATTATTTTAGTACTAAAAGTTTTACATACTTATTGTTATTTTCAACATAATCACCGAAAAGATTGAGACATTTATCGTACCTGTGCACAAGCTTTGCAATACCCGCTTCAAAAAATGTTGCCGCCAATGATGCAGCCCGGAACCACTATCAATGCAGCTGTTTATTGTGAAACTTTACGACGTTTGCGGAGCGCCATTCAAAACAAGCGAAGAGGAATGCTGACTTCAGGAATTGTGTTGATCCATGACAACGCTCGTCCACACACTGCTGAACAACCCATCGGCTCCTTGAACAATTTCAATGGGACATTTTCGATAATCCGCCGTACAGTCCTGACCTGTCACCCAGCGACTTTCACCTTTTCCCTGAACTAAAGACATGACTAGGAGGGCAGCACTTTTAAACCAACGAAGATCTTCAAAACAAACATCAATGCTCATTTGAAATCATTGGCGGCAACATTTTTTGAAGCGGGTATTGCAAAGCTTGTGCACAGGTACGATAAATGTCTCAATCTTTTCGGTGATTATGTTGAAAATTAACCATAAGCGAGCAAAGCATTTAGTAATAAATTCATTGTTTTCTATGAACTTGTCTTTTATTTATAACCTATTGGAGGTTGAATAAAAAAAGGCCCTCGTACATAAGTAGTCTATTAACGAAAATATTAAAACGCCGTTCTAAGGGCAAATCCCACACTGTTCTAACGAGCGAGAAAGCTGATACAGCTCTCAATTGCTTTACATATGAACTGTCTGACAAGCAGCCCCAGTTCCCCCTTCTCAAGTTATCCCTGTTGCTCCCCCTATTCCTGTTCACTGAACCTGATATTATATTCTCCGATATCAAACAGATGTCGCGCGATTTCGTTTTGTTACCGCGTTCCTCTGAAACATATGCTAAATGCGCGCACACACACTGCTGAAAGTGAGAAAACGACCTTTGCAAATTAGCATTGTTATCTAACATGTTATACACTTGTTGACACTCAAGGTCGTAGCAGATACAAGGTTATACTCAAGCTTATAATACATTTCTTATTAAATAAGAAAAAATATGACGTGTTCCATTCACATGACTTTCTTTAGCTGTTCCACAAACTACATTTCTTACAAAAGACCAGTCTTTTGTCTGTATCATGATAATCAACATAAACATAACCAGAATGATGGATTTTTTTTTTTTTTTTTTTTTTTTTTTTTTTTTTTTTTTTAGCTTAACGTCCTTTAACCTGGTTTGGTCATATCGGACGATGAATGAAATTGATGATATGATGCTCAAATGATTTCGGGGTCCACGGAGCTTAAAGTTACTCGACATTCGTCTTCTCAGGATAAGGGAAAACCCCGAAAAAAAAACCTTATCCGGGTAGCTCACCCTAAGCGAGATTCGAACTCACGACCTTTTGAATGTGAGGCAGAAACGCTACCACCATACTACCCAGGCGGGCTGAATTGATTTTATTACGTGCTTATTTCTAAGCTGAAGAGAAATAAAGCAATGTACAGACTAAAGCGATAGTCAATTTTTTTAAAAGTCGGACGCTCTGTGACAGTTGAAATTAAGTTCTCTTTGCTTACTAGGAGTAAACAAAAGAGAGGTGAAAAGAAAGATCGACTTCCCGTTTGAGAGAAGTTTAAGTAGCTTAAAACTTAAAGAAATATCTCAGAATATCTCGCAAATGAGTTATATATATATATATATAAAAATAAAAAAAAAATAAAGGTGTACATGAAAAATTGAGTATACAGTTTAGCAGTTATACAAAAGTTAAACAAAAGTCAGGGAGAGGTCTTCAGGGACTACTCCCAAAAATTCAAGATATACAAGTCGTATTAAACACGCAACATTTTAATAAAAATCATTAGGCACATTTTTGAGAAAATCAAAATTTGCAAAACATGTTCCATATAAAGAGTAGTTGGAGACAGGGGGAATTTCTTGAAAATATTCGTGTCGCATCCTTGGGAATTTGGTATTTAAGCGACACGGATATTTTCTAAAAATGCTTCTTTTTTTGGAATTAGATGGGCTAAAAACATATATTTCCGATGAAATCTTGGTATTAAATTTTTGGATGAAATACAATACCTTCTCTATACACTATGTACATATTTCGTGTAGAGAAAGTAAACATATTTAAAATATTGGTTTAAGAAATTGTAAAATTTAAAATCAAAACAGTAAAAATGTGACATTTACATCCACATGGCTTTCCTTGCCTGTATCGTTTGTTATTATGTATAAAATATTTATAAAAACCTGATGTGTTCCATTCACATGACTTTCTTTATATCTCTGTAACAAATTATTGTTAGTAAGCTCATCTTTTATTTATTTCATGCTAATCGAGAAAAATTAGATGTAATAGTCTTATTTCTTGCTTTATTGTAAGTAGAAACGAAATAAGGGAGTACCATAGGTTAAAGTGAAAGCCAAAAGCTGGTTGCTATGTGACTGATGTACCTTTGTATGGACAGGAGTAAGTTTTTCAAAGCTGAAACCAAGAAAAAGGAATATCTCAAAAACGATCAACTCCACGAAAAAAATGTATATAACAAATTGTGTGTTTTAACGTGCTCTATATTTTTGTGTGGTCAAGTTTTTGTCCATCTCTTACGGTTTAAAATCGTTAGAGCCATTATTTAGAAAATCAAAATTTTCGAAAAAAATTCCATATAAAGGGTAGTTTGGGGTGGGGGATGTTTCTCAAAACCCCCGTATCACCTCCCTGGAAGATACTAAACTTGTATTTTGGTATTTTACTGACTTTTCGTTTTTGAGTTATCGTGTTCATAGACGCACGGACACACAAACACACACGGACCTTTTTCTGAAAATACTTTTTTTGGTTACAGGAGACCCTAAAACGTATATTTCCGGTGAAATCTCTGTATCGAAATTTTTGGTGGAGCGTAATATCTTCTCTATACACTATGTACATAGTACGTATAAAGAAAGTAAAAATGTTCCTTTGTCCTGTTTGTAGAGAGCATGATGATTTAAGTGACATTTCCCCGAGGGACATCACCGCTTTCTTGATCGATAAGCATATAAGTCTGTAACGACTTTGACAAAGAACGAAGACAGGGTATTATTTGTTCAGTTTATTAATTATTCCATGGAGCTGTGGCCATATCACTACAGCTATACTCAGACAACAAAATCTAAGTGAATCATACATACCAATCATATTGGGATCGAACAGCTGTTATCTAGATATTAAGCGATAGTTCGGAAAATAATGTATGTAGGTATCTGAAATGACACAGCTGAAACATGTAAATGCATAGGTTTGTTTATGGATTATCTGACTGAAGAGACGTATAAAAACTGGGTACTATTAATTCGGCGAATAAATTGTTATGCAAAACTAATGGAATGCATCAACTGAGGGAACACGTTTATAAATATTAATTACATAGTTATTACTGTCATATCAGATTACACAGGTGGTTTATTTTTAGAGAGCCGAATGAATGTGTGTGCCGTTCTGTTTCTGTATTTAATCTTGCAAACTCCATTATGAAACAAAAGACACGCCTACAAAACTGGTTGCTAAAACTGCATATGGTATTAATTCTAATTCAGAGCCCACCAAAACGATAGCTAAAAACAGCACACGCCAAACAGTTTTCGATTACTAATACATAAATTTAAAACTTAAATTTTGTATGCCGAATGGAATCTTATAAATGGTATAGCAATATTGAAAGAACAAAAAATGTTTCATTTATACGACTTTTTCTCTGTATTCTTCATTAAACTGTTCCTGGAAAATCTTATCCTTGTGTCTAATTCAGCTTAATTGAGATGAAGTATTGTATAAATGTTTTTTTTTTTATTATTATTTCTTCGCCAACAATTATTTAACAATAACTCCATGGCACGACAGCTCACGGGGAACCTTGGCCTCCGCCCGGCCGCTGCGTCCCCCATCTCGGTCCACTACAGACGTCATGGATGGGGTGCAGTATTGGAGGGCGAGACGTGGTCAGCGCCTCGAGTCCCCCCGGCCGGTTAATGCGGTCCTCATGACCTGGAGCCACGACTTCTCATCAAGTAGCTCATTTGGCCCCCCAGGGACCTTACGAGGCTGAGTGCACCCCGGGCCAGGTCTCCCAGCGGGGGAAAAATCCCCACGCCGGTACTGGGGATCGAACCCAGGTTCCCGCTTGGTAAGCAGCAACGTTACCACCGCGCTATGGAGACGACCTCCAACAATTATTTGAACAGAATTTTACTAAATGAATGACTTATGGGTTATAGATTCATATATAAATCAGTGAATAAAACATAAAATAATTAAATGGATGAATTATTACCAGAAATGAAGGTTATAAGGCCTACCTCTGTGGTGTGGTGGTAGCGTTTAAGAAGTCCCGAGTTCTAATCTCGGTTACAGAGTGTGAGTTACACCGGTTTTTCCTTTATCCTGAAAAAACAAATGCCGAATATTTCTAAGCCCTATTTACCCCGGGCTCAAGCATCATTTCACCCATTTCATCCATAGGTTATGACCTACCACGTTAAAGGACGTTCAACTATAAAAAAGGCGATAAAAACGAAAGTAAAATATGAATCTTTTTGTTTTCCTCAAAACTGAATTTGTCAAAATTTCGTAAAAGCTTAGTAAGTTTGAATTTTCTATATACATTAAAACCTAAATCAATTTGGAAGTGATTTTTCAGTCTTGAAGTGATTTTTATTTCGTGTAACTTCTTTAACTGCCAATTCAGTGAGTAATACATAGAAATATATAGAATATGTTTTCATTGTTGACCCCCAACGATGTGGACATGTTTAGTTTAGATAGTAAAATTTCTCCCCAATTTTGTTAGAGGTTGTGGATAATTGATTCTATAATGGTAAAGATGTTATGTAAAATGTATCTTCTTGTATGCTGCCGATCGCACTGGCACCGAACTGGAATACTGTTTATGATATTTCACTTTTGCAAATAAAACTATCTGGTGACTAAATGAAAAGGTTCCAGGAAATTTTTAGGTCTTCAGTGCTCAATAATAAACTCAGCATGAATATTGTGAACTACTTGCAACACATGATACAAACATTTAAGAAAAAAATGTGATGTAATCCATTCACATGCCTTCCTGTATATCTCTGCAACAATTTTTGTTAAAAAGTTTATGCTTCTATTTACTTCATGCTATGTGAGAAAAAATTAGCAGAAATAGTCTTATTACTTGCTTCACTGTAAGTAGAAGTGAAATAAGTGAGTATAACATAGTTAAAGTGATAGCAAAAGATGGTTGCTATGTGACTGAAATTCCTTTTTATGTATGGACAGGAGTTGAAAAATTCCTGTATGAGAAAAGTATAAGTTTTTCAAGGCTGAAGCAAAAAACAAGGAATATATAAAAAACGATCAACTCCACGAAGAAAATGTGTATAACATAAATTGTGTGTTTTAATGTGCTCTACATTTTTTGTGTGGTAAGTTTTTGTCTATCTCTTACGGTTTACCAGTTACACAAAATTCCGTAAAATTCATCCAGAATAAAGTAGTTTTCATAAGCTATTCCCAGAAAATTCAAGATATACATATTATTTGTCAAGTATACGTCTTTAATATATGCTATTTTAATCAAAATCGTTAGAGCTATTTTTTAGAAATACAAAATTTTCGAAAAATGTTCCATGTGAATGGTAGTTGGGGGTGGGGGGATTTTCTTGAAAATCTTCTTGTCGCAATCCTTGCAAGATACTGGACTTAAATACCAAGTTTGGTATTTAACGGTCTTTTCATTTTTGAGCTATGCTGCCCAGACACCCAGACAGACACACACACACGGACATTTTTCTAAAAATGCTTTTTTTGGATTCAGGTGGTCTCAAAACATGTATTTCCGGTGAAATATCGGTATCGAATTTTTGGGTACAATGCAATACCTTCTCTATACATTATGTACATAGTACGTATAGAGAAAGTAAAATTAAATGCCATGTTAATTTCCCATTTAAACTGCTTAACCAGTGGCTGAACTATATCCCTTTTAGAAAATGTTTAAATATGAATTTTGGTATAAAATTAGCTAATTTCCAGTACATCTACAGAAAGATGTATATAAATTGTGTGTTTCAATGAAATCTACATTTTTATGGTAATAATTTTGTCCGTCTCTTTACCAGTTATACAAAAGTCATCCAGAATGAAGAGATCTTCATTGTCAGAAAATTCAAGATATGCATTTCGTTTATAATAATAAGAGCCCTAACATATAGTATTCTATTCAAAATCGTTACCATTTTGAGGAACTCAACATTTTCGAAAAATCCTCTATGTAAAAGGTAGTTGGGTTGGATGTTTTTATTCGAAATCTTGTTTCGCATCCTTGAAGATACTGAAGTAAAATTTTGGTATTAACAGACTTTTCGTTTTAGAGCTATGCTAACTTACCTCACTCACCCACCTACCTACATACACATCAGATACACACATGGACATTTTTCTAAAAATGCTTTTTGTTTTGGATTCAGGGGAGTCTCAAAACGTATATTTCAGGTGAAATCTCAGTATCGAATTTTTGGGAGGAAGACATAACCCATGTACTAAGTGCATTGTACATACGTGCAAAAGTCCAAAAACGTTGTTCGTTCTTACCTACAATTTTTTAAAAACAGGAAAATATAGTTTACTATAGTGGATTAAGATGGAAAGAAATATAGGTTGTTAAGATTTGTCAAGAAGCCCTGGATTTTGCAGAAATTGTTTTATTACACGTTTCTTTGTAGCTGCAATGGGGTTAGGGGAGTACAAGAGACACTTCTTTTAAAAATCTGATGCGTTCCATTCACATTACTTTCTCTACATCTTTGCAACAAATTATTGTTAAAAAGCTTATGCTTCTATTTGTTTTATGCTAACCGAGAAAAAATTAGCAGAAATATTCTTATTACTTCCATCCTTGTAAGTAGAAGCGAAATAAGGGAGTACCATAGGTTAAAGTGAAAGCCAAAAGCTGGTTGCTATGTGACTGATGTTCCTTTGTTTGTATGTATGGACAGCAGTTGACAAATTCCTGTATGAGAAAAGTAAGTTTTTCATAACTGAAACCAAAAACAAGGATTATCTCAAAAACAATTAACTCCACGAAAAAATACATACAACATAACTTGTGTGTCTGAACGTGCTCTACATTTCTTGTGCAGTAAGTTTTATCTAAAACTTACGGTTTAGCAGTTATAAAAAATTTCTTAAAATTCGTCCAGAATAAAGTAGTCTTCAGAGGCTATTCCCAGAAAATTCAAAATTTACATTTTATTTGTCAGGTAAATATCTTTAATATACGATATTTTAATCAAAATCGTTAGAGCCATTTTTTAGCAAATCAAAATTTTCGAAAAAAGTTCCATGTAAAGGGTAGTTTGGGGTGGGGGGATTCTTCTCAAAATCTTGTGTCGCATCCCTGGAAGATACTAAACTTAAATACCAAGTTTGGCATTTTACCGACTTTTCGTTTTTGAGTTATCGTGTTCACAGACACACGGACACACTGACACATACGGATACGCACACACACGGATACGCACACACACGGACCTTTTTCTGAAAATGCTTCTTTTAGATACAGGGACCCTAAAACATATATTTCCGGTGAAATCTCGGTATTGATTTTTTTGGTGGAGTGCAATACCTTCTCTATACACTATGTACATAGTGCGTATAGAGAAAGTAAACATTGTCTTTTAATGAGATATATATTTTTATGCGGTAACATTCTTGTCCATCTTTTACGGTTTACCAGTTACACAGAAACCATTAAGAAAATAATTACTTCAAACGCTACTCCGAAAATTTTAGATATAGGTATGTTTCATTTATCATGGCAAACATTTAAACATCCGAATAGTTGTGAGAAAAGTTACTATTTTCAAAAAAATATTCTACGTAAAGAAGTTTGGAATGGGAGATTCTTCTACATGTCGTGTCACGGCGTGAAAAGTTATCTAAAAGGGAAATATAAATTATAGCCAATATAATATAAATTATACTTAAGAGTTGACATTGAAAATGGCCAGGGAAGAACTATTTTAAACACGTCTAAGTAGCCGAGGATAGACAGTTGTCACGAGCTGACGAGCGACCCAGGTAGGATAGTACCGTTAAGGGAAGGACATTTAAATGAAGAGGTGAGGTTACGCTGCCCGAGGGTGGACAAAACAAAGCAAGAGAAACGGTTCTCTTGCTGGTCGAGCGACATTTTTTTGCACTTGGCATGGAACAGCCGCAGTGCAAATATGCGAGATTGGGGTCCGTGATGGAGTCACCTTTAGTTGTGACGGAAATAGTATTTGTAACGTGGTTTTTTATTCGTTAGTACCCCACGTTGGGAGGTTATATGGAACGAGACTGTATATGGTGGTTTGTAGTTTACACCGCACGTCGGACAGTCATATGTAATAGGAATTTTATGTTGTTGAGTTTTACGCATCAACGTGGGTTCTTATGTGCGGCGTACCTAAGTGCAACTTTAAATCAACTCCACTACACTCATGTACCTGGTACTGAAGCTTTTCTTGGATGGGTTACCACGGCGTTGCTCAGTCTTGTACGATCATTGACTATCTGACGTGGTTTTGGCAAGTGGGAGGAGTTGTAGAAGTGATCTTTTAATTGTGAAGAAAACACTTTTGAACTTTTACTTTTATTTATTCAATAAGGAGATTCCAAAACAAGCACTTTGCTGTACACTGTTATTCTGATGACTGGTACTCTTACCACTCACTCACACGTACTCTCAATTACACTGTTTCTACGTTAAGTACATGGCACAATTCACTCTCAAGTAATCACGAGCCGAGTATTAAATAGGTGAGCGACGTTACTTTAATTCACTAACAGTTTCTTCTCACACTAATCTTACTTCGCGGACAGATTTTTATAGTTGCACATCATTACTTCGAGAACAATTTTTTTTTACAAAATGACGACCTACAGCATCTCGTGGACAGATTCTTGACAAACGACGTTACCTCTCACGGGCAAATTCTTAGCAAAAAGGACCACGATGTGTCAAACCCTACTTCTTTTATACTAAAAACGGTGTCATGGTGGCTTCTTCCCGATTGGTTAGAAAGTTCGCCAAAATGACACCATCGTGACCCAAACACCATCGCGAATCTCCCAGAATACGTCAGAATAACCACGTCATACGAATATAAAACAGAAGTCCCCTTGTGGGTTTTAAAGTGGACTGCCCCCGTGTAAGGAAATCGTACGTGACTTACACAAAATAGGCAACTTCTCACCCCTCTCTCCAGTCTGGCGTCAGGATTCTGTGTAGCTTTCAAGTCAACAGCTGACTTCTTGGTTCCTATGTATACAATTTAATAAATGCTTACTTTCTTTACTTTTATACATCTAGATAATTAATAGAATGATTGTCATTATTACGACGATGCTAATTAACGGTCTCATTAGTTTAATATAGATCAGAATACGACGAAATCACCGCACCGAAAGTAACAAGTAACAATAGGCGCGGTCGAGTAAAGCGTAACTTAAGAGTAGAAAATTTAGGAGGAATGCGTGTGTGTTCGACGGCAGAAAAGGACGAACAAAATGAATAAATGAGTTCAATAACAATCTGGAACTCGAAGAAAATCACTTGTGTCTTACCATACCTAAAAAGAGATTCCTTGCCAACAAAATCCTAACATCTCTACACCATTCCTTTAATAGCCAAAACCTTCACGCGGAACATGAAACCGCTGACCGCTAAGTTCCCGCCACAAGATCTTCGTGTGGAACCCCAGTAGATTAAGTATTTAACAGGCTTTTTGTTTCCGAATTGTTCTATACAGAAAAACATTCACTTCAATACCAGATTCCGTAGGAAATAAGGAATGACTTTTGTAAAGAATTCTCGGCAACAGCGGGTTGAGAAGCCAGGACGCTGATCCTTGACTGCAGAGGTGGGCTTGTGCACTATCTTATATTTCCACAGGTCAACCAATTTTGTTTTATATCCCAAAAATACGATGGTAGTAACAACTCTCGTGTGGAAAGCAAACCAAAAGGGCCCTATAAAACACGCATTTCCAGGAACGGTATCTATATATCCGCAGTTCGTTTCCCCCTTATGGCTGATGCATCCATGTGTGTAGAGACTTTTATTAGGCTGTGATCACTTCGCAAATGGATCTGTGTTTACCGGCGAGTTTTTTCAGAGGGGTGGAGAATACGAGGGGTTGACCCGATCAACAGTGGCGCACTAGGGAACACAGACACAGAAGAAAAATAAACAAAGCGCGATAAAACTCAATTACGTTATACTCTCATAACGTTCTCAACTTACTGTGGTTTATTTTATACTACTTATCTATAGCACGCCTAAACTTTGATCCACTGCATCTCCTAATTTAAAAATCTGATGTGTACCATTCACATGACTTTCTCTATATCCCTGCAACAAATTATTCTTAAAAAACTTATACTTCTATTTACTTTATGCTAATCAGAAAAAAATAGCAGAAATAGTCTTATTACTCGCTTCCTTGTAAGTAGAAGCGAAATAAGGGACAACCATAGGTTAAAGTGATAGTCAAAAGCTGTTGCTATGTCAATGAAGTTCCTTTGTTTATATGGATCGCAGTTGACACATTCCTGTATGAGAAAAGTATACGTTTTTCATAGCAGAAACCAGAAATAATGAATGTCTCAAAAACGACGAAAGAAATGTATATAACATAAATTGTGTGTTTTAATGTGCTCTACATTTTTTTTGGGTTAAGTTTTTGTCCATCTCTTACGGTTTAACAGTTATTCAAAATTCAGTAAAATTCATCCAGAATAAACTACTCTTCAGAGACTATTCCCAGAAAATTCAAGATATACATTTTATTTGTCAGGTAAATATCTTTAATATACGAAATTTTAATCAAAATCGTTACAGCTGTTTTTGAGAAAATCAAAATTTTCGAAAAAAGTTCCATGTAAAGGGTAGTTGGGGGTGGGGGACTTTTCGTTTTTGAATTATCGTGTTCACAGACACACGGACACACACACAAACACACACATGGACCTTTTTGTGAAAATGCTTTTTTTGGATATTGGGGACCCTAAAACATATATTTCCGGTGAAATCTCGGTATCGAATTTTTGGGTGGAGTGCAATACCTTCTCTATACACTATATACATAGTGCGTATAGAGAAAGTAAAAAGGTAATTCTTTTAAGTAAAAGGGAAATAATGGTTGGTTGAATGCAGATGAAATCAGTTTGTTTGTATTGCCAGGGGTTGACAAACTCCCGTGTATGAAAAGAACGTATTTTAAACCTGAAACCAATAATATCTCAAAAAGGTCAACACCAAGAAAAAAATGTAAATGACAAAAACTGTTTCAATGAGATTGACATATTCTGTGTAGTAAATTTTTTCTCTCTCTTACAGTTGACTAGTTATGCAACATGCAGCAAAATCCATCCAGAAAATTAAAGATATACATTTTTTTGTCATGAAAATATCTTTAATATACGATATTTTAATCACAATCGTTGTTCATGTAAAGGGTAGTTGGGGGTGGGGGATTTTCTTGAAACGCACACATACACAGACACACGGACATTTTTTTTTTAAAAAAATGCAATTTTTGGATTCAGGGGGTATCAAAACATGTTTCCGGGGAAATCTCGGTATCGATTTTTTGGGTACAATTCAATACCGTCTTTATACAGTATGTGTATAGCACATGTAGAGAAAGAAGCATTTTCGTAAAAATTCTGCAAGCGTTTGTGTGTGCATATTATATGCGTTTGTAAATACCATAAATAACAACTAAAATTCGTTTGTGTTACATTCAAGTAGTTTCTATCGTTTATTAGAGGAACCTATAACATAATTTTATTCCTACTAAAGTTTATTTCTGTCTACTTCGTCTTTCACCCTTCTTGGTGTAGTGGTTACCATGCTACCTTGTCATGAGTACAAACCCGGTGGAGGACGATGGATTTTTCTCGGGCGTAAAAATCCTTAGAATAGCTTCCTTCGTAAGGGAAGTTAAGCCGTTGGTCTCGTGTCGTAGATTTACGGCACATAAAAGAACTCTAAGCCTGATAAAGGTGCAAAATTAAGCGGTCTTTCACGCCCAACTTAGAACTTCATTTCATTTTTTCTTTGCTAAAATACCTACATTACACATTTGGTTATAGATACAAAGAAAATAGCGATAGTCAAATGTTCAACCCTTTATTGCCGGAATTCTTTTGGTATATTAGCCGATCTTTCTCTAATTCCTAAACTTGCTTTAAGTCACCACTACCAAAGCGGTTGGAATAGCCGTGAGCGTTAAGCTGATAGATAATGGAACGTGGGATCGGCACATACCTAGGAATGGCAGTGAGGAAGATAGTAAAGGAAGGCGAAATGAATGAAAAGAAAGATGATGCAGGAGCAATTGGTGGACCGAATAGCGGGGGAAACCGTAGAACCCACCCAAACGCCCTTCACCGGCCGACCCATGGTATAGAGCCAGGGCCTTCTTGGGGAGAGGCGAACGATCAACCACGGCATTGCCAAATTTAAAACCTTGCCAGTCTATATTTTTGGGGAGTTCATTTTTGTCGGGTTCTAAGATTTCCCCGTAATAATTACTTCCCAATGAACACGAGAAGGTATTTCCAGATAATTCAAGATTCAAGTTTGTATGTCATGTAAATATTTTAAACATTTATGGTATTTTTAAAATTTTAACATAGCATTTTAATCAAAATCGTTAAAGTCACTTAATGGTAATGAAACTATATCTGTGTAAAGCAAAGTTTGAGGTGAGGGTTAAATATTTTTGTGCTGAATTCGTCGAGGTTGTTGGACTCTAAATTCTACTTAGTACATAGATAGAAAAGATTTTGCATTCCACACAAAAATTCGATATCCAGAGTTCACTTACAATATATGTTTCATCCAAAGAGAGCATTCGTGTGTATGTGTTGGTGTCCGTATATCTGTGAACAATATAACTTAAAGATGAAAAGCCCGTTAAATACCTCACTTGGTATTTAAGTTTAGCATCTTCTAAATATGCGAGACGAAGATTTTCAAAAAAGTCCTTCCTCTCCAATCTATCCTTTTCAACATGTGTGATTTTATAAAAAATGGCTAACTATTTTTATTATAATACCATATGTTTAAGATATTTTTACGACAAATGAAACATATATGTTAAATTTTCAATGAATAGCCGCTGAAGTCCTATTTATTCAGGAGGACTTTCGCATAACTGGTAAACCGTGAGAGAGAGAGAGAGAGAGAGAGAGAGAGAGAGAGAGAGAGAGAGAGACAAAAAGAGCTTGTTAACACGATTTATGTCCTACACATTTTTTTTTAATTTAACCATTTCCGATATACTCATTATTGGTTTTAGTTTTAAACGTCTTAAACTTTCTCAAAAATGAAGTCATCTTTGGTTTCTTACCTTTTTTTTTTACTCCTAGCCACACAAATATAATCGAATTTCAATTGTTTCACATAGGATAGATTTTAAAATATTTAATTATCGCTTTAGCCTAGTGTATTCCATTATTTCACTGTACGTACAAGAAAGCAAGTAATAAGATTTTCATGTGAACGGAACACATAAGATTTGTTGTTTAATGAACAAATAGATATTTTCCTAAAAATATGTGTCACAAAGCCTGTATTTCCAGTGAAATATAAACATCGAATACAATTCTCGTCTATTTGCTATAGGTATGTAGTAAATAAAGCAGAAGCATTTACGAAATATAATACATTTACAGGAAGCATGCTTGAAAGTTACAAGCCGCCACTGCGGAAGGGGTGCTGAAGCAGAAAAGGATCTGCCACCCTGACACTCAGGGGAGGGGAGGGGAGCATTCATAATGAAGTTTTCCAATATCACTACCCGGTCGGAAGCGATAACAATAGTCTTCCAACAAGTTGTTGAAGTTATGGACCCCCCCCCCCCCAAAGGGTCGGTCGTGTGGTATCCTGCAGAATGTTCACTGATTCATCCCCAAGCGATACTGGGCTTCTTATTATTTAGCTTCGTGATTTGCATTTGTGATATTCATCATTTCAATATTACCAAGGTCAACTATTGTATAAGCAACATACTTTCACTGCCGGTTACTTAAGAACAGCTATGACAAAGTATGAAATTCCAAATTAACAATGCTAACTTTTTACTTTCTCTAGTCCCATATGTACAATGTACATAGGGATAGAGAAGTATTGCATTCCACCCAAAAATTCGATACCGAGATTTCACCGGAAATACATGTTTTAGGACCTCCTGTATCCAAAAAAGGCATTTTCACAAAAAGGTCCGTGTGTGTGTGTGTGTTTGTGTGTCCGCGTGTCTGTGAACACGATAACTCAAAAACGAAAAGTAGCTAAAAAACAAAACTTGGCATTTAAGTTTAGTATCTTCCAGGGATGTGACACGAAGATTTTGAGAAAAATTCCCCCACCCCAAACTACCCTTTACATGGAACTTTTTTCGACAATTTTGATTTTCTTAAAAATGGCTCTAACGATTTTGATTAAAATATCATATATTAAAGATATTTACCTAACAAATAAAATGTATATCTTGAATTTTCTGGAAATAGCTTCTGAAGACCTGTTTATTCTGGATGAATTTTGCTTAATTTGGCACAACTAGTAAACCGTAGGAGATAGACAAAAACTTACTATACAAAAAATTTAGGTCTTGTTAAAATACACAAGTTATGTCATACATTTTTCTCGTGGAGCTTACTGTTTTCGAGGTATTCATTATTATTAGGTTCAGTTGTGAAGTACTTATACTTTTCTCAGATGGGAGTGTCCATTTTTCCTTTGTTCTACTCCTGGCCAAGAAAAGAAGCGATTTGTAATGACAATCACATAACGATAGCTTTTAAAACATTTGACTATTGGTTTAGCCTAGTGTATTCCATTATTTTCTTCCTACTTGTACTGAACTAAATAATAAGAACATTGTGCTAATGAGTACCACGATTAGCAAGGTGCAGAAACAAGAAGAATCTTATGTATGAAGTTTGTAGAACAGCTAGAGAAAGTAATGTGAGTGTAACACATCAGATTTTTTAAATGTATACCACAGACATAAAGCAAATAATTACAGTGCAAAAACATACATTTTGCTCTTGGTTTGGAAACTATGATCAAATTCGTTTATGTTTTTGTCACATCACTAAAAGGTGACTTGCAACATAATTAAAATGTTGGTCTAATATTTTAACCTTAGGTTCATAATAATCTACTTTTTGAGATTATTTGGTTTAGGTTCCAAAAATGTTTAAACTTATAAAAGTTTTTTTTTGTCATAAAATCTGATGTGATTCATGCACATGACTTTCTCTACATCTCTGCAATAAATTATTGTTAAAAAGCTAATGTTTCTATTTACTTCATGCTAATTGAGAAAAAAATAGTAGAAATAGCTTGCTTCCTTGTAAATAGAAGCGAAATAAGGGAGTACCGTTGGTTAAAGCCATAGTCAAAAGCTGGTTGCTATGTGACTGAAGTTCCTTTGTTTGTATGGACAGGAGTTGACAAATACCTGTATGAAAAAAGTATGTTTTACAAAGCTGAAACTAAAAACAAGGAATGTATTAAAAACTGCCAACTCCACGAAAAAAATGTATGACATAAATTGTGTGTTTTCTCGCCATCTACATCTTTTGTGTAGTAAGTTTTTATCTATCTCTTACGATTTAGCAGTTGTGAAAAACTCCGTAAATTTCATCCAGAATAAAGTAGTCTTCAGAGGCTATTCACAGAAAATTCAAGTTATACATTTAATTTGTCAGGTAAATATCTTTAATATTCGATATTTTAATCAAAATAGTTAGAGCCATTTTTAAGAAAATCAAAACTTTCGAAAAAAGTTCCATGTAAACGGTAGTTGGGGGTGGGGGGATTTTCTTGAAAATCTTCGTGTCGTATCCTTGGAAGATACGAAACTTAAAAAACAAGTTTGGTATTCAACGATCTTTTTGTTTTTGAGCTATGCTGTCCACAGACACAGACACACACGGACCTTTTTCTGAAAATGTTTTTTTTTTGTTATTCAGGGGGACCCAAAACATGTATTTCGGTGAAATCTCGGTATCGAATTTTTGGGTGGAAGTATGTGTAGAGAAAAGTAAAAATGTAATTAATGTATTTTTACTTTCTCTACACGTACTATGTACATAGTGTATAGAGAAGTTGTTGCACTCCACCCAAAAATTCAATACCGAGATTTCACCGGAAATATGTTTTAGGGTCCCCTGTATCCAAAAAATGCATTTTCACAGAAAGGTGTGTGTGTGTGTGTGTGTGTGTGTGTGTGAACACGATAACTCAAAAACGAAAAGTCGGTAAAATACCAAACTTGAAATTTAAGTTTGGTATCTTCCAGGGATGCGACACGAAGATTTTGAGTAAAATACCCGACCCCAAACTACCCTTTACATGGAACTTTTTTCGAAAATTTTGATTTTCGCAAAAATGGCTGTAACGATTTTGATTAAAATATCCTATATTAAAGATATTTACCTAACAAACAAAATTTATATCTTGAATTTTCTGGAAATATCCTTTGAAGAATTAGTTTATTCTGGACGAATTTTAAGACATTTTGCATAACTGCTAAACCGCAAGACTTAAACAAAACTTACTGCACATGAAATATAGAGCACGTTCAAACACACAGTTTATGTGATATGTATTTTTTCGTGGAGTTAGTTGTTTTTGAGATATTCCTTGTTTTTTGTTTCAGTTATGAAAAACTTACTTTTCTTATATAGGAATTTGTCAACTCCTTTCCATACAAACAAAGGAACTTCAGTTACATAGCAACCAGCTTTTGACTATCACTTTAACCTATGGTACCCCCTTATTTCGCTTCTACTTACAAGGAAGCAAGTACTAAGAATATTTCTGCTAATTTTTTTCTCGGTTAGCATAAAATAGATAGAGGCATAAGCTTTTTAACAATAATTTGTTACAGAGATGTAGAGAAAGTCATGTGAATGGAACACATCTGATTTTTTATATTTGAAAATAGAAAAGTGTGCCTAAATACATCTGACAGTAAAACCTAGGGCAATTCTTATTCATTGTACGAGGGCCATCTAGAAAGTGGCAGACGATTTGGCATAACTAAACAATAACGAAAGTAATCAAACACAGAACTTTATTTACAAAGCTGTAGTACCTTACTCTATTTTTCAACGCAATCATTGCCATCCAGGTTTTTATTGTCACGTGGTACCGGTGTTTCAATGCAGATGTTATACTCTTCCACCGCTAAAGACATGAGCCAAGATATCACCGTCACTTTGAAGTCTTCATCGGTTGGGAAATCTTTTCCATCCAAAAAGTCATGTATGGTGTTTAAAGTGAAACACCGGGTTCTCTCAATTCTTTTATCAACATTTGCTTTCAACTCCTCCATTACGATTGATGAACTTCCACTCCGTCTTAATCGTCAATAATGGTTCTTCTTTGATTACTCGTAAATAATGCGCCATTTCCTCAATGAAGATTCGTTCATTGCATTATCACTATACACTTGCGTTATTTGCCTGTAAAATTCGATTGTGTGAACATTTTGTGCATGCAAAACAAAACGAATAAGTTCTTTGGTGGTAGAAAAATATAACATTATCATTGAAAAACGGGTACCACACGACAATAAAATGTCTTTTCAGAATGTAGATTACGTTGAGAAATAGAGTAAGATACTGTAGCTTTGTAAATAAAGTTTTGTGTTGATAACTTTAATTATGCCAAATAATTATCATTTAATTATGCCAAATCGTCTGGATGGTCTTCGTACCTCTATGAATATGTACAGCAAATTTTATTTGTGTAACAGAAAAACTGCTCCACATGGAGCATTTTACAGGAAGAAAAATGCTGAAAATAGCAATAGCGAGAAAACAAGAAAAGATTTGAATGCACGACTCGCATTAAAATCTATCAGGCTGTTAGGTTGGACTCTCATTCTTTCTTTTCTTCTCTTCTGCTGCTTCCTTTTCTGTTATTTTCTAACTTAGGTTTTTACTTTGCATGATCTCGTCCAACTGAAGTTTTTCTTGGCGAGTCCAGTGCAGTTTCACCTGCAATGTGTCGCGGTATTGTTGTTGTGCGTCATGTTGGTGCTCCAGTATGTCGTCGTTTTATTGTTGCCGCGTTGTTGTGACAGTATGACACTATCAGGTGAGTCTACTTGGAGTTGGTCAAGGGTTAAAGCTCGTGAAATTCTCTACATTAGGAGTGTACATACCTCGCAGATTCCCTTGGTTGCACTGGCTAGGCTCGTTCTTGTAGACCACGAGTTGTCTCTTACTCGGGGAGGGGGGGGAGAATGACAAAGGTGTGTAACACTTTTAGTAGACTCGGATAAAAGAGAAATTTCACTTAATTTCACTGAAGACTTCCTTTATTGATGAATTGTTAGTTTGAGGCACTAACCCTGTAGTGACTCCCGACATAACCGATCGCGAACTTGATGACATAGTTTTATTTAAGCACTTGTTCCACTTTTAAGGAGTGGCTATGTTTTTAAACTCATCACCGTAATCTTGAGTTTCACGGTCCGTATAACATTTACGGTAATAATGGCTCATCTGATTAGTTTATAACACACCGATTTCCTAAACTGTACCCCGCGCTATTTCTTAGTCATATTTCCTGTGCGTGGTTTCCTACATTGTGTGTCGTACTAGCTTTGTTAGCTACATTGTGAACCTTGTGTGTCCGATTTCTTGTACGCACATCATTTATATACTAAAAGGTCCGAGTATTGCCCTCCTTTTTGATTGGTTGCAAAAATGTGCGTAAAGTAGCGTTGTCACGTGACTGTCGGGGTTTTTCTTTATTTTCCACCCACGTCACCTTATTCTACAATGAGAAATTCCCTCTTTCCAGATTAAAAGGGGGTGAACCTTTCTTACTCCCAAGGGTTGTTACTTGTGTCCCTAATGCTCTAAAATTCGTGTTATTTTTAACAAAGCACGTAGCCTTGAAGAATATAAAAGGGAGTTTCTACACGCTAAGGTCCTGCGTTCTACTGAGTATATATTTCTTATGTTAAATATTACAAACTAATGATTAAACTAATAATATATGCGTCGTGCTAAAATACTGTCACAAATAGCTGGCTGTAGCTCTACTTAAGGCATTTAAAATGGTGACTGGTGGACAGTTAAATATTTTTTTATATTCAGGAATGTTTAAAACTATTTTATGGAATTAAATTTAAAAATATCGATATATAAAAATGGAGAAAACCTGGGTCTATCACTTCACACTTGAGGCGAAGGAACAATGAAAACAGTAATTGGAAGGGGAGAATGCGAAGACAGCTCCACCTGCAGGAAAAGTCATGGCCTAAGTTTTCTGCGATAATTTTCATTTATTATTTAAAAAAAAATGAAAAATAATCAATGGCGAATATTATGCGAACCTGCTATAGCGTTTGAGAGATTAAATCGAGATAAAAGAGCCGCATTTAGCGAAAAAGTAAGTTTTGTTTCGTCAAAACAATGAATCAGTTCACACGTCTATTATCGCCATGGCCAAAATCAATATGTTAAAGTTCGAATTGCTTCCTCATGCACCCTATTCGCCAGATTTAGCCATCTCTGGTGAAGCATTAAATATGAAGCTTCTATAAACGCTCGTTAAATGTTGGATTGTAAGTCTACTCGCGCTTATGTTTGACTTTGTGTAGCGTTTGACTCTTCTCAGGGCGTTTTTTTA
The DNA here is from genome assembly GCA_030762935.1 of Hymenopus coronatus. Classification (NCBI taxonomy): domain Eukaryota; kingdom Metazoa; phylum Arthropoda; class Insecta; order Mantodea; family Hymenopodidae; genus Hymenopus; species Hymenopus coronatus. Next base: position 143,715,829 of record CM060896.1, read on the forward strand.
TCAGGCTTGTTGGGCTTCACAGACCCAGACTACCTTGCGGCTTCTTAAACAACAATTCGCTAGGATTGTTGCAGAATCGCAGTTTATTTCTATAGTTATAATTTTTTACAATTCCAAAGAAACTGTAATCACTCGATGCAATTCTTTACTTTGTTGAATGCTGTGAATCCAGGGGCGCGTACAATTCAACACGAATGCATTTTTACGCGTTATCTCTAAAGGGCCTTTTCCATTACGTGAAGAAGCCTCCTTCCATGAATAACTTGGCATCACCAGCCAGAAAATCAACACGTAACTATAGATACTGTTGAAAAACAAAATCGCATCGAGAAAATCATAACACTTAAATGCGAGAAAGCACAAGGAGTAATAAAAATTTGCATCCAGCGATTTCAACTTCGGAAGCAAAGGAGTAAAAACAATTGAACATCAAATATTATAAACATGACATAAAACTCATAAAATGTCGGCAGATTTTGTGAATAATATATAAATATTGCCTCACTGGTTATTTTGTGTTTCCAAACTTGAAATGGCTTGGTGGTAGAAGATTTGCCAACAATGAAGAGGTGGAGTCCGCAGTTGATGGCTATTTTGCAGACCTCGATAGTTCTCACTATAAACAGGGTATCGAAGCTATTGAATATCGCTGGGAAAAGTGCATTGAGCTCAAAGGAGACTATGTAGAGAAATAAAGATGTTTTCCCCCAAAAGTTTTGTGCTTTCTTTGTTAGTTCGGGTACTTCTGGGACAGCCCTCGTAATTCTCCACCCATTTACTAATTGCGAATTAGAGGAAGTAAAAACAACTAAAATGTAGTACTTTTATTAATTGTTTTCCTTTTAGTCCCCCCTCAACTGTGTATTACACTTACTTAGCTCCCACCTCCGAAAAGTTGAAATGCAAGTTACGCCTAGTGTTTACAATGTTATAGCATAGGTATCTGCTTACATATCAAGTTATTTTCAGGTTTATAAAGGAGTTGAAGAAGCTGTATAAACTTCATGATGCAGGATAATAAACCCACCCTTGAAGTTCACTTTTGCATTTACGTTATCAATGAGGGTTGGTTTCCATCGTCCCTTCCTCTAAGACCCGCACCTCTTGTAATCGATTATCGAAGTCTTTGGCGTTGTTTGCTTTGAAATCGAAAGGCATACTTTAGGCGTAAGGTGCTTTTACACGAGAAGAGAGGTTCTTGAAAAAAGTTTGCTTCGAGTACCTAAACTTCCCTTGGTGTTTGATTCTGTCAGCAGCAAGATTTCTGCACCACATTTCCTCAATTCATCAATATGTGACAGGTTTTTTATAGAGAGGAAATTGATGTGTAGCGAGATCCGTTTTATTTCGTCATTTGTTGGGGAGAACATGTGTCAAAAGAGAAACATCTCAAAGGGAAAGCTTCCATTGATCGAAACCTGTCGAAACAACTCCAGAAATCTCAAGTGCGTTTCTATACAGTTACGAGATTCTCTCTTTGTATGATGTAGTTGCATTAACAACGAAAAAAGACTGATGTGTACCATTCACATGACTTTCCCTACTTCTCTGTATCAAAATATTGTTAAAAAGCTTATTCTTCTATCTACTTCATGATAATCGAAATAAACATTAGCAGAAATTGTCCTTATTACTTGCTTCCTTTTAAGTAGAAGGGAAAACATCTAATGTGTTCCATTCACATGATGTCTTCTAGCTGTTATTAAAAACATTAATCTGTTATCTACATCATGCTACTGAAGATAAACATAAGCAGAATTAGTTTTATTACTAGCTTCCTTGTAAGTAGGAGGGAAATAAGAAAACGCATAGGCTTAAGTGATAGTCTCGTCCTTTAAAAGCCGGTCGCTATGTGAAACAATTGGAATTCCAATCTCTTTGCTTGCAAGGAATAAACAAACTAGAAACGAGAACAAAGATGTCTGACGTTTGAGAAAAGTTTAAGTGACTAAAATTGAAACGAATACTCGGGAATATCTGGAAAACCGTTTAATTGTATATGACAATTAATAAGATCTACATTTTTTGTGTAGTAAATTTCTGTATATCTCATACGGTTTGCCAGTTATACAAAATTCATCCAGAAGGAAGAGGTCAAGGGACGCTATTCCCAGAAAATACAAGATATACTTTTCGTTTGTCATAAACATAAGGTATTTTAATCAAAATCGTTAGAGCAATTTTTGAGAAAATAAACATTTTCGAAAAATGTTCCATTGAAAGTTAGTTTGGGTTGGGAGGGGGGATATTCTTGAAAATCTTCGTGTCGTATCTTTGGAAGGTACCTGACTAAAATACCAAGTTTGGTATTTAACGGTCTTTTCGTTTTTGAGCTATGCTGTCTAAAGACACACCCACCCATACAAACACACAGACACACACACAGATCTTTTTTTTTAAAACTGCTTTATTTTTGGATTCAGGGGGACTCAAAACTTGTTTTTCCGATGAAATTTCGTGCATTTTTTGGGTGCATTACAATACCTTCTCTATACACTATGTACATAGTACGTGTAGAGAGAGTAAACATCTGATGTATTACATTCACATAATTTCTTGTACCTATTTTCAACAAACTATTCTTCCATAAACTTTACGTTAAACGAGATAAATATTTGCTTTTTGTAAATAATATGCAATGACGTTATTACCTTGTACATTCAAAGACAATAATCTCAGGGGCTGTGATTTTGCTGAACACGTGAACGGGGTCCCACGACAATTTTCATTGGTGTCATTTTAGCACAACATACCAGGCGAATAAGAAAGTGCAATCCATCCCTTCTTCCTTCAACCCCCAACTCCCTCAGAACAGGTTGACTTGTATAAACAGTGTGTTAATTTAGTCGCGAATTACCTTGATATTAGAATTTCAGCATGTAGCGGAGAGAACATTTTGCTTCAGTTGTTTCACTAAATTCTTACGAGCTTAACACGCCACTCTTTATAGCGATACTTTTTTATTACTTTCTCTATACGCACTATGTACACAGTGTATAGAGAATGTATTGCACTCCACCAAAAAATTCGATACCGAGATTTCACCGGAAATATATGTTTTAGGGTCCCGTGTATCCAAAAGGAGCATTTCCAGAAAAAGGTTCGTGTGTGTGTGAACACGATAACTCAAAAAGGAAAAGTAGCTAAGATACCAAACTTGGTATTTAGGTTTAGTATCTTCCAGGGATGCGACACGAAGATTTTGAGAAAAATCCCTCCACTCCAAACTACTCTTTACATTGAACTTTTTTCGAAAATTTTGATTTTCTTAAAAATGGCTCAAACGATTTTGATTAAAATATCATATATTAAAAACATTTACTTAACAAATAATATGTATATCTTGAATTTTCTGGGAATAGCTTCTGAAGGCCTGTTTATTCTGGATGAATTTTGCTTAATTTGGCATAACTAGTAAACCGTAACAGATAGAATAGAAACTTACTGTACACAAAATTTAGGTCTTGTTAAAATACACAAGGTATATCATATACATTTTTCTCGTGGAGCTAACCATTTTCGAGGTATTCATTGTTATTAGTTTCAGTTGTAAAGTACAGGGTTACTACAAAAGAAATAGACAACTTCAACTGCATGTAAAACAAAAACTATTAGAGATAGCAACCTAATTATTTTGGAGGTATGTTGAGAAACTCTCAAAGTTTCGTTTGTTACTATTGGTAACGCTGTAGTGTTTTGTCTGTTGTTGCAGAAGCTGAAATGGCGGAAAATCCTGTGGAAAAGGCATACTGTGTGTTGGAATTTGCTTGAACGCAATCAGCAACTGTTGTCCAACGGCATTTTAGAACACGTTACCACAAAAATGAAATGATGCGCTCACAAAAACCAGCATCGTCTTCATCATGTCGCAACATGTCAATGCAAAAGTCACGCCGTATGACCTTATCTTCTTCACTCAGAAACTGCAACATCTGTAATCTGTAAGGCATCATGTGCAGTCGCTTCCGCAAGATTTTCCATATAGTTTGCTGTGGAATTTGTAATTGCATGCTTGCCCTAGATGTCGATTTCTGTGGGCTTCTTATGTAGGCAGAACGAACACGTTCAACGTTTTCTTCCGAAACTCTTGGTCTTCCCGAGCTCTTCCCTTTGCACACACATCCCGTTGTCTCGAATTTTCTATACCAGTCGTAGATTGACTGTCTAGTCGGTGGCATTTTGTGGTAACGTGTTCTAAAATGTCGGACAACAGTTGCTGATTGCGTTCTAGCAAATTCCAACACGCAATATGCCTTTTCCACAGGATTTTCCGCCATTTCAGCTTCTGCAACAACAAACAAAACACTACAGTGTTACCAATAGTAACAAACGAAACTTTGAGAGTTTCTCAACATAACTCCAAAATAATTAGGTTGCTATCTAATAGTTTTTGTATTACAGGCAGTTGAATTTGTCTATTTCTTTTGTAGTAACCCTGTACTTATACTTTTCCTAGACGGGAGAGTCCGTTTTTCTTTCGTGCTACTCCTGGCCAAGAAAAGAAGCGATTTATGATGACAATCGCATAACGACAGCTTTTAAAACATTTGACTATTGGTTTAGCCTAGTATATTCCCTTATTTTCTTCCTATTTATACGAGCTAAATAATAAGAACATTATGCTAATGAGTACCACGATTAGCAAGGTGCAGAAAGAACAAGAAGAATCTTATGTATGAAGTTTGTAGAACAGCTAGAGAAAGTCATGTGAGTGTAACACATCAGATTTTTATGAGTGTACTTGACAGACAATGTAAAAGTTTCTTTGTACACTATTATTCAAGATAAAAACTTATTAATGATGGCACATCTCCGTACAATAGAAAAACAATGAGCAATTTTGCTTTGAAAAAATAATAAGTATTTTAAAATTGAAACCAATAACAAGGAATATCTCGGAAATAGTTAACTCAAGGAAAAAAAATAAATAAATTGTCCAGTAAGTTTTGTGTACGGTTTACTAGTTATGCATATGTCATCAAGAATTAAGGGTTCTTCAGAGGCTAGGCGTAAAGAAAGATATACATTTTATTAGTCAACATATCTTTAATATACGCCATTTTAGTCAACATCGTTAGAGCTATTTTTGATAAAATCAACATTTTCGTAAACATTTCCATCTAAAGGAAATTGGAGTGCTGGGGATTTTCTTGTAAATCTTCGTATCGTATCTTTGGAAGATGCTGAACTTAAATATCAGGTTTTGTATTTAACTAACTTATCGTTCTTTTCAAAGATACAAGGATTCAAACATGTATTTCCAGTGAAATTTCGGTATCGAATTTTTGGGTGGAATGCAATACTTCCTCTTCCTAGGTACTATGCACGAAGCAGAGAAAGTGAAATTTTTGTCATCATTCCTAACACCGTTATTTTTTGAACCGACCTTTTAAGTGGGAAATGAAACAATTTAAATTAATGCGTGCCTAAAAGTAGTTTATATTATGCTGAAACAATATTGCAAGTTATCTCGGCAACGCACAGACAGCAGTGTTTGGAAGATGATAAGGGTTATGCGTTGAAAGCCATGCGTCATGTTCCCCAGCCTGAGAGTGATTTATGGCACTGCGCTTCTTGTTATAGCAGTAAACAGAGAACGGCTGGGTTCATGGATATTCTTAGGTGTGCGCAGAGGATCTCAGCGTTTTAAAACATGACAAAATACGCCATAAAACGCCTTGTGAAAAATCGATCATGTGGTAAGAGCATAAAGCGAAAACCCAGAATGAACAGGACTTGGAAGATATTCCCAAAAAATTAGGTATTTAGGGGGATTTTCATGAAAATCTTCCTGTTATATCCTTAGAAGATACTAAACTTAAATAGCAGTCTTTTCGTTTTTGAGCTATGCTGCCCACACGCACACATACATCCACACGAATCTTTTCCTAAAGATCTTTTTTTCGGAAAATGTTAGAAAAGATTAATTTTAAAACTTGAACCCAATAGTTTTTATTACAGATATATAATAAATCTATTAATATAATCAATATCCTATTTGCGCACCATTTTTATTTTCAACTCTCCTGCACGTATAAATAATAATCCCTTAAATAGGACACGAGTTGATGAAAAAAAATATAAATCAGCAAAACTAGTTTATGGTCTTGGGAACCTCAAATTATGTATTTCTGTAAAGAATTTTTGAGTGGAATACCAATACAGTCTCTATAGTAAAATATATTTAAAATACAAATTGGTGTAAAAGTAGTACCTACAGTTGGCCTACTTTGAATTACCATAAGAAAAAAGGGCTCCAAAATATTGGCAAAATAGACCTAAAGAAACCTGGCTTAAGTCCAATTGAGATTTCATTTGAGGAGAAAAATATCATGTGGGATTTGTAGTTTAAGGTTTAGTTAGTGTACTTTTCATCATAAACCATACGAAAAGTGCAGTTTTATTTATGGACGCTATTTAAATGCTGTGGTTCTTAGCGTTCCATTCTATTAAGGGCGTGAAAAAATCCATCGTCCTCCACCGGGTATGAAGTTAGTATGGCAACCATTACACCACGGAGGGCTACATCTTAAAATCCTTCGAAAATATGTTTAAAACTATTAACGGTTTACAGTAACCTCACCTATAGACTATGAGCTTGGAAGTTATTGCTTGAAATTTCACCGGAAACGTGTACGTTTTGAGAGAGAGTGAGTGAGAGTGAGAGAGAGAGCATACTTGTGTATGCAATAGGATTGCAAATGTCCCAGACAGTGTTGCCAAACTTGTATATTTTTTTCCGTGAAACCAACACCCAAAAATCGACAAATCCGTCAAAATTAGAAATTTCCGTATTTTGCTTGAGAACTAGAAATTAAATTAAAACTCAAGGTCAGCAATTTGGAGAGATTTCTTGGTTAGATATGAAATATTATCAAGGGATCTAATGACAATGACTAATTAAAACAATATAAGAGCATCTTCTGCAGTTGCACGTTCATACGTGTGTTTGATAGACTGAAACGGCAATTTTGACTGAAGTAAAAAAAGGTTCGGCTGCTTTTAAATGTTGCCTACTTCTTCATGCAGAAGTAAACATGATAAGCGCACATTCACATTGCGTTGGCAACATTTGATCTGCGCACTCCTAGGTTCCCCGGACACCTCTAACAACCAATCCTTCAATTGTTCATTATTTAACCATCCTTTTCTCAAATGTCTTACATAGCGCTTAGCCTTCTGTTCAATAAGACAATTAAACATGAAGAAAAAGTGCTCTAAAGTAATTGTTAAAGAGGCATCACAATGGAACACCGAATTAGCACTGCGTTCACTATGATGTATTCAGAATTCACATAGATTCATAAAGAAAAGCACGTTCAATGCATGGCTTCATTAAATGCAGTGTAATATTCCTATGCCAGAGCTATACACCTATATATAATCTTTATACTGCCTTTCAGGTACACAACGATTTATATCCGTGAGTTTTTGTGAAAACAAAGTCCATTAAAAATGTAATTTCTAATAATACCCGTCAAAAAATCCATCAACCGTCAAAATTAAATTTAGCCCGTCACACAGCTTGCAAATCCATCATTTCGACGAAAAATCCGTCAAGTTGGTAACCCTGCTGCCAAACGCTGGGGCACTTAGGGCCATTTGCGTCTCACGTGACCCCAGGAGGAAAGGGCCATTCTCATCGAAAATCAACCCTAGACCTAACGCAGACAGAGAAGCTTGCAGCCAACATATGTATAGGTTCATTTACGATGGTTATATTGATATTGACGTAGATATAACCGTAGTACGTTAACATAAAAGCTTGCAAACACCAAGCTTTTGTGAAAAAGTTAACATGCAACGAGGGATCAACCTATGAGAACACTGCTCGATGTGTTATAAAAATGGCTTCGCTTGATGATTCTCTCTCATTTCGCTTAGCAGTTTATGAAAATCTCCTTGGTTAATTCGTCTTTGATTAAGGGGATGAATCCACTATCATCTACAACAAGACGACCGTTCTTTAAAAAAATATATATATTTTTAATTTTATTAATGATCGATCAGCATTACATGCTTAACAGATCTTTGTGAATGTTAGAATATAAGTACATAATTAATAATATTTATGGAGAATCTAAAAAGTTCCTTTTAGCTATAAAATATGGATACAGAACTGCAAAGTGATATTGTAATAGTGAAGTGTAGTTAGTAATCGGAATCATGGGAGTAACTGAGTAGGAGATCCTGTGGTAGTCGTCTCTTCAGGCGAGTGGACTGGCGGGTGTGTTCGCCGAAGTACGTCCCAGTCCGGCAAGTTTAAGAAGAAGCGAGAGGCGATAAACTTCTCAACTGGAAGGAAATCAAATTCTTGATAAAGCTGCTGGTTCCTGACAAACCAAGGAGCATTGGTAGCGATTTTCAGGAAATATAAAACACTAACCAAATTTGTTATTCTAGTTTGCATGTATACGATTGCTGTCACGCTCTCACCTCTGCCAGCCATTTGCTATTCACTCGAAAGGCGCTGTTCACTTGTTTTAATTTCTGATTTGTTATTGCCTACATTTACGTTTGTCATTGAGAATACGCATGGTGCATTTAATTCTGCGTCTATATTCTATGTCAGTGCTTCTATGGTTAATTTTCAATTTGAATGGACATGAAGGGTTGAGGAGAGAACCCTAAGGGCGACCAGATCCAGATGACGGGCTCAAGCACAGACAGAGTCCCTAACGATAAGAAGATATAAGGTATAGTAACAGTAGACTAACAGTACTTGCAACATTGTAAGTCGCCATTGGGATTGTCATCTCAAAGTAATTTGAGGTCACATTGTGGTTTACCGGCAAACATACGAGTCAGTTGAGAAATTCAATGCTATGCCGGCATATTGCCATAGCTCAGTGGAAGAGCAACCGGCTAGAGACCGGGAGATCCTTTGTTCAAATCCCGGCTATGGCATTGCATTTTTCAATCTGACTCTTAGCTATCCAAGATAAAAGTTCTTATTTGGTAAGGATTGAACATGCTGAACTGATTGAAAATTAAGAAGCACTAAATTGAGTCCAACTGTAAAGAGATGAGGGCTCACACACTTTTCTCTTTTCAGGAAAAAGAAAACCCTGTGGAAGGCCAGCAAGATTCAAACTCGGGCCGTGCAGGCTTTAATAATGACACATATCGCAGGAACAGCCTGTATCGGGCGCTCCCATCACAATGTCCCATTTTATTGCAAGGGTATTATTATTCCGATGTGAGCCCCAGAGAGGGAAAATGTGTGCTGGACCTCGTCACATATAGAACGTAATGACACCAAACTGTTATAGCGCAGACATGTTTAATGAGGCAGGGTATCTAGTGCAGGGGGTTTAGCTGTCGACTGAAAGAGTTCAGGGCAAGCATTTTTGCCTTTTTTTACTTTCTCTATACGTGCTATGTATATAGTGTATAGAGAAGGTATTGCACTTCACCAAAAAATTCGATACCAAGATTTCACCGGAAATATATACTTTAGGGTCCTCTGTATCCAAAAAAAGTATTTTCAGAAAAAGGTCCGTGTGTGTGTCCGTGTGTCTATGAACACGATAACTCAAAAACGAAAAGTTGGTAAAATACCAGTATCTTCCAGGGATACAACACGAAGATTTTGAGAAAAATCCCCCCACCCCAAACTACCCTTTACATGGAACTTTTTTCGAAAATTTTGATTTTCTAAAAAATGGCTAACGATTTTGATTACAATATCGTATATTAAAGATATTTATTTACATGGTTAATAAAATGTACATTTTGAATTTTCTAGGAATAGCCTCTGAAGACTACTTTATTCTCGGTCAATTTTACGGAATTTTGCATAACTGCTAAACCCTAAGACAATGACAAAAACTTACCACACAACAAATATAGAGCACCTTAAAAAACACAATTTATGTTATGTAAATTTTTTTCGTGGAGTTGATTGTTTTTGAGATATTCCTTGTTGTTTTTCAGCTATAAAGACTTATACTTTTCTGATACAGGACTTTGTGAACTCGTGTCCATACAAACAAAGGAACTTCAGTCGCAGAGCAACCGGCTTTTGACTATCACTTTAACCTATGGTATCCCCTTATTTCGCTTCTACTAAGAAGGAAGCAGGTAATAAGACTATTTCTGCTAGTTTTTGCTCCATTAGATGAAGTAAATAGAATAATTTGTTGCAGTGATATAGAGAAAGTCATGTGAATGGAACTCTACACACACATTACAACAGTTCTTGTATTATAATTTCTCCCTCACCTAAAATAGTCTTAAGTATAGGTCAGACGTGGGAGGCAATGCTCTCTATCCCTCCTTTACTCACACCACTATTCTCCATTTTGTTTACCTTTGACACTGTGCTACGAGCTGTAACGAGTATTGGAAGTACGTAATAATTCCTAACACCAGTACTGAATATACAAGCATGACACAGCCTAAACTTAACTTTTCCTAGACATGTGCGCATTTTCTGAATTTAAATAGCATGGAGGGCGCATAATTTCCTTGTTTGTGAATTGCTATTTACAATAATGAAGATACAAGATGGGAGATGAAGTGTAAATAATTTTGGCAGCAACCATAACACGTAAATATATCTCATTTTGTCCGTTCACTAATGGCATTGTCATAAATGAATCACAAATTTCACGGTGAAATCCTTTGTTTATATACATCATGCAATGGACAGCTCTTGCGTTTAGTACAGTCAAATACATTGAAAATCTGATGTGTTCCATTCACATGACTTTCTCTTCATCTCTGTAACAAATTATTGTTAAAATGCTTATGCTTCTATTTACTTCATGCTAATTGAGAAAAAATTAGCAGAAATCGTCTTATTACTTGCTTCCTTGTAAGTAGAAGCGAAATAAGGGAGTACCATAGGTTAAAGTGATAGTCAAAAGCTGGTTGCTATGTGACTAAACCTTTGTTTGTATGGAGTTGACAAATTCCCGCATGAGAAAAGTACCTATGATTTTTAAAGCTGAAACCAAAAGCAAGGAATATCTAAAAAACGACCAACTCGACGAAAAAAAAATGTATATAACATACATTGTGTGTTCTAATGCGCTCTACATTTTTTTGAATGGTAAGTTTTTTTCTATCTCTTACGGTTTAGCAGTTATGCAAAATTCCATAAAATTCATCCAGAATAAAGTAGTCTTCAGAGGCTACTCCCAGAAAATTCAAGATATACATGTTACTTGTCAGGTAAACCATCTTTAATATACGATATTTTAATCAGAATCGTTAGAGCCATTTTTGAGAAAATTAAAATTTTCGAAAAAGTTTCATGTAAAGGGTAGTTGGGGGTGGGGGATTGTCTTTAAAATCTTCGTGTCGCATCCTTGCAAGATACCTAACTTAAATACCAAATTTGGTACTTAACGGCCTTTTCGTTTTTGAGCTGTGCTGTCCACACACACACACACACACACACACACACACACACACACACACACACGGCCATTTTCCAGAAATGCATTTTTTTTGGATTCAGGGGGACCCAAAACATGTATTTCCAGTGAATTCTCGGTATAGAATTTTTGGGTGCATTACATACCTTCTCTGTACACTATGTACATAGTACGTGTAGAGAAAGTAAAAATGCTTTAGGAATGGTTTTGATGCTCGGTACATTTTGGGTATATTGAGCTTTAATTTACAGCAACTTACTTTGTAGTAATAACATGATTCTACAAATGGGTGTAATGTAAGAGTTAAAATTAATAGTCAGATATAAAACCAATTTGCTTCGTCTCTTTTCCCTTTCCTCAGAAAATTACGCAAAATTTAGCAGTTTCACTTTTCGAATGATGGCAATCTGTGTCTTGATTCTTTACTCAACAACTACTGATAATCAAATTAAGATAAGATTAATAATGTCAATACACACAAATCATCATAACATTTAGTTATCTACAGCTATTGAAGCAGCAAGGGTTAAAATTGCAATAATTGGATTCATTAAATTGTCTTATAAAATACTCCAGAACGATTAACTCAATTATTTCATTGAATCCTCCTGGATTAGTATCAGCTTTTGCTCCAATACTACGAATTGTTCATGAATGAATTACATTAAAAGTCAAACGATAGTGTGTCGAGAAAGTTATATGAATGTACGTTTATATTCTTATAGCAATAGTTTCTTGGGATTAAATGGGCTTTATATCCAAGATGGACTTGCGTTAGTTCATGTGAAAATGGTCCTAAAACATTACTAATTTTGTGATTATTTGGCAAAAACAGCCAAATTTCAGATTTTAGGATTCATGGGAGTATTAATTTCTCTAGCACGCATATACAATATGCATAGATAAGGTAATGTATTCCATCTAAGAATTGGATACCTAGATTTTACTGGAAATACATGTTTTGAGGACCCCTGAATCCAAAGCAATATTAAGTTTTAAAAAGTCCACGAGCGCGTCTTTGAACAGCGTAACTCAAAAACGAAAAAGTCGGTTAAATACCGAACTAGGTATTTTTTAAATTCAGTATCTTCAAAAGATGCGGCACGTAGATTTTCAGGAAAATCCTCCCACCCTTAACTACCCTTTTTCGAAAGTTTTTATTTTTTCAAAAATGGCTCTAACGATTTTGATTAAAATACCATACGTTTAAGATACTTGTATGACAAACATATAATTGGTAAAACGTAAGAGGTACGCAACAAACTTGCCACATAAAAAGGTTATATCTCGTTAAAGCACACAAGTTATATCATACACATTTTTAATTTTGTTGTAGATTAAATCGTTTCTGAGATATTCTTTTTCATGGTTTTTAAACCTCTTTAACTTTTCTAAAAATGGAGTTCATTACTAGATTTCTCCGTTTCTTTTACTCCTAGAAAGGAAAGAAAACCAAATTTTAATTGTTTTACAAAGCGTTTCGCTTTTAAAAGCTTTGGCTATCGCTTTAGCCTAGTGCATTCCCGTATTTCCCTTCTACTTACAAGGAAGAAAGTAATAATACCATTTATTGTTTATCTCGATTAGCACGACGTCTTTAAAAAATATCTCTTACAAGAAAAGTTTATTGTGGAACAGGTAGAGAAAATCATGTGAATAGATCACATTAGATTTTTTTAGAGTCTGATTATAGTTGGCATAATAAGTAATGCCTGTATTTTAAATAACTAAATGCCCTATAAAGCATAGCAATAAAGCAGTGATGGTATTTCTGCTCTAAATGCAATATTCTTATAGGGTCTCTCGGGAGGAATTCGACGAGGATGATCGGCTGGCTGTCAACATGAAATGAAACTTCAACAGAAATCCGAAACCAACGGGACGGAAAAGTCATAAAAATTCCAGGTTTTTCTTTCTTTAAAGGCGGCGAATATGTCAAAAGCTGATACGTACAGGATGAGGGGTCGGAAGGGGGAACGTCGTAGTTGCCATAGTGATGCAAGGACTGGGTACGACATGTCGAAAACAAAAGACCCCCAACCGTAGGAAAAATTAGATGAAGGGGGGAAAAGAAAAACGAATTCAGAACGAAGGCTAAAAAAATAAAGAAAAATAAAACAGCCGAAGCAAATCTGTTGACCAGATCGGATCTGTATGGGGATTGTATAATTATTTTTCTAAGCCTACTTTATTTTCTGTACCACTTACTGCTGACAGAGGATATACTGTATTCCACACAATTTTATAATCGAGACTTTTACTGCCATTAAACGCAGAGGATCTCTGAAAAAATGTCGAAAACATGTGTGCGTGCGCATGTGAACAGCATAAATACAATCTGATGTGTTACACTCACATGACTTTCTCTAGCTGCTCTACAAACCTCCTACAAACTATTCTTCTTCTTTGTACACAATGGTAATCGAGATAAATATTAGCAGAATGTTATTACCTAATTCCTAATAAGTAGAAGAGAATATGGGAATGCGCTATAGTAAAATTATTGTCAAATGTTTTAGAAGCTATCGTTAAGCAATTGTCATTGCAAATCACTTCTTTGCTTGGCCAGGAGTAGAACAAAAGACACTTCCTGTCTGAGAAAAGTTGAGGCACTTCACAATTGAAACCAATAACAAGGAATATCTCAGAAACGGTTACCTCCACAACAAAAACGTAAAGGTCATAAAGTGTGTATTTTGTCGTCATGTATATTTTTTGTGTAGTGAGGTTTTTTCTATCTCTTATGGTTTAGCAGTTAAGCAAAATTCATCCAGAATAAAGAGGTCTTAAGAGGCTATTCCCCAAAAATTCGAGATATACATTTTATTTCGGACATAAATAGTTTTAATATACGGGATTTTAATCAAAATCGTTAGAGCCATTTTTAAGAAAATCAAAATTTTCAAAATTTTTTCCACGTAAAGAGTAGTTTTTAGTAGGGGGATTTTTTTCGAAAAATCTTTGTGTCGCATCCTTGGAAGATACTAAACCTTATTACCGAGTTTGGTATTTAACAGTCTTTTCAATTTTGGGCTATGCTGTCCCCACACACCCACACCCCCACTCCCACTCCCACCCCACTCCCAGACCCACACCCTGACATTTTTTTTGAAAATGCTTTTTTCGGACTCAGGGGACCCCAAAACGAATATTTCCGGTGAAATCTTGGTATCGATTTTTGGGTGCATTACAATACCTTCTCTATCCCTACGTACATTGTACATATGGGGCTAGAGAAAGTAAAAAAAAAAAATGAATAGTTGGATAAAAGTCATTCTTGGTATTTATGTTCAGTACTTTCCAAGGTTGCAACACGAACATCTTTCGAAAAATACATGAAAACATTTCTCTTTCTTAGAGCAATTTCTGAAAAATCCTAGAGATTGAAATACAATGCGCTTAACATTTTTTCACGACAAAATTTATATATTATTTTGGAGGTATGTTGAGAAACTCAAAGTTTTGTTTGTTAGTATTGGTAACGCTGTAGTGTTTTGTTTGTTGTTGCAGAAGCTGAAATGGCGGAAAATCCTGTGGAAAAGGCATATTGCGTGTTGGAATTGCTAGAACGCAATCAGCAACTGTTGTCCAACGGCATTTTAGAACACGTTACCACAAAACGCCACCGACTACACAGTCAATCTACGACTGGTATAGAAAATTCGAGACAACGGGATGTTTGTGCAAAGGGAAGAGCTCGGGAAGACCAAGAGTTTCGGAAGAAAACGCTGAACGTGTTCGTTCTGCCTACATAAGAAGCCCACAGAAATCGACATCTAGGGCAAGCATGCAATTACAAATTCCACAGCAAACTGTATGGAAAATCTTGCGGAAGCGACTGCACATGATGCCTTACAGATTACAGATGTTGCAGTTTCTGAGTGAAGAAAATAAGGTCATACGGCGTGACTTTTGCATCGACATGTTGCGACATGATGAGGACGATGCTGGTTTTTTGTGAGCGCATCATTTCATTTTTGTGGTAACGTGTTCTAAAATGTCGTTGGACAACAGTTGCTGATTGCGTTCAAGCAAATTCCAACACGCAATATGCCTTTTCCACAGGATTTTCCGCCATTTCAGCTTCTGCAACAACAAACAAAACACTACAGCGTTACCAATAGTAACAAACAAAACTTTGAGAGTTTCTCAATATACCTCCAAAATACTTAGGTTGCTACCTCTAATAGTTTTTGTTTTACAGGCAGTCGAAGTTGTCTATTTCTTTTGTAGTAACCCTGTATATATGTCTCTTTGAAATCCACTTTATGTGATTAAATTTTGTACTTCTTATGTAACTAGGAAGCAATTAGTAGTACACAAAAACTTAGTGTACTACTAAATGTATAACTCTCTAGAAAACCATTTCTTTTAAACATTTTTTTATGCATTACACATTTCAGAGAGATATTTTATTATTGGGTTGAAATTTGACACTTTCTTATTCTTAATTTGTTTATTACGAACCTAGTAGGCAAGATAGTCGTTTCGTCCAAAAGTTTAGATATGGAGCTTTTACTGGAATGTTTTGAACTCCTATGAATAAACAACTTTTTTTTGGGGGAGGGAAGCATGTTTGAGAAAACCGCAATACCAAAATATGTTCCATTCACATGACTTTCTCCATGTGTTCTGCAAACATACCATTTTTACAAAAGATTATTCTTTTATCTATATTATGCTTATCAAGATAAACATTACCAGAGATGTTATTGCTTTGTTCCTCTAGTTATATATTTTAAAAGCTGCAGGTAAAATTCGGTTCCCTGGAACATGGTTACTTCTACAAATAAATCTGATGTAATGCATTCAAATGACTTACTCTGGCTATTTAGAAACAAATTATTGTTACAAAGCTTTTTCTTCTAATTCATGCTTCTCGAAATAAACTTAATTAATCACATCCCTGTAAGTAAAAGGGAAATAAGAGATTACACTAGGCGAAAGCGATAAGTCAAATCTTTTAAAAGCTATTTGTATGCGGCTCTCTTCGAAAACCAGCAATAAAATAAAATAAAATAAATATGAAAGGAATGATGACTTCTCATTGAGAAAAGTGTAAGTATTTTAAAATTGAATAAAAATCAGGAATGTCTCGGAAGTAGTTAGCTTCACGAGAAAAAGTAATAGGACATAAATTGAGTTAGTCATTTTTGAGAAAATCAGAATTTTCGAAAAATTTTCCATGTAAGGGGTAGTTTAAGGAGGCAGGATTTTATGAAAAATCTCGTGTAGCATTCTTGGTAGATGCTGAACTTAAATGCAGTGTTTGGTATTTAACGAATTCTTTGTTTACGAGTTATGTTGTTCGCGGGCGCGCACAGGCACACGGATTCTTATTCCAAAAACGCCTTCCTTTTTATGGATTCAGGGGACCCTAAGACATGCATTTCTGGAATAAACTCAGGATCTTACTTTTGGATGGAATGCAATACCTTCTCTATACGTACACAGTACATTAATATTCGGTAGGCAAAGTAAATTGTCTGATGTGTTCCATATACATGACTTTCTCCACATCTATGTAACAAATTATTGTAAAAAAGCTTAATTTGTCTCCCTTCATTTGGGTTCGAGTCCCGCCTTGGGCATGGGTGTTTGTATGTTAATAAATGTTTTATATGTGTATATTAGAAGCAACAAGCAAACACGGTAATCAAATAGAAAAAGAAAGGAAATGTTGGGAAAATAGAAAAAGGAGGAAAAATAAAAAAAGCGGTTGCTATGTGTAGCCAAGAGTTGACAAGTTACGCATGAGAATAGTTATTTAAAAACTGAAGCTAATAACAAGAATATCTCGTGAATGGTTAATCCCACGAAAAGGCGTTTATGGTAAAATTGTGTGTTTTAACGAGATCTACATTTTTACGTACTAAGTTTTTGTCTATTTATTACGGTTTACCAGTTGTACAAGGGTCATCAAGAATGAAGAGGTTTTTAGGGGCTATTCGCGGAAAATTGGATATATATACATATATTATATATCTTTAATTGGGGATATTTTAATAAAAATGATGTCTTTTTTGAGAAAATAAACATTTTGAAATAGTTTCCCATGTAAATCGTATTTTGAGGTGGGGAGTATATTGTCACATTCTTGCAAAATGATGAAGTTAAATATCAAGTTTGGTATTCAACCGACTTCTCGGTTTTGAATTATCGTTTTCACGGACACACACACACATACGCAAACACGCGAATGTTTCTCTAAAATATTGTTAGTTTCTCTATACGTACTATGTACATAGTGTATAGAGGAGGTATTGCATTGCATCCAAAAATTCGATACCCAGATTTCACCGCAAATCCATGTTTTGGGACCACCTGAATCCAAAAAAAAAGCATTTTTAGAAAAATGTCCGTGTGTGTGTCTGTCTGTCTGTGTGTATGTGTGCGTCTATGGGCAGCATAGCTCAAAAACTTGGTATTTAAGTTCAATATCTTCCAAGGATGCGATACGAAGATTTTCAAGAAAATCCCCCCACCCCCACTACCCTTCACATGGAAAAATTTTCGAAAATTTTGATTTTCTAAAAAAGGCTCTAACGATTTTGATTAAAATATCATATTAAAGATATATACTTGACAAATAATATGTATAACTTGAATATTCTGGGAATAGCCTTGAAAACTACTTTATTCTGGATGAATTTTACGGCATTTTGTGTAACTAGTAAACCGTAAGAGATAGACAAAAAACTTGCCAAACAAAAATGTAGAGAACATTAAAGCACACATTTATGTTATATACATTTTTTTCGTGGAGTTGATCGTTTTTTTACATATTCCTTGGTTTTTGTTTCAGTCTTAAAAACTTATACTTTTCTCATGCAGGAATTTGTCAACTTCTGTCCATGCAAACAAAGGAACTTCAGTCACATAGCAACCATCTTTTGCTTCACTTTAACCTAGTTACTCCCTTATTTCACTTCTACTTACAGGGAAGCAAGTAATAAGACTATTTCTGCTAGTTTTTTCTCACTTAGCATGAAGTAAATAGAAGCATAAACTTTTTAACAATTTGTTGCACAGATATAGAGAAAGTCATGTGAATGGAACACATAAGATTTTTTATTTGGGGACTCAAAAACGTGTATTAACAGTGAAATCTCGGTAACGAATGCCATACCTTCTCTAATTGTGCCCTAAGTACTATGAGAAAAAGCAAAAAATGTGCACGCTCCTGTATGCGACTAGCATAACTCAAAAACGTACAAGTCATTCCTGTGTAGCTTCACGTCCTTTAACCTGGTTGGTCATGTCGGACGATGAATGAAATTGATAAAATGGTGCTCAAATGATCTCGGGGTCCATGGAGCTCAAAGTTTCTTAACATTCTTCTTCTCAGGATAAGGGAAACCTCGGAGGAAAAAAACAAAAAAAAAACAAAACAATTCCTGTAACTCGCGACCTGCAAACATGTTACCACCACACCACACAGGTGCTCCAAAAGGTATTCTTTTATTTAAGTTCAGCAACTTCTAAGGATGCAAGGATGCAAGACGAATACTTAGGAGAAAATCCACCATTCAATAGTACCATTTACATGAAAAAAATTCGCTTTTTACAGAAATTTTTAAAAACTCTGAAAAATTAATATACGATACATTTAAAATATTTATGTACAGTATAACGTTTATGCACAGTATATTCTGAGCATAACCTTTAATGCTCACTTGAGTTGCTTATATTTTGTACATTTTGTATGCCTATCAAGTCATACATAATACTTAGAGAAAGTAAAATTATTTCCTTTATTATACATCAGAGAAGCAGACAGAGAAATGGAAATGGGCATATATTTATGTACGCTCTTTAGCTCCAGTTTTTCTCAGCGTCCCATTCTATGTTGGGCGTGAAACACTACTTAATTTTTCTCAGAGGGCCCTTTATCAGGCTTGAGGCCAATGGCTTTACTTCATTACCGAAGAAAGCAATGCTAAGGATTTTTACGCAAAAAAAAAAAAAAAAATCGCCCTCCGCCGGGTTTGAACCCGCGATTTTGAGTACAGAGAGAGATAGTGGGTAGAGTTGTGAGAATGTCAAGGATAATTTTTGTGTGGTCCCATACGTATATCGTTGTTTAAAAACCCTGACCATTCAGTTTTGGGTGCAGTTGTGCGATGATACAGCAAGAGGAGGTGGGTTAGAAGACCGAAGCCTCTCTAAATCAGTTCCATTTGTATGAAGATGATTAAGAGGAAATTACAGGTGTGCCTAATAGTGCCGCAAGTGAGATACGGTGTAATCATGCATTCCACCTGTGATCTCCAACAGTGCAATTGTCACTACAAAGGTGTTCCAAGTAGGCTGGCATTTATACATCAACAAAGATTACAATGGATCTCTAATAATGTTCTTGATTAATCGGAGCTGTGCCAGGGTGAAGCAGCAGCAGTGACAGGTGTCAGGAATGTGTCACAGCACAGCTTAGTGTCAGACAGGTTGCTTTACTGCTCAAGGCGGTCAGCAAACCCAATACTGCCAGCCAGTCCTGGATTCTGGATTTTTTTCAGAACCTCTATTGTTAATAGGGACGCTTAGGTTATAGTGTGCAAGTGTAGGTTGTATGGAGGGTGTGTTGAAGTAACATTTTTACTTTCTCTACACATACTATCTACATATAGTTCAGAAATGTACCGAAATTTCACTGGATATACCCAATAAAAACCATTATTATAAAAATGGTTTTTTATGTTTAACGCCCGCTTTTACTGCTCTGGCACCGCAAGCGATGTCACTGATGACACATGAAGATGGAGCGACTTGGGATGGCGGGGGAAAACCCGCCCCTGCGCAGCTTTGTCCACCATAAATCTCACATGCAGTCGCTTGGGATCGAAAAGTACATGTGCGCGCACGCCGGTGTGGGGTCTATGAACATGATAACTCAAAAACGAAAAGTCGGTAAAATGCCAAACTTAGTATTTAAGTTTAGTATCTTCCAGGGATGCAACACTAAGATTTTGAGAAAAATCCCCCATCCCAAACTACTCTTTACATAGAAAAAAATTCAAAAATGTTGATTTTCTCAAAAATGGCTGTATCGATTTTGATTAAAATACCGTATATTAAAAATATTTACACAAAAAATATAGTGTTTGTATTGAATTTTCTGGGAATAGCATGTGAAGAACTGTTACTATGGATGGGATGGGGGGATTTTTCTCAAAATCTCCTTGTCGCATCCCTGGGAGATATTAAACTTAAATACCAAGTTTTGTATTTTAGTGACTTTTCGAGCTATCGTCGTGACACGTGGACACAAGGACCTTTTTCTAAAAAAAAAAGTCGATACAGGCTGCCCTAAAACGACTAATTCCGGTGAAATCTCGGTGTCGAAATTTTGGGTGGAATGTAATATGTTCATAGAATGTGTAGAGAAAGTAAAACTAAAGATTTAAAAGAGTAAATACGAAAATAAAAGGACAAAGGTATTCAAATACAGCAACTTAAACTTAAAACACAGAACAAAACGTATTCAGATACATTAATGCGCCCTATTGTAGTAGATAAATACACTTAAGAGAAATATATGCACATAATACTAACACCACAACACAAGAAGAAAAGAATGACTTAAAATATATGTATGTAAAACATTATAATCACTCTTGTTCATCTCTTATCGCCCCCTCCCCTCTTCTCTAATATAAGCCTTCTCAGATCTCAGCTGTCTTGCCTTTAAGTATATATTTACCTAGGCCGTCCGCGTCTTGCGTGCCTGCCAGTAGCGTCCAACATGCTTCTAACTCTACATTCGCGGTGATAAAGGATCACGGTATGAATACTTTTCACTCCATTCCTCCGTATCTCTACATCTTGCCAAGATGTGGCTCCACGAATCTTCCTCCTCACAAATGAGGCAGATTCTCATACCATTCTTGTCAGTAATTTTTATCATCTGCCATGCTCCTAGTCTAATCCACGCGAGCCCCTCTGTAATGAGTTTGGTACCTTGAGTGCACGTTTAGGTAGTATGGAGAGTGTGTTGAAGTAGCATTTTTACTTTCTCTATACGTACTATGTACATAGTGCATAGAGAAGGCATTGCACTCCACCCGAAAATTTGATAGCGAGATTTCACCGGAAATATATCTTTAGGGTCCCCTGATTCCTAAAAGCATTTTCAGAAAAAGGTCCGTGTGGATGTGTGTGTCCGTGAACACGATAACTCAAAAACGAAAAGTCGGTAAAACACCAAAGTTGGTATTTAAGTTTAGTATCTTTCAGGGATGCGACACGATGGTTTTGAGAAAAATCCCCCACCCCAAACTACCCTTTACATGGAACTTTTTCCGAAAAATTTGATTTTCTCAAAAATGGCTCTAACGATTTTGATTAAAATATCGTATATTAAAGATATTTACCTGACAAATAAAATATGGTACTCCGTTATTTCGCTTATGTCACATACATTTTATTTTTGTAGAACCAACCGTTTCCGAGATATTGCTTAAATACTTAAAATTTTCTCCAGCGCAGTCTATGCATTTCTTAACTCTTCTTATACTCCTAGTAAAGAGAACTAAATGTCAATGACAGTCGCACAGCGACGGGTTTTAAAACATATGACTGTCGCATTAGCTTAGTATATTCCCTTATTGCCCTCCTACTTACAAAGAACTAATTAATAAGACAACTTCTGATTATCTTGTTAGAATTATGTAGATAAAAGAATATTTTTTTTTAAGAATAGATTACAGAACAGATCGAGAGAGTTCAAATTAAACTATAATTTCTAAATATAGTTTTACCTCTTTCATGGGAAATTATAGGAATAGATATTATTTTTATAATAAGTGGTAAACAAATAAAATGAGTTAAATTATTTAATTTAATAATCTTATCTCAAAAACTGTAAAAGCTATTAATTATAAATGGATTACTGAATATGGATTACTGATTACTTTCTCTACACGTACTATTTACATAGTGTATATGGAAGGTATTTTAATGCACCCAAAAATACCGAGATTTCACCGGAAATATACGTTTTGGGTCCCGCTGAATCAAAAAAAAAAAAAAAAAAAATTCAGGAAAAAGGTGTGCGCGCGTGTATGCATGTGTGTCTGTAGACAGCATAGCTCAAAAAACGAAAAGACCGTTAAGTACCAAACTTGGTATTTAACTTTGGTATCTTCCAAGGATGCGACACGAAGATTTGCAAGAAAATCCCCCCACCCCCAACTACTCTTTACATGGAACTTTTGTCGCCCTCCGTGGTGTAATAGTTGCCATGCTAACTTCATATACCCAAGGTCACGGGTTCAAACCCGGCGGAGGACGATGCATTTTTTCGGGTGTAGAAATCCTTAGCATGGCTTCCTTCGGAAGGGAAGTAAAGCTGTTGGTCCCGTGTCGTAGATTTACGGCACGTAAAAGAACCTCAAACCTAATAGAGAGGCCTCTGAGCAAAATTAAGCGGTCTTTCACACCCAATTTAGAATGGGATGCTGAGAACCACAGTTGTTAAAGAGCGTCCATAAATAACACGCATTTATTTACATGGAAATTTCTTCGAAAATTTTGATTTTCTCAAAAAGGCTGTAATGATTTTGATTAAAATGTCGTATATTAAAGATATTTACCTCAAAAATAAAATGTATATTCTGAATTTTCTGGGAATAGCCTCTGAAGACTACTTTATTCTGGATGAATTTTGCGGAATTTTGCACAACAGACACACCGTAAAGAGATAGACAAAAACTTACTTCACAAAAAATTAAGAGCTGTTAAAAAACCCAATTTATGTAATATGCATTTTTAACCTGTAGTTGACCGTTTTTGAGATATTTCTCATTATTGGTTTCGGTTATATGTACGTATACTTTATCCCACACGGGAATTTAACAACTCCTGGCCATACAAACAAAGGTACTTGAATGGCATAGAAACCAGCTTTTAGAACATTTTGATATTGTTTTAGCCTATGTTACTCCCTTATTTCTCTCCTATTCATAAGGAACTAAGTAATAAGACAATTTCCGATAATCTTTATCCTTATTAGCATGATGGAGAAAAAAGGAATAATCTTTTGAAAGAATGGAGAACATACAGAAAAATCTGATGCGTTACATTCACATTACTTTCTCTATATCTCTGTAAATTATTAATGTTAATACGCCTATCTTTTATTTATTTCATGCTAATCGAGAAAAATGAGCAGAAATAGTCTTATTGTAAGTAGAAGCGAAATAAGGGAGTACCATAGGTTAAAGTGAAAGCCAAAAGCTGGTTGCTATGTGACTGATGTTCCTTTGTTTGTATAGACAGGAGTTGACAAATTCCTGAATGAGAAAAGTATGTTTTTCAAAGCTGAAACCAAGAAAAAGGAATATCTCAAAAACGATCAACTCCACGTAAAAAAATGTATATAACATAAACTGTGTGTTTTAACGTGCTCTACATTTTTTGCGAGTTAAGTTTTTGTCCATCCCTTACGGTTTAGTAGTTATGAAAAATTCATCCTGAATAAAGTAGTCTTCAGAGGCTATTCCCAGAAAATTCAAAATATACAATTTATTTGTGAGGTAAATAACTTTAATATACGATAATTTAATCAAAATCGTTAGCCATTTTTTAGAAAATCTAAATTTTCGAAAAAAGTTCCATGTAAAGGGTAGTTTGGGGTGACTGGATTTTTCTCAAAATCTTCGTGTCGCATCCCTGGAAGATAACTCCATGGCACGACAGCTCACGTGGAACCTTGGCCTACCGCCCGGCCGCTGCGTCCCCCTCGGTCTATTACAGACGTCATGGATGGGGTGCAGTATTGGAGGGTGAGACGTGGTCAGCGCCTCGAGCCCCTCCCGGCCGGTTAATGCGGTCCTCACGACCTGGAGCCGCTACTTCTCCATCAAGTAGCTCAATTGGCCCCCCAGGGACCTCACGAGGCTGAGTGCACCCCGGTCCAGGTCTCCCTGCGGGGGAAAAATCCCCACGCCGGTACAGGGGATCGAACCCAGGTCTCCCGCTTGGTAGGCAGCTGCGCTACCACCGCGCTAAGGAGACGACCATCCCTGGAAGATACTAAACTTAAATACCAATTTTGGTATTTTACCGACTTTTCGTTTTTGAGTTATCGTGTTCACAGACACACTGACACACGGACACACAGACACACACATGGACCTTTTTCTTAAAATCCTTTTTTTGGATACAGGGAACCCTAAAACATATATTTCCGGTGAAATCTTGGTATCGATTTTGTTGGTGGAGTGCAATACATTCTCTATATACTATGTACATAGTGCCTATAGAGAAAGTAAAAGGTTATGTAAATTGGCACACATTAAGTTTTCATATCAGAATGCAAAACGTAAGCAGGACAGGAAATAGAATAATACACAAAATTGCGCCGTTAACATTTACCAGAGCAAGTTATTTTTCAAGGTCGCTCTATGCTTATATTGATGAAAGAAGGAAGGCATCTCCGACGCTATCTGCTTTCTTGATCTACTACTCCAGAAAGACGCAGATTGCACCTTCAATAGAAGACCCCTTATCCATCTTAATTTCTTCTTCAGACATAGCTGCCTCTCCAATTAGCGACCTTCCTTTGGTTCCAGGGTAGTAGGAGGGGGGTGGAATGAGGAACAAATGCTTCCATGGCTGTCCTACTTGGGGTAGAAATGTGCTATAATATAACCACTGCGGGGGTGGTTAGTTATTTTTACTCTAGTTCTCAAGAACAAAATATGACACACGGTTTAGAAGCCTTTAACTGCTTTCCCTTGAAAATTTGGGTGAAAAAAGTAATGATGTCGGAAAAGAATGTCGCATCTGTCCCCGGATCTCGCACGCTACCTGCTTTCTTTGTAAACGTCGTCATTTCCAAAAAGAAAGCCACAAGCTGAAGCTCCCAGCATTAAATAGGTTTCCATGGCTTAGCAATTTAATGCAGCGCAGCAAAGGGACATAAAAAGTAAACATTTAATTAAATACGTACGAGATAGAAATGTTCTGTATTTAAACGACATACCCGTAATTGCGAACGATGTTTATACGCTCTACAGAACTCTTTAATTTTGTGGAGAGAAAATAGGAAATATAAACTACATTAAGTACAAAAAACATCTTTCTGAAATGGGAGACTAGGTATCTCTGGGGGGTGGCAGAATGTGGAACAAATTATGAAAACACGAAACTCACAGGTTTTTTTTTTTTTTTTTTTTTTTTTTTTTTTTCGTGATTTTCTTTCGTTGCCAAGGCCTATATCAGCTTAGATATTTAATACTGCGACCCAAAGTTCCATCTTAACTCTAAAACTGGGGAGCCTAACCTCTGTTCTTATGAGCTAGTGACGTCACCTGGTCCGTTACCCCGCCTCAATCGTTTTGTGCATGGCCAGGCAGGAAGCATTTCTCCTTCATTCAGTGGCGTTTAACCGAGTTCGACTCTAGACACAACGGCAGGTTTCAAGCGAACCAAATATTTCATATTCCAGAAAGAACGAGAGGAAGAATATTTTTTCTTGTACAGGAAATGTCTTATTTGCAAGCATCACTTATCTTGGGGTTCCCGATATAATATTAAGCGACACTTTGAAAAATACCATTATGCTGATTATAGCAAATATATTTTATCAGGTACACAATCAGTACTGACTTGAATTTGAATATTTCAGCTAGCTTGTAAATAATTTCACTTGTAGATGAAGAAAGAATACAGATATTAAAATATATTGAAACACCAACTTCAGACGAACTTCATCCTCGAAATTTTTTCATGGGGTTGATACTTTTAGAGATAATCCCGGTTTTTGGTTTCAGCTTTGAAAAACTTATACTTTTCTCATACAGGAATTTGTATGTCCCTGTTCATACAAACAAAGGAACATCAGTCACATAGTAACCAGCTTTTGGCTTTCACTTTAACCTATGGTACTCCTTTATTTCACTTCTACTTACATGGAAGCAAGTAATAAGACCATTTCTGCTAAGTTTTTCTCGATTAGCAGGAAGTAAATAAAAGCATTAGCTTTTTAATTATAATAATTTGTTGTAGAGGTGTAGAGAAAGGTATGTGAATAGAACAAATCAGATTTTTTGTCACGGTTTCGATTCCCGGTTGGGGAGGAGGGAATTTTTCTTTAGCCAGAATTATTCCCAATCCCCCATAGACTCTAGAAGTATGAATGGGAGAGAATATCTCTTGTGTGCTTGAGGAAAATAATACGATTTAAACTCAATGTACAGACAACGAGTTATTTCAAGTGCAAAGCCCCGATATGACCTTAGATGTTAAAGGGGGCTATATAAATGAAAAAAAAAAAAAAACTTCGAACAAAATATTCTTCTTGTTTCTAATCCATGCTAATTAAGATAAGTATTGGAAAACTCATCCTATTACTCAGTTCCTTGTGAAGTAGAAGGAACCTAACGGCATATACCATGTAAAGCGATTTTCATATGTTTTAAAAACTGTCGCAACGCGATTGTCATTACAATTCGCTTCCTTGCTTGGCCATATGTGAAACAAAACAAACATAGACGCTTTCCTATTGGGGAAAAGTGTAAGTGTTTGGAACTTGGAACCAATAATAAGGAATAGCTCGGAAAGGTTAACTATACGAAAAAAACACTTAAGGCATAAATTACTTGTTATAACATGAACTTCTATCTTTGTGCAGTAAGTTTCTGTCTATTACGATGTACCAGTTATACAAAAGTCATGCAGAATGCAGGGGTCTTCAGAAGCTATTCCCAGAAAATTCAAGATATGCTTTTCTTTTGACATGAAAATATCTTAAAAGTATGGCATTTTAATCAAAATGTTTGGAACCATTTTAAGGAGAAAAAAAAGTGTAAAACGTTCCATGTAAAGGGTAGTAGGGGTAGCAGGATTTTCTTGAAAATCTATATTCACATCCTTAGAAGAATGTGAGCCTGAATAGCAAGTTTGGGATTTTACTGACTTTTCGTTGTGATGCTAACCGTTACAACGTACAATTTATGTCGTATACATTTTTACTTTCTCTACTATGTACATAGTGCACAGAGAAGATATTGTATTGCACCCAAAAATTCTATACCGAGATTTTACCGGAAATGTATATGTATATTATATGTACAAAAATGTATTTTCAGAAAAAGATCACTGTGTGTGTGTGTGTGTGTTGACAGCATAGCTCAGAAACGAAAAGTTCGTCCAAGGATGCGACAAGAAGATTTTAAGAAAACCCTTCTTCCCCAAGCAATCGAAAATTTCGATATTTTTAAAAATGGCTGTAACGATTTTGATTAAGAATGCCTTATATTAAATATTTTACATGACAAACAAAATGTATATCCTGAAAACCTCTTTATTCCGGCTGAATTTTGCATAAACTTACTGCACAAAAAATGCATATCTCGTTAAAACACACAATTATGTCGTACATTTTTTATTTTGAGTTGTCCATTTTTGAGATATTCCTTGTTATCGGTTTCAGTTTTGGATGCGGAAAATTTTTTGATACTGAACTTTTTCAACACCTGGCCATGTAAAGAAGCGGGTTTCAATCACACAGCGATAGCTTTTAAATGATTTAACCTAGTGTATTCCTAATTTACCTTCTACTTACAAGGAAGCAAGTAATAAGACCTAACGTTGCTGCTAATATTTATCTCGATAAGCCTGAGATATATAGAAAAAAAACTGATGTGTTGCATTCACATGACTTTCTCTACATCTTTGCAACAAATTATTGTTAAAAAGCCTATGGATCTATTTACTTCATGCTAACCGAGAAAAATTAGCAGACATAGTCTTATTACTTGTTTCCTTGTAAGTAGAAGCGAAATAAGGGAGTACCATAGGTTAAAATGACAGTCTAAAGCTGGTTACCATGTGACTGAGGTTCCTTTGTTTGTATGGACACGAGTTGACAAATTTCTGCATGAGAAAAGTATGTTGTTAAAGCTGAAATCAATAACAAGAAATATCTTAAAAACAATCAACTTCACGAAAAAAATGTATACGACATAGATTATGTGTTTTATTGTGACCTACATTTTTGTGTAATAAGGTTTTGTCTATCTTTTATGGTTTGCCAGTTATGCAAAATTCAATAAAAATCATCAAGTATAAAGAGGTCTTCAGAGCCTATTCCCAGAAAATTCAAAATATGTATTTTATTTGACGTATAAATATCTTAAATATAAGAGATTTTAATCAAAATTGTTATAGCCATTTTTGAGAAAATAAACAATTAAATTTTTTTCCCTGTAAAGGGCTTAGAAGGTACCAAACTTAAATACCAACTTTGGTATTTAACGGTGTTTTCGTTTTTGAGTTACACTGTGTACATAGGACGTGTAGAGAACGTTTTAAGCTTCATAACGGTGTATTACAGACTAGATAGAGAACATTATGTGAATGGAAAATATCAGATTTTGTCTTTGAAACACCGCTTTGGAACCCTTTCCACTCTGATATATGTGGTCCTTCGGTGTACACGTTATTGGCTATAAGCAAGTCTCTCTCTCCTCTCTGCAGGCCGGGCGGACCACTCTGAGGAAATCTCATTTTCCGTCTGGCGAATTCTCAATTATGGGAGTCCCAGCGTAATGTAATCACGTCACTGCTGCCAACAGCAACAACAAACACTGCCACTTTCACACCACGTGCTCTCTTCGCTTTTAATTAAAGGCAATAAGAGGTACAAGTTCCATTCATCTTTTCAGTGTGTTCACAAAGTTAGGTCTTCACCTTGAAGGAGTTCCGAAGACCTTCAAATGCGCCACCCCTCTCTCTCCCACGCGTCAGTCAGCTATTGTAATAATGAAATCCGTTTACATCCGTAAGTTTTAAGGTGATGCATCTATGAAATTTGACCAAAAACTGATAAAAAGTAAATGAAATTATATAAATTCTAAATTATATAGTTTTGCACAAGTATATTCAGACTGAAAGCTCAATGCCATAGACGGGATTTGAACTACGATGTCCCGGTCTCTAGGCGGTTGCTCTACCACTGAGCTAACATGGCAACATGCCGAAACGGCTTCAAGTTTCTCAACTGTTTCCCGGTAAACCACAAGGTGATCTCAAACGATTTTGAAATGGCATACCACTTACAATGTTGTAAGTACTTTAAGTCCCAAGATTGATAGTATTGCCAACAATTGTGGTCAATTAGTGTAATTTAATGTTTTTTTACTTTCTCTATACGCACTATGCACATAGTGTATAGAGAATGTATTGCACTCCACCAAAAAATTCAATACAGAGATTTCACCGGAAATATATGTTTTAGGGTCCCTTGTATCCAAAAAAAAAGTATTTTCAAAAAAAGGTCCGTGTGTGTCCGTGTGTCTGTGAACACGATAACTCAAAAACGAAAACAAGCTAAAATATCAAACTTGGTATTTAAGTTTAGTATCTTCCAGGGATGCGACACGAAGATCATGAGAAAAATTTTTCCACTCCAAACTACCCTTTACATGGAACTTTTTTCGAAAATTTTGATTTACTAAAAAATGGCTCTAATGATTTTGATTAAAATATCGTATATTAAAGATATTTACCTGATAAATAAAATGTATATTTTGAATTTTCTGGGAATAGCCTCTGAAGACTACTTTATTCTGAGTGAATTTTACGGAATTTTGCGTAAGTGCTAAACCGTAAGAGAGAGACAAAAACTTACCACACAAAAAATGTAGAGCACATTAAAACACACAATTTATGTTGTATACATTTTCTTCGTCTAGTTGATTGTTTTTGAGATATTTCTTGTTTTTGGTTTAAGCTATAAAAAGGTATATTTTTCTCTTACAGAACTTTGTGAACTCGTGTCCATACAAACAAAGGAACTTTAGTCACATAGCAACCAGGTTTTGACTATCACTTTAACCTATGGTACTCCCTTATTTCGCTTCTACTTACAAGGAAGCAAGAAATAAGAGTATTTCTGCTAATTTTTTCTCGATAAGCAGGAAGTAAATAGAAGCATAAGCTTTTTAACAATAATTTGTTGCAGAGTTATAGAGAAAGTCATGTGAATGAAACACATCAGATTTTTTCAACACAAGCCTTATGTAGGACAGGAGTTGCATAGGTAGAGTCAGACTTAAAAATTCAATCCCATAGCCGGGATTTGATCCACGGTTTCTCTAGCCGGTTGCTCTAACCACTGACCTACCATGGCAACGTCCCCGCACGACATTAATTTTTCAACCGGTCCCAAGTTTTCCGGTAAACCACAAGGTGATCTCAAATTATCAAACACCCCAATGGCGACTTACAATATCGTAAATACTTCCAAGTCCTGGGCTTCATTGTTTAGCCAACTATTAGGTCAATTAGTGTTAATTTAATTTTTTTACTTTCTCTAGCCCCGTATGTACAATGTACATAGGGATAGAGAAGTATTGTATTCCACCCAAAAATTCGATACAGAGATTTCACCGGAAATACATGTTTTAGGACCCCCTGTATTAAAATAGAACATTTTCAGAAAAAGGTCCATGTGTGTGTCTGTGAACACGATAACTCAAAAACGAAAACTAGTTAAAATACCAAACTTGGTATTTAAGTTTAGTATCTTCCAGGGATACGACACGAAGATTTTGAGAAACCCCCCTCCCACCGCAAACTATCCTTTACATGGAACTTGTTTAAAAATTTTTGATTTTCTTAAAAATGGCTCCAACCGTATATAAATTATATTTACCTGATAAATAAAATTTATATCTTGAATTTTCTGGGAATAGCTTATAAAGACCTGTTTAATCTGGCTGAATTTTGCTTAATTTGGCATAACTAGTAAACCGTAAGAGATAGACAAAAGCTGACTATACAAAAAATGTAGGTCTTGTTAAAATACACAAGTTATGTCATATGCATTTTTTTCGTGGAGCTTACCATTTTCGTGGTATTCATTATTAGTTTCAGTTGTGAAGTACTTATACTTTTCTCAGACGGGAGTGTCCGTTTTTCATTTGTTCTACTTCTGGCCAAGAAAAGAAACGATTTGTAATGCCAATCGCATAACGACAGGTTTTAAAACATTTGACTATCGGTTTAGCCTAGTGTATTCCCTTATTTTCTTCCTACTTATAAGGAACTAAGTAATAAGAACATTGTGCTAATGAGTACCTCGATTAACAAGGTGCAGAAAGAAGAATAGTATTATGTAAGAAGTTTGTAGAACAGCTAGAGAAAATCACGTGAGTGTAACACATCAGATTTTTTCACACAAGCCGTGTGTAGGATAGGAGTTATTTAGGTAGATTCAGACTGAAAAATTCAATCCTATAGCTGGTATTTAAGTTCAGTATCTTCTAAGGGTGTGACATGAGGATTTGCAAGAAAATCAACTCATTCTTAACTACCTTTTACATGAAATATTTGTTTAAAAGTTTGATTTACTTAAAAATGACTAACGATTTTTATTAAAATGTCTTATGTGTGAGATATTTTCATGACAAACAAAATGTATATCTTGAATGTTCTGGGAATAGCCTCTGAAGATCTCTTTATTCTGGATGACTTTTATATAACTTAAGTGTAACTAGTAAGAGATAGACTTACTCATACTACACAAATTTACATATCGTTAAAACACTAATTGATATTATATATTTTTTTTCAAAATTAATCGTTTTCCAGATATTCTGAGTTATTGCTTTCAGTATGAAGCTACTTAACTTTTCTCAAACGTGAATTATCCTTCTCTCTTTTGATTACTTCTCTCAACAGGCTAAGAGAACTGACTCAATTGTTTCACATAGCAACCGGCTTTTTAAAAGATTTGACTGTCGCTTTAGCCAAATATATTACCTTATTTCACGTACACTTAGAAGGAACTGATTCAATAATTTCTTTCATTGTTGATATCAATTACTACGATGTACACAAAGGAATATAATATTTTGTAGAAAAAGTCATGTAGGGCATGTTAACAGCAGGCAACTGTGACCCGGCACAGACCAATTGCAATCTACCACAGGCCAACACATAGGAAACGACGGGGCTAAGCACAGAGACGCACGGTAGTCCCTAACAGTCACTATTTTCTATTCACTCTTATGTTGATCCCCGCCAAAACAGATCACGTGGTCAGTGCACCGCGGTACAACCCAGTAGCAATGCGCGCAGTAATGTAACACCATGCTAATAATCTAAATTACAGAATAAATTTATTCTTAAATGGTATAATATTGTATACAAATACCTACGAGTTTAACAAACGCCGAATTATACCGTTAAACAGAGCTTTAAGACCCAGCATGAGTCACGTGATTTCCGCAAATTGTTTACACACTAACGGTTGCTTGCAGTTCGTACATGTAACAAAGAAGAAGCGTTGTTTTGGGAGACGGATGGTTTTAGTGACACTGTTGTTGATAACCTGGTTATCAAACTTGCATCGGAAAGCACTAGCACGAACTGTTCAGATCTGGAGAGAATAGAGCCGCTTCCAGAGAGCGAGTAAATGCAAGTTATTGCATGCACGTCACTTTTTTTTCGCACGTGATTTTTAGATGTAATTATTACATGTGCACGCATTTATTTTAATACGACTATCAATTTTGTCACCATTATACTTAACAGAATAATTCAGTTACTATTTAAGTTGTGGAAATTAGGGCTCTGTTCGTTTTATATTACAATATGCACGCCACGTGGTCGAGAAAGTATGACAGCATTTCTGGCGCAAATGGCGGAAGGCTACACTGGTCGCGTGGGGTTGTTTTGAAGAGGATCAACTTAGATGACGGTCCTGGCGCGCCACGGAGGCTATTCGGCGCCGGGAGGCCGAAAGGAGGCCTCTAAACGGCACCTAGCCTCACTAGCACAGTCAGGAGGAAGAGTGTTTCACTCCGAGCACATCTGCCTGCAAAGCCTCAAGCCACACCTACGCCGTCCTGAAAGATGAAGAACGGAAATGAAGTGAAGGAATGAAAGGGAAAGGAACCGTGGTAAATATACAGCACCCTAGCATTCGTCTAAGCGGCCTCAGAAAAACCGCGGTAAATGGGGAGCGAGTACGGACCTCCCGAATGCCAGAAATGCCTGAGCCACCTGGCTCTGTTAGTCATGTAAAAAGAACCTAAGATTAAATTCGATACCGAGATTTCACCGGAAATACATGTTTTGGGTCCCCCCTAAATCCAAAAGAAGACTTTTTGGAAAAAGATCCGTGTGTGTGCACGTGTGTTTGTGTAAGTGTCTGTGGACAGCATAGCTCAAAAACGAAAAGACCGTTAAATACCAAACTTGATATTTAAGTTTGGTATCTTCCAAGGATGCAACACGAAGATTTTCAAGAAAATTCCCCCACCCCAAACCACCCTTTACATAGAACTTTTTTTCGAAAACTTTGATTTCCTTAAAAATGACTAACGATTTTTTTGAGTAGTGTTTAATGCCCTCTTTAACTACTTATGGCACCGCAGGCGGTGACAGTGATGATATATGAGTGAAGATGGGTCACCGGTGGAATGCGATGGCGAGGGAAACCGGAGAACCCGGAGAAAACCCGCCTCAGCGTCGCTCTTAACAATTTTGATTAAAATGTCGTATAATAAAGATATTTACCTGACAAATAGAATGTACATCTTGAATTTTCTGGGAATAGCCTCTGAAGACTACTTTATTCTGGATCAATTTTACGGAAGTTTGCATAACTGCTAAACCGTAAGAGATGGAAAATAACTTACCTTACAACAAATGTAGAGCACGTTAAAACACACACTTTATGTTATATACATTTTTTTCGTGGAGTTGATCGTTTTTTAGATATGCCTTGTTTTTAGTTTCACCTTTGAAAAACACACTTTTCTCATACAGGAATTTGTCAACTCTTGTCCATGCAAACAAAGGAATTTCAGTCACATAGCAACCACATTTTGACTATCACTTTAACCTATGGCACTCCCTTATTTCACTTCTACTTGCAAGGAAGCAAGTAATAAGACTATATCTGCTAATTTTTTCTTGATTAGCATGAAGTAAATAGAAGCATAATCTTTTTAACAATAATTCGTTACCGAGATGTAGAGAAAGTCATGTGAATGGATCACACCAGATTTTTCTTATACTATCGAAACCATACACGTGTAGAGCGAACGGAGGTTAAGCATATCTCCAGATTCCCTCCACCAAATTCCTAGTTGCACGTTAAGTAACAGCTATGGACAGAAGACTCCCCCGATAACGCTAACCGTGCTGGGTTAAGCAATCACTGAATTTCCCTGCCTTTGTGTAGCCAAGTGCGGGGTGAAAAGAAAGGGTGAAGATTGTACCCTCAGACAGGGGGCAGAGAATGGAATGAGACGAGACAATGGAACACAAGAAATGATAGCTTCATCGCCAAGGGAACGCCTTTGTTAATGAAATAGTTGAAGATCCTTTTGTTGTATCATTTCCTTCCTCTTTCATTACGTCAAGATACCGTTGTGCCTAGCATAACTGTATTACCTTGTTATATAATTGTAGTGTAAAAATATGAGAGAGATATCAACTTTTATCCAGATAGAAATTTATAGCTATTTTAATTTCTCTACACGTACTATGTACGTAGTGCATAGAGATGGTATTGTAATGCACCCAAAAATTCGATATCGAGATTTCACCGGAAATATCTGTTTTGGGTCCCCTGAATTCAAAGAAAACATTTTTGGAAAAAGGTCCATGTGTGTGTCTGTGGACAACACACCTAGCTCAAAAACGAAAAGTCCGTTAAATATCAAACTTGGTATTCAAGTTCAGTATCTTCCAAGGATGCGACACTTAACATTTTCAAGAAAATCCTCCCATCCCCAAATACCCTTTACTTGGAAAAACTTTCGAAAACTTTGATTTTCTGAATAATGGGTTTCACGATTTTGATTAAAATATCGTATATTAAAGATATTTACCTGACAAATAGAATATATATCTTGTTTTCTGGGAATAGTCTCTGAAGATAGCTTTATTCTGGATTAATT
Organism: Hymenopus coronatus; assembly: GCA_030762935.1. NCBI lineage: Eukaryota > Metazoa > Arthropoda > Insecta > Mantodea > Hymenopodidae > Hymenopus > Hymenopus coronatus. Next base: position 143,751,134 of record CM060896.1, read on the forward strand.
TTTCGGAATTTGCATAACTGGCAAACCATAAGAGATAGAGAAAAACTTACTTAACAGAAAATGTAGAGCTCGTTAAAACACGCAATTTATGGTATAGTTTTTCATCGAATGGGTCGTTTTTGAGATCTTTCTTGTTATTGATTTCAGCTTTAAAAAAAACAAACTTTTCGCATTTGTCGGTATTTGTCAACTCCTGTTCACTTTAGTCGCATAGTAACCAGCTTTTGACTAATACTTTAGCCTATGCTACTCCCCTATTTTCCTTCTACTTGCATGGAAGCAGGTAATAAAACAATTTTTGCTATTTTTTTTTTCTTGAAAGCATGAAGTAAAAGGAAGCATAAGCTATTTAACAATAATTTGTTGCAGAGATATAAAGTCATGTGAAGATAACACATAAGATTTGTTGCTTTCTCTAGCACGTATGTACAATGCACACAGTGGATAGAGACGGTATAATATCCCATATAAAAATTCGATACCGAGATTTCACCCTCTGAATCAAAAAATCAATTTTAGAAACTTGTCCGTGAGTCTAATAATCAAAAAAGAAAAGTCAGAATATACCAAGCTTGGTATTTAGCCTATTGCTTATTTCACTTCTACTTACAAAAAGGCAAGTAATAAACCAATTCTAGTAATGTTTATCTTGCTTAGCGAGATAAAGATAAAAGAATATTTTTGTAAGAGAAGTTTGTTTGTGGAATAACAAGAGAAAGTAATGTGAATGGAACTCTTTTGTCCACTTAGTTCATAGTGCATAGAAAATATATTTCATTTCACCTAACAGCTCTATATCGGGATTTCACTGCAAATGCCAGTTCTAAGGTCTCCTGAATAAAAAACATTTTTAGGAGAAGTCCCTGTGTGTCGGTTAACACGATAACTCAAAACGAAAAGTTAATTAAAAGCCAAACTTGATATCTAAGCCCAGAATTTTCCATGGTGGTGACACGAAGATTTTCAAGAAAATTAGACTACCCCAAACAAACTTTACATATTTTTCGAAACTTTATTTTCTCAAAAATGTATAACGATTTTGATTATCGTGGGATTAAGACATTTAACGGGGATAGTTCCAAAAGATGTCATTCTGGAAGAATTTTATAAACATGACAAACCTAAAGTTATGGATAAAATCTTAGTGAACAAAAAATGTAAATAAACCATTTATGCCATATGGAAACGTTTTATAGAGTTAGCCAATCCCAAAATACTCCTTGTTATTTATTTCAATTTTAAAAGTTATACTTTTTTCAAACAGAAAATTTCATTTGTTTCATCTCTTATTTTACTCAAAGCCATGCCACACAGTTTTTAATATACACTATGTGATCAAAAGTATTCGGACACCCTCACAAACATAATTTTTACTTCTTAGGTGCATTTTGCTGCCACTTACTGCCTGGTACTCATTATCCGCGACCTCAACAGTCATTAGACATCGTGAAACAGCAACGGACTTTTGTCAGAAGACTGTACGCGAGATTTCCATACTCCTAAACATCCCTAGGTCCACTGTTTCTGATGTGACAGTGAAGTGGAAACGTGAAGGGACATGTACAGTACAAAAGCGTACAGGCCAACCTTGTCTGTTGACTGACAGAGACCGCCGACATTTGAAGAGAGTCGTAAAGAGTAATAGGTAGACATCTATCCAGACCATCACACATTCCAAACTGCATCAGGATCCACTCCAAGTACTAAAACAGTTAGGCGTGAGGTGAGAAACCTTGGATTCCATGGTTGAGCGGCTGCTCATAAGCTACACATCACACAGGAAAATTCCAAACGACGCCTCACTTTGTAAGGAGCGTCAACATTATACGTTTGAACAGTGGCAAAACGTTGTGACGAATCACTGTGTACAATGTGGCGATCCGATGGCAGGGTGCGAGTATGGCGAATGCCTGGTGAACGTCATCTGCCAGCGTGTGTAGTGCCAACAGTGAAATTCGGAGGTGGTGGTGTTATGGTGTGGTCATGTTTTTCCTGGTGGGGACTTGCACCCCTTGTTTTGCGTGGCATGATCACAGCGCAGACCTACATTGACAGTTTAAGCATCTTCTTGCTTCCCACTGTTGAAGAGCAATTCGGGGATGGCGATTGCATCTTTCAACACAATCGAGCAACTGGTCATACTACACAGGCTGTGGCGGAGTGGTTACACGACAATAACATCCCTGTACCTGCACAGATCCTGACTTGAATCCTATAGAACACTTTTGGGATGTGTGTTCTTAGCTTCCGGAGAAGGCCGCGTTATCTTGCATGGGAATGCCGACGATTCGCTCATCTTGTCGTGAGCTTCTTCTGGGCTCTTGTGCGGTGGTTGCTTATTAGCTTTCGCTTATAGTGGCAGTGCGAAATGGGCGAAACGTCGGCATTCCCATGCAAGATAACGCGGCCTTCTCCGGAAGCTAAGAAGACACCTCAAGACACAGGTCGTGGAAGCCTACGCATTCAATCAATCACCTTTGGGATGTTTTGGAATGCCGACTTCGTGCCAGGCGTCACCGACATACATCAATACCTCTCAATTCCGCACTCCGTGAAGAATGGGTTGCCATTCCCCAAGAAACCTTCCAGCACCTGGTTGTAAGTATGTCTGCGAGAGTGAACACTGTCATCAAGGCTAAGGGTGGGCCAGCACCATATTGACTTTCAGCATTACCGACGGAGAGCGCCACGAACTTGTACGTCATTTTCAGCCAGGTGTCCGGATACTTTTGATCACAGTGTATATGGCTATTGCTTTAGCTTAGTGTATTCCCTTACATCACTTCAGCTTAATAAAGAAGCAATTAATAACAATTTCTGCTAATTTTTACCTCAGAATGATGTAAATAAAAGAATAATTTGTTTGCAGAACATGGAGGGAAAGTCATGTTTAATAGAACACAAGATTTTTAGGCATTACACAGTTACACGCTTACTTTTTACTGCTACACACTTACATTAATTAGAACAGGTATTTTGTACCACCCAAACATTTTAATGTAGAGAGTTCAGAGAAATGTACATACGTTGAGGGACAATCTTCTCGAGATAAGTAACACACTTAGGGTAAACAAAGATTAAACATGGTGTCAGGCACGTGACCGCAGTAAATGCTCTCATTGGTCCCCAAGCGCAATACTTAGCGTAAAAATAAACATCTGATGTGCTCCATTCATGTGCTTTTCTGTACATCTTGATAAAGTATTCTTAAAAAGCTTATTCTTCTAATTTTTCAAGCTAATTGTGATAAACATTAGCAGAAATGAAGCATAGTTCATAAACGATAAGTCCGTTAAATACCAAATTTGGTCTCTTCTTAGAATGTGATACGAAGCTTTCGAGGAAACTATCCTTTACATGGAGAAAATTTGATTTTCTCAAAAATGACTAAAGATTTTAATATATATTTACATGAAAAAATGTGCATCGTGAATTTTCTGGGAGTAGTTTTAGAAGAACTCTTCATTCTGGACGATTTTTGCCGAATTTTGCATAATTGGCGAATCGTAAGAAATAGACAAAAACTTGCTTTACAAAAGCATAGGTTTATGTCGTATACATTTTTTTGTAGAGTTAACCGTTTCCGAGATATTTCTTGTTGTGCTTTCAACTTTAAAATACTTAACTTTTTTCATACTGAAATTTGACCACGCAAAGTAACGAATTTCAATCGCATATCTACCAGGCTTTAAAATATTTGACCATTGTTTTAGCCTATTGTACTCCCGCATTTCCCGCTTTACTTACAAGGAAACCAGTAATAACACCATTTTTTCTAATGTTTCTCTTGATTAGCATGATATAGTTGAAAGAATAAACTTGTTAGTGATAATTTATTACAGAGACGTAGAGAAATTCATGTGAATGGAACACATTACATTTTTTTGACTTATGTGAATCATTCTGACTATTAATGTGTACGCAGTTATGAGAAGCTTACCAATCCCTGAGGAAACGTTGGTTGTGACCACAGGGCTGAAATGCCTAGCGTTTTGCTTAAGTACTTATTGTGACAAGCTGCCATCTTGCGATCTACACACTATCATATACACCATACGAAACATCTGTCAAATTAATTGTTTTTCCATGTTTTTGACGTAAAAGCCAAAGGTCAGTGGAAGGGGAGAGATCTCTAGTTGAAGGAATATCATATACAATCACATTTTTCAGCCTTTCAGAAGTTATTGATAAATTTATATTATTGCAGTAAACATCGTGGCAAGAATCTGACTTAATTTTGTTCTAATTTCTTGGTCTAAAGCTGAAGGAGGGCAAAATATAAGATTTTAATCAAACCTTATTGTTTGTCTCTCATACCTATATCCATTAATTCCACTACACGAACTTATAAATAAGTGCACACCAAAAAAGGGTGGCAATTATCAAATATAACTCAAAGATTGTAATGACTTTTACTGTGAATTGCACGTATTGTATTTCTAGTCCGAGGAACACGAACCTTTTTCTCATGGTTCTGGTATCATAAGCACATTCTCGCTAAATGGGCGAATTAGCAACAGGTTTCTTATAAACCGGAGTAATTTGCAAATTTTGGCTGTTTCTCAATGGTTTTTCGGAGTTGGAAATCTACAATTTAACAAACAATACAGAATCGTTCTGTTGATAATGTATGACACATATCACTAAGTATACCACCGAAAAATAACTTAAATACGTACACTAACCTATGTATTGAAACACATTTCTTGTTCGTCGCCCTCCGTGGTATAATGGTTACCATGCTAACTTCATATACCTAAGGTCGCGGGTTCAAACCCGGTGGAGGACGATGGATTTTTTTTTCGGGCGTAAATATCCTTAGCATGGCTGCCTTTGGAAGGGAAGTAAAGCCGTTGGTCCCGTGTCATAGATTTACGGCACGTAAAAGAACCTCAAGCCTCGCCTCTGAGCAAAATCAAGCGCTCTTCCACGCCAGTATAGAATTGGATGCCGAGAACCACAGCAGTTAAAGAGCGTCCATAAATAGCACGCAATTCTATTTTTATTTCCTTGTTTATGCTCCTGCTATTCGCGAAACTACAACCACACACCATATACGTATTAACCATGTTACTGGTTTAAATTTGCTGCTTAATTGAACATTTAACACTACAAAATCATTTAAATAAGTACCCTACCCTATGTATTTAAACACATTTCCCTTTTCTTGTTTATGCTCCTGTTATTCGATGAACTATAACCCAACACCACATACGTATTCACTATTATACTGTTTTACAAACTACAGTCCAAATGTACTGCTTAATTGACATTTAACATCAGAAAATCTTATTTTAGGTACACATTTAACCCGCGAAAACCGTACTCATCTCAGAAGTGTAGAATCAAAATATGGCAGCTTGAGAAAAACATGCTTAACCAACCACAATGCATAAGGATATGCCGTTTCCTACCTATTCTATCTGGTTGTGACGGGGTGGGATACTGACCTTGCTAGTTTAGATGTGCTGCAGGTTGTATATTTCAAGCTCGCGACTGATTTCTTCACGCTCTTGAAGTGGCGTGTTTTGACCACACAATCAAAGCTTACTAAACCATCTCAATATGAAGTGCTAGCACACAGGAATGTCGAATTTGTTGTTGAGCGGAGGGTAAGATCATTTTGCCCTTGTGCCAGCAAGGGAGGGTTAGGAACGACGAAAAACGACCATTAAGATCGACAAGAGGGTTGAAAATAGCCTGAAGGATCTCGAGGAAACGGGAGATACAAGGCCTCCTCCTAAGAATTTACTGTATGTTACAAAAGTTGTGATAGGATGATAAATTGTACAAAAGGAAGGAACTGACTAATTCATCAAGATACAGTCGATCGTAGAGAAAAAATTCTAATGGTCACTTTCCCATTCCTTTTTCTTCCAGCATTCTTAAAACCTTTTCGCCTGCTTACTTCGTGTCGATAGATACAAATTATCATTATACAATTCCTTATAGGCACAAGAAGCTAAAGCGAAAGGCAGAGTGATAAATTACAGGTCTATGTAATAGATGTTTAATTCTGGGCTGATTAACCCAGATCAAGAGAAACTGAAAAGCGTCTTATCACTTGAAAAAGTAAAATTATTTGAAAATTAAAACCAATAAGAAAGCATATCTAGAAAATCTTTAACACTGCCAATAAATAAATTATGTATACATATATTCTATAAAGCCAAGCAAATATATGTACAGAGAAACTACTAATTATCATCCTGAAAATGCTATATTATTACTAATTTAGAAAATAGTGGATTGAGGGACATTTGGAGAAGAGGGGAAACAATAGAAATAATTTCTGGAAAGGAGCCAGGAGGAGATTTGAAGTCATATAAATACAAAAATTGTTGAGCAATATATGGGAAAAAAGATCGTTAAAAATGTATATACAAATAAACAACACATGGGAAAGAGAAATGTATGTGGGTAAATGAAATGAAGAACAAAGAGAGACTATTGCTGGGTACGAGCGGGTGTGTGGAGACTAAAGGGTATGAGAAAAGGACTCCAGCAGAATCAATGGCGAAAAGGAAAATATGGAGCATATAGTTTGACTGTAGAGGGACTTAAATAAATGTTGATCATGACTGTTGCTATTATTATTATTATTATTATTATTACCATCATCTTTACGATTAAAATAAATGTGCTAGATCATAAGAAAACTTGGTTAGGAATATGGCAAGATAAAGCCTGGGCTGTTTTATAGCCATATTCATTGAATGAGTGCTTAGTATAAATAAATAAAACATTATTATTATTATTATTATTATTATTATTATATTGTAACAGCGACTATGATCCAAACTTATCGTAGTTTAGCGCCGGGCAATTAGAAACAAATCAGTAACGCTCTCGCCCAATGTAACACCAATAGCACTATTGACAGATAAACACAATTACCTGGAAGCTTCCCTTCATCCCACCCTCGGAACATTCTAGAATATTCTGCGGAAAACTGCAGCGGCTATATAAACCAGCTTGTTGGCAGGTGAGTTGCGTTCTCCGAGCGAGGTTGTGATGTCAGTCGCGACGTAAGAGCGACTACCCAGAGAGTGTTGTGGTTGGATGATGTTACTTCGCACGTATTCATTACGCCACTACCTCGCGAAGAAAAGTGAATAAGCGGAACATGTGAACTCTTATCACATTAATGAAGTCGAAGTGGAAACTTAGTGAAATCAGTTAAAGACTGGAAAAAATCTCAATTCTGCTATTATCATAAAAGCTTACACACAGAAATCATTCATGAAATTGGTAAATTTACGAATTTATTTCGAACTTATTTGCGCGTCTGATTCAGAAGAAACGTTTGAGTATAAATATTGTGGCTTTTGTGCTGAAGGTAACTTTAATTTTCACCTACATCATTCTTTACAAGAAGGAGAAGCCAAACTTTTTATATTGGACTAGCCATCTCTATTTGTTTACACATACCAAAGTAGAATTCTTCTGAAGAGGTTATTTGAAACTCTTCCTTTGTTTCACATCGAGTATAACTCGCTCATTGGAAGTTTGTTTACTTTCTCTACATGTGTAGGGAAAGATCTGTATTCCATTCAAAAGTTTAATGTCGAGATTTCACCGAAATATATGTTTTCAGGTCTCATGAACAAAAAGTATTTTTAGAAAAATTCTCTGTGTGTGTAGAAGGGCGGAGCCAGCATAGTTCAAAACTGAAAAGACCGTTACATATCACATTCAGTGTTTAAGAAAGTTCCTCCAAACCAAACTACCCTTACATATTTTGAATACGTTTTTCTCAAAAAAACCGGCTCTAACGATTTTTATTAAAACACAATATGTTTAAGATATTTTCATGACAATCGAATGTAAATCTTGAATTAACTGGGAATACCAGAGATGACTTCTTCATTCTGGAAGGCTTTTGTATAACTCGTTAACTATAAGAAATAGACAAATACTTATTGTTCAATAATATAGATATCTTTAAAATACCAATTTGTGGCACATATATTTTAAAGTGAACCGAGACATTTCCTGTTATTGGATTAATTTTAATATACTTCAGCTTTTCTATAACTTGAGGTTATTTTCCATTTCATCTCTGTTTTGTTTTACTCCTGTGTGTGCAAAGCGAAAACCGAATGTCAACTGTGTGACAAAGCGAACGACTTTTAAAAGATTTGACTATCACTTTAGTCTATTGTATTACCTGATTTCCCTCTTACTTAGAAAGAACTTATACAATCATTTCTGCTGATGTTTATCATGACTTTCACGATATAGATAAAGAAATAATCTTAACAATAGTTTTGTAGAGAAAGTCATGTAAATGGAACACGTCAAATTATTTTTCAAGTCAGTATGATAAGAGCTGTTACGTAAATATCCAAAATCCTACGGCAGCCTTAGTGTAACTCAACGGCCAGTCAAAAGAAACTTTTTGTGGCAAGTTTTGGACGCCCTTTGCATCATTGATCTCCAAGTTCCAAATCACCTTCATATATCACTCCTGAAGGTAGCTTACAATTGGATATTTCACGAGATGATATGAAAGATGACGTAACAGCAAACGCCAATACTAGAGGTAGAAATTTGAATGTGGTATTGAACCAACAAATTCGATTGTATACTCGCTCGCCAGCTGTTACCGCTAAATGGATTGCCTGAGCACGCTACGCGGTAAACTCCTTTACTTCGTTTTTTTCTTTGCTGCTGGGAAGTAATGGAATAAGAGCGGAAAAGTGACTTTCCCGGGAAGATGAAGTACCACCGATGGGAGAAAATGTTTGCGGAGGAGTTTTCTGCCTCAGAGAGCGCTGCTTGCAAAGTTCTGGGCAAATCGGTTAATTATTGCAAAATGTTATGCGCATGCGCTAAGCCTTCTTGTACGCGTAAAGGAAATTTGTCAATCTGTTTTTCCAGCATTGTTATCAAGCGTACATAAATATTTGAACATTTATTTACCGCTGTACATGTGCACGTAACCAAGTTCATAATGCTAAACTTTAGACTTTTACTTTCTCTACACGTACTATGTTGAACATAGTGTATAGAGAAGGTATTGTATTGCACTCAAAAATTCGATACCGAGATTTCACCGGAAATATATATTTTAAGAACCCCTGAATCCAAAAGAAAGGATTTTTAGAAAAACGCGCGCGCGCCTGTGTGTGTGTGTAGCATAGCTCAAAAACGAACATTGGTATTTAAGTATTTAAGTTCAGTATCTTTCAAGGATATGACACGAAGATTTTCAAGAAAATCTCCCTACCCTGCACTACCCTTTACATGGAAAAATTTTCGAAAATTTCGATTTTCTCAAAAATGGCTCCAACAATTTCGATTAAAATATTTTATATCAAAGATATTTGCATAAATAAAATGTATATCTTGAATTTTCTGGGGATATCCTCTGAAGACCTCTAAAGATATTCTACATTAATTTTTCTGAATTTTGCGTAACTGGTAAACCGCAAGAGATAGACAAAACTTACTACACAAAAGTGTAGATCTCTTTAAAACATACAATTTATGTCTAATACATTTTTGTTCGTGGAGTTGGCCGTTTTCGAGATACTCCTTGTTGTTGGTTTGAACTTTAAAATACTTGAAACTTTTGTCATACAGCAACTTGTCAACTCCTGCCCACGCAAAGAAACTGGCTGCAATCCCATAGCAGACATCAGATTTTCAAAAGCACCTGTAATTTTGAAACTACGAGAAATTGAAAAGCATTTGCTTTATAATACGTTTTTATTCAGCTCTTCTAAATAATGATATATTTTAATTTAATTATACCTTCATTCTGGTGCAATATAAGCCTGAGCCAAACTGAAAAACCACTACCAATCATGAGAAAATTAGAAATCTAAATAACTAACAAGGAATAGAATAACAGCAAAGTAATATAATAACAAATATATCGAAATAGAGAAAATATAAAAACAAAACTTGTTTACGAAACTTGTGCAACATTCTCAAAAACATTTTATGTGAACCATTCACATTACCTTCTGTATTTTTTTCTGCAAACATACTATTCTTATAAAAAATTATTCTTTTATCTACGGCAGTTAATTGCGATAAACATCAGCAAACATTGTCTTATGACTTGAAGGGAAATCAGGATATAAACTAGGCTAAACCGATAGATATTTTTTTTTAAAAAATCTCATCGCTATATGAAAAGATTAACATTTCATGACCAGGAGTAAAACAAAACAGACATGGAACCAAAGATGACTTCCCGTTTGAGGAAAGTGTAAGCAGTTTAAGATATGATTAAGTGTTCAAAATATATGAAATAAGTTATGCGTTTCAACGACATATACTTTTCTATGTAATAATTCTTTGTCTATCTCTTACGTTTTATCAGTTATTGAAAGTAGTTCAACCTGAAGAGGTCTTCAGAGGTTATTTCCAGAAAATTCAAGATATAGGTTTTATTTGTCATGTAAATAACATTAATATACAGTATCTTAATTAAAATCGTTAGATCCATTTTTAAGAAAATCAAAAATATCGACAATTTTTCCATGTAAAGGGTAGTTGGGGTGGGGGATTTTCTTGAAAATCTTCGTGTTGCTTCTTTGGAAGAGACGGAGCTTGAATACCAAGATTAGTGTTAAATCGACTTTTCATTTTTGACTATGCATCCCACACACACACACACATTTTTCTAAAATGTTTTTTTTGGGTTCAGGGGGTCTCAAAAGCATACGTTTTCGGTGAAATCTCGTTATTGAATTTTTGGGTGCAATACAATACCTTCTCTATACTCTATGTACATCGTACGTATAGAGAAAGTAATAAATATTCAGGATATTCCTTTAAATGTAGGGAAATTATATTTTAATAAATTATTGGTTGAAGATCACAATGAATATTTAAATAAAAGGTGAACGGACATTGTGACAACAAACGTAATATAGAATTAAATGGAACTAGCAATTACCAGTATGAAAATGCAGGTAAAATTGTTTTTTTTTTTTTTTTGTTGGTAGTGTTTAACGCCCGGTTTTACTACTTGTGGCATCGCAGGTGATGACACAGGTGATACATAAATGAAGATGAAACACCGGTGGAATGCGTTGGCGGGGGAAACCGGAGAACCCGGAGAAAATTCACCTATGCGCTTTGGCCACCACAGATCTCACATGCGGTTGCTTGGAATCGAAACCGGGCCGTCTAGGTGAGGTAGATTGGTGAAGGAGGTGTACAGAGAGAATTAACTAAATGTGGAACAAGAAAATGATTTGAATTATGAGGAAGTGTTTCTGAAAGATGCATAAATGTTCAGAAAATACCAGAGAAATGGAAAATGAATGAATATTTTAAGAATTATAGAGGAATCACATTAGTCGGATATATGGAAAATTATAAAATATTATTTAGAAGAAAATTATAAAGATGAAGAGAATGAAAAACAGACAGGCTTCAGATCTTTAAAATCTACAGTAAATCGTAACATTATTTGTAATCAAATAATTGATATAGAAGGTTATAATAATAATTATTGACAATAAATCTGTTTCGCTTTCGTGGATTTAGTAAAGGGTTATGACACTGTACATTTACACAAGTTGTGAGTAGCAGTAGAAGATAGAAACATTAACAAATTAATGGTTAATTAATAACATTTTTATATAAACACAAAATTGGAAAATAGTGTCAGAAAACATTGAAGTAACAATAGGCCTTCGTCAGGATTGCAGCATATCACGCACATTATTTAAGATATTTATACATAAAGTTTCATCAAACTGGAATAAAAATTGTTCAGGAATGATAGTACCAATTTGGAGCTGGATCAGCAGGCCATATTTCCTTATTTAACATTAATATTTTTACGTTAATATGTCCAAATTGAAATATCAAATTTACATGCTTATGGGCGCGTAAATTTAATACATTACGTAACAAGAGTTAATGCATCTAAATACGCGAATTTTTATCAAGAAATACATATAGGAGGATCCTTCATTTTAAATCTGCCTCTCCCATGATGAAGTACATACCTCAATCATAATCGATTATTTATATAGGTCTTTTCGTCTCTGCATGTGAGATTTGTGGTGGACATAACGGCGCTGGGGCGGGTTTTCTCCGGGTTCTCCGGTTTCCTCCGCCATCACATTCCACCGATGCTCCATCTTGGTTCATGTATCATCAGTGTCACTGCCTGCGGTGCCATAAGTAGTTAAAGTGGGCGTTAAACACTACCAAAAAAATATGATTTGTATATCGCATAAATGTATTCTTAGTCAATCAGTGGAAAGGGGAAGAGAATTGCACGCGGAAGGCTACATATCAGCGGGGCAAGTTTATCACAACCACGGTTTAGCAAGATCGTGACAGATCGCACCCCGCTATCTTTTGGGAAGACTTAAACGAATGGTCAATCAAGTGGCTCGATTTATGCTAGAGGAGAGCTAGAAAGGCGACTTTGGAGAGGGCAGAGCTATACATTTTAGCAGCTACCAATCTAAATCCTATACGACCCACTTTTTCTGCTCCCAGGTGTACAATGATGGAAGAGATATGCAGATAGAGAAATACTTTACATTGTTTATAAATGCGAATTTTACACACAATCAAAATAACTTTGGTTAAAACGAAACTATTTAGCTTGATTTGAAATTTCTAGTTCACAACACTCAACGTATGTTATTATGTACACATTGATGCAATTCTGCATTTAAAAATTAAACAAGGAATGAATATATTTTAATGTAAACACCTTGCTTATAAATGAATAATTATTATTGTCGCGCATGTGATATTTGTGGTTTCGCCCGCTATTCATTCCACCAATTGCTCCATTATTACCTTTCCAATCATCAATTTCGCTTATATTTCATATCATCCACCACTTCATTAAGTACCTCATGCCTGACTACGAGGAAACCCCTTCTAACAGGTTTTCCATTCTATGGTTTCGTGTCATAGACTCCCCGACAGGCTTCTGATCCCTAGGCATTGACTTGCAAGTCCTAGGGAGGGTAAGCCGATTACGAACGAAATGAATTATTGTATATACTTGTAAATATTTTGTATAAAATCACATCATAGATTGATATATGAATGGTTTTATAAAGTAAAGGCAGAGGTTTACAATTTATGTAGCATGCACATGTAAATTTTGAGAATTCCATATTATGTCTTCATAATGAAATGGAAACAGTAAATAAATTGAATTAAATTGATGTATGCTGTAATTTCTCCTAAATCAGCAAATGGGACACTAACTGTAATCGATAATGACTATAATCACAAATGCAATTTTTCGTAGCATAGGCATTTCCGAAGTATTCACTGGGAACTTTTAATTTTTTTTTTTTTTTTTTTTTTTGATGGGGCACACAAAGAGAATAATAGTGGGAAAATGAATGTAGCAACAGTCATCCACAACATAATCTCATTGTCCGCTTAATTAAACTCGCTCCCAAACCCCTGTACTTAATCGTGAACAATGTAATAAGCATATCGTAGCGGATCATCGCGCGTCAATCATCAGAAGAATCCAATACTTGGACACTCCGCAATTATACTCGATCCGCAGGGGACAGAACAATATTTCAAATCTTATCTACACCATGCTCCATGCAGCCTGCAGACTCATTTAAATGTATCTCTGTTGATTCATCATCACTTATCTAGGAATACAAGAAATTATAGCCCTCTCAAAATGACGTGTAAATTCCCTTAAGGGCTATTGTGTACAGACATACAATCCTTTCATCAGAAGGCCTCTCCAGAGTCTGAACAGCTATAAAGGTTATTTATCATATTCTTTTTTTTTTCACTACACTTGGTCCTTAAAATCAATACTATCAACCTACATACATGTACATATAATGATGTTGGCAAAGGCCTTTAGTTGGATAAGTGCGCCAAATAAGGCCATGCTAAGGTTTGATTCAACGTTAATTCACATCTACCGGGCCAAATTTAAAAAAAAAATCTAGTGTGTTCCACTCGCATGACTTTCTCTGCCTCTCTGCAACAAATAGTTAAACAGCTTCTCATGTTAATCGAGAAAAAAATTAACAGAAACAGTCGATTACTTGCTTTTTTGCAAGTAGAAGCGAAACAAGGGACTACCATAGGTTACAGTGTTAGTCAAAAGTTGATCTATGTGACTGAAGTTCCTTTGTTTCTGTAGACAGGAGAAGTTTTTCAAAGCTGAAACAAAAAACAGGAATACTTAAAAAACTATCAACTCCACGAAAAAATGTATACAACATAAATTGTGTGTTTTAATGTGCTCTACATTTCTGAGTGCCAAGTTTTTGTCCATATCTTACGGTTTAGCAGTAATGCAAAATTCCGTAAAATTCATCCAGAATAAAGTAGTCCTCAAAGGCTATTCCCAGAAAATTCAAGATATACATTTTATTTGTCAGGTAAATATCATTAATGTACGATATTTTAATCAAAAACCGTTAGAGCAATTTTTTAGAATATAATATTTTTCGAAAAAAAAGTTCCATGTAAAGGGTAGTTTGGGATGTGGGCATTTTCTTTAAAATCTTCGTGTCGCATCCTTGGAAGATACCAAACTTAAATACCAAGTTAAGCACAGACAGACAAGCTCACACACGGACATGTTTCTAAAAATGCTTCTTTTGGATTCAGGGGGACCCAAAAACATGTATTTCCGGTGAAATCTCGGTATCGAATTTTTGGATGCATTACAATATCTTCTCAATACACTATATACATAGTCCGTGTAGAGAAAGTAAAAATGGTGAAACCTATATATTGAACCTTAGAGAAAAGTAAAATGTAAATTTTATGTGATACCTCAAGGAATATGATGTTAAATTCTTCTCTAAAACGGGACAAATTGACTTTATTAAAACCAGGGTTTCCAAATGCGGCCAATTCAAATTATTTGGCTTGAGGTACAAAACAGAGGTGATCATGTGAATAATTATGTAAGATTCTGAACAAAAATGTATCTTAGTAAACAAGAGTAATGGCATATGAATGTTCAGTAATGCCACATTTATCTATACACATCCAAAACTTAAAAAGATGTTAGCTTAAGTCTTGTAACATTCTGGACACTGAAAATAATCTTATCTTGCTTTTTTATAGCAACACAAAGTTCATGAACATATCTGCGACAATTTTTGCGCGTTATACTAGGGTAGGCTGATAAGTCCCGGGCCTCTCAATGAAAACAGCATTAAACAATTTTTTTTTGTTTTGTTTCTCAACATAGTATTCAAAAAGTCTAATACATTTGCCATATCGGTGTTCTAATTTAATTAAACTATCTCTGTAGTGCGATTTATCAAGGTACTCCAAACAGCTGTTTACCGCATCGATTACCACCTCGTTACTGTGAAATCTTCGTCCTCCAAGAAATTGTTTGAGATTTGGGAACAGGCGGTAGTCACTGGGTGTTCGATCTGACAAATAGGGTGGAAAGTCAAGCAATTCCAACTTTAATTCGCACATTTTCTCAATGTAATGACAGCGGTGGATCGGAGCATTGTCGTGATGAAACAAGATTTTTTTTGGCCATATGAGGTCCTTTTCTTTTCACCTCATCACTCAAACGTTGCAGTAAGCTTGCATAGTAGTCACCAGTGATACTTTTACCCTTTTCCAAGTAATCAAAAATAATTCCAAGTGCATCCCAAAAACACTCGCAATAACCTTGTTAGCTGACAAAATTAACTTGCCTTTTTTGGAGTTGGTTCACCAGACGTAATTCACTGTCTTGACTGTGATTTACTTTCTGGAGTGCAGTGATGTATCCAAGTTACATCCTTGGTAATAAGCCGTCTCAAAAATTCACGGGACTTTTACGGTAGAGCTCCATATTCTTAACAGAAACAGTTTTTCTTTGCAACTTTTGATCAGCTGTCATCAAACTCGACATCCATCTTGCACAGAGCTTGTGAAATTCCAAAACATTACTTAAAATATTACCTCCACATTCTTTTGATATGTTTACATCCTCTGCTATCTCAAACAACTTTAATCTGCGGCTTTCCAGTATTAAACGATTATTTTTTCAATGATCTCTAGAGTTGTCACTTCCTCAGGACGTCCAGAGCGAGGCTCATCACTAGTGCTCTTATGTCCCATTTTAAACTCTGCAACCCACCTTTTAATCATTGAATATGAAGGGGTAGAGTCTTTCAATGTACTACCCAATTCCTCCTTGATTTATTTAGGCGTTAAGCCTTTCAAATGGAAGTATTTAATCACTGCTCGTCTTTCCAAATCCTCCATTTTCGTGAAAACTCTAAAGTTGTCTTGTTTAGTTTTCGAATGACAGCATTTTAAACACGCTATTGACCTGTAACTATGGATACAAGCTAGTCTGGAGTTATCAGCCGAGCCTCGAAACATCTACCATTTTGTCCTATTTGTAAATACGAAACCTGCAGAAATAATTGATGGAGATTATAATAGTACATGGCTTATGCACAATTATCACCATTTGAATCTTGATTTTCGAGATTAGTTTATAGGGGCTTTTGCTACGGCTTCACTTCACAGACGCTATACACCGAATTTTTATTCATACCGTAAAGTTGAA
The DNA here is from genome assembly GCA_030762935.1 of Hymenopus coronatus. Taxonomy (NCBI): domain Eukaryota; kingdom Metazoa; phylum Arthropoda; class Insecta; order Mantodea; family Hymenopodidae; genus Hymenopus; species Hymenopus coronatus. The sequence goes on from CM060896.1 coordinate 143,767,656, forward strand.
GTTCATTGTTTTTAACCATTATAATCTGTACGTCACTATAGGAACGACAGATTTCTTTCTTCTAACTCTTCGTGAAATACTTATACAATATACGTTTTTATATGTTGATAGTAATTAGAATCAATGAATTTAAATAATTCACATATTAATGTTCGTACAATCATAATCTTTCAGAATTATCTATTTGTTAATTTTAGTGCTGTTCCTTTATTACATTCTGAAACAAATTACAGTATCCGGTACATCTCTTTCGTTTTTCTTCTCCTTCTCCCATATTACATGTTTATTTAAGTTTTAATTGCTTAGTAGACTTTCATAAACATGTACATAGTGCATAGAGAATGTATTGCACTACACCCAAAAATTCGATACCGAGATTTCACCGGAAATATATGTTTTAGGGTCCCCAATATCCAAAAAAAGCATTTTCACAAAAAGGTCCGTGTGTGTCCGTGTGTCTCTGAACACGATAACTCAAAAACAAAAAGTCGGTAAAATACCAAACTTGGTATTTAAGTTTAGTATCTTCCAGGGATGCGACACGAAGATTTTGAGAAAATCCCCCCACCCCCAACTACCCTTTACCTAGAACTTTTTTCAAAAATTTTGATTTTCTCCAAAATGGCTGCAACGATTTTGATTAAAATTTCGTATATTAAACATATTTACCTGACAAATAAAATGTATATCTTGAATTTTCTGCGAATAGCCTCTGAAGAGTAGTTTATTCTGGATGAATTTTACTACATTTTAAATAACTGCTAAACCGTAAGAGATGGACAAAAACTTACCACACCAAAAATGTAGAGCACATTAAAACACACAATTTATGTTATATATATATTTTTTTTTTCGTGGAGTTCGTCGTTTTTGTGACATTCCTTATTTTTGGTTTCTACTATGAAAAACATACATTTTTCATACAGGAATTTGTCAACTGCTGTCCATACAAACAAAGGAACTTCAGTGGCATATCACTTTATCCTATGGTATTCCCTTATTTCATCTCTACTTACAAGGAAGCAAGTAATATGGCTATTTCTGCTAATGTTTTACTGATTAGCATGAAGTTAATAGAAGCATAAGCTTTTTAAGAATAATTTGTTGCAGGGATATAGAGAAAGTCATGTGGATGGTACACATCAGGTTTTTTATACATAGTAATGACGAATTATACTTACTTCATATTCCTGGCTATGTTAGTTTCGTTAAACACGCCATTTTAAGGAGTTTTCGTGCGTATCGTGAGGCGATGACGTCACGTTTTAATTTCTTCTCGTGCATTTCCTTTGCTTTCACGCGCAAAACAATTTTTACTTTCTCTACACGTACTAAAAATAAAATAAAATAAAATCTGTAATACAACATCCTGGCATCTTGTTCCCTATACCAGGACGTATGTTGCAAACTTTGTAATTTATTTCCCACTTTTAAATTATTGTTATACATCATTATTTTACAGATAATACTTACATACTAATAACTCAAAATTTAATTTAAAACAAAAACAAATTAATATAAACTGAAATAAAATAAGTTCCAACCATAAAACAACTTTCACTAACACTAAATCATCTATTATTAATTACTGGAATCCAGTAACACAAATAACAGCTATTTACCCATAAAACTATGCTCTAGATTATTAAAATAAATGAAAAACTAATCCTATACTACTGGTATCCAGCAGAATATGCACTGGTTACCAGCGCAACTAAATAATTATATTATACAATAATTTCTTTACATTGTAGTAAACTATAGTAAATTGTCTTTTACTTCCTTTGGCTAATATCTGTTACTAATTATACCTAATCTTCTATATCATCATTACACTATCTCTACACGTACAATGTACATAGTCTATAGAGAAGATATTGCATTCCGCCAAAAAATATGATATCGAGATTTCACCGGAAATACATGTTTTGGGTACCCCTGAATAAAAAAATTAGAAAAACGTCCGTGTGTGAGTATCTGTTGACAGCATAGCTCAAAAACGAAAAGGCCGTTGAATACCAAACTTGGTATATAAGTATTCCAAGGATGAGACATGAACATTTTCAAGAAAATCCCCCCACCCCAACATCCCTTTTCATGGAACTTTTTTCGAAAATTTTGACTATCTCAAAAATGGTTCTAACGATTTTGATTACAATGTGTATCCTAAATATATTTACCTGACAAATAATATCTTGAATTTTCTGGGAGTAGCCTCCGAAGACTACTTTATTTTGAATGAACTTATGGAATTTTGCATAACTGCTAAACAGTAAGACATGGACAAAAACTTATCACACAAAATGTAGAGCACGTTAAAACAAGACACTATGTTATACACATGTTTTTCGTGGAGTTGATCGTTTTTGGGATATTCCTTGTTATTGGTTCCAGCTTTAAAATACGTATACTTTGCTCATACAGGAATTTGTCAACTCCTGGCTATACAAACAAAGGAACTTCAGTCACCTAGTAACCAGCTTTTGACTATCACCTTAGCCTATGGTACTTCCTTATTTCGCAACTAATAAGACTTTTTCTGCTAATTTTCTTCTCCATTAGCATGAAGTAAATATAAGCATAAGCTTTCTAAGAATAATTTGTTGCAGAGATGTAGAGAAAGTCATGTGAATGGAACACATCAGATTTTTAGTACAGTTTTAAGGCAGTATAATATTTTTGGTTGCCTAGATTACTTCGAGCTTACGTCAACTGTATATTCTAGTAAAAGTCAAAGGTTGATTATCTGAAGGTGGAAAATTTACGGAGAGAAAAAATAATATTAAAATTTAAGAAGATAGGTCACATTTTATGCTCGTTAGTGTAGATTATACACAGGCCGTTGGCGAACGCATCGAAAACATGTCTCCGTCGCAACATGCAAGAAAACCCTTTGACTCGGCTTTATTAAACAAAGAGACAGATTTTAATTTGTGTCAACCGAATATTCTGCTCCTCCTCCCCAACCAAAAACACCTGCAGGGAATATTAAATTTAAAAGTTAACATGTTCCTCTCATAGATCTGAGTGAATATCCATTACACGAGGCACAAAGGCAACATCTGCGATGTACCCCTCAGAGTTTTTGTTTCCAGTATCACACAGGCAGTTTTTTCCTTTCTTCAATTTGGCTGTTATGCCTCTACACAAAGTGAAGCGGAGTGAAAACCTGCTTTGTCTACCCTTAACAAGCCGTTATTGAATTCTTCTTTAGTTGTGATTTTTGGAAACGATTCCCCATCGTACTGTGTCGGTCAATTGCTGGTTTATCGTTTTGCTACGAATTGATGCTTAGGTAATGTGTTTATTTATGCTTTAGTAAACCCTACAACTGTTGCAGATTTAAAAAACAACAAGCGATGCAAAATAAACAATAAGCTTTATTGATTTTTTAATTGAGTCAATTAAAGCGCAACTCAGTCCAATACTTTTTGGTTATCTCTGTGAATAGTCAAAACAAAGTAAAGTAAAATAGAATATAAATTTACTTTCTTTATCACTTACCTATAGCAAGAGAGTAAATATTGCATTCCTCCCAAAGATTCTATGTGCGATTTTACCAAAAATCTATTTCTTGCGTTTCTCCGACTCCTAAAAAAAGAATCTTTAGAAAAAGTTCCATATGTGTTGTGTGTCGTGTACGGTATAACTCGAAAATGAAGTATTGGATGAATTCGGTATCGAGTTTTTGGGTGCATTACAATACCTTTTCTACACACTATGTACATAGTACGTGTAGAGAAAGTAAAAATCAATTTGGAGCGTCATTATGCAACCCAAATTGAATATGACAATTACCAAGGAGAAGAACTTTTTTTTGAATTGTGTCGATACTTGTTCGTAGTCAGTGCTATACATGTTAAAACATTTTCGTTACAAATTATCATACTGTTTGCATTATAATGCGATTACAATGGCATTGACCCAGTTAAGCTTGATTCATTATGTTAATACTGTCTACCATTTAGCACCAAACATATCAAAATACGTATATGTTCATATTTCAATATAAATATCAATGCAAGAGATATAGTAGGGCATTTGTTCTACCAATCATGAACCTTCAAAAGTGTATTAAACAATGAAAGGTGGATTATGTATTTCAAACGCAAAATATTGCATACTAACATACTGAAAGGATCGTCTATTCCTGCTTTCAGAGGTCAGGAACATCGAAAAAGGCTGCTCTTTCTCTCCCTGCTTTATTCAAAGGGCAACCAATTAGTGGAGCCTATTCTAAATGATCTCCCATATCTAAAAAATTTAGAAGAATTAATTTATGGGGGTTAGGGGTTATAATCTACTCAAACTCTTATCGGAAAGAAAAACGAAATATGTACACTCAAAGACATTAAAAATACGCTTGGAAAAACTTAACGTAGGACGGGATCTTTTCACTGACCCCGCCCATGTCTTTCACCTGTTTGCTCTTAAAAGCATTTTGGACAGGCCACGTTACCGAAGGACATGAAACGTAACTTGCAACAAATGAAGTTCTGAGTTGCGAGCTGCTGATCCCCAAATCTCTGGTTGGATAATAATCCACCTCTCTCACCGGGTGACACAGAATTAGATTAGTGTTTTCTCTGCGCTCTCTTTTCGTTCTAATGCCAAGGTAATTCGCGCACGTGGGGAACTAAATTAACACACTGCTTATACTGTTCTGAGTTATTTTGATAGCCCGCTTTTACTACGGGTGATGACACTGATGATACATTCAAGGAAGATGGAGCACCGGTGGAATGCGACGGCGGGGGATACCTGAGAAAACCCGCCCCTGCGCTGCTTTGCCCACCACAAATCTCACATGCGGTCACTTGGGATCGAACCCGGGCCATCTAGGTGAGTGATGTAATCACGCCGCGGCTGCGATGAGGGATGAAGGGCTGGATTGTTCAGTCATTTTTGCTTTTTCTTACTTGCGTGGTATGTTGTACCAAAATGACACCAATGAAAATCTTTTTTAAGACCCGAGTCTCCGTCAACCGTTCACGTTTTCAGCAAAATCACAGATCAGGGCGCATTTTTTGTTGTCTTTGAGTGTACCAGAAAAAGACATTGAAACAATAGTAATATTTTCTAGTGTGGGGGGGGGTGAACATTCAAATAACATTTCACACCGTAGAACCCCGCCTCTTTTCACAGAAATTGAAATCGAGTTTTATTTATGCACGCTGTGGTTCTCATCGTCCCATTCTATATTGGACGTGAATAGACCACTTAATTTTGCTTCTTTATCAGACTTGAGGTTCTTTGTCGTGCAGTAAATCTACAGCAAGGAACCATCTGATTTACTTCCCTTCCAAAGGAGGCTTTGCTAAGAATTTTTACAACCCTACGCAAGGTTTGAACCCGCGACTTTAGGAGCCAGAGGCTCGCATGTTACCCCTAGATCACGTAGGACGGCTCTTTTCAGAATGCCATGTATACTTGCTATTAAATATATTTTGGGGATGACATGTTCTAAAGAAAAAAATAATAACTTCTGTCAGGTAAAACCCAATTTTATCAGCGTTTGAACAGCAGATTATTAATTTTTTCGTATCGAAACGCTTTCCGTGATGAGCACTCGACTCTTTTAGGGATTTGTAGGGTAATGTAATTTTAACCTGACTCCAGTATTTGTTTTAAAACAACACCCTCGAGTTGGGGAAAGTTCATTTTAACCTGATATCCCCTTTATTCTCACCAATTTCAATCTCTCATACCATCATCCATCAATCCTCCTATCTCTCTTCCCCCCGCCGTTCCTCTTCAAAACTAGCTCTTGAGCTATCTTCTCGTTTTAACAGCTCAGCCATTTTTAGCTGTCTTTCATCTCAACGTGATTATATAAAGCCGCTAGGGATTTTTCCTGACACTGACATTTTGTATGTAACAAAAACACGGTTTTTATTTCCTTGCGAGAGGAAACTACTGTTACCTGTTTAATAAATGAGTTATACTTTCAAATATTGAAGCCAGCGCATCTGTCAAATTCCCAAAATCCAATTTTTTTTCTGATTCCTAGAGCTGGTTTTACCATATTCTCAGAATATAAAAATCTTGTATGTACCATTCACATGACTTTCTCTATATCCGTTAAACAAATTATTCTTAAAAAGCTTATACTTCTGTTTACTTTATGTTAATCAGAAACAAATTAGCAGAAATAGTCTTACTACTTGCTTCCTTGTAAGTAGAAGCGAAATAGGTTAAAGTGATAGTCAAAAGCTGGTTGCTATGTCCATGAAGTTCCTTTGTTTATATGGATAGGAGTTGACAAGTTCCTGAATGAGAAAAGTATACGTTTTTTATAGCAGAAACCAAAAATAAGGAAAACGACGAACTCACGAAAAAAATGTATATAACATAAATTGTGTGTTTTAACGTGCTCTACATTTTTGTGTAGCAAGTTTTTGTCCATCTCTTACGGTTTAGCAGTTATTCAAAATTCAGTAAAATTCACCCTGAATAAACTACTCTTCAGAGGCTATTCCCAGAAAATTTAAGATATTCATTTTATTTGTCAGGTAAATATCTTTAATATACGAAATTTTAATCAAAATCGTTAGAGCAATTTTTTAGAAAATCAGAATTTTCGACAAAAGTTCCATGTAAAGGGTAGTTAGTGGTGGGGGAATCTTTCTCAAAATCTTCGTATCGCATCCCTGGAAGATACTAAATTTAAATACCAAATTTGGTATTTTACCGACTTTTCATTTTTGAGTTATCGTGTTCACAGGCACAGGGACACACTGACACGGACACGGACCGTTTTGTGAAAATGCTTTTTTTGGATATTGGGGACCCTAAAACATATATTTCCGGCGAAATCTCAGGATCGAATTTTTGGGTGGAGTGCAATATCTTCTCTATACACTATGTACACAGTGCGTATAGGGAAAGTAAAAATCTGATGTATTCACATATCACATTCACGTAACTTTCTCCACATCTCTGTAACAAATTATTTAATAAGCTTATTCTTCTATAGTTCCTTATAATTAGAAAGGAAATAAGGGAATACACTAGTCTAAACCAACAGTCAAATGTTTTAAAAGCTTGTTGCTATGAGATTGAAATCTGTTTCTTTGCGTGGCCAGGAGTTGACAAGTTCCCGTATGAAAAAAATTAAAACAAAGAATATCTCAAAAACGGTAAACTCTACGAAAAAAAACACATATGCCCTAAATTGTGTGTTTTAACGAGATATACAGTTTTTGTGTAGTAAGATTTTGACTATCTCTTACAGTTTACTAGTTATGAAAAATATAGTAAAATTCACCCAGAATAAAGAGGCCTTCAGAGGCTATTCCGCGGAAATTCTAATATGCAGTGTATTTGTGATGAACATTTGTTTAATATATGGTATTTTAATGAAAATCATTAGGGCCATTTTTGGGAAAATAAATATTGTCAATATTTTTCTAAGTAAAGGGCAGTTTGGGGTGGGAAGATTTTCCTCAAAATTTTCGTATCGCATCCTTGGAAGATACCTAATTTAAAAACCAAGTTTGGTATTTTACAGGCTTTTCGTTTTTGAGCTATGGTGTTCACAGAAAACGGACACACATAAGGACCTTTTTCTAACAGACATAAAGATTTCGGTCAACATTTTTGAACGCTGAAGAAATTACTGTACATACAACAAAGGCACTATGAAGGTATCTGGAAATGGATTCCAGGAACGCTTCCCGTCTCTTTACACGCGGTGGCAGAAGTGGGTCACGCCAGGAGGGAACTATTTTGAAGTAAAAGTTGTATAAATATCATATGGTTACTTCTTTCTGCGTTATTTACACATTCCGAGAACTCTTTGAATATAGTATATATACACGAGGGTTGGTGCAAAAGTCATGCCAATTATTTTTTTCTTGTAGATATGTGAACGGATCACAAACGTATATGTGTCGTGTGGAAGTTCTGCAGGCATTGTGTGTATGCAGAACAACAAATAGCTCTGTGAGAGCTGGTAGTAGCGCAGAGAGGGTTGCGAAATCAGTCATTTGGTGAGTGTCGTATAAGATGGAAGTAACACGTGTTGAGCAGCGCGCTTACATTAAAATAGATGTTCTCCGAGGGAATCAGTGAATCAGTGGAAGCCCTTGGGAAAAATGCCCTACCATACCGCACAGTAGCACGGTGGGTAGGAAAGTTTCAGAAAGCACGTGTGTTAACCAGTGATAAGCAACGTTGGGGACAACCTGTCAGTATGCGGACTTCCTGGTGCGACAGGTACGACGTGGAGAAACGGCCGGATCTTGTGGACAGTGCAATAATTCTGCACGACAATGCAAAATCACATAAAGCAGTGTGTGTAGGGCAGCTACTGCGACGTTTGGGATGGGAAGAATTGGAGCACCCACCGTACAATTCCGACATTTCGACTGTGACTTTTATCTCATTCGAAAGATTAGTGAACCACTACGTGGTAGGCGGTTTGCAACACGAAGGCGCACTGCTAATGCTGTGCGCGAACAGATGGCCAGATTCATATATGGTGCGGCAAATGCTGCGGTAGCTAGTATTCAGCCCTCTCACATCGTTGGCAACGTGTGGTGGCAGTAGCAGGGGACTACTTTTAGAGTCTTTAGGCCCAGGTTTGTCATGTCAACTGTATGTGTACTGTGTTGTCATTCTTTTGCACCCTGAAGGCCATATTGCTCTGTATACTACCGTAATAAATTAGTGTGTTACGAAATTCAGTGATATTCATTGTCCACGCATGTAGTTAACATTTTGTCCTTTCGTCTGTGTAAGTCACATTTTCCAACCGGTCTGGTATCTTCAAGGAAATAAAAAGTTGCCATGACTTTTGCCCCAACCCTCATGTGGGTGTTTCGATTTCAACATACTTTGCTTTTCTCAAATGGGAAGTTTCAATTGCCCGCCTGGGTAGCGTGGTGGTAGCATGTCTGCCTCACGTTCAAACGGTCGTGAGTTCGAATCTCGCTTAGGGTGAGTTACCCGGGTAAGGTTTTTTCTGGGTTTTCCCTTATCCTGAGAAGACGAATGTCGAGTAACTTTAAGCTCCACGGACCCCGAGATCATTTGAGCATCATATCATTCATTCATCGTCCGATATGACCAAACCAGGTTAAAGGACGTTAAACTAGAAAAAAAAAAAGAAAAAAAAAGTTTCAATTCGTTTCCTATTTATTTTGTTTTATTTCTAGACATGTAAAGATAATCTAATTTAAAATTCATTTTATAAAAAAAAAATCATTTTGTGATTTCACTGAAAACATACGCTTTGAGGCACCCTGAAAGAGCAAATGTTTTTTTTTTTAGAAGTACGTATGTGTGTGTATCCGTACGTTTATGCACAGCACAACCCAGTAACAAAAATTCGCTTATTTCTTCTCCACTAAATTGTCCGTTAACATTTTAATGGTAACCAGCTACAGATTATATCGGACGGCAGTGCGTGAAGTAATGATTGACTCATTGGCGTATACCTAGCACCACGGACTTTAACATTCTTACAAAAGATTATATTTTTATCTACTTAATGCTAAACAAATAAACATTACCAGAATTGGTCTTATTACTTCGCTCCTTATAAGTAGAATTTAAATAAGTGAACATATTAAGCCAAAATGGTTATCTTAAAAGCTATCGTTATGCAACTGTCACTGAAATTCGATTCTCTTTTTTTTTTTGTACAGGAGTAAAACAAAACAGATACGAAACGGATGAAACTTTCCCATTTGAGAAACATTTAAGTACTTTAAAATTGAAACCAATAATGGGCATATCTTGGAAATGGTTAGTTATACTTAAAAAACAAGGTGAGTTACATAAATTGTGCGTTTTAAAGACATCAACATTTTTGTGAATAAGTTTTTGTCTATTTCGTACGGTTTACTTGTTGTGGAAAAATTATCCAAAATAAAGAGGTCTTCAGTGGCCATACATTTAATTTGTCATGTAAACATTTTAATATACGGAATTTTAATCAAAATCGTTAATTATTTTAAACAAATGTTGCATGTAAATATAGCTTTAGGTGGAGAGATTCTACTGAAAATATTCGTGGCGTATCTTTGGAAGATAGTAAACTTAATACCGGCTTTTGTGTTTAACGAACTTCCCCAATCATGCACATATACGCGTGCGAACTTTTTCTAAAGATGTTTTTTTTTTATTCAGGGGTCTTTAAAACAAGTATTTCCGTAAAATTTAGTTATTGAATTTTTGGGTAAAGTACACCTCTATCTGCTATGTGTGTTGTACATATTTACGCAAGAGAAAGTAATAATATTCGTAACAATATGCATAAGTTTGAATAGAAACTAGGTATATAAACATACACGATGATGGGTAGAGAGAAGAAATGTGAATGTAACAACCTTATTTGTCTTTCCATCTAAAAGATAATCTCAGAATTGTTTTCATTGTTTCAATTTCAGAGGGTAAGGACGTTAAAATATAATTGGGAGTTTTTACCACGCAAATTTAACTTTCTGTAAACGCATTTGGCAATTTATTCACGTATTCAATGGAAGAGAGAAGGTCTAGCATAAGCTGCACTCCTGTTTTTTTCCTACGCTTCTCCACGAGGTTAGGTAAACTCCAAACCGACCCGATGTTTTCATATCCACCATAAATTCCCCGAAGCTTAATCCTTTCAGATGGACGCAAACACTTCCCTCATTATTCTTTACCGGTATCAAGATAAATAAAACCTTTATGTATGCATAAAAGATAGCCTACAAAGCCCCTTGCGGGTTTATCTTTCAGATTCGTGCAAAAAGCCGTGAATTTAGTGCACGCAGGTGTTAGTATGGGACGTTAAACCAACAAAATTGTATTTATTTCTGCCACAAAACAACTGCGGTCAATGCATAGCAGCAAAACGAGATCAAGAAACAAAAACATGATTCGCATTTGTTCTGTCAACCTAGTTTCCGTTTGAATTATGGGAGGCCAGTGCTCTGTAAAACGCAATTTTGGACGCAGTATAAAATCGAGGTTAACAAACAAGAGAATTTTAACAGTGAAATACTTTATTTATGGCGTACTGCACACACTTTTTATTTGAGGTCTCCTGAACACCAAAAACGTTTTTAGAAAAGGATCTCTGGACCAGAACAGCAATTAAAAATCTGATGTGTTCTGTTCATATAACTTTCTCTACCTGTTCCATATAAAACTATTCTTATAAAATCGAGATAAACAGCAGCTTTGATCTTATCTTGCTTCATTGTAAGTAGAAGAGAAATAAGAAAATACATTAGCCTAAAGCTATTATAAAATATTTTAAAAGCTGGTCGCTATGTGAAACAACTGAGGTTCTCTTCGCAGAAAAGTTTGGTAGTTTAAAACGGTCTACTGAACAAGAAAAATGTATTTGACAAAAATTATGTATTTGAAACGACATCTACATTTTTCGTAGTACTTTTTTGTGCATCTCTTATGGTTTAATCGTTATGAAAAAGTATGAAAAACGTGGAGCACCGCTTCAGAGGCTGTTCCCATAAAATTCAAAATATACATTTTATATGCGATGTAAATATATTTAAACTACGGTATTTTAACAAAATCGTTTGAGCCATCGTTGAGGAAAACAATATGTTCAAACATTTTTCCTTGTAAAGGGTAGTTTTGGGTTGGTGGATTTTCTTGAAAATCTTCGTGTCGTATTCTTGGAAGATACTTAACATAAACACCAAGTTTGGTATTTAACGGTCTTTTCGTTGTTGAACACAAAAATGGAAATGACCTGTTAATTATGGACGCTCTTTAACTGCTTTGGTTCTCAGCGTCCCATTCTATAATGGGCGTGAAAGATCGCTTAATTTTGCTCAGAGGCCTCTCTTATCAGGCTTGAGGTTCTTTTACTTGCCGTAAATCTACGACACGGGACCCACAGCTTTACTTCCCTTCCGAAGGAAGCCATGTTGAACACAGACACACACCAAACACACATGCGCTCAGGGGAATGACTTTTTAATTAAAATATCTTATGCTTGTGGTGGACGTTAAGAATAAAATATACATTTAGATTTTCTTGAATAGTCCACGAAGTGCTCTTAATATCGATTATATATATATATATATATTTATTTATTTATTTATTTTTGTGGCTTAACGTCCTTTAACCTGGTTGGTCATATCGGACGATGAATGAAATGATGCTCAAATGATCTCGGGGTCCATGGAACTTAAAAGTTACTCGATATTCGTCTTCTCAGGATAAGGGAAAACCCCGAAAAAATCTTACCTGGGGAACTCACCCTAAATGAGATTTGAACTCGCGACCGTTTGAATGTAAAGCAGACAGGCTACCACCACCCTACCGAGGCGGGCTTCGAATATATTGTGTAAGTAATAAGCTATAACGACTAAGACTACATTTTGCTGAACATACAATTTTAGTCAAAAAAAAAACTTTCCGTGTAGTATTAGCCATTTTGACTATCGATTTAGGGTGCAACGAAATGTATACAATGAAACCACTTCACCAGCAAATGTTTATTTTGATTAAAATGAAGCAGATGGAATAATAAGATTTGATGAGAAAGTTCGTGGAAGAGTGGGTAGAAAAAATCATCTGAATGTAACATATTTATTTTAGTTCTGTAGATCAATACTTTATCTCATGTAAAATTCTCATACCAAGTTTTTGTATGAATTCAGTGGTATAGGATAGCGCAAGTTGCTGTGGGAATTGCACCTCGATCCAGATCCTCTTTACCTTTTCCCTTGTGGAACATGCCCGGGAGAAAGTATGAGGCGAGAGAAAGGAGGAGACAGAGGGCGGCCGACCCAAGGAGTCATGAGAGAGCTGAGGACAGAGTCCCAAACAATTTTCTTATTGAACATTCCTGGCTAGTACAAAAGCTACCCTGAACTTGGAGGCCTTTAACATCCCGCTCGAAAGAGCAGGGGCGGAGAAGCTGCAACATAATTGTATCTGTAACGTTTTATACACACAGGCCGCGCCGTGGCCGAGTGGTTAGACCTAGACTGCCCGGATTCAATCCCAAGCGACCGCACTTGAGATTTGTGATGGACAAAGTGGTGCAGATGCGGGTTTCTCCGGGTTCCCCCCTTTGGGGAATAGGCGAGTTAGTTAGAATTATACCAAGGAGACCGTAGATCGCCCCGCCGAAGGATGAAGGTGACCAGCCATGCAACCCCAAACATCGCCAGTGGTGTCGTCTAGTAAAGGCGGGCGTTAAACACGCAAAAAAACCTAAACAAATCTATTCAATGAAATGAGAAATAAGTGAAATGAAGGAGCAGGAAGTTCGGATAATGATGAACCTTTCCAGCATTCTCCTGGTGACACGGGGAAACCCCCGGAAAAAATACAAAATAAATGGATCAGGAAGGCCGGCTGCGGAAATCGAACGCACGATTTCTGCCCTAATTCAATAACATCGCTGTTATATTGAAACGGTAGAGAAAGTAATTCAGAAAGGCACAGATTCTATTGTTGCACTAATGACGTAACCACACGAAGGAAGCTTATTCGACTTTCTCTGCCGGGGAGAGAGGTTTCTAGTTTGCATATAAACTGACAAATCTAATAATGGAAATTAAATCGGACGAGCGCTGCAAGAGTGAATGAAGAATTAGGGCATTATACAAGCTTTTGGGGGCGGTAGTAGGTGCATTTACTTGGCTGTGAATATGGAAAGGGTAGGAACACTTCGCCATCTAGGGTATTTATACTCTCTTCCCCTCCCTCTCTATTTCATCAAGCCCACATTCATATCTATTACTTTTGAGGTCAATGCATTTTGTAAACAGAATGTCATTTTGTTCAACAAAAAAGCAAAGGGATTTTTAGAACTAATACTGTGATTAAGGTAGAAAAACATTTTGTCATTACCACATGGAATTTGTGATGCTTTTTTCCAAGTAAGTAAAACAGATAAAAGGTTTCATTACGTATTTATACATTCACTGAGCCAATATTGGGATTCTCTTTGATGAACATGGACGTAAAAATATTTACGTTTCTACAGAGAACAGTAGAAATAACATTAAATACACAGCAATTAAACACGTAACAAAAACTACCAAGGCTTCGTTTCTCTGGAAAATAAATATTTGTGTGTAATTGCTTTTAGAACTGAACATTGAGTACTCTGAAACACCAATATTCAAAGCTACTTTAAGCGTGCGGTTTTGTGTGAGGTTGAAAAAAAGTATGATGTGCTATATTCACGAAACTTGCTCTACTGTTATGCATACAAACTATTCTTATATTTTTTTTTTCAAGTGGAAGAAAAATCTACCTTATTGACTGCCGGGCACGTACGGAGTGTCGGGTTCTGCCTCGCGGCCATACCGACCAAAAATCTTCCACCTTTGCTGGCCTGGGTTGAATAAGGATTACTGCGGTACCGCTATTGCACCAGCCAAGTACCTGGAGGAAATAACTTGCCCACTGTGTGGCTGCCAGAAGGAGCTGTTAGGTACCTGACCTAGGGTCAGCCTTCCCCCTCACAAATTTCAGGAAATCACTGAAGGGGAATTTCTGGCGCCGGATTGGTTATTACAAAAGATTATTAATATTATATGTACACCATGCGAATCATGACAAATATTAGCAGAAATAGTCTTACTACTTGCTTCCTTATAAGTAGAAGGGAAATAAGGAAGTACACTAGGCCAAAACGATAATCTTTTAAAAGCTGGTCGCTATGTGATACACTACAATTTGCGTCTCTTTGCAAGGTCAGGAATAAAACTTAACAAATTATATATATGTTATTCGTTTCATATCTCTTATGTAAATATCCTTAATAAATAAAATAAATAAAAATCGTTACTTATTTTGAAAATAAAGTTTTTAAAAAAAAATTCCATATAAAGGATGCAATGGGGGGTGTAGTTCCAACAATAGCATGAATACAATGGAATCCTGTGGCTACAAAACTGAGTCGAAAACTGAATCTGCAATAATTGGGATGGGGAGATTTTTTTGGAAATCTTCGTGCACTATCTTTGGAAGATAAAACTCCTTGGCACAACAGTCCGCAAGGGACCCGGTCACTACATCCCCCACCTCGACTCAAAGGCGTCATGAATGGGGTGCAGCGCTGGAGGGTGAGACGTGATCAGCGCCTCAAGTCCCTCCCGGCCGGTTGATGCGGTCTGCTCGATCTGGAGATGATACTTCTCAGTCAAGTAGCTCCTTAGTTGGACCACCAGGGATCTCACGAGGCTGAGTGCACCCCGGGCCAGGTCTCCCAGCAGTATCGGGAATCGAACCCAGGTCTCCCGCTTAGCAAGCAGTCGCCTTACCACCGCACTAAGGAGACGACCGTCTTTGGAAGAAGCTGAACTTAATTATCATGTTTGGTATTTAACCGGCTTTTCGTTGTTCTCTCTGTTTTTCTATCTCCCTCTGTCATACACGCATACACACAGACCTTCTTGTAAAAATGCTTTTTATGCAGGGGATCCTAAATCATATTTACAGTGAAATCTCTTTATATCTGGTAATGATTTAATTGTTTTCTACCACACAAGCCGTATATAGAACAGGAGTTGGATGGGTAGAGTCATAATGAAGAAATGCAATACCATAGCCGGAATTTGAACTACGGATCTCCCGGTCTCTAGCCGGTTGCTCTACCACTGAGCTACCACGGCAACATGCCAGCATAGCATTAAATTTCTCAAGTGACTCGCATGTTTCCCGGTAAACCACAAGGTGATCTAAAATTATTTTGAGATGACAACCCCAATGGCGATTTACACTGTTGAAGGTACTTTAAGTGCCATGATTCATAGTATATCCTAAAGCGAATGGCGTGTTATTTATGGACGCTCTTTAACTGCTGTGGTTCTCAGCGTCCCATTCTATACTGGGCG
This sequence comes from Hymenopus coronatus, assembly GCA_030762935.1. Classification (NCBI taxonomy): domain Eukaryota; kingdom Metazoa; phylum Arthropoda; class Insecta; order Mantodea; family Hymenopodidae; genus Hymenopus; species Hymenopus coronatus. Next base: position 143,783,475 of record CM060896.1, read on the forward strand.
TGAAATATCGCTTAACTTTGCTCAGAGGTCTCTCCATCAGGCTTGAGGTTCTTTTAGGTGCCGTAAATCTACGACACGGGACAAACGGCTTTACTTCCCTTCCGAAGGAAGCCATATTTTTACGCCCGAAAAAATCCATCGTCAGCCGCCGGGTTTGAACCCGCGACCTTGGGTATCTGAAGTCAGCATGGTAACCATTACACCACGGAGGGTGACATAGTATATCTATATTATGGTCAATGTTACCATGGTAGCTCAGTGGTAGAGCAACCGGCTAGAGACCGGGATATCCGCGTTTCAAATCCCGGCTATGGTATTGAATTTTTCAGTCTGACTCTACCTACCCTTTATCACTTTTTGGGTGGAATGCAATACCTTCTCTACCTCTAACTATACACTAAGTAGAGAAAGTAAAAATGGAGAGTCGTAAGGATTTTTGCTTTTTCTACACTTATTATGTACATAATGAATATAGAAGATATTTTATTGCACCCAAGAATTCCATGTCGAGATTTCAACGGAAATATATGTTCTGAGGTCCCACGATTCTAATTTTTTTCTTTTTAGAAAAAGGTCTGTGTGTGTCTGAACAGCAAAATCCAAAACTTAAAATACCGTTAAATCAATATTGATATTTAAGTTTGGTAACTTTCAAGAAAGCGGCACGAAGATTTTCAGGAAAATCCCTCTCCCCAAACTACCCTTTACTTGTAAAAAATGTCAAAATTTTGGATTTTCTCAAAACTGTCTAACGATTTTGATTAAAATACTGTACATTAAAGTTATTTACATTACAAAAAAATGTATATTTTAAATATTTGGGAATAGCGTCAGAAAACCTGTTCATTTTGAATGAATTTAGCTCAATTTTGTATAACTTGTAAACCATAGGAATAACAAAAGCATAGTAAATAAAAATGTAGATATCGTTAAAATGCGCAATTTGTTGTAGAGTTGACCATTTCCGAGATATTCCTTGTTATTGGTTTCTTAGATGGGGCCACCTTTCGTTTCATCTGCCTTTTATTTTCTGGAAATGGAAAGTGCACCTAACTTTAATTGTTCACATAGAAACCGACTGTTAAAAGATTTGTTTATCGCTTTAGTCAGGTGCATTCCCTTATTTATCTTCTACTTACAAAAAAAAAAAAAAAATAATAATACCATTTCTGCCAATGTTTATCTCGATTAGCATGATGCAGATGAAGAAATCATGTTTTGTAAGAATAGTTTGTTTCAGGACAGGTAGAGAAAGTCATGTGAATTAAACACTACACATTTTATATCAGAGATATTCGCGATAAGCAAGCCTCTCAAAGGAGCAGATGCTGCGTGGAGTTCTGATAGTTACATCACTGTTCTAGAAGGTAGTATCTAGCACCCAAAAATTCTATACCGAGATTTCACCGGAAATATATGTTTTGAGTCATCCTGAATAAAAAAAAAAAACATTTTTAGAAAAAGGTTGTATATTTGTGTTGTGGGTCTGCATAACTCAAAAATGAAAATACCGTTAAGTACCAAATTTGGTATTTAAGTTCAGCATCTCCCAAGGATGCGACACTAATATTTTCAAGGAAATCCCTCCACTTCTAATTACCCTTTACATGGAACAAATTTGGAAAATTTGGATTCTCTCAAAAATGACTAACTCCATGGCACGACAGCTCACGGGGAACCTTGGCCTACCGCCCGGCCGCTGCATCCACCATCTCAGTCCACTACAGACGTCATGGATGGGGTGCAGTATTGGTGGGCGAGACGTGGTCAGCGCCTCGAGTCGAGGTTAATGCGGTCCTCATGACCTGGAGCCGCTACTTCTCCATCAAGTAGCTCCTCAGTTGGCCCCCCATGGACCTTACGAGGCTGAGTGCACCCCGGGCCAGGTCTCCCACCGGGGGAAAAAATCCCCACGCCGGTACTGGGGATCGAACCCAGGTCTCCCTCTTGGTAAACAGCTGCGCTAAGGAGACGACCTCAAAAATGACTAACATGATTATAATATCTTATTTTTAAGATATTTATTGACAAATAAATTGTACAACTGAATTTTTTGGGAATAGCCTCTAAAGACCTCTTTATTGTGAATGCTGTTTCTTGAATTGTGCACAACTAGTAAATATAAGAAACTAAAACTTAGTAACACAAAAAGAAATACAAAAGTAGAGCTCCTTTAAGCACACACTTTAATCCATATACATTTTTTTCCCCTGGAGGTGACCGTTTTCGAGATATTCCTTGTTATTGGTTACAGTTTCAAAATAATTGAAACTTTTCTAATACCGGAACTTGTCAAGCCATGACCATGCAAATAAATGAATTTCAAATCCGATAGTAAACACATTTTAAAGCATGTGAATGTCGGTTTATATTAGTGAATTGCATTACTTCCCTTCTACTTATAAGGAACTAAGTAATAAGACCGTTTCTGCGAATGTTTATCTCATTTAGTATGAAGTAAAAGAATAAGCTTATTAACAATAATTTGATTCAAAGGCGCAGATTTAGTCATGTGAATGGAACACATCCGATATTTCTCTACTATAAAAGTAGATGTGGCAGACTTTGATCCTAGACCCCTCAAACATACTTAATGCTTGAAGATTCCTTATTTCTCACACGATTTTGGACTTGCAGCTTGTTGAAGTGCTCAGAGAGATGACATGCTGTGCATTGAGCCCCTAACGGGACACACGACTAAAGATAAAAGACGGTGGCAGCATTTGTTCATCCGAAGCCTGCAGCAGTAATCCTTTCTGCAGTGCACGGTGTCCTTACAAAGGCAGGGACATCCGTCCCTTTAGATATTATTATCTAATGCCCCCTCATCTTCCGTACAGCCAGGATTATGTGAATGCCCATATCTGCATCCATTTTAACGACAACGTATCGCCAGAGACAATAACCGTTTGATTATTTGGCTCGAAACACTAAGCTCCAAAATAGCCACCCCGTTTTAGCACCTTCCTGCGTATCAGACATCAAGGGTGAAAACAAAACACGGCATGAAATAAATTAATGCTTGTACCATGGACTTTTATTAGTTTTGCTAATGGTTAAAATTTAATAGAGGAGATATTCTCCATGCTTCAACATATGTCCCGTATTTTGACATGTGTAGATATCTCCTTGTGATTTATAAATGTTGCAGAACTCAACGGGATTATTTTCAACTTAAAACCTGTCAATGGAGAATTTGCGAGAGCGACCTTCTATCAGTGGATACGGTAGCTTATTTTCGCACTCTTGAGAGGGTTCAGTTGAAGGTCGCTCTCTCCAGTTCTCCACTGGCAGGTTTTAACTTGAAATAGTCCGTTGAATTCTGCAACTCTTAACGCACGAAGGGATATATGTAAACATCGGTGCAGTTGAGACACCTGGTACACTCAAAGACAAAAAGAATCTGATGTGTACCATTCACATGACTTTCTCTATATCCCTGCAACAAATTATTCTTAAAAAGCTTATACTTCATGCTAATCAGTAAAACATTAGCAGAAATAGCCATTTACTTGCTTCCTTGTAAGTAGAGGTGAAATAAGGGAGTACCAAAGGCTAAAGTGATAATCAAAAGATGGTTGCGATGTCACTGAAGTTCCTTTGTATGGACAGCAGTTGACAAATTCCTGTATGAGAAAAATATAAGTTTTTCATAGCAGAAGCCAAAAACAAGGAATGTCTCAAAAACGACCAACTACTCTTCAGAGGCTATTCCCAGAAAATTCAAGATATACATTTTATTTGTCAGGTAAATGTCTATAATATACCATATTTTAATCAAAATCGTTAGCCATTTTTGAGAAAATCGGAATTTACGAAAACAGTTCCATGTAAAGGGTATTTTGGGGTGGGGGGATTTTTCTCAAAACATTCGTGTCGCATCCCTGGAAGATACTAAACTTAAGTACCAAGTTTGGTATTTTACTGACTTTTCGTTTTTGAGTTATCGTGTTCACAGACACACGGACACACACACACGGACCTTTTTCTGAAAATACTTTTTCTGGACACAGGGGACCCAAAAACATATATTTCCGGTGAAATCTCGGTATCGAATTTTTTGGTGGAGTGCAATACATTCTCTATACACTATGTATATAATGCCTATAGAGAAAGTAAAAATATGGTGCCGTGATTTTGCTGAAAATGAACGTTTGATAGAGACTCGGGTCTTAAGACGATTTTCATTGGTGCCACTCTGGTACAACGTACCACGAGAGCGACGAAAGCCAAAACCTATTAGATAATCCTCCCCTTCAACCCTCGAACTGCTCAACCCTCCCTCAGAACAGGTTGACTTGTACAAGAAATGTGTTACTTTTACCCACCACGTGCGCGAATTACCTTGGAATTAGAACTTCAGTAACAAATGCAGAGAAAAGATTAACCTAATTTTGCATCACCCGTTGAGAAGGGTAGATTATTGTCCAACCAGAAGGTATATGAATCACCAATTCGCAAGTCAGAACTTCATTTGTTGCAAGTTACGTTTCATGTCCAACCCCTTCCCTTCGGTAACGTGGCCTGTCCAATACGCTTTTAAGAGCATAGCAAACAGGTGAAAACCGCCTGCGGTGCCATAAGTAGTTAAAGTGGGCGTTAAAAAAAACAGGTGAAAGACATAAGCAGAGTCAGAGAAAAGATCCCGTCTTACATAAATATTTCCAGGCGTATTTTTTTATATCTTCGAGTGTACATAGCTGGTAGGTAAGGTATTGTATCCCATCCAAAAATTCGATGTCAGAATTACACCCAAAATATAAGTTTAGAAGTCTCTGGAGTTCAAAAATAACATTTTTAGAAAAATATCCCTGTATATCTTGATAATTTAGCTGAGTTATCTTTTTTTTTTTTTTAAAAAAAAAAAAAAGGAATTCTGTTTCTCTTACCACACATACCTCTGTTCCCATATGTGGCCAGTTTTGTCTGTTTAGAATGAAGTCCCAGCATTCTGTCCTCCGTCTGTTTAAGGAAAGTGGCTATCAACCCATCCACGCCTTTTTTATATTTCTTAACTTTTGTTTACCAATTGGTTATTTTACTGTATATTCATTACGTGGTCCATATTCCCCTATCTGCTACATTCAACCCATTCTCATTCTCCGTTTGCGTATCGTTCAGGAATATCTCATGCACTCCTTTTTACTTTCTCTATACGCACTATGTACATAGTGTATAGAGAAAGTATTGCACTGCACCCAAAAATTCGATACCGAGACTTCACCGGAAATATATGTTTTGCGTCCCCCTGAATCCAAAAGAAATCATTTTCACAAAAAGATCCGTGTGTGTGTCCGTGAACACGATAACTCAAAAAAGAAAAGTCGGTAAAATATCAAACTTGGTATTTAAGTTAAGTATCTTACAGGGATGCGACACGAAGATTTTGAGAAAAATCTCCCCACCCCAAACTACCCTTTATATGGAACTTTTTTCGAAAATTTTGATTTTCCTCTAACGATTTTGATTAAAATATCGCATATTAAAGATATTTACCTGATAAATAAAATGTATATCTTGAATTTTCTGGGAATAGCCTCTTAAGACTACTTTATTCTGGATGAATTTCACGGAATTTTGCATAACTGCTAAACCGTAAGAGATGGACAAAAGCTTACCGCATAAAAAATGTGGAGAACTTTAAAACACACAATTTATGTTATATACATTTTTTACGAGGAGATGATCGTTTTTAAGATATTTCTTGTTTTTAGTTTCAGCTTTGAAAATCATATAGGAATTTGTCAACTACTATCCATACAAACAAAGGAACTTCAGTCACATAGCAGCCACCTATGGTACTCCCTTAATTCGCTTGTACTTATAAGGAAACAAGAAATAAGACTGTTTCGGCTAATTGTTTCTCAAATAGCATGAAGTAAATAGAGGTATTAGCTTTTTAACAACAATTTGTTGCAGAGATGTAGAGAAAGTCATGTGAATGGAACATATCAGATTTTTCATTTTATATCCATTATGTGATTCGTGTTTCCCTAACTGCTGCAGTAGGAACTAGGATTTAGCCCATCACCACTACCGGTTTGTACATCTTGAAGAATATTCTGTCTTATAAGTTATAATACTGCGACGCCGTAAAGTCCGACCACCCAAGAGTAGGAAGCTGAAGGAAGAGAGGATGAGTGTGACAGAAAACCATAACAATTTTATATATAGAAAAAAACTTTTGTGTACGTAACTGCACATTTCACTTACCTTGTACAGCCCCAGCCCAGCACAGCCAGAAGAGGACCCATTTGGCCGTCCTGTACCTCTGCAACAGCCGGGGTCTGAAGAAACACCACCCACATCTCGCTTCGGAGTCCTCCTCATCCTGTCGCTGATCTGCCTTGCGTTCCTCGGGCCCGAGTTCGTGTCCCGGCGTCTGCAAAGGCAAGAAACAGGTCGGCATTTTGTTGCTTGTCACTCATGCACCTTTTGTTTGAAATAACTGCGCCATCTCGTCGCAAAGATTATAATCAACATTACAAACAGTAGTTCATTATCTGCTTTCCCTCCGTTTTAATAATGTTCCAGCTCGTTGAGCAGCTCCCCATTCTTCACCGGCTGCTGATGGAATAAAAACTCTTTAATCGACACACTCCAGGTGGCCCTGCTAACATTTCCATGCTGCAGTTGACAGCTACCAACACCAATTGGCAATCTCTTAGACCCCCCTCTGGGGCACGGAAATTCTTTCATGTCCTTTATCTTGCAGGAAACTCAAATATCGATCCTACGTAAGAGGTATGTTCTTATTTATACGAAATACGAGGTGTCATATAAATAATAAACGTTTATTTAAGGAGAACAGATCGGGGAAAATTGATAAAAAGCTGATGTGTTACACTCACATGACTTTCTCTAGCTGCTCTACACACTTCTTTCTACACAATGCGAATCGAGATAAACATTAGCAGAAAGTTATTACTTAGTTCCTTATAAGTAGAAGGGAACTAAAGGAATGCGCTATGCGCTATGCTAAACTGATAGTCAAATGTTTTAAAAGCTGTCGTTATGCGATTGTCATTGCAAATCGCTTCTTTACTCGGCCAGGAGTAAAACAAAGGAAAATGGGACACTTCCTGTCTGAGAAAAGTATAACTACTTTACAATTGACACCGATAACAAGGAGGATCTCAGAAACGATTACATTCCACAACAAAAACGTTAAGGTCATAAATTGTGTGTTTTGACGAAGACCTTTTTTTATGTAGCAAGTCTTAAGGTTTAGCAGTTTAAAAAAAAGTCACCCAGAATAAAGAAGTCTTCAGAGGCTATTTCCAGAAAATTAAAGATATACACTTTATTTGGAATGTAAGTATCTCTAATTTACGGAATTTTAATCAAAATCATTGGCCATTTTTTAGAAATTAAAAATTTTTCGATATAAAGTGTAGTTTTTGGTGGGGGCATTTCTTGAAAATCTTCGTGTCGTACCCCTGGAAGATAGTAAATCTAACAGTCAAATTTCGTATTTAACGGTCTCTTCGTTTTAGATCTAAGCCGTTCACACACATACACAGACACACAAACCTTTTTTTAAAATTATTTTTACGAACTCAGGGGACCCAAAAATATATTTCCGGTGAAATCTCGACATCAAATTTTGGGTGGAATACAATACCTTCGCTGTTCACTATGCACATTATATATGCGGGCTAGAGAAAGTAAAAATTACAAATTAGATCTTTCAACTCTCATTACGTTGGATTTCCTAGAAAAAATTGCGTACAAATATTCTCGTATTTAAATAATTCGATCAGAGGACATGGTTGCTCATTTGTATACGTTTTACTTTCTCTACACGTACTATGTACATAGTGTACAGAGAAAACATGCATTCCACCCAAAAATTTCATACAGAGATTTCGTCGGCAATGTGTGTGTTAGGACCCCCCCTATATCCAAAAAAGTATTTTTAGAAAAAAGGTCCGTGTGTTTGTTCGTGTGTCTGAACACGATAACTCAGTCGGTAAAATACCAAACTTGGTATTTAAGTTTAGTGTCTTCCAGATATGTGAAAAGAAGATTTTGAAAAAATCCCCGTACTCCAAAGTACCCTTTACATGGAAACATTTTAAAATTTTTGAGTTCTTAAGAAATGGCTAACGATTTTGATTTAAATACCGTATATTAAAGACATTTACATGGCAAATAACACGTATATTTTGAATTTTCTGGGAATTACCTCTAAAGGCCTCTTTATTCTGCATGAATTTTTCTGAATTTTGCGTAAGTGGTAAACCGTAAGAGATAGACAAAAACTTACTACACAAAAAAATATCGATCTCGTAAAAACACACAATTCACGTTTGTTTCCTGGAGTTCATCATTTCTGAGATATTCCCTGTTATTTGTTCCATTTTTAAAATACTTAAACTTTTCTCGCATGGAAATTTGTACACTCTTGGGCATGCATAGAAACATGGCAACCAGCTTTTAAAAGATTTGACTATCGCTTTAGCCTAGTGCACTCCCTTATTTCCTTTTCATACACATAAGAAAGTAGGAAGACCATTTCTGCTACTGTTTATCTTGATTAGTATTGTGAACGGCTAGAGAAAGTCATATGAATGGAACATCAATTTTTTGTAACATTTTGTATAGAAGTTTTAAATTTCACGTGTCCGAGCATTAAATAAACAAAAAAAAATATTGTGTGTTACATTCACATGACTTTCTCTATACCCTTGCAGCAAATTATTGATAAGGAACTTATTCTTCTGTTTATTTCATTCTAATCGAGAAACAAAATTAGCAAAAATGGTCTTATTACTTGTTTCCAGTTACTGAAAAGGGAAACAAGTGAGTACCATAGGCTAAAGCGATAATCAAAAGCTGGTTGCTATGTACTTGAAGTTCCTTTGTTTGTGTGGGCAGAAGTTTACATATTCTCGTATGAGAAAAGTATAAGTATTTTAAAGCTGAAACCAATAACAACGAATATCTAAAAAATGATCAACTATACGAAAAAATTATACAACAAATTGTGCGTTTCAACGAGATCTACATTTTTTATTAAGTAAGTTTTTGTCTATCTCTTACGGTTTACCAGTTATATAAAATTCCGCAATATTTAGATGCCTTCAGAGGCTTTTCAGTGAAAATTCAAATGCACATTTTATTTGTCATTTAATATCTTTAATATAAGACATTTTAATCAAAATTTTAATTTTCGAAAAATGTTCCATGTAAAGGGTAGTTGGGGGTGGGGGGATTTTCTTGAAAATCTTTGTGTCGCATCCTTGGAAGATACTGAACTTAAATACCAAGTTTGGTATTTAACGGACTTTTCGTTTTTGAGCTATGCTGCCCACAGACCCACACGTATACGGACGGACCTTTTCCCAAGAATGCTTTCTCTATACACTATGTACATGGTAAATGTAGAGAAAGTAAAACAGTTAATTTTAAGTTTTATTTACATCATTACTGACTTACGAAAGATCTCTCTATATATCGTGCTGTGGTTATTCTACCGAAAAGTCCACGAAAGTTAATGAGTATATAAAATCGCGCGGTTTAGATATTTTTGTTTGTACGCTCTTCGCTTGTCTTTGGTTTCCGTTGTAAAACCCGCTTTCTCTTTGATGTCATAATTCTCCGTACGTCAAACGCTTATTTATACACAAGTGCCGACTTCTCTAATGACGGTGTTTTCCAAATCTTTCCAGACAACACAGGATGGTCGGGATGTCCTGAATTCGTTAAATATTTGTGCCCTGCTGCACGTTTGAAAAATAACTCCTCCACTGTACTAATATATTATCTGCTGGTTTTTACTTTCTCTGCCACTTACCTTGAGTAGAGGAAGTATTGAACTCAGTATAAAAACTCGGTATCAAAATTTTACCGAAAATATATGTTTTGCTAATCACTGAATCTTCCGATAAGAAAGCATTTATAAACAGAATCCCATATGTTCCATTCACATGACTTTCTCTAACTATTCCATATATAAAATATATGATTACTCATATCTATGTCATGATGGAGAAAAAACTGGCCAAATTAGTCTGATTACTTGCTTCTTTGTAAGCTAAAGCGACAGTGAAATCGTTTTAAAAACTATTTGCTATGTGCAATAATAGATGTTTAGTTCGCTTTGCATGACCAGCATTAAAACAAGAGACCTAATGAAAGGTTAAACAAAATTCAGCCAAATTCATCAAGAATAAAGAGCTCTTCAGTGGCTATTCCAGAAAATTCAAAATTTAATCTTATTTGTAATGTAATTTTAAATAACGGCATTTTAGTCAACATGGAGCCATTTTCAAGGACAACAAAATTTAAAAAAAGAAATCCATTTAAAGAGTAAGTTCAGGTGGGGGATTTTCTTGAAGATCTTCGTATCGCATCGTTGGAAGATGCTAAGCATAAATACCAAGTTTAGTTTAACGGTATTTTCGTTTTTGAACACGGACCTTTTTCTAATTCTTTGGACACAGGTACCTCAAAACACGCATTTCCTATTAAATTTCGACATCGATTATTAGGAAGAATACAATACCTTCTCTAGGTATATGTGTATTGTATGTATATACATACGTGCAAAAGAAAGTAAGAATTCTGTGTATATGAAACTAACTCCAAGAGAAGAAATGGATATTTACTAAACTTTTTAAGTTGCAACATCATAAGGATAACAAAGTTTTCTAGAAATTCCATACATCCTTTATGAGATGGACAATTTTCATTACTCGTGAGTTTCACAAAATGGCTAAGTATTTTGACTGATGTCAAATGTTTTAACTGGTTTTTATGAAAACTAAACATTTATACTTTTCTGAAATGATAAGTTATCATTCAGTTTTGTTTTTACTTTCTCTTCTTCTTACATATTACTAAGGTAATGAAGGTGCTGAACTCCCCTCAAAAAATTCGATGCAAAAATATTGCTGGAAATAAACGTTTTAGCATTCCCTCTCCAAAAAAACATTTCTAGAAAAAGGTTGGTGAGTATTTGTTGGCCTGTGTCTGTGAAGGCGAATACTCAAAACGACAAGTCTCTTAAATATCCAATTTATTTACATCTTTCAAGAATGCAACGTGAAGATTTTCAGAAAAATCCCCCATCCTAAACTACGCTTTACAAGCAAGATATGTTTACACAGAAAATAAAATGTGTATCCTGAATTTCTAGGGAATAGTCTCGGAAGTTTTCTTCATTGTGAATGATTCACACTACTGGAAAACCATAAGAGACAGACAAAAGGTTACTATAACAAAAGAGATAAATCTAGTTACACACACAATTTGCCATATGATTTTTTTTGAGGAATTAACGATTTCCGAGACATTCCTAATTATTTGTTTTAAATTTAAAACATTAACACTTTTCTGAAACGGGAAGCTGTCATGCGAGTCAGTTGAGAAATTCAATGCTATGCCGGCATGTTGCCATGGTAGCTCAGTGGTGGAGCAACCGGCTAGAGGACATCCGTAGTAATGGCATTGCATTTTTTAGTCTGACTCTACCTATCCAAATTATCATTTTTTGCAAATTGCAAATTTCATTAATGCAAATGAAACAGAATTTCAAAGCCATCACATATCGACCACCTCTTAAAAGTATTGACAATCACTTCAGGCTTCTTCCCCTTGAACCAACATATGGTTGATAAAAATAATAAACTTTCCTAAGCATAGTTTTTTTACAGAATATGTGTAGAAGGGAGAAATGCATGTGAAGGAAACACGTTAGAATGTTTTTCCACCTGGTCATGCAAGGGGACCTTCAATTAGCGACAAACTCTTTAAAAACGTGACTCGCTTTACTCGTTCTCATAGGAGCGAACAGAAAAATCCATATGAATGCAATACATAACATGTTTAATTCAATTTCAGCCCAGAAGCTGTTCGTAATTATTTTAATGACGATTGTATGCCTGATTCTCTCATTCCAGCAGAGCAAATACAAGGGAATTTCAACTCCCCCACCCCCGTTTAAATTTCGCGGAATTAAGTTTGGAGGCAACCTCTCTGCTCATGGAGAAAGCCAGGGAACGCGAGAGGGAGGAGGGTTGGAGACGAAAATAAACAGCGGATAATAATGAAGGCCAGAGGTGGGCGAGGCACCCACACAAAATACGCTGCTGAATTAAGATCTGCACCAAAAAGCAGAAAGTAATATTGACAAACGCATCGGCTTGTATTCTACTCCTTTATTGAAGTGGAGAACAGGTGTGTGCCAACACCACAAGGATGAAAAATGGGGAAAAGTTATTAAATCATCTTCCGAACAGCGGCGAAGAAGCACAAGAACCTAATTTTCGTACGTTTAATGAGATTATTTAAACCATTTGTTCCTAACTAAATTATCATCTCTTCTACAAGCAATTCTTACGAAAGCCCGTCTACTAGGATCGACTGATAAGTCCCGGTCTCTTAATGAAAACAGCATTTAAAAACTACATTTGTCATATTGGTGTTCTAATTTAATTAAACCAACTCTGTAGTGCGATTTATCAAGGTCCGCAAAATAGCTGTTTACCGCATCAATGACCTTCTCAGGGGTAGCCACTGGGTGCTACATAGATCTGGCGAATAGGGTGGATGTTTAAGCAATTCGAACTTTAATTCGCACATTTTTCGCATTGCAATGACTGAATGATGGGCCGGAGCACAGTCGTGTTGAAACAAGTTTTTTTTTCTTTGCCAAATGAGACATTTTAGTTTCCATCCCGTCACTCAAAAGTTGCAGTAATCTTGCGTAGTAGTCACCAGTGATATTTTTACCCACATCCAAGTAATCAATAAAAATAATTCCCCGTGCAACCCAGGAAACACTCACCATAACCTTGCTAGCTGACAAAATTTATTTTCGTATTTCGTATTATTCGAGGTTGCAGAAATGCGAGCATTCAGTTTAAATTGGCCATGCTGTAATATCGTGCTCTTAACTATTATTTGGATACAGAAGTTGCATGGTTCCCTCGGCGCAACAAAGGCCCACAGCAGAATTCATACTTTTGATTAGTGATAGCGTCTTGGGGACCGATAGCGAGACACACATGGATGCTAGTTGTATACCTACCGAGTAGAGACCGACCATGCACGGCCCGCATATAAACAACCTAACGTGCCTCGACGCAGCAGTATACTATGCTGTATATTACAATACTATTTTACAGGTAATTAATGTATGTGATGATAGTGCATGCACTTCAATCTCTTCCTTCAAATGGATTGCATGGAGATTTGTAATTCATACTGAAGAACGTTGCAGATATATCTACGACAATAATATACATTTGGAAACATCGAACGTTGAAATGCCTCGAGCCCTGGAAGCTGTAGATGAACTTGTTAAAGCAATTAATCAGAGACTAGTAACAGCTGTTTTAGACCGTGTGATAAAGAGAGTGAAGACAGTGTTAGGAAAAAATATCGGATTTTCAATAATACGTGAACTACGAAATGAGCTACGAGGTGGATAGGTAGAGTCAGACTGAAAAATTCAACACCATAGCCGGGATTTTGAACCACGGATCTCCCGATCTCTAGCCAGTTGCTCTGCCACTGAGCTACCATGGCAACATGCCGACATAGTATTGAATTTCTCAACTGACTCGCATGTTTCCCGGTAAACCACAAGGTGATCTCAAATTATTTTGAAATGACAACCCCAAGGTGAATTACAATGTTGTAAGTACTATAGACGCAGAATTCATAATATGGCCAACTATTAAGGTCAATTTGTATGGAATGAAGGACAGGAGGGTGGGGAAGCATAACAAAGAGGAAAGGTTTCTTAAAAATCAATTTTGGTATTAACATTTCGTATCTTCCATGGATAGCCAGGAAGATTTCAAGAAAATTCCCCCACTCATTTACATTTAGAAAAATTTTGCAATAAAGATTTTGATTAAAATATCACATATTTATGTGAAAAATAAAAGTATATCTTGAATTTTTTGGAAAGAGCCTCTGAAGACGTCTTTACTGTGGATGATTTTCTCTGAATTTTCTATCACTGATAAACCATAAGAGATAGATAAAAATTTACTGCTCAAAAAATGTAGATCTACTTAAAACACACAATTTATGTAATAAGCACTTTTTACGTGGAATTGGCAGTTTTGGAGAAAAATTGATTGCAACAAGCATGAAACAAAAAGGTTTTGAGGTCCACGAGGAAGTGCATGGTTTGTCCAACAATGGTAGCAGCAGGCGCATCGACTTCATTGCTTATAAGATATCTGATGGTAGCGGAGTGATCCTTGATCCTACTGTTTGCTTTGAGTGCCACTGTGAACAACCTGAAGAAGTGGACACAGAAAAAAAGGCAATTTATGAAGCCACCATTCCCTTTTACAAGGACAAATACAACCTTAAAAATATATCAGGCACAGGATTAATGATAGGAGCCAAAGGGACAATACCCAAAAAATTACACCAATTTTTGATAGATTATGGTTTGGATAAACGTATACTGCATACAATAGTGACCATGGCAATCAGAGGATCTGTTCTCATCCTCAGAAATCATTTGTATTTGTTTTAATGCTGGTGCAATAAAAATTCATTAATTTTTTTTCTGTAATTTTGAACTTAATAAAGTGTTTTTTGAGAATATTGTATGTGCTATTTGTATTATCATTTTTAATTTTATATGTTACCTGTACTTAGTTATACGACTTATTTTTAGCATTGTAAATTCTTTTTAAAAATGTTAATTGTGTAGTTATACTTTGTCTACATGGCAGCCCTCAATTGAGAAAAGTAATAAAATAATAAGAACAATGGTTTCAGTTTTAAAATACTTAAAGTTTTCTATACGCGAACTTGTCAACTCCTTGCCACGAAAAGAAACAGATTTCAATGCCATAGCAACTACATCTTAAACATTTGACTGTCGGTTTATCCTAGTGTATTCTCTTATTTTCTCTACTTATAAGGAACTAAGTAATAAGACCGTTTCTGCTAGTGTTTATTTCATTTAGCAAGAAATAGATAGAAGAATATGTCCATTAACAATAATTTGTTACAGAGATGCAGAGAAAGTCATTTGAATGGAACACATCAGATATTTTCATGTAAAAGTGAATTAGAACAGAGATGATTTCATAAGATATAGTTTTAATTTTTACTGTAAATATCTTAAAAACATTTTATTTTAATGAAAATTATTGGAAAAATGTTTGAGGAAATCAAAAATAAGAAAAAACATTTTATATAAAACGTAGTGTTTCATAGCAATATTTTCTCGAGAATCTTTGTATTGCTGATTTTAAAAAATCAAGGACCTTTTTGAGCGAGTCTCAAAACGTGTATTTCCAATGATATCTCGGTGTCTAATTTGTGTCAGAATGCAATGCTCTCTTTACTCCTGTGTTAATTTTTATCTAGATTAGCACGAGGTAGATAAAAGAATAATCTTTCGTAAGAAAATTTGTTAGTGGACAGAGAAATTTATGAATTTAATCAAAATCGCTGGAAAAATGTTTGAAAAACATCAAAAATAAGGAAAACTTTTCTCGAAAGTCTTTAAAATCACTGATTTTAAATATCAAGAACTCTCTCTAAGACAGTAAGTCTCAAAACTTATTTTCAATGATATCTCGGTATCTAATTTGTGTCAGAATGCAGTGCTTTCGTTACTCCTCTGTTAATGTTTATCTAGATTAGGATGACGTAGATAAAAGAATAATGTTTCGTAAGAAAAAGTTATGGAATTGCTAGAGAATTTTTTTTGTAAATATCTTTAAAAAGTTTATTTTATTCAAAATCGCTGGAAAAATGTTTTGAGGAAATCAAAAATAAGTTAACATATTTTATATAAAATGCAGTTTTTGATCGCAATATTTTCTCCAGAACCTTTGTATTGCTGATTTTAAATATCAAGGACTTTTCTAGCAGAGCAAGTTTCAAAACGTGTATTTGCAATGGTATCTCGGTATCTACTTTGTGTCGGAATGCAATGCTTCCTCTACTTACTGTATGTAAACGCGTGTGGTGTTTATCTGTCAGTTGGTGTAAACAAGGAGCAGGTCTAAGAGATTGGACATGCTGTCAAGTAGCACAAACACGCAACACTGTATGCTAGCAGAGCAACCCCCAACACACGTCAGGCTTGTGTCACACACACATACACGTACACCAAACACATCAGCATCCCCGCACAGTCACCAACAGACTGACTCGCTGTGGACCACAACATAACGCGCCGCCTCCTTCACCCCGCCCCACCCTTACAACTGCGCACACCATAGTCGCCACGCTCTCAGCCGCCGCTACCTGTTTCCTTTATTGTTGGAGAAACAGATCTAATAACTTCTATACAGCTTCTTTCCTAAATAGAACCAGCACAGGATACAGAGCTTCACATTAGAATCTTAACAGTTTACAAAAGGCTATACTCATATTGATATTACAGATCGATCAGGAATTTTTACTTTCTCTACACGTACTATGTACACAGTGTACGGAGAAGGCATTGTAATGCACCCCAAAATTCTCTACTGAGATTTCATCGGAAATACATGTTTTAAGACACCTGAATACAAAATAAAAAGGCATTTTCAGAAAAATATCCGAGTGTGTGTGTGTGTGTGTGTGTGTGTGTGTGTGTGTGTGTGTGTGTGTGGGTGCTTGTGGGCAGCATAGCTCAAAAATGAAAAGTCCGTTAAATACCAAACTTGGTATTTAAGTTCAGTATTTTCCAAGAATCCGACACGTAAATTTACGTGAAGAAAAAAACAGATTTTGTTTAAAATATCGTATATTAAAGACATATACCTGACAAATAAAATGTATTTCTTGATTTTTTTAGGAATAGCATCTCAAGACTGGACAAAAACTTACTTAAAAGAAAATGTAGATCACGTTAAACCATACAATTTATGCTATATACATTTTTTCGTGTAGTGGATCGTTTTTAGATATACCTTGTTATTGGTTTGAGCTTTAAAAACATATACTTTTCTCAACTCTTGTCCATACAAACAAAGGAACTTTAGTCACATAGCAACCATTTTTTGACGAATACTTTAGCCCCATCTACTACTTTATTTCCCTTCTGCTTTCATGAAAGCAGGTAATAAGACTATTTCTGCTAATTTTTTCTCGATTAGTGTGAAGTAAATAGAAGCATGAGCTTTTAACAATAACTTGTTGTAGAAATGTGGAGAAACTCTTGTGAATGGAACACATTAGATGTTTTTAGTAAAGGTGAATCGAAAATAATCTGACGTGTTCCATTAACTGATTTTCTCTAGCTGTTCCGCAAACAAACATTTTCTTCAAAATATTAACCTTTTATCTTTATAATTTTAAAAATAAGTAGATTTAGTCTTATTAGTTCCTTCCTTGTAAGTACAAGGGAAATAAAATGCACAGGTTAAAGCTTCATCCTTTAAAAGCCGGTCGCTATGTAGAACAATTGAAATTGCATTTCTTAACTTAACGAGAAACGAGAAGAAAGGTTCGAGAAAAGTTTAAGTGGTTTAAAATTGAAACCAATAATTCAAAATATCTCGAAAAGATTAACTCCACTAAAGATTGTACATAGCATTAAGTGTGTGTTTTAACGAGATATACATGTTTTGTGCAGTAAGTTTTTGTCTTTTTCTTGTGCTTTACCGGTTATACGAAAGTCATCCAGAATGAATAGGTCTTCAGACGCTATTTCTGGAAAATTTATGAAATACCTTTTATTTGCCTTGTAAATATCTTTAATATAAGAGATTTTTAATCAAAATTGTTAGAGCTATTTTTGATAAAATCAAAAGTTTCGAAAAGTTTTCCATGTAAAGGGTAGTCCCCCAGTAGGGGATTTTCTTGAAAATCTTCGTGTCGCATCCTTGGAAGATACCAAACTTAAATACCAAGTTGGGTATATAACGGTCTTTTCGTTTTTGAGCTATGTTGTCCTCAGACACACACACATATATATATATATACACATGCACACACACACACGGACCTTTTTTCTAATTTTTTTGGGGGGGGGCTCAGGGTAGACCCAAAAACATGCATTTCCGATGAAATCTCGGTATCGAATTTTGGGTACATTACAATACATTATCTATACACTATATACAGAACGTGTAAAGAAAGAAAAATGCATTTTCATAAAAATATTCGTGTGTGTGTCTTTGGACAGTATAGCTCAAAAACGAAAATACCGTTAAGCACCAAACAAGGTGTTTAAGCTTGTTATCTTCCAAGGATGCGACACAAAGATCTCCCGCTCCAAATTACCCTTTACATGGAGAATTTTTCGATTTCTTAGAAACTTCTGGTATTTTCTGGGAATAGCCTCTAAAGACCTCTTCATTTTGGATGAATTTTGTATAACTGGTAAACCGTAACAGATATGTAAAAACTTACACACAAAAAAATAGATCTCATTAACACAATATATGGCATATATTGTGTTAACCTTTTTCGAGATATTCCGGATAATTGGTTTCAATTTTAGCCACTTAAACGTTTCTCAAACGGGAAGACATATTTCTCCTCGTTTCTTGTTTATTACTGGCAAGCAAAGACATTGGAATTTCAAATGTTTCTCATAGCGACCGGCATTTATAGGACAAGACTATCGCTTTAACCTGTGTATTTTCTTATTTCACTTCTAATTACAAGGAAGCTAGTAATACGACTAATTCTGCGTATGTTTATCTTGATTAGCATGAGGTAGATAATAGATTAATGTTTTGAATAAAAGGCTTATTTACCGAACTGCTAGAGGACATCATGTGAATGGAGCACATTAGATTTTTCCCCTTCTACTTACCAGGAACAAGGAATAAGAACAATGTTTGTTTGTTTATCATGACGTAGACAAAAGAATAAACATTTAATAATAATTTGTTACAGAGATGTAGAGAAAGTCATGTGATTGGAACACATCAGATTATTTTTTTTTTTTAGTAAAAGTGAATAGAAAATAAAAATACCCTGGGTGGAGTATCTTTCCCAAAGTCTCAAGTTTCATAACAAAATGAATTTGGAAATCAAAATGATTCATAATAAATTCCCCGTGCATGGGTGTTTAAAAACTATTCAACTAGAAAACACTGTATTCCGTCCACTTGACTGTGTATGAAACTATTCTTAAGGCGATTTGAAATGCCTTTTTTTTCCCCCCATTTTCGTTTCATTGGTTCATGAATATTTCAAATCTCCCGTTTATTTTGGTAGAATTTTCATAGAGGTACACTAATTGTAAATAGTTTAAACATATGCAGTTTTTAGAACATTCACTTGATAAAAGATCAACAACTTCGTAAATATTACCTATTAGCAGCATTGCCTCTCGTTGTTGCCCTCATGTGAGAGTTTTGAACAACTGCAAAGTTGTGTTTGGAAAGTTAGGTTACATTTTTTACTTTCTCTATACGTACTATGTACATACATAGTGTATAGTTATGGTATAGTAATGCACCCGAAAATTTGAAACCTAGATTTCACCGGAAATCCATGTTTTGAGACTCCCTCAATCCAAAAAAAAATAATTTTTAGAAAAATATCCCTCTGTGTGTGCGCGCGTGTGTGTGTGTGTGTGTGTGTGTGTGTGTGTGTGCAGCATAGCTCAAAAACGAAAAGTCCATTAAAAACCAAACCTGGTATTTTGGCATCTTCCAAGGATGCGACACGAATATTTTCAAGAAAATCCCCCCACCCCCAACTACGCTTTACATGAACTTTTTTTTCGAAAATTTTGATTTTCTTAAAAATGGCTCTTAGGATTTTGATTAAAATATCCTATTTTAAAGATATTATCGGACAAATAAAATGTACATTTTGAATTTTCTGGGAATATCCTCTGAAAACTACTTTATTCTGGATGAATTTTACGAAATTTTGCATAACTGCTAAACCGTAACAGATGGACAAAAACTTACCACACAAAACCTGTAGGGCACGTTAAAACACACAATTTATGTTCTATACATTTTTTCGTGGAATTGATCGTTTTTGAGATATTTCTTGTTTTTGGTTTCACCTTTGAAAAACTTGCAGGAATGTGTCAACTTATCTCCATACAAACAATGGAACTTCATTCACATAGCGACCAGCTTTTGACTATCACTTTAACCTATGGTACTCCTTTATTTTCCTTGTACTACAAGGAAGCAAGTAATAAGACTATTTCTGCTAATTTTTTCTCGATTAGCATGAAGTAAATTGAAGCATAAGCTTTTTAACAATAATTTGCTGCATAGATGTAGAGAAAGTCACGTAAATAGAAACACATCAGATTTTTCGTTTATATCTCTTATTTTACTCCTAGCATTGAAAAGACAACCGCTATCTTATACAGCGAGAATGATACACATAATAGCATTAAACATGGAGGAATACACTAAATCCCAGTTGCATTCCATGCCGCAGTGAAGTCCGGTGTGTTTGTGGGATGCGACGCGATGCACACAAAAGCATTACCGGAATCAGACCTGTATGTGTCAAATGCCTCCAAGGAATGAAGATAAATTAATTTTGTATGTAAATGTGAACCTGGCTTGAATATCAGGCAACACTCCGCGACGAGTCTAGTGTCATAAGGAAATAGGATCCTGGAGGAAGCCACTTTCCCCACAATCCAGTTTGATTTCTAAAGCTTCCCATAGCAACCTGCTTGATAACCTGCTTCTATAGGATTTACCCTTCCAGTGAAGCCCAAAAATATGTAGTAGGTTTGGAAAAACAGTGTTATAGATAAACTAAATATCTTGAGGCTTATGTAAATATTACGCGAACTTGACTATGTTTTTACTTTCTCTGCACGTACTATGTACATAGAGAATAGAGAAGGTATTGAATTGCACCCAAAAATTCGATACAGGGGATTACACCGGGAAAAATAAGTTTGGACACACCCTGAATAAAAAAAAACCAAAAAAAAACCAAAAAAAAAACGAAAAGACCGCTAATTACCAACCTGGTATTTAAGTTTGGTATCTTCCAAGGATGCGACAAATTGATTTTCAAGAAAATCCCGCCACCCCGAACTACCTTTTACACGAAACATTTTTCGAAAATGTTTATTTTCTTAAAAATAGCTGTAATGCTTTCGATTAAAACACGTTATGTTTAAGATATTTTTATGACAAATGAAATGCATATCTTGAATTTTCTGGGAATAGCCTCTGAAGACCTCTTCATTCCGGAAGACTTTTGTAAACCGTAAGAGAAATACAAAAGCGTACTACACAAAAAAATCTGATGTGTTACATTCACATGACTTTCTCTATATCTCTGCAACAAATTATTTTTTAAAAGGCTTATGCTTCTATTTACTTCCTGCTAATCGAGAAAACATTAGCAGAAATGGACTTATTACTTGCTTCCTTGTAAGTAGAAGTTAAAGTGATAGTCAAAGGCTGGTTGCTATGTGACTGAAGTTCCTTTGTTTCTACGTATGGACACCAGTTCACAAAGACCTGTATGAGAAAAGTATAAGTTTTTTATAGCTGAAACCAAAAACAAGGGATATCTAAAAAACAATCACCTCCTCGTAAAAAATGTAAACAACGCAAACTGTGTGTTTTAAAGTGGTCTACATTTCTTGTATGGTAAGTTTTTTTCCATCTCTTACGGTTTAGCAGTTATGCAAAATTCTGTAAAATTGACCAAGAATAAAGTAGTCTTCAGAGGCTATTCCTAGAAAATTCAAAATATACATTTTATTTGTCAGGTAAATATCTTTAGTATACGATATTTTAATCAAAATCGTTAGTCATTTTTAGAAAATCAAAATTTTCGAAAAAAGTTCTATGTAAAGGGTAGTTTTGGGTGGGGGAATTTTTCTCAAAATCTTCGTGTCGTATCCTTGGGAGATACTAAACCTAAATACGAAGTTTGGTATTTTACTGACTTGTCGTTTTTGAGTTATGTTCACGGACACACACACACACACGGACTTTTTCTAAAAATACCTTTTTTGGATAATCTGGTACCGAATTTTTTGTGGAGTGTGACCTTCTCTATACACTATGTACATAGTACGTATAGAGAAAGTAAAAATGTATACTTCATTAAAACACAAAATTTATATTATATTCATTTTTTGGTAGTGTTAACCGTTTTCGAGACATTCCAGATTATTGGTTCCAATTTTAGCCACTCAAATTTTTCTCAAACGGGAAGACATCTTTCTTCTCGTTTCTCGTTTGTTTACTCTCAGCAATAAAAAGATTAAATTTCAAGCGTTTCACTTACCGAACGTATTTTAAAGGACTGTACTATCGCGTTAGCCTGTGTATTTTCTAATTTCCCTTCTACTTACGAAGAGCTAATTATAAAACTAATTCTGCTTATGCTTATTTTGGTTAGCATGGTGTAGATAACAGATTTATCTTTTGAATAAAAGGTTTGTTTGCCCAATAGCTAGAGAACATCATGCCAATGGAACACATTAGATTTTTCCCCTTTTTACTTTCTCTATACGTAATATGTACATAGTGTATAGTGTAGGTATTGCACTCCACCAAAAAATTCGATACCGAGAAATATATGTTTTAGGGTCCCCTGTATCCAAAAAAAAAGTATTTTCAGAAAAAGGTACGTGTGTGTCCTTGTGTCAGTGTGTCCGTGTGTCTGTGAACACGATAACTCAAAAACGAAAAATCGGTAACATACCAAACTTGGAATTTAAGTTTAGTATCTGCCAGGGATGCGACATGAAGATTTTGAGAAAAATCTCCCCACCACAAGCTGCCCTTTACATGGAACTTTATTCGAAAATTTTGATTTTCTAAAAACTGGCTAACGATTTTGATTAAAATATCATATATTAAGGATATTTACCTGACAAATAAAATGTATATTTTGAATTTTCTGGGAATAGCCTCCGAAGACTACTTTATTATGGATGAATTTTGCATAACTACTAAACCGTAAGAGATGGACAAAAACTTAACACACAAAAAATGTAGAGCACGTTAAAACACACAATTTATGTTTTATACATTTTTTCCTGGAGTTGATCGTTTTTTAGATATCCCTTTTTCTTGGTTTTATCTTTGAAAAACATACTTTTCTCATACAGGAATCTGTCAACTCCTGTCCATACAAACAAAGGAACATCAGTCACTTAGCAACCAGCTCTTGGCTTTCACTTTAACCTATGGTACTCCCTTATTTTGCTTCTACTTAAAATAAACCAAGAAATAAGACTATTTCTGCTAATTTTTCTTGATTAGCATGAAATAAATAAAAGATAAGCTTATTAAGAATAATAATTTACAGAGATATAGAGAAAGTCATGTGAATGGAACACATCAGATTTTTTATTCTGTGTTCTCTTTGATTCCATTGAAATAAAATGGGTGAAGTGGGGTTGAAATCTTTCAATGTTTAGGTTCACTTTATTCCTACCATCACCTGCGCATAGATCTTGGTCTGGAGATTATTCCCTTTAAACTCGCCTGTTTCTACTAAGAATACCTTTTAACATTTGGGCCCAGCGGTGCTAGCTTTTATGAAACGTGGTCACATTCCATGTGCGCAAAGGAGGAGAAATAGGTGGTGACAGTGGCGGGAGAACAGGTGAATCACTGACCCCTATCTGTCTTATGCAACTGAACTGTGCAATGCTACTGCGCATCATGTTTCAGGAGGGGGGAAGTGTCAAGATGAGTAAGGCAAACTGTACCTGCATATATCAATTTTACCGAACAGAGTTAAAAATATCAAAATGAGTGGAGTGGTTTCGAGATTACCCTATTTATTCACACATATTCTCTCCCTCTCTCTCTATCTCTCTCTCCTTTATACAATAACTATAATAAGTACAGCAAGTACATTTAAAAAAATCTTGTGTTCCATTTATATGACTTCCACTTCACTTCTAATAGATTGTTGAAAAGCTTATTCTTCTATCTACTTCGTGATAATCCAGATACACATAAGCAGAAATGATCTTATTACTTGATTTCTTGTAAGTAGAAGGGAAATAATGGGATAAAGTAGGCTAAAGCGATAGTCAAATCTTTTAAAAGCTGGTTGTTGGAGTTGACATATCTCCATATGAAAAAGAGAGACCATTTAAAAACTAAAACCAATAAAAAGGAATATCTAAAACATGGTCCAGGAAAAAATGTATATGACATAAATTGTGTTTTATGAGGATCTACATTTTCTGTGGAGTAATTTGGTAAACCGTAAGAGACTGACACAAGTTATGTATAATTCAGCAAAAATCATCGAAAATAAAAAGAGATCTTCAAAGGCTTTTCCCAGAAAAATCCAAATATTCACTATATGTGCCATGTAAGTATCTTTAATATAGAGTACTTTAATCAAATTCGTTACAGCCATTTCTGAGAAAATCAACATTTTTGGACATTTTTCCCATGCAAAGGGTAGTTGGGATTTTCCTCAAATCTTTATATCGCATTTTTGGAATATATTAAACTTAAATACAAAGTTTGGTATTTTACAAAATTTTCGTTTATGAGTTATCGTGTCCACAGACTCACGGACATAGACACAAGCGAACCTTTTTCTAAAAATTATTTTTGTTGGATATAGGAGACCCTAAAACGTGTATTTCCGGTGAGATCTTGGTATAAAATTTTTGGGTGGAGTGCAATACCTTCTCTATCTACTTACCATGTAGAGAAAGTATAAATCGACATCAATGTTCCGTTGAAGGAAAGCCAATAAAAATTGATGGAATTGGTATTTTAAGTTCTGTATATTCCATGGATGCGACAGAGATTTTCAGGAAAATTCTTCAGCACAAAATACCCTTTAAATGGAAGATTTGTTGTACATTTCAATTTTTTCAAACGCGACTGAAGATTTTGATTAAAACGTTATACAATAAAGATATTTACATGTCAAATAAAAGGTATATTGTGAATTTTATGGGAATAGTATCTGAAACCCTATTCGCCCTGTTAACTTATTCATAGCTGGTATACCGTACACGTAATATGTTAATACAAAAACGTAGATGTCATTAAAATTCAGTTTTTTTTTTTAATATGGGTAATGCACATAGTATGAACTTTTAAGAACATCACATAGCGACAAGATCTTAAAATATTTGAATGTCGGTTTAGCCTATTATATCCTCTATTGTCGCCTAAAATTATAAGAAAATATGTACATAATCAAACCATTTCTGTTAATGTTTCTCGTGTTTAAAATGAAGTACGATAGATGGAAGAAAAAGGTTTTGCAGATTAGTTAGAGACAGTTATGTAAATATAGCGTCAAATTTAGATTGCAAGATTCTTACGTAATAGCAATAGGCGTATTCCGAACTGCTATATTAATATTTTATTTTAAAATATAGACATAAAAATTCGAGAAAAAATGTACAAAAGACCATCAGTGCTTACTGTATTCCTCCCAAAAATTCGATTTCACTGGAAATATATGTTTTGAGGTTCACTGAATAAAAATAAACACTTTTAGAAAAATGTGTGTTTATGTCTGAGGACAGCGTAGCTCAAAAACGAAAAATCGCTAAATTCCTAATTTGGTAGCATATTCCAAGGATGCAATAAAAGATTTTCAAGAAAATCCCCCACCCAAACTATCATTTAAAGGGAAATTTGTTTGAAAATGTTTTTCTCAAAAATGGCTCTGATATTTTGGTTAATAGTGCCGTGTATTGAAGATATACAAATAAAAGTGTATATGTGTAATTTCCTGGGAATAGCCTCTGAAGAACTTAATTCAAATGAATTTTGCATAATGGCAGTAAGAGATGTATAGAAACTTACATTTAGATCTTGCCTAAACATATATTTGTCATTTTTTTTTGTAGAGTTAACCTTTTCCGAGATATTTCTTATTACTGGTCTCATTTTTAAACTACATATACTTTTCTCAGACGAGAGGTCAACTATCGTTACATTCCTCTTTTGTTTTACACCTGGCCGTGTAAAGCAAACCGAATTTCAATTTTTTAATATTTGACTGCCGCTTTAGCCTAGTGTATTCACTTGTTTCTCTTCTTCTTATAAGGAACTAAGTAATAAAACCGTCTATGCTGATGTTTATCCGTTTTACCAATAAACATAAAGGAATGTAACATTACCTTACAGAGAAAGTTATATGAATGAAACACATAAGATTTTTTTACGAATAACAGGCTGATGATTTTTTTATGCACATGACTGTATAAGATCCCAACTACCTGGTCACCCTCGCGGCGCGAAGCCTTATAACTTTACAAGTCTACCGAGATTCTTTGCTGGATTTTCTCACCACAGTATATACCTTTACCACGTGTTCTTCTTGCGTATATCGGTATAAACTCGTTTGTATTTTACTTCTGAGATATTTGATATTAAGTTGATGCATCTGTGGAATTTCACCAAAAAGAAAAAGGTTTAGAAATATTTTTCCTCATAGTAAGATCATATCTTTAATAAAGGGAATAGTTTTTCCCCTTGATGTATTTGTAACTTCAGTTAATTCCTAATTCAATTGGACAGGCGCATTCCTATTAATACGCATTGTCAAATTTAAGCCTTAATTAAACAACCTTCGTCAGCATTTTTCGATACTCATTTCCATAACGATGCAATTTTTACTTTCTCTATAGGCATTATGTACATAGTGTATAGAGAAAGTATTGCACTCCACCAAAAAGTTCGATAGCGAGATTTCACCGGAAATATATGTTTTAGGGTCCCCTTTATCTAAAAAAAAAAGCATTTTCGGAAAAAGGTCCGTATGTGTGTGTCCGTGTGTCTGTGAACACGATAACTCAAAAACGAAAAGTAGGTAAAATACCAAAAATGGTACTTAAGTTTAGTATTTTCCAGGGATGCGACACGAAGATTTTGAGAAAAATCCCCCACACCTCCAACTACCCTTTACATGGAACTTTTTTCGAAAATTTTGATTTTCTCAAAAATGGCTCTAACGATTTTGATTAAAATATCGTTCGTATATTAAAGATGTTTACCTGACAAATAAAATGTATATCTTGAATTTTCTGGGAATAGCCTCTGAAGAGTAGTTTATTGTGGATGAATTTTACTAAATTTTGAATAACTGCTAAACCGTAAGCGATGGACAAAAACTTACATAAAAAATGTAGACCACGTTAAAACTCACAATTTGTTATATACATTTTTTCATGGAGTTCGTCGTTTTTGTGACATTCCTTATTTTTGGTTTCTGCTATGAAATATGAATTAATACAGGAACTTGTCAACTGCTGTCCATACAAACAAAGGAACTTCCGTGACATAGCAACCAGCTTTTGATTATCACTTTAACCTATGGTACTCCCTTATTTCACCTCTACTTACAAGGAAGCAAGTAATATGGCCATTTCTGCTAATGTTTTACTGATTAGCATGAAGTTAATAGAAGTATAAGCTTTTTAAAAATAATTTGTTGCAGGGATATAGAGAAAGTCATGTGAATGGTACACATCAGATTTTTATATTACTTTTGTTTCAAAAATTCTATACTGCCTCTCAAACCTACATTTAAGAATGTCACTATATATATCCATAAATGATTGAATTTTGAGAAATAAGGAATAACTTTTTTAACTATACTGTAACAAACTATTCTTATAAAATGTTATTCTTCTAGCTAATACAGTTAACCGAGATAAACATTCACAGAAATGGTCTTATTACTTAGCTGATTTAAAGTAGAAGGGAAGTAAGTGAATATACAGGGCTAAGGTGATGATAAAATTTTTAAAAGTCACTAAAGCATGGGCAGGAGTAAAAACAAAAGCAATAGAATGAAGACTTCCCGTTTGAGAAACGTTTTAAGTATTATAAAGTTTACACCAATAACCTAGAACATCTTGGAAATATATCTCACCTAAATCGTGTTCTTCAACAATATCTACAACTTTTATGGAGTAAGATTTAGTCTCTTTTACGGTTCACTAGGTAGGTATGCCAGTCGCCCAGGATGGTGATGACTGCAGAGGCTTTTAATACGAAGGCCGTTTTTTTTCAGCCTCCGATAGGCTACAAATAAAAGACAAGTTCATAGAAAACATGTATTTTATTACTAAAATGTTTATGGTTTCTATTCAGCATAATCACCGAAAAGATTTGTGACATTTATCGTACTGTGCACAAGCTTTGCAATACCCGCTTCAAAAAATGTTACCGCCAATGCTTTCAAATGAGCATTGACGTTGTTTTGAAGATCTTCGTACCTTACGACATTTGCGGAGAGCCATTCAAAACAAACGAAGAGGAATGCTGACTTCAGGAATTATGTTGATCCATGACAACGCTCGTCCACACACTGCTGGCACAACCCATCAGCTCCTTGAACAATTTAAATGGGACATATTTGATCATCCGCCGTACAGTACTGACCGGGCACCCAGCGACTTTTACCTTTTCCCTGAACTGAAGACGTGGCTAGGAGGGCAGTACTTTCAAACAAACGAAGATCTTCAAAACAACGCCAATGTTCATTTAAATTATGGGCGGAAACGTTTTTTTGAAGCGGGTATTGCAAATCTTGTGCACAGGTACGATAAATGTCTCAATCTTTTCCGTGATTATGTTGAAAAGTAACCATAAGTGTACAAAACTTATAGTAATAAAATAATTGTTTTCTATGAACTGTCTTTTATTTATAGCCTATCGGAGGTTGAAAAAAAAAACAAAAAAAAAAACAGCCCACTTAGAAAATTGAAGATGTGCATTTCATTTGCTCCTAAAATATCTTAAACATATGGTATGAAAATCAAAATTTTCGACATATGTTCCATGTAAAGAGTAATTGGGAGGGATATTCTTGAAAAGCTTTGTGTCATAACCTTGGGAGATGGTAAACCTAAATAAGATATTTGGTATGTATCTGATTTTTCTACTTTTAGCTATGCTGTTCAAACATTCTTCTAAATATATTTTTTGTTCTTTCAGGGGACCTCAAAACATATACTGTTGGTGAAATATCGATATTGCGTTTCTGGATGGAATACAGTATGCATACTTTTGTACTTCCGATGTACAGATGATATAAGAATATATAAATGTAACATTTTTGTACACTCATTTACTCTAATGCCTGAATTTTTTATGTGAATATTTTAGAAACATGTATTGAATGAACCTTTTTACTTTCTCTACATATACTATGCACATAGTCTCTAGAGAAAGTATTGTATTGTACCCAAAAATTCGATACCTAGCTTTCACCGGAAATACACGTTTTGAGACGCCCTGAATCCAAAAAAAAAATTAGAAAAAAGTCCATGTGTGGCTGTGTGTGTATGGACAGCACAGCTCAAAAACGAAAAGACGTTAAATACCAAACTTGGTATTTATGTGCAGTATCTTCCAAGGATGCGACACAAAGATTTCCAGGAAAATCCCCCCCAAACTATCCTTTAAACGGAAAAGTTTTTAAAAAAATTGTATTTCTAAAAATTGCTGTAACGATTATGATTATATTACAATATATTAAAGATATTTACCACACAAATAAAATGTACATTTTGACTTTTCTGGGAATAGCCCCTGAAGATCCCTTTATTCTGGATGAGTTTTGAGTAACGGTTAAATTGTAAGAAATAGATAAATACTTAATACACAAAGAATGTAGATCTCATTAAAACACATAATTTATGTCATACATTTTTACTTTCTCTATACGTACTATGTACATGGTACATAGAGAAGGTATTACACTCCGCCCAAAAATTTGACACCGAGATTTCACCAGAAATATATGTTTTAGGGTCCTCTGTGTGCGAATAAAACATTTTCAGAAAAAGGTCCGTGCGTGTGTCTGAACACGATAGCTCAAAAACGAAAAGTCGGTAAAACACCAAAGTTGGTATATAAGTTTAGTATCTGCCAGGGATACGACACGAAGAATTTTAACAAAATCCCCACACCGGGAACTAACCTTTACATGGAAATTTGTTTCGAAAATTTTGGTATTCCCAAAAATGACTAACGATTTGATTAAAATTTCGTATATTAAATTACCTGACAAATAAAATATATGTCTTGAATTTTCTGGGAATAGCCTCTGAAGACTACTTTATTCTGGATGGATTTTACGGATTTCACATAACTGTTAAACCGTAAGAGATGGAGAAAAACTTGAAACGCAAAAAATGTAGAGCACGTTAAAATACACATTTTATGTTATATACATTTTTTTCGTGGAGTTGATCGTTTTTGAGTTATTCGTTGTTTTTGATTTCAGCTTTAAAAAACTTATACTTTTCTCATACAGGAATTTATCAACTGTCCATACAAACAAAGGAACTTCAGTCACATAGCAACCAGCTTTCGACTATCACTTTAACTATGGTACTCCCTTATTTCGCTTCTACTTATAAGGAAGCAAGCAATAAAACTGGTTCTGCTAATGTTTTCTCGATTAGTATGAAGTAAATAGAAGCCCTAGCATTTTAACAATGATTTCACTTCTTTTTTTTTTTTTGTACAGCTGACCATTTGAGATATTTCTTGTAATTGGTTTCAATTTTAAACTACTTTTCTCAAACAGATATTGTTTCGGATTCATCTATCTTGTTTTACTGCTGGCCCATACTAAGCAAACTGAACTTCTATTATTTCTTTACTAGTTTTAAAAAATATGGCCTAGTGTATTCTCTTATGTTCCTTCTACTTACATGAAGCAAGTAATAAGACAATTTCTGCTAATGTTTACCTTGGTTAGCGTGTCCTAGATGAAAGCATAATCTTTTATAAGGAAAGTTGTTGTGTAACAGCTAGAGATAGTCATGTGAATGGAACATCAATTTTTACTTTCTGTACACGTACTATGTACATAGTGTATAGAGAAGGTATTGTAATGCACCCAAAAATTGATACCGAGATTTCACCGGAAATTCACATTTTGGGTCCCCCTGAATCCAAAAGACATTTTTAGAAATGTGTATGTATGTGTGTGGGCAGCACTACTCAAATACCAAACTTGGCATTTAAGCTCCGTATCTTACAAGGATGCAACAAGAAGATTTTCAAGAAAACCCTCACATCTCCAACTACCCTTAACAGGAAAAACATTTTGAAAATGTAGATTTCTCAACAATGGCGCTAATAGTTTTAATTAAAATACCATATGTTTAAGATGTTAAGAAATTGAATTTTCCGGGAATAGATTTTGAAGACTATTCATTCATGATGACTTCTGTGTAACTTCGTAAGGCGTAAGTAATAAAATAAAGACGTGCTGGTTAAAACACAAAATTTATGTCGTGTACTTCCTTTCTATAGAATTGGCAGTTTCCGGGATATTTCGTGTTATTGGCTTTCATTTTAATTCCTTAAACTTTTCTCAAGCAGGAATTCAAAAACCTAGGTATTAAAGAGAGCCAAATTTCAATTCTTTCACATAGCGAAGAGCTTTTCAAGAATCTGACTATCATTTTAGCCTAGTGTATTCCCTTATTACTTACTTCCTTGTAAGTGGAAAGAAAATAAGACAATTTCTGCTAATGTTTAATTCAATATCCATGATGTTGGTAAA
Source organism: Hymenopus coronatus (assembly GCA_030762935.1). NCBI lineage: Eukaryota > Metazoa > Arthropoda > Insecta > Mantodea > Hymenopodidae > Hymenopus > Hymenopus coronatus. The sequence continues at coordinate 143,814,891 of CM060896.1, forward strand.
ATAATAGTATTTTGTAAGAATAGTAGTTCATTTTTGGCTGGTCATATTGAGCGGTGAATGAAATAGTGCTCAAATGATATCAGGATCCATGTTGCTTACAGTTACTCGACATTCGTCTTCGCAGCATAAAGGAAACCCCCGAGAAAAAAAAAAATGTATCCGGGTAACTCTAAGCGAGATTCGAACTCGCAACCTGTTGAATATGAGGCAAACATGCTTCCACCACACTACCCAGACGGGCATTTACTTATTGTTTTTAGCTTTATGTATTCTAACCTCGTTGGTCATATCAGACATGAATGTAAATCGATAAAAATGCACTTAATGGTGCATAAAGTTACTCGACATTTGTCTCCTCAGGATAAGGAAACCCGAAAAAATAAGAGCGAGGCAGACGCGCTACCCCACACTACCGAAGCGACTTGTATTGATTGAAATGTGTATATTTTATTTATATACTTATTTATTATATACTTTTATTATACACAACTTATACACATTGTACTATGTTTCAAAATTCTAGCTTTGTGGATATTTAAATGATAATTTTTACTCCATACTCTCTTACAACTAATAAAAATCTGATGTGTTCCATTCACATGACTTTCTCTATATCTCTGTAACAAATTATTGTTAATAAGCTAATCTTTTATTTATTTCATGCTAATCGAGAAAAATTAGCAAAAAATAGCCTTATTTCTTGCTTTATTGTAAGTAGAAGCGAAATAAGGGCGTACCATAGGTTAAAGTGAAAGTCAAACGCTGGTTGCTATGCGACTGATGTTCCTTTGTTTGTATGGACAGGAGTTGGCAAATTCCTGTATGAGAAAAGCATAAGTTTTTCAAAGCTGAAATCAAGAAAAACGAATATGTCAAAAACGATCAACATGACTTGTGTGTTTCAACGTGCTCTACATTTTTTGTGTGTTAAGTGTTTGTCCATCTCTTACGGTTTAGCAGTTATGCAAAATTCATCCAGATTAAAGTAGTCTTCAGAGGCTATTCCCAGAAAATTCAAAATATACATTTTATTTGTCAGGTAAATATCTTTAATATATGATATTTTAATCAAAATCGTTAGAGCCATTTTTTAGAAAATCAAAATTTTCGAAAAAAGTTCCATGTAAAGGGTAGTCTTTGTGTCGCATCCCTGGAAGATACTAAACTTAAAGAACAAGTTTGGTATTTTACCGGCTTTTCGTTTTTGGGTTATCGTGTTCACAGACACACGGACACACACACGGACCTTTTTCTGAAAATACTTTTTTTTGGATACAGGGGACCCTAAAACATATATTTCCGGTGAAATCTCGGTATCGAATTTTTTGGTGGAGTGCAATATCTTCTCTATACACTATGTATATAGTACGTATAGAGAAAGTAAAAAAGAAACTGATAATGTGTTCCTTTACGTCACTTTTTCTACATCTCTAACAAATTATTGTTAATAAGCTTATTCTTCTATTCACATCGTGCTAATCGAGATGGAACACTAGCAGAGACATTATTGATATAATTACCTAGTTCTTATTACTTAGTTGCTTATAAGTAGAAGGGAAAGGTGTGTGTGTGTGTGTGTGTGTGTGTGTGTGTGTGTGTGTATTCAGGAGACGTAACTTATGGTGGACTTCTGCTTCATGCAAATGATGCTTTAATATTTTATTTGCATTTATTTACATATTGCACAAAGTATATATTAGGTTCATGCAAATGTTATTATACACGAATAGGAGGAGGACCATAAAACATGTACTTCGACTTTTTGGGTGGAATGCATATGCGCTAGAGAAAGTAAAAAAATCAAGATGTAAGATTAGATACAGTAGATTTACCAAAATGTACAAGTGTATTCATTAACGTTTCTGAAATGTCTGGAAATTAGCAAAGGGAGAATATTTACATTTCTTTATGTCATTTAAAATAATGTAAACCATGGTGAAGAAGTAAAAGCTTATTTGTGAAAGCCTGTGAGGAGAAAGTGTAAAATAATCAGGCTTATGGATTATAATGGATACATTTTAGTTGAGCAGATCAAAGGTTTGTCACCATCTATTAAGTAATTAAATTTTGTTACATGGAGCGGTTCAATCCCCTGGGGAGTGGTGGTATGCTTTTTCATAATGTTACCACTTTTGTCCACCCAGCCACTGGTTTAAAAAAATCTTGTGTGTTCCATTCACATGACTTTCTCTACATCTCTGCAATAAATTATTATTAGAAAAATTGTGCATCATGCTAATTGAGAAAAAATAGTCTTATTACTTACTTCCTTGTAAGCAGAAGCGGAATGAAACTATGTGCCAATTAGTAAATAGATACATAAAGGAATAGTCATAATACATCAACGAAATTCAGTATTAAGCAGCTGTTAAAATTATTAATATTTATAAAGGAACTCTACGTCAAATAAATTAATGTACAAACCCTTACGTAAAATTCATCCCCTAATTAAAATTTCCCATAGGTTAAAGTGGTAGTCAAAAGTTGGTTGATATGTGACGGAAGTTCCTTTGTTTGTATGGGCAGGAGTTGACAAATTCCTGATTGAGATAAAAATGCTTTTCAAAGCTGAAACAAAAAATAAGGAATATCTAATAAATGATCAGCTCCACGAAAAAGGGTATATAATATAAATTGTGTGTTTTAACGTGCTCTATATTGTTTGTGTGGTAAGTCTTTGTCCATATCTAATGGTTTAGCAGTTATACAAAATTCCGTAAAACTCATCCAGAATGAAGTAGTCTTCAGAGGCTATTCCCGGAAAATTCAAGATATACATTTTATTTGTCAGGTAAATATCTTTAATATACGATATTTTAATCAAAATTATTGGAGCCAATTTTAAGAAAATAAAAATTTACGAAAAAAAGTTCCATGTAAGGGGTAGTTGGGGGAGGGGGATTTTCTTGAAAATCTTCGTTATGCATCCTTGGAACATACTAAACTTAAACAACAAATTTGGTATTCAACGGTCTTTTCGTTTTTGTACTATGCTGCCCTCAGTAACGCACACACCCACGGACATTTTTCTATAGTTTTTTTTGGATTCAGCGGATCTCAAAACATGTATTTCCAGTGAAATCTCGGTATGCAATTTTTGGGTGCATTACAATACCTTCTCTATACACTATGTACATAGTACGTGTAGAGAAAGTAAAAATACTATTGCACCATGCAAATTACTTTACAACAGTGACGGGACCAACTCAGGAGTGGCCGAGTAACAAAATAACGATTGAGTCAAAAAAGTACGAACCGGCTGCGCGGTGTTTTGCCTGTCCGCATCCTCGGTGCTCGTGGCCGTTTACCGCTATCATACAAAGGCACTATTGAAACCATACAGCATTTTTACTTCCTCTAGCCCGGTATGTACAATGTACATAGGGATAGAGAAGTATTGTATTCCACCCAAAAATTCGATACCGAGATTTCACCGGAAATACATGTTTTAGGACCCCATGTACCCAAAAAAAGCATTTTGAGAAAATGGTCCGTGTGTGTGTGTGTGTGTGTGTGTGTGTGTCTGTCAACACGATAACTTAAAAACGAAAAGTAGCTAAAATACGAAACTTGGTATTTAAGTTTAGTATTTTACAGGGATGGAACAACAAGATTTTGAGAAAAATCCCCCCACCCCAAACTACCCTTGACATAGAACTTTTTTCGAAAATTTTGTTTTTCTTAAAAATGGCTCTAACGATTTTGATTAAAATATCGTATATTAAAGATATTTACCTGACAAATAAAATGTATATCTTGAAATTTTGGGAATAGCCATTATTGAGAAAATCAAAATTTTCGAAAAAAAGTTCCATGTAAAGGGTAGTTTGTAGTAGTTGAATCTTCGTGTCGCATTCCTGGAAGATACTAAACTTAAATACCAAGTTTGGTATTTTACCTGCTTTTCGTTTTTGAGTTATCGTGTTCACAGACACACGGACACACACACACACACACACACACACACACACACACACACACACACACACACACGGGCCTTTTTCTGAAAATACTTTTTTGGATAAGGGGACCCTAAAACATATATTTGCGGTGAGATCTCGATATCGAATTTTTTGGTGGAGTGCAATACATTCTCTATACACTATGTAGATAGTGCGTATAGAGAAAGTAAAAACACCGCGCAGCCGGTTCGAAGGTTTTTGACTCAATCTGTATATCTTGCAGCCCTAAATTAGCCTCTAGAAACCATAATAGAATGCTAGCAGCTTTGACACTAATTTATCAATGTCAGTCTTAATTGTAGACTCAGAGAGACGTAGTTAATAAAAGGGTAATATTATTAAAACTATATAATTCATTACTCTTAGTATGATTAAATTTAGAAAACAATTGTTCACATATGTACATGTGTGGACACAACATTGCAACAATGTGTCCTGAAAAATATCTCAAACTGGGGTATGTATTGGCTGGCAACATTTGGTGAAGTTGCAATCCGTGTTCCCTGTCATTTAATTAGTTTTATTGTAACTGTAATTGCTCATTACTACATTCAAACCAGGTTGCAAAATAACTGCACATTTTTTTTTTTCCATACTGACAATGAAACATCGCTGGCTGGCCGCTATCTTTGTTATTCGTCACGTGCACAGTTACGTAGACACAGTTGAAAGGGTAAGGAAGGGGTAGCAATGCTTTCACTCCGATTAGAGGAAGCTCCACCAGATTCTGTATTAGACGGATGAACGAGAGAGAAATGAGTTACCTGTATGTGAAATACAAAATTGGCACAAGCAATAGGATACTATTTCGATTTATTTGTTAATCTTGTAACTGTTTTGGTCCATAAAAGTTTAGAATGATATTATTATTATTATTAATAATCATAATAAATGATGATAAATGATCATGATGATAAATGATCATGATGATGATAAACGATAATAAAGGATGATAATAAATGATGATGTTAATAATAATAATAATAATAATAATAATAATAATAATTGGGAACCCTAGACCCTACTGCTTAAACTATTCAGCTGGGTAAAATAAATCTCTTCTTTCGCTTTTTTTTTTTTTTTTTTTATTGACCATATCAGACGATGAATGAAATGGGTGAAATGATGCTCAAATATCTCGGGGTCCATAGAGGTTCAAGTTACTCAAAATTCGTCTTCTAAGAATAAGGAAAACTCCGAAAAAAGTGCTTATTCGGGTTACTCACCCCAAGCAAGATTCGAACTCGCGACCTCTTATATATGTGGCAGACACGCTACCTCCACGCTACTTAACTGGAATAAAATAGATCTCATATACTGTGGTGAGGTGAAATTCATTTCTTAGGTTTTTTAGTGTATTAAGGAACACATGGAGTGACGTTTTAGGTTTCTATATTTGTGTATAGATTTTCTGAAACTTTTACTGTGGTTACATTAATGCTATGTTAATACAAGTACCAAATGCCATTCAAATTGGATAAAAAGATTGCAAGCTATAAATTATTTCATAAATTTTACTACGAAAATATAACTATTCCATAACCAAAATATTCCAATCGCCTAAAAAGTTTCAGAAAATTGATTAGAATTGGAGCTTTAAACTAAAAAAAAAACTTAAAATGGGGATATTTTAATAAATTTGATTAATGATTCATTACAATTTTTAAAATGTTAGACATTTTAAACTATAATATTAATAATTTTCTCATACAAATAATTAATTTTTTGAAAGATTCTATTGGTGTTTTGATAATTTAATCATTTGTAATATTAAAGCTGAAGTAAGGGGACGACAGTTAAATGTTGATTTTCTATAGATGCCCAAAGATTTTAACCATTATTACTCTCTCTACACGTACTCTATACAGAGTGTATAGAACAGGTATTGTATTGCACCCAAAAATTCGATACTGAAATTTCACCGGAAATATATGCTTTGAGATTCCAGAAACCAAAAATAGCATTTTTAGAAGAAAGGTCAGTGTGTGCATGTGTGATAGTATTGCTCAAAAACGAAAATACCGTTAAATAGAAATTTTTATATTTAAGTTTAGTATATTTTAAGGATGCGACAAAAAGATTTTCAAGAAAATCCCCCACTCCAAACTACCTTTTACGTGGAAACGTTTTTGAAAATGTTTTTCTCTAAACTGGCTCTCATGGTTTTAATTAAAATACCGTATATTAAAGATGTTTACATGCCAAATATTCTAGGAATAGCCTCTGAGGACCTCTTCATTCTAAATGAATTTTGCTGAATTTTGCATAACTGATAAACCGTAAGAGAGACAAAAACTTACTAGAGAAAAAAGTATATATTGTTAAAATAAATAATTTGTCATATATATATATATATATATTTGTTTTGAAGATTTTACTGTTTCCGAGATATTTCTTATTATTGGTTTTAATTGTAAAATACTTAAAACTTTTCTCATACGGGAGTTTATCAAATCTTAGCCCGCAAAGGAACGAATTTCAATCATACAGCAGCCAGCTTTTTGAAGTTTTGGTTATTGTTTTAGCCCAGTGTATTCTCATATTTCCCTTCTGCGTAAGCAAGTAATAATACAATTTTGATAATATTCATCTCGATTAGCTTGAAGTAGATAAAATAATAAGATTTTAACAATAGTTTACTGCAGAGATATAAGCCGTCAACCCTTTCCACAGTTCAAACCTCATCTGTTGATATCTTCTGACGTCACACAGTTATGGTAGAAACAAGATCATCTACTAGTTGCCATAGTGACACAACTTGCGATTTTTCTGGTGGAAATGGCTGAACTATTTTCCCTCCACAGCGCCAGCAAGCCCTCGTGGGAGTGCAGCTAGTCTGTCAGATGGAAAACTCGACATGGTAGAGGCAATCTTCAAAAAATCTGATGTGTTGCATTCACATGAGTTTCTCTACCCGTTGTTTAAATCAACTATTATTGATGAATTTTGCACAAAAACTATACAAACATGCAGATTTTGTTAAAATACACAATTTATGTCTGAGTTGAACGTTTTTTGAGATATTCCTTGCTATTGGTTTCAATTATAAACTACACATCTTCTGAAACGGGGCCACGTTTCGTTTTATCTCTCATTTGTTTTTCTAGAGATGCAAAGCGGATCGAAATTCAATTGTTCACATATGATTGGGTTTTAAAATATTTTATTATTGCTTTAGTGTATTCCCTTATTTGTCTTATGTTTATAAGAACTAAATAGTAGGACCAATTATGTAGATACGAGTATAAGAATAATATTTTGTAAGAATAGTTTATTTAAACAACGGGTAGAGAAAGTCATGTGAATGGGGTACATCAGATTTTTGTACATTATTTTGCCTAGGGTTACTACAATATAGATAGAAAGTCATGTGAATAGAACACATAGCTTTTATTTTTTGACCAACCGTATCAATATTTCACTGTCCTTTAAAAGCAACACAGGTGTGTAATTTCATTGCCCTAAGCGGTTTGTGTTCCTGTGGCACAGAACGATCGGCCTGCTGTGCCCACGGGATGCTAATGACCTGTTCCATCTTGGTTGTGTGACACGCAGTTAACCTCGTGTCATTTGTCTCCAAACTTTGCCCTGAAACCCGTACCAAAAGGATCTTTTTCTAAATGGGGCGGGCGACCTTACAAACTTGACGTCTATTGGACAGGATAAAGGAGGCCACTGAAAGATGCGTATAATGAGATTACGTCATTGTGAGCTGGATGATGAATTGTGAGCAGGGATTTCAGGGCTACCGTCTTACGAGAGTGGTTTTCAAGAGTTCCCACGTGCACTGCCAGGGATATGCATTGTTATGGAATCTTATTTACCACACGAGGTACGTAATACTTCAGCACACAAAACTTGTTTTACTATTATCAGCGAGGACACAGGTACTCGTAAACATTACATAATTAAAATAAAAGAGGATCATTACATTCGTGTAACTTTATCTACTATCGTTAATTACTTTCTCTACCACGTACACAGTCCCCCTCCGTGGTGTAATGGTTGCCATGCTAACTTCATATACCCAAGGTCGCGAGTTTAAACCCAGCGGAGGACGATGGATTTTTTCGGGTGTAAAAATCCTTAGCATGGCTTCCTTTTGGAAGGTAAGTAAAGCCGTTGGTCCCGTATCGTAGATATAAGGCACGTAAAAGAACCTCAAGCCTGAAAAAGAGGCATCTGGACAAATTTAAGCGGTATTTCACGCTGAGAACCACAGCAGTTAAGAGCGTTCATAAATAAAACTCCTTTTCTACCACGTACAGTATTTTTATTTTCTCTATGCAGTGGATAGAGAAGTATTGTATTTTCACCCTAAAATTCGATGTCGAGATTTCACCGGAAATATATTTTTAGGAGTCCCCCGAGTCAGAAAAAGGCACTTTTTGGAAAAGGTCAAAAACGAAATGACCGTTAAATACCAAACTTTGTATTAAGTTTAGTATCTTCTAGAAGTCCCCCGCCCTAAAACTACCCTCTACAGGGACATATTTTCGAAGATTTTGATTTTCTAAAAAATGGCTCTAACCATTTAATTAAAATCCCGTATATTAAACATATTTACATCCCAAATAAAATGTATATCTTGAATGTTTTGGGAATAGCCTCTGAAGACTTCTTTATTCTGGATGAATTTTGCCGAATTTTGCTTCACTGCTAAGCCGTAAGCATGCTCAAAAATTTACTGCACAAAATGTGCAGATCTCGTCAAAACACACCATTTATGTCCTTTACATTTTTGCTGTAGAAGTAACCGTTTACGAAATATTCCTTGTTATTGGTTTCAATTGTGAAGTACTTGAACTTTTCCTAGACAGGGGTGTCTTTTTTTTCTTTTGTTCTACTCCTGGCCAAGCAAAGAAGCAATGACGATCGCATAACGATTGCTTTTAAAACATTGGCTATCCCTTTACCCTAGAGAAATCCCTTAGTTCGCGTCTACTTATAAGGAAGTAAGTAAAAAGAACATTCTGCTAATGTTTATCTCGATTAGCATTGTGTAGAAAGAAGAATACTCTTTTGTAGGAAGTTTGTAGAGCAGCTAGAGAAAGTCATGTGAGTGTAACACATCAGATGTTTCTGTTTAGCGGTTAGGGTGTGTACGGCTGGAAACCAGCCCTCACTGTTGCCAAGTTTTAAACTTATTTGTCCCTTTGCTGAGGTGCGATTCTCGACTAGCAAGTAGTCGTTCCAGGAAACAGATATTAGCTGCCTCTCACCCCTAGTACACAGTTGTCTTTTGTTTGCTAATGGCCATTGCTCAGTGGTAGGAGAGAGCGGCCCCGTTTGAGGGTTTTCATATTTTGGAAAAAAACTATATAGTTGATCATCGTTAGCGCGGTAGTAGCGCGGCTACTTGACATTCGGGAGACCTGGGTTCGATTCCTGGTACCGGCATGGGGAATTTTTCCCCGCTGGGAGACCTCGGTCCGGGGTTCACTCAGCCTCCTCAATCGCTGCTTGAAGTAACGGCTACAGATCGAGAAGACCGCATGAACCGGCCTGGAGGGACTCGAGGCGCTGATCACGACTCACCCTTTAGCATTGCACACCATTCATGACACCTTGTGCAGAGATGCGTGATGCAGCTGCTGGGCGCTAGACCAATGGTCCCTTGTTGTGCCATGGAGTTATGTCACTACGTATAGTTGCGTGTATAAAAATCAAATACATTCCATTCACATACCTTTCTGTAACTATTCCGCAAAAATATGTTTTATGTTAATTCAGATAAATATTAGCAGAAATTGTTTTATTAAATATTTTATTGTAAGTAGAAACTGTCGCTCTGCCGTCCTCTTTGCAAGACCAGGAGTAAAACAAAAGTAATATGATACGAATGATAACTTTCAGTTTGTATGTATTTTAAATTGAAACCAATCAATCTCGGAAACTTCCTCCATAAAAAAACACAGGACATAATTGTATGTTAATGAGATCTACTTTGCGTAGTAAGTTCTTGTCTAGGTATCTCTTATGGTTTGCCACTTTATCAACAGTCCTCCTAAATGAAAAGGGCTTTAAAGGCTATAAGTTCAAGTTATATACTTTATCTGTCATGTAAATATCTTTTTTATTATTAGGAGTCTTCAATCCTTGGATTGGTTTGCAGCGACTCTCCATTCAGATCTTCTCTCTGCTTTCCGTTTTAGTTCTTCATATTTACTGCATTTTATATCTTCCATAATTTGTTTTATATCGTATATTGTGATCTTGCTCTTCCTTTGCCACTTCTTCCTACTATCATACCTTCTATTATAATATTCAGGTTGCTCTGATGTCTTAATAAATGGCCTATTAATTTTGTTCTTCTTTTAATTTGGTTCCAAATTCGTTTTTCCGCTTCTGCTCTTTTATATACTTCATTTTTAATTTTGTCACTCCATTTAATTTTTAGCATTTTCCTATAGCACCATGTTTCAAATGCTTCTATTCTCTTTCTTTCTGCTTTTAAAATTGTCCAGGTTTCACATCCATATAACATAATACTCCATACATATGTTTGTAATAAATTCTTCCTGGTTTCATGGCTAATATTGTTTGCAGTAAATAGCTGGTACTTTTTTTATTAAAAGCAACTTTTGCGTGTTGTATTCTACTGGTTATTTCTGTTTTGCTCCTTCCATCAGCTGTTATTTTGCTTCCTAGATATTGAAATATTTCTGTTTCTTCTAATAGTTGTCCATTTAGTTTAATTTTGGTGTTACTATTCCCTTTCTTCCTGCAAGTCATAATTTTTGTTTTTGTTTTTTTTTTTATCTTTAATATATGGTATTTTAATCGGAATATTTAAGAGCCATTTTTGACAAGATGTAACATTTTCGAAATTTTGTCCATTTAAAAGGTAGTTGGAGTGGTGATTTTCTAGACAATCTTCGTATCGATTCCTTGGGAGATGGTCTCCTTTCAGCTCGATACACTTTTACCAGCGATGTTCAATTGCTTCGATACCTTATTTATAGTGAGAACCATCGCGGTCTGCAAAATAGCCATCAACTGCAGATTCTACCTCTTCATTGTTGGTAAATCTTCTACCTCCAAGCCATTTCTTCAAGTTCGAAAGCATAAAATAATCAGAGGAGGCTAGATCAGGTGAATAGTGTGCATGAGGAAGCAATTGGAGTTTGAACTCATTGATTTTTGCAATGGTGATAATGGGCGTGTGAACTGGTGTATTGTCTTGATGAAACAAAAATTCTTTTTCGCTAAATTACGACTGTTTTTGCTCGATTTCATCACTCAAATGCTGTAACAAGTTCGCAAAAATTATCTTGCGTGCATCCCAGAAAACTAACGCCATGACCTCTCCTACAGATGGAACTGATTCGCCTTCTTTTGAGCAGATTCTCCCCTTTCAATCACTTCAGGTGTGAAGTGATGCACCCAGGTTTCACCTATTGTTATGAATCGACAAAAAACTCAGCTTTATTTCAGCGAAACATTGCCAAACATTCGACTAAAGTATCTCACGACGCTGTTTTTGTTTTATTGTGAGCAAACGTGGCACCCACTTTGCAGACAATTTTCTCATATCCAAATTTTCAGCCAGTATGCGATGTAAAGAACTTTTCGAAATTCCTGTAATGTCTGCTAGCTTGCGGTCATCCAATACCATTTTGTGGATTTACTTTACAATTTTTGGATGATAACCTCATTTAGTCGACCACTGTGATGTTCGTCTTGGCAGCTCGTACGGCCACACAAACGAAGGAGCAGACCCCTCCAGACTAAGACCATTCAAATGAAAGTATTGTATATAGCATAACGATGACTAGTTTTATCTATGTTTACAAAGATGCCCTCCGTGGTGTAATGCGTACCATGCTAACTTCATATAAACAAGGTCGCGGGTTCAAACCCGGTGGAGGATGATGGATTTTTTCGGGCGTTAAAATTCTTAACATGGCTTCCTTCGGAAGCTAAGTAAAGCGGTTGGTCCCGTGTCGTAGATTTACGGCACGTAAAAGAACTACAAGCCTCTGAGCTAAAGTAAGCGGTCTTTCAGGCCCAGTTTAGAATTTGACGCTGAGAACCACTGCAGTTAAAGAGCGTCCATGAATAACACACCATTTCAATTTTTCATGTTTACAGATTCGCTGACAGCATTCACTAATGATGGCTGTCAAACAAATGCTAAACAATGTAAAATCGCCGAACTTCAAACTTAAGCTTTCTAAGGTTGGTACTTTTTACCATTGTTGTTGTTTGAAACAACAACGCTATCTATAGATCAGGTTGGGTCCTTTAAGGAAAGCCACAAAATATAGTAACTGGCCTTAAAGGCTCAACATATTATCACGTTTTATTACTTTCTCTACACGTACTATATAGAGAAGGTATTGTATTGGACCCAAAATTCAGTACCGAGATTTCACTGGGAATACATATTTTGTAAACCCCCGAATCAAAAAAAAAATATTTTAGAAAAATGTGTATATATGTGTGTGTGTGTGTGTGTGTGGATAGCATAACTCAAAACCGAAAATTCCCTTAAGTGCCAAACTTGGTATTTGAGTTCTCTTCCAAAGACGCGACACCAAGATTTTAAAAAAAAATCCTTCCACCCCAACTACCCTTTACATGGACAAAGTTTTGAAAATTTTGATGTTCTCAAAAAATAGCTAAAGATTTTGAGTAAAATCTCATATTTACGTGACAAATAAAATGTATATCTTGAATTTTCTTGAAATAGCCTCTGGTTTTTTTTTTATTCTGGATTAATTTTTCTGAATGTTGTATAACTGGCAAACCACAAGAGATAGACAAAGCCTTACTACACAAAAAGTGTGCATCTATTTAAAACATAGATTCCTTTTTTTTCATGGAATTTACCGTTTTCGAAATATTCCTTGTTGTTGATTTCAGTTTTAAAATATTTAACTTTTTTCATACAGGAACTTGTCAAGTCCTGGCCAGCAAAGAAACGGACTTTAATCTCGCAGCAAACACATTTGAAAATATTTGGCTGTCGCTTTAGCCTAGCGTACTCCCTTATTTCTCATTTACTCATAAGGAACTAAGTAATACGACCGTTTCGGCCAACGTTTATCTCAATTAGCATGACATAGTTGGAAGAAAAGTTTATTAACAATAATTTATTATCGAGATGTAGAGAAGGTTATGTGAATGAAACCTCAGATTTTACTTTCTCTATACGGACTATGTACATAGTGTATAGAGAAGGTATTGCTCTCCACCAAAAGAATCGATACCGAGATTTCACCGGAAATATGTGTTTTAGGGTCCCCTTTATCTAAGTATTTTCAGGAAAAGGTCCGTGTGTCAGTGTGTCACTGTACACGATAACTCAAAAACGAAGGTTGGTAAAATACCAAACTTGGCATTTAAGTTTAGAGTCTTCCAGGGATGCTACACGAAGATTTTGAGAAAAATCCCCCACCCCAAACTACCCCTTACATGGAACTTTTTTCAAAAATTATGATTTTCTAAAAAATGGCCAACGATTTTGATTAAAATATCGTATATTAAAGATATTTACCCGAAAAATAAAATGTATATTTTGAATTTTCTGGGAATAGCCTCTGCAGACTACTTTATTCTGAGTGAATTTTCCGGAATTTTGTAAAACTGCTAAACCATAAGAGATAGACAAAAACTTACCACACAAAAATGTAGAGCACATTAAAACACACAATTTATGCTGTATACATGTTTTCCTTGGAGTTCATCGTTTTTGAGATATTCCTTGTTTTTGTTTTCAGGGTCGAAAAACAAAGGAACATCAGTCACATAGTAACCAGCTTTTGACTATTACTTTAACCTATGCTACTCCCTTATTTCCTTTCTACTTACAAGGAAGAAGGTAATAAGACTATTTCTGCTAGTTTTTCTATATTAGCATGAAATAAATAGAAGTATAAGCTTTTAAGAATAATTTGTTGCAGAGATGTAGAGAAAGTCATGTGAATGGTACACATCAGATTTTTTATAATATACCATGAGTTTCTTGCCAATTTAGACAAAGTTATACGGCAGTGAGCTTTTTTTATTCTCTCTAGCCTCTGCAAGCGCTCTTACTTTACTTCGACTTATAATGTTTCACATTTGGCAAGCAGCGGGTTAATTCCGGATAAAACAAGACGAGCTAAAGGATTTTCTTTAGACCGAAATTCTAATATTGGACTTATTACAACCTGAGAAGTTTTATTCTTGATGGTACCTTATTTAAGTATCTCTTAAGTATTGTACTGTTAACTTATCTTCGTTGAAACTCCAAACATTGACACAGAACTTCTAACTTCATGGAGTGAAGACTTAAATTTTAAAATTAAAAGTTTAGTTTTTGTAACTGAAACGGATGCACAAAAAATTCTGATATGTTCCATTCACATGACTTTCTCTACATCTCTGTAACAAATTATTGTTAAAAAGCTTTTACTTCTATTTACTCCATGCTAATCGAGAAAAAAGTAGCAGAATTAGTCTTATTACTTGCTTCCTAGTAAGTAGAAGCGAAATAAGGGAGTACCATAAGTTAAAAGGATACTCAAAAGATGATTGCTATGTGACTGATGTTCCTATGTTTGTATGGATAGGAGTTGACAAATTGAGAAAAGTAAAGTTTTTTTTTTAAAACTGTAACCAAAAACAAGAGATATCTAAACAGCGATCAACTTCACGAAACAAATGTATGTAACATAAATTGTGTGTTTTAATGAGTTCTACATTTTTTGTATAGTAACATTTTCTCCATCACTTACGGTTTAGCAGCTATGAAAAATTCCGTAAAATTCATCCAGAATAAAGAGATCTTCAGAGGCTATTTCCAGACAATTCAAGATATACATTTTTATTTGTCAGGTAAATATATTTAGTATATGATATTTTAATCAAAATCTTAAGAGCCATTTTTGAGAAAACCATTATTTTCGAAAACTTGTCCATGTAAAGGGTAGTTGGGGGTGGGGGGATTTTTCTCCAAATCTTCGTGTCCCATCCTTGGAAGATACTAAACTTAAATACCAAGTTTGGTATTTTATCGACTTTTCGTTTTTGAGTTATCGTGTACACGGACACACGGATGTTCTGAGAATGCTTTTTTTTTTTTGGATACAGGGGACCCTAAAATATATATTTCCGGTGAAATCTCGGTGGGTGGAGTGCAATACCTGCTCTATACACTATGTACATAGTACGTATAGAGAAAGTAATAAAAAGTACTTACTTCTCACCTATCGCTGAAAAAATATTTAGTCTGAAATTAGCGAAAACAGTAAGCCTATATGCAACATATCAACTTATGTCAAATGCCTAAGAAATTTGTTTTTAATTCAACTGTAAAGGAAAGCCATTGTCAGCAGTTTTTATACTTTTCCGCGATCGTTCTATATCTGCAGCCGTTGTTTATACTGTCAATCTAATTTTGTATGCTGTATACGTTCCCCTAAATTCTTTTGGTGGTTTTTACTTTCTCTACACGCACCGTGTATATAGTGTATAAAAAAGGTATTACATTCCACTCAAAAATTCGATACCGAGATTTCACCGGAAATAGATATTTTAGGGTCACCTGTGTTAAAAAAACAGTGTGTCCGCGTGTCTGAACACGATAACTCAAAAACGAAAAGTCAACTACTAAACTTGGTAGCTAATTTTAGTATCTTCCATGACATGGAGGTTTTGAGAAAAACCCCACCATCCAAACCACCTTATACATGGGAAAAAAATTCGAAAATATTGATATTCTCAAAAATGATATACGATTTGGTTAAAATATCGTATATTAAAAGTATTTACATGACAAAATGTATCTTGAATTTTCTGGGAATAGCCTCTAAAGACCTTTATTTGGGATGAATTTTGCATACTGCTGAACATAAGAGAGACAGAATTACTACATAAAAATGTAAATTTCTTAAAATACTATTTATGTTGCACATATTTTTTTCCTGACCATTTATGAATATTCCTGGTTAAAACGTTTGCCATACGGGAATTTGTATACTCCTGGACATGCAAAGATATGGATTCAATCACATGGCAGCCAACTTTTAAAAGATTTAACTATCGCTGTAGCCTTGTGTATTCCCTTATTTGCCTTCTATTTTCAAGAAAGTAAGTAATTAAGGCCATTTCTGTTTATCTCGATTAGTAGGATAACAATCATATGTTACAGAGAATTAGAGAACGTTATGTGAAAAACATCAGATTTTTAAAATGATTATCAACACAAAATCATACTTATGCTAATAACCAAACGTCGTGTGACTGTTACACATTAGATTTACCCCTAACGCTTTGAACTATATGAATATGTTAAATACTATAAAGTGAAAGAATGGGGTGCACATCAGCGGGGCACGTCCCACAACATAAAAGTTTCATGTAAAGGAAGGCGCCCGGTGCAGACGATATCCAGAGAGAAATGGTTTTTGCCATTTCCTTGGAATGGAAAATTCAGAGCGCACCTGGTGGAACACGTTACACACCACGGAATATTTATGACCGTTCCTTTGCAAACTGCTGCAATATCAACTTGCAAAAGTTTTGGCTCCAGTAGCCAACTCGCTGCGGATTACACGTTTTTCTGCAATATTTCTACGTAGCAAACTTTCCTAAGTCATACTTTTATACTTTCTCTACCACTTAAATACAGTAAGTATAGCAAGTATTGTATTCTAACCAAAATTTTGATGTTCGGATTTCACCGAATGTATTCGGATTTCACCGAATGTACAGCACGGTGAAACATCAAACTTGGTTCAATATCTTCCATGGGTGACGAAATTCTCCCATCATGTATTACATGAAAAGCTTTTCAGTTTATTTGGTCATAAATACCTCTAATGATTTTGTTTAAAACGCCGTCATTTAAGATATTTACACATACAATAAAATGCACACCTTGAATTTTCCGATGCCAGTAATTTTAAATCCCTTATTATTTAATACCCTTGCATAATCGGTAAATCAAAGGAATGAACAAAATCTTACTTCACAAGAAAGTGGATGTCGTTGACGTTTGTATTTTTATCAGGTGTTAACCATTTACGGTCGTCTCCTTAGCGCGGTGGTAGCGCAGGTGCTTACCAAGCGGGAGACCTGGGTTCGATCCCCAGTACCGACGTGGGGATTTTTCTCCCGCTGGGAGACCTAGCCTGGGGTGCACTCAGCCTCGTAAGGTCCCTGAGGGGGGGAAAATTGAGGAGCTACTTGATAGACCGGCCGGGGTGGGGGGACTCGAGGCGCTACCCACGTCTCACCCCCCAATACTGCACCCCATCCATGACGTCTGTAGTGGACCGAGATGGGGGACGCAGCGGCCGGGCGGTAGGCCAAGGTTCCCCATGAGCTGTCGTCCCATGGAGTTAGTTAACCATTTACATGATTCCTTACTATTAGTTAGAATATTCAAATAAATATGCATATATATGCATACTGTTCTCAACTGGTAAGATCTTAATCATATCTATAGTCATATGGGGAGCTAGGACTTAAGCAACTGCTGGTGTTTTACCCGCTGAACTGGAGTGTTTTTAATTTCTCTACACTATGTACATAGTGTAAAGAGAAGGTATTGTAATGCACCCAATAATTCGATACCGGAAATATATGTCTAGAGACTACCTGAATAAAAAAAATGTAGAAAAAGTCCGCGTGTGTGTGTGGGGGGGGGGGGGGGTAGCTCAAAAACGAAAAGACCGTAAGATACCAGAGTTTATATGTAAGTTTGGTTATCTTCCAAGGATGCGACACTAAGATTTTCAAGATTACCCCTCCAAACTACCCTTTACATGGAACATATTTTCAATTTTTTTATATTCTCAAAAATGTATTTAACGATCTTTTTTAATTACCGTATATTTAAGATATTTTTATGACAAACGAAATGTATATATATTGACTTTTCTGGGAATACCTCCTGAAGACCCCCTCACTCTGGATCGCTTTTGTATAACTGGCAAACCGTAAGAGATATACAAATACTTACTACACAACAACTGTAGATCTCATTAAAACAGTCGATTTGTCAATCATTTTTACTTTCTCCATACGCACTATCTACATAGTGTATAGAGAAAGTATTGCACTCCACCAAAAAATTCGATACCGAGATTTCACCGGAAATATATGTTTTAGGGTCCCCAATATCCAAAAAAAGCATTTTCACAAAAAGGCCCGTGTGTGTGTGTGTGTGTGTGTGTGTGTGTGTGTGTGTGTCCGTGAACACGATAACTCAAAAACGAAAAGTCGGTAAAATATCAAACTTGGTATTTAAGTTTAGTGTCTTCCAGGGATGCAACACGAAGATTTTGAGAAAAATACCCCCACCCCCAACAAATTGCTTTTGATTAAAATTTCGTATATTAAAGATATTTACCTGACAAAATGTATATCTTGAATTTTCTGGGAATAGCTTCTGAAGAGTAGTTTATTCTGGATGAATTTTACTGAATTTTGAATAACTGCTAAACCGTAAGAGATGGACAAAAACTTACTACACAAAAAATGTAGAGCACATTTAAACACACAATTTATGTTATATACATTTTTTTCGTGGAATTTGTCGTATTTGAGACATTCCTTATTTTTCGTTTCTGCTATGAAAAACGTATACTTTTCTCATACAGGAACTTGTCAAGTCCTATTCATATAAACAAAGCAACTTCATTGATATTGCCACCAGCTTTTGACTATCACTTTAACCTATGGTAGCCCCTTATTTCGCTTCTACTTACAAGGAAGCAAGTAAGACTATTTCGCTAATTTTTTCTGATTAGCATAAAATAAATAGAAGTATAAACTTTTTAAGAAAATTTGTTACAGGGGTATAGAGAAAATCATGTAAATGGAACACATCAGATTTTTTTTCTAGCTGCACTACAGTTTTCTAAATATTGATTTACTTACTTCCGTTTAGTAGCGCCAATAACTTCAACCTTTGTCTCCATTTTATTGATGAAAATTAGGTATCATAAACTGGCGTACCTGTCGTCAGTTTAACCATACATGGAAACAAATACTTCACCTTTTCCTGTAGAAGGTTGAATTATGTTGTAATTGGTTTAGCCTTTCCTTGGTAAACTCTTTCTTAGAGGCAGTATCCGAATTATCTTTTCATTTCACATATCACGTTGTCCGTGTTTGTTTGCATTAAAAGAGCGTGAGTACTCGCGACTTACTATACGGCGCAACAGTATTTTTTTTTTGGTAGTGTTTAACGCCCGCTTTAACTACTTATGGTACCGCAGGCGGTGACGCTGATGATACATGAATGAATATGGAGCACCGGTGGAATGCGATGGCGGGGGAAACTGAAAAACTTGCGGCAGTCTAGGTGAGAGGCGAGTGGTCTAACCACTCGGCCACGGCGCGGCCAGGCGCAGCATTAGGGTACTAGGTACTATGAAGGGGTCAAAAATGACAATTTTCGTTTTGGCATAGTTAAGTTTTCCGATTCGAAAAATATACATTTTTAATATGATGCGTCCAGCATTTAAATGTATTTATACTTTCTCTACACGTACTACGTACATAGTGTATAGAGAAAGTATTGCACTCCACCCAAAAATTCGATACCAAGATTTCACCGAAAAAATATGTTTTGTATCCCCGTGAATCCCCTCCCCCATTGGAAAAAGGTTCGTGTGTGTCCGTCGAAACCATAGCTCAAAAACGAAGAGACCGTTAAATAACAAACTTGGTATTTAAGTTGTCTTATTA
Organism: Hymenopus coronatus; assembly: GCA_030762935.1. Taxonomy (NCBI): domain Eukaryota; kingdom Metazoa; phylum Arthropoda; class Insecta; order Mantodea; family Hymenopodidae; genus Hymenopus; species Hymenopus coronatus. The sequence continues at coordinate 143,834,540 of CM060896.1, forward strand.
CTTAGTTCCTTATAAGTAGGAATAAAATAAGGGAATGCACTAGGCTAAACCAATAGTCAAATGTTTTTAAAGCTGTCGTTATGCGATTGTCATTACTAATCGCTTCTTTTCTTGGCCAGGAGTAGAACAAAAGAAAAACAGACACTCCCGTCTGAGAAAAGTATAAATACTTCACAACTGAAACTAATAACAAGGAATACCTTGAAAACGGTAAGCTTCACGAAAAACATGTAATTGCCATAACATGTGTATTTTAACAAGAGCTACATTTTTTGTATAGTAAGTTTTTGTTTATCTCTTGTGGTTTAGTTTGCCAACTTAAGCAAAATTCATCCAGAACAAACAGGTCTTTTGAAGCTATTTCCAGAAAATTCAAGATATACATTTTATTTGCCAGGTAAATATCTTTAATATACGATAATTTAATCAAAATCGTTACAGCCATTTTTAAGAAAATCAAAATTTTCGAAAAAATTTTCATGTAAAGGGTAGTTGTGGGTGGGGGGATTTTTCTCAAAGGCTTAGTGCCGTACCCCTACAAGATACTAAACTTAAATACCAAGTTTGGTATTTTAACTACTTTTCGTTTTTGAGTTATGTTCACAAGCACACGGACACACTGACACGGAGTTACTTTCAATTCTATCCACAAGGTTGTTATTTATATATTTCCCATAAACTATTTTAATGAATGTTTGTAGAACAGCTAGAGAAAGTCATGCGAGTGTAAAACATCACATTTTTTATTTTTGTACTTTAAAATTTTACAGAATCCCACTCACGAGTCAGTTTTTACTTTCTCTATACTCACTATGTACATAGTGAATAGAGAATGTATTGCACTCCACCCAAAAAATCGATACCGAGATTTCACCGGAAATATATGTTTTAGGGTCCCCTTGTATCCAAAAAAAGTATTTTCAGAAAAATGTCCGTGTGTGTGTGTGTGTGTGTGTGTGTGTGTGTGTGTCCGTGAACACGATAACTCAAAAACGAAAAGTCGGTAAAATACCAAACTTGGTATTTAAGTTTAGTATCTTCCAGGAATGCGACACGAAGATTTTGAGAAAAATCCCCCCACCCCAAACTACCCTTTACATGGAACTTTTTTCGAAAATTTTGATTTTCAAAAAAAGGGCTCTAACGATTTTGATTAAAATATCGTATATTAAAGTTATTTACCTGACAAATAAAATGTATATTTTGAATTTTCTGGAGCCTCTGAAGACTACTTTATTCTGGATGAATTTTTCGTAACTACTAAACCGTAAGAGCTGGACAAAAACTTAACCCACAAAAAATGTAGAGCACGTTAAACCACACAATTTATGTTATTTACATTTTTTTCTTGGAGTTGATCGTTTTTTAAATATTCCTTTTTCTTGGTTTCAGCTTTGAAAAACTTGTACTTTTCTCATTTGTCAACTCCTGTCCATACAAACAAAGGAACATCAGTCGCATAGTAAGCAGCTTTTGGCTTTTGCTTTAACCTATGGTACTTACTTATTTCGCTTCTACTTACAATAAAGCAAGGAATAAGACTATTTCTGCTAATTTTTGTCGATTAGCATGAAATAAATAAAAGATAAGCTCATTAACAATAATAGTTTACAGAGATATAGAGAAAGTCATGTGAATGGAACACATCACATTTTATTGTGAAATTTTACGTAATTGCATGAAAATCAAGGGTGCTAAAACTTGCAAATATTTCAAATGCTTTTGAAACGAGGTTGAAACCTCTCCTTTTCATGTAGTTGCGTTAGAAACTGGGAAATAGGAGTTCTTTTCTCCATGCTAGAATCTCTATTCCGCTTTTAAGGAAAGGCACTATTTAATTCCAACGTAATTTCCGCGAGCTAATTGCGTTTCCTAACTTTTCTGAGAGTAACATTTGGCGTCTCGCACAACCGGTGCTACTCTGTTTTCATTACTGTAGCAGCAAGGGCTCGGAGTATAAGGGGGCCGTGTAGATCGGAAGAAACGGCTTAATGGATGAATGGCGCCATTTTATACTTGCCTTTCATACACCTCACGTTTAAATAAGGAGATTGGATATCTTTAAACTCGATTTAAGCACTTTAAGGGTATGTATGACTGAAATTTAATGAAAAAATTACTTATTTTAATTCCATAAAATAAATTAAACATTCCTGAATAAAAAAATCTGATGTGTTCCATTCACATGACTTTCTCTACATCTCTACAACAAATTATTGCTAAAAAGCTTATGCTTCTATTTACTTCATGATAATTGAGAAAACTTAGTAGAAATAGTCTTATTACTTGCTTCCGTGTAAGTAGAAGGGAGTTCCATAGGTTAAAGTGATAGTCAAAAGTTGGTTGCTATGTGACTGAAGTACTTTTGTTTGTATGGACAGGAGTTGACAAAATCCTGTATGAGAAAAGTAAGTTTTTCAAAGCTGAAACCAATAACAGGGAATATATCAAAAACGACCAACTTCAAGAAAAAAGTATATGACATAAATTGTGTGTGTTTTGTCGTGATATACACACATTTTAATCCTTCAATTACTTTTACAACTCGATTCAATTTCCTGCTGACTGATGTCTATAAGCAAGTAATGAGGTAGTTACACCCCAGCGCCTAGAAATCATGCTTGAGGAACTGAGCAGCTCACTCTGGCAGAAGGTGGGGCTACATTTATCAACACCAACATAGTTACGATTCATTATAAACCACTTTTATGCGTCAGTACACCAGCGGTTATATTCTGTCCCATTTGCGAGGAGGAAGAGTCGTGGACTCACATCTTGGCAAGATGTAGGGGTACGGAGGAATGGCGGGAAAAATATTTGCCGCGATTTTTTACCACTGCGAATGTAGGGATAGAAGCATGTTGGACGCTACTAGCAGGCACGGAAAACATGGACAGACTAGGTAAATTTATACTTAAGGCAAGACAGCTGAGATCTGAGGAGGCTGCCAATAGAGAAGGGGGGGGGATAAGATCTAAACAAAAGTGACTTCAATGTTCTACATACATATATATTATGTCATACTTAGGTCACTGTTGTGCTAGGGTTGTATATATTATGTGTATATATGTCTTTTAAGTGTAATTATCTATTATAAGAGGGTGCATTTATGAAGGGTACTCTGTGCTGTAAATTTAAATTGCTGTATTTTAATATCTTTGTATCTTTATTTTCGGATTCACTCTTAATTTTATTGTCGTTTAATATTGCTTTTGACTGCGTAGTTCCTTTGTCTTTTTATTTTCGTGTTTACTCTTCTAATTCTTTGTTGTGGTTGTTGTTTTAATATTGCTTGTAATGTGTATTGCAAAAGCACGTACGGTCTGTAGACCCGTGCGACTGTTGAAATTCTATGTATAATATTGCTATGTTAATAAATACACTTATTCATTCATTCATAATGTGGAAGAAATGTATTGGAATTATGTTTCTTTCAGGGAACTGAAAAATGACTGGTAACAATTATATTCTTGAGACAAATCGATGATGTTATTGATGAATGTGTACAGTTTAAGTGTTCGATACGTGGGTAGAGTAGGAATTAACGCAATCTTACTCCTAGGGCTTGACGACGTGGCGTGGCTGACTCATGCTCCAGAGAGAGTAATCAATCACCCAGGAAAACGTTCTATCTTGCTCAACTTTAACGTTCCAGATCAGGAATCCATCACAAGTAAAGGGCTGCTAGATTTATTCTCCAGTTACAAGAATTCCAGATAAAACATTGCATATTCTACAGAGTTGGCTCATTAAATGTTGCACGGTGGTGTTTTAAACCTTCAATTAAATTTATTAAATTGATTTATTTTATTCCCGCTACCAATATCCTTAATTGGTCGTCTCCTTAACGCGGTGGTAGTGCAGCTGGGAGACCTGTGTTCGATCCCAAGTACCGGCGTGGGGATTTTACCCCCGGGATGCACTCAGCCTCGTAAGGTCCCTGGGGGACCAATTGAGGAGCTACTTGATGGAAAAGTAGCGGCTCCAGGTCGTGAGAACCGCATTAACCGGCCGGGGGACTCGAGGCGCTGACCACGTCTCACCCTCCACTACTGTACCGCAACCATGACGTCTGTAGTGGACCGAGATGGTAGGCTAAGGTTCCCCGTGAGCTGTCGTGCCATGGAGTTATCGTTTAATATCCTCAATTAACTTGGTATGCATTAATAACGATTTTATTGTGGAGCATTTCCTTAATCTATGAAGGTGCTGCAACTGTGACAGATATCTTATTGAAATGTATACGAGTTATTATACATAATAAGGATAATGTTTGCAATTTATCAACATTATAGCTTGAATGGTTATTTAAATAATTGCTTGTGGTGGACAAAGCTGCCATCACATCCCACCGGTGCTCCATCTTCATTCCTTGTATCGTCAGTGTCATCGCCTGCAGTGGCATAAATATTAAAAGTGGGCGTTTAAACACTACCAAAAACATTTTTATTCGATAGGTAGAGTCAGACTGAAAAATTCAATGCCATAGCCGGGATTGCATTGAATTTCTCATCTGACTCTTATGTTTCCCGGTAAACCACAAGGTGATCTCACATTATTTTGAGGTGACAATTTAATGCGACATACAATGTTGTATGTACATGAGGCCCAGGATTTATAATATAGCCAACTATTATGGTCAATTGGTATTGGAATAATTGTATTTTCACACAAGTCGTGTGTAGGACAGGAGTTGGATAGGTATGCCGGCATGTTACTATAGTAGCTCAGTGGCAGAGCAACCGGCTAGAAATCGGGAGATCCGTGGTTCAAATCCCGGCTATGGCATTGCATTTTTCAGTCTGATTCTACCTATCCAACTCCTGTCCTCCACACGGCTTGTGTGAAAAAACAACTATTCCAGTAACATTTTTACTGTCTAACCTCATTGTTGTAAAAAAAAAAAAAAAAAAAATGAACCACAGATGCATTTAAAAAAAAAACTGATGTAATCCATTCATATGACTTTCTCTATATCTCTGCAACAAATTTTTGTTAAAAAGTTTATGCTTCTATTTAATTCATGCTAGTTAGAAAAAACTAGCAGAAATAGTCTTATTACTTGCTTCCCTGTAAGTAGAAGCGAAATAAGGGAGTAACATAGAACGCAAAAGATGCTTACTATGAGACTGAAGTTCCTTTGTTTGTATGGACAGGTGTTGACAAATTCCTGTATGATAAAAGTACAAGTTTTTAAGGCTGAAACAAAAAACAAGGAATATCTAAAAAAAGAAAAAAAAAAAACGATCAACTCCACGAAAAAATGTATATAACATAAATTGTGTGTTTTAATGTGCTCTACATTTTTTGTGTGATAAGTTTTTGTCTATCTCTTACGGTTTACCAGTTACATAAAATTCCGTAGTGTTCAGAGGCTATTCCCAGAAAATTAAAGATATACATATTATTTGTCAAGTATATATCTTTAATATATTATATTTTTATAAAAATCGTTAAAGCCACTTTTTAGAAAATCAAAATTTTCGAAAATTTTTCCATGTGAAGGGTAGCTGGGGGTGGGGGAATTTTCTTGAAAATCTTTGTGTCGCATCCTTGGAAGATACTGATTTTAAATACCAAGTTTGGTATTTAACGGTCTTTTCATTTTTGAGCTATGCTGAACAAAAACACACAGACACACACAGACATGGATATTTTTCTAAAAATGCTTTTTTTGAATTCAGGTTGTCTCAAAACATTTCCGGTGATATCTCGGTATCGAATTTTTTGGTACAATGCAATACCTTCTCTATACACTATGTACATAGTACGTATAGAGAAAGTAAATATTCACATATAAAAACTCACTTTTACAACAAATGAGTATACAAATAGATCTGTCATATTATACAGGTAGGGTCTTCAGATTTATTCGGCCTTTGCCGCCAGTTGTTTGTCTGCTCATGACTTCAATACTGAGGTCCTTTTGCAAAGGACTAGCAAACAATGAGAAGGAGTGGATGTCAACAGTTTCGAGGTCACCTTAGTGAGATGGGACCGTTCCAATGTTTACATTTGAAATATCCACTTCCATCTCGTAAACTAGCAATTGCAATAAACGCTTGAATATACTCTTTACAGCAGTAAATGAAAACCTTCACAGATAAATTAAGAAACCACACAATTTCTATGATAGATGGTCACCTCCATCTCGCTTACAAAGAACGTACAAAATGTCCTGATGAAAAACAGTTCTGCCCAGTACATCAACCGTTTACGAAGACGGCAATGCATGCAGTCTAAGGTTTAATTCCGTACCTCCCCTTTGAGACAAGGGGCTTGCTCAACTGATATGACAGCATACATTTAATCCTACTGGCGCTAAAGACTGAATAAATCTAAAGTATTTTTTTATATTAGCTCTAATTAAAGGAGAAAATTTATAACTTTTCGTACTCTCCAAAATTCTTGATTTTTCAAAATTAATAATTTATTTATCAAATATGGATCAATGTTTCGTAAAAGTAATATGACTATTTTATTTAGTGTATTTTTGACACACACTAATGAAAAATTGCATCGTATAGAACATTTTAGTATGAAAAAGTGTTGGGGAAAAAACGAACTATTTTCGTAAAGTATAACATTACCTAATATTATTTTATTATGAAACCAAATTCTTTTTAAATTTTTTATAATTTTTGGCAAAATTTCATAGATTCATCAGCTTAAAACTGCAACCTCACAAAACACTGGGATAATATTGAATATTGACGGAAATATGTACATAATTATATTTATGATTATCTTAACATCCCCTGGCCTAAAGCTTAAAAAATGCCGATTAGTCTATATCAAGCTGTTAGCTTGACTGCACGCCAAAGAGCAGCAATTTACTCACTCAAAGGGATATGTCCGCTGTATGCAACACGCAACCTTCGTCTCGGCTGAATCAATTGTTGGAATGCAAGAGCACTCAGTGTGAGACGACCTTTGCCTAGTGATGTATGTACTATAGCTTTCCAACTATATGGGCTCCGAGGTTTGTGGTTGAAAAAGCACGAGTACTTTGAATCGGACGAATAGAGTTGGAACAGTGTGAGCCTATAGGTGTATTTTGGGATGAAGCACATCTCGAAATGCTAATTTCTTCTTGCTTTTTTACCTATAGAAGGTATGGGAAATTTTTAATTCTGCCCGAAATTCTATACGAAATTTCACCTTAAATACAGGTTTTGAAATTAGAAAAAGCTCCGTGTGTATATCTGAACTATTTCACATAAATTGAGTGCTTTAAAATATATACAAATTTGGTTAGTACGATTTTGGCCATTCTTTACGGTTTACGAAGAATTATCTAATAAATAATATAGTTTTTATTAGTTAACATAATTATTTATTACTATTATTTGCCAATAAGCAATATACAAACATTATTTGGAAGGAAGAGGAATTCAATAATGCACTTTATCTGTTTAGCAAATTTCTTCTACGTATGTTTAAAACAAAACCATTCTAAAAAGTTAGGATAGTATTGGTGAGGAAGTTTCTTGATAATTTTCGTGTCCTATCATTGGAAGATAACGTTCGATAACGGCAATAGCTTTAACCTCCGTCTTTATATCGCTGACGAAAGCACTCATATATGCAAGTGTAAAGAGCTGTTGTCGAAATTAACCACACAAACCAAATAATCATTTACGTTCCTCTAAAATGCCCAACTATGTAATTGATTTAACCTTTCATGGTGTACTGATCGTAACGAAATTCCTCATAGAGAATATCCATCCATTTCACAACGATTATTACACCGTATTCTTTACCACGTTTATTCATAATTACATTTTATAGAACTTTTATCGTGATGACGTTAATCATGAGTACGTTGGAATTAATAGAATTTTTAATGAGGAATTAAAAACTTAAAACAAATCTGATGTGTATCATTCACATGCCTTTCTCTACATCTGTGTAACAAATTATTGTTAAAAAGCCTATGCTTCTATTTACTTCCTTGTAAGTAAAAGCGAAATAAGGGAGTACCATAGTTTAAAGTGATAGTCAAAAGCTGGTTGATAGGTGACTGAAGTTGTTTTGTTTCTATGGACAGGAGTTGACAAGTTCCTGTGTGAGAAAAGAGTTTTTCAAAGCTGAAACCAAAAACAAGGAATATCTAAAAAACGATCAACTCAACGAAAAAATATATATAAAATAAAGTGTGTGTTTTAACGTGCTCTACATTTCTTGTGTGGTAAGTTTTGGTCTATCTCTTACGGTTTAGCAGTTATGCAAAATTCCGTAAAATTCATCCAGAATAATGTAGTCTTCAGAGGCTATTTCTAGAAAATTCAAGATACACATTTTATTTGTGATAGAAATGGCTTTAATATGTGGTATTTTAATCAAAATCGTTAAAAAAATTCCATGTAAAGGGTAGTTGGGGGTGGGGGGATTTTTTTTTTAAATCCCCGTGTTTTATCCTTGGAAGATACGAAACTTAAATACCAAGTTTGGTATTGAACGGTCTTTTCGTTTTTGAGCTATGTTGTCCACACACACACACGCACACGCACACACGGACCTTTTTGTAAAAATGTTTTTTTGTATACAGGGGGTCATAAAACATGTATTTCCGGTGAAAACTCGGTATCGAATTTTTGGGTGGTATACAATACTTCCTCTATACACTATATACATAATACGTGTAGAGAAAGTAAAAATTATCATTTTCAAATTGTTGTGTTAATTTCTCTTATTATGTTCTCTAACCCATATATACAAGTGTTCCACCAACAGTCGATGTCGAGATTTCACCGGAAATATATGTTATTAGTTCTCCTGAATCCGAAAAAAATATTAAGAAACAGATCCGTAAGTGTGTGTGTGTGTGTGTATGTGTGTGCGCAGCATAGCTCAAAAACGTACATGCCGTTAAAAACCTAACTTGGTATAAGCTCAGCATCTTCAAGGGATGAGAGACAAAGATTTTCAAGAACATTTTCCCATTCCAAACTACTCCTTACATGGAAGAATTTTTGAAAATTTTGCTTTTTTTTTCAAAAATAGCTGGACGATTTTTATTAAAATAACAAATATTAAACATATTTACATCGCAAATAAACTGCATATATTGAATTTTATGGGAATAGCCTCTGAAGACCGCTTTATTCTGGATACGTGTTGCTGAATTTTGCCTAATGGTTAAACCGTAAGAAGCGGACAAAAACTTACTGCACAAAAATATAGATCTCGTTAAAACATATAATTTGTCATATATGTTTTTAAGTATAGATATTCATTGTTACATTTTTTCTGTAGCTTAACGTCCTTTAACCTGGTTGTTCATATCGGACGATGAATGAAATTGGTGAAATGATGCTCAAATGATCTCGGGGCCCATGGAGCTTAAAGTTACTCGACATTCGTCTTCTCAGAATAAGGGAAAATCCCCCAAAAAGACTATCTGGGCAACTCACCCTAAGTTAGATTCGAACTCACGATCTTTTGAATGTGAAGCACACACGCTAACATCACACTACCCGGCGGGCTTCCTTGTTACCGTTTTCAATTTTAAACTAGTTAAACTTTTCTCAAACGGGAAGTAATGTCTCGATCTCTCTTGTACTGCAGGCCATGCAAAGCGAAATAAACTTCATGTTTCTCATAAGGCCAGCTTTCAAAATAATTGACTATCGGTTTAGCCTAGTATATTCTCTTATATACGTTCGACTTACAAGGGAAAGAGACTAATACGACAATTTCTGCTAAAGTTTATCTTGATTAGCATGCTGTGGATTAAAAAACAATATTTTGTAAAATACTTTGTTAGGGCAACAGCTAGAGAAAGTCATGTGTTTGGAACACATCAATTTTTTTTTAACTCAGACTAGTTGCATAGAAAACTGACATCGTTTGGGAGGAATTGCAGTGTGGTTACCTGAAGGTGGAAATGTTACGGAGAGAGAAAAAACCGCAATGTTCGGGAATGGACCACATATATGTAGTAGAGAAAGTTAATATTTACATTCGGGAATATCATCTTGACAACATTTCCAGGTATGATGTACATGTAATAAATGAGGTACATATGAAGGTTTCTGCTACTATGAAAATTAATAAATTCAATATCCCAAATAATCCTTACCTTAATACAACCATTCCCCAAGTCGATCTCATCAAATTTGGTACTCAAGTCTTCTCCAGCCGTACAGAACGCATCGTTCACATAGCCAATGTCACCTTTGGATATCTGCACACTCATGGTTCATGGCCACCTGCAAACAAAACAATCATCCTAAATAAAGGTAGGTACTACTGAATACAAATGCGAAATATTCTCTTCTCAATGAAGAAGTTTAGGTTCATTGCCGGCTAGAGATGGAAAATGTTTATTTTGTGGGATTAAAAGTGTGGGAATGAAAAAGAGTGCCTTTTATAGTATAAAAGTTAACCAAACTTACACTTCAGAGCTTTGTAGTAAAGTAACAATTTCCTGTAAATCGAGATATTATACGTTTCCAGAAATAGTTATACTATCCGTTTTGTTGAAGATACAAGGCGGATACAGGACTTAGGAGTAGAAGACGCAAGGGCCTCCAATAATGGAATACAAACCACAATTAGTAGTGTAGAGTAGGGTAGAGGTGATTTCGCACCTCAGCCAGTGATTAGGCTTTTTGTACTCAGACCCCGGGGAGACAGGATGAGATGAGTCGGAATCAGACTGCGACAAGGAGGAATAGTGGGGAGTCCCTAACAGTTCACAAGCAGTTCATATAGATGCGTTGAACCCAGAAGCCTGCGCCTCAAGTCTGGATAAAAACCTCTGAGTACACCGATGATCCCCAGGTCCATCCTGCCGCCGAGAGCCGAGTTTTCAAAGAGCAATCATCTACGCGAGAGGGCGCACTACTGCAGTCTTTGCCGACACAAATCGTGAAAGAAAGACTAGACGGATGAAAGGATGAATACAAAGTTGGGATAGAATAAAGTATTCTCTAGAGCAGTAGTGGCCCGCGAGTATGTTTCATCGGGCCCGCGAATAAATATATGATTTATTCCTTTTTTTAACTTCCTGCATAGATCTCATTTTAGAATTTCAGGATTTTGAAGTATTTCGATCGCAGATGGAACTTTTCAACAATACCATCAGATGTTAAGTAGAATGCCAACCCGGGGATCTACAGTTAGAACTATGCGAGTTCCAACGTGATTCATCTCTTCAAGCAGAGGCAGCCGGTGGAAACTCATTTCAAAGGAACGTTTTCCACATCTTAGAAACTGGGCTTTAAAACTTGCTTCCATATTTGGTGGTACTTACATATGTGAAACTGCCTTCTAACAGATTAACTGATTCAATGTTCTCATATTCTTAAAATTGCAACATCAGAACTGAAAGTGGATTTTAAATCTCTTGTAAAAGATTTTGACAAACCTCATTGTTATTAGTAAAAAACAATTCTTGTTCCTTCCCTGTGCATGTAATAATATTACAAATAATATGCTCTTAAGTTGCCATTGCTGTTATTTTATTTTTAATATAGTTATACTATTAAATTTCCTGTCTCTTATATGCTGGCCCTCAGTGCATTAAATTGGCCAACACTGCTCTAGAGTATTCGTCTAATGAACCGGGAAAATCCCGCGAAAAAATCACGGATCTGAGAGGTCAGCCGAGAGGAACAGACTTCTCGAAAGCCAGTCCCAGACAAAACGCCAGAGCCACTTGGAGAGACCCTTGTGGTAGCACGGAGAGTCCCTAACGATCCAATATGGTGCCAATGCTAACGCCAACTAACCTAATAATGCTAATGACAAGGATCCTATAACTATCTTATATCTCTTCAAAAGCTTTTCAGGTCATCTATGTGGCACAAGAAGTTCATATTTCAAATAGAAGCTTATGCTTGAAGAAGGCTAAAATGAATTGCAAATATCTTGGAGCATACAGGAAACGTAGCATTGTAACATGTGACGATTATTTGTTTGCATGGTGGCAAGCGGAGTTGTGTTTTAATTAGTCACTTCTGCTGCACTTTCATCCCTGATTGACGCTAATGTAGGACAGTTGTCTTTGCTCATCCAAAACGACTGCCTGTAGGTAAAAAATGTTCATCTCTTGATATTCCACTGCTTCAACCCGACAGGTTGACTCTCAGGTAGCTCCAAGTTGAAAACAATAGCTTACGAGGGTCATACTGAAAGAAGTGAGCAACTTTTTTTCCTTTTTTGCTGAGAAAAACCAAATACATGATCATAATCTACAGACCTTTCTCTCACATCGTTCTGAAAGCTTTAAAATAGCCTTACGATAGAATTCCGCTCCAGCTGCACGAAGACTGCTTTCTGAATTCCCTCCAATGTCAAGAGGCGTTGGCATTCCATCTGTTCCTTAACGGTATCAAAAAGATGGTAGCCGGAGGATGCCAACTCGGGACTGTAGAGAGGATGTGGAAGAGTGTCGCACACAAATGTTTTGTTCTACATTGTGATACAGCAGCGTTAGGACGCAAGTTATCCTATTACAGGATGATCTTTATAAAGCGCTTATCGCGAAATTCCCGACGGAGCTTCCAAAGTGTCTCTACATAGCTGGCAGCATTTATGGTTTGTCCAGGATAAATAAAATCAATCAGAATGCCACGATGTGCATCCCATAACCTTTCCAGCAGATCGCACTGTTTTTAATAGCGTTTTGTTCCTGAATCATTATGATTGAACCAATTAACATCTTCACAATAATCGTCAAAACCATCATCTTCATTTTGAAAACTCTGAAGGTTTTGGCTGATAGTGAAGTTAGTGGTCTTCAGTCAATAAACGAGGAACCCAACGGGCACCAACTTTTCGATAACTTGAGCTTTGAATTATTTCTTGGCTGCACTCTGTCTTACTGCAAGTCATGCAGCTATTTCATCCACACTGATACGCCTATCTGTTCTAACGATCTCACGAAATCTTTCCTTGTTGCCTCCCATGGAAGCAGTTCTTGAGCGACCGCTACTCGTTTTCCCATTTGTGTGGGACTATTGAAATGGGAACTGTCTAGATCACCACGAGACACCTGGGTGGCGTGTAGCTTATAAGGGACCTATCACTGTGCTCATATCGTAAATACCCCCAAAAGTTTCTTTATCATCTAAGGGGTATAAGAATATTTGGACCTCTTATACCCCACAGATACAGGACAATTTTTGAATAATGTGTGATACGAGTATAGCGATAGGTTTATTGTAAGCCACGCGCCACCCAGGAGTTTAATGGTGAACCAGACTGTTCCCAGTGGTCCTAGATGTCCCACGAAAAGCCAGAAAAATCTTTATGGGACGCAAATACCACACCCTGCCCCAACACACCAACCGAGCTCGCCTGGATACATAGCTGAAATGTACGATGGGGACAGAAATTGAACAGGAAATGTTTGGTTGAAGGAAAACTTCCCCAGTATTCACCTGATGACACAGGGGATACTTCCGAAAAAAAAAAAAAAAAAAAAACATGGATCAGAGTATGAGTTCGCCGGGATCGAACCCGGGACCTTCCGAATGCGAGACACAGCCGTTATCACGCAGTCACCTCGCTCGATTGGAATAGCCCGTAGTGAAATCCTAAATCGCAAGATAAATAAGGATTTCCACGCAGAATACTAAACGCGTTAACGCCGTTGCTATAACTAACTTTGGGTAATGCGTGAGTTAGGCAATTCCGTTGAGACAAATCAAACTTCATTACGAGGGTGGGATACATGCGGGCCACTCTACAGAGGTAGCGCACAGTAATGAGAAGTGTCAGCGGTTGAAATAAATCCACGTAGGGGCTCCTCGTTCATTACTCTCCCTCCCCTAAAGTGCCACGAGGCTATTTTCATCAAGAGTTCTTTGTTTTTTGTGCTACAGGTTGCCTGTTTGTTCCCTGAGGTATCCAGCTTGCCTTCTGACATTAACACGTTTAAAATGTGGCAGAGAGTTTACTCTGAGGGTAAAGCTAGTATCGTATTCGATCTAGTAGGAACCCCCCCCCCCAAATATCAGTCTTATAGCTCAGTTGATTGCGTGCTGGCCCTATAATTCCAAGGACGCGGGTTCAAACCCGATTGAATTCCATGGCTTTAAGGTGTGCTTAAAAGCAACACCCCTAATTCAGATTTTATTGGCGTGTGGGACAAAACTCCCGTCATACCGGCGGCACTGATATGATCCTAGCAATTGACAGCGTCGTCAACAAACGGGGTCTCAGATTTATTCAGCCTTTAGCTCCAGCGGGTTTAAATGCATGACATAATTATTAGTTCAGCGAACCCCTTGTCCAAAAGAGGAGGTGTGGAATTTAACCTTGTACTGCATGTATTGGCGGCTGGCCCTCCGATCCCAAGGTAGTGGATTCAAACCCCACCCAGATGGATGGTTTTAAGGCGTGCCTAAAAGGAACACCCCTATAACAGACTCATTGGCATGTAAAAGAACTCCTGCGGGAAAAACTCCGGCAAACCGCCAGCACCGATATGATCCTGACAATGTCGTTAACACAAACACACACACACACAGACTAGGTGTTCAGATTTATTCGGTCTCTAGCGCCAGAGACTTTAAATGAATAGCGTCATTATATCAAAGGGGAGGTACGGAATTGAAACTTGATTGGATTGCCGGCTTCGAAAACAGTTTGATGTATTGGGTGGTGCAGAACTGTTTTTCCACCACGACATTTATGCGTTTCTTTTCACGCGAGATGGAAAAGGCCATCGATCACAGAATTTGTATGATTAAATGCTACTTCCGAACTGGAATTATACGTTACGTGATTGCGAGTTCACGAGACGTAACTAAATATTTGAAACGTAACATACAAGTCCCATTCCACTAAGGTGGCCTCGAAACTGTTGACATCCACCCCCTTCTACTCATTGTTCGCTAGTCCTCTGCAACAGATAAACTCGCTGCCAGTACTGACCTCATTCGCGGACAATCGACAGACGCCAAAGGCCGAATAAGTCGAAGACTCGATATATATATATATATATATAGGTAGTTGAAATATATAACACCCATAAATTATCCTTACAAACAGTCATTCGCTATACAAGCTTAGGGTTATAAATTGTTGGTACATTGAAGTCGCCCTCCATGGTGTAGCGGTTAATATGCTAGCCTCTAGTACGGAAAATGGCGTATGCAATTCTGGTGGAAAATGGACGGATTTTTTCAACGTAAACATTCTTAGCGGGCGGCTGACCATTCGAATACAGGGGCGGTCAACAATTTGATTGCAAAATTAACTTCAATTACAACATTCCTCTGGTTTCCATGTCATTTTGGGTGACTCAGTTGGTTAGGTGCTGGTCTCCTGATTCAAGGCCACTAGTTCAAACTCTGCCCAAAATAATATAATATTCTATTAGAGTTAATAGAGATAAAATAATAAATAAAATAAATCTTAAAATGTGTTTAAATGTAAGAATGAAAGAGAATTTTATCAATATTTCTATTCACGTCAATACCTGATTAAAAAGTGTTATGACAAGATAAATAATGTAACTTTATTACTTGAAGTAGATAATCCAACAAGAAACCAATAAAAGTACTAACTCGAATTCTGATTATTTTAAATGTGTAAGACTTGAAGCTTTCACGGCGAATGTTATTCATTATGGCTTCACGGGTGATCAGCCGTGTCAGGTGTATAAAATCCTAGCTTTCGACACTCTATGTTCTTCACCAGGGACTGCAATGGTCGAAAGCTTGGATTTTATATACCTGACACGGCTGATCACCCGTGAAGCCATAATGAATATTTTAAATGTGTCTAAAAGCTACACCCCTTGTCAGTACATTTACAATATAACTCTTAAGGGATGAAATTGGTGGCGTCGTTAACAAGATTAAAGACTTCTATTTTTAGACTTCCCTGTTTGGTAAAATTTGAACATTTTCTGTCAGCTAGGTTTGGTTTAGACTGGCTTTAGGGTCTGGTGGTTTGCATGTTCATCTCCAAGTCCAGAGTACCCAGGTTCGATTTCCTGATAGGAGCGCGAATTTTTCTTTATCCAGCATTATTTCCCAACCTCCCTAGAGTCTGAAAGTATGAAATATTTGAATTTATTGTAATAACCAAAAGTATTACCAACCCAAGGGTTAATACCACATTAAACACGTGAATTTTCCCGACAAGCCATTGTTCCTAAGGCAAAGGCGCCGATTTTGCATTCCTACACACACATATATATGGAACCTTATAAATATGTGTTCCTTTCACATGACTTTCTCTACCTATTCTGTAACCAAAGCCAACTATTTTTACAGAAAGCTTATTCTTCCATCTACTTCATGCTCATCAAGATGAATCACTACCAGAAATGGGCTTACATCTTAGTTCCTTATAAGAACGAGGTAAATAAATATACTAGACTAAACCAATAGTAAAATCTTTTAAAAGCTGGTTGCCAGTGATTGAAATTCGAATATCTTTACGTGGTCACGAGTAAAACATTAATGACAAATTCCAGTTTGAGAAAAATTAGTTAGCATTTTAAAATTTAAACAATAACAAGGAACATCGAAAATGGTTAACTCCACAAAAAGACAAACTGTGTGTTTCAACGCGCTCTATATTTATTGTGATCTACAGTATTGTCCATTACGGTTTACCAGTAATGCAAATTTAATCAAAATAAAGAGGACTTCAGCAGCTATTCCAAGAAAATTCAAATAATACATTTTATTTATTATGTAAATATCTTTAATATTTGGTATTTTAATAAAAATTGTTAGTATTTTTAAGTAAAAAAAGAAAAGCTTTCGAGCATTTTTCCATGTTTGAGGTGATTGGTTTTCCTGAAAACCTTCGTGTCGCATCCTTGGAAGATTCTAAACTTGAATAGCGAGTTTTCTATTTCTATTTTAAGATAAGTTGTCCACGCATGCACATACACACACACCTTTTTACTAAAAACGTTTTGGATTCAAATACGGAGTATTTCCGGTGAAATCTTGGTATAAAATATTTGGGGTGCATACGATACCGTCTCTACCAGGTATATGTGAGGATATGAATAGTTTGGTTTAGAACTCTGCAATTTCTCATATTGCTTTTACATTAACAAAAATGTTTGGTGTTTCTCGGGGCCCCTAATTTAATTCCGGAAGAAGGAAGATCTGTTTTTACTGAAACAATTGATGCGTGCTACACGTCTGATGCACCACAGCAAAAGTAACATCAAAAGCTCGGTTGGTGTCCATTTGGGTAACAAAGTCTAACGAGGTAGTAGGCCTTTGGGCGACATGCTCATTCTCCGCACTTCTCATTAATCAGACATGAGAAGACTGCAGAGGTTGCGTTCCACAGGAAAATAAAAATATTTCAAACTTTTGCATTCTGATGTTTAAAATCATTTGCGCTGTAAAAAGTTCGCTGTAGTTATCTACATGTTGTCCCGCAAGCTTTCCTTGAGCAATGAATCCACCACCGGAATATTAGTTAAATAATGAATGTACGCAAGAGTGAAAAAAGTAGAAAAAAATCTGCTGTGTTCCATTCACATGACTTTCTCTACATCTCTGCAACAAATTATTTACTTCATCCTAATCGAGAAAAAATTAGCAGAAAAGTCTTATTACTGACTTCCTTGTATGCAGAAGCTAAATAAGTGAGTACCATAGCTTAAAGTGATAGTCAAAGGCTGGTTGCTATGTGACTGAAGTTCCTTTGTTTGTATGGGCAGAAGTTGACAATTTCCTGTATGAGAAAAGCATTAAGTTTTTCAAAGCTGAAACCAAAAACAAGGAATAACTCAAAAACGATCAATTCCACGAAAAAAATTTATATAATATAAATGGTGTGTTATAAAATGCTCTACAACTTTTGTGTGGTAAATTTTTGCCCATCTCTTACGGTTTAGCACTTATGCAAAATTTCGTAAAATACATCCAGAATAAAGTAGTCTTCAGAGGCTATTCCCAGAAAGTTCAAGAATACATTCTATTTGTCAGGTAAATATCTTTAATATCCGAAATTGTAATCAAAATCGTTACATCCATGTTTGGCAAAATCAAGATTTTCGAAAAGAGTTCCATAAAGGGTAGTAGGGAGATTTTCTTGAAAATCTTCGTGAGTCATTATTGAAAGATACCTAACTTAAATACCAAGTTTGGTATTCAATTGTCTTTTCGTTTTTCAGCTATGTTGTCCACAGACACACACACATAATGCTTTTTTTGGATTCAAGGAGACCCAAAACATGTATTTTCGGTGAAATACAATACCTTCTCTATACTCTATGTACATAGTAGAGAAAGTAAAAAAAAAAATTTTTTTATGTTGTGATTATACTTACATATAACTGAACCATCCAGTTTCATAAATTGCATTTGTTATTTTCTCTACTGCACACAGTGAAGGAGAAAGCATTGTATTTCAACAAGAATACACGTTTTAAAATGTTAAAAAAGCCATCACATACAGTGAAGCTGTCAATTTTATTAAAATCTGGACATCTATTACTAACACGTGGTTCACTTGGTCATGGTGTAGATGGAGTACCCTGGACGAGCGTTTCCACAACTTTCGTTGTCATCCTCTTGCAGGTTTGCAGATGTCGTTGTGGGTGCGCACGTCCAGGGTACTCCATCTACACCATGACCAAGTGAAGCACGTGTTGGTAATAGATGTCCAGATTTTAATAAAAAAAGAATACACGTTTTGAGACTTCCTGAATAAATAAATAGATAAAAAGCATTTTTAGAAAAAGGTCCGTGTGTGTTTATAAACATCATAACTCGAAACAAAAAGTTTCTTAAACTCAGAAAAAACTATTTAAATACAATATCTTCCGAAATGCAACTAAACATTTTGTATAAAATCCTCGACCTTAAGCTACCCTTTACATGGAATATTTTTAAAAAGTTTTGATTTTATGAAAAATTGCTCGCTATTTGATTAAAGCACAATATATTAAAGATATTTTCATGATAATTGAAATGCATATCTTGAACTTTATGGGATTTTCCTGTTCAGCCCTTTTCATTCTGAATGATCTTGTACAGCTTGTAAACCGTAAGATATACAGAATCTTACAACAGTTGGCAAACCTGGGCACATAATTAAAGGGAAGTATCTACATTAAGAGATACAATATTTGTGTACATATTATACAGATTTATTTGGTGTTTCAGTAATCTATATGTGTGAATACGTGGTGTAGTTGTGAGTGTGTGAGTGTGTGTGTTCGTGTGTGTGTGTATGTGTATGTGTGTGTGTATTTCCAATGTTGTTAAGATATATTTTAAGTTCAAGTATTTTTAGAGAGTATGTACGGTCACGTGAACCATGCGACTGTGTGACGCAAATATTGTATCATTGTAAACTTTACCACCACCACTCAAAAATGTTGATACGATTAAAAGATGCAGTTTATGTTAACGACTTCCAAGATACTCTTGTTATGGGCTTTCTTAAATGGGAGGTCGTCAATTTCTTTTCCTTCTAGTCCCACATAAAGCCAGAACATTGCGACCAGCTCTTAAAAGATTGGCTATCACTTTAGCCTAGTTTATTCGTTGTACCTCCAAGGAACTAAACAATAGTAATTCCTGCTAATATTTAATGATTAGCATGAAGTACACAGAAGAATAACCTTTTGTAAGAACGGTAAGCTACAGAGTAAGTAGAGAAGGAAAGTCACGTGATTGAAATACAAGATTTTTATTGATCAGTGATGCGTAGAGTGGTGTCAGGTAACTTTTCAAAGGTGGGCAAACGTACGAGGACAAGCACCCTTTTAAAACTTCAAAGCTAATTTTCTCCTTTTCCGTATTTTCTACATTTTTTGGAGACTTAAAATGTTCCACATGATGCAATTTTTATTTTCAGTTCACTTCAAACTTTAAGGTAAAATTCAAAAAGCAAAAATAACTCAAAATTTTAAGTGATTTTCTTGAGATGTTTATACTTATAAGCATATTAATTATTTCATTCAATTATCATCCCAAAATTAGTGAAATTTGCTTTTGAAATTTGAATATTTTTCCTGCCGAATTAAATTAGTATCGAAAAAAAATCTGTTTTCAATACAGTTTCTGCTTAAGAATAAATACCACAATTAATAAAACTCTTGATTCATCATATGGAGCGTTCTCTTTCTATGGTCAATAATTTTACTTTCTCTACCCGTACTACACGACCGTAAGAGATGGACAAAACGCAGAGCACGTTTAAACACACAATTTCTATTATATACCTACATTTTTTTCGTCAAATTGATTATTTTTAAGATATTCCTTGTTATTAGCTTTGAAAATCATACTTACCTCATACAAGAATTTGTCAACTCCTGTCCAAGCAAATAAAGGAACTTCAGTCACATAGCAACCAGCTTTTGAATATCACTTTAACCTATGATACTCCCTTATTTCCCTTCTACTTACAAGGAAACAAGTAATAAGACTATTTCTGCTAATTTTTTCTAGATTAGCATGAAATAAATTGAAGTACAGACTTTTTAGCAATAATTTGTTACAGAAATGTAGAGAAAATCATGTGAATATAGCACATCAGATATTTTTTTTATTGTTTCATTTATGTAGCCCTCTTTAACATCTAAGGTCATATCGGGGCTTTGCATTAGAAGCAACTCGATGTCTGTAGGTTGTTTATGTTGGGTTTAAGTCGTGGTTAATACTCCTTAAATTCGCCAATGCACAACATATGTGAAACACAGTTGTGGGATTAACCGTTTGAGATATTTATTTTTGGATTGAATTTACAAATACGTATACTCTTATACCCCTTGCTGCTGTTTAAGCAAAGGGCTAAGGAATTTCAAATCCAGCATATAGTGACCAGCTATTAAAATATTTTATTATTGCTAAACCTCCTGCTCTATTCTCGTTTACCTAAAGAGAATATGTAATAAAACTATTTTTAAAACACAGTAGAGCGTATGCAAGAATAATTCGTTTAAAAATAGAACGAGAAAGCTATGTGACTGCAGCATAACAACACTTTTTAAAACTAGAGAAATGTCACCTGTAGTACGACTAACATTTCTTGAAATATTTATAATAATCGTTAATATACCAAAAATACTTTGCTTGCTCTTCTTAGTACAAAGGTAGAGAAAAATTAGGTCAACCTGGATCCTGAGTTGGAGATGATCAAATCTATAATGTGATCGTAACTGTACACGCTTTTATTATAATTTTCTTTGTAGATATACCTATTATAATTGCATTCCACCCAAAAATGCTATATCTTCAATGGAAACATAAGTTATATGGATTCCTCAAAGAAAAAAGTTTAGAAAAGGGTTCGGTGTGGATGTCCGTAACAACACAACTCAAAATTCAAAAGTGTGTTAAATACCAAACTTAAATTCAGTATCTTCCAAGGATTTAGACAAAGTTTTTAAGAAAACCCTCCCACCTCAAACTACCACTTAAATGCAATAGTTTTAGAAAATTATGATTTTCTCAAAAATGACTCAAAACTTGATTAAAACGCCTTATTAAAGATAATTCACACGATTAATCAAGTAAATCTCTTCAATTTTTACTTTCTCTATACGCACTATGTACATAGTGTATAGAGAAGGTATTGCACTCCACCAAAAAATTCGATACCGAGATTTCACCACAAATATATGTTTTGGGGTCCCCTATATCCAAAAGAAGCATTTTCACAAAAAGGTCCGCGCGCGCGCGTGTGTGTGTGTGAACACGATAACTCAAAAACCAAAAGTCGATAAAATACCAAACTTGGTATTTAAGTTTAGTATCTTCCAGGGATGCGACACGAAGATTTCGAGATAAAACCCCCTACCCCCAACTACCCTTTACATGGAACTTTTTTTCAAAAATGGCTCTAACGATTTTGATTAAAATATCATATATTAAAGCTATTTACCTAACAAATAAAATGCATATTTCGAATTTTCTGGGAATAGCCTCTGAAGAGTACTTTATTCTGGATGAATTTTACGGAATTTTGAATTACTGATAAACCGTAAGAGATGGATAAAAACTTGCTACACGAAAAATGTAGAGCACGTTAAAACACAGCTTATGTTATATACATCTTTTTCGTGGAGTTAATCGTTTTTGAGACATTCTTTGTTTTTGGTTTCTGCTTTGAAAAACGTTTTCTCATACAGAAATTTTCAACTGCTGTCCATACAAACAAAGGAACTTCAGGCACATAGTAACCAGTTTTTGGCTATCATTTTAAACTATGGTAGTCCCTTATGAGAAAGTCATGTGAATAGAGCACATCAGATTTTTTGAAATAGCGTCTGAAGTCTTCTGGATGACTTTTTTATAACTGGTAAACCCTTAGAGATAAATAAAAGTTTACTACAGAAAATATGTAGATCATAATTTATGTCATATGTTTTTGTACAATAAGATATCTTTTTTTATTATTATTATTATTATTATTATTATTATTTCACAAATTGCAACCTATTGTACATGTTACATATTAAGTTACAGTTTTATAATTTAAAAATAATTCCAGTAATATCAAGACATAGGTACATTTCACAAATGAACAAATTGTACAACATACTTATAACAATAGCAACATTTTCTACTAAAAGTTTTATATAATAGTATTGTAAATATATATATATACATACATATATATATATTTTGACATTTTCTATAATGCTATGAAACCATTGGAAGTACGTCCCATTTTGCCATGACCAGGAAGAAATTAGTTTACAGTTTAAAATACTTATACCTTTCTCAAACCGGTATTTATTATTCCTCTTTCTTCTGTTTCACTCCTGGCCATACAAAAGAAACAACATTTTAATTATATCTCCTAACAGTTTTAGCCTTGTGTACTCCATTATATCCTTCCTACTTGTTTAAGAAATAATGAATAACATTATTTCTGCTAATGTTCGTCTTGTTCAGCAAAAAGTAGATAGAAGAATAAGTTTTTCTCAGAATAGTTTGTTACATAATATGAAGAGAAAGTCATGTGAATAGAATACATCAGATTTGTTCTAGTACGTTAAATTTTTAAATACTTATACTTTTCTCAAACAGGAAATTATTATTTCTTTTGCTTCATTCCTAGCCATGAAAACATAACCAACTTTTATTGTATCACGTAGCGTTCAGTTTTAGCTACTTATTTAGGAACTAGGGAATAATATTTCTGCTAATGTTCATCTTGATTAGAATGAAGTGGATAGAATAGGTAGGTAGGTAGAGATAGACAGACAGCTTTTCTAAAAATATAAATTCGTAGGCTTCTTTGGCCATCCAATATATTGGTGGCTACTTCCGGTATAGCCCGCTTTAATATCAATGGTTAGACTCTACGGGGGATAGGGAATAATTCTGGTTAAAGAAAAATTCCCCGCCCCAGCCGGGAATCGAACTCGGAACCTCCGGGTAAGAAGTCAGCTCGTTGACCACTCGGACATGCAGTGCTCAGAAAAGAAGCTCAACAAAAGTAGTGCAAAACGTCGACAAAAACACGAGCTACAAGACAACACGACCCGCCTGGGTAGTGTGGTAGCGTGTCTGCCTCACATTCAACAGATCACGAGTTCAAATCTCGCTTAGGGTGAGAGTACCCGTATAAAGTTTTGTTCGGGATTTTCCCTTATTCTGAGAAACTTTAACCCCGAGATCATTTGAGTATTATTTCATCAATTTCATTCACCATCACATATCACTAGCCAGGTTAAGTGCACAAGATATTCTGAAATGGTGAAACATAACATTTTTTGTTTTAGACACTAATGAAACCTCTATTATTCCTAGTCTGAGAGAATGTATACTTTTGGCGGGTTAACAGGATTTTAATCAATTTAAACGTAATTTAAAAGCTAGTCTGCATTTCTTAGAAACTGTTAATGCGATGCTCATTTTTGGAACATTGCTGTCTCTAAATTCAGTTTTCTAAAAACAGCATTTTTAGATACTTATGTATCTTTTTCTTACAATGTATGAGAACTGGAAAGCTGAATTATTCACCTCATACATACAACACAATTTTGTGAACCACAATCGCGATGTTATAGTATATTATATTGGTCATTTTAAGAAAGCAACAACATTGCAAATTTTCCACATTTTTACTTTTTTAATTTGCAAATAGACTTCGTTTTTACTTTCTACCGACATTGTATCATAGCTAAATAGTTCAAAAGGTAGCTGATTATACTAAGAATAAGCATGTAAAAGTGTGATTAGGTATTGCAAGCAGTATCAGAGAAAAAGGTACATGAATTCACATGTTTTAAGATTAAGTTTTATTACATTTCTGTTGAATGAAATACTTTTTATACATAAGCTATTAATGCAAATAGCCACTTGAAATACTTATCGTGATTTTTAGAATGATACACACAGTTTATGGAAAAAAACAATTGAATACTTTAAGATCAGTGGTAATTTAACACATTTAAGGTGTATTTTCTGTATGTTCCGAGGACCTTGTCACCTTAAGAGGGGTCGAAATGCCCTATCTTGCCAATGCTAAAATTCGACCCCTTATCTCAGTAACTATTTTAGATAATGAGATAAATTTCTTAATGTATACTCAGCAATATCTTTAGTGTTTATTGATGAAAAAATAGTATGTCTCTGTTCATTAGAAGGAAAGGTATCTCAAAAAGGTACTGTCAAAAGAAGCACCACCACATTGTGCTTTGTGTGTAAAGTCCTCTTACAGTTATGCATATTATATTTCAGTGTTCAAAATACAGTCATGTCAGAAAACAGCACGCAGTTTCAAAAAACTTTGC
Source organism: Hymenopus coronatus (assembly GCA_030762935.1). NCBI lineage: Eukaryota > Metazoa > Arthropoda > Insecta > Mantodea > Hymenopodidae > Hymenopus > Hymenopus coronatus. Next base: position 143,859,237 of record CM060896.1, read on the forward strand.
ATTAACACTTACAGACACAAAAGGTTTAGTCAATGTATTAATATACCTTAAAGAAATCAATCTACAGGGTTACTACAAAAGAAATAGACAACTTCAACTGCCTGTAAAACAAAAACTATTAGAAATAGCAACCTAATTATTTTGGAGGTATGTTGAAAAACTCTCAAAGTTTCGTTTGTTACTATTGGTAACGCTGTAGTGTTTTGTTTGTTGCTGCAGAAGCTGAAATGGCGGAAAATCCTGTGTAAAAGACATATTGTGTGTTGGAATTTGCTAGAATGCAATCAGCAACTGTTGTCCAACGACATTTTAGAACACGTTACCACAAAACGCCACCGAATAGACAGTCAATCTACGACTGGTATGGAAAATTCGAGACAACGGGATGTTTGTGCAAAGGGAAGAGCTCGGGAAGACCAAGAGTTTCGGAAGAAAACGTTGAACGTGTTCGTTCTGCCTACATAAGAAGCCCACAGAAATCGACATCTAGGGCAAGCATGCAATTACAAATTCCACAGCAAACTGTAGGGAAAATCTTGCGGAAGCGACTGCGCATGATGCCTTACAGATTACAGAAGTTGCAGTTTCTGAGTGAAGAAGATAAGGTCATACGGCGTGACTTTTGCATCGACATGTTGCGACATGATGAAGACGATGCTGGTCTTTGTGAGCGCATCATTTCATTTTTGTGGTAACGTGTTCTAAAATGTTGTTGGACAACAGTTGCTGATTGCGTTCTAGCAAATTCCAACACGCAATATGCCTTTTCCACAGGGTTTTCGGCCATTTCAGCTTCTGCAACAACAAACAAAACACTACAGCGTTACCAATAGTAACAAATGAAACTTTGAGAGTTTCTCAACATACCTCCAAAATAATTAGGTTGCTATCTCTAATAGTTTTTGTTTTACAGGCAGTTGAAGTTGCCTATTTCTTTTGTAGTAACCCTGTATATAACTGTATATAACTCTCAGAATTATAATTACTAACATGTTATACCTAATTTAACTGTCACTGTTTGCTGTAATATAATTTTAATGTTGTTATACTTGTTATAATTAAATCATTGTTTTCATATGTCAATAAGCATTGGAGGTATATTTTAATCTATGTGTACTTAATGATTTACTTATAATCTTCATTGTATAATGGATGTAAAACTGTAAACAAGATTTTTAATATGGTCGCTATAACACCTTGAAGTTCTGTGACCTAAAATAAAGAATAATTAAAAAAAAGGAAAGGTATGATTTTCTTTAAATAAAGCTCTTAAAACTTTACTGAAAATTATGATTCTTAAATCCTAAAAAAAAAAAAAAATAAAATAAAATAAATCCAGATACATAAAAACTTTTTCGTAAAAATAAAACCATATTTAGCTGCAAATGTGTGACACAAATTTCAGCCCCTAGTGTTAATTATTTTCTGAGATAATGGGGCATTTGTATAGAAAATTCAAAATTCAGAAATTGTCTTCAAACATAGATTAAAAAAAAATGTAACCCAACTTTCCAAACAAAACTTCGCAGTAGTTCGAAACTCTCACATGAAGGAAGTACAGGCGGGATGCGAATAGCTAAAATAGAACTTTCCGATCAAATAAGAAAAAGATCTCTTCTCTTACATTAATTATTACAAAGTTATTGATGTTTTACCAACTGAGTGAACCAAACTGTTCTAAAGAACTACCACGCCGGATTATTTTCAACAATATTTTAAACTATTTACAATTAGCATACATTTATGAAAGTTATGCCAAAATGAGCGGGAGATTCTAAATTTAATGTACAATTAAAACATGAAAATGGGAAAAAACTATGAAAACTCCATTCTAACCCCTCTTAAAGAACATTAAACTACAAACTTAATGGAAGTTGTACAATAAGAGATAAAATATTTGTGTAAATATTGTATAGACTAATTTGGTGTTTGACTGGTCAATATGTATGAATACGTGGTGTAGTTGTGAGTGCAAACGGATGTATGTGTGTGTGTTCTTTCTTTTATTGCTCTATGGTTCTATTGTCCCAGCGTGCGAGCATATGTGTGTGCATGTGTTTCTGTGTGTATTTCTAATGTTGTCAAGGTATATAAAATAAATATGTAGCTATTATTCTAAATTCAAGTATTTTTAGACAGCATGTACGGTCACCCGACCCATGCAGCTGTGTGACGCAAATATTGTATAACTGTACATTTAATAATAATATACTACTAGAAAAAAATCTGATGTGTTCCATTCACATGACTTTCTCTACATCCGTACAAAAAATTATTGTTAAAAAGTTTATGCCCCTATTTTTTGCATGTTAATCGAGAAAAGAATAGCAGAAATAGTCTTATTAATCGCTTCCTTGTAAGTAGAAGCGAAATTAGGGAGCGCCATAATTTAAAGTGAAAGCCAAAAGCTGGTTGCTATGTGACAGATGTACCTTTGTTTGTATCGACACGAGTTGACAAATTCCTGCAAGAGAAAAGTACAAGTTTTTCAAATCTGAAACCAAAAACAAGGAATATCTAAAAAGCGATCAACTCTACGAAAAAATGTATATAACATAAATTGTATGTTTTAATGTGCTCTACATTTCTTGCTGAGTAAGTTTTTGTCTATCTCTTACGGTTTTACCAGTTACATAAAACTCCGTAAAATTCATCCAGAATAAAGAGGTCTTCAGAGCCTATTCCCAGAAAATTCAAGATATACACATTATTTGTCAGGTATATATCTTTAATATATATTATAATCAAAATCGTTAGAGCCATTTTTTAGAAAATCAAAATTTTCGGAAAATTTTTACATGTAAAGAGTAGTTATATTGGGGGGATTCTCTTGAAAATCTTCGTGTCGCATCCTAGGAAAAAACCAAACCTAAATACCAAGTTAGGTTTTTAACGGACTTTTCGTTTTTGAGCTATGCTGTCCAGACACACACAGACAGAAATTCAAATAGCGCTTTATTTATGGACGCTCTTTAACTGCTGTGGTTCTCAGCGTCCCATTCTAAATTGGGCGTGAAAGACCGCTTAACTTTGCTCAGAGGCCTCTCTATCAGGCTTGAGGGTCTTTTACGTGCCGTAAATCAACGATACGGGACCAACGGCTTTACTTCCCTTCCGAAGGAAGCCATCGACCTCCACCGGGTTTGAACCCGCGACCTTGGGTATATGAAGTTAGCATGGTAACCACTACACCACGGAGGGCGACACACACACACACACATACATACACACACACAACGGATCTTTTTGTAAAAATGCTATTTTTGTATTCAGGGGGTCCTAAAACAAGTATTTCCGGTGAAATCTCGGTATCGAATGTACATAGTGCGTGTAGAGAAAGTAAAAACAAAAAACGCGGCCAACACCGGAAGCAGCCACCAATTATATTTTCTAAGAATACTTTGTTACAGAAGAGGTAGTGAAAGTCATGTGAATAGAACACATCAGATTTGTTCTAATTGAAGCTGAAACAAATTGCCTTTCACTTGCTTAAGGAGCTCTAACCGTAATCTAGCAGCTGAGGAAACTTCGTGCAAGGCAAACAGGTCTGCAGGAACACAAGTGTGTGTGTTTGTGTGTGGCTTATGCACTTGTGCTGTAGGCAAGGCTACGTCAGCTCTCACATCTGTAATCCCTGCTTGGCTGTTGTGGTCCTAACTTTGCAGTGTTTGTACATAATTGCATTTACACCACAGGCTGATAACGCCCCAGTTGTAAGCGCGGCAGATGAAAACGTGACCCATATAGGAATGACGAGGAGGAGACTGAATATTTCCAAGCTCCTTCTCTTGTTTATTCTACTTTCTTCTTACTTTCTCTAGCACGTATGTACAATGTGCATAGTAGATACAAAAGGTATTGTGTTCCACACAAAAGTTCGACATATAATATATATGATTTGAGGGCATCTGAATAAAAATAAAAATAAAATAACTTTATAAAAAGGATATAGTTTTAGAGGTAGTTGCTTTAACAAATTTGAATACATTTATGTTTTTTTCTTGAAGCATTATATTTAAATACAGATTAAATAATTATTTTAATGTATTTAAATATTATTATTTTTTCATTTTACATGATTCAATCATTTAATTTTTTTAGAGTATTTTTACTTTTCCCTATGCGCACTATGTACATAGTGCATAGAGAAGGTATTGCACTCCACCAAAAAATTCGATACAGAGATTTCACCGGAAATATATGTTTTAGGGTCCCCTTTATCTAAAAAAAAAAAAAGCATTTTTGGAAAAAGGTGCGTGTGTGTGTGTGTGTGTGTGTGTGTGTGTGTGTGTGTGTGTGTGTGAACAGGATAACTCAAAAACGAAAAGTAGGTAAAATGCCAAACTTGGTATTTAAGTTTAGTATCTTCCTGGGATGCGACACGAAGATTTTGAGAAAAATCCCCCCCAACTCCAACTACCCTTTACATGGAACTTTTTTCTAAAATTTTGATTTTCTCAAAAATGTCCCTAACGATTTTGATTAAAATATTGTATATTAAAGATATTTACCTGACAAACAAAATGTAATCTTGAATTTTCTGGGAATAGCCTCTGAAGAGTAGTTTATTCTGGATGAATTTTACTGAATTTTGAATAACTGCTAAATCGTAAGAGATGGACAAAAACTTACTACACAAAAAATGTAGAGCACGTTAAAACACACAATTTATGCCATATACATTTTTCGTAGAGTTCGTCGTTTTTGTGACATTCCTTATTTTTGGTTTCTGCTATGAAAAACTTATACATTTTTCATACAGGAATTTGTCAACTACTGTCCATACAAACAAAGAAACTTCAGTGACATAGCAACCAGCTTTTGACTATCACTTTAACCTATGGTACTCCCTTATTTCGGTTCTACTGACAAGGAAGCGAGTAATTAAGACTATTTCTACTATTTTTTTCTGATTAGCATAAAGTAAATGGAAGTATAAGCTGTTTAAGAATTATTTGTTGCAGGGATATGGAGAAAGTCATGTGAATGGTACACATCAGATTTCTTATTCTTGGAATACATTATAATTTGTATGTATTGGTTTTTTTTATCAGGTTACCTAGTTACCGATCAAAAAACTAATACAAAATATGGGACAGAAAAAGGGTGGTAATCTATAGATCAAATTCATAGATCATTTTGCAAAATGTTATCGAGATCACCAAGAATAGCTCCTAACTAGCATTAGTTAGTTTAGGAAGAGCTGGGAGGAAGCGATCATTAATAAAACGGATTGTAAAATATTAGAACAGGATCCTCCAAGTCTTAGAGGAAGAAGTTATTGTCGAAGACTGTCTTAGGCCACAAGAATCAGAAAATGGTAAAGAAATTGGATACCAATTAAAAGACATTGTAGGATAAGTTGGATTGGGTAGCTAGCCAATCAACAGACAATATAGAGACAAAAACTAGCAATAAAGTGAAACATAGAGAAACAAGAAATGATAGGTAGCTTGAGGAATAAGAGAAGAAAGAATGGGAAAGAGAAATACACATTGATGTCTGTGAAAAAGTGGAAAAAGAGTGTCTGGCATGGGCAAGAACAGAAACAAGGTTGTTTAATAGGTGTAAAAGTTGATAAAGCTATATGTCCACTATGTGGCAATGTGGATAACAATTTACACTGTATAACTGAGTACGAGGAAACCAAAATGTGGAGGGAGATAAAATGGAATAAAGACTGAGAAAAGTTGCAACCAGAGGCATTGTAGACAAAACATTTTGGACATAAATAGGAAAAAAAATCTGTAACAACTAGGTAATTAATTATACATGGAAAGTAAGAGAGAAATATATATGAAAACCGCCGAAGGAACAGCGATCTTAATAATGGAACTGATAAGATTAATTCATAGAAGAGGTAGATAGATTAAGCTGGTAGGGTATAAAATCTGATGTGTTCCATTCACAAGCTTTTCTCTTCATCTCTGTAACAGATTACTTTTAAAAAGCTTAAGCTTCTATCTACCTCATGCTAATCGAGATAAACATTTGAAGAAATGTTTTCTTGTAAGCAGAAAGGAAATGAGGGGATACACTAGGCTAAAAGGACATTAAAAGCTGGTTGACATGTGGATGAAATCCGTTTTCTATGCATTGCCAGTTCACAAATCCCCGTATTTGAAAAGCTTTAAGTATTTAAAAATTGAAACAAATAACAAGCAATATCTCAAAAATGGTCAGCTGTACGAAGAAAAGCTATATGACGAAGTGTGTTTTTTTAACAAGAACTACATACATTTTTTGTGAAGTTAAGTTTTTGTCTATCTCTTACGATTTACCAGTCTTTAGAGGCTTTTTCCAGAAAATTCAAGATATACATTTAATTTTCCATCTAAATATCTTTAGTATACTGAATTTTAATGATAATCGTTAGCCATTTTTGAGAAAATTAGAATTTTCGAAATGTTCTCCATTTTTAATACGAGGTATCCAGAAAGTAAGTTCCGTTTGGCAATACAATTAAATTGTGTACAGATACAGAATAATTATTTATTGCACAAAATTCCACAACTCTTTAAACTACTTTTCCACATAACTGCCGAAATTTTGCAGGCATTTGTCATTGCGTGGCACAAGTTTTTGTATACCTTCTTCATAGAAGTTTGCTGCCTGTACCCAACGTGAGCATAGTTTACGAAATTTCAGTTTTTCGGTAACAATTTCATGAATTAGTGATCGTGAGCTTTGGGGAAATTCCATAGCGAGAGCACTAATTGTAAACTTGCGGTTTTCCTGGATCTTGTCATCAATCGCGTGAACCAGTTCTTCTGTAGCCAAAGATGGACGCCCACTTCTTTCTTCATCGTGCACTTCACTACGTCCTTCATTGAACTGTCGGACCCTCTTCTCACCATTGAATCACTCGTCACATTTTGTCCGTAAACTTCGCAAATTTGCCGATAAATTTCAATTGGTTTCACTTTCCTAGCATTCAGAAAACGAATCACAGATCTGATTTCACAAGCGGCGGGATTTTCAATCAACATCGACATTGTAAACATGCACAACAAAGCGTATGTGACTGACGGCGATCTCAAAATGGTGCACGTTTCCTCTCCTTGATACAGAGCGTCTACCGCGCATGTGCGGAACTGCGATCGCAGCGTTGTAGCGGAGATAAATTGAAACGGAACTTACTTTCTGGACGTACCTCGTATTTTACCGACTTTTCGTTTTTGAGTTATCGTGTTCACAGACATTTTCGAGATATGTGTTGAATATTTGAATTTTACAATACTTAAGGCTTATTTCTGTCAAATAGGAAGGAGCTATTCGTATTCCTTTCCTGGCAATAAAAAGAAATTAGAATTGGAATTTCAGGGTCATTGCAAAGCGAACCATCCTCAAAACGACATTCGTTTAAGTTTATTGTCTTTGTACCTGTAAGGAAATATATACTACATTTTTGCAAATGTTTATCTTGACTAACACAACGTAGATTATGATTTTCCAATATAGTTTATTGAATAATTGGCAGAGAAAATCGTATGAATGGAATAATGTCTTCTTTAACGTGAAGAAAACTAGGTTCACTGTAGGGTCTTACTCCATTATGCTACACGTTATACACCTTCTCTTCTACTGTGAACACAATTATTTTTAAAATCAAAACAAATTTAAAATCACAGTGTGTCATGCATTGTATACAATAAATATATATGACTGTAGAAATCTATGCACTTGATCGGCAACTTGAGCGTCGTTTGTTTTTCCCCACACCAGGTTCTGTTTCGAATTTCAGGAAGCTACAGAGAAATCATTGAAAGGCAAGTATAGATATTAACGTTTTTTTTTTTTCAAGTTACGCTGGCGGTACAAGTAGAAAGCATGAAGGCGGTGCTAAAGAAATGTGGCCAAGCGACAATTACCACCTCCCACAGCTTCCTTGTTGAGCTTAATCAAGTATCTTGCCTCGGTTTGTTTTGCAAGTGGGTTGTGTCTGTTGACACATCTTCATTGGCTATGTACACTTTCTGCTCCTGATGATGTTATATATTTTAACTCGACGTTAACTCTACGGATTTCCTCCTGGAGAGGAATGAAAACCATCTTAGACACGCTGGGATTGAGGTTTTAATGAAATCATATATTTTTTTATTTTTATTTTCTCTAACACGTATTTACGTCGTACATAGAAGGTAGAAAGGGTATTCTATTCCACCCAAAAATTCGATTCTGAGGTCTTACTGGAAATATAGGTTTTGAACCCTCTGAATAACAATAATAATAAAAATTCGCTGTGTACTATTCACAGGACTTTCTCTACATCTCTGTATCAAATTAATCGCCTGGGTAGTGTGGCGAGATCCAATCTGTTTAGGGTGAGTTACCCGGATAAGGTGGTCGTCTCCTTAGCGCGGTGGTAGCGCAGCTGCCTACCAAGCGGGAGACCTGGGTTCGATCCCCAGTACCGGCGTGGGGATTTTTCCCCCGCTGGGAGACCTGGACCGGGGTGCACTCAGCCTCGTGAGGTCCCTGGGGGGCCAATTGAGAAGCTACTTGATGGAGAAGTAGCGGCTCCAGGTCGTGAGGACCGCATTAACCGGCCGGGAGGGAGGGGCTCGAGGCGCTGACCACGTCTCACCCTCCAATACTGCACCCCATCCATGACGTCTGTAGTGGACCGAGATGGGGGACGCAGCGGCCGGGCGGTAGGCCAAGGCTCCCCGTGAGCTGTCGTGCCATGGAGTTATGTTACACGGATAAGGTTTTATTGGGGTTTTCCTTTATCCTGTGAAGAGATGCCGGTCCCCATGGCCACGGTCACGGTCCCTAAGGCGTCTAGCTTTGGTGCTTCGTGGGTAGGGGATCGTGGGTTCGAGTCCCGCCTTGGGCATGGTGTTATATGTTTGTGCAATGTATATATATGTGTGTGTGTAAAGGAGCAGCAAAACCAGTAATCATACAGGGGGGGGGATGTAAATAGGGGATATAGAACCGGAGTCCTGATCAGACTCCGGTATTTAAAAAAAAAAAAAAAAAGAAAGAAAAGACGTATGCCGAGTAAGTTTATGCTCCATGGATGCCGAAATCATTTGAAAACAATTTCACCAATTTCATTCACCGTCTGATATAACCAACCAGGTTAAAGGACGTTAGGCTTAAAAAAAGTTGTATCAAATTATTGTTAAGAAGTTTATTCTTTTATTTACTTATGCCTAATCGAGATAAACATTAGCAGAGATGGTTCTATTACATGCTTCACTAGGCTAAAGCTATAGTCTATAAAATGTGGTTACTAAAGGGATTTAAATTCTTTTTGCTTGTCCAGGAGTTACCAAGTTCCGCGTGAGCAAAGTTTAAGTAATTTGAAAGCGAAACGAGTAATAAGGAATATCTGGAAATGGTCCACTCCATGGTTATATTGACTAACACGCCGCACATTAAAGATATTTACATGACACACTGTATACCTTGAATGTTTTGGGAATAGACTCTGAAAACCTCTTCATTTTGAATGACTTTATAACTAGTAAACCGTAACAAATAAGACAAAAATTAACTTCACAAAAAATGTATATCTCGTTAAAACATGCATTTTGTCACATTTATATGTTATTTATTACTTTCTCTATACGCACTATGCACATAGTGAATAGAGAAAGTATTGCACTCCACCAAAAAATTCGATACCGAGATTTCACCGGAAATATATCTTTTAGGGTCCCCTTTATCTAAAAAAAAGCATTTTCACAAAAAGGTCCGTGTGTCCGTGAACACGATAACTCAAAAACAAAAAGTCGGTAAAATAGCAAACTTGGTATTTAAGTTTAGCTATCTTCCAGGGATGCAGCACGAAGATTTTTTTACATGGAACCTTTTTCGAAAATTTTTATTTTCTAAAAAATTACTAACGATATTGATTAAAATATCATATATTAAACATATTTACCTGACAAATAAAATGTATATTTTTAATTTTCTGGGAATAGCCTCTGAAGACTACTTTATTCTGGATGAATTTTGCATAACTACTAAACCGTAAGAGATGGACAAAAACCTAACAAACAAAATATGTAGAGCACGTTAAAACACACAATTTATGTTATATACATTTTTTTCGTGGAGTTGATCGTTTTTGAGATATTCCTTTTTCTTGGTTTCAGCTTTAAAAAACATACTTTTCTCATACAGGAATTTGTCAACTCCTGTCCACACAAACAAAGGAACATCAGTCACATAGCAACCAGCTTTTGGCCTTCACTTTAATCTATGGTACTCTCTTGTTTCGCTTGTATTTACAATAAAGCAAGGAATAAGACTATTTCTGCTAATTTTCCTCGATTAACATGAAATAAATAAACTATGAGCTAATTAGCAATAATTTGTTACACAGAGATAGAGAAAGTCATCTGAATGGAACACGTTAGATTTTTTTTCTAGAATTAACTCGTTTCGAGATATTCTTTGTTATTGGTTTCAACTTTAAACTACTTAAACATTTCTCAAAAGGAAAATCAGCTTTCGTTACAGCTTTTTGTTTTACTCCTGGCCTGCAGAGCGAACCGAATTTCTTGTATCATATAGCGACCGGCTTTAGTCTAGTGTATTACCTTATTTTCCTCCTACTTATAAGGAAATAATATAGCTATTTCTGCTAATGTTTATGTGAATTACGAAATACATAAAGGAATAATATATTGTAACAGTAGTTTGTAGAAGGAGTCATGTAAATGAAATATTTCAATTTTTTTTATTTTTTATGTAGAGTTAAATGTTTCAGAGATATTCCTATTATAGATTTCAATTTTTAGCTACTTAATGATCTAAAACGATGTCATCTTTCGTTTCACTTCTCTCGTTTTACTTCTGATCCTGGAAAGAGACCGAAGTTCAATGACAATTGCACAGCGACAGCTTTTAAAAGATTGGATGTTTGCTTTAGCTTAGTGTATTCCCTAATCCCCATTTTACTTGTAAGGAAAAAAATCTGATGTGTTCCATTCACATGACTTTCTCTACAGCTCTGTAAAAATAGTGTTAATCTTATTGTTACTCTATTATTACGCTTATTCTTCTATATAGGTACATCGTGCTAATCGAGACAAACATTAGCAACAATGATCTTATTACTTGCTTCCTTGTAAGTAGAAGGGAAATAAGGGAATAAACTAGGCTAAACCGACAGTCATATGTTTTAAAATGTGGTTACTATGGGATTGAAATTCGTTTCTTTGCATGGCCAGGAGCTTATTCGAAAAGTTAAAGTATTTTAAAACAAACTCATAGCAAGGAATATCTCGAAATCTGTCAACTCAAGTGAACGCAAATAATATAAATTGTGTGCTTTAACGAGATCTACATTTTTTGTAAAGTATGTTTTTGTCTATCTCTTGCGGTTTACAAGCTATGTAAAATTCAGAAAAGGTAATCCAGAATAAAGAGATCCTCAGAGGCTATACTCAGAAAATTTGAGATAAACATTTTATTTGTCATGTAAATATGTTAAATATAAGAGATTTTAATCAAAATCGTTAAAGCCATTTTTGAGAAAGCAAACTTTCGATGTAAAGGTTAATTGGGAGTTGGAGAATTTTCTTGAAAATCTTCGTGTCGCAATCTTGGAAGATTTGTAGTCTGCTTACCCTCCCTTTATTTTAGGACTGACATACCCTAGGAGTTACTAGCGTATGACTAGGGGTCAGAAGCCTGTTGGAAAGCAAACGGCATGGAGAACCTGGTACGAGTGGTCGGCCCTTAGCCAGGCATGAGCGTGAGCAAATGGTTGATATGAAATGCAGGCGAAATGGATAATAGGAAAGGTGATGATGGAGCATTTGGTGGAATGAGTGGTGGAGGAAACCAGAGGACCCAGAGGAAACCCACCCAGATACCCTGTTCCCCTAGGTGAGAGGTGAGCGATCTATCCACTCTACCACAGCGCCGCCTCTTTGGAAGATACTGAACTTAAATATCAAGTTTGGTTTTTGATGACTTTTTGTTTTTGAGCTATGTTGCCCCCCCCTCCATACATACATTTTTCTAAAAATGCTTTCTTGGATACAGAGGGTCCCAAAAATGTATTTCCGGCGAGTTCTCGGTATCGAATTATTAGTTTTCTATACACTAGTTAGTACGTATAGAGAAAGTAACAAACAAGACCATTTCTGCTATGTTTATCTTTATTAGTACGAAGTAGATAGAAAAATAATTTTTGTAACAATAGTTTAGGATATATAGAGAAAATTATGTGGATATAACACATCAGATTTTTAAAAATGTATCATCTGCTTAATTTTTTTTAGAAAAATGAATTTATATAGTAAAAGTTATTATTTAAATGGCTATGCCAGGTTGGAGGGGGGGTTAAAATTAAAGTAAAATTAAACAAAAGTCCTTCCTCACAAACATTCGAATTCTTAAAAAAAAAAAAAAAAAAAAAAAAAATATTGGTTTTGTAAACATACTATTAGTTTATTTTTATACTCACATTTTAATTTTTATCTAAATTTTTGATACATACATAGGAGAAATATTTCTATTATTGTGTACAATAACTTGTATAAATTAAAACAAGATATCTTGCACTGTCGACTTCGCAAGTTTAAAAAATCTGATGTGTATCATTCACATGACTTTCTCTATATCCCTGCAACAATCTATTCTTAAAACGCTTATACTTCTATTAACTTCATCCTAATCAGTAAAACATTAGCAGAAATAACCATATTACTTGCTTCCTTGTAAGTAGAGGTGAAATAAGGGAGTACCATAGGTTAAAGTGATAATCAAAAGCTGGTTGCTATGTCACTGAAGTTCCTTTGTTTGTATGGACAGCAGTTGACAAATTCCTGCATGAGAAATGTATAAGTTTTTCATAGCAGAAACCAAAAAGAAGGAATGTCACAAAAACGACGAACTCCAGGAAAAAATGTACATAACATAAATTGTGTGTTTTAACGTGCTCTACATTTTTTGTTTAGTAAGCTTTTGTCCAACTCTTACGGTTTAGCAGTTATTCAAATACCGTAAAATTCATCCAGAATAAACTACTCTTCAGAGGCTATTCCCAGAAAATTCAAGATATACATTTTATTTGACAGGTAAATAAATATCTTTAATATACGAAATTTTAATCAAAATCGTTAGAGCCATTTTTGAGAACATCAAAATTTTCGAAAAAAGTTCTACGTAAAGGGTAGTTGAGGGTAGGGGGATTTTTCTCAAAATCTTCGTGTCGCATCCCTGGAAGACACTAAACTTAAATACCAAGTTTGGTATTTTACCTACTTGTCGTTTTTGAGTTATCGTGTTCACAGACACAAGGACACACACACACACACACACACACACACACACACACACACACACACACACACACACACACACACGGACCTTTTTGTGAAAATGCTTTTTACTTTCTCTATAGGCAACTCCACCAAAAAATTCGATACCGAGATTTCACCGGAAATATATGTTTTAGGGTCCCCATTATCTAAAAAAAAGCATTTTCACAAAAAGGTCCGTGTGTGCGTGTGTGTGTGTGTGTCCGTGTGTCTATGAACACGATAACTCAAAAACGAAAAGTCGGTAAAATACCAAACTTGGTATTTAAGTTTAGTACCTGCCAGGGATGCGACTCGAAGGTTTTGAGAAAAATCCCCCCACCCTAAACTACCCTTTACATGGAACTTTTTTCGAAAATTTTGATTTTCTAAAAAATGACTAACGATTTTGATTAAAATATCATATATTAAACATATTTACCTGACTAATAAAATGTATATTTTGAATTTTCTGGGAATAGCCTCTGAAGACTACTTTATTCTGGATGCATTTTTCATAACTACTAAACCGTAAGAGATGGACAAAAACTTAACACACAGAAATGTAGAGCACGTTAAAACACACAATTTATGTTATATCCATTTTTTTCGTGGAGTTGATCGTTTTTGAGATATTCCTTTTTCCTGGTTTCAGCTTTGAAAAACATAATTTTCTCATACAGGAATTTGTCAACTCCTGTCCACACAAACAAAGGAACATCAGTCACATAGCAACCAGCTTTTGACTTTCACTTTAACCTATGGTACTGCCTTATTTCGCCTGTGTTTACAATAAAGCAAGTAATAAGACTATTTTTGCTAATTTTCTTCGAGTAACATGAAATAAATAAAAGATTAGCTTATTAACAATAATTTGTTACAGAGAGATAGAGAAAGTCGTGTGAATGGAACACATCAGATTTTTTCAGATAAAGGGACCCTAAAACATATATTTCCGGTGAAATCTCGGTATCGAATTTTTTGGTGGAGTGTAATACCTTCTGTATACACTATGTACATAGTACATATAGAGAAAGTAAAAATGCAGGACCATATTTGGATACTATACGTGCTAAGAGTGTTACAGTAATTGAACTCTACTATGTACCGCAGCATGTTTTAGCAGGTAAACTGCGTTGCCCATTACCAAAACAAGAATTCTGAGGGCCCCTTAGGGACACAGACAGGGTGGTAGTATTGTACGTGGTTAATGTCGCTTTAGAAAGCTGCTGGAACAAAAACGGCGAAGCTGCGCAGAGCCTTTCAATTCGTTCGTGCGAGTGGAGTAGAAAACGGAAATGGACCGGGCTGAAGAGGTCTTCACGGGTTAATCTAAAATGCGAACCAACCTGATAAAAGAAAATCCATTAAGACTGGGTGCATATAGTTTTAAGGAGAAGAAGAAAACCAGATTCTTTTTTTCTCCCAGGCTTCGTGGAAGGGAATGCTGATGCGTCGAGAAGTAGAAAGACACTTATTGGAAAGAGAAAAAGCCAATTGGAAGTGAACTTCAGAATGATTAGTTTCTTCTGGAAAGTTTAACTCTTACGCACTTCACTTTACCTACACTCTTAACGTTTATTACATTCTCTACCACGTTCCTAGTAGGTAGAGGCGGTATTGTTTCCAACAAAAAATTCGATACGGGGTTTCTCAGTAAAAGTATATTTTTTGGGGTCCCCTGAATTAAAAACGTTGAGTAGTTCCACTTTACAAAGTTTTATTTTTTTATCTGCATAATGCTAACCAGAATAAGTATTATAAGCTAAAGCTCTAGTTATTTTTGGTAGTGTTTAACGCCCGCATTTACTACTCTGGCACCGCAGGCGGACACTGATGATACATGAAGATGGAGCCCCAGTGGAAAGATGGCGGAAACCGGAGAACCCGAGAAAACCTGCCCCTGCACCGCTTTGTCCACCGCAAATGCCACATGTGGTCGCTTGGGAGCAAATGGTCTGACCACTCGGCTACGGCGCGGCCTAAAGCTCTAGTGAAACCCTTTAAAAGCTGAAACAGTTGAAATCCGAGTTTCTTTGCATGGCCAAGATAAAACAGATATGAAACTAATAACGACTTCCCGTGTCGGTAAGGTGCTAATAATTTAAAATTAAAACAAATAACAAGGAATCTCACTAAAAGGTTAACCTTAAAAATCTGATGTGTTCCATTCACCTGACTTTCTCTATATCTCTGCAACCAATTATTGTTAAACAGTATATACTACTATATACATTATACTAATCGAGAAAAACAGCAGAAATAGTCTTATTATTTGCTTCCACGCAAGTAGAAGTGAAATAAGAGATTACCATAGGTTAAAGTGATAGTCAAAAGCTGGTTGCTATGTGACTGAAGTTCCTTTGTTTGTATGGATAGGAGTTGACAAATTCCTGTATGAGAAAAGTATAAGTTCTCCAAACCTGAAACCAAAAATAAGGAATACCTCAAAAACGACCATCTCCACGAAAAAAATATATATAGAACATAAATTGTGTATTTTAACGTGCTCTACATTTTTTGCGTTTTAAGTTTTTTTCCATCTCTTACGGTTTAGCAGTTATGCAACATTTCGTAAAATTCATCCAGAATAAAGTAGTCTTCACAGACTATTCCCAGAAAATTCAAGATACAGACTTTGTCAGGTAAATATCTTTAATATATTATATTTTAATCAAAATCATTAGTCATTTTTTAGAAAATAAAAAATTTTCGAAAAAAGTTCCATGTAAAGAGTTGTTGGGGGTGGGGGACTTCTCTCAAAATCTTATGTCGCATCCCTGGAAGATACTAAACTTAAATACCACGTTGGTATTTTACTGACTTCTCGTTTTTGAGTTCTCGTGTTCATAGACACACGGACACACACACAGACCTTTTCCTGAAATGCTTTTTTTGGATAAAGGGGACCCTAAAACCAATATTTCCGGTGAATTCTCGGTATCAAATTTTTGAGTGGAGTGCAATACCTTCTCTATACACTATGTACATAGTACGCATAGAGAAAAAATAAGGGAGTACTATAGGTTAAAGTGAAAATCAAAAGCTTGGTGCTATGTCACTGAAGTTCCTTTGCTTCTATGGACAGCAGTTGACAAATTCCTGTGTGAGAAATATATACGTTTTTCATAGCAGAAACCAAAAATAAGGAATGTCACAAAAACGACGAACTCCACGAAAAAAATGTATATAACAAACTGTATGTTTTATTGTGCTCTACATTTTTTTGTGGAGTAAGCTTATCTCCATCTCTTACGGTTTAGCAGTTATTCAAAATTTAGTAAAATTCATCCAGAATAAACTACTCTTCATAGGCTATTCCCAGAAAATTCAAGATATACATTTTATTTGTCAGGTAAATATCTTTAATATACGAAATTTTAATCAAAATCGTTAGAGTTATTTTTGACAAAATCAATATTTTCGAAAAAAGTTCCATGTAAAGGGTAGTTGGGGGTGGGGGAATTTTTTTTTCAAAATCTTCGTGTCGCATCCCTGGAAGATACTAAACTTAAATGCAAAGTTTCGTGTTTTACCTACTTTTCGTTTTTAAGTTATCGTGTTCACAGACACACACACACACACACACTGACCTTTTTCCGAAAATGCTGTTTTTAGATAAAGGGGACCCTCAAACTTATATTTCCGGTGAAATCTCGGTATCGATTTTTTTGGTGGAGTTCAATACATTCTCTATACACTATGTACATAGTGCCTATAGAGAAAGTAAAAAGGACATTCTGTGTTTTAACGAGATATACTCTTCTGTGTAGTAAGTCTATCTCTCATGGTTAACGAAAGTCATCCAGAATGAAATGATGTTCGGAGGTAATTCCTAGAAAATTCATGATATAAGCTCGTTTATCATAAAATATGTTATACATGTGTATTTTAATACAACTGTTAGTATGTAAAGTGTTGTTTGGGTAGGGGAACATTATTGAAAACTTCGTGTCGCATCCTTGAAAAATTAACTTAAATACTTAAATATATGCGTAAGCTTTCACGGCCGGTGTCCATGGTTTTAAAATTTAAAATTTTCGGGCTGTTTTGCCGTGGTCTGTAGGTTAAAATATGTTCAGTTAAAATATTTCTCCCTAACGTTTCGTCCCTGTCTGTGGGGGACATCTTCAGAGGCACTGCACTCACGTCGCTAACTCGGAAAGAATTACATCAGTGCGAGTTACAGCCAGTATATATACTCGGGCACTGGTGGGCGGGGTCAAGTGGACAGGTTCTGGTTTGTTTATTTGGCCTGGAGGTTGCGGAGCTGGGAAAGTATAGGGAACCAGGTAGAGTTTAATTTAAGTCCTTCGTCTTTGTTGAAGTTGTTGGTGTTCTTATAAATCTCAATGGCCTCTCTGTATAAACGGGGAAAATAATTTTTAGTCGTAGCTATAACCTCTACCTTATCATATTGCATGCGGTGGTCATCCAAAGATAAAAAATGTTGTGCAACGGCTGATTTTTCAGTTTGTCCGAGGCGGCAGTATCTTTTATGTTCTGTAATGCGTGTGTTAATGCTGCGCTTTGTAGTGCCGATGTAAACTTGGCCACATGTGCACGGGATTTTGTAAACACCAGATTTTGAAAGTGGATCGAGTCGGTCTTTAGCTGATTTGAGGTACTGTTTTATTTTAGTTGTCTGCATGTATATGGGTTTCACGTGTTGTTTCTCTAAAATCTTGCCAATACGATCAGTTATGTTTTTTATATATGGCAAGAATACTTTATTTTTATATGTCGGTGCCTCCCTGGGTCTGATGTTGATCTTTCTGGGACGTATTGCTCGATCGATATCCTTTTTAGTGTACCCATTATACTGTAGCGTCTTTTGTAGATATTTTAATTCTTGTGGTAAATGTTCCGGATCACAGATTCCTTTAGCTCGTTCCACTAGTGTTTTGATTACGCTTCTTTTCTGTTTGGGATGATGGTTGGATTGTTTACTAAGATATCGGTCCGTATGGGTTGGTTTTCTGTACACTGCACGCGTGAATCTTCCGTCGTTTTTCCTAGTTATCAATACATCGAGAAAAGCAATCTGACCTTCGGACTCTAATTCTTTTGTAAATTGGATGTTTGCGTGTTGGCTGTTCAGGTGATCTAGGAATTTTTGGAGTTCAGTTTCTCCGTGAGGCCATATAGCGAAAACGTCGTCAATGTAACGAAGCCAAACGGACGGTTTTTTAGTCGCAGTTGCCAGTGCATGTTTTTCAAATCGTTCCATATACAAATTAGCTACCACAGGTCCAAGAGGATTGGCTATGGCAACTCCGTCTTTTTGTTCGTAGTAATCGTTGTTCCATCTAAAATACCTCGTGGTGAGACACAGCTTAAAAAGGTCGTATATGTCTTGCGGGAACAACTCGTCGATATGTTCTAAAACGTCCTTGACGGGTACCATGGTAAACAGCGACGTGATGTCGAAGCTGACGAGAATATCTGCGGGGTCACATTTTAGATTGCGTATTTTCTGCGTGAAATGGTAGGAATTCTTTATGTGGGTTTCTGAATTACCGATGTGTTCTTGTAATAACGGCGTGAGATAACGAGAGATAGTGTATGTCGGTGATCCAATGGCGCTGACTATGGGACGTAATGGTACATTCTTTTTGTGAATTTTCGGCAATCCATATAACCTTGGTGCCATGGCTTCTGAATGCAATAAGCTTTTCTTAGTTTCCTGTGGTATGGATGGCGAATTCCTGATCATCTTATTTGTTTTATTTAGAATGGTAGAGGTAGGATCACGTGATCTCTTGTTGTAAATCGTAGGGTCCAATAGTTCCGAAATCTTCCCATTGTAATCTGCGGTGTTCATAACAGTAGCGTTGCCTTTGTCTGCTGGTAAAACTAGGATACTGTCGTCCGCATTCAGGTCTTTCAAGGCCGACAGTTCCTTTTTGTTTATATTGGCTCCGGGAGGCTTCGCTTTTCTTAGGATCCTGATTGATTCAGTGCGAATTTCTTCTGCTATTTCCCGTGGTACCGAGTGGATTCCGGCTTCAATGTTGGCAATTATATCTTCTACAGGTATGCTTTTTGGAGTGACCGCGAAATTCCCCCCTTTAGCTAGAACATGTTGTTCCTCAACTGATAGAACCCGATTTGACATATTAATTACTGTGCGGTGTGTGTTGTCAATTTTGTTAGGTGACTTCTGTAGTAGATTTTCAAATTTCTTTTTTTTGCCTGTTAGATGAAGATTCATGGATGTTCATCGTTGACTGCGACGTAAGATAATCTATTTTGTCCCAATCGTTATTTGTCATGTGGTAGCTGATGTTTAAATGAATCTTCAATAAATCGCGATCGTTAATCTCGAGTTCTTTTCTTGTTTGATGTATGCGGTTGCGTAACAGAGCTCGTTCAGTGCGATTATAAATTCTATGATCCTGTGCGGTATAAAATGTTCTTTTTAACCTACAGACCACGGCAAAACAGCCCGAAAATTTTAAATTTTAAAACCTTAAATACTTAAGTTTGGTACGTAAGAATCTTTTATTTTTCAGACTCACAGACGTGAGCGCCCGCACACACACCCACCTTTTTCTGAAAAACACTTTTTTCTTACTCTGGGAACCTCAAAATATCTTTGCGGTGAAATGATATCGATTTTTGGGTGGAATGCAATACCTTCTCTGCTTATGTGCGTAGTACAGGTAGAGAAAGTAAAAGTCTTTTTTGTATACAGGGGATCTTAATATGTATTTCCAGTGAAATCTGAGGATCGAATTTTGGGTGGAATTCAATACCTGCCTTCCCTATCCATGCACTGTGTACTGAATAGAAAAACTAACATCTCTTATCAGGCTAACTCGCCCTAACTGGGATTCGAGCCCCTTGCATGTAAAACAGACATGTTATCACCTCACCACAGAGGCGGGCTTCAAAATATTTGACTGTGTCTTTAGCATTAAGCAGATAGCAGAATGAGCTTAAAGGCGATGCATCTTAAATAATATGAAACAATATTTTAAATACCTTTAGAGAATACGAAAAGTAATTTTTCTACAACAATTAGGATAAAACATTCTCCCAGATCTATTCGTAAACTCATTTACTGTAGAGTTTTAATGCTTTATGTCAATACTTTTAAAAATGAATCATTTGACCCATTTTTATTTTCTCTACCCGCACTATGTACATTGTGTATAGAGAAGGTATTGCATTCCACCAAAAAATTCGATACCGAGATTTCACCGGAAATATATGTTTTAGGGTTCCCTATATCCAAAAAAAGTATTTTCAGAAAAAGGTCAGCGTGTGTGTGAACACGATAACTCAAAAACGAAAAGTGGATAAAATACCAAACTTGGTATTTAGGTTTAGTATGTTCCAGGGATGCGACACGAAGATTTTGAGAAAAATCCCCCCCCCCAACTCCAACTACCCTTTACATGGAACTTTTTTCAAACATTTTGATTTTCTCAAAAATGGCCCTAACGATTTTGATTAAAATATCATATATTAAAGATATTTACCTGACAAATAAAATGTATATCTTGAATTTTCTGGGAATAGCTTCTGAAGAGTAGTTTATTCTGGATGAATTTTACTGAATTTTGAATAACTGCTAAACCGTAAGAGATGGACAAAAACTTACTACACAAAAATGTAGAGCACGTTAAAACACACCATTTATGTTGTATAAATTTTTTTCGCGAGTTCGTCGTTTTTGAGATATTCCTTATTTTTGGTTTCTGCTATGAAAAACTTATACTTTTCTCATACAGGAACTTGTCAACTCCTATCCATATAAACAAAGGAACTTTATTGACATAGCAACCAGCTTTTGACTATCACTTTAACCTATGGTAGTACCCTATTTCGCTTCTTCTTACAAGGAAGCAAGTAATAAGACTATTTCTGCTCATTTTTTCTGATTAGCATAAAGTAAATAGAAGTATAAGCTTTTTAAGAATATTTTGTTGCAGGGATATAGAGAAAGGCATGTGAATGGTACACATCAGATTTTTATTAAAGCAATGAATTTACAGATTAAGTATTATTTAAATAACCACGGATCTAGTATTTTTACACTCGTCAAAAATATTACTATTATGTGAACTTGTTTCCTTCCCAAAATCGTGAGTTCAAATTATATTGAGATACCATAATTCATCCGTAACTCCAGTGTCTGTTCTACACATGACTGGCTTGGAAGAAAAACATCACATTATTTGACTTAATATGGTTAACTATATAGCCCAGGACTTAAAAGTACTTATGAAGTTTGTAAATCGTACACGTCATCTTCAAATAATTTGAAATCTCTTTGTGGTTTACAGGGAAAACGCGAGTCATTTGGAGTTTTTAGTTCCGTGCCGGCATGTTCTCATATTAGCTGGAGATTAGAGCAACTGGACGGAGATTAGGAGATCCGTGGTTCAAATCCCGGCTATGGCGTTTTTACTTTTACGAGCGCGTATATATAATGTACATAGTGGATATTACTTTTTCTATCCCTATATGCAATGTATATGGTGGATAGAGCTGATATTGTAATTCACACAAAAATTCTGTCAAGATTTCACCGCAAATATAAGTTTTGAGGTCAGCTGAGTCCGAAAAAATCATTTTTAGAAAGAAAAGACCCCTAAAATATAAAACTTGGAAGTTTAGTATCTTCCAAGATACGACCCGAAGATTTGGAGCAACATCCTCTCATCTCAAACTATCCTTTACATGGAAACATTTTCGAAAATGTTGATTTTCTCAAAAATGACAACGATTTTTACTCTCTCTACACACATTATGTGCATAGTGTATAGAGCAAGTATTGCACTCCAACAAAAAATTCGAAACAGAGCTTTCACCGGAAATATATGTTTTAGGGATCCCTGTATCCAAAAAATGTATTTTCAGAAAAAGGTCCATGTGTGTGTGTCCGTGTGTCTGAACACGATAACTCAAAAACGAAAAGTTGGTTTGCTATTTAAGTTTAATATCTTCCAGGGATGCAACACGAAGATTTTGAGAAAAATCCCCCATCCCGAAATTACCCTTTACATGTAACTTTTTCGAAAATTTTAATTTTCTAAAAAATGACCAACGATTTTGATTAAAATATCGCATATTTCAGATATTTATCTGACAAATAAAATGTTTGTTTTGAATTTTCTGGGAATAGCCTCTGAAGACTACTTTATTCTGAGTGAATTTTACGGAATTTTGCATAACTGCTAAACCGTAAGGTATAGACGAAAATTAACAACACAAAAAATGTATAACATATTAAAACACACAATTTATGTTGTATGCGTTTTTTTCGTGGAGTTGATCGTTTTTGAGATATTCCTTGTTTTTGTCCTCAGGTTCGAAAAACTAACTTTTCTCATACAGGAAATTTGTCAACTCCTGTCTATACAAACAGAGGAACTTCAGTCACATAGCAACCAACTTTTGACTATTGCCTTAACCTATGCTACTCGCTTATTTCGCTTCTACTTACAAGGAAGCAAGTAATAAAACTATTTCTGCTACTTTTTTTGTCAATTAGCATGAAGCAAATAGAAGTATAAGCTTTTTAAAACTCATTTGTTGCAGAGATGTAGAGAAAGTCATGTGAATGGAACACATCAAATTTGTATTAAAATACCACATATTAAAGATATTTGCATATCAAATAAAATGTATATCTGGAATTTTCTAGGAATATCCTCTGAAGATATTTTTATTTTGGATGAATTTTGCTGAATTTTGTACAGCTAGTATACCGTAAGAGACAAAAATTTGCTCCACAAGAATTGTAAACGGTCCTTAAAATACAGAATTCATGTTATATACATTTTTTCTACATGGAGTTGACTGTTTCCGAGATATGCCTTGTTATTAATTTCAGATTTAAAACATTTCTCACGCGAGAACTCGTCAACTTCTGGCAACGCAAAGAGACGGATTTCAATCCCATGGCAACCACATTTTAAAACATGTGACTGTCGGTTTAGCCTGGTGTATTCTCTTATTTCCCTTCTACTTACAAGGAACTAAGTAATATGGCCGTTTCTGCTAAGTAACACGACCGTTTATCTGGATTAGCGTGAGGTAGATAGAAGAAAAACCTTTTTAACAATATTTTGTTACAAAAAAGTTAGAGAAAGTCATGTGAATGGCACACATGAAATTTTTTTCAATCTTCCTCTCTAATTATTACTATTATATATAATAAATTACATAATCTCAATAATATACGTTAAATACTGTGAATTTTCCAAATTTTTAAGATGAATTCTTTTAATAACAATAATTTGTTGCAGAATATGTAGCGAAAATGTTAATCTAAAACGTTAGCATTTTTAACTGCATGGAAAATTAACTTAAAGAAAAAAAAATAGCATCGGCCATAGAAATATTAAAAAGTTCGAGATATTCCATAATAACCAGACGTTCTTTTATTGTGAACTTTCAAAAGCGGCAGTCGTCTTTTCTTCATGTTCACATTTCAGTGACTATATCCTTAATCCGTCGGATGAGAACTCCCAAGGGAAATAACGTTCTTTCATTGGATAATGAGTCACTTCAAACAGCGAAGGGATTAACAAAATGTTTCTCATTAAAAGTGTCTGCTACATTCAAAGAATAAAAGGCCTCCTACATCCACTCGTCCGTCCTTTAGAGTCGTTATATTTTATAAAGTTTACCTGTTGAATAGCTGAAGCACAAGTTTCCATTCGATTCGGCAGGCCATATTCAAGCTCAAAGGATCGTAATCTAATTTACAATTAACCCACATTTAATGAAAATTAAATCCCTCTTGGAGCAGCAGATTCTTGGTAGGGATTTAGAATCAAAAGGGGAACAGGCAAGATGTTGAATTTCCAACTACTTCACTTTCCAACAGCTTTACGGGATCTCAGATGTAAATTTCCAGAGAGCGCACACAATAAGGAAAAGTTGAATGTGCAAGGGTCACGCGACTTTCTACTCTAGTACAGTATTTCCACGCACATAAGATGTTTACCTTCTCTACTATATACGTAACTATTGTACTCCACCGATTTCACCTGAAATACACATTTTAATTACCCAGAAATAAGCTCATGCATCTTGAAATTAGACCAAAAATTAAGAAAAAACTGGCAAGCTCCATTCAATTGATTTCTCTACCTATTTGGCAACAAATAATCTTATAAAAGACTATTATTCTGTCCACTTCAATTAATCGAGATACAATTAGCGGAAATAGTCTTATTACTTAATCCCTTGTAATTTGAAGGGAAATAAGGGAATACTCTAGGTTAAAGCACCAATCAAATTTTTTAAAAGTAATCACTAAGTCATAGCCAGTAGTAAAAAAAGAAAAACGAATGACTATTTACCGTTTGACATAAGTTTAAATATTGACAAATCTACGCTAAAGAAAAAAGAAAAGATCTAACAAATTGTTTGCTTTCACGAGCTCTATTTTTAGTGCAAGATTTTCTCCTTTGTGGTTTGCTTGTAATGCAAAAGTTATTCAGAGTATAGATGTTTTCAGGGGATATTCCCAGAAAATTCAAGATATACATTTTATTTGTCAGGTAAATATCCTTAATCAAAATCTTTAGAACCATGAAAGTTTTTTCACGTAAAGAATAGTTTGGAATGGGGGGGGGAGTCATTAAAATCTTCGTGTCGCATCCTTGAAAGATACTAAATTGCCTAGTGTGGTAATTTTTTAAGACCTAGTGTTCTTACCTAGTGAGCTGGACAATTCCAAGGGCTTTATTGTTATTAGTTTCAATTTTCTACGCTATCCATGTTAACTTTATATACTAATTCAGTATTCTATTGTTTTCCGCGATGTAATTAAACAACAGCATACTTTTATTCTCACCGGCGCATAGATTGAGAAGATACTGTATTCCACCCAAAAATTCGATACTAGCATTTCACCGGAAATTAATGTTTGGAGGCCCTGAATAAAAAAGTATTTATTGAAAAAAAAATCCCTGTGTGTGGTGTGTGTGCGCGTGTGAATATAATAATACAAAAACGAAAATCCGGTTAAACACCAAATCTGGTATTAACTTAAATATTTTTAAAGGATGGGACACGAATATTTACAGGAAAATTCCCCACGCCAAGGTACACTTTACATCCAATATTTTTCGAAATCTTCGATTTTCTAAAAAATGGCTATAGCGATTGTAATTAAAAACAAAGTTTCCATAGTAAATAAAAATTATATCTTGAATTCCTTGGGAATAGCTCCCAAAGTCCTCTTTATTCTGAATGACTTTTACATAACTGGTAAATTATATGAGAAACAAAAACTTACTACAAAAATATAGATCTCGCTAAAATACACAATTTAAGTCACATTTAATTTTTTTGGAGAGCTAACCATTTCCGATATATTCCCTGTTATTGGTTTCACCTTTAAAACACTTAAACTTTTATCAAACCGGAAGTCCTCATACGTTACATCTATTTTTACTTCAGGTCATGGAAAAAGAACCGGATTTATTCCTTTATTTCCCCTCTGCTTATAGGAAAGTAACTAATCTTTTATAACAATACCTTATTTGCAGAGTAGATAGAGTAAGTCATGAAAATGGAACACATTCAAGTTTTTGAGAACTTGATAAATAATAATCGCTTCAGTTTCCTGTTTCCTCGTTACACTAAGAGGAAATGTGAAAGGAAACAATTTTGCGATTAATGCGGTGTAAATAATCGATAACGGGTAGAGAAAAGACGTCAATTTAACAGAAGATTGTAGTAAAAATTTAAATAAATATCTCTTATAGTCCTAAAAGTTGACATTCAATGCAACAGTTCATCTTAAAGCTATGTGTAATGTTGGCGAGAATTTGCATGCAACCTTCCAATAATTGAATTGTATGCAAACTGCTAGTCATCACATGACGAAATTGTATACGTCACTTAACACAATTTCGCTTGAGGCTTTGAATTCTGCATTTATTAACATCTGCTATAGTTCCCTTCGGGGGGCCTGAGACGGTTCAAATGCTAATTTGAACGAATTTTTACTTTCTCTATACGTACTATGTACATGGTGTATAGAGAAGGTATTGCACTCCACCAAAATTCGATACCGAGATTTCACAGGAAATATGTTTTAGGGTCCCCTTTATCTAAAAAAGCCATTTTCGGAAAAAGGTCCGCGCGCGCGAGTGTGTGTGTGTCCGTGAACACGATTCAAAAACGAAAAATCGGTAAAATACCAAACTTGGAATTTAAGATTAGTATCTTCCAGGGATGCGACACGAAGATTTGGAGAAAAATCCCCCCAACCCCCAACTATCCTTTACATGGAAGTTTTTTCGAAAATTTTTATTTTCTCAAAAATGGCTCTAACAATTTTGATTAAAACATCGTGTATTAAAGATATTTACCTGACAAATAAAATGTATATCTTGACTTTTGCGGGAATGGCCTCTGAAGAGTACTTTATTCTGGATGAATTTTATGGAATTTTGAATAACTGCTAAACCGTAAGAGAGGGACAAAAACTTATTGTACGAAAAATGTAGAGCACGTTAAAACACAATTTATGCTGTATACATTTTGTTCGTGGAGTTCATCGTTTTTGAGACATTCCTCGTTTTTGCTTTCTGCTTTGAAAAACTTATACTTTTCTCATACAGGAATTTGTCAACTGCTGTCCACACAAACAATCAGCTTTTGAATATCACTTTAATTTATGGTACTCCCCTGTTTCGCTTCTACCTAAAAGGAAGCAAGTAATAAGACTATTTCAGCTATTTTTTTCTCGATTAGCATGAAGAAAATAGAAGTATAAGCTTTTTAACAATAATTTGTTGCAGGGATGTAGAGAAAGTCATGTGAATGGTACACATCAGATTTTTTCTTTCTGTGCTTCGTATATGTTCGACACGAGGTTTCAATGGAAACGCATCTCTTGGGTTCCTATGGAGAAAAAAATTAGAAAAAGGGCCGTGTGTGTCGGTTAAATACCAAGTTTCATATATACCCAAGTTAAGTGTTCAAATCCGGCTGAGAACGATGGATATTTTCGGGCGTAAGAATTCTTAGGACGGCTTCCTTCGGAAGAGAAGTGAAGCTGTTGTTTCGTATTGTAGTTTTAAGACACTAAAAGAACATCAGATCTGATAAAGAGGCTTCTGAGCAAAATTAAGCTGCCTTTCACGTCCAATATACAATCGGATGCTGAAAACCACAACAATTAGAGAACGTCCATAAATAAAACTCCATTTCCGTTTGTTTTGGGGCCAAAATGTAAACATGTATTTATTTTACCAAAGATGTACACCATTCCCCAATATCACGAATTTATAAATTATAGGTAAATGGAGTTTTATTTATGGACGTTCTTTAACTGCTGTGGTTCCCATCCTATACTGGGCGTGAAAGACTGCTTAATTTTGCTCAGGCTTGATGTTCATTTACGTGCCGTAAAGCTACGACAGGGTCCAACAGTTTTACTTCCCTTCCGAATGATTTTTACGCCCGAAAACATCCATCGACGTCCGTCGCGTTTGGACCTGCGACCTTGGGTATATGAAGTTAGCATGGATTACCTATGATCTCGTCCGCGGTGTAATGGTTACCCAAGGTCGCGGTTTTTTTTTTGTTTTTTTTACAAAAGATAAAAATACAGTTCAGGAGGCTTGTCAGGACTCCGGCTCTGTGTTTCTTTTCCTTCAGTTTCCTATATTTCCTTAGTAGATCTCATGCCCAAGGCGGGACTCGAACCCACGATCCTGTGCACCACGAAGCGCCAAAGCGAGTCACTTTAGCGAGCGCGGCCACCGGGATCGGCGGAGGACGGTGGATTTTTTCGGGCATAACAATTCTTAGCATGGCTTCCTTCGGAAGGGAAGTAAAGCCGTTGGTAAAATAGCCTCAAGACTGATAAAAGAGGCCTCTGAGCAAAATTAAGCTGAGTATAGAAAGGGACGCTGAGAATCACAACAGTTTAAGAGCGTCCATAAATAAAACCCCATTTAATTTTAATTTTTCATAGGTAATCCTTCACAAGAAGAGTTTATGCTGGAACCAGCTCCGCTGATCATGATCACTATAGACTGGGGAGAAAGTCATGACAAACGATTGCAAGGAAAATAAGGTCATATGAAACTGTAGTTACGATCAGTACCGTAAGATAATGTTGTCTGGCGTCGTAAATGAGGTTTTATGCTGGCAATAATGATTTTAGTAGCATGCATTTCATTACTTGTTAAAAAATCTGATGTGTTCCATTCACATGACTTTCTCTACAGCTCTGGAATAAATTATTGTTAAAAAGCTTATGCTTCTATTTACCTCCTGCTAATCGAGAAAAAATTAGCAGATATAGTCTTATTACTTGCTTCCTTGTAAGTAGAAGCGAAATAAGGGAGTACCATAGGATAAAGCGATAGTCAAGCTGGTTGCTATGTGACTAAAATGTCTTTGTTTGTATGGACACAAGTTTACAAAGTCCTGTATGAGAAAAGTATGTTTTTAATAGCTGAAACCAAAAACAAGGAATATCTCAAAAACAATCAACTCCACGAAAAAAATGTACAGGGCATAAATTGTGTGTTTTAACCCGATCTACATTTTTTGTGTGTTAAGTTTTTGTCCATCTCTTACGGTTTAGTAGTTATGAAAAATGCATCCAGAATAAAGTAGTCTTCAGAGGCTATTCCCAGAAAATTCAAAGTATACATTTTATTTGTCAGGTAAATATCTGTAACATACGATATTTTAATCAAAATCGTTAGAGCCATTTTTTAGAAAATCAATATTTTCGAAAAAAAGTACCATGTAAAGGGCAGTTTGGGGTGGGGGGATTTTTCTCAAAATCTTCGTGTCGCATCCCTGGAAGATACTACACTTAAATACCAAGTTTGGTATTTTACCGACTTTTCGTTTTTGAGTTATCGTGTTCACAGACGCACGGACACACACACACACACACACACACGGACCTTTTTCTGAAAATAGTTTTTTTGGGATACAGGGGACCCTAAAACATATATTTCCGGTGAAATCTCGGTATCGAATATTTTGGTGGAGTGCAATACATTCTCTATTCACTATGTATATAGTGCGTATAGAGAAAGTAAAACTGGTCTGCAACAGTCACATCCTGTAGTATGTTTGTTGGTTTGTTATAAAAAGGTTTTATAACATTTAGGAATCCCGAAATTACATACTGGTATTTTTATCCGCGATTATAATGCAGTTGGCAGATACTACTTTTAACGAAATTTCGTTTGCTACAATTTATTTATACGGTGCATATTTTGATAAAATAATATCAAAATATGCAACGGTATAGACTTAGTAGTCGAACGACAATCTCTCTTTACTTTCTCTACACGTACTAAGTCCATAGAGTATAGAGAAAGTATTGTATTGCACCCAAACATTCTATACCAAGATTTCACCGGAAATATATGTTGTTCATGAAACAAAAAAACACTTTTAGAAAAATATCGTGTGTGTATGGAGCGGAGGTTGGGCAGCATAGCTCAAAAACAAAAAGTCCGTTAAATACCAAACTTTATATTTATGTTCAGTATCTTCCAAGGATGTGATACGAAGATTTTCAAGAACCCCCACACCCCAAACTACCCTTTACATGAAAAAAACTTCGAGAATTGTTATTTTACCAAAAATGGCTGTAAATATTTGATTAAAATCTCTTATATTTGACAAATAAAATGGATATCTTGAATTTTCTTGGAATAATATCTGAAGATGCCTTTATTCTGGATGACTTTTTTATTGAACTGATAAACGTAAAAGATAGACACAAACTTACAAACATACAATTTATGACCTTTGCATTTTTATTGTGGAGATAACCGTTTCCGAGATATTCCATGCTGCTGGTTTGAATAAATTGTAAAGTATTTATACTTTTCTCAGTCAGGAAGTGTCCGTTTTTCTTTTGTTCTACTCTTGGCGAAGCAAAGAAGCGATTTGTAATGATAATCGCATAACGACAGTTTTTAAAACATTTGACTATCGCTTTAGCATAGCGCATTCCTTTACTTAAAGGAACTAAGTAATAAGAACATTCGGATAGTGTTTATAACAATTAGCACGGTGTAGGGAGAAGAGTGATCTTTTGTAAGAAGAGAATGGAACAGATGCGACTTTTTAAAGTGGAAACAGTATGGTTCACAGACTTCACACTTGAGGGCAGTGCAAGAGGCACACGCTTGTATGAAATAAGCTAAGTTTCCTTGTGCCGGTTTTATCGAGTATTTTAGACGCGACGCCGGTAGCTGATACAGCTGAGTGACTCCAGATAAAACCTCACGGGTCACTTGGCCCACCAATAAGCGCACAGCGAATGTTTCTACGTGCAAGGAATAGCCATGAAAAACGTAATGTGTTCCCAAAACGGGAGTATCAGAGTTCACGGTACGAGGCTTCCATGCAACATTCAAATGACGTCACGCCCAGGTAAATTCCGGTAAAGGGATTTGTCATGGCAACAGCGTTGCCAAATCTCAAACACATGAAGGACGCGCCAGCATTACAAAACTTGGCGCCACTTAAGTTATTGTGTATGGTTTACCTTTATATTAGCTGGATGAGGTAATAAAACACTTTTTGATGTATTCCCTTCACATAACTTATACTTCATGCTAATAGAGATAAACATTAGCATAAATGTTCTTTTATATGCTTCTTTGAAAGGAAAAGGGAAATAAGGCAATACACTAGCCTAAGCGATAAGCTATTTAAAATCGGGTTGCTATGTGATTGAAATTAGTTTCAGTGCATGGCCAAGAGTTGAGGAAAGTTTAGCATTTTAAAACGGAAACCAACAACAAGCAATATCTCAGAAATGGTCAACTCCACGAAACAAAATCAGATGTTTTTCATTCACATGACCTTTTCTAACTGTTCTACAAACAGACTTCTTACAAACGATTCTTCTTATTTCTACACCAATTTAATCCAAATGCGTATTACTTATTACTTAGTCCGTACAAGTAGAAGGAGACTAAAGGAATATGCTATGCTTAAGCTATAGTCAAATGTTTTAAAGGTTATCGTTATGCAATTATCATTGAAATTGGCTTGTTTGCTTGGCCAGGAGTAAAACAAAAGAAAAAATCGGTTGTGTTCCATTCACATGACTTCCTCTACATCTCTGCCACCAATTATTGTTAAAAGGCTTATACGTCTATTTACTTTCTGCTAATCAGGAACAAATTAGCAGAAACAGTCTTATTACTTGATGTCTTGTAAGTAGAAGCGAAATAAGGGGGTACCATAGGTTACAGTGAAAGCCAAAAGCTGGTTGCTATGTGACTGAAGTTCCTTTGTTTGTATGGACGGGAGTTGACAAATTCCTGTATGAGATAAGTAAGTTTTTCATAAGTGAAACCAAAAACAAGCAGTATCTATAAAACAATCAACTCCACGAAAAAAAAATGTATATAACATAAATGTTGTGTTTTAACGTCCTCTACATTTTTTATGTGGTACGTTTTTATCTAAGTCTTACGGTTTAGCAGTTATTCAAAATTCCGTAAATTTCATCCAGAATAAAGTAGTCTTCAGAGGCTATTCCCAGAAAATTAAAGATATACATTTTATGTCAGGTAAATATCTTTAGTATACGATATTTTAATTGAAATATTTAGAGCCATTTTTTAGAAAATCAAAATTTTCGAAAAAACTTCCATGTAAAGGGTAGTTTGGGGTAGGGGGGATTTTTCTCAAAATCTTTGTGTCGTATCCCTGGAAGATACTAAACTTTAATACCAAGTTTGGTATTTTACCGAATTTTCGTTTTTGAGTTATAGTGTTCACAGACACACGGACACACACACACACACACACACACACACACACACGGACCTTTTTTTGAAAATGCTTTTTTTGGGATACAGGGGACCCTAAAACATATATTTCCGGTGAAATCTCGGTATCGAATTTTTGGGTGGAGTGCAATACCTTCTCTATACACAATGTACATAGTACGTGTAGAGAATGTAAAAATACTTTACGATTTCATTCGCGCCTTTTATGATAGCATACGGCAAGAGCTGAGGACGCGCGCAGACGGTACCTTTTTCACTCACTCGTTGTAGTAGGTAGAAAAGGTAGGTACTGTATTCCACTCAAAAGTTCGAAAATGAGATTTCACCGGAGGTACGTGTTTTAACGACCTCTGAATTCAAAAACAATATTTTTTAGAAAAAGGTCCATGTGTATGTATGTCTGTGGCTAGCATAACTCCAAAACGTAGGTTATGCTCAATACCAAATATGGCATTTAAGTTAGGTATCCACTGAGAATGCAACACTAAGATTTTCAGGAAAATACCAAGCAAATTTTTCAAAATGTTATATTTTCTAAAAACTGCCTCTAAGGATTTTCATTAAAATAATTATTGAAGATATTTAACAGAGAAATAAAATGTATATCCTGAATATCTTGGCAATATCCCCTGAAATTCTCTTTATTCTGAATGACTTTTGTATAACTGTTAAACAGGAGATATTAAAAAAAAAATCTGATGCGTTCCATTCACGTGAATTTCTCTACATCTCTGCAACAAATTATTGTTAAAACGCATATGCTTCCAATTACTTCGTGCTAATCAAGAAAACATTAGCAGAAATAGTCTACTTGTAAGTAGAAGCGAAATAACGGAGTACCATAGGTTAAAGTGATAGTCAAAAACTGGTTGCTATGTGACTGAAATTCCTTTGTTTGTATGTATGGACAGGAGCTGACAAATTCCTGTATGAGAAAAGTATGTTTTTCAAAGCTAAAACTAAAAACAAGGAATATCTTAAAAAGGACAAAGTCCACGAAAAAAGCGTATATAACATAAATTGTGTGTTTGAATGTGCTCTACATTTCTTGTGTGGTAAGTTTTTGTTAATCTCTTAGGTTTACCTGTTACACAAAAGTGCGTAAAATTCATTCAGAATAAAGTAGTTTTCAGAGGATATTCCCCAAAAATTCAAGCTATACATTTTATTTGTCATGTAAATTTATAAATATACGATATTTTAATCAAAGTCGTTAGAGCCATTTTTAAAAAAATCAAAATTTTCGAAATTTTTTCCATGTAAAGGGTAGATTTTCTTGAAAATCTTCGTGTCGCATCCTTAGAAGATACCAAAGTTAAATACCAAATTTGGTTTTTACAGTATTTTAATTTTTGAGCTATGCTGCCCACTACCACACACACACACACACACACACAGACAGACACACAAACACACACGGACATTTTTCTAAAAATGCGTTTTTTAAATTCAGGGGGTCTCAAAACATATATTTCCGTTGAAATCTCGCCATCAAAGTTTTGGGTGCAATACATAGTATGTATAGAGAAAGTAAAAATTACAGAAAAAAATTCAAATCCCGTTGAAACACAATTTATATCATTTATGTTTTTTTGTGTTCTGCGGGAGATTGCAGGTTCCAGCGTGGGGAATTTTCTCCCGCTCGGATACCTGGTCCGGGATGCACTCAGCCTCGTGAGGTCCCAGGGGGTTAAATTGAGGAGCTACTTGATTAAGAAGTAGCGGCTTCAGATCGAGAAGACCGCATCAACCGGCCGGAAGGGATTCGAGGTGCTAATCACGTCTCACCCTCCAGCACTGCACCCCATTCATGATGCCTTCGGGCCGAGATGGCAGAAGCAGCGGCCGGGCGGTAGGTCATGGTGCTTGTGCACTGTCATGTCTTGGAGTTACGTTATACATTTCTTTCTTTCTTTTTGTTTGTTTTTGTTTTGTTGTAGAATTAACCATTTCAGAGATATTATCTGTTATTAGTTTCAGTTTTAAAATACTTACTCACACAGAGAAGTCCTCGTCCGTTTCATCGTTCTTTTGTTTTACCTCTTATTTACCACCGTATTTCAATGACAATGGCATAGCGACAGCTTTTGAATAATATGACTATCGGTTTAGGCTAGTGGATTACCTTTTTACTTTCTCTATACGTAATATGTACATAGTGTATAGAGACGGTATTTCACACCACCCAAGAATTCGTTACCGACATTTCACCGGGAATATATATTTTAGGGTCCCCTTTATCTAAAAAAATCATTTTCGGAAAAATGTCCGTGTGTGTGTGTGTGTGTGTGTGTGTGTGTGTGTGTCCGTGAACACGATAACTCAAAAATGAAAAGTAGGTAAAATACCAAACTTGGTATTTAAGTTTAGTATCTTCCAGGGATGCGACACGAAGATTTAGAGAAAAATCCCCCACCCCAACTACCCTTTACACAGAACTTTTTTCGAAACTTGATTTTGTCAAAAATGGCTCTAACAGTTTTGATTAAATTTCGTATATTAAAGATATTTACCTGACAAATAAAATATATATCTTGAATTTTCTGGGAATAGCCTTTGAAGTGTAGTTTATTTCCCTTATAAGTAACTAAGTAATAAAATAATAAAACCATTTCTGTTAATGTAGAATGATGTAGATAAAAGAATAATCTTTTGTAAGAGCAGTTTGATTGCAGAAAAGATTGAAAATCATGTGAGTGGAACACATGAGATTTTTATCACTCACAGTTAATCATGTAGAGCAATATAATAAATTAATTGCTATATGTATCGCTCTATTGAACCGTATAAATACTTCTATATTGTCCCGCACTGCATGTTTGCATTTGTTAATGATAATACCCAAGTAAACAAATTGTCAGCTTGTAAGCCATTGATCCCGTCATAGTTAAGCCATTATCTTGATTGACATTTATGCATAAGTGTAAATATTCTAGTATAGCTTTAAGCGGCTATTACTAAAGGCCGCTGAAACTTAAGTATTGAAATATGACGTTTAAACATTTTAAAGAACTAAAACTTATTATTTTTGGTAGGTAACAAACTAAAAAAAATTAGAAAAAAATTCTCCCTGACTAGAATTACTATGAAGCAATTAAATATGAAGGTTCTATAAGCGCTCGTCAAATGTTGGATTGTAAGTCTGCTCGCGCTTATGTTTGACTCTTCTCAGGGCGTTTTTTTATCGGGCTTGTTGGGCTTCACAGACCCAGATTACTTGGCGGCTTCTTAAATAATAAGTCGCTAGGATTTTTGTAGAATCGTAGTTTATTTTTATAGTTATTATTTTACAATTCCGAAGATAAACTGTAATCACTCGATGCAATTCTTTACTTTGCTGAACGCTGTGAATCCATGGGCGCGTATAATTCAACACGAATGCATTTTTACGCGTTATCCCTAAACGGCCTTTTCCATTACGCGTGAAGAAGCCTCCTTCTTCCTGATACTTGGCGTCACCAGCCAGAAAATCAACACGTAACTATAGATACTGTTGAAAAACAAAATCGCATCTAGAAAATCAAAACACTTAAATGTGACGAAAGCACAAGGAGTAATGAAATTTTGCATCCAGCGATTTCTACTTCGGAAGCAAAGAAACTAAAACAATTGAACATCAAATATCTCAAACATGACACAAAACTCACAAAATGTCGGCAGATTTTGTGAATAATATATAAATATTACCTCAACTAACAACATTTGTTTCATTCACATAAAATTCTCACCCCATTTTGTAAAACCTATTCTTACTAAAACTTGTGCTCTCTTTACCTTGTGCTAATCGAGATAAACGTAAGCAGAAAATATGTTTATTACTTTGTTCCTCCAAATTAGAAGACAAATTAGGGAATAAATTAGGATAAAGTGATAGTTAAACCTTTTAAAAGCTGGTCGTTATGTGATTCAATTTAAATTCTCTTATCTTTGCAAGACTATGATGAAAAAAGTGAACAACGACTTTTCGTTTGAGAAAAATATAGATATCGGAGATTTTAAAACCAATATAAAAGAGCATCTCAGAATGCTTAGGTCTACAAAAAAATCTGATGTGTTCCATTCACATGTCTTTCTCTAGCTGCTCCACAGATACAATTTTCTTACGAAGATTTTTTCTTCACCATCCTAATCGTGACAAACATTAGCAGAATTCGTCTTATTACTCGTTTCCTTGTAATTATAAGGGATATAGAGGAATGTACTAAGCTAAAGCGATAGTCAAATCTTTCAATTAAGTTCGGTTCTCCTCTGCGTTCCCGTGAGTAAAACAAAAGAGGTGAAACCAACAACAAGGAATATCTCGGAAACGGTTAAATCTAAAAACAAAACAAAAAAGGGGGCAAAAAAAAAAAAATAAAAGGACATGACATAAATTGTGTTTTAATGAGATCTTCACTTCTTGCGTAGTCGTTTTTGTCCATCTCTAACGGTTTACCAGTTAGCCTATAAATATCTCTTCACTCTGGATGAGTTTTGCCTATTCCCAGAAAAGTCAAGGTAAATGTTTTAGTTGTAATAAAATGTCTTTAACAGATGGCATTTTAATAAAAGACGGAGAAGCCATTTTTGTTAAAATCACAACTTTTCGAAAAATATTAAATTTAAAAGGTAGGAGTGGGGATTTTTAATAAAAATGTGCACGTCGCATCCTTGAAACATACTGAACTTAATTAAATATGCTGCGCGCGCACGCGCACACACATACACAGACGGGACATTTTTATCTTTCCCCGGGCAGTTTTAGAATTTTCGTATTCATCTCTATTATAAAAACTTATACCCAGATATATCTGATGATGTAATCTATTCTAAATATATTATAGATATTTATTTACATTATATTATTATCTTAATTATATAGATTCTTCTGGCAGTACAATTCTGCCTATAATGGAAAGTGCAACTGTTTTTTTTTTTTTATTATTTTCTATGGCACATATGTGCAACATGCATAGTAGATAGAGAAAGTATTTTATTCCACCCAAAAATTTGATACCGAGATTTCAAAGGAAATACAGGTTTTAAGACTCCTTGAATTAAAAAAGGGCATTTTTATAAAAAATTTCAAGAGTTTGCTCTAAAACGAAACGACCGTTACATACAAAATTATCTACCCCAAACTACTCTTTACAGGGAAAAGTGTTCGAAAAATTTGCTTTTCTAAAAAAAATATAAAAATGCTTTAGCGATTAAAATACCGTATACTAAAGACGTTTACATGACAAACAAAATGCATAATTTGAATTTCCTTGAAATATCCTCCAAGACCTCTTTATATGGAATGATTTTTGCAGAATTTTGCATAACGGATAAACCAGGAGAGCTAGAAAAAAAATTGCTACTTAAATTATGTATTTTAAAGATATCTACATTTATGTTGTATACACTTTTCTTGTAGGCAGACCGTTTTCGAGATATTCCTTTTTATGGTTTGAACTCTACACTATGTAACTTTACTCAAACGGGAAGACGCCTTTCGTTACGTCTGTCTTATTTTTCTGCTGAAGAACCAAACATCAATTGCTTACATAGCGACCAGCTTTTAAAACAATTGACAATCGCTTTTGTGTAGTATATGCCCTCCCCCCCCCCATTCTGTTTACAGGGAAGCAAATTATAAGACCAATTCTGCTAATGTTTAGATCGATTAGAATAAAGTGGATGAAACCATCCTTTGTAAGAATAGTTTATATGTGAAACAGC
This sequence comes from Hymenopus coronatus, assembly GCA_030762935.1. NCBI lineage: Eukaryota > Metazoa > Arthropoda > Insecta > Mantodea > Hymenopodidae > Hymenopus > Hymenopus coronatus. The sequence goes on from CM060896.1 coordinate 143,896,978, forward strand.
TAGAGAAAGTCATGTGAATGAAACAATTTTTACTTTCTCTATACGTGCTATGTACATAGTGTATAGATAAGGTATTGTAAATGTCCTTATGTGTGTGTGTCTCTCTCTTTGTGTGTGTGTGTGGGTGGGGGCAGAATAGCTCAAAAACGAAAAGTTGTTAAAATACCAAACTTGGTATTAGGTTTGCTATCTCCTAAGAATGCGACAGGAAGATTTTCAAGAAAATCCCCCCACCTCAAACTACCCTTTACATGGGACTTTTTTCGAAAATTTTGATTTTCTAAAAAATGACTAACGATTTTGATTAAAATATCGTATATTAAAAATATTTACCTGACATATAAAGTGTATATCTTCACTTTTCTAAAAATAACCTCTGAAGATTACTTTATTATGGATGAATTTTGCGTAACTATTAAACCGTAAGATATGGACAAAAATTTAACACACAAAAAATGTAGAGCACGTTAAAACACACAATTTATGTTATATACATTTTTTTTCGTGGAGTTGATCATTTTTTTGATATTCCCTGTTTTTGGTTTCAGCTTTGAAAAACATACTTTTCTCATACAGGAATTTGCCAACTCGTGTCTATACAAACAAACGAACTTCAGTCACATAGCAACCAGCTTTTGACTTTCAATTTAACCTATGGTACTCCCTAATTTCGCTTCTACTTGCAATAAAGCAAGAAATTTTCGCTTCTAATGCAATAAAGCTAATTTTTCTCCATTAGCATGAAATAATTAAAAGAATAAGCTTATTAAAAATAATTAATTACAGAGATATAGAGAAAGTCATGCGAATGGAACACATCAGATTTTTTTCTTTTTAAAGTTTTAAATTTTACATGGTTAATTTATGTATATCTTAGTTCCTGACAAATTATTTTAAACTATTTTTTATTTTATTTGTAACACCAAACTTGTCATGGTATTTCTTCATTTGTTGTCCAGGTCTTTTGTTTATTTCAAATGATATACATAAGAAAAGGAAGGGGCATCTTCATCCAGCCACTGCACTTATATTTCTCTTACGTTCCCATCCTTTCCTTCCTTTTTAGATCCAGAAACGACATCATTCATTAGTTAAGGTTTCAGTTTCAAGACTTTTACATATAACCAATGGAAGACGGACATCTAGCGAGTGACTCAGCCACTATGGTAAAATGCTTCCATTTCCCACTTCTCTGTTCGTTCTGCTCTGTCCAAAAAGAAATAAATGTTTAGCATTACTGATAAGGGGATTCTGTCAAAATCAAATAAAGAAAAACACTATAGGGAACCAAAAGTATTGGCGTTTTTACTTTCACTACACTTGGTATGCGCATAGTGTTTAGAGAGGGTATTGTATTGCACCCAAAAATTTGATAACGAGATTTTACCGGAAATATATGTTTGAATGAATAAATAAATAAATAAATAAAAAAAGGTCCTGCGTGTCTGTGGACAGTATATCGCAAAAAGCGAAAAGACTATTAAATACCAAATTCGGTATTTAAGTTTATGACCTTACAAGAATACGACACGAATATGTTCAAGAAAAACCTGTCCCCTTCACAAATGACCCTTTATATGTAAAGTTTTAAAATTTTGTTTTTCTTAAAAATGGCTGTAACGAATTTGATTAAAATACCGTATATTAAAGCTATTCACAACACAAAATGTATACTTTGAATTTTATGGAACAGCCTCTTAAGACCACCTTATTCTCGTTGATTTTTACAGAATACTGCAATGGTTAAACTATAAAAGATAGACAAAAATTTACAACACAAAAACTGTAGATATCGTTAAAACACACAATTTAAGTCATATGCATTTCTGTTGGAGTTAGCAGTTCTACTATATTCCTTGGTATTGGTTTCAATTTTAAAATATTTACACATTTCTCATGTCGTATCCGTGGAAGATACTAAACTTAAATACCAAGTTTAGAGCACTTTACCTAATTTTCGTTTTTGGGTTATCGTGTTTACAGACACGCGGATTCACATACACACATGGACTTTTTTTCTAAAAATGTTTTTACTTTCTCTACTCGTACTATGTACACAGTGTATAGAGAAGGTATTTTAATGCACCCAAAATTTCGATACCGAGATTTCACCGGAAATATTTTGGGTTTCCCTGAATCCAGAAAAAGCATTTTTACTTCCTCTACACGTTCTATGTACATAGTGTATATAGAAGGTATTGTACTCCACCCAAAAATTCGATACCGAGATTTCCCCGGAAATACATGTTTTGGGTCCCCCTGAATCCAAAAAAAAAAAAAAAAAAAAAAAAAAAAAAAAAAAAAAAAAAAAAAAAAAGCATTTTTACAAAAAGGTCCGTGTGTGTGCGGGTGTGCATCTGGAGAGCATAGCTCAAAAACGAAAAGACCGTTAAATACCAAACTTGGTATGTAAGTTTGGCATCTTCCAAGGATGCGACACGAAGATTTTCAAGACCCCCCCCACACTCCCAACTACACTTTACATGGAACATTTTACGAAAATTTTGATTTTCTTAAAAATGGCTGTGATGATTTTGATTAAAATGTCAACTATTAAAGCTGTTTACCTGACAAATAAAATGTATATCTTGAATTTTCTGGGAATACCCTCTGAAGACTACTTAATTATGGATGAATTTTACGGAACTTTGTATAACTGCTAAGCCGTAAGAAATAGGCAAAAGCTTACCTAACAAATAAATGTAGAGCTCCCTTAAAACACACAATTTATGTTATTACATTTTTTTCGTGGAGTGGATCGTGTTTGAGATATTGCTTGTTATTGATTTCAGCTTTAAAAATGTGCTCATCACATACAGGAATTTGTCAACTCGTGTCCATACAAACAAAGGAACTTCAGTCACATTGCAACCAGCTTTTGATTGTCACTTTGTGTATGCCACTCCCTTATTTCCCTTCTACTTGTATGGAAGAAAGTAATAAAGACCATTTCTGCTAATTTTTTCGATTAGCATGAAGTAAGAACAATAATTTGTTGCAGATATGTAGAGAAGGTCATGTGAATGGAGCACATCAAATATTTTGGACTCAGGGAGGGGGTCTCAAAACATATTTTCAGTGAAGTCTCGGTATCGAATTTTTGGTGCAATACAATACCTTCTCTAAACACTATGTACATAGTACTGTAATGAAAGTAATATGTTTTTTTTAAATAAAATACAATAACAGCATATTTTGGGTGGAAATTAAACATGAAGAGACATCTATCTAGTGAAGGTTGCATTGTGATGGGACTTTCTTAAAGAATCGTGTCGCATTCCTCGTAAATCTGAATGGGGATATCGAACCTGGAACTCGGCCAGGAAGCCCAAGCTGCACTTTGAATTTTAATTCATCACACACTCGATACAGGAATGAAGTGACCGACACATGTGGTGATGCGTTCCTCATTATTCACGCATTCTAATGGATTCTCAGCGACTAAGTACAAAATTATTATCCAGCTAAGTGATGCACAAAGCCTTTAAAGTCAAATAGTCGCCCTCGTTGGTGTAATGGTTACCATGCTAAATTCATATACCCAAGGTCGCGGGTTCAAACCCGGCGGAGGACGATGGATTTTTTCGGGCGTAAAAATCTTTAGCATGGCTTCCTTCGGAAGGGAAGTAAAGCTGTGGGTCCCGTGTCGTAGATTTACGGCACGTAAAAGAATTCTCAAGCCTGATAAGAGAGGCCTCTGAGCAAAATTAAGCGATCTTTCACACCCAATATAGAATGGGACGCTGAGAACCACAGTAGTTAAAGAGCGTCCATAAATAACAGGCCATTTCATTTTTTTTTTAAGTCAAATCTTTAATCAGTGCATCTGGCTTTCTCATTCCATACTCTATGACTCGACGAGAAACTAAAGAATTGTACAGGATTTAAATTTTCATAAGAATTAGCAAATGTGTAGCCATAGTAACGAGTATCTCTAAAAACAGTTTGTGTTCTTACATAATTTGTAAAAAGTTTTCGATTTCTTATGGCTTACCGGTTGTACCAAATTCAGAATGAATAAATATATTCAAATATGCATTTTATTTGACAAGAAAATATGAATATATACCGCAATTTAATCAAATCTTTAATAATTTAAAACAAAGTTAATAACAACGAATGTTTTTCATCTTCAGCAGTGTTGAGTCGAGATTTTCTTGAACATTTTCATATACTATCTTTGGAAAATGATGAATCTAAATTACTTACTAATTATTTAACAAATTTTCCTGAATTTTCTCTCTCTACACGTGCAATCCACCAAAAATTATATGTCTTGATTTCACCGGAAATATATATATTTTTAGGTCCCTGAATCCAAAGAAGAATTTTTTAGAAAAAGGTACATTGTGTTTGCGCGCGCTGGCTGGTGCTACAATGCAGTGATTCCAACATTATTTGTTTCCCACCATACTAACATCCAAAAATAGTCAACATCTGTATCAAAATAAGATGGAAATAAATACTTCATTATTTCTGTAAAACAAAATGTATAGTATTTTATATTTGCCACATACTGTTAGTTTACTTCGGATCAAAAAAAAATTGTTTTGTCCAATAAAAATAAAAATAAAAGTCTGATGTGTTCCATTCACATGACTTTCTCTACCTCTCTGCGACAAATTATTGTTAATAAGCTTATGCTTCTATTTGCTTCATACTAATCGAGAAAAGAATTAGTAGAAATAGTCTTATCACTTGCTTTCTTGAAGCGAAATAAGGGAGTACCATAGGTTACAGTGAAAGCCAAAAGCTGGTTGCTATGTGACTGAAGTTCCTTTGTTTGAATGGACAGAAGTTGACAAATTCCTGTATGAGAAAAATATAAGTTTTTAAAAGCTGAAACAAAAAACAAGGTATATCTCAAAAACTACCAACTCCACGAAAAAAATGTATATAACAAAGTATATGTTTTAACGTGCTCTAAATCTTTTGTGTGGTCCATCTCTTACGGTTTAGCCGTTGTGCAAAATTCGTAAAATTCATCCAGAATAAAAGTGTCTTCAGAGGCTATTCCAAGAAAAGTCAAGATGCACATTTGTCAGGTAAATATCTTTAATATACGGCATTTTAATCAAAATCGTAGGTCATTTTTAAGAAAATAAAAAAAATCGAAAAAAGTTCCATGTAAAGGGTAGTTTGTGGGGGGGATTTTTCTCAAAACCTTTGTGTCGCATCCCTGCAAGATACTAAACTTAAATACCAAGTTTGGCATTTTACCGACTTTTCGTTTTTGAGTTTACAGAGACACGGACGCACGGACACAGACACACATAAATACACACGCATCTTTTTCTGAAAATGTTTTTTTTTTGTCACAGGGGACCCTGTAACATATATTTCACATATCATTATTTATTAATTTTATATTATTTTCTCGGTATCGAATTTTTCTCTATACACATAGTACATAGTACGTGTAGAGAAAGTAAAATTGTTTAAAAGGTAATAAACAGATTTTAAAAAAAAATGCAAAAAAAAGAAAGTTGGATGTGTTCCATTCACATGCCATTCTCTAGCACAAACCACTTTCCTTTAAAAAGTTTATTCTTTTATCTATGGCATTCTAATCAAGGTAAACATTAGCAGAAATTGTCTTATTACTTGCTTCCTTGTAAGTAGAAGGGAGATAAATGAACACGCAAGACTAAATCTGTACTAAAAATTTTAAAAGCTAGTCCTATTTGAAATAGCTAAAGTTCAGTTCACTTTGCATGACCCACGGTAAAGCAAGACAAATGAAATTAAACGAAACTTCACTTCCCGTTTGAAACAAAGTTAAAGTAGTCTAAAATTGAAACCAATAACAAGGACTATCTCAGAAATGGTTAGTTCTACATAAAAACGTATATCTACATTTGTGTGTGGTAAGCTTTGGCCTATCTCTTAAGATTTAACCCTTGTGACTAATTCTGAATAAAATCTCTTCAGAAGCTATTCACAGATAATTCAAAATATACAGTTTGTTTTGATGTAAATATCTTTAATATACGGTATTTGGATCAAAATCGTTGGAACTATTTTCGAGAAATACAAAATTTTCGAAAGGTAACTTTAAAATTCATTTATTGATTGCCATGCCAACAAGCACTGTAAGTACTTAAACTAAGAGTTTGACAGGTCATTAATACTTACAGTACAATTGGGAAATGAAGTAGCACACAAGACATGTGCTACTTCAAGTAAAACATGTATTACAAAATTCATTAACCAAAGATTGTACAAGAACGCTTTGTTCATATAATTTAGATGTAACCTTTCCATTTGTTCACATCCAGAATTCATTTTTACTTTCTCTACACGTAATATGTACATAGTGTATAGAGAAGTTATTTTATTGCACACTAAAATTCGATACCGAGATTTCACCGGAAATACGTGTTTTGGGTCCACCTGAATCAAAAAAAAAAAGCAATTTCAGAAAAAGGTCCGTGTGTGACTGTAGACAGCATAGCTCAAAAACGAAAAGACTGTTAAATACCAAACCTGGTATTTAAGATTGGTATCTTCCAAGGATGCGACACGAAGATTTTCAAGAAAATCCCCCCACCCCAAACTTCCCTTTACAGGGGAAAAAATTCGAAAATTGTCATTAAAATATCTTGCATCAAAGATATTTACCTGACAAATGTATATCTTGAATTCTCTGGGAATAGCCTCTAAAGACTACTTTAGTCTGGATCAATTTTACAGAATTTTGCATAACTGCTAAACCGTAAGAGATGGACAAAAACTTACCACACAAAAAATGTAGAGCTCTTTAAAACATACAATTTATGCTATACACATTTTTTTCCTGGAGGTGATCATTTTTTTTTTTTTTAGATATTCCTTGTTTTTTGTTTCATCTTTAAAAAACTTTCACTTTTCTCAGACAGGAATTTGTCAACTCCTATCCATACAAACAAAGGACCTTCAGTCACATAGTAACCACCTTTGACTATCACTTTAACCTATGCTACTCCCTTATGTATGCTTCTACTTACAAGGAAGCAAGTGGTAAGACTATTTCTGCTATTTTTTTCTCGATTAACATGAAGCAAATAGATGCATAAGCTTTTTAACAATAAGCTGTTACAGAGATGTAGAGGAAGTCATGTGAATGGAACACATCTGATTTTTTTTAAATGTTTCAAAAAGTAGTTGACTAACCACGAGCTGTAAGTTACTCATCAGATCTCGAATGCTTCGGAAAACTCGGTCCAGCGGACCTCATATTCCCAATATGATTTCTCGATTTAGTAAGTATAAGTTACAGTTCTTAGTAAGCAATATACTATTTTTACCCGTCACCCAATTTAAAAATCTGATGTGTACCATTCACATGACTTTCTCTATATCCCTGCAACAAATTATTCTTAAAAATCTTATACTTCTATTAACTTTATGCTAATCAGAAAACATTAGCAGAAATAGTCTTATTACTTGCTTCCTTGTAAGTAGAAGCGAAATAAGGGACTACCATAGGTTAAAGTGATAGTCAAAAGCTGGTTGCTGTGTCAATGAAGTTCCTTCGTTTATATGGATCGGAGTTGACAAGTTCCTGTATGAGAAAAATATTTTTTTCATAGCAGAAACCAAAAATAAGGAATGTCTCAAAAACAACGAACTCCACGAAAAAAAAATTATATAACATAAATTGTGCGTTTTAACGTGCCCTACATTTTTTGTGAAGTAAGTTTTTGTCCATCTCTTACGGTTTAGCAGTTATTCAAAATTCCGTAAAATTCATCCAGAAAAAACTACTCTTCAGAGGCTATTCCTAGAAAATTCAAGATATACCTTTTATTTGTTAGGTAAATATGTTTAATATACGAAATTTTAATCAAAATCGTTAGAGCCATTTTTGAGAACATCAAAATTTTCGAAAAAATTCCATGTAAAGGGTAGTTGGGGGTAGGGGGATTTTTCTCAAAATCTTCGTGTCGCATCCCTGGAAGATTCTAAACTTAAGTACCAAGTTGGATATTTTACAGACTTTTCGTTTTTGAGTTATCGTGTTCACAGACACACGGACACACACGGACCTTTTTGTGAAAATGCTTTATTTGGATATTGGAGACCCTAAAACATATATTTCAGGTGAAATCTCGGTATCTGTATTTTGGGTGGAGTGCAATACCTTCTCTATACACTATGTACATAGTGTGTACAGAGAAAGTAAAAATCAAGTCAGTTTTGGGAAAAGTGCATCAAATTGGCAACCGTGCTTCAGAGTGAACATTAACCTGAAGGTTACGCAGAAGACGTAGATTCTATGCAGAGAGTTTTATCTGAACATCACTGCGCGCATCTGGTTTACTTGTGTATGCCAAGGTTATCAAGCCCCATGACTTGTCATGCAGGTTACATTGCGTGCTTAACTTTGATCGTCGTTATCAAAGCGGAGAACATGACATAGCTATCCTCGCTTCTCAACATGGGTATTCTATTTACCTGTAAACACTGAAATTATTGCCTTTTCAATGTTTTATTGCAGTAATTTATCTCTGTTTTTATGCAGTGTTGCCAACCAAAGAAAACAACTTTCCCTGAGGCCTTCAGCCATTTTGGTGAATAGGTTATCTAATTTACCGCGAACTAGCTGAACTATTTAACGAAACACAGTGCAGAGCAGTGTTTGAATTAGATTTTCTGTCTAATATTTATTTATATTTATACCAATAATAGTAGTAGTGCTCAGAATAGCAGTATTGGTGTGTTATGTACATTAAACAGTAATGATAATATCATTTTATGATTATTTTTATGTACAACTTTATTTAATGTTGCTTATCTACACAGGTGAAAACATTGTCAAATGCAACGTTATCAAAATCTGATGCGTTACACTCACATGTCTTTCTCTAGCTGCTCTACAAACAAACTTGTTATAAAATATTATTCTTGTTGAATGTTTTTTAGATATTCCTTGTGTTTGGTTTCAGCTTAAAAAGCTCACACTTTTCTCATACAGGAATTTGTCAACTCCTGTCCATAAAAACAAAGGAACTTCAGTCACATAGCAACCAGCTTTTGACCATCACTTTAACCTATGGTACTCCCTTATTTTACTTCTACTTACAAGGAAACAAGTAATAAGACAATTCCTGCTAATTTTTTCTCGATTAGCATGAAGTAAATAGAAGCTTAAGCTGTTTAATAATATGTTTGCAGAGATGTAGAGAAAGTCATGTGAATGGAACATATCAGCTTTTATTTTCTCAACGCGTACTATGTACATAATGTATAGAGAAGGCATTGCATTCCACCCAACATTTTGATACCGAGATTTCACCAGAGATACAAGTTTTAGGATCCCATGTATCCAAAAAAAAAAATTGGAAATAGGTCCGTGTTTGTGTCCGTGAACACGATAACACATAAAGGAAAAGTCGGTAAAATATCAAACTTGGTATTTAAGTTTAGGGTCTTCCAAGGATGTGACAAGAATATTGAGAAAACATAAGTCTTAGTACTTAGGTCCGAAAAGCCTTGTTTGTACAGATATAGGAAGACGTACGTCGGCACATTTTTATTTTAAATTTCTGCAAGATTCATAATGTACCAGGTGAGTAGAATGGAGTTTGGTAACCCTTGGGTTCCCTCATTCCTTAACCATACATTATCTTCTTAACAATTAAAGCCCTGTGTCTTCTTGCACCCTTCATATGCCTGAAGCTACCACCCCCTAGTATGCGCAGTGTAGGATTGAAAGCTATCCCACACTGGGTATCTTACATTAAACTAGTTGTTATACATTAAATTACTAATTGTACTTAATTTGGAACAATAGTTATTATATTCTAACAATAATATATAGTATGCAGTGAGCCATATAATGTGTCTTAAGAATTTATACACTGCTTACAGTACAATGGCAGGTTTTCAATATTTTATGAATTTAAACCATGATAATTGGTTTGGTTCGTGGAATGCTACCTGAAGATCTGTAAGAATTTGATGGCTGATTATGTACTTAGCATGGTGGACACATTCCAAATATGTTTAACTGATAGTGTCTAGCAATATTCACAGAATGGAGGTTTCTGTTTGGTGAACGCATGGTCCTAAGTTAGTTTAGTATGACCAATTCTTAGTCTGGTATCTTCTGTTGATGCCGGCTGAGAGTTTTGCATGTTTTAATAAATGATCTCTTAAATTTTACTTCATGCACTTTACTGTTGATTTGTTATCAAACCATTGTTCTTCCATTTTTATATCAGCTTATTTTTAATTAAATGTATAACATCTTCATGTGAAATAGGGATAGCGGGATAAATAGGTGGTTGTTTTGTTGCTTCTTTTTCTGCTTCATCTACTTTTTCGTTACCCTCTATCCCCCGATGAGAAGGTATCCACATTAAAATTACTACTTTATTTTCAAGGAACATTATTATTATTATTATTATTATTAAAGGTGGTGGTGGTGGTACACTTACTCTCACAATTTTCACTTCCGATGCTGCGGTTTTAACAGAATATTAATATTACTTGAAGTTGAAACCTGAGATTATTTTCTGTAACTTTCCACTTCCTGTTCACAAATCCATCTATGCTGACCGACAAAAGAGCACACACTGTTGTACAAAAGCTGAATGAATACTGGAGGGTACAATCGACACTGATGGAGTTAGGACCCTGAGTGTGAGGAAGTGGATGATATGAAATACAAGCGAAACGGATGATATGAAAGATAGAAAATGGAAATGGCGTGTTATTTATGGACGCTCTTTAACTACTGTGGTTCTCAGCCCATTCTAAATTGGGCGTGAAAGACCGCTTAACTTTGCTCAGAGGCCTATCAGGCTTGAGGTTCTTTTACGTGCCGTGAATCTACGGCTTTACTTTCCTTCCGAAGGAAGCCATGCTAAGGATTTTTACACCCGAAAAAAAATCCATCGTCCGCCGGGTTTGAACCTGTGAGCTAAGGTATATGAAGTTAGCATGGTAACCATTACAATGGGCGACAGTGGAAAGGTGGACCAATTTGTGGAATGAGTGACGGGAGAAACCGGAGGACCCGGAGAAAACGCGCCCAGACTTCGTCCATCAGTAATCCTACATTGCAATATAACTGGGGCCGCCTAGAAGGGAGGGTGCGCGCATTAATACTTATAAATACTTATCTTGTGTCCGTTTAAGTTCAGCATCTTCAAAAAGACGGCACAAGAACTTTTCAAGATATCCCTACCCTTTACATGGAAATTGTTAATTACTTTCTCTATACGCACAGTGTACATAGAGTATAGAGATTTCACCGGAAATATATGTTTTAGGGTCCCCTGTATCTAAAAAAATATTTTCAGAAAAAGGTCCGTGTGTGTGTGTCTGTGAACACGATAACTCAAAAACGAAAAGTCGGTAAAATACCAAACTTGGTATTTAAGTTTAGCATCTTCCAGAGATGCGACACGATATTTTTTGATAAAAATCCCCCACCCCAAAGTACCCTTTACATGGAACTTTTTTCGAAAATTTTGATTTTCTAAAAAATGGCTCTAACGATTTTGATTAAAATATCATATATTAAAGTTATTCACCTGACAAATAAAATGTATATTTTGAATTTTCTGGGAATAGCCTCTGAAGACTACTTTACTCCGAGTGCATTTTACAGAATTTTGCACAAGTGCTAAACCGCAAGAGAGACAAAAACTTACCACACAAAAAATGTAGAGCACATTAAAACACACAATTTATGTTGTTTACATTTTTTTCGTGGAGTTGATTGTTTTTGAGATATTTCTTGCTTTTGGTTTCAGCTTTGGAAAACTTATATTTTTCTCATACAGGACTTTGTGAACTCGTGTCCATACAAACAAAGGAACTTCATTGACATAGCAACCAGCTTTTGATTATCACTTTAACCTATGGTACTCCCTTATTTCGCTTCTACTTACAAAGAAGCAAGTAATAAGACTATTTCTGCTAGTTTTTTCTCGATTAGCAGGAAGTAAATAGAAGCATAAGTTTTTTAACAATAATTTATTGCAGAGTTGTAGAGAAAGTCATATGAATGGAACACATGGGTTTTTTTTTCTCTTTTATTGCTAGTCTTCTGATGCCATGGTAAGACTCAGACCGATGTGTGTTTAAAAGCCAGTCCCTTATCAGTAGAATTTTGGCTGGTAAAAGTAACTGCAGGGCAAAATACCGGCGCACCAGTGGCGCTGATAATGACAGCGTCCTTATCAAACAACAAATGGTAGTGACGATATTCATTAAAACTGCGAATAGTCCTTGAAGCCCTTTCCGTACAAATGTTATATAACTTTGTATAACCGTCAAATAAGGGACAGTCTCACATTTACTAGGTATCCAAAAATGTAAATCCCACTTATACAAGTAAATTATTTCAATATCATCCATATATATATACCTTTTGAATAAAATAGAAAATGCACACAATGTGTAAAGAATTTAGGATTGACCAGTACAGAATTCGCCAGAGATTTCCCTGTCTATTTGCATTAGACATGGGGATGATTCATGAATGAATCGTTCATATGAACTACAAGGAAAGAATCGTATGAATTGTGTCAATCTTGGCATGAATCGTTCAAAAAGAATCGCGGGAATCGTGTTAGTCTCAACGTGAATCGTTGTTCAAAAGAATCGCATGAATCGAAAATCGTGTCAACCATAGCAGGTATTGTCGTTCAAAAAGAATCGCAGATTTGCGGTTTGTTTTTCTTTTGTTTCTACCTTTCGAAGCACCAAGCCGAGCTTCGACGAAAACTGCTCAATGCGCACGATGATGTGTACAGGGATATACCAGGTTGTTCTTTTTTTCAACCTCCGACAGGCTATAAATAAAAGTTCATAGAAAACAAATATTTTATAACTAAAGGTTTTAAACACTTATGGTTAATTTTCAACATAATCACCGAAAAGATTTGAGATTTTTATTGTACCTGTGCACAAGCTATGCAATTCACGCTTCAAAAAAATGTAGCCGCCAATGATTTAAAATGAGCATTGAAGTTGTTTTGAACATCTTCGTACTTTACGACGTTTGCGTAGAGCCATTCAAAACAAACGAAGAGGAATGCAGACTTCAGGAATTGTGTTGATCCATGACAACGCTCGTCCACACACTGCTGGCACAACCCATCGGCTCCTTGAACAATTTCAATGGGATATTTTCGATCATCCACCGTACAGTCCTGATCTGGCACCCAGCGACTTTTACCCTTTCCCTGAACTGAAGACATGCCTAGGAGGGCAGCACTTTCATATCAACAAAGATCTTTTATTTCGCGACCGGCTTTTCCTCCGCGTAATTGTAGGATGATACCCCCTAGAACTTAAAAGTCAATGCCTAGGACTCGGAAGCCTGTCGGGGAGCCTACGGCATGAAACCATTGAATAGAGTAATGTTACTAGGGGTCGAGCCGTAGCCGGGAATGTACACTATCATTAATGCGATATTTTAATAAAAATCGTTAGAACTATTTTTGAGAAAAACAAAAACTTCGAAATTTTTTCCACGTGAAGGGTAGTTTGGGGTGGAGGGTTTTCCTCGAAATCTTCTTATCCCATCCCTGGAAGTTACAAAATTTAAATGCTAAGTTTGATAGTTACCGACTTTTCGTTTTGTTTTATCGTGTTCATAGACACACGGACACACGCACGCACGCAAGCACGCACGCTAGGACATTTTTCTAAGAAAGCTGTTTATTTTCTCTACACGTACTATGTACATAGTGCATAGAGAAGGTATTGTATTCCACAAAAAAACTCGATATCAAGATTTCACCAGAAATACATGTTTTCGGTCCCCCTGAATCCAAAAACGGCATTCTTTGAAAAAGATACATGTGTGTTTGTGTGTATCTTTGGACAGCATAGTTAAAAAAAAAAGTCCGTTAAATACCAAACTTGGTATTCAAGTTTAGCATCTTACAAGCATGCGACACGAAGATTTTCAAGAGAATCCCCCCAACCCCAATTAACCTTTTACATGAACATTTAGAAAAATTGTTATTTTCACAAAAAAGGCTGTAAGATGTTGATCAAAGTATCGTGTATTAAAGCTATTTACCTGACAAATAAAATGTATATCTTGATATCTAGCCTGTGAAGACTACTTTATTCTGGATGAATTTTACGGAATGTTGTACAATTACGAACCGAAAGAGATGAAAGAAAAATTACTTAACAGAAATTGTAGAGCTCGTTGAAACACATAGTTTAATTTCCTTTTTTGTGGAATGGATCTTTTTTGAGCTATTCCTTGTTATTGGCTTCAGTTTTAAAAATTTGCTTTTCTCATATGGGATTTTGTCAACTTCTGTCCATTCACATAGCAACCAGCTTTTGACAATCACCAATTTATGGTACTCCGTTATTTCGCTTCTACTTACAAGGAAGCAAGTAATAAGACTATTTCTGTAATTTTTTTCTCTATTAGCATAAGTAAATAGAAGCACGAGCTTTTTAACAAAAATTTGTTGATGTAGAGGAAGTCACGTGAATGTAACAAATGAGATTTTTTTTTTTTTTTTGTCCCGGGAGGTCCTAAAACGTGTATTTCTGGTGAAATCTCTGTATTGAATTCTTTATTGGAGTAAATAACTTAGCTACCTATTTACCATGTAGAGAAATTAAAAAAAAACACACTAAATATTTAATATATTTCTGCAAATATTTATGTCGATTAATATGACGTAGAAAAATCTGGTGTGTTCCATTCACATGACTTTCTCTATATCACTGCAACAAATTATTCTATTTACTTCATCTAATGGAGCAAAGATTAGCAGAAATAGTCTTATTACTTGCTTCCTTGTTAGTAGAAGCGAAATAAGGGGGTAGCATAGGTTAAAGTGATAGTCAAAAGCTGGTTGCTCTGCGACTGAAGTTCCGTTGTTTGTATGGACACGAGTTCACAAAATCCTGTATGAGAAAAGTATTGTCTTTATAGCTGAAAAAAAAACAAGGAATATCTCAAAAACAATCAACTCCAAAAAAAAAATGTATATAACATAGTTTTAAGGTGCTCTACATTTGTTGCGTGATAAGTGCAAAATTCCGTAAAATTGACCTAGAAAAAAGTAGTCTTCACAAGCTATTCCCAGAAAATTCAAATATAAATTTTATTTGTCATGTAAATATCTTTAATATACGATATTTTAATCAAAATCGTTAAAGCCATTTTTTAGAAAATCAAAATTTTCGAAAAAAGTTCCACATAAAGGGCTGTTTGGGATGGGGGATTTTTCTCAAAATCTTCCTGTCGCATCCCTGGAAGATGCTAAACTTAAATACCAAGTTTGGTATTTTACTTACTTTTCGTTTGTGAGTTATCGTGTTCACAGACATACGGACACACACACGGACCTTCTGAAAATACTTTTTGTTTTGGATACAAGGGACCCTAAAACATATATTTCCGGTGAAATCTCGGTATCGAATTTTTTGGTGGGGTGCAATACCTTCTCTATACACTATGTACATAGCGCGTATAGAGAAAGTAATAAAAATTATAAGAATACTTTGTGGAAGAAAAGTTAAAGAATGTTACTTCAGATGTTATAAACTATTATCAGTTTAAACATAAAGTGTTATCACTTCCTTATAGCATCCAGTCACGTATTTACGTGTGAAATGAGCTGTTATCTAAATATCCTGCAGCTCGTGATTCGCGTCAAGGCTTTATGTGCTCTTAAAGTTATTTTTACTATCCAAGTTGAGATCGTAAATCGCAGTCCAGTTGAAAACTAGAGGCACATCTGGGGTTCGAACTGAGTTGCAGAAATACGCGTGTGTAGGCAATTTTCCACTTCACCGCAAACCACAATGGAATGTAAACCATCCCGTTACAAACAAGAAAATAGCAATACGTTTAAACGTTCTGGCTTCAGAACCTATAATATACAAAGCGATGCTCTGATGAGAAATCGTATTAATATTTAATATAGGATATTATGTTCCAATAAAATAGGAGAATTTAAGTAAAAAAATCTGATGCGTTACACTCACATGACTTTCTCCAACTACTCTACAAATGAACTTCTTACAAAAGATAATTCTACTCTCTGTACCATGCTAATCGAGATAAACATTAGCAGAATGTTCTTATTACTTAGTTCCTTATAAGTAGAATAGAATTAAGGAATGCACTAGGCCAAAGTGATAGTCAAATGTTTTAAAAGCTGTCGTTATGCGATTATCATTGCAAATAGCTTTTTTGCTTGGCCAGAAGTAGAACAAAAGAAAAACGGAAATTTCTGTCATTGAAACTAATAACAAGGAACACTTCGAAAATGGCAAGCTCCACGAAAAGAAATGTATATGACATAACTTGTGTATTTTAACAATGTCTATATATTTTGTAAAGTAAGTTTTTGTCTATCTCTTACGGTTTGCTAGTTATAAGAAATTGATCAAAATCATCCTTAATGAACAGGTCTTTAGAAGCTTTTCTCAGAAAATTCAAGATATACATTTTATCTGTGATAGATTTGGCTTTATAATGTGGTATTTTAACCAAAACCGTTACAGCCATTTCTAAGAAAAACAAAATTTTCGAAAATTTTTCCATGTAAAGAGTAGGTAGGGATGGGGGATCTTCTTTAAAATCTTCATAGCACATCCTTGGAAGACCTAGTTTGGTATTCAACTGTCTTTTCGTTTTTGAGCTATGCTGTCCACATACCCACAACCCCACCCCCAATTCCACACATACATACACGGACCTGTTTCTGAAAATACTGTTTTTTGAATTCAGGGGTCCTAAAACATGTATTCCCGGTGAAATCTCGACATCGAATTTTTGGGAGAAATACAATACTTCTTTATCCCTATGTACATTGTACATACTGCTCTAGAGAAAGTAAAAATCTAATGTGTTACATTCACATAATTAATGTTAGAAATTCGCATGAATAACATTACAACAAATTATCATTATTTAGTGGTCAAAATTGTAAAATATTAGCGCATAAAGTGTTTGTGTATGGTTCAAAACTCCAATTCAAAAAGAAAAAAAAAATCCAAGCATTTCTGTTAAATTTTGCACACGTGGAAGATTAATTATGCAATATATTTACGTAATGATAATGAAATAATTTAATATTGCAAAGTATTTAACCAATTTGGATGACATTTAGTATTCATATTAACATGATAGAAATGCAACCACCGTAGAACTTAAATAACTCGAATGTGCTATATCTCTACTTCTCCATAACAAATTATTGTTAATACGCTTATTATTCTATCTACTTCATGTTAATCGAGATAAACATTAGGAGAAACGGTTTTATTATTTAGTTCCTTTTAGGTAGAAGAAAAATAAGGGCGTACCCTAGGCTAAACCGATAGTCAAATCCTTTAAAATGTGGTTGCTATGGTATAGAAATCAGATTTTTTGCGTGATCAATTTTTGACAAGTTAAGTCTTTTAAAACTGCAATTAATAACAAGGAATATTTCAAAAACGGTCAACTCCTCTAAAAAATGTATATACCAGAAAATACAAGATACACGTTTTATTTGTCAAGTAAATAAATATATTTGTCACACGATATTTTAATCAAAATCGTAAGGTTATTTTTGAGAAAAACATTTTCGATTTTTTTTCCATGTAAACAGTAATTGGGGGTGGGGAGATTTTCTTGAAAATCTTCCTGTCTCATCCTTGGAAGATACTGAACGTAAATACCAACTTTGGTATTTATCTTACTTTTCGTTTTTGAGCTACGCTGTCCACAGACAAACACACGCACACACCAACCTTTTTCTATAAATGCTTTTTTTGGGATTGAGGGGGTCCCAAAACATCTATTTCCGGTGAAATCTTTTTTTGGGTGAAATTTAATACCTTCTGCATACACGTGTACATTTTGTGTAGAGAAAGCAAAAATCTGATGCGTTCCATTCACATGCCTTTCTCTATATATCTGCAATATATTATTTCTAAAAAGCTTATGCTTCTATTTACTTCCTGCTAATCAAGAAAAAATTAACAGAAATAGTTTTATTTCTTGCTTCCTTGTAAGTAGAAGCGAAATAAGGGAGTACCATAGGTTAAAGTGATAAGTCAAAAGCTGGTTGCTATGTGACTGAAGTTCCTTTGTTTTAGTGGACACGAGTTTACAGAGTCCTGTATGAGAAACAAGTATTTATAGCTTTGACAAAAAACAAGGAATATCTCAAAAACAATCAACTCCACGAAAAAAATGTATACAACATAAATTGTGTGTTTCAATGTGCTCTACATTTTTTGTGTGGTAAGTTTTTGTCTCTCTCTTACGGTTTAGCACTTATACAAAATTCCGTAAAATTCACTCAGAATAAAGTAGTCTTCAGAGGCTATTCCCAAAAAATTCAAAATATACATTTTATTTTTCAGGTAAATATCTTTAATATACGATATTTTAATCAAAATCGTTAGACATTTTTTAGAAAATCAAAATTTTCGAAAAAAGTTCCATGTAAAGGGTAGTTTGGAGGGAGGGGAATTTTCTCAAAATCTTCGTGTCGCATCTCTGGATGATACAAAACTTAAATACCAATACTATGTACATAGTGCGTATAGAGAAAGTAAAAATGTACACAGAAATATAGAAACAAGCAATTTCTATCCTAGTGTCCCATTAAGAGGGATATATGTCTCGATGTTTTACGCGTGGGTGTTGTGCAGGATCCCCAATATCACAGCAGGGTACTGGTCAAACATGATTACACTGAACAAACAAGGAATCGTTACTCCACTGTTCGCTACGCAATGCATATAAAATCAGTCCGCAGAACTCTTACCTAGCAATGCTAATTTGCAATGAGTTTTACTTTCTCTAGCACGTAGTACAATGCACAGAGTAGGTAGAGAACGCATTGTACTCACCCAAAAATTAGATAGCAAAATTTCACCTCAAATACTTGTTTTGAGGACCACTGAATCCAAAAATATTTTAAAATGGTCAGATTTTCTGTGTGTGTGTGTTAGTATTGCCAGGTTTTCTACTGAAAATACATTTCAGGAATATTTCAGCAGAAAATGTGTAGTATGGTACCTACTAAAAAATAAATTTGGTACACACTATAGGTATAAGTATTTACAATATAATATGAAACTAATGTGAGTATTTAGCATCTGATTTATTCTCATCCAGAAGCTTGACATCAGATCTTACATAATTAAAGAACTCTTTGCAACTCATTGCAACATTTACTGCAATAAAGAATTCAGCTTTGATAAGTTCTCTGGAACTCTTGTTCCTTACACCAGTCCACTTATTGTTCATTAAGGAAAACACTTTTTACTTTCTCTATACGCACTATGTACATAGTGTATAGAGAAGGTATTGCACTCCACCCAAAAATTCGATACCGAGATTTCACCGGAAATATAAGTTTTAGGGTCCCCAATATCCGAAAAAAAGCATTTTCACAAAAAAAGGTCCCCCCACCCCCAACTACCCTTTACATTTAACTTTTTTCGAACAATTTTATTTTCTCAAAAATGGCTCTAACGATTTTGATTAAAATTTCGTATATTAAAGATATTTACCCAACAAATAAAATGTATATCTTGAATTTTCTGGGAATAGCCTCTGAAGATTACTTTTTTCTGGGTGAATTTTACGGAAATTTGCATAACTGGCAAACCGTAAGAGATAGACAGAAACTTACCTAAAAGAAAATGTAGATCACGTTAAAACATACAATTTATGTAATATACATTTTTTTTCGTGTAGTGGATCGTATTTTAGATATTCCTTGTTATTGTTTTTTTAAAAACATACTTTTCTCATACGCAAATGTGCTTTAGCCTTATCTACTTCCTTATTTCCCTTCTACCTTCTTGGAAACAATAATAAGACTATTTCTGCTAATTTTTTCTCGATTAGTATGAAATAAAGATAAGCATAAGCTATTTAACAAAAACTTGTTGCAGAGATGTAGAGAATATCATGTGAATGGAACGCATCAGATTTTTCTGCATAAAGAGCAATGTGCAATGAGATGCAAGCGCAGACGTAACGTAACATAAGCGCAGACGCAAGGAGACACCATCCATAATGCAATCGTAAGCGCATAGCAAGAAGTTGGCACGGGTTTCTAGATTCATAAATACATGAGAATATCGTGTACCACGAGTTTCAAATTTAATAATATAAGCAAGACTATATCAGAAAATTAATTTAATCTTTTACAATAAATAAATAAGTTAAGGTATACACACAACTGACACGGCAGTGACGTTATAAACTGACCAAAATATTGGAAATTGTGCAGAAAATGATAAAGTTGCACTTTTAATTCAATGTGCATTATCTCTTTGCGCCTTACGAATTGTGAGAGCCAAGAAATCTAAACGCAGATGATGGGTACATCCATTAAATCAAAGCACAGAATCAGCAG
This sequence comes from Hymenopus coronatus, assembly GCA_030762935.1. Taxonomy (NCBI): domain Eukaryota; kingdom Metazoa; phylum Arthropoda; class Insecta; order Mantodea; family Hymenopodidae; genus Hymenopus; species Hymenopus coronatus. The sequence goes on from CM060896.1 coordinate 143,917,329, forward strand.
TTCAAAATGGCGGTCACATTCAAATGGAAGATCGGCATGTATGTAGAGAGGGCGCTGTAAAAACTCGATTGCGATCGTCTGATATTGCACAGCCGGCACTGCATAGAGGAAAAGAGCAAAATTAAGGATAAAGTTTGGAGTTTGCAAACTCTTGCGTGTTTCTATGTGAATGCTTACATTAAATAATACGAGTCCAAACTCTTGCGCTTACGTAACGCTTGCATCTCATTGTGAAAGTAGCTTAATACTTATTACCCTTTACAGGTCCTGCCCAAAAATAAGTATCTTCCCAAACAGAAAGATAAACCCGCATGTACTTAAGTTTTCCTCTGTTCAATGCGGATATTACTTGCTTTATAGAACCACAAACAAACAAAACATGTGCTCCTCTCTTCAAATTAAAGACAAGTAAACGAGACGCGTGTTATCATTGCTACCAACAGATAAAATACTGCTGCCAACATTGGGAAAAAGGAATTACCGCTTCGATATATTACATATTCCAAATATCCTTCTAAAACCTAGAATTCTTATGGTTAATTATAACAAAACTGTTGATTCAGCTTTTAATGTTAATTTATCTAGCTCAGATTCTGTTGCTAATTCTGTTAAATTTTTAGGAATTAATATCCAACCGTGTTTAAGTTAGCATAGTCATATCAACAGTGTTGCAAGGAAAATAAGCAGAGGCCTCTTTTTATTAATAATTGTAAAAAACATATTTATCTTTGAATGCCTTGAAAAGCATATATTATGGGTGCATAAATAGCCATATGAATTGTTGTATTTTATTCTGGGGCAACCATGTTTCTTCCAATAAAGTTTTTGTGCTTCAAAAGAAAGCCTTTAAGCTTATGAGTGGTGTATCCCCTAGGACACATCTGAAACCTTTCTTTATTAAATTGGGTATGTTGACTATGGTATCTTTATTTGTTCTTAATTGTTTACTATTTGTCAAAATGAATATAAATTCTTATACAATGTGTTCCTCTGTTCACAATTATTCCACAAGAAATACTGCAAACATTTATATTATAAAATGCAAGTATAGCAAAGTCCAAAACTCATTTGAAACCATATCTTTAAACCTATTTAATAGCCTTCCTGATAATGTAAAAACCTTGCCCTTATCATTATTCAAAAGAAAACTTAAGACTGTTCTGCTCTCCAATCCATTTGTACACTGTTTCAGAGTTTTACAATTGTAAAAGTAATATGTTTTTGTAACTTGTATTGTTATTTATACATTTGTTGACGTTGCTACACAAACTCTGTATTGTTCTGGCAAATAAACAATCTATCAATCTATCATAGTGTATGAAATACGGAGAAATAGCCCAAAATACGGGAAAATACCGCCGTACCCTAACGGTAACAGGGCGTCTCTTTTGTCCTCGAATGTCTACATACTTTAGAGGAAGTATAATACAATCACGCAAAAATTAGGCGTCGAGGCAAATTGATATTTTGACCTCCGTGGCATAATGGTTACCATGCTAACTTTATATACCCAAGGTCGCGGTGGAGGACTATGAATTTTTTTTCGGGCGTAAAAATCCATAGCATGGCTTCCTTGGAGGTAAGTTAAGCCGGTGTTCCGTGTCGCAGAACCTCAAGCCTGATAGAGAGGCCTCTGAGCAAAATTAAGCTGTCTTTCACGCCCAGTATAGAATGGGACGCTGAGAACCATAGCAGTTAAAGAGCGCCCATAAATAAAATTCCATTTTTTTTTTTTTTTTTTTTTTTTACGGGAGCTGGGAGACTTAATAAAATAAGTCTGAAATACGGGAGAACCCGGGAAATCTGGAAACTCTTTTGTGTGTGTGTATGAAGGGACAGGCAGAGTAGAGGGGAGGGGAGGGGAGGGGAGGGGAGGAGAGGGGAGGAGAGGAGAGAGAGAGCATAACTCAACATCGAAAATTCAGTTAAGCACCAAACTTGATAGTTTAATTTAATATTTTCCAAGGATGCGACACGAAGATTTTTAGGAAATGTCCCCACCCAAAACGAACCTTTACATGGAAATATTTTCGAAATCTTCATATTTGTAAAAAATTGCTAATGATTTCGATTAAAGTGCCGTATATTGAAGATTTCTGCATAGTAAATAAAATGTATATCCCGAATGTCAAGAGAAGAGCCCCCGAAGTTCTTCTTTGTAAATGTAACTGATAAACCGTAAGATGTAAACAAAAATTTGCTACAAAAAATGTAGATCTCGTTAAGACACTATTTATGTATTTTGTAGAGCTAGTCATTTTAGATATACTCTGTTGTTAGTTTGAATTTAAAAATACTTATTTACATAAACTGAAGTCTTCATCCATTTCATTTCTTTTGTTTTACTCCTGGCCTTGACAGCTTTTAAAAGATTTGAGGATTGCTTTAGCCTCATATATTCCCTTATGTCCCTTCTATTTATAAAGAAGCAAGTAATAAGACCATTTATGATTATGCCTATCTCGATTAGCATGATGTAAACAAAATAATACCTTTTTACTTTCTCTTCACATACTATGCACATAATGTATAGAGAAGGTATTATTGTATTCCACCCAAAAATTCAATATTGGGATTTCACCGGAAATACACGTTTTGGATACCTCTGAAACAAAACAAAAAAAACATTTTTGGAAAAAGATCCGAATGTCTGAACAGGATAACTCAAAAAAACGAAAAGTTTGTAAAATACCAAACTTGGTATTTAGGTTTAATATCTTCACTAAGATTTTGAGAAAAATCCCCCCAGAAAATTCAAGATATACATTTTATTTCAAATAAAACTATTTTTAATTTACAGTGTCTTAATCAAAGTCGTTAGACCTTTTTTTGAGAAAATCAAAATTTTCGAAATTTTTTCCATGTAGTTTGGTGTGGGGGATTTTTCTCAAAAATCTTTGTGTCGCATCCCTGGAGGATACAAAACTTAAATACTAAGCTTGGTATTTTATCGACTTTTCGTTCTTGAGTTATCGTGTTCACAGTCACACGGACACACACGGACTTTTTTCTGAAACTGCTTTTATGGATATAGGGGACCCTAAAACGCGTATTTCCGGTGAAATATCGATATCAAACTTTTCGCTGGAATGCAGTACCTTACTTATACATTATGTATATAGTACGGTTTTGCTTTTATTACTTATAATAACCAGAGAAAAATGGATTTTTGAAAAAGACCCCAATGTGCGTGTCTGTCTTGCCTATGAACAGGACTTCGTATAAGTTCATCATATTCCAAATATTCGACACTAAGATTTGCAAGAAAATCTCACATAAAACTATTCTTTAGATAGTAAAAACTTAATAATTATTTAGTTAGTCAAATTACCTCTAACAATTGATGACTTCACGTGATATCGACTCAATTTAACTTGGTTGTTACTCCATGAAATCGTTAATAACCAAAGCCTCAAGTGAAAGCTTTAAATTCTTACCTGTAACAATTGTTATTCAAACTCCGTAAATTAAACTTCATGATATTTAAATGAAAATTAATATATTTAAATATATATTTAAAATTCAGAACTTTCTCGGAGTACCTGGCGATTCTTTTCATTCTGAATGACACTAGGTACGTTGTGTAACTGACAAACCTTGAGAAACAACTGGTAACTTATTAGAAATAAGAAAACATCTTACCGACAAAAGTATACATTTCGTTAAAGCACACAATTTATGTCAATTAAGTCTCTTAAGACATTAACCATTTGCAAGATTCTAAATTATACAGACTTTTTTCAACTGCATGGAACTATTTGTTACGTATTCCGTGCTCATGCATACAAAAGTGAAATTCCGGGCAACGGATAGATCCATGTTTAAAAGATTTGACGATCACTTTAGGTTATTGTATTCCTCTTATACTTATAATGAATTTTTACTTTCTCCTAACGTACTATGTATAGCGTATAGAGGAAGTATTGTATTCCACCCAAAAATTCGATACCGATATTTCGTCGGAAATATATGTTTTAGGACTACCTGAATCCAAAAAAAAAACATTTTCAGAAAAAGGTGTACCTGTGTGTGTCTATGGACAGCATAGCTCAAAAACGAAAATACCATTAAATACTAAACTTAGTATTTAGGTTTGGTATCTTTCAAGGATGCGACACGAAGATTTTCAAGAAAATACCCCACCCCCAACTATCCTTTACATGTTGATTTTCTGAAAAATGGCTAACGATTTTGATTAAAATCCCGTATATTAAAAATATTTACATACCAAATAAAATGTATATCCTGAATTTTCTGGGAATAGCCTCTGAAGATCTATTTATTCTGGATGCATTTTGCTAAATTTTGCTTAAGTGCTAAACGGTAAGAGATAGACAAAAACTGCTACACAAAACTGTTGATCTGATCAAAACTCACAATATATGTCCTTTACAGTTTTGTTGTGGAGGTAACCGTTTCCGAGATATTCCTTGTTTTTGGTTTCAGTTGTGAGCACTTATACTTTTTTCAGACCGGAAGTGTCCGTTTTTCTTTTGTTCCACTACTGGTCAAGCAAAGAAGTGATTTGCAATGACTTTTGACTATTGGTTTAGCCTAATTCCCTTATTTTCTTTCTACTTAGAAGGAACTAAATAGTAAGAACATTCTGCTAATGATTATCTCGATTAGCAAGGTGCAGAAAGAAGAATAATCTTATGGAAGAAGTTTGTGGGAGAGCTACAGAAAGGCATGCAAGTGTAACACATCAGATTTTTAGATGAGTGACGAAGGTTTATTTGTATCAACAAAATGTGGACAAAAGAATAAACCTTAACAATAATTTTTGTAAAGTAAATGAAATACATCGGTGTTTTAATATCTAATAAATCTGATGTGTTCCATTCACATAACTTTCTCTATACCTCTGTAACAAATTAATGTTAAAAAGCTTATGCTTCATGTTAATCGAAATGAACACTAGCAGAAATAGTATTAATAATCAATTAAAGGAATAATTAAATATTTAGTTGCATGTAGTAGAAATCATTTTCTTTGTATCGGCAGTTCACAAATTGCCGTAAGAGAAAAAGTTTTAAAATTGACACAAATAGCAAGGGACACCTCGGAATGGTCAACACCACGAACAAAATGTATATGAAGTAAATTATGTGATTTATATTTTTGCATAGCAAGTTTTTGTCTTATAGTTTACCAGTTATGCAAAGTTCGGTGAAATTCATCCAGAATAAAGACGCCTTCAGAGACTAGTCATAGAAAATTCAGATATACATTTTCTTCGTCATGTATTTTAATCAAAATTATTAGAACAGTTTTGAGAAAATCAACATTTCTGAAAATTTTCCTATGTAAAGGGTAGTTTGGGTGTTGGTGAGATTTTCTTGAAAATCTTGTTGTCGCATCCTTGGAAGATACCAAACTTAAATACGAAATTTGCTATTTTACCAAATTTTCGTTTTTGAATTATCTTGTTCACTGATTTACAGAGGACTACAAAATGTGTATTTCCGGTGAAATCTCGGAATCGAATTTTGTGTGGTGTACAAAACCATCTCTAACCATGTACCATAGAAAAACTAATATTTTGATAAGGAACTGTGATTCAGCACAATAAATCAGATGTGTTACATTCATATGACTCTCTCTACACATTCATCTATACAAAAGTTTAAAGTTCTACTAATAATATTCGAGATAAGCCGAAGTAAAAATAGTTGTAGTTGCAATGGTCCTAAGCGAGAACTAATCTTTAAAGAGTTGGGCGAGCTTAGAAATTTCATTCTCTTTGTCCGAGAAAAAGTAGACATTTTGAAAGGAACAGAGAGTTTGCAGCTGAAAAGGTTTAAATTGCTTACACTGCAAAAAAATAGGATTTAACTAAATACATCTTATATATATTATGGTTTATAACATAAAAATCTTATGTGTTCCATTCACATGACTTTCTCTACATCTCTGCAACAAATTCGTTTTAAAAAGCTCCTGCTTCTATTTACCTCATGCTAATCGACAAAAATTAGCAGAAATAGTCTTATTACTTGCTTCCTTGTAAGTAGGAAGAAAATAAGGGAGTAGCATAGGTTAAAGCGATACTCAAAAGCTGGTTACTATGTGACTGAAGTTCCTTTGTTTGTATGGACAGGAGTTGACAAATTTCTGTATGAGAAAATTTAAGTTTTTCGAGCCTGAAAACAAAAACAAGGAATATCTCAAAAACGACCAACGCCACGAAAAAAAATGTATACGACATAAATTGTGTGTTTTAATGCGCTCTACATTTTTTGTGTGCAAAGCTTTTTCTATTTCTTACGGTTTAGCAGCTATGCAAAATTCCGTAAAATTCACTCAGAATAAAGTAGTCTTCAGAGGCTATTCCCAGAAAATTCAAAATATGCATTTTATTTGTCAGGTAAATATCTTTAATATACAACATTTTAATCAAAATCGTTAGCCATTTTCCATGTAAAGGGTAGTTTTGGGTGGAGGGATTTTTCTCAAAATCTTCGTGTCGCATCCCTAGAAGATACTAAACTTAAATACCAAGTTTGGTATTTTACTGAATTTTCGTTTTTGAGTTATCGTGTTCACAGGACACTGACACACGACACACGAACCTTTTTCTGAAAATACCTTTTTTGGATATAGGGGACCCTAAAACATATATTTCCAGTGAAATCTCTATATCGAATTTTTTGGTGGAGTGCAATACCTTCTCTATACACTATATACATAGTACGTGTAGAGAAAGTAAAAGTTCATTAACCGTGAGGATGGCTTCACAGGCTATTTACAAATATTCTAGATAAATATTTTGTTTTATCTTACAAATTTCTTAAAAATAAAGTATTCATAATCGTTAAAACTATTTTCAATATAAAACTAGTTTGTTGTGGGGTGTACGTTCTAAATAATATTTTCATCTAGGATCCTTAAACAGTATTTGAGCAAAGACACAAACTTGTTCAAACACTATTTTCGATTCAGATCACTTATAAACGCATTATTTTCCGCAAATCTTCTATAGCCAGATTTGTGGTTAAAACACTAAACTTTTCTAATCTGTATAGAAAGAAAAGGTAATCAGAATATCCCTTTTCACCATCAAGTTTCAGTATGTGAACGAGTCTTAAGCATGCATTGGTGCACCGAATCCAGCACCGACAGTTTCGTAACGCCCCCTATTCTGACGCAAGTAGAGTTCCACGTGGATTCAGGTGGAGTCGTTCACACTATTATAAAATAAAAACCATGGTTGTTAGGTAAAATATCATTTGTATACAAAAGACTTTGTAACATCATTTGTATACAAAAGACTTTGTAACAACTAGAATTAATGTACATAATGCAAAAATCTGATGTGTACCATTCACATGACTTTCTCTATATCCCTGCAACAAATTATTATTAAAAAGCTTATACTTCTATTTACATTATGCTAATAAGAAAAATGAGGAGAAATAGTCTTATTACTTGCTTCCTTGTAAGTAGAAACGAAATAAGGGACTACCATAGGTTAAAATGATAGTCAAAAGCTGGTTGCTATGTCAATGAAGTTCCTTTGTTTATATGGATAGGAGTTGACAAGTTCCTGTATGAGAAAAGTATGTTTTACATAGCAGAAATCAAAAATAAGGAATGTATCAAAAACGACGAACTCACCAAAAAATGTATATAACATAAATTGTGTGTTTTAACGTGCTCTACATTTTTTGTGTTGCAAGTTTTTGTCCATCTCTTACGGTTTAGCAGTTATTCAAAATTCAGTAAAATTCATCCAGAATAAACTACTCTTCAAAACATATTCCCAAAAAATTCAAGATATACATTTTATTTGTCGGGTAAATATCTTTAATATACCAAATTTTAATCAAAATCGTTAGCCATTTTTGAGAAAATAAAAATTTTCAAAAAACTTCAATGTAAAGGGTAGTTTGGGGTTGGGGGATTTTTCTCAAAATCTTCGTGTCGCATCCCTGGAACATACTAAACTTAAATACTAGGTATGGTATTTTACCGACTTTTCGTTTTTGAGTTATCGTGTTCACAGAAACACGGACATTTTTGTGAAAATGCTATTTTTGGATATTTGGGACCCTAAAACATATATTTCCGGTGAAATCTCGGTATCGAATTTTTGGGTGGAGTGCAATACCTTCTCTATACACTATGTCCATAGTGCGTATAGAGAAAGTAAAAAACAGAATAAACCACTCGCTAGCATAAAAAATATATTGTAGTGCAATTCACACAGCGTTCGCTACTCAGGCTTATACATTTTTTTCTTATAAAAGTGTATTATTCTATCTACTTCTCTTAATCCAGATAAAGTGCAATTCACACTTAGTTTGAGGGTTGAGCATGTCAAAAAATTTTCAAAACACGGATTGCTATGTGATGGTTTCAACTCTGTGATATTTGCACGACCACAAGATAAAACGATTAGCGAAGTAATACACGAAAAAGTATAACTTTTTATGGCTCAAATAAAGAGTACTCCGGCTACTTCCTTATGTGATCCAGATTTGGTACCTTTCTTATTCTCATTAGAGCTGCTTTGTACTATTTACTAGTTTTGTAACAACCTCCATAAACTTTTACAGTCGTAAGCAACAAGGCGTAGCCCAAGGTGGAGGACCCTAAGTCGCAAAGCGTAGCAGAGGAATTTGTGAAGCTAAAACCCCAATAATCCCAAGAAGTTAAAACCCAGCAATATAACTCATTTAAATTACGAATATGTTAATATTTTCAACACTTTAAAATCTGGATCTCTTATGGAAGGTTTACTTATCTCAGAAATGGTTGTCACAAAGATTTATGGTAAAGATCTACATGGTTACATCACACACACACGCAAAACGCTTTTAAGAAGTAGTTTAGGTGGTGAGTGAAACTTCCACTGGCGATCGATATTTGAAAGCGTTGAAAACATGTTTAGATTGAAATACCTTAGATTTGACTTCTCGGGATCATTGGCCTTTTAGCTTCACAGATACCTCGGCTACCCATGTCGTTGTTCCTCTATTTATAAAAACATGTTTCGACTACACTCTAGGGCTTGGGGCCCTCCACCTTGAGCTACGCTGTGCGACTTAAGGTCCTAAAAGACCAGTAAGTAACTACAAAGCGGCTCTAATGACAGAATAACAAAAATACAAATTTAGATCACGTATTGAAGAAATACCAAGTGGTTAATCAACGTTTATAATTAACACATATTTAGCTGGCTAATTTGTGCGTTTTGCGAGATTTAATTTTTTATGTAGTAAGATTTTTCTTATCTTTTACGGTTTATCAATTATATAAGAGTCACTAAGAAGGCAAGTACCTTAAACGTATGGTACTTTAATTAAAATTTTTACGACTACTTAGACAAAATACAAACCAAGTAAAACGTTCCATGTAAAGGAATTATTTTGTATGAAGTTGAAATTAAATACTAAATTTAGTATTTAAACAACTTTTCGTTAAGAAGGGTATTGTTTTCACAAACACACAGCTGTATTCAGTGAAGTTTTCACATCTATAATTGTTTAAAATGTTTAATTTAAATACCAAATTTGATATTTAAAAAAAATCGTTTATAAGGTATTGTGTTCACAGGCACATGACCTGTATCCAGTGAAGCTTCTGTGTAGGATTTTGTTTTTGGTTGAATACAATACTTTCTCTGGCTGGCCCCGTAGCCGAGTTGTGCGAGGGGTCTCGGGTTCCATTGCTAACTGGAGAGTACTAATTTTTCTCTAGCCCAGAACATTCCCTACCCTCACCAGAGTCTGGAATTATAAAGGTGGCGGAGAATGTGTGATATAATTAATAAAATTAAAGAAAATAAAACCTTTGACAACAAACACTACAAGAGTTAACATCCTTGCCAATAGGCAAGCGTTTCACAGTTAAATTTATGATGGAATGGCAATGGAGTTAAAGGCAGGGCTAAAACGAAACAATAATAAGGAAATACTGGTAAAGATACACGATGGTTGCAGCACACGTACACAAAAACGGTCTTTAAGAAGTAGTTTAACTGACTTCTAATGGCGATCCATATTTGAAAGTATTGAAAACATTGAGCTATTCAAATGGGAAAGTCGCCAGATTGCTGAAGTTTTGACTTCTTTTTGGGATCATTGAGGTTTTAGCTTCACAGATCTCTCGGATACGCTTTGCGGCTTAGGGTCCTAAACGTTTATTACAGACCAGTAACTACAAAGCGGCTCTAATGACAGAATAACAAAAGTACCTACATATCGAAGTAATGCCAAGTGCGTAACCATCTTATAGTAATAATAAAATACTTCATTTACTTACTCTAGGTAAACAGAAGAGCAAATAAAGATGTCTCAGTGCAGTTGACGAACTCGAACACGTGGTAGGAACAACGATGACACTTCCAGAACAGCACTTGCACGTTAACGGTTTGACTGCCACATGACATACCTTGTTGACGGACGGCAACTCACATGCTCTGTGCCATGACCACTGACTCTCCTACTCTGGAGAGCGTACCCACTCCAACTGACTGAACCTCAGAAAGCAAGAAACAATGCCCCAGGCGGGCGATGTTGCCGCTACACTCATCGAAAACAGGTAATGGTATTAGCGCGAGGTGTGGATGTGGGTCACGTGTGCTAGGTCTCGTGTCACTCCCTCGCCAGACGTCAAATGGGGTTCAAAGAGTAACCAAACTCTTGCGAATTGCATCTGCTACGTTTCCATGGGAAATTGGCATTGGGTTGGAATACACGGCCTTCTCCGTGGTTTGAAGATTTATCTTTATCTCGTTTATTCCAAAAGCCATGTGTTTCTTCCGGCGTATTTATAAATTAATAACAGCACTCTCAAAAGTTAAATAAACTCAAGACATTACAAATAAAGAAAAGCAACCAGAAAGCAATATACAAAAGCAGGATTCAACAAGTAAAATATCACAACGATGGTTTCTTGTGAACGCAGCCAGGTTATCGTGATGAATAAATAATGTAATTTTATTACTTTTACTAATTAATAAGTTTCGTACTAAAATTAAGGGCGACTCTGTGGCGAGTTTTTTCCTGCCTCCTCCGGTGTCCCCCCACTCATTCCACCAATTATTCCATAATTATCTTTCCTATCACCCTTTCGCTAGCATTTCATATCATCCAGTTTCTCACGTCATGCCTGGCTTTGGGCCGACCGCTCGTTCCAGGCTCTTCATTCTGTGGTTACGTGCCGTTGGCTCCCCGATAAGCTTCTGCCCCCTAGGCACCCGCTTGTAAGTCCTATATACAGGAAGTGTAAGCCGTATTGAATACCTCCACGGTTTATCCTTAGCACCTTTAACTGACGTATTTAGAAACTACTAAACAACACACCCAAGAAGTTAATTAAAACTCAGAACGCTGCAAAGAAAGAAAAAAGTAGCTGTGAAAACATTATGCAAAAGGACGGTTGAATAATTACAAATGTTACAAAGATAGTGTCTTGCAAATGCAGTTCTGCCTCGCGTAGGTAGATTTGGGGCGACTCGTTGACATTTACAGAGAACATCTCAGTTGGAAATAAGTAACACCAGTTTATTTAACATCAATATATCCACGCTAATTCTCAGTGACCAACATATATAAAGTATTAAGAAAGCTCTAGAAATAAAAAACAAAAAAACAAAATGAACATATAAAAGGGAATAGGAAGGTTCAACTTCATCTGGTTTGATGCTGTTGTAGTAATCCATGCACACTTATAGCACGTGTGTACATACAATGTACTTGTAGCTAGAGCAGATATTGTATTCCACCCAAAAATTCGATTCCGACATTTCGCCTGACACATATATTTTGAGCTCACCGCCGTCCGAAAAAAAAATTTAGAAAAAGGCCCGTGTGTGTCTGTAGACGTTCAATGCCAAACTGCCTCGCACCTTGGGCTCGATCCCAAGCGACCGTATGTGAGATTTGTGGTGGACAAAGTGGCACTGGGGCGGGTTTTCTCCAGGTTCTCTGGTTTCCCCCGCCATCGCATTCCACCGGTGCTCCATCTTCATTCATATATATCAGTGTCATCGCCTGCGGTGCTATAAGTTGTTAAACTGGGTGTTAAACACTACAAAAAAAAAATGCCAAACTTGGTAGTTATGTTTAGCATCTTCCAAAGATGAAGACACGAAGACTGTCAAGAAAATTCCCCCTACCACATTCTCTCACTTACATGCAAAAGTTTTTGAAAATTTTGTTTTTCTCAAAAATGGCTCTAACGATTTTGATTAAAATACGTATATTAAAGATATTTAATGACAAATTTAATATATATATTTTAGAAATACCCCCTGAAAACCTTTTGTTTTGCAGAGTTTTGAATAACAGTTAGACCGTGAGAGGTGGATAAAAATGTAATGCATAAAAAATAGAGATCTCGTTAAAACACACAATTTGTGCAATATACGTTTTTCTTTTAGAGCTGACTGTTTTCGAGGTATTCCTTGTTGTTGGTTTCAATTTTAAACTACCTAATTTTTCTCAAACCGGACCATGCAAAGCAAATGGAACCTAATTGTTTCATATACTGACCAGCTTTTAAAATATTTCCATTTAAAAGGAAGTAAGTAATAATTCAGCTAATATTCAACTCTGTTAGCATTATATGAATAAAAAAATATAATTTTTGTAAGAATAGTTTGCACATGGAACAGCTAGAGAAAGTTATCTGAATGGAACACAGCAGATTTTCATGTTTAAATATCATCTGGTTTGCTTTTCGTCTTATAAAACATCACAAAGTCAAGAAAGAAATCCGCTGGTTACAACATTTGAGAAACTACAAATTATAATAGGTGGGTACCCAAATATCAGAATATGCTTTCAGAATGTGTGAATGTTAATGCAAACATGAACGCTATTGACATTTTGTAATCACTGCAATTATACTGAATCCTTTTGTGTTGTTTTATATCAGTCAAATAAAGATAAAGATAAAATAATGAAAAACTATTTTTTGTGTCATTTATATAGCCCCCTTTAACATCTAAGGTCAAATCGGGGCTTTCCATTTGAAACAACTCGTTGTCTGTAGGTTCTTTTACGTTGGTTTAAATCATTTTGTTTTTACTCAAACACGCACAGTCACATATAAACTTCCAGACTCTATGGGGGATAGGGAATAATTCTGGCTAAAGAAAAAGTTCCCGCCCCAACCAGGAATCGAACCCCGGACCCCCGAATGAGAAGTCAGCTCTCTGACCACTCGACCACGGAGGCAGTCGAAAAACTTTTGTTTGCTTTGATGCTGCTGTTATTACAGTATAATATAACCCATTCGACCTTTTTACTTTCTCTACATGTACTATGTACATAGTGTATAGAGAAGGTATTGCACTCCACCAAAATATTCGATACCGAGATTTCACCGGAAATATATATATCCAAAAAAAAAGTATTTTCAGAAAAAGGCACGTGTGTGTGTGTGTCCGTGTGATTGTGAACACGATAACTCAAAAACGAAAAGTCGATAAAATACCAAACTTGGTATTTAAGTTTAGTATCTTCCAGGGATGCGACACGAAGATTTTGAGAAAAATTCCCCCACTCCAAACTACCCTTTACATGGAACTTTTTTCGAAAATTTTGATTTTCTAAAAAATGGTTCTAACGATTATGTTTAAAATAGCGTATATTAAAGATATTTAGCTGACAAATAAAATGTATAATTTGAATTTTCTGGGAATAGCCTCTGAAGACTACTTTATTCTGAGTCAATTTTACGGAATTATCCATAACTGCTAAACCGTAAGAGATGGACAAAAACTTACCACACAACAAATGTAGAGCACTTTAAAACACACAACTTATGTTATATACATTTTTTTCGTGGAGTTGATTGTTTTTGAGATATTCCTTGTTTTTGGTATCAGCTATAAAAAATTTAATACTTTTCTCATACAGGACTTTGTGAACTCGTGTCCATACAAACAAAGGAACTTCAGTCACATAGCAACCAGCTTATGACTATCACTTTAACCAATGGTACTCCCTTATTTCGCTTCTACTTACAAGGAAGCAAGTAATAAAACTATTTCTGCTAATTTTTTCTCGATTAGCATGAAGTAAATAGAAACATAAGCTTTTTAAAAATAATTTATTGCAGAGATGTAGAGAAAGTAATGTGAATGGAACACATCAGATTTTTAAAAATGTTCAATCATGCGATTATATCCTTCTTTATTAATACAAGCATAATAACTGTTTGTAACTAGCTGTTTGTAGCTGTAACTTTTTATTACTCCACGATCAATGTCAGGTACTAGATTATCGAATATGTGAACTTTCTGTTTGTTTGAGAGGTCATGAAAGCCAAGTAGGGAATTAGATTTCTTATATTGGCAATATTGGGATTATTATAAAAATTATTGAGAAAGATATAGATGATTTGCGAGCTTTTGTAGGCATGACTTGAAATAAAATAATTAATCCTGTGAAATGGGATGGAATTTCAAATTCTAAGCTAGATAGTGTGACGGATATCTGTGCCAAGTTTGGTCGTAATCGTTGCATTGGTGTAGAAGCCTATGAAGAACATAGATTTATTTTTTGTCTTTTACTTTCGCTACACGTACTATGTACGTAGTGCGTAGAGCAAGTATTGTATTCCACCGAAAATTCGATACCGAGATTTCACCGGAAATACACGTTTTAGGGTCCCCTATAACCAAAAAAGGGATTTTTGGAAAAAGTTCGTGTGTGTATTTAAGATTGATTAAAATACAATATATTAAGCATATTTATATAGCAAATAAAATGCACATCTTGATTTTTCTGGAAATGGCCTCCAAAGAGATCTTTATTCTGAATGACTTTTGATAAAGTTTGCGTAACTGGTAAACCGTAAGAGAGACAAAAACTTATCACACAAAACATATAATTGTCATTAAAATACACAATTTGTCATATACATTTTTTTCGTGAGTTCCCCGATTTCGAGATATTCCTTGTTATTAGTTTCAGTTTATAATTCCTTATGCGAGAACTTTTCTACTTCTGCCCAAAGAAACGGATTTCAACTCCATAGCAGCCACATTTTAAAACATTTGACTGTCGGTTTAGTCTAATATATTTCCTTTATTTCCCTTCTACTTATAAGGAACTAAGTAATACGATCTTTTCTGCTAATGCTTATTTTGAGTATCATAAAGTAGATAGAAGAATATGCTTCTTAACTATAATTTATTACAGCGATGTAGAGAAAGTCATGTGAATGGAACACTCAGATTTCTAAAACGAAATCATTTACTGTCAATTGACACAAACACATCAGCGCCGCCGATGTTCCGGAATTTCGTCCCGCTGGAGTTCTTTAACATGCCGGTAAAAAATACAGACAAGGGGCGTAAAATTAAAAACCATCTATCTGGGCCAGGTTCGAACTCGTGACCTTCAGTTCAAAAAGAAAGCGTCTAACCATTTGTACTACCCAGTTCGACAGAACATACGTACATACATATACTGACTTTTATATATTAAGATTTGCTTGGAATCGCGGATTCACTTCATATTGATATTCACTTCACTTCATGCTCTTAGAAAGTGGAATAGGAGTGGCATACACATGAACATTACTTCCATACGTGATCCGGATGTGGTACTTTTGTTATTCTGCCACTAGAGCCACTTTGACTTACGTTTCTAGGATCCTAATCCGCAAAGAGTGGCCCAAGGTGGATGGCCCAAAGGCGTAAAGCGTAGCCAAGGGATGTTTTTGGCCGCGCCGAGGTTAGACCACTCGCCTCTCACCTAGACGTCCCGGGTTCGATCCTAAGTGACCGCATGTGATTTGTGGTGGACAATGCGACGCTCGGGCGAGTTTTCTCCGGGTGCTCCGGTTTCCGTCATCAACACATTCCACCGGTCCTCCAACTTCATTACATGCATCACCTGCGCTTTCACAAGTAGTAAAAGTGGGCGTTACACACTACAAAAAATTATGTTTTTGTAAGTAGAGGAGTTGCTGCCGAAAGCCGCGACGGAGAAGAGACGACGGGGCGTAGCTGAGGGAACTATGAAACTGAAACCCCAATAATCCCAAGAAGAAGTCAAAATCTTGGCTATCTGGCGGATTTCAAAGTTGAACATTGTCTGTGGACAATTGTCCCCATATTCAAATGTATTAAATACGTCAAAGACGCTATTATTCCACTCTTTACAACACACCGCATGCTCGGCATTTTGTTTTCTTCGAAAAAATAACCAGGAGCTCCTGTAATAAAACACAGAACAAAGCCATTTTTACTTTATCTACTTCATAATAGGAAAAGAAGATATTGCAAAACATTCAATGTTGATTTCACTTTAAAAACACATTTTAGGATCTCTGAATTAAAAAAAAAAAAGAAAAATATCTATGTGTATTTATGTATGTTAGTGTGTGTGTGTCATAGAACAGCATAAATAAAAACAAAATGCTGGTTAAATATCTAAATTGATATTTAAGTTCAGAATATTTCAAGAATGAGACCGAAGATTTTCAGGAAACTCTCCCCCATCCTTTACATGGATAACTTTTCACAAATTTTTATTCTCCAAAAATGGCTAACAATTGTGGGGCTCAGCACCAGAGGGAGTTATCCCACAAATAGGTAAATTTGAGAAAAAAGGAGTTTTATTAGAGTTGTTGATTTGGTGAAAAATGTAATATTAAGGTACAACTTTTTTAAATCCAGTATTTGATCCACATTTTGAAATCCTAGAAAATATAAAAAAGTGATATTTAACAGTTTTTTTATTTATTTAAAACTGCCAATTGTATTATTTACTAAAAATTTACTTATGCAGAGAGAGAAACTAAACATGATATTATTCATATTCCTCACCATTGTTTCTTTTTCGTTTAGCAACAACTTTTTTCCATATGTTTTGCTTGCATATTCGTTTCTTTCCTTCACTAGCTATACTATTTACCTCCATTTTGAAAAACAGAATAATCTGCAGCATAGTATAATGTCTAAAATTTCAACTATTTACACAATATTCTTAATGTTTAATAATAATCTTACATATTATTCTGTTTCACGTATTAAGGCCTAAAAGCATTATTTCTTGGCCTATAGTTTAAACAATAAATAATACTATTAAAATAGTTAAAGTTCTGTAAGTTTGGTGGCATTGTTCTTTAAATAGCAGGCAACTTCATAGTGGGATATCCCCATCTGGCACAAACTTTCTCACTTTGGAAAATGACTCAGTTTCTGTAAGTTAATGTAGATGGCACTCTAAAACAGTTAATATTACCAAGATTTCTACAGACATGAAGCTGTCTAAAAACAAAAAAGATCTCATTTTTTCACAATGTGTGGGATAGCTCCCTCTGGCACTGAGCCCCTCAATTTTTAGAAAAAATGCAGCAAATTAAAGGTGTTTACATGGAAAATAACATGTATATTTGGATTTCGATAGCCCCTGAAATCTGCTCCATTCTGAGTAACCTCTGCACAACTGGTAAACCGTAAGCGATAGACAAAAACTTACTGCACAAAAAATGTAGATCTCGTTAGATCACACAATTTATGTCATATACAGTTTTTCTTTGTAGAATTAACGGTTTCAAAGATATTCCTGCTATTGGTTGCAATTTTAAACTACCTAAGCTTTACTCAGGAACTCCAGGAATTTCATACCTCTTTTGTTTTTCTCCTGACCATGAAAATAGAACCGAAACTTACTCGTACAGGGTCAGTTTTTAAGAAATTTGACTATCGCTTTAGCCTCGTGTATTTCCTTATTTCCTTCATACTTTTAAGTACTAACATTTCTACTAATGTTTACCTATCTCGATAAGAATGATGTAGACAAAAGAACTATATTTTGTAAGAAAAGTTTACAGAACGTTGAATGGAACAGTTTTTTATTATTTTCTCTACTGTACATAGTAATATATACGGAAAGTAATTGCATTCCACCCAAAAATCAGATATCGAGTTGGGGTCCTCTGCATCCAAAAAGAAATTTAAAAGCAGTTCCATGTGTGTGTGGCCTTGTTCGTTAAATAAATAAATAAACATAAACCAATATATAAGTTCAGAATTTTCAAACAATGCAGCACAGAACTTTTAAGAAAATCCCCCCCACCCCAAACTACAGGGATACATTTTGAATATTTTACTTTCACAAAATCAATGTAAGATTCTAATTAAAATACCATATGTTTAAACTATTTTTGTGACAAATAAAAAATATATGTTGAAATTTCTGGGAATATGCTGATTTTTGTATAACTCGTAAACCGTAAGAGGTAGGCAAAAATTTACTGCACAAAAAGTAGATCCCATTAAAACAAACAATTTATGTCATATACATTTTTTTGTAGAGTTAGCCGTTTCTGTATGTACTAGGGGTGCTCAATAAATCCTTAGAAAAAGGTTGAGAAACTAATTATTTTTGGTAGATTTGTTTCTATTTTTCAACATAATCTCCTTTTAGCGCGATACAATTTTCCTAGCGTTTCTCCAGCTGTTTTAATCCTCCCAAAAAGTACAATTTCTGAATGTCCTCAAAATAGACATCTGTTTGGGAAATGACCTCTTCTTTAGACGTTAATTGTTTTCCGCTGAGCCACTTTATGGTTTCAACTACTTAAAAACTTTCTCAACTTTTCTCTCTTTTTCAAGGGAAGTCCATTTTTACTTTCTCCATACGCACTATGTACATAGTGTATAGAGAAAGTATTGCACTCCACCAAAAATTCGATAACGAGATTTCACCGGAAATATATGTTTTAGGGTCCCCAATATCCAAAAAAAGCATTTTCACAAAAAGGTCCGTGTGTGTGTGTGTGTGTCCGTGTGCCTGTGAACACGATAACTCAAAAACGAAAAGTCGGTAAAATACCAAACTTGGTATTTAAGTTTAGTATCTTCCAGGGATGCAACATGAAGATTTTGAGAAAAATCCCCCGCCCCCGACTACCCTTTACATGGAACTTTTTTCGAAAATTTTGATTTTCTCAAAAACGGCTGTAACGATTTTGATTAAAATTTCGGATATTAAAGATATTTACCTGACAAATAAAATGTATAATTTGAATTTTCTGGGAATAGCCTCTGAAGAGTAGTTTATTCTGGATGAATTTTACTGAATTTTGAATGACTGCTAAACCGTAAGAGATGGACAAAACCTTACTACACAAAACATGTGGAGCACGTTAAAAGACACACTTTATGTTATATACATTTTTTTCGTGGAGTTCGTCGTTTTTGAGACATTCCTTATTTTTGGTTTCTGCTATGAAAAACTTATACTTTTCTCATACAGGAACTTGTCAACTCCTATCCATATAAACAAAGGAACTTCATTGACATAGCAACCAGCTTTTGACTATCACTTTAACCTATGGTAGTCCCTTATTTCGCTTCTACTTACAAGGAAGCAAGTAATAAGACTATTTCTGCTAATTTTTTCTGATTAGCTTAAAGTAAATAGAAGTATACGCTTTTTAAGAATAATTTCTTGCAGGGATACAGAGAAGGTCATGTGAATGGTACACATCAGAGTTTTTATTATTGTTATCAATTTTAAACTTAGATAACTATTCTGAAACAAGAGGCCTCCTTTCGTTTCCTCTCTCTAGTTTTATTGCTGGCCAAGCAAAGCGAACCGAACTTGTAGTGTTTCATACACCGATCAGCTTTTAAAAGATTTGACTATCGCTTTAGCCTAGTATATTATTTTCTTTCTACTCAAATAAGCAAACAATAAGTCAATTCTGCTAATGTTTATCTCGATTAACATGAAGTGGATAGAAGAATAATCTCTTAGTGCCTGCCTCCGTGGTCGAGCGAGGTCCCGGGTTCGATTCCCAGCTGGGACGGGGAATTTTTCTTTAACCGGAATTATTCCCTATCCTCCATAGAGTCTGGAAGTATGAATGTGAGAGTGAATGTTAACCTAATGTTCTGAACCTACAGTTTCACAAGTGAAAGCCCCTGATATGACCATTTATGTTAAAGGGGGCTATACAAATGAAGTAAAAAAAAAAAAAATAATAATCTCTAGTAAGGGACTTATGTTTGTGGAACAGCTAGAGAAATTAATGTGAATGGACACATACGATTCTTTTATCAAAAGTTCTTTCTTTTTATTTAAGTTCAAAACGTGTATTGGCGGTGAAATATCGATAGTTAAAGGTTCTGTCATTCCTGTTTCAGATTATAAAGCAACACGTGACTTCCGTCAACAACACACAGGAGGAAGGCTAAGATGGACCGTCAATATCAGCTGCAGTGACAGTTTGACTCCCCACATGGGCCCAGACACGCGGGAGACGACCACACGCTGCTACTGGACAACACACACACACACTGGCTATCTAATTAACCTAACACAGGGTGGAATGGAAATGATGCAACAAGAAAAGAACATGCATACAATGGCCAGTAACCTGCAGGAAGTAATAATCCTTTTGTCCAGTTACACAGCTGTTGTTCCTTTTGAAATAATAATAATATGTAATTTGTATTCCTGTAAAAGGACAATGAGGAGGGGTAGCGAGGCCAAGGAACGGTGGCTTTTGCATGTTACACATGCGATGTCTTATATAACTAAATCTGTGATACAAAACAATGGTTAAATATGGAGAAGTAGAATCAGGCTGTAAAATTAAATGCCACAGCTGGAATTTAAATCACTGATCAACTGGTTACACTCCCCTTGCTCCCTCACAAACTACCCCTTACTAAATAAAATAATTGTTGCGCTTTTTTATTTTCTCTACACCTACTGTGTACATATTATCTAGAGAAGGTATTGTCGATTCCGAGATTTCACCGGAAATACATATTTTGGCTCCCTCTGAATCCAAAAAGAAGATACCAAACTTGCTATTTAAGTCTGGTATCTTCCAAGGATGCGACACAAGATTTTCAAGAAAATCCCTCAACCCTAACTACCCTTTATATGGAAAAAAATTCGAATTTTTTTTATTTTGTAAAAAACGGCTCTAATAATTTTGATTAAAATACCATATATTAAAGGTGTTTGTATTGCAAATAAAATGTATATCTTGAATAGTCTCTAAATACATCTTTATTCTCAGTGAATTTTGCTGAATTTTTGCCTGACCTTGTAAACCATAAGAGATAGATAAAAACTTACTGCATAAAAAATTTAGATCTCGTCAAAACACACAATTTATGTCCTCTATGTTTTTGTTGTGGAGGTAACCGATTCCGAGATATTCCTCATTATTGGTTTCAATCATAAAGCTGTTATACTTTTCTCAGTCAGAAAATGTCCGTCCTGACCAAGCAAAGAGGCGATTTGCAATGATAATCGCATAACGACAGCTTTTAAAATATTTGACTAGCACTTTATCCCAGTGTATTCCCTTAGTTCCTTTCTACTTATAAGGAATTAAGTAATAAGAACATTCTGCTAATGTTTATCTCGATTAGCATTGTGTAGAAAGAAGAATAATCTTTTGTAGAAGTTAGTAGAGCAGCTAGAGAAAGTCATGTGAGTGTAACATCAGATTTTTAAGATATGAATTACCCTTCATTCTGAATGAGTTGTTGAGGTAAATTTTCCTTCGCAAATAGAACAATAAATGAATGGAACAAAATACCTGCAGATTTATTGGAGACTTTGCCTTAAAGTGTAAATATTGCGTTATTATTACTGTTGTTACAATTATGTATATATTAGTATACTATGATGTCATTGGCATTTTAACAGTGTATTACTCACATTATTGTTTATTTAACTCAATTGTATTGTACATTGTATTATTACATTGACAGCGCTGCCACCGGGCCACGCCCTAGGCAGTGAAATAAACTATCTATCTATAGTTGGTAAACCGTAAAGAATTGGGCCAAATCTTACACACACACACACGCACACATGCAGACAAAGCACAAATTGCCAAACGACATGGCTCCGCGGTAGCGTATGAACCTCGTATTCGGGAGGTTCGAGAATCCATTCCTTGCGCGGTTGCCCATTCCGACCATGGATTTATGTATTTCCTTGGTTGGCAAGGCGAATGTTTTGACAGTGCATTCCACCACGAATTTCCTCTCATTTCCATATTTTAGATTCCTGGGCCTAAGTAGCTTTCGGTGTCGGACATGTTGCGCAGAGGTTTGCTAAAATAGTAAAGGGTCAGAATAATAAATACATAAGATGTGTATTCCAATATTCTTTATTAATTCTAATTTTTGAAATTCTTCACTTCGCTGCCTTCGAGCGTATACTAATGAGTTGTGTTTCTCGGTCCCGCAAGAGGGAAGGCTCTGAGCAGCACTTGAACAAAATTACTGTGGTGAAGCCTGGACTTTTTAGGGACTCTGCGTGTCTCTGTCGACTGCGCAAATCTGTCCTGCAGCACATACGTCTCCTGCGATTCCTTCACCTCATCCGTCCCTCCCAAGCTAGTATGCACAAAAGATCCATTCGTGACCGAGATGTTAAGTGTTCCTTCTATAACTTACTCGTAGCACAAATGTATGCCAAATAAAATATTAATTTGTTAACCGATATCGACTTTTTAGTGAAATTCAAATATTCCTCATGCTTACTACAACTAGACAGTAGATAAAGTAATGCCTCTTAATATGCTTCTTTCCATAGCAAAGGTTTAGGGTTTCTTTAATTAATCTACACGCTTCATTACTGCTAAGTTTTCTTAGGGAAAGCGTGCTATTACGTAACATTTCATTGAATGTTTTCTCTAAACATTAATTAATATATATAATCGTGCATAACATATATTTTTGAAGCACGTGTATTCTAAATTGGCCATGGAAATATTACCTCATTAATTATTTAAATTTTACACTACAGCGGTTATATAAAATAAACAATTTACCGTCACGCATTTCTCGTATTCTTCTTCATAACTTTCAAATGATTCTTATCTTCTCTATTCCTCATTTAGAAATACTATCTTAGTCCTTAAAATGCAATGCTGCAATGTATGCTTTAGTTCTAGAATTTATGTTGGTAACATTATGAAATGGATTTGCTGTAAATGGTTTTAAATGACAACAAAACGCAACACATTTTTATTACTTTTCTATACGCACTATGTACATAGTGTATAGAGAAGGTATTGCACTTGACCCAAAAATTCGATACCGAGATTTCACCGGAAATATATGTTTTAGGGTCCCCAATATCCAAAAAAAAAGCATTTTCACAAAAAGGTCCGTGTGTGTGTGTCCGTGTGTCCATGTGTCTGTGAACACGATAACTCAAAAACGAAAAGTCGGTAAAATACCAAACTTGTTGTGCTTGTTTACAATATCGGTGTTGATTGAAAAATTCCGCCGCTTGTGAAATCAGATCTATGATTCCTTTTTTTTTTATGCTAGGAAAGTGAAACCAATTGAAATTTATCGGCAAATTTGCGTAGTTTACGGACAAAATGCGATGAGTGATTCAATGGTGAGAAGATGGGTCCGACAGTTCAATGACGGACGTAGTGAAGTGCACGACAACGCACGACCACACACTGCACATATGACGAAAAACCTCCTACAAAGATTTGGCTGGGACGTGTTTGACCATCCTCCGTACAGCCCTGACCTCGCTCCTAACGACTTTCATCTGTTATACATCTCAAATATTTCCTTGGCCGTCAACACTTCAACAGTGACGAAGAGCTGAAAGAAAATGTTTCCAACTTTTTGAAGACACAGGCGGCAAACTTCTATGAAGAAGGTATACAAAAACTTGTGTCACGCTATGACAAATGCCTGCAAAATTTCGGCAGTTATGTGGAAAAGTAGTTTAAGAGTTGTAGAATTTTGTGCAATAAATAGTTATTCTGTATCTGTAGACAATTTAATTTTATTACCAAACGGAACTTACTTTCTGGACGTACCTCGTATGTTGTTGAGCCTGGACAGAACTCACAGGAATAACACAATGAATATTCTATTCAATTTAGCTGTACGTACCTGTTATTAAGAATGCTTGTGATTCTTGTTATAGAAACGTGTTAAGCATAAATATAAATGACAATATCCGCATTGTTATCTAAAATTTGGAAAATTCAAGTTCCTCAACACCCAACTGAACAACTGCATCATTTATCCAATACGCATAATGTACATACCTTTCATTTACAGCATTTTAATCAAAACTATTAGAGTCATTTTTGATAAAATGAAAATGTTCGAATATTTTCTCATGTATAGGGTAGTTTAGTGTAAGAACATTTTCTTGCAAGTCTTCGTTTCGCATTGCTGGAAGGTGCTGAACTTAAATACCAAATTTGAAATTCAACGGGCTATTCGTTTTTGAGTTATCTTTATTAGAGACACAACGACCATTTTCTAAAAAATTCTGTTTTTTAATTTAGGAACCCTAAAACGTGCATTTTCATTGAAATCTAGGTATTGAATTTTTTGGGGGGATGCAACATTTCTCTGTCTATGCAATATGTACGTGCTAGATAAAGTAAAACAAAATCTTATGTGTTCCATTCACAACTTTCTCTAGCTGTTCCATATACATACTGTTGCTACAAAGAATTTTTCTTTTATCTAGATCATACTAATAGAGATAACTATTGGCAAAAATGACCTTAATACTTGCTTCCTTGTAAGCAGAAGCGAGATTATAGGATACATTAGGCTAGAGCGATAGTCAAATCTTTTAAAAGCTGGTCGCTATGTGAAACAATTTTAATGCAGTTCGCGTTTGCATGGTCTGCAGTAAAACAAGATAGATGAAACGAAAGGCGACTTCCCACTTGTGAAAAGTTACATAGTTTAAAATTGAACCAATAACACTATCTCAAAAAGATCAAATCTGCATAAAAACTCATATTACATAAATTATGTGTTTTAAAATATCTACACTTATTCTGTTGTAGAGCTTTACCATCTCTTACGGTTTACCAATTATGCAAAAATGAGCAAAATTCATTCAGAATAAAGATATTTCAAGGCCATTCCCAGAAAATTTAAGATATCCATTTTATTTGTCATGTAAACATAATTAATATACGGTATATTAATCAAAATCGTTATAGCCATTTTTTGAGAAAAACAAAATTTACAACAATTTTCCATGTAAAGGGTAGTTTCAGATGGGAGATTTTCTTGAAAATCTTCGTTTCGCATCTTTGGAAGCTACTAAACATAAATACCAAGTTTGATATTTAACGATATTTTGTTTCAGAGATATACAAACACATACGCGCGCGTTGACCTCAAAACATATATTTCTAGTGAAATATCGACATAAAATTTTTGTACTACTGTACTTATATAAAATAGGAACTGCAAAAATAAATGATAGTGACGAGAGAAATTGTCTTAACGTAACATTAGATTGTTATTAAAAACTGAGAGGGTTCTGTAAATCTTGAATGTTGATCAGTGGTAGGAATTCAATAAGTGTAGAAATAAAATAATAATATAGTGGAAGAAGAAACGTGTGAAAGAAGGACAGAATACCAGGTAAGTGGGTCTCTCCTTCCCTCACAATTGATGAATGAAGGGCCCCAGTTGGGGGCGTGAAGGTACAATGTCCCACAGGATTAATATCCCATTTTGTGTAACAAACTTTACCTCACTAGAAACTTTCGCCATTTAAGTTTAGGGGCTTATGAACGCCACTCAGGCAAAGTTTCAACAAAGTGGCGAAGAAGAAGCTGCACAAGAAAATGAGAAAATTGGATGTAAAGGTGAAGGACATTTATTATTGCACCTGCAGGAAAAAAAAACTCTCATGTGTTCCATTCATATAACCTTCTCTATACGCACTATGTACATGGTGAGGTATTGCACTCCACCCAAAAATTCGATACCGAGATTTCACCGGAAATATATGTTTTAGTGTCCCCAATATCCAAAAAAAAAGCATTTTCACAAAGAGTTCCGTGTGTGTGTGTGTGTGTCCGTGTGTCTGTGAACGCAATAACTCAAAAACTAAAAGTTGGTAAAATACCAAACTTGGTATTTAAGTTTAGTATCTTCCAGGGATGCGACACGAAGCTTTTGAGAAAAATCCCCCACCCCCAACTACCCTTTACATGGAACATTTTTCGAAAATTTTGATTTTCTCAAAAATAGCTCTAACGATTCTGATTAAAATTTCGTATATTAAAGATATTTTCCTGACAGATAAAATGTATATCTTGAATTTTCTGGGAATAGCCTCTGAAGAGTAGTTTATTCTGGATGAATTTTACTGAATTTTGAATAACTGCTAAACCGTAAGAGATGGACAAAAACTTACTACACAAAAAAATGTAGAACACATTAAAACACACAATTTATGTCATATACATTTTTTTTCGTAGAGTTCGTCGTTTTTTAGACATTCCTTATTTTTTGTTTCTGCTATGAAAAACGTACACTTTCCTCATACAGGAACTTGTCAACTCCTATTCATATAAACAAAGGAACTTCATTGACATAGCAACCAGCTTTTGATATCACTTTAACCCATGGTAGTCCCTTATTTCGCTTCTACTTACAAGGAAACAAGTAATAAGACTATTTCTGCTAATTTTTTCTGATTAGCTAAAAGTAAATAGAAGTATAAGCTTTTTAAGAATAATTTGTTGCAGGGATATGGAGAAAGTCATGTGAATGGTACACATCAGATTTTTTCCACTCCATACTGATCGAGATAAGCTTGAACAGAATTATCTTATTACTTATTTCCTTAGAAGTACAAGGTAACTAAGGAAACATATAATGCTAAGTTGATAGTCAAATGTTTTAAAAACTGCCGTTATGCCAATATCATTGAAATCCTCTTCTTTGCATGGCCAGAACTAAAACAAAAGAAAAACGGATAACCTCCTGCTTCAGAAAAGCACATTTTAAAATTGAAACCATTAACAAAGAATACCTGGATAAAGGTTAGCTCCACAACAACATTGTAAAGGTCATAAATGTATGCTTTTTTGAGATCCTCATATTTTGTGTAGCAACTTTTTGTTTATCTCTTACAGTTTACTAGTTATGCAAAAGTCATTCATAATGAAGAAGATTTCAGAAACTATTCCAGGAAATACAAGATATGCATTCTGTTTTTAATTTAAGTATCTTTAATATATGGCAATTTAATCAAAATCACTGCAAACATTTTTGAGAAAATCAACATTTCCGAATATATTTCCATGTAAAGGGTGCTTTTGGCTAGAGGAATTTTCTTGAAAGATACTAAAATTATATTGTAAGTTTGAAATTTGACGGACGTTTTGTGTTTTGAGTTATGCTGTCCAAAGGCACACAAACATACCGACCTTTTATTAAAGAGACCATTTCTAGATTCAGGGAGATTTAAAACATGTTTTTACAGAGAATCTTTGCACCGAATCTTTATTTAAGTTTAGCATCTTCTAAGAATCAACACGTAGATTTTCAGAAATATTTTCCGCTCCCCAAATTACCCTTTATATCGCAGAATTTTTAAAACTTAAAATGTTCTAAAAATGGCACTAACAATTGTTATTAAAATACCGTGTACATATTTACAAGATGTATATATTTACATGACCAAATATACATCTTGAATTTCTTTGGAAAAGCCTCTGAAGTCCTCTTCATTTAATGACTTCTGTATAACTGAGATAGAAAAAAATAAAACTAACCACACAAAAAAGTGTAGATCCCGTAAAAAAATTACAATTTGTCATATATAGTCAGTCATATTCCTTGTTATTAGTTTTAAAATGTCTGCTATTTAAACTTTTCTCAGCTGGGGTGTCGTTATTCACTTTTTACTATCTCTACACGTACTATGTACATAGTGTATACAGAAGGTATTGTATTCCACCCAAAATTTCGATACTGACATTTCATTGGAAATACATGTTTTGGGTCCCCCTGAATCCAAAAAAAGCATTTTCGGAAAAAGGTACGTGTGTGTGTCTGTGGACAGCATAGCTCAAAAACGAACAGACCGTGGAAAGACCAAGGCTGGTCATGAATATTTTCAAGAAAATCCCTCCACCCCCAACTACCCTTTACGTGGAAAAATTTTCGAACGTTTTGGGTTGCTCAAAAATGGTTCTAGCGATTTTGATTAAAATGTCGCATATTCTAAGTATTTATCTGGCAAATAAAATGTATATCTTGAATTTTCTGGGAATAACCCCTGAAAACTACTTTATTCTGGTTGAATTTTACGGAATTTTGTATAATTGGCAAACCGTAAGAGATAGAGAAAAACTTACTGAACAGAAAATGTAGAGCTCGTTAAAACACACAAGTTACATATATTGAATATATATTCGTGGAGTGGATCATTTTGAGCTATTCTGTTATTGCTTTCAGCTTTAA
The DNA here is from genome assembly GCA_030762935.1 of Hymenopus coronatus. Taxonomy (NCBI): domain Eukaryota; kingdom Metazoa; phylum Arthropoda; class Insecta; order Mantodea; family Hymenopodidae; genus Hymenopus; species Hymenopus coronatus. The sequence continues at coordinate 143,945,551 of CM060896.1, forward strand.
AAAACTTATACTTTTCTCATACGGGGATTTTTCTACTCCTATCCATAGAAACAAAGGAACTTCAGTGGCATAGCAACCAGATTTTGATTAATACTCCCTTATTTCCCTTCTACTTGCATAAGTAATAAGACTATTTCTGCTAATTTTTTCTCGCTCAGCATGAAGTGAAAAGAAATATACGCTTTTTAACAATAATCTATTGCAGATATGTAGAGAAAGTCATGTGAATGGAACAAATCAGATTTTTTCCCTCCTGTTCATTCTAAAATAAGGAAGTTTCAATTGCATTACATATTTGACTATCCCTTTAACTTAGTGTATTCTCTCATATCTCTTGCGCTTACAAGGAAGCAAATAATAAGACCGTTTCTGCTATTTTTATCTCGATTAGAATGCTTTAGATAAAAGAATAAAGTTTTTTTTAATAATTTGTTCAGAATAGGTAGAGAAAGTAATTTGAATTTAGCACATCAGATATATGTTGTTAATAAACTCATGACGCATGCAGATGTGTATGGCAGTTGAACCTGGTGAACTGCAGTTTAATTCAATATGTAACAACGGAATATTTTGGATACGGTTTGTGCTGCAGAAAAAATAATCTGACAAAAATCTGATGTGTTCCATTCACATGACTTTCTCTACTTTTGTGTAACAAATTATTGATAGTAAGCTTATTCTTCTGTTTACTTCATGCTAATCGAGAAAGAATTAGCAGAAATGGTCCCATTACTTGCTTCCTTGTAAGTAGAAGCGAAATATGGGAGTAGATAGGTTGAAGGGAAGTCAAAAGTTGTTACTAGGTGACTGAAGTTTCTTTGTTTGTATGGACACTTTCCAGAAGAAAGTGATCTTCAGAGGCTATTCCCAGAAAACTCAAGATATACATATTATTTGTCAAGTAAATATCTTTAATATACGATATTTCAATCAAAATCGTTACAGCCAGTTTTGAGAAAATAAAATTTTTCCAAAAAAGTTCCATGTAAAGGGTAGTTGGAGGTAGGGGAATTTTCTTGAAAATCTTCGTGTCGCATCCTTGGAAGATACCAAACGGTCTTTTCGTTTTTGAGCTATGCTGTCCACAGACACATAGACACACACCCACACACACAAACCTTTTTCCAAATATGGCTTTTTTTATTCAGGGGGATCCAAGACATGTATTTCCAGTGAAACCTCGGTATCGAATTTTTTGGTGCATTACAATATCTTCTCTATACACTATGTACATAGTACGTGAAGAGAAAGTAAAAATGTCGATACAGGCATCAAGGTCTGGGAAGCCCGCTTCGCTTGTAGCTATAGTAAGAAGGAGATACTGAAACATTCGGTTTTGTGTCTAAAATTCTATTGTTTTGAACTGACAATTTATGCAGAAATTATTTACAGGTGTTTATGCTTCAAAATGAAAGAGAAGAAACGCGCCCTTGTAGCCTATGGCGCAATCTACAACCGTATTCATACATTACAGAATTAAATACGCGATTTTCGAGCATCTCGTATATAATGCTTCTGAGCAACTCCTGAAGATGGCAGTAGCATACAATAATTGTCTTTTGTTTTAGTGAGCGGAACGCCCGATAGATGACACTACAACAGCAGGCAAAATCGATGAATAAAACAGGCAATATTGTTTTAAACTTTACCAACTTTTTCCTTAAGTTTTAACACTGTCTCAGGCAAGTACTTAACCGATAATAAACTATTTCATTTTTAAGAATGCTTCACAAAACTTGATGCCTACGGAATCTAGGCATAGAAAATAACGCGAAAAAGAAACAATAGCTACGGATTTTCACATCATTTATCAACACATTATCCGTTGTTAGTTTCTTTACCGCTTACTTATATGAAGTAGATGATGTATTGCATATATCTCTGATGTATTCCATTCACATGACTTTCTCTACTTATTCAGTAAGAAAGTATTTTTAAGAAAGCCTATTCTTCTAACTTCTTTATGTTTTTCAAGATGGATACTAACACAAATAGTCTTATTCCTTATTTCCTTGTAGGTAAAAGAGAAATAAGCAAATGTATTAGGACAAGTGATAGTCAAAACTTTTAAAAGCTGCACGCTATATGAAGATTTGGAAATTCTGTTTTCTTAAAAAAAGAAAAAAAATGATGAGGTCCCTTTGGGAAGAATATAAGTATTCGAAAATTTAAACTAAAGTGTAGTATATTTTGTCTATATCTTACGGTTTGCCAGTTATGCAAAAGTTATCCAAGTGATAGGATTTCATAGGCTATTCCCAGAAAACTTAACAAACACTTTTTATTTGTCATAAAATTTTCTTAACCATATAGCATGTTAATCAACATTGCCAGAGGCACTTTTGAGAAAATCAAAATTTTCGAACATTTTTACAATAAAACATAGTTTGGAGTAACACATTTTGTTTCAAAGCTTCTTGCTGCATACCTCAAAGATACTGAACTTAAATATAAGATTTGGTTTTAATCGATTTTCTTTTTTATTTAGTTATTGTGCACAGACCCATGGGCACAACACATAGGCTCCTTTTTGAAAAAATGCGTTTTTTGAACTTCGAGGAGCCTGAAACGTGTGAATTTTTAGTAAAATTCAGTACCAAATATTTTAGCGACGTGCATTATCTTCTCTAACTGCTATATACATTGTATATAGTAGAGAAAGTAAAAATCCAATATCAAACTTCCACCGGAAACGCGTGCTTTGAGATTTCCTGGACAAGAAGCGCTTTAGATAAAGGTGCATGTGTAAGTGTGTGTGTGTGTGCCTGTATACAGGATAGCTCAAAAATTAAATACTAAATTAACATTTACTCTCACATCTTCCAAGAATATAACACCCAGATATTCAAGAATATTTCCCTTGGAAACTTTTTCCGAATTATAGATTTTCTCCAAAATGGTTCAAGCAATTTGATTAAAATACCAATAGCCGCTGAAGTCATCATGTTTAACCGGATGACCTTTGCATAATTCGTAAACTAAGAGATAGATATGTTATTGAACAAAAACTGTAAATCTCGTTAAGAAGCGCAATATGTTTGTACATTCTTTCTGAAGTTATCCATTTTCGAGATTTTCCTTGTTATTTGCCTTAAATTTCTCAATATTTACTTTACATACAAATTAATTTACGCTCCTTCATTCCATTATTATCTTCCAATAAAAATATATTCTCCACTGAAGCTTCATTAAAATATTTGCAATTCAAGCTATTTCATCCTCTTCTTTATTATTTTTAGTTCTTTTAAAACTAATCTCTATGAAATATTCTATATTATAGAGAACAGAACATGAAACAACTTAATCATAATTCCACTTTTAATAAAAATTGCTTGTGCACCTTTCCATTCTTTATATAGTCACTCTCAAATGGGAAGACATCAATTTCTTCGAATTTTCACCCCGATTAGCATGGAGTAGATAGAAGATTCTGTAAGAATAGTATGTTTGCAAAATAGGTAGCGAAAGTCCTGTGAACGGAACACACCAGATTTTTACTTTTTCTAGCACGTATGTACACACAATGTAATAGTAATTAGAGAGGAGTTGTATTTCATCCAAACATTCGATGTCAAGATTTCACCGGAAATATATTCGAGGACCGTGAGTCGGAAAAAAAAAAACCCTGAGTAGAAAAAGTTCGTGTATGTGTGAAAAAAATGGAAATGGCGTGTTATTTATGGACGCTCTTTAACTTCTATGGTTCTCAGCGTCCCATTCTAAATTGGGCGTGAAAGACCGCTTAATTTTGCTCAGAGGCCTCTCCATCAGCCTTGAGGTTCTTTTACGTGCCGTAAACAGCTTTACTTCCCTTCCGAAGGAAGTTATGCTAAGAAATTTTACGCCCGAAAAAATACATCCTCCTCCGCCGGGTTTGAAACCGCGACCTTGGGTATATGAAGTTAGCATGGTAACCATTACATCACGTAGGGCGTAATGTGTGTATATGTGGACAGCATAGCTCAGAAACGAAAATACTATTTAAGACCAAAGTTCATATAAATACAGGATGTTTCAACAATACGGGACATAATTTCAGGTATGTATTTCCCACATGAAGACAATCAAAATAGTTCATTATAACATGTGTCCGGAAATGCTTCATTTCCGAGTTATGGCCTTTACAACATTGAAAGTCCCATCTGTAGACAATCAAAATAGTTCATGTCCGGAAATGCTTCATTTCCGAGTTATGGCCTTCACAACATTGGAATTCACTGGAACGTTTTTCTTTCCGCAGGTCTTTGCCGTCAAAGGAGACATTAGGAGGACGCTCTGATAGTTCATTCTCAGGAAGGTTACAATATAGTGTTCTTTAGGCGTTAAGACTGTGCGACATTTATTCAAATCAAGAGCTGGCAGAGATACACTTCATGTACGGTAAGGCGGACGGCAATGCTGCGCTGACTCGTCGTTTGTACCAGGAGAGGTACCCACAGCGACAATGTCCAGATCGGAAGACATTTATACGTCTCCATTCCCGTCTGTGCGAGTATGGAACATTCACCTCTCCTGGTTTGGGAAGGGCACGACCAAGATCTACAACTCCAGAAGTGCAGGAGGAGATTCTGGAGGCTGTGGACAGGACTCCTTCTATCAGCACACGAAGGTTAGCGTTGCAAGTCAATGTTCCTCATACGACTGTCTGGAGACTGTTGAACGAGTATCAATTGTATCCTTATCATTTGCAACGTGTACAGGCCCTGTCACCAGCAGATTACCCTGCACGAGTTAGGTTCTGTCAGTGGTTCTTGCAGCAGTGTGGTGTAAATCCGAACTTTTCTGCCGTCGTATTATTTACAGATGAAGCACAGTTCACAAGAGATGGCATAACAAATTTCCACAATCAGCATGTATGGTCGTATGAAAACCCACGTGCAACTGTTGTATCTCATCACCAGGTGCGGTTCTCCCTCAAGATGTGGGCCGGTATCATTGGTGATCGATTAGTTGGACCCCATGTACTTGTAAACAGACTTACGGGGCAGGCGTACACAAACTTCCTGGAAAACACCATACCTGACGTTTTCGAAGACACTCCACTGATCAATCATCAACACATTCACTTCTTGCATGATGGCGCTCCTGCACACTTCAGTCTTACGGCTCGCCGGTACTTGGATCGAAGGTTTCCTGACCGATGGATAGGTAGAGGTGGCCCAATTGCTTGGCCTCCACGCTCACCTGATCTGAACCCTCTCGATTTCTACTTGTGGGGCCATTTAAAATCATTGGTTTATTCGTCTCCGGTGCCGGATTTGGAATCCCTTCGGAATCGAATTGTGGCAAGTTGTGAGGACATACGCAATACTCCTGGAGTTTGGGATCGTGTTCGCAGGTCAATGAGACATCGATGTGAGGTCTATATTCAAGCAGGAGGTGAACATTTTGAACATCTTCTGTAATGACAACAACCTACGGAAAGAAAAACGTTCCAGTGGATTTCAAAGGGTGAAGGCCATAACTCGGAAATGAAGCATTTCCGGACACATGTTATAATGAACTAATTTGATTGTCTACATATGGGAAATACATATCTGAAGTTATGCCCCGTGTTTTTGAAACAACCTGTATATATATATATATATATATATATATATATATATATATATATATATAATAAAATACAGTTCCGGAGGCTTGTCAGGACTCCGGAGCTGTTTTCCTTTTTTCTCTCCATTTTTTTCCAGTTTCCTACATTTCCTAGTTGACCTTATTATTCTTAACGTTTTCCTTTTACATACACATAGACACATTTACAAACACAGAAATACCCATGCCCAAGGCGGGACTCGAACCCATGATCCTGTATATTTAGTATCTCCCAAGGATGCGAATCGAAGATTTTCAAGAAAATCCCCCTAGCACAAACTACCCTTTACATTGAAAATTTTTTGGTAAATTTTGTTTTCCTCAAAAATGTCTAACGATTTTGTTTAAAATGCCGTATATTAAAGATATTTACATCACAAATAAAATGTAATTGTTTTCCCACAGAAAACGTGTGTAGACCAGGAGTTGGATAGGTAGAGTCAGACTGAAAATGTTGGTATTCTGCCGATTTTGTTTGTACATCCCAGTATTCGCAATTTATTGGACACTTAAGGTGGCGCGTAAAGTATAAAGTATTTGTAAATTCAGACCAGTCACGGCGAATATATCGGCAATGGTTAATTTGGCATACATTTGATTGATATAAATTTGTTTGTTTTAGCGAGATTTAAATTTTTTGGAATAATTGTTTATACATGCTTGCGGTTCAACAGTAGTATAAAGGATACAAAATTATTCAGAATGAAAAATTCTTCATAAACTATTCACATAAAATTAGATATATACTTTTACGTTTGTCACGTAAACACGTCATTATAATCGAAATTGTTAGAGCTTATTGTTGAGAATATTAATGTTTTTGAAAAATATTACATGTAAAGCTTAGTTAAGAGTGGGGGAATTACTTGAAAATCCTTGTGTTAGAACCTGGAAAGATCCAGGTTAAAGTTAAATACTAAGTTTGGTATTTACTTGAGTTTTGGTTTTTGAATTAAGGACACCAAAGAGGAAAGATTATTCAGGATTTACATCCATATCGCCATGGAATATAAGTAATCTAAGCTGTTGATATTTTCACGCTTGTTGTTTGTGCTAGCGACATATTTCATATGAAAATTCAATCATTATACTTTGTTATAAATTCCTTTTTCGCTTTAATTCAACAAGAATGCCATGAAACGGTCTACACTGGCTGAGCTGTGATGCATACAAATTAGCGTTAGGCGTTCTTGACGCCGGCTTCTTGTAGTTACCATATTCGCCGTATAGATGGCTCTAACATCAATGTCTTTACTTTTCCTACTCTTTAATATATACGTATAAAGCACTTAACCCAGAAATTTGATACAGAGATTTAAATTGAAATACACATTTTAAGATCCTCTAATTACAAAACACCTATCCATTACTTTGACCAGGAGAAAAAAAAAATTATTCCCGTTTGGGAAAAGTTTATAAAAAAATTTAAAGCAATAACAAGGAATATCTCGGAAATGGTTAAATCCACGATGAAACATATTTACGCAAATTGTGTCTATGGCCATATGACCTCCCCGTATCGTATGGATAATCACCCACCTCTACCGTGCGTAAGTGGGCGTGAGGCCGGCAGGCGGGTTGGAAAGTGCCGCTAAGGGATTATTGTGGTATTTTAGTTAAAATCGTCTCAGCCATTTTTGAAAAAGAAAAAATAGCGCAACATTTTCTGTGTAAACGATAGTTTAGGGTGGAGGATGGTTTTAAAAATTGAAATGTGGCAATGTTGAAAGATGCGGAATTTATATGTCAACATTGACATTTATTCGAAATTTTACTTTCTCTACACGCACTATATATAGTAGGTGGAGTAGGTATTGTATTCCACCCAAATATTTTATTCGAGATTTCATCGAAAATACTTATTTTGAGGTCCACTGAATCCAAAAGGTTTATTTTTAGAAAAAAGGTCCGCGCGTGTATATGTGTGGACAGCATAGCTCAAAAACGAAAAGGCTCTTAAATTCCAAATTTGGTAATTAAGTTTAGTATTTCTCAAGTATGCGACACCAAGATTGTCTAGAAAATCACCCAGCTCAAAGCACCCTTTACATGGATAATTTTTTGTAACTTTTATTTTTCTCATAAATGGCTCTAACGATTTTGATTATAAAGCCGTATATTAAAGATACGAATACTTCATGAAAAATGACTGTTTATCTTGACTTTTCTGTGAATAAGCTCTGAAGCCTCCTCATTCTGGATGGAATTTGTATAATTGGTAAACCGGAAGATAAAGATGTAAAGTTATTTTTCTAATGGTGTTGAACGCCCGCTTTTACTACATATGGCACCGCAGGCGATGACACTGATGATACAAGGCATAAAGATGGAGCGATGGCGGGGAAAACCGGAGAAAACCCGCCTCTGCGCCGCTTTGTCCATCACAAATCCCATATGCGGTCAGAACGAACCCTGATCGTATATCTCTCTAAAAATACAATTTATCTCATATACTTTCCGAGATATTCTTTGTTATTGGTTTCAATGTTAAGCTAAATAAACTTTTCTCAAACAGGAGGTCATCTTTCGTTTCATCTCTCTTTTGTTTGACTATTGACCAAGCAAGGCAACCGGATTTCAATTGTTTATCAGCGAACGTCTTTTTAAAAGATTTCACTATCGGTTTTGTCTCATGTATTAATTTCCCTTCCATTTACAAGGAAGCAAGTAATAAGAGCATTTCAAATAGTGTTTATTTCGATTAATGTAAGTAGATGGAAGAATAATGTTTTTAATAATGTTTTACAGAGATTTAGAGAAAGTCATGTGAATAAAACTTGTCAAATTTTTAATATAAGCAATTTTCCCGTTTTTTATGTCCTATGTAGTGGATTCTCGTCTGTTACCGGCTAGCTGAACGTTGCGAGTTTGCGTGGGTGGTGTGAGAATTGATAAGATAATCAAGAAGATAAATAATCAACTGTTCCTAATTCTAAGCACAATAAGTTTTAACTGTCTCGTATAAAATTTCAGATTATTAGGAACTTTACATTATAGGCAACATTTGTTTCTAAGTAAAAGTAATACATTTAAATTACCACAACTCGCTAAAATCCTGTGCGGCGAATCCCTTAACCAGCACCGATAAGAGGGCGATGAAGCGCGAGCTGTAGTTAAGCGCTACCGACTGCTGTTAAACACTTTTAACTTGTGTTACCTTTAAGGCGAATAAACAGAAAACACTGTTGAAGTCTAAAATCGCTTTTTTTTTATTAATCTAAGTTCCGCCTACATCATGACTCCCCATTACGTATTGCCATATCTTATACTTTTAGTCGCATCTTTGATACATCTCTTTATAGTTTGATTTGCTAATTTTCAGGAATACAAATTTTCAGGATCTCAAACCTTAAGCAAATGGACTTTTTATTTACCGAGTTCATCGGAACCCCTAACGTCCCTCGCTATGCTGACACCTGGCTAATTGCATTCTAAAATGAACTTGCCTTGCAACATATGTAGTAATATTATTTATTGCAAATATTTCCTTATTTCCGCATTGTTTGTCCATAAATAATTATTAATGTAATTCGACTATAATTTAGGTATCGCCTGATAATGAAGATGATTAAACCATAAATACAAAGCCAATAAGGTAACATTTTCTAACATGACGGTTAATAAAATATTCTAGTATTGGTATCGTAAGCGTATCATAGCATTATACACACTTTTTATTCTATTTTGTTTTGCTGTGCCTTAATTATTTTATCGTGACTATCCATATTGCAAAAATGAGATACCCAGTTACTGTTTAATCACACTAAATTTGCTACTAAGGCGTTACACTACAGACTCTACAAACAATTATTGGCATCACAAATGAATGAGTTACAACTCACAACTGAACTGATTGCCCACTATCAACTGCACCCTTTTAGTTATCTTAACTATCCACTTATTCCTGTAACCATTCTTTACTTTTTGACTGACCTCCGGCACTTGTCGGCCCCTTCTATACGTCCCGCATACGAACCCAAATGTTCTAATCGCCGAAATTACAGGAAAAAAAACTTCAGAAGTGATTCCCTACTTAAAACTCCAGGGAAGTGACATAATGTGCTTTAGATAGGTAGAGTAAGACTGAAAAATTTAATGACATAGCCGGGATTTGAACCATGGATGTCCCGATCTCTATCCAGTTGCTCTGCCACTGAGCTACCATGGCAACATGCCGGCATAGCATTGAATTTCTCAAATGACTCACATGTTTCCCGGTAAACCACAAGGTGATCTCAATTTATTTTGAGATGACAACCCCAATAGCGACTTACAATGTTGTAAGTACTTAAGTCCCAGGATTCATAGTCTAGCCAGCTATTATGGTCAATTGGTATTGGATTACTTGTTTTTTCACACAAGCCGTGTGTAGGACAGGAGTTGGAGAGGTAGAGTCAGACTGGAAAATTCAATGCTATAGATAGACAGACGGATAGATGATGGATGGATGGATGGATGGATGGATGGATGGATGGATGGATGGATGGATGGATGGATGGATGGATGGATGGATGGATGGATGGATGGATGGATGGATGGATGGATGGATGGATGGATGGATGGATGGATGGATGGATGGATGGATGGATGGATGGATGGATGGATGGATGGATGGATGGATGGATGGATGGATGGATGGATGGATGGATGGATGGATGGATGGATGGATGGATGGATGGATGGATGGATGGATGGATGGATGGATGGATGGATGGATGGATGGATGGATGGATGGATGGATGGATGGATGGATGGATGGATGGATGGATGGATGGATGGATGGATGGATGGATGGATGGATGGATGGATGGATGGATGGATGGATGGATGGATGGATGGATGGATGGATGGATGGATGGATGGATGGATGGATGGATGGATGGATGGATGGATGGATGGATGGATGGATGGATGGATGGATGGATGGATGGATGGATGGATGGATGGATGGATGGATGGATGGATGGATGGATGGATGGATGGATGGATGGATGGATGGATGGATGGATGGATGGATGGATGGATGGATGGATGGATGGATGGATGGATGGATGGATGGATGGATGGATGGATGGATGGATGGATGGATGGATGGATGGATGGATGGATGGATGGATGGATGGATGGATGGATGGATGGATGGATGGATGGATGGATGGATGGATGGATGGATGGATGGATGGATGGATGGATGGATGGATGGATGGATGGATGGATGGATGGATGGATGGATGGATGGATGGATGGATGGATGGATGGATGGATGGATGGATGGATGGATGGATGGATGGATGGATGGATGGATGGATGGATGGATGGATGGATGGATGGATGGATGGATGGATGGATGGATGGATGGATGGATGGATGGATGGATGGATAGATAGATAGATAGATAGATAGATAGATAGATAGATAGATAGATAGTTTATTTGCCAGAACAATACAGAGTTTGTGTAGCAACGTCTATAAATGTATAAATAACAATACAAGTTACAAAAACATATTACTTTTACAATTATAAAACTCTGAAACAGTGTACAATGGATTGGAGAGCAGAACAGTCTTAAGTTTTCTTTTGAATAATGATAAGGGCAAGGTTTTTACATTATCAGGAAGGCTATTAAATAGGTTTAAAGATATGGTTTCAAATGAGTTTTGGACTTTGCTATACTTGCATTTTATAATATAAATGTTTGCAGTATTTCTTGTGGAATAATTGTGAACAGAGGAACACATTGTATAAGAATTTATATTCATTTTGACAAATAGTAAACAATTAAGAACAAATAAAGATACCATAGTCAACATACCCAATTTAATAAAGAAAGGTTTGAGATGTGTCCTAGGGGATACACCACTCATAAGCCTAATGGCTTTCTTTTGAAGCACAAAAACTTTATTGGCAGAAATATGGTTGCCCCAGAATAAAATACAATAATTCATATGGCTATTTATGCACCCATAATATATGCTTTTCAAGGCATTCAAAGATAAATATTTTTTTAAAATTCTTAATAAAAAAGGCCTCTGCTTATTTTATTTGCATAGCCGGGATTTGAACCACAGATCTCCCGATCTCTATCCGGTTGCTCTGCCACTGAGTTACCATAGCATTGAATTTCTCAACTGACTACCTATCCAACTCCTGTCCTACACACGGCTTGTGTGAAACAACAATTACTCCAATAATGTGCTTTGTTTGTCGGGCTATTGTGTTGGTTACGCACTATTTTAAGAGCGGAAAATCAGAACAATGGCTGACGAGTTAGGTCCCTCGTACTCAGGGGCGGCTCGCAAAGTCAACATATTCTATGGTGTGACAACAAATATCTTCTTATCCATGCCCTTCTCAAGTGAAAGTCAATCTCTTCTTGGCAAACATGTTCTTTTATAGCTCAAAGGCTTTTTAGTATTCAAGATCAAGAGCATTGTAAATCTGTTACAGAGTTCACTCGTTTCAAATGTATTTATACAAACAAAATGCGATTTTTAGGGGTTATAAGCATAGAATAAATCACGAAGAAAATAAATACAACGCTAAGAGCTTTCTTACATTAAATAAATTGAGAACCAATTTACAAAACAAAATAAAGCCACTAACCATTATTGCAGAATGATTTTTTATGCAAGTATGCGTTATGCTGAATATTATTTTGTGTGTGTTAAAGTCCAGTTTGTGGAACTGAATCGTAGCACAGGTGTAGGAATGTTTGTATTCATGATTCTTCCTAGATTTCACAATACTGGTTTTTACTTTCTCTACACATACTATGTATATAGTGCATAGAGAAGATATTTTATAACGAGATTTCACCGGAAATACATGTTTTGGGTCCCCCTGAATCCAAAAAAAAAAAAAAAGGCATTTCTGGAAAAAGGTCCGCGCGTGTGTGTGTCATTGGACAGCATAGCTCAAAATCAAAAAGACCGTGAAATACCAAATTTGGTATTTAAGTTTGGTATCTTCCAAGGATGCGACACGAAGATTTTCAAGAAAATCCCTCCACCACCAGCTACCCTTTACGTAGAACTTTTTTCGAAAATGTTGATTTCCTCAAAAATGGCTCTAACGATTTTGATTAAAATATTGTGTATTAAAGATATTTACCGGAGAAATAATATGTATGTCTTAAATTTTCTGGGAATAACCTCTGAAGACTACTTTATTCTGGATGAATTTTACGAAAGTTTGCATAACTGCTAAACCGTAACATATGCACAATAACTCACCACACAAAAATTGTAGAGCATATTAAAACACACAAATTATATTATTTATATTTTTTCGTGGAGTTGATCTTTTTGAGATATACCTTTTTTTTTGGTTTCAGCTTTAAAAAACATACTTTTCTCATATTCGAATTTGTCAACTCCTGTCCATACAAACAAAGAAACTTCAGTCACATAGCAACCAGCTTTTAACTATCATTTTAACCTATAGTGCTCCCTTAATTCTCTTCTACTTACAAGGAAGCAAGTAATAAGACTATTTCTGCTAATTTTTTCTCGATTAGCATGAAGTAAATAGAAGCATAAGCTTTTTATCAATAATTTGTTGCAGAGATGTAGAGAAAGGCATGTGAATGGAACACATCAGATTTTTTAATACATCTGTTCACATTTAGATCGGAATACTGCTAATAACCGAAAAGCAAAATTGCGGAGGTTGGTATATCGATTTCAACGATAACTAAGAACTCTGTTCCATCTTTCTTTGACAATCTCATAGCTGTGCAGCCTTTTTACTCTAATGGGTGACTGTCACAAGGAGGGTTTGTTTGAGCAATTCATCGGTTCTCGGAATTAAATAACACAGGAGATGTCTGACAGATTTGCTGTGGTGGAAGTGGTTACAACTACGATTTAGGAAAACGAACACATTCAGTTGGTTGACCCCAG